>CM054117.1:39002435-40498046 GCA_028673005.1 Tanypteryx hageni
TATTAACATAACTGGTGATGTTAATGGATTCAGGCGTCATTTTGTGGAATTTCTTCATATTGTAGAAATAAAGAGACTTATTTGGTAATTCCACATAAACTTTTATTTAAATTCAATGTAGGTTTTATTGCAATGCAACATCATCAGGTGAAGTGAACTCAAAGCCAGTAGCAATTTACAGTAATAGGTACAATGGATGAGTGGGTAGGGCGAGCTGGGGAGAGTGAGTGATCATTGGAGGAAACGAGTGTGAGGTATAACATATGTTTTTGAGAAGGGGAGAGGGGGAAATTGGTTGAGCTAAGATATTCTGGAACAACTGGAAATTATACAAAGTTTGGCCTCAAAAAACAGTGAAGTTGTAAATGATATGTTGTATCCTTTTCATTCCTTACCGTTTAGCAAATAATTCAAGTTGCAACTGGTTTTGCATTAATTTCAACTTTAACTTGAAAATAAATATATTTATTAAAAGACTTTTGATTTTTTAATTTATAGCTATGTTTAGGAGTTATTGAAAATCATCAAAGAAAAATTAGAGGATAATCTCCTTATGAAAAAGTCTCTTTTATTATTTGCCCTCTCCCCTCCCCAAGTAAACTCCTTGCTACACCACTGGGAGGATAAGAGATATGGAAGGGTAAGAAGAAACCAACATTATGACCAAGAAGAGAGAACAGACAATTGTAATGAAGAATATGATGGGAAAAGGTATTCGTTAACTAATGAAAATTCAGGCGGGGATAGGGTGTAGTTTTCTAGCTGTCTGAGAAAGTTGAGTCCAAGACCTTTATTTCTGTGTGGGGAATCTTCCATCTCAAATTGGAGGTGTGTTGGTTGGAAAACATCTCTTCTCTAACTGTATATTACTTATACTAGTAGCCTGTGACACAGCTACGCTTGTGTACGTTTAAAAAATATATAGTTGGCTGTTTAGGTTTTTTGTTTGTAATCAGTACAAGTTTCTAAATACATAATGCTTAATTATTATTTAACATGCAATAGCAGAGATTCATTAATACAGATATCTAATTACTTCAAAACATCTAGATCCTGCAAATTTTATGGCTACTGGTTTACAATGAGTTAATGCAAAAGTCTATGCATATCTAGCACATAAATTTTTCTTGCTTATAAACCCATGTAAACATGTATACAATAAAAATTCTACTATAGAACAACAATGTAGTTTTATAAATCAATATAAAATTATAAATAACAATTCTTGTCAACTACACGGTAGAGAGATCAAATCATACCTTTATAGCTGCCACATACTCTTCTCTGATAATTTTTAAAATTCTCCTGATCATATTTCCAACCGTAGCATGAAACGGCAAGGAATTCATGAGCACCTTCCCATTAGATGTAATCAACTCCATCAGCTCCCTGTACAAAACGTAAAAATTACTAATCTCGAAGGCAAACAATGTCTGAACATCAACAAATACAAATTTCCTCAAAACTGTCAACTGAAACAATATACGCATTACAGGATACTAAAAAGCTAAATGTCTGAAATTCAACAAATACAAATTTTCTCAAAACTGTCATTACAGGATACTAAAACTGTAAATTCAAAAATATCTGAGGCACATTTAATATTTGCCATAAAATATAAAAGAATAACATACTTAGCTGTTTTCCATTCATGATGACACATAATCTTCTTCAATAATTGGACTGTTCTGGTTGCAAGGTGTAACGAGCCCGAAATTTTTCTGGAAAAAATTTGTATGTAAATATTCTGATTCCGCTAACAAATTTCTCCACCCAATCCACATTTTATAGCAACTGCAAGAAGACAAATACCCTTGTTTGACATGCCTGACAAACTCTAGAATCCACCCATTAATTTCTTCTTCATTTTCTCCCATGTCTAATGTTTTATAAATACAATCAATTCGATGAAGAAATTATACTTTATAGTGAACAACAAACTTATCGCTTTCTCTTCTGCCGAATCTAACCATTACCAACCATTGCACCAATACACGCCAATGCGTGACAATACCACAATACGGCAAGTAAACTTGTTTTGAATGAATTTCGTTCTTCAATTGGTTGCTCTTAAAAAATCAGGGTATACGATTAGTCGAGCAGGCTTGATTAAAATGTAAAGTGAAAAATGTCTTCAATGTATTACAAACATCAAATTGCTTAACGAAAGAGAGAAATTCTTTTCCATCTAATTAACTCATTGTGTTAAAATTGAGTCCCAGCCAGATATTTAAAAATATTAAGATACCAAATTAAACGGTTGACGTGAATCGGGAGTGAGGGGGTGAATTTGTGTTATTGACGTGTACTGAATTAAACCTAATTAATTTTCAAAGGGAGGAATTTTGTGTCTTATTCATTTTTGCGGATATTGGTGGCTAAAATTTTGCTATTCTTTAAATACTGGAACTTCTATATCTGGACGTACGAACTAATGAGACAATTTTTTGACTTAGATATTTAATTAAATCACAATAAGGAGCCGAATTCTAAGGCAATCCGAAAAACACTATTGTTTCTACTTATAGCTTTCATTGGGATCTCTTGATCTTATATCGTAACCTCGTAACAGCATTTAAGTACGTCAAATTAATTATGAATTGTTCGCATTTGTTCATAAATTCCATAATTGCTCTAAAACGATTTAACAAATCAGAATACATTTATATTTGACTAATTAATTGCACGTGATTTTAATAAAGAAACCATCACTGTTACACGTTTAAATAACGATACTGCTTTTTTGATTGTATATTGTCTTTTTAGTAGCTAGGCATTATATTAGTGAATTTAAATCCATTTTAATGGCAGTGACTTGTTTAGTTATAAAACGAAACATTCTTTAGGGTCGTCAATATGTGGACCTAAAAATATTTATATTTAGTATATTTTCAGATAGCACTCCGCATAAAAATGCAAATTACCAACTTAACGATCGTAACCCCAAAAACTAGAGCGCGAGTCAGACAAACTATTGATTGCTGAGGTGAGGTTGTAGCTTTGAAATCAAAGGTTATAAGAGTGACTATTTAGGGCTTTTCTTAGAGAAATTAATTTATCGGTAATGACAGTTTTCTTTACTTCATGAAATTATGTAAATAAATGGAGTTAAATCGATTTCAATAATAATAATCACTTCGAAAATGCTATTTGATGTTAATCATTTCGATTCAAGCGGAAATGTTCTATTGAATTTTCAGTTTTAAGTAAAATTTGAAATATTATTATTGCTCTTTGATTATTAAGCAACAATTATTATTGTTCTTTATTTTATTAGAAATAAATTTATTACTAATTAAGGCCAAAGTTTTTAAAGTTCGTTAGGCGCCTGCGTTGATATCACGATACAATGACCTTCAGTTATTTAACATCACGAAAACATGGTGAAATGTCTGCTGCTCTCGTTTAGATCCATGAACAGGAAATTTTCTGTGTGGTGTGATGTGACAAAATGTAGATCCAGTTAAAAAATCGTAAGATGTCTTCATTTACTCCGGGGACTGCCGATACTCCAACCACCGAAGTAGAGGTTTCAATATCATGCAGGTAGAGTATTTTTAAAATCTAAGAATAACTATAAATCCAAAATAAAGTTTCGGAGTGTTTAAAGTTATCTTGTTTACAGGTCACTGCAAAGAAAAGATGTTTTATCTAAGTCAGATCCAATGGTTGTCACTTATTATCAACCTTTTGGAGAGAAGAGGTGGGTGGAAAAGTGCCGCACTGAAATCATTTCGAACTGTCATGATCCAGATTTTATGCGAAAGGTCATGATGCCATATCATTTTGAAGAAGAGCAACATCTTATGTTTAAAGTTTACGATATAGATTCTGAAAGTTCGGAATTGACAAGTCATGACTTCTTAGGAGTGGCAGCATGCACATTAGGGCAGGTATATATCTATATAATAATAATATTTTGAATTATGTCAAATCTTTACATTTTGTCAATTTAAAATGTTCTTTATAAGCATGAAGGTATTAGTTGGATTGATATCAGTATGTTTTCAGATTTGGCATAATAATGTTAATTATTTAGCTGCAATTTGTATAGAAAGTCTAATTGTATGTATGGTTGTAAAGAACACGTTTTCAAGTCTGTTATGGTAAGTTTAACGGAAAATTTTGGGTAATGTAGCACGGCACTCAAAAGGATTAAAAAATTATATTTACCTGCATCAGGTAAAATCCTTGGTTTAGTAAAGGGACAAGTACAAATGATAGGTAATTTCATATATGTATAAAGGTTTCATGCTGCCAACTATAAAAGTAAGCAGTGGCATAGCGACGGGAGCAGAGGGGGGCAGTTGCCCCAGGGCGCAGGGCTGAAAGGGTGCAAATGCATGGACTGTTTCTGTTTATAAACAATAATAATATTATAATATATGCTGAATTAAAATTCTAGTATGGTATGCTTGTGTTTCCATCACATTCCCCACATTACGTTTGTTTAGAAAATTGTACAGGGAGCAATGGAGAACGTAGCTATGCCACTGAAAGTGACTGAGAAATAAAAGGTTAATTCACAAGAACAACTGCTGACTTAGGATTCAACTGTGAGATTTTTATTTAAATTTTTAAAAATAATTGTGAAGCTAATTATGATATATCTACCCATATTTTTCACAAATTTATTTACAATAAGATTCTGAGATTTGTCTTTTGTTTTAGGCTCTGTACCACATTAAAATTGGTACATAATATTAGGTGTGCCTAATTTGAGAACAAAGTAAAAGAAGTTATGGTTCAGGCACTCAATTTAACTAAGTTATCTGAAGGTAACTTTTATAGCTTTTAAATCTTGACAATACCAAGCAGCTTGGACATTTAATGAGGTGGATTTAATTCTACTTATCATAAAATTATAATTATTTTGTTAGGATAAAAGTACCTAAACCTTAAACATTTTTGTGTGTCTCAGAAACCTTGTGTCTCTCCTCTTCTTATTTTGATGTTAGTCTGGAGAAAGTTTTGTAGGCTTATGGTTTTATGGATGCTAACCACTTACATTATTTCAGAAAGAAGCTAATAACTCTCATGAAATTGTGAGTGAAGCTTTTGAAATCTCCCTCCCGTAAATGTCTTTATGCTATCAATATAAATTCTACCTGAATTTGACTGTGTAAATTTCCACCCTGTTCTTTGTAAGTCCACACTTAAGATAGTAGATGCGTTCCTATATAGATATTACCTTATTAAGCTAAAGCATGTTAAATAAAAATGTATTTCCAATAAGAAATTATGTAAAATGGGGTGGTTGTGCCTGCAAAGGAGGAAGAGCGAGAGATAATAGAGAAATTACATGTAATAAACGGCGCAATATACATTACACAAACTTTCTCATATATGTATATATGTTTGGTTGACTGTGTATGTTTATAAATCAAAGTTAACTGTATTTTAGCATATTTTAATGCCACTGGTCGATATTTAGCAATTTTTTGTGACATATGTCTTAGTTAGTATTATTTGTGACATCAGGCTGTACGATTGGATGGATTTTAATCAAAATCCTTATAGTAATTTTTGAGTAAATCGAATTTTTTTCAAAATATCCAAGAATAAAGTACCCTTAATTGTTGCTCATTACTGTTCATTCTCTTCAGAGCTTCTATTATGAATGATATTATCCACAAATATGGTATATTATTTGATTTAGTTTAACCATTTAGTCTGTAATAAGATTTTGAGTGGATCATGGCGGAGTCATGGCGTCATAGGGCTTAAGTAAGGTAGCTTGGGTAGCTTAGTGTACATTGTAATGCCACTGGACACCATACAGTGATTTTAAGAGATATATGACTTACGTAGTATTGTTTGTGAAATGCTCTACAATTGGATTTATTTCAATCAAATTCTCTGGAGTCATTTTCGAGTAAATAAAATATTTCTAAAAATCGCCAAGAATAAACTGACCTTTATGTTTGTGCAATATCATTTTTATGAAAAAAAGATTTGCAAAATATGATATATTGCACAAATATGTGATATCATTCAATTTTATGTATGCATTTGGGTCCTAGAACAGAGAACAGACTGACAGACAGATGGCATGGAAAAAACCACTTTTATGGATTCAGGGACACCTAATAAATCAAAATCTTGAAGTCGAATTTTTTCACAATTGCAATACTTTTTCAATGTACTACGTATATGAGAAAGTAAAAATTAAGCATTAATATTTTACATTATTTTTATTGTGTTAAATATTTGCTGTAAAAATTATAAATGTAAATAGAGTGTTTCATTTGCAATATTTAATACTTATAGTTTATTGCCATCATAGTTGACTTATTTGGGGATCAAAGGTGATGATGATGGTGGGAGCTAGGGTTATGCTTTATCTACTTTCAAGATTGATAGCTGAACGTCAATTGCAGACGTATTTTGTAATTCTTTCAAGAAATGTTGAAGCAATAGATGTTTCGATTGACTCATTTATTCTTTAACCACTCAATGCCGACCTTGGTACAATGTACCAACCTCAATTTCTTTACATGCCACTGACCTCTGTACTGGGTACTGATTTTAATTTGCTCTTGTGAGAAGAGTTTTAAATATTTTTTCAGTTGGTTTTTACATTATTGTAGATAAGGGCTTTTAGCTTAAATATAACTTAAAATATATTTTGTGATTTTAGTAATTAGGCAAAGCCAAATTCCCTCTGCTGCAGCGACATATCCTCCACTGGTTGACGCGAGTAAAACTAAGTTTTCCATGTTTTCACCCTCACTTGCACTCGATTCCTAATAATTTACTTCTGCCTCCAAATTGCTTTCCAAAAGCACCTCTATCTTTCTTTGGTCACCGCGACCCCCCGAAAATATTCGTGAACCAAAAAAACACTCCAGTTTTCTCCATACAGTGGGGGAAAGACAATGATAAGTGAATTAATGATAAGATACTATACATTATTTTATTTACAACTAAGTATGTGTATTAAAATATTCAGACAATATGTGGTGTATAGTTTATTTTTTTAAGTACTAATCACTACTGAGATATAATTTCTTGTAATTGAGGAGGAGCCAGTGTTAGCTCAAATTCTTATTGTTCATATAATTTCTTGTTTGGTTTTTATTACATAAAAATAACTCATTTGTTAAAAAAAAATTTGTACGTTGATAGGCTATTGAAATTTCAACAAAACATGCCAATAAATTAAAATCTGCAGGACTCTTAAAACTAGAATAAAATCACTAGTGAAGAATGCTTGCAACCCCATTAAAATCCTCTTGTGACCCCCTAAAGAGGTGGTGACCCACCGTTTGAGAAACACTGCTCTATGTTGTTTGTCTCCTGTTTTATCTCGGGAACCCAGAAATAAAAGGGTGTAGAACACTGATAACTTGGCAATGTTGTGGATTCTTCTAGGCACAATCCTTGCAAACATTGGTCACACTCCTTGGAACATCCTCTTTAGCCTCTTGCTCTTCTACCTTACTCTCATGACTAACCTTGTCATACATGTCGGAATCACTATCAAAGTAAAACTCGCCCTTTCTCATCTCTCCCCCTTTGCCTTTTGATGCCATTGTGGAAAAAATACTTATCAAGAAAACTCTATTGCTCACTGCCACACAAATCAGTAGCTGACTGATAACTAATTGATGTTGGTTAAAAACATCCTAATACCACGTTACTGAATAAAAAGAAAAGACTCGGATAAAGATGAGTGAGACACGAAACCAAGAGGCTGAGTTACGTGATTGAGAGGCATTACTGGGTAAGCATCGTTTTACCCTGAGAAACAGTTGTGAAGCATTCTCAGGAACTGGAAAAAACAAACTCCAAGTTAATGGGATACTTGCTTAGTCATACATCTGGAGGGATGTTTATCACATTTGGAGTTGAAGTGCATAAAAACTATTCGAGCATGCCTAAAAACAGCAACTTAGAGCTATACATTTGTGTTGTATAAATTGATATTTCTTTCTTCAAGTGGAATCACAGAAACTTATATTGATAGGGTAATATAAATAACTAACTGAAATTACCCAACTTTGCTTGGGTTTTTAATTCAAAACAAAAAGTATTGAGGAAGATTTGAGAATAAAACCAAATAATGAAACCAGGTTAATTTTTATTGTAGTGCTAAAATGGTATGCAATATTTCTTGTCTTCCCATCTTTTGCCCATATAAATCTTCCTGCAATCCTTTATCGATAAATTTGGCGACTATTTTTATCAAATAATCATAATAAACAATTGATGGAATCACTTTTAAAATATAGTTATTTCACTCAATTAAATTCCAGTGGAAGAAACTGCATGATATTATGTGATCATGAATCTCAAAAACATTAAAAACTTGGATAGGAATTGCAAGCTCTAGGGATGCAACCGGTGGAAACACATTTGGGTGGAAACACATTTGAAGATATGTTCAAATTTAGCTTACCCATTCGTTACCCCATGCAAAGGCTGATTTTGTGGGTCTAATTTGTCACATGAATATTTTAAAGTCAAATCTATGAAACAAAATGAGTTCCCTGACTTTGAAACTGAATTTGGCGATAAAAAGTTTTGGTATGACATGGAAAGTGTTATTATAATCGAATATGTTCAATTGGCTTAATTGATGCATTCAATGTTCAAAGCAAAATATACATATAAGATGTTCAAGGGAGGAAGAGTTAAAAATTATAAATGTTGGTCTAAATTAAATAATTGTTATAGAAGTTTTCTTATTTTACCTTCTAAGATATATTTCACTTTATTAATTTTCAGTGTTAATGAAAAACATTTTGCTGTCCACTAAGTAGTATAGAGAATATGCAAAATACATAAAAAGTTTTTAGAGAACGAAAGCACTTAAAATTGCACATTAAAACTGTCTTCCACTTGCCTTTTGAAATAATTAGCCAGATTTATAGTTTTTTTTGTGATTGTCCTTCTTTGAATAACCTTAGTGTTTTTTTCTTCCCTACTTTAGTTTATGTTAGGTATACATTTTTTAGTTAATATTAGGTATTGTTTATAACAGTTGTCAAGTAGATTGTTAATCCAACAATACGCTCATTCCCATGTTATTTAAATGGGAAAAATTAAAAGAGAAAAACATTTAAAAAATGAAAAGTGTAGTTCAAATTGCTTTAAAAACCCTCCCATTTAGCTTAAATTTTTATTGCTGTTAAAATGGTAATCTCGCTTCTACATTCTGTAGTTGTGTTATGAATGCACAAACAAATTCTTCAAAATATTTATGGTGGAGATAACTTATAATAAATGTAGTTTTCGATGGATCCTCCAAAAGTGTCATGTAAATCCAACAATTAAGTAAAAAGTTATGAATAAATATATAATAATACTTACAGTTCTGCAATTAATTTCATTTTAATCTCCTCCCTCTTTTTAGGGTATAGTGGTATTTAAATATCCTCTGTCGCTGAGGGGTTAAAAAGCTGTTGATAACAACTCATCACATCACTAATTGATAATTGGTGCTGTATTTAGTGGTAAAAAATGACTGATGTAATGAAAGGAGTCAACAATATTGTGAGGGTGCATGGGAGCATTGTTGAGCTGTAGGAAAATCTTAAAAGCCAAGTTTTCTTTGGCACAAAATTATCCATTCATTCATTTCATTCATTCATTCGTTTCATTCATTCATTCATTCATTTCATTCATTTCATTCATTTCATTCATTTCATTCATTCATTCATTTCATTCATTCATTTCATTCATTTCATTCATTTCATTCATTTCATTCATTTCATTCATTTCATTCATTTCATTCATTTCATTCATTTCATTCATTTCATTCATTCATTCATTCATTCATTTCATTCATTCATTTCATTCATCCATCCATTTCATTCATTCATTTCATTCATTCATTTCATTCATTCATTCATTTTTAGCCTACTTTCCAAAAAATAGAAAGTAGTCTTTTGGGATTGCCTCGGTGTGTGTGTGTCCCTAACATCTTCTTCAGCAGTGGTTCTCAACGGGGGCCACAGCCTATTTCTGAGGGTCCATTAGTAAAATACCTAAATTGGGGGCCACCGAAACTTCTTTGTGGGCCACGAAAAGTTCGACTCTGATGGAATTATTCCTGAAGAAGGGAAGAAATGTTACGTGTGACAATTTCTTCACTTCTCTGGCTTTGCATGATAAGCTAAAGGCTAAATCCACTAGCTTGGTTGGTACAATTAACCGGAAGAGAAGAGAAATCCCCTTGGCTGTGAAAAATTCACATGGAGCTTTGTACGACACCCAGGTACTGAAAAATGGAGATACTACACTCACAGTTTACCAAGGTAAAATGAATAAGAATGCCATTATTTTAAGCACTGTACACCCTGAAGTGCAACTTGGGACAGATGCCAAGAAAAAGCCAGATACTATCCTTTTACAACAAAACTAAGCACAGGGTTGACATTGTAGATCAAATGGCTTGTCAATACTCTGTCGAGGCAGCATCCCAGAAGTGGCCTGTACACACGTTTTACAATATCCTTGACCTACCTGGTATAAATGCATGGGTATTGTATAAGAATATTACCAAAATCATGATCTCATGGCGAGACTTCTTGTTGAAATTGGCTGAAGAACAAAGTAAAGATAATGCGGAGAGCAGGGCATCGAACGCGCCCGCTCAAATCGCTGACACTCATGCTGAAGGGGAATCTGTGGATCCCGAAACAGAGAGCAATCGACAACGTTGCCAGATTAAAAAAAAACTGCAAATAAGAGAAGAGTGGGAATAGATACTTCGTATGCTGAAAGGTACTATGCAAGAAGTGCATTGGAAAGGAAAGAAAGGCCTTCGTTTTTGTAGACTGCGTGAACGAGTGATTGTGATTGAAAAACTATGATTGTCTCTTTTACGTTTTCTTATTCTTATAAGTATATTATACCTAATAACCTGTTGATGAATCAACAAAGGAAATATTTTTCACTTTATTTTGTTGATTTATCTGCATAAATGATGAAAAAGGAAGTAAACTTTCATACTTAGCAAAATATGAGTGATTATGAGAAAGGAGCTTAAATTTCTATAATTGACTATACTCTTCTTTCTTCCATATAGTGACTGTACCTACCTTTTTGGTGATCTCATGATTACCAAAGTTTGTTGTATGTTGCTTTCAAATGAAAAGAACTTAATTTTCTAAAACAGATGTCAAATTAAAAAAAATACTGAATTATCACTATATTACGTCATTAAATCTAATTTTGTATGAGACTGAACTTGCAAGAAAAATAATATATACTTGTATCAACATATGATTAGTTCGTTTGTTTCGAAAGAAAAATCTTCCCATGCTGATATTAACATACAAAACACTCATAATTCAATATGGGACATTTTTGTCCCACCGGCTGTTCTAGGGTGGTCGTGAGGTTCTAGTGTTTAAGCACAATGAGGAAAAATTTATCAGAGCGAACAAGGTGAAGTTATGTTTACTGAAAAATCAGTTAAATACGGCGAAAAGAATTCTAATGTTGGGTTAATCATGGGTACTGAACAGGTAGAAACTTGCTGTGGATGAGCTGTCATGACACATAAATCATGTAAAAATTAAAAATATTTCTTAAATGAAAAATCTTACGTAAGATTTGGTTTGAGGTTTGCTGACTTGGGGGAGGGGGGACTCCCCCAAGTCAGCAAATGTCAGCGTTTCCTAGAACTTCCCTCCCCCCTACACAGATGCCAGGGGCTTAGCTCCTACACCTGGAAATTTTGCCACTACCCAATATCCCATGTGAAAAGGGGTTCTTTGAAGTGCACCGACATTGTACAATACACGGGACCGATGGTTTCATTTCTTCTCCAAAGGAATACTTCTCATATTTTTTAGCCATACAATATCATTTACCTCAGCCAGGAACCAAACCTGCAATATTTGAAACCATTGATGAGTATTTCAAACACTGCTCCACTGGCATCAACCAATAACTGTAAGTTAATTAGCATACTCAGTGTCATAGACTAATGAATGCATCTTATTTTTCTTGTCTCTATGGCATTATAAGGATTGTTTTGCATAATATAATATTTTGAACCCATTTCTCCAAATGGATTAAAGTTAATAAGAAAAAGACATTACTATAATTTTTTATGATTTCATACTTTTCAAATATCAGTAACATTTGTGTGAAGGAGGGGGAATTTTTCATTTTATATACAGGCAATGATAAGTAATTCAGCTTGGAAAATATTTAAGATATCGATAGGGGAGTATTATTTGATGTGGGGGAGCTCATAGATTTTCCGATACACCACTTCCAATGTAAACTCTTATCTGGCACTTAAGCATTGGCATGCAATCCATCCCCTACGAAAGGTTGTCAACCCCTAAGTTAATAAACAAAAGTGTATTTTAAAAATTCCTTAGATACAACTAGAGTAAAGTTTTGAATTTATCTGTAACAATTTTTGATTGCTGAATGTTTGCAATTTTTAAAGCAGCTAATTTCTGGTATTACAGATAATAGCCAAAGGAAATGTGAAGATCCCTCTATCTATGGATGAACATAATACTTGCAGTGAAGGTAATTGTGGTTTTATAATTTTAAGTGTGGAAGAATTGGCCGCTGTCAGAGATAATTTAATCCTACAGTTTCAAGGAGAAAATCTGGACAGAAAGGATATATTCTGGAAGTCTGATCCATTTCTGGTGTTTATGAAGGTAATTTTCTATGGATTTGTTTCAACTCTTTTATGTTTAATAATAAAGACAAACAGCATTAATCAAATTTTAAAAGTAAGAATTCATGAGCTACTGGTAGAACTTCCTATTTCTATGAATTATGTGGTAGCCCCTACTGAAGTTTCCCGAAATATGAAGATCTAAGTATTACCATATTGTTTGGGCTATAAGATGCAATTTTTTCCAGAAAAATGACTCCTAAAATCAACCTGCATCTTATAGACTGAAGGTAAGATTATTTCTGTATTCAGTACTGACATTCAGAAACCCACTGATCCCCACAATGGAATAATTGGCAGTCATTCGTGGCAATATCATTAAAATATACATTATTAATGATTAATAGTGAAAAGTTGTTAATATATCTAGTAAAACCTTACGCAACATGAATTCTGATGATGCATTTTCATTATTGTTTTGTATTACTGTCTGCTCAAAGTAAATACAATTTCGTTGTGTTTGCGATGTTTGTTACGATGTTTAATTCCTAATGAGCCTGTTGAATAGCAAGATTAATGCCATGGAACTTTAGAAATCTGATAGATGTCATAAATTTTTTATTAATATCTTTTATATATAATTAATGTCTGTCCATCCCCCTTTTATCTCTTGAACAATTTGTCATAGAAAAATTCTGAAAATGCCATTTTGTTTCTGCCAACTAGGAGACCCCAGGAAAGCTATTTTCGTTTATGGAAGTGCCCCAGCTTCAACTCCAGGAGGCAATTATATTTTCCCATATGTTTATACAGGAGTTTTGATTTTTCAAGGTGCAAGGTTTTTTTCCTTCATTCATTAAAATACGTAAATATGGACCAAATTTCTCTGTTTTTGTTTTATTCGATGAGTAAAACTATAAAATATCTCATTCTTGCGATGTTTAGAAGTTACACAGAAGAATTTGTCAGAAATGCGTTTATTTTTGAAATTTTATGGCTTTTTCATACTCTTTCTGCATTTTGCCAAGGCATTGATGCCTCGGATTGAATTGGCCTTCAAATAGACGAAGGTATTGCATTATTCGCTTCATGCTTTTTATGCAGCATCGAAATTATAGTTGTAGCAATGTCCAACTTAATAGATTGCAACGTTAATAATTGCAGATTATTATTATTCACTCAACTGCATGTGGACTGGGAATTTTTAACAATTGACCAAAAGGAAAAAATCTTCTTTCTTTGTTTCAATACTGAAATGTTACCTTTTTTGTAAGGGAGAAGCAATTAAAATTGCCCATATAAATTATAAAAACAAACATGAAATTCCAAATGTCAGTTGTCTAATTTTATAAGGAGCAATAGGCTATTATTTATTTTTAAACATGCAGATTTCTGACTGACTTTGCAAAAGTTTTTGCGGGTACCACTAGTCTAAGATAAATACTGTATACATGTATTGCGATCCCAATGGCTACAATAGTAAAAAAGATATGCCTTCACTATTACTTATAAGCTTCAGGTGATTAAATATGAAAAACGCTCGGAAACCGAGCAGCAGAACATCATTTCAGTCAATCTCATACAGAAAAAATGATCCGTGAATGGAGAAAACTGGAGGAAAAACTGAAGGTGATAGGAAAAGAGAAACAGTCTTCGTAAGCTTGGTCCTAACTGGCCACAACCAGAGGGGGAAATGATGGATAGTAAAACAGGAAGTTAGGTATTGCTGTATCTGTCAAAATGGTTATTTATGAGGCAAAAAGAGTTGCAGAAGCAAATGGATTAGTTAAGCATACGTATTGCTATTACATTTGAGTTTCATTTATTAGGAATTAAAATCTCATCTTGAATCTTAAATTTAAAGAAGTACTATCAGTAAGGGATGTCTATATGTGCGAAGTGTGTGGCACACTCTGACTGCCAAATTAATAGGGCTGCCGAGTGCGCACAGGGCACATTTTGCTATACAAGTTTTGAAGCAATTATATGTTTTAGTTTATCCCTATTTACTTTCACAAATTAATTTTATCCAAATGTTATATTTAACTGTTATCATGCTATAATATATTCTGTAAATGTCACCAGAAGTGGACTTAATCATGGCTAGAAATGTTGCATGACATGCCCCTTCCTCAAGGCTTTGGTGACCAAAAAAATTTTTCTGGAAAAATCTTCTAAAAAACTGGGGTGCATCTTATAACCAAAAAAGTATGGTATATAAAATATTCATTTCTGTAAACTTGGCAAACTATTTTATTGTGAAACTCTTATAATGTTTTTTTTTAAATTCTCTCATTCCTAAAATTTTCTATACAGCTAAAATCAATTAATATAACAAGTCAGTTGATTTTTAACAATCAATATTACTTTTTTGATAGTTATCTTTTCCAATTATTATGACATTATAATGCATATTGAGTGATTTTGTTCATTTTGATTTACAACCAAATTTGGTTAGTATGCTGACTGTCAATTCTAATTAAATTTCTATTCCCGTAATTGCCAACTTTCATTCAAGAACGTCATTGTCTAGCTGGACTAGGATCATTAAACTCACAAACTAAATTCCAGAAATGGATAATTTGTTAATGCTATTCATATGGATAATTAAGCTATCTTATTATATCATTGATGAT
This sequence comes from Tanypteryx hageni, assembly GCA_028673005.1. Lineage (NCBI taxonomy): Eukaryota > Metazoa > Arthropoda > Insecta > Odonata > Petaluridae > Tanypteryx > Tanypteryx hageni. Next base: position 39,017,670 of record CM054117.1, read on the forward strand.
TTAAAGACTTGTACTCATTGCAGCTTGTATTTCAAGTCTGCCTGGATATATTTTTTCAAAAACTTTTCTTTCATTATTCTTGGTAAATACCATATATGTAATTATTTGTTTATCTAAGATATATTAAAAAATGTTGGCAAACATCACTTTGCAATTATAGTTTTAAAATTATAGACTTGGAGTGAATGCTCCATGATAATAACGTGGCTAATGGAAAAGTGGATTTTGATTAATTTTTCATGGGGAGCTTCCCCAACATATGTTGGAGACTGCCTGGTTAAAAAGCAGTTGGTGACATGGTTTGTTTTTAGTGAATTTGCAGATTATCAACTAAAAAATAATGTCCGTATTACCAATGTGTTGGCTTGTGCAAACATCATAATCATGCATTTTTGGACCTGCTATTGGAAGAAATTAACCCTTTTCTACAAACTTTTCCCATACTCAAATAATTATTCAAGTATGCTAATCTTTAGAATGATACTTTGTAATATTCGATCATTGGATTAATAAATTTATTATTATTATTAAATGTTCATGGAAATATTTTTTTAAGTAGACTCCTATCCAAGCATTATTGCTGAAAAGTATTTTATTATTTATGATCGAGTTGATTGCAGTAATATTGTATTCACACTTTTTATAATAAATTTATATATTTAGATTATGTGAATTAGAGCTATAATAGATCTAAAATGATATAACCAATTAAAATAACAGACTTTTTAAATTAAAACTCCTATTTTAAAGGACAAAAATAAAAAAGAAAAATAAAATGAATGTATCATTAAATTTAAATAGCTGCTACCATTATTCTAAAAGTTAAATAAGCCTTGATAAGTTAAAAAAATTCTACATTAGGAGGTCTAGTGACATAATGTCATTAATTAAGCACAGTTACAATGCTTTTCTAAATTTGCATTTAATTCAATTTTACTTGTAAAATAAATTTCTTACCTTTATTAAAATCTTTTGAGGTTTTTGTTACTTGCGCAAACCTGTAAATCATTAACTTTAAAATTAAGCAGAACACGTAATTGTTAAATTTAAAAATTCATTAATTAATTTTCATTTCTACATTATAAAGTGGATGATAGATAATCATCGTTTTTCTTTAGTTAGAATAAAAAAAGAAGCTTACATTTTGTTTGGATATTTATGTCCAATATACAGATTTAAACAAACTTACTGACTTGGGTGTATTTGGAAATTTAAGAATTTTCTCTGAAGAATGGCTGGGAAAGATCAGCTCTTTAAAAAGAACTTTATACAACAATAATGCAGAACCAATCTTCTTGGGAAGACCTTCCTTGAGGACCTTGAGGAAGAGGTGGAGTTGCTTTCATTGGCAATACACTGTAATTTTGTTATTACTGTTTCCTCATCTGCACGTCGCTCAGTTGCTCACATATTATAGGCTAAATTTCAAGTTCAGCTTGCATCTCCATATTCAGAGCTAAGCTATTTTTCTAATTTTGCTTAATTGTAATGAGTGATAAGTCTTATAGAGTATATCTATCTAGTAAAGGTGTATGTTACTGAAGAAAATAAAGGAAAGAAAGAATGAATCACTGGTAGGAAACGTATATGGTCTTTCCCATTGCACTGCATGTTTAATATAGATATGACCTACAAGAACATTTATTTAACACAAGATTTTATGTAAACGATTTAATACCAGTAAAGCATTCACTAAAGCTATGTATAAATAACCTAAAGTATCTGAATTTTCTGCTAATTTGTTGCTGCTAAACACGTTATCATAACAAGTACTCCCCTTTCCCCCTGGTAGTTAATTGCTTTTGATTCATTACACTTTTGGGCTATTCTTTCATGTAGGATGTTTTCAGTTACAAAATGAGAAATTTGGGTTGTATTACACCTGTATTTTGGAACAGTAGCTACTAGCAGGAGATGGTTGCAAACTCATGTTGTTACAATAATCTAGAGAAACTATTTTACTTGCACAAATCAAGTAACTGTATGGACTTATTTTAATTGTCGTATATAGAAGTAGATGATTCAGTTGTGACATTTGAAGTATTTATAATCAGTGTCTATGCAAGTGGCAAAATTTTCAATATCTACATTATTTTAATAGGTAATGGAGAATGGAGATTATAATGTGGTGTACAAAACTGAAGTTGTGAAGGTAACACTAGATCCGCTTTGGAAAAAATTTTCAATCCCATTAAGAAATATATGCAATGGAGATCTTGACCGAACCATCAAGGTATTGAAATGTGCATGCACTTACCAGAGTTTTGAATTTTTCTGTAGCATTTAAAGTAATGAATTGAGATTATATCATTAAAATAAACTCAAATAAAATTTTTATTGTTTACAGATCAGTTTAAAATATAGAGTTATTAATTAATAAGGACTTTATTTGTCTAAGCTAATTAAAGAATGCTGCTTTTTGATCATAAGATAAATTTTCTCTTTTAGGTAGCATGCTATGATTGGAACAGAAATGGAAAAAACAGTCTTATTGGAGAATTTGAAACTAATGTGAGAACTTTGAGCGCGGGTCCTAGTTTTAAGAACACCTATCCCTTAATTCACAAAGGAAAACAGGTATAATTGTGTTGTTTTTATGTAATTTATATTTATCAAATTCATAAAAACTATCTAGTTTGTATTTTTTAAATTGTAAAACTACAGAGAAGTATTATATATAGCGAAAAATTTTATTTTTCAGAATTAAAAGAAATCCCATTGCTAAATTTTGTATGAAATATTTTACTAGAGTTTTATTAATGACATAAAAAATGTGATTGGGTATATGTGCCTCCTCTTTGCTATTTTGGTAAAACTTGAAATTTATATTTTGGTCCAGTGGTGTATCTATGGGGGAGGTTTTGTAGGTTAAACCCATTCCAGTGTGAGCCAAAGTTTTTTTTCTTTTGCTCTGATTAAGATTTTGTTCTATGGTTAAATTTCTTCATTTATTTTAAACAGTGATCAAGAATTTTATACAATATCCTAATTCTGTCCATCCATCCATTGGAATGCTGCTTTGATTCATACTGGGTGAAATCTGAAGCTCAATCATGATCTTTTTATCATGTTTTGACAAATTTACCGACTACATATAAGATTGAAATTTGGTAGGGATGCTTGATTCAGATATTACAAGGCAATGACAAAAAAAAACTGAAAAAAGATCCAGGTTTGACTCCAGGAGATAATTTATATTTCCAAAAAGATAACACGTGAAAATCAATTTTTCAACTGACAGCCTTTTCATCTTTAGCAAATTAAAATTAGAAAGAATTGACCTATGATCTTCAGATCTGAATTGTTTTAAAGAAAAATAAATAGCGTTTCTTATGCTTATTGCTACGTTTCACCTATGATTCAAAATTGCTCAAGTTATATGTTTAAATCATATTTATTGGAAAATAAGCTTTTTAATGATATGTTTCCTTGCCAACTGTGTCATTGTTAAACCTCGAGATTGTATTGTCATCTCAATCCTTATAGTACATGTGTAAGGAAAGCATGCTTTGAATGCATTAATATGAGAGAGAGAGGAAGAAAGAAAGGAGAGAGAGAGTGATAGACAAAATTAATAGAGAGAGAGGAAGAAAGAAAGGAGAGAGACAGAGGGGGAGAGAGACAAAATTAAGAGAGAGAGGGGAAGAAAGAAAGGTGAGAGAGAGTGATAGACAAAATTAATAGAGAGAGAGGAAGAAAGAAAGGAGAGAGACAGAAGGGGAGAGAGATGGGGAGAGATACAGAGGTGGAGAGAGGGAGTGATAGACAAAATTAAGAGAGAGAGATAGGAAGAAAGAAAGGAGAGAGAGAGAGGGGGAATGAGAAACAAGATTAAATGTTCCATAGATTAAAAATAGTTTTGGACATATAAGAATTGTATAGCATACTGTATTTCTTTTTCATACAATTTATATTCACCAAGAACTATACTAACTCTGGAACACTCAATTATGTGAATTTTATATTTATTGCTTACTTTTTAGTGCACATAAAAGTTGGTTTCATTAATTTTTATTTCAATTTAATACTTGATTAATGCATGCCCGTCATATTTGACAGGCAATTACGCTAGTTAGTTAATATTAATGTGCAGTTATGTTTTTACCACTTGAATCATGCATGCATCAATGTTTTCTGAACGGGCTAGAGGTACATTCCCATGTACACCCACTTCCAAAAAAGTTACCACCTGAGAGCACTCAGAATCTAAGTCCGGATCAAAACAATGATTTGACAGTGCTGTAATCCTCACATGACCTGACCTTTTGTTTTGAGGGCAAAGTTTAAAGGACCAGGTATCTCCTCCCACCATAAAAGAGTCTATAAAATGGAAGCTACAGCCATTTGATTATAGTCATTTTTCCATTAGGACGAGCCATTTTTGAGACATTAAGGATAGACAAAAAATCGGTGAGCCAATTTTACCCAAAAACTAATCAACTCCTGTCATTGTGATAAAAATGTTATTCATAAAATTTAGTTGTGATAGGGCAAATATTTTATGACACAACACACATACACAGACATCTTTGAGAAATGGTCGATATGTGTTCTAAGGACCTTAAAATGCATATTCCTGTTGAAATCTCAAAATCGATTTTTTGCCTGAATACAATACTTGTATAATGTAGAAAGTAAAAATGACACAACAAACCTCCAAATGCTGGGAAGCCTGTGCTTAAATCCTTGAACCTTCTTGTGCCTTTAGCTGTGATGTCACTGAAATATCCCCTAAGAAATATTATACCCATGTTGTGTTATTTGCTCTGCGCTAGATCACTTGATTAGTAAGTGCAAGACCCGGGTTTGTTAACTATTTTCTGCTTCTATACTTCACAAATTTTACTACTTTGACATAGAACTTATTAATAATTTATACTTTATTAAACTCGTCATTTCTGCCAGATCATCTGCTAGTAAATAGTAAAATATAAAATTTTGTAAGATACCACAATGCTTCCTATAATTTCCAATTAGGATATTGAGTTTGAAGATAAAATATATGAAATGCATTTATCTATTTACTAGGTGGTAGTCCATTTATATCAATGAATGAATGCTTCCTTGAAAACACTGAAAATTTGAATAATAATACTAATAATGCAATTGCCCATAAAATTGACAAAGGTAACCTAATATATCAAGAAAGAAAATATTCTTTAATTTGTTTAAAATAACTTTTAAAAAATAAATTCTTTATTTTACATTACATTCAGAGAAAGGTTATAAGGAGACACTATATACATTTATGAAGTTTACATATACATATGTCTTCTTCGAAACAAAATAGAATAAAGTCGTTGGTTTGCTGCAGAGCAGCATGTCCCCAGGATTGAATTAAGGCATTGGGCAAGTAGGCCATTGCCTAGGGCCCCACGTGAGGCAGGTGCTGGGCTTGCTTAGCGTGAAAGGGTAGTGGGGCCTCTAGGACCTCCAGAGAGATAATGTGTTTGTTTGATTGATTCTAATTATTAGTCACCGCTAACTGTTAGCGGTAACTAAGGAAGAGTAATATTTTCAAATGCATGTAGTTTCGTGAAAACGGAAGAAAAAAACCCTTTAAGTTTGGTATGGTTGGAATGCACAGACTTCCCTGAGGGTGCAATGGGTGTTCATTTTTTTCTCAAGTTCGTTGCTTCAATTCCAGACATGTTCCATTTTTCTATTTGATTAACATGTAGACCTATAGTCAAACATTTTTAAATGTCTCAGAATGGAGATGTCATCACAGAATTTGCACTATTTTATGCAGAAAAGAATGTTATTCTTTATGTAATTCTTATCGTTTATTCATTTATCTAATTCGCATTTGCTCAAATTGTAAGATTGTAGAAGAATTTTTCCAGATTTTTTCACATTTCTAAAGGAGGTTACCAAGGTTACTGCCATTGCTTTCCTCAGTATTTTCAGTGCTTTTACACTTAGATTACACTCAAAACATGCATGAAGAACAATGATTGATTGAAAATTAACATAAAAGCTTAACCTTTTGAGATCTAGCTTGGTCTTTAAGACTTGGTGTGATATAAGAAATTGTTAAATTTTTGTCGTATAGGTTATATCGCAAAATTTTAGTGTTAGGTATAATTTCCTGCATATAAAAATTTATACTATATAGAAGTGGTTATAAAAATTCATTTTTATATAATCACTTGTTCATAAATTTATCGAAAAAACTTTGCGGAATAATGGTGCGGGTCTCGGCTAGTTTGGAGATCCTGATAATGAATATGATACTTCCAATTGTCAGAAATTAATATTTACAGATATATTAGACATAATCATTTAATTTAATTTAACGATCATCCTCCTGGGTAGTTAGCATAGGCCTCCCTGATCCCTATCTTCTGTCTTTGTATAGCTCCATCTCTCATTTAATTTTGATTTTATGCACAGTAGCATGAGACATTCATTTGTCTCGTGATTTTCTGAAGGGACATTGCTCTGCAGCAGACCAATGACTTGGAGTTAATTGAGGCATAACAAAAATTAGCTCGCACACAAATGAAAATATCCTCTTGTAAAATTGCTTGCACTTCCCAAATAGGACTGAATTGTATTCCATAGACTCAAGTTTGTTCCTCTGAGAAGGAAAAGAAACAAAAGGTGTGGCTGTAGCTTCAGTTTCTATTTAGAAAACTTGGAAGGACCCTCTTATGAAGGGAGGAGAAACCCAATCCTTTAAATTTGCCCTCAAATCAAAAGGTCTTTTTTGTGAAGGGTCAGGCCGTGTGAGGATTGTCATTGTTTTGATCTGGACTTAGATTCTGAGTGCTCTCTGGTGGTAACTTTTTTTGGAAGTGAGTGTACACAGCGGCGAACTTCTGCCTAGGCAAACTAGGCAGCTGCCTAGGGCCCCAACCTCGGTGGGGGCCCCGACCAGGGGCCAAAATGGTACACATTGAGGACACAGGACACGGAAAATAATATGTCAATTTTTCCAAACGAAATAGAAAATAATTGACCATAGTTAATTTTTTGACAAGTCAAGTGGCAACACTGTGTTTGTGTTCTTTGTTTGTTTTGCATCGCACCTGACTTCATTCTATAACTTGTCACTACTTGTCAGTTCGCGTCGCCACTGGAGCTATACAAGTACATCCTGGAAAAAGGCTTTTTGGACATTTATCCAAACGTGGGAATAGCGCTCCGGATGCTGTTGTGTACACCAGGGTCAAACTGTTCGGCAGAACGGTCGTTTTTAGCGCTAAAGAGAGTAAAGAATTATTTAAGATCTACCACAGAAGAGAACAGGCTTAATTCACTCTCATTGCTGTACATAAAGTCAGAAATAACGCAGTCTGTGGACTATAGTGAGGTCATCCGTTCCTTTGCAGAGAAGAAAGTTCGTCGCGTGGCAATGTAATCTTGTAATTATATGTAAATGTAAAAATTATAATGTGTATAAAGTATAGTTGGTACTTGTCTATTTCATTTCTAAGTCTGTTTGTCTATTTTCTAAAGTCAAAGTATGTTAAATAAATAAAAGTAAAGTTTGTTTTTTGCTAAATTACCAAAAAGGGGGCCCCGACTCTGTTAACTGCCTAGGGGCCCTGGGTCTCTATGTCCAGGCCTGAGTGTACATGGTATGGGCAGTGACCTAAGCCTTGGCCATTTCCAAGAAATTGGTGAACAATGAACTAAAAATTGACTGTAGTAATGGCACCTCGTATCTTTCATTTTTAATTTGTACAATCTTTGTGGGTGTGAACTTTTTTGAAATTGAGTAATGAATTTAAAAAAACCCCTTTACTAATGTCTAGATTCATCACTGTTTTGGTCTAAAAAGTTCTCTTAAAGTGTATCATGTGAATATATATAGAGTAGGACAGAACTTATGACTCCCAGTAATCAGCAAGAGTTTTGGAGTTAATTTTAACTATATTTTGGTCTTGTTGTACAAGTTCATATTTTATGTAAATAATTTATATAATCTCATCTTAGCTTTATCCTTTTATCTTATTAAATCCATATCCTTAACTCCTGTCATTTTGTGCCGCCTGTGTATTATTTTATTTTGGAATTTATGCATATAGCTTCAGAAAGCACATTTGAAATAAAGATTATACTTTCATTTTAAAACCATGATTTAGAATTAGACAAAGAAAATTTTTTCGTCCTCCTTGATATGTGTTTTGTGTATCGTTCATATTTCTCTCATCATTATTATGTGAATTTTCTTTGATATTCTAGGAAAGGAAGTATTCCTATAGAAATTCAGGAAAGGTTTCACTCATCTATTATGAACTGGAGACATTATACTCCTTCATGGATTACATCAAAGGTGGAACTGAACTTCATTGTTCATTTGCAATTGACTTTACAGGTAAAAACTCATAGGTTTCATTTGGTCTCCAGGAAATTAAAATTTCTCATTTCTGTTACTTTCTGAAACCTATTTAAGTTACTATATTTTTCTGCATATACGGATAGTACTTACTTAAACTTAAGTGCAAGATGAGATTTTAATTCCTAATAAATGGAATGCATATGTAAAAACAATACATAGACTCAACTAGTCCTTTTTAGTGTTTTTCGTCATTGCTGAAAAGCAATATTATGTTTGTGATGTCCATCCGTCTGTCCGTATATGTATATCAGGAAAGAATTGGCTGAACCGATTTAAACCAAATTTGGTACATAGAATATACACATAAATTAATGGCCAAAATGACATATTTGGACCAGATCGACTCAGCAGGGGTGCCGCAATTGCAAAGTTAAACTTTTCGATAATTATGAATTTTGAAGGAATTGACTAAACCGATTTCAATGAAATTTTGTATGAAGGAGGCATGTAACATAAAGAAACAAAATCAATATGTTTAGTATAGATATAGAAATCAGGGCTGCCACAATACAAGAAATTAAAAAACATTCTTTTTACACATTTGTGTTGAAATGTCTGCATCAATTTTAACCAAATTTAATATTTATAATGTACACATATATAGAAAACCATAATAGCATATTTAAACTGAATCACCTAAACAGGGGTGCCATTATTACAAATTAAATTCTTTCACTTATAATGGAGTTGGAAGGAATTGGCTGCACAGATTTCAATTAAATGTTGTATATAAGATTTGTAAAACATACCATAATGAAATCAAGATGCTTAAAGTAGAGCTAAAGAGCAGGGCTACCACAGTAAAAAGTAAAATAATATTTGTTTTACATGTAATTCTAGAGAACTGACGGGATGGATTTTAACTAAATATGATGTACATAATCTTCATATAAATAAATAACAAAATTATTATATTTCAACCAGGTTGACTAAACAGGGCTACCACAATATCAAAGTTACAATTTGTTTGTAACTATTATTTTCGAAGGTATTGGCAGAATGAGTTTCAAAGAAATTTCATTTGTAAGGCGAGTATAGAATGGAAAATGAAATGAACATGTTTAAAACGGATCTAAAAGGCAGGGTTGCCGCAATATGAGGAAAAATAATTTTCTGATTTCAAAACAAATGTATTAGTATACGATTATACTATGGCGAATTTGACGAAAAGCACTTCTGTAAAACAGGAAACCTGTGTACATCCATACTTGTTTTCTCATTTTGCCACATACATAACAATTTTGATTGATACAGCAATACCTAATCTCCTCTATTCTACTATCATTTTTTCATTCCTCCTCTACTTGTGGCCATTTAGGATCAAGCTTATAAAGACTATGTTTCTCTTTTCCTGTTATCTTCAGTTTTTCCGCCTCCTTTCTCCATTCAAGGATCACTTTTTCTGTGCGACATGGACCAAAATGACTTTCTGCTGCTCAGTTACTGTGCGTCTTACATATTGAGCCATCTGAAGCTTAAAGTGTAGACATATCTTTTCACTCTTGTAGGCATTGTAATCTCAATACATGTAACAGTATTTATCCTAGATATTTATAAAATGTTTATAACATCTACCAGAATTCTAATGTTCCATGACATTAATTGCACTATTCAATGAGCTCATTAGGAACTAAAATGTATTAATAACATTGTAAATACACCAAAATTGTAATCACTGTGAGTGGACATGTAATAAAGTGCAATAATGGAAACACTTTGTTGGAATTCACATTGCATAAGGTTTTACTGTGTACATTAACAATTTTTCACCATTAATTATTAATATTCTATACCTACTTAAATGTTTTTGTGATGAATGTCTGTCAATTATTCCATTTTGGTGATCAGTGGGTTTGTGAGTGTAATAATGAATACAGTAATAATCTTACCTTCGGTCTATAAGACACAGGCTGATTTTGGAAGTCATTTTTTTGGAATAGATGTGCATCTTATAGCCTGAAAAATAAACTAATTTAAAAATGCAATTTGATAAAGCCATGGACAGATTTCCATGCTTTTCTTATGGATGTTGTTTGAAAATAATCCCCTAAAAATTACCGTATTTCTCAGCATATAGGATGCTAGAAAAAGGACCCCCAAAATCAGCCTGCATCTTATATGCTGAAGGTAAGATTATTAATGTTCTCAATACTGACACACACACTCATCCCCAAAATGGAATAAATGGCAGTCATTTGTTGCAAAAACAATCAAATATACATTATTAATAATTATTAGTGAAAATTTTGTTAATATATACAGTAATACCTTATGCAATGTGAATTCTGATGATGCATTTTTATTATTATGCTTTAATACATGCCAGCTCACAGTGATTATAATTTCAGTGCGTTTGCAATGTTTTAGTTCCTAATAAGCCTGTTGAATAATGCAATTAATGCCACGGAATAGTAGAATTTGTGTAGATGCCATAAATATTGTATACGTATCTAGGTTAAGTAATGATACATGTATTGAGATTGCAATGGCTACAAAATTGAAAAGATATGCCTACGCTATTAGTTATAAGCTTCAGGCGATTCAGTAAGCAAAAAGCACATGGAAACCAATTTGCAGCAAGTCATTTCGATCCACCTCCCACAGAAAAAAATGATTAAATGATTCGTGAATGGAGAAAACGAGGAAAAACTGAAGCTGGTGGGATAAGAGAAACAAAGTCTTCGTAAGGTTGGTCTTAAATGGCCACAACTAAAGGAGGAAGTGAGTGATAATAGAACAGAGGAAGTTTGGTATTGTTGTATCGCTCAAAATTGTTATGTATGAGGTAAAAAGAGTTGCAGAAGAAAAAGGACTAGTTGAGCATACATATCGTTATTACATATGCATTCCATTTATTATTTATCCCATTATATTAAAATATCATCTTTAACTTAAGTTTAAATTAGTACTATTGGTAAAGGGTATCTATATGTGCGAGCTGTGCGGCACACTCTGACAGCTTAAATTAATACGTCTGCCGAGTTCATGCAGAGCACATTTAGCTATACAAGTCTCGAGGCAACTGTTCATGTTTTAGACCATCTCCATTTATTTTACTAATGAAGTTTATCTAAAATGTTATCTTTAACTGTTATCATGCTGGAATATTTTGTGTAAATGTTGCCGGATACAGACTTAATCATGATACACAATGTGGCCCTTCGTAAATGCCTTGGTGGACCAAAATACTTTTTTCCTGAAAAATCTTCTAAAAAATTGGGGTATGTCTTATACCCTGGTGCATCCTGTATACTGCAAAATACAGTAAATTATGTTTAAAGACAAAAAATTTATTAAGAACTGTACAATGTAATATGTGTAAAGTTTATCAAAAACGTTATATTTACCTGTTATCACGCCATAATATTTTCTGTAAATGTTGCCAGATACGGACTTAACCTGGATTTGCTTGAATATTATTTCATTGTAGTTGATGACAGTATAGGAGACTAGATTTTGTTTAATTTTTTGAAGCGTATTTGTGCAAGACTTCCAAAAATTGTTTCTATTAAATATGTGATAATCAATATTTTGTGATCAAGTTCAAATTTTTGAGAATTTGATGCTTGGATATACTATTCTGTTTCAGTTATTCATTAGAGAATTATCAAGCTTATTTAAAAATTAAGCATAACATAATTTTATAAGTTAAAAATAAACAGTAAATTATTTCTATGAGTAAAATAATAGTATTATGCATGTATATACCAATTTCAGTTAATTCAATGTATAAATATTGTTGCTAATCCGCTAGTATGAGTGTGTTTCTTGATAACTATATCATTTTTCAAGATAGGCAAACTATGTTATGAAATGTCCCATTGAAATAATGCTGGCAGAAAACAGAGTTGATATTCATCAAAAAATTAAATGGTGCCTCACAATTTCTCTGGAAAATATTGGCCATAAAGATATCATAGACATTATTTTTTCTAGATGTTTATTTGAATTATTATGCAAGTTTCTTTTGTTTGCATGCTGTTTTGTTGACATGGCAAAATTACATCTCATATGCACTCATAGGTACAATATGTTCTTGCAGTTTTTTTGTAGGAAGTAGATATGCTAAGCTAGAAATTCTGGCTAAATGTAGTTGGCATTAAAATTTTTAAATATTTATATCAAACCAAATATTCTTGGAATGAATGATGCATGGAATTTGCCTTAGTTGTGTTTTTTTTTGTTTTTAACACCAAGTTCTTTAACTTATCAAAATAGTTGGATTCTCACAGAGTATGCAAAATGCAGTAAAAGTCCACTATAATAAGAGTTGACAGCAGTAAAAAAATGCTTATTATGACAAAACAGCTCGATTATTTTAATTTTTAACTTCTACATTTTGTTTATAAAAATTTTCAAATAAAATTCATTCTTGTGATCTTAAAATTTCAGTTAAAGTGATAAGTGTAAAAAATAATTACCTAATCAGGGCCAGATTAAGGTGGTAGAAGGCCCTGGAGCAACTTCAGCTTCAAATTAACATTTTAGTTATTATTTAACTGTGTTATGGGGAACACCGCCTATCCCTGACGGACCCTGAAGCAAATGCTCCATTTGCTGCACCTTTAATCTGGCATTGCTCACAATATTTACATATTGTTCATATCTCATCTTTAACATCTTCTTCATTAATAGAATAAGCAAAAGTAAAATCAGTCACAACAATCACTTAATTGAATCTAAAAGAAAACTTTTACCAGAATTGTGAAACATATCATTAATTTCCTACCTTGCTAGAAACTAGATCAGTGATGGCCAACTGGCAGCCCACAACAATTTTTCACGTTATGCTCACCAATCAATCAGTCATGCTGAAACATTGACTTGCCATACTGCAAAGCAGTGCCACCTCCATCTTTCCCCTTGTGTCTGGTCTGCAAAGCAAGTTTACCAGGCTGTGCTATTCCACCAAAACTAAGGTGTATTAAAAATTGGCAATTGTTGGAATAGATTATGACAAAGACATGAAATCAAGGCTGTTGTATGGGGTGAGTTTGAGAGATGACCCCCCTCAGGTGGCACTTTTCTAGGGGCGAAAACATAACAGTGTTGCCTTTGATCTGCGCCCTTTTCTCATGAACTTGTACAGCATTTTGTCTTTATGCCTCAGGTGGCAGATTCCCATTCATTGAACTTGTATGAAATATAATGCATTGATTAATTCAATTCTTGAGCCACTGCTGTCTTTACATTTATATTTACAAAGTGTTACTATTCTTATACCACATTTAAAGATACCACTTACGAAGCTAGAAAGGAGTAGTAACCTTATGATCCAATTTCTCTCAAGGGCAAATTCTTCACTCTTATTTGCCAGTGAAGGAAAATTCCTATGGTCCTCATTACAGTGAAAAAAAATCTGGTGTGGTCACCATATTACTTTCCCCATACCTGTAATATTTCTAAAAATTCCAAATTGGTTAAATGATGATAAATATTTTAAGAAACTGAGAGAAAAATTTAAAGACTTTACAGAGAACAGAAATAAACTCAAACCGTAGCCTTCTGATATTGGATATAGCCACGAAGCTCCAACAATTAAGAAAATAAAAAGGAGCGTTAATAAGATGTAAGCATAAAGTGTTTACAATAGTCACCAGTTGGGGGCATGGTGGTGGCAACTATAATATTTAGTTTTTAAGAGATCTCTTAAACACTGCATTATATGGGAAAATGTTTCGAACAAAGGTTGTAGAAAATTAAATTTCCTACAACTTTTATTTCAATACTCTTTTACATTGATCAAGTATTAAAGCAAATATTTGAAAAAAAACGAATGAGTGACAGGAGCAAACACCCACTTCTGGTTGACCGATTTTAACCAAAAACTAATCATCTCTTAAATAAAAAAGTCAAATATAAAATTTTGCGTTGATCTGATTAATAGTTTTTGAGTTATAGTGCCCACAAAATTTCTATCACATATACACCCACACACAGACATCATCGAGAAAATGGTCAGGGGACCTCAAAATGTGTATTTCTGTTGAAATCTCGAAATCAATTTTTTCATGGAAACAATATTTTCCCCTATACTACATACGAAGAAAGTAAAAAATCATGCTGTGGTCCTTTCTTGAGATGTGGGAATTGTAGCCTATCTTTCATACTTTTCTTTTGTGGCTTTTCTTTAGAGTATTTTTCAGGAACATAACTACCTAAAGAGGTGAAGAAAACCTGTACATTTTTTAGCAAAATATTAAGATTAATGCACTCTTTATTACTGAAGGATGTGCACATAAAAACTCTTGTAATAGCAAATTTCTCATGGTATGCTATACTCATTATAGAGGACTTTCACTGTAGTTGTATTAAAACATCTTGCAGCAGTTGCACTCCATTAAAGGTTCACAATTAACATTAAACATTATTTTTTGTTGATGATATAAAAGGAGATTCTGTAGGGTCTGAGGTTGAGATTTTAACTCTGCAGAAATTTTGCTAAATTTAATGTTTTCTTTCTAATTGATAACCATTCCATTTTCATTGTGATTTTGTAGTAAATTTAAGAGAGTTGAAATATATACCATTTTAAGGTGAGTTGATACAGTATCAGGCATGTTCTAACTTATTGATGTTCTAAATATTTCCATTTTGTGTTTTATATTTATGTAGATAATACTCAATGTATTGGTTATAAAGGCATTTAAAAGTAAAGTCAAATGAGTAAATGAAATGTATGGCATTAGAGGTAGGTGATTAATGATAGAAATTATGCTTACTGTAAGCAATAGATGGAAGGCAACAAATAAAAATTAAATCCAAATGGGTTTTTTGTTACATTAAAATAGGTGGTAGTATCCTTTCTTGTGTGTGAAGTTTTAAAACATCTTTGGTATAAAGTTGAATTATCATGGTAATTTATTGCTTTCATTGTATAATTCAGGAGGTTATTTTTGTTTATGCGTATGTGGCCAGCTTTGCTTGAATGTTTGAGTTCATTGGGGTAGTATGTATTATTTTTCTCTTTGTCGAATCTCTTGTATGGATAAAGGAGACCAAGACTTCTGTCTTGATTAATAATTTTCTTCCTTTAAATTCCCTTCATACTTGATAAATTTATGTACCTTAATTTAACTTTACTTACAAATGACTTGAAAACTAGAATATCTGTTAATGGATTGTGTTTTTCATAAAAACTTTGAGAAACTTTGTAGATAGATAGTCCCTTTTGTGGCATTGTTTTCAGATTAATTTCTAATTTCATCACTTTAATGGAAATGAAAAAGTTAATTTTCAGCAGTTTATAAAAGTGTACAATATTTCCAATTGATTGAACAGGTACATTGAGTTCTTTACACAGGATTTTAAAACATACTCTAATCAGAATGGTAGAACAATCATTATTTAATCATGAGGATGTTTTGTGTATTATATTTGGTTAATATTAATCAATTATCTTCTTACAGTCATAATATCCGTAAAACTACTAGAGTGTGGTTCTAAACTTGTGCTCAGATTCATGGTGATTTATACATATTGCTTTTTCATAAAAAATTATCTACTTAACTATTTCCCTTAATAGCAAAGTAACACTTGGGAGGAGTACTAATTAGGATTTTTGAGATTATAACTGTAATTTCACATAGACATAATATGGATATGGTTTTTAACTAAAGATTGCTATTAAATGAAAGTTTTTGTTCAGTAAAATTTAAAAAAGTAGCCACAGAAATGGCAATACATATGTATTAGGCTGTCTCTATACAGGCAAATATTATTTATAATACAAGTACTAACATTATGCTCAAGGAATATTGCTGGCAAAGATGCATCTGTAAAGAAATTGTAGACATACATATGATACATTTATAATGAAAATGGTATCTTTCCCTAACATGTTAAATAATTTTAGATTTCGTTGCTGAGATTATTCAAAAAAATTTTCATTGGTTCAAGTGATTTGTTATATCAATCACACATTTAAAAATTGAAACTAAAATGTTTGTTGTTATTGTCCCATTACCTAATTGTTTTAATTCCAATGTCTTATTATATCATTTGAATTTTATAATGAAATTTGAAATTGTTTTTATTTTTATCATATATGGAATGTTTCCTATAACTTGGAATTAGGCATAGAAAGCTAAAAAAAGGAATTATTTTTTATTTGATAATGTAGCATTCATTTTTAACTTATTATATATACTTTATTTCATTTTTAAGAAATGAGATAATTATCTAACCTACTTTTCATCACAAAACTTATTTTACCTTTTTCTAATATATTATTTGGGTTTTCCCCAATTTATATTGTAAGGAATTCTGTTTTATTATTTATTAATACTTTATTATTTTAATCTTGTAGCTATGTTGATTAGAAAGAGTCATGGTATTTTGATCTTCCAGAATTCCTAGAGTTATCTAGGCATATCGATAGGCTTCATTCCAGGAGAATAGCTGTGTTTGCTTACATAAGTGCTCACTCTCATGTCGCAGCCAATACATCAGGGATTATCTGGCAGAGATCAATGGTCCTGTGCTTCCATTTTGGGATTTTTCAAGTATTTCTGAGGATCAGGACTACTTTGGTGGCCCTGAAAAATCGCTGATGACATTCAGGTAATAATTCTCATGTGCATGACTCTTCAAAGCTTCAGGTGATGTATCTTTAATGACAACTGGCCCCAATGGCCAAGTAGGTTGCAAGACTATAAGTTGGCAGACTTTTCTTGTTTCCAATACATTAGGTACTTATGATTTATTATAATTGAAATGCCAACCCCTATTATTTCATAATGCTACTATGTATTATTCTTTTGGTTATGTCTTTATATTTTAGCTATTCAACTTAAATGTTGTGTTCATCTCAATCTGATATTTAAAGATGGAGTGAGTGCATGATTTAGTGCCTGTGTATGAATGTCATCATCTAGCAGAAAAATTATGTATAAGGAGTAATTCTTTGAGTATTAATACTACACAATAGTCTCTCCAAAATTAATTTTGAATTGATGAGAAGACAAAATTAAGCCACACTTGTAGGCCAAGAATACAAGCTGCAAGATGATGAAGTAGTTTATTTTGATGAAAGTTTGCTAAAGTAATGAAACCTTATGCTATGTTTATGTGGTAATTGCGACTTAGTATTGTGTTTAGTATTTCTGGAATAAGAAAGTTGATTCCAATGAAAGCATTGCTAAAAATAAATATTTTTTCCATCGTACTTCAGATCTTGATGTTTATAGACTAATATATTTACAAGAAAAAGAATGTCTTAATTGCAGGAGAGAAAAAATTAACATATTTTTGCAGGAAAAGTTTCAGAGGAGCATATAATATAAAAGTCACAATATAGACTATTAAGATAGCTTAATTTAAGTTAATTTTTGTGGGAATATTTATAGAAGTATAAAAATCTAAAACTCATATCTAAATATACATAATTATAAATGTAACAACATCTTGGAGTGTTTATTCTGTATCTAGAAGATGTAACTTTAAGAGTTGCTAATGCTGTAAAAAGCCTGTATAATTGTTAAATGCTGTTTTTTAATGCATAAATCACTATAATAATTTTGTGAATTGTATGCAGTGTTTTATAGGTCACCAAATGGATCTAATGAAGTATCTGCTTTTGAAAATTATTTTAGTTTTATAAACCTAACCTTATATTATTCTGAATACTGCAGTTCTATGGTATGCTTATTGTTAGTTTCTTGTATATGTTCTGTAAATTTTTGTAAATTATCAATTTTGAATTCAATTTCTGTGTAGCTTTAATTGGAATTTTTATAACTGAACATGCTGTGTTGTTCTATTTTTGAAATGAATGTTGCTTTCTGCAGGTTATTTTACTGTAAATGAGTATATTTTGACGTCCTCATTTTATTAATATGATAAATTGCATAGAAGTATCTTTTTCACTATTAAAAAAATTAATTGCATGCAAATATAATTACTAGAATGCACTTA
This sequence comes from Tanypteryx hageni, assembly GCA_028673005.1. Taxonomy (NCBI): domain Eukaryota; kingdom Metazoa; phylum Arthropoda; class Insecta; order Odonata; family Petaluridae; genus Tanypteryx; species Tanypteryx hageni. The sequence goes on from CM054117.1 coordinate 39,035,935, forward strand.
ATGTATATACACAAAAAGCCTGAATTTATGCTGTAAGAGAGAGAATGTTTGACTTCTTCTAAGGTACTGTTTTTTGAAGACTGTCTCAAATTAATGATCTATATCTGTGAGTTGATTCATAGCATGTTTACTTTATGCCACAAATTTATCACATATCCACATCTGCTCATCTTGCCACAGATATTGTTCTTTTATATATTTCTCTCTTGCACTAATGACTTAAATTGTGATACAGTGCATAATTATTTGTTGATGCTTCATGAATACCTTGAAAATACATTGTTTCATTTCATTTCTTTTATTTAAAATTTGTTGATTTTTTCAAACTCATAAAACTTATTTCAAATTCTACTTATGAAATCTAAAAGCCATGTACTACATATGTTATATAATCTATATTTATTTAATAGGTATTTTTTACTTGATTATGGTATTATACTTTTCTGAAAAACAATTTTCAATGGGAACTTGATTAAAACTCATATTAGGGCTTTTCTATGTGTTTGAGAATATTTTTCAAAATATAATTTTCTGACAAGATTTACCTAATGGATATTGACAGAAGTGCCTAAAATCACTCTTTTCGAGTATAAATGATTTTATTCCTGTCAACAGATTTGCACCTCACATGACCTCAGACTACCCTTCTTGGAATTCTTAAATTAATCACAAAATCTGAGAACCTGGAAGGTTTAAGAGTTGTAGATGAGCTGAAGACAATTTTAAAGAATATTTCTTGAAAAATCCCATTTAAGTTAGCCCTTCCAATTACTCACAGTTAATTTAAGAATGAAATAAAATATGATAGTACTGTAGGTATGGATTATTCTAGGAACATAGATGTGGACAGTAAATATCTTGCATTTTATAGGCTCCAATGGGGACCCATCTTTACGTAGTTCTCTTCATTACATCAGCCAAACACCCAACAGCTATGAGATAGCAATTCAAGCTGTTGGTATGATCATTCAAAATTATGCAAGTCACAGAGAATTTCCTGTTCTTGGGTTTGGTGCAAGATTGCCTCCTGACGGAAGAGTTTCACATGAGTTTTTTGTCAATATGAGGGTAGATAATCCTTACTGTACAGGAATTAAAGGCAAGCATATCGCATTTTTTTCTGATTAAAAACTGCCTTAAAAAATAAATTTTAGATCTCAAGAAAAAGTTATATTTATTTTCAGGTGTCTTGGATGCGTACCATTCTTGTATAAGAGAAGTCCAGCTGTATGGTCCTACCAACTTTTCTCCTGTTATAAATCATGTAGCCAAATTTGCTTCTAAGTATAGAGATGGAGCCAATTATTTCATTCTTCTTATCATAACGGATGGTGTCATCACGGACATGGCTCAAACTGTGGAGGTAACTAGATATTTAGTAGACATCTTTTTATTGCCAGTATTAACTGATTCACATTAAAAAATGCAGCTTATCTATAAAGCAGACAATTCACTAGTTGGACAATTGAAGCTTTACTCTGGTTCTTATTTTAATTTTTTCCTCTTTTTCTCATATTTCTTATTTTTCTTTGTAATTAGGCTATTGTAAATTCCTCTTGTCTTCCCTTATCCATCATAATTGTTGGAGTGGGCAATGCTGATTTTTCTGCTATGGAGGATTTGGATTCTGATATTGCTCCTCTTACTGCTTCAGACGGCACACGAGCTGTCCGAGACATTGTGCAGTTTGTTCCTCTTCGTAACTTCTTGCAGCCAGGTGTAGACCCTCAGGTTGCCAGGGTGCAGTTAGCAAAAGAAGTGCTGGCGGAGATACCTGATCAGTTCCTGACCTATATGCGACCAAACAGAATTGTTCCTCATCCTCCTGTTGTGGGATCTGATCCTATACCATTACCCCCTGATCCTGAACTTCTTTGAGTTCAAACTCCCTCAAGTGAGCGAAAATTAAATATCAGGTTAGAGTTACAATAGCTTGTGACTAGATTATATTTTTCTCATGTTGAGCAAAGGGAAAATATCCATCGAAACTGTTCACATTGATATAAAACAAATGGAGGAGATGTCTACTGTCCTGAAAATTTTTTGTGAGAATGTATTTCTCACATTAATTGAGTAACATTATTTCAAATGCTTTTCTTAATAAATTTCCATTACATATATAATATTAAAAAATTATTACCTATGTTGATGATATTACTATGAAGGTTAGAATTTTTATTTGTAAACAATTGGTGTCATGCTATTGCCATAAAAAAAACAATTTTAATGATACACATACTAACAGAGTTGTTCAAAAATTTTTATTTGTATATGCTCTAATCTTAGTATTCACAGAATATCTTAATGCTATTGTCCTAAGATATGTGTTAAACAAATTTGTCTGATGATATCAACTTCAAATATTCTTAGATTATTTATCTTGAATAGTTTTTGTTACATTTAAGTTAAAAGAAAGATTGCTGAATGAAAAATGGTTCACAGAAATAAAATATCTTTTCAATTTCATCTTAACAATTTTTCACCGTTTGCATTGTTATATAAATAAAATATTCTACTAGATATAAGAGACATCACTACATTTATGTTTTACACATATTTTGCAAACCATTTTTAACTAATGTTGTTTACTCCAGTTATTAACATATTACTCTTGTAAACATATCACTAATGCCTTATTTAAATACTCTCCTGACTCTTCACAACTATTTGTTTCTTTCTCTCAGGTATAATGTTAAGCTTATTGCTATATGCTGTAAATAGGGTCTAATAAGAACTTAATCCTAATTATTTATTCTGATTGTTTAAATCAGATGCCTTTCAATTTATTGTCTCCATTTTGTTGCCCTCATGGTGCCAAAATGTGGACTTTTTTTTGAGAAGTCACAGTTAAGTCTTTACTTTTACTTCAGATGCACTGCTTTTTTGCTGGTTGTTTACTTTTGAAAGCAGCTCTCATTCCATTTCTCAGGTGTCTATGTATTCATTCCATCTTGATTTTTTAGAGTAAGGGTTTTACTGCTTGAATTTGAATTGTGGTAGCCAATTAGATAGCTATCTTTTCAGTTGCAGTGAATCAGTATATATTTCTTATTGTTAAGAATGGAATACAAAAGCATAATGCTATGGGAGAGAAGAAAGAGATGATAGATAAAAATATTGCACTCCTCATTCTATGCACATGAAAGCTGTGAAGACTCATTTTCAGAAATCAAGGTTGATACTTTTTTCATGGTTGTGTTTCCTGAGAAATTTTCCATTCATAGGACTTTATAGTTCTTAGATTTATTAAACTATATTGAAGTAAAAGCACTGCTGTGATATTTCCTGAAATTTGCATAAAATTAAGTTTGCTGGAGCATTTAATGTATCTAATTAATGTTATGCAATCTCTGAGCATGGAATAATGTTGTATGGCAGTATTTTCACATGTTCAGAAAATTCCAGTCCAATAGCCATGAAACTTAAAAAACAATCCGTTAAATGTTTTACTTTTAGGAAATCTATTTTTATATTTTTCTTCTTTGAAATTTCATAAAATTATTAGAACCTGTTGTTACTGAATGAAATATATCTAAAATGAATGTAAACACTAGTCTTTGAGAGTCGATCTGTAGAATTGTCAAAAAACATTCGCTAGTAATAATAGCAACAAAGCATTGATTTTTGTTATTACTATAATGTTAAAATTTTAATTGTTTTTATAATTGTTGTAGTGTATATTTGTCATATTTTTGCAAAGCATTTATATAGTAAGAATTTACTATATATATATATATATAATTGAAACATCAAGCTCACTTTATGGGTGGAAAGCAATTGATATTGGAGGCAATGCTAATTGCTACATAACAATCAGGAAAACCAGATGTACATTTTGGCGACAAAATAGCATCCAAAGCAGTGATACACTGATCATTGTTTCAAGAAAGAGTTAATTTTAGAATCTCTAATTATTTGTTTTGTAGTCAAAATGTGTTTTTGGCTTTTATACCATTTCAGTGCACTGGCATAACTAGGAATGAAAGTGCCCTTGACAAAATATTATCGATAGTCCCTCTCATCCAACAAATATAATACATACATTCAGTTAAAACAAAAACCCATTGTAAAACCTACCAAGTTGCTCTTGTTAATCTATTATCAGGAATATGCTTAAAAGGTTAGGCTTCCTAAATTACTCTGTCCATATATTTAGTCTCAGTCACATATTTATCATTTAATGTCAAAAATGATACACTATATAGTCAATATCATTGTAATAGCATCTCTCTCAATTCAGTTATAAACAACGTTGCCGTTATAGAGATGAGCTGGTTACATAGCTTTAGTGGTGCTCCAGAGGGAGGGGGGCAGTGTTACATAGTCAAAACAGTAATTCAGCTGTGCTTAGGGGTTCCATGACATTCGACCTACTACTAATGCCCTACTGCAATTTCACCTACTATTTTTTCGTCTACTTTATTATACTTATAAAATTTGACATAAAAACCAAATCACTTTTTTATTTTTTAATCTACAGTAAATTTTCTAAAAAAATAAATTTACTTTATTTTTTCCCTATTTCCGATTTATTTATGAATGGAACACTGAAAAATAAGCTAGAGATTATAATGTAGAGTTGAGAATAAAGTTTTTTATTTTAAATTTAAAGATTAAAGTTATATCTACATGTAGATTTATTCAGTAATTCTGTTGCTGTTTTTCTATTCATTGTACCAAATGGCAATAGCTTGCACTCTTCTGTCCAATCTGCAATATTTTAGCCTTTTATTTTCTCGGATATGGTATCCTGCATCCACTTAGCAATCATGTTTTCTACATCTTTCTGGGTGATTTTCCCCTACCATTGGTTGAAACCTATTGTGCCAAGCTTCAGTGAGGTTTTGCACCCTGAGTTCATTACCAACAAAAGGAAAGTAAAAATTCTTGGTGATACTTTGAATGAACCAAATCCTGCATGAAACCAATCTTCTTCAGATTTCATTGGTTGCAAATACTATAATTTTACTATATAACCATAACCGTTTCCATATCAACACTATCGGCTCTTCCAATAATGGAATGGAAAAATCCAATGGCATTTTAGATGAAGTTAGTAAATGGTATTATTATTCACATTAAGCAAAATTGCTGTAGTTATGTTGCATATTATGGTAAAAAGGAAGTATGTCAGATTTTATATAAAATAAAGTAGACGAAAAAAGTAGGTCAAATATACTGTCACTGCGCTTAGAACCCATTGGTGGTGGCCGAGTGGCACCATGATTGGATAGAGCCAACCCTTTTATCCACATGCTAACCGCCATCATACTAGTGAACTCAAGGAAATTACAATGTAGATAGTATCAGATAAAATGTAGCATATTATATAAGGTGTTTAAAAATTAGGCATCAATGGATTACATGAGAACTTCAGTATCCGTCTATAAGTAGAATACTATCAGACTATATGGTGAAGTTGGATAACAGCATGAGATTCATACCAGAGTACATACACTTTTTCAATTCTCAGCTTTGTTGTTTCAAAGGTTGCCAGAAAAATATACCAGTTAGCAAATTTTTATGGAACTAAGGACTACTGCTAGTAAATTTCTTTAGTTTTCAGGATCTAATTACCTAGGCCGATGTAAAAGACATATTGGGCTAATATTACCTAAATGCAGTCAAGGTAATCATGTATTCTTGCATAAAACACACCCTGCTTTTTAGCCTAAAATTTAAAAAGAAATGTGCATCTAATAGGTGGGTATTTATGGTAACTGAAAATTCATTCAGAAATTAGGATAAAAAAAGATATCACAAAAAATCTTTATTTTTCTATATTTGAAACAGTTCAAGGGTTTCTGGGCCTGAGGCATTTGACCACTGATGCCAACCTATTGTTATGCCACTGTACTGTTTTGCTGCTATCTGAGTTAGCTTCATCATCAATTACGCACATCATCAGTGATGATATTAGAATTTTTACGTATGCCTTTCAAGATACTCTTACATACTAAATTTCTAATTTCAGTATATAGTAAAACTTCATTAACACAAAATCATTGGTAGGTTTTAATGATTATTTTAACAGACATTATTATTACAAACCAAAAATTTAATTGTCTTGATCTTTTTTTAAAGTTATGCTGCCTCTGTTAATAGATGTAATTGAATATATCATATTTAAAGTTTTAAGTATGTATGTTTTTGGTTAAGTACATATTTGTCATCATCATAGGATATAAGGTGCAAATATTTTACTTTTGAAGACATTATTTACTTAATAGCAAAAATCATACCCTTCCATCATATATCTTAATAAGATGTGTGTTTGTCTTTCAGAATTTTCCTTATTTAACGTTTAAATATCTTGTACAAAAATTTTCTATCAGATGTTCATTTTGCACATAGATAGCTAGAGTAACCATAAGATGATATTCCACCAGGGGCAGCCAGAGGTATTTTGGTAGCCCGGGCGAGAAACTGCTCCAGCACCCCCTTCTGTAAATTTTTGTTAAGATATTTTTAAAAGAACTTGTTAATTTAATCATCACTCCATAAAATAATTGATAGTGAAAAACTAAAAGGAATTTAATTTAGATTTCCATGTGTTCAGCAATACAAATTGGTTTCATACATTTATTCACTTACAAGTAATGTATAGATTGATGGTCGGAATAGCACCTCCAATACTTTGGCGCCTCAGGCCGCTGCCCAGCTTGCCTGTTCTTCGGGCTTGCCCTGTATACCACCACATTTTTAGAGCACGTTAATGCCAAAGGTAATAATTTATATGATTTGAAAAAATTGGTTCTTCATGGCATTTATACAACTCTGCACTAAGGAAAAAACAGTTATCCAAGTTCGTTGAGTGATTATTTTTGAGTCTTTCAAAACTGTTTTATGCAGAGAATTTACATTCAGGAATTTTTTCTCAGGTCCTTTATAAAAGTCATTACGTTTTAAGATTTCGAATGTACTTCTTGTAAAGGAAGATTTCTTTATTTACACAACTGATCCAAATGTAAATTTCATAAAAGTGGGAATGATTATCTGTTACAACTTTGTAAGAAGGGGAGCAAGGTAGAAATGTTTTCAGCAGTGAACAAGTAATTAGATTTGTCCATCTAATGCTGATAGTTTGTTAGTTTCCCCATAGCCTTAATGCACGATCAAAAATTATGAATATTTATTTCAGTTAGCAGTGCTTTAATGCAAAGACATATGGGCAAAGCATTGAAAGCATGTCCAAGATAATTTATTAATGATGATTTAGAGTAATATCTGGTTTTATATATATACCATACTTAGTTTATCTGGAAAACGTAAGCAGTCATCATGGTTCATAGCAGGCCTATTGGTTATTTATTTCTCATTCTAATTATAAGTTTCTGTTTTTCTTGCTTGTAGTTGATTTATGCTTCTATTTGGAATTGTAGTTTGAGGAACATCTTTGAGCTTTCACTGTTTAGTTGAATTTCAATATTAAATTGTCTTCCAGCATTCTGAATGGCTGATCATCTATATTTCTTATAATTTTTTTGCCTTAACATCTGATCTTCTGAAAAACATTCACTTGTTTTTAAAGAGGAACTTGGAACCTCTGAATGATGCAATGGAAAAACAGCTATCTAATCTTATCTCAGAGAAATCATGCTACTGATCGATATTATAATCTATTACTTCATTAGTCTATTAGACAAGTTCAACCTTCATATTATTCTTCACACAATTTTGAAATTCACTTACTCAAGCTTTATTGAATAAAATAAAACAAATTTTATTCATTCTTTTGTCAGGTATGCATGCTCTTGTGGCTATTTATTTAAATCTGCCTTTCTAAGGCATTTTGGAAGTTGTCTGTTCTGTTCAGTACTCCTGCATGACCTGGAGAGATAGTGAACAGATTTTTCTTTTATATATGCAGACCCACAATTTAAATGTTCAGTAGATTGAAAGAGTCTCTGTCACATGAATTTGTCACTGAGAAGTATTTATCTCTACATCTTCTTCCATAATTATATTTTAAAATCTATTCTACTCCTTATACAAGAAAAATGTAAGTATTTCTAATAAGGTCCTGACCATAGCTTTTAGACATAACATTCATAACAATTTTGTTGATCACAAGATAAATAAATTTTTTTGACTGATGAAAATGACCTTTAAGCATATTAGTGAGATCTTAAGGTGTTATGATATCCTACAAAGGTCTTCCTCAGGAATTGTCTAATAGCCTTGTAATAGGACCAAATACTTTGCCTTAATCATTGATATTTACCTACTTCATCTTCAACTCTTTCATCATATATGCATGGTTCTTGAGTATTTTTCTAAGAGATTTATAAAAATTAACTACTCAATTCAAGTAATACCAGAATTTTTATACTCTTTGCTTAGAGAAATTAGCTGATAAATTTCCTACCATTTTCCAATCTTTGTATCTTTTCTATCTTAATATTTTGATGGCTCATAACAAGATAATGTTGAACTAAGAATTCTATTCTATCTTTCATCATTGATGTAACAAGAAAGGGAAAATATATTATGTGTCTTCCCCTTCACTTCCTGTTCTTGTTTACCACTACCTCTTGTTGCTTGTTATTATGATATTAGTTTTATGTACAATTTGCTACTGTGAATTATTAGCCCTGTCTAAATATTTAGATATGGTGCATAAGATTACCCATGGTAAATATCCTTCACCTTGTTACATTCAACTACCATGGATATCTTCACTTATTTTTTGTGCTGATATTTATCTAAAGTTGATAAAATTACTGATGGACCTTCCAAAACATTGATTATAAAATATAATAAACTTTTAATGTAAAAATTCTATGGTGTAATGTATATTTTTGTTTCTGACTTGGCAAATTTTTTAACCGATTTCTTTCTAGATGAATGTCTTATTATCCATGTCTTGACAATCAATACCCTTTTATATATACTCTATGAAGTGAATTTGAGATGGAATCAGCATGTACGATTTCATTAAATCTCTCCACTAGCTCTGAATATTTAAATATTACATGATTTATGCTTAATGACTTTATCTTTTGTGCATTAGTCTCTTCTTGCACTTTTAAAGTAAGGTTGTTTCAAAATTAGTGCCTCGTAGCTTTTCTTTAAGCAAATTTGGGGTATTCACATGAATTATTCAGGAATTAAACTGAAACCCTCTGCCACTCATAGGATCTCAGAACTTCCTAACTTAAAACTTGCTCTGCCATGCATAACATCTCTTTAATGTGATATTATATAATTTGTTGTTTTCAAGATATATAAGGTATCATGAAGTTATGGTATTCTGTGGTGATTATAATTTAAAAGTGCATTGAAAAAAATAAAATTCCTTGAATAAAACTATGGATACTTCATATGAGCAGCAGAAGGTTGCCATTTTCTTCCATTTTGCTCATAATGAGATTATTCTTGCATACTGGCACAGTAAAAATTCTGGTCAGTCATTGTTGCTGTTAACTATTTTTCGTAATTTTCTTCTTTGAGAGCAAAAATAGCTGTTCTGCATCACTGACTGGCATTTTTGTAAAATTGACTATCAATTTACTTAAAATAAATAAATTTATTATATAAGACTATAATAGGTATAATAAACTTGATGTTTCTCTATTTAAATCTAATTATTTAAAAGTATAGAAGTTAGATATATTTTATATTGTTATTGCATGCATCAATAACGAAATGCTTTTTTGAAGCAATTCATATTCATTGTTGCTATAACTAGTAGTAAAATTAATAAGCGATAATGCAATGAACTGAAAATGACACAATAATTTTATAATTGTCATTGTGTGTGTCTTTTGAATGTAATTTTGACTTGCCATCACATTAGGGTGACCATGTTTACACTAAAGTGACCCAGGCAGTGGTGTAGTGCTAAATAAAGAAGTGAGGGAAGGCATTTTAAAAGTGTTACTAGAAACAAGAGGGACAATAATTGCACCCATAATAATGTAAATAATGGTGATGTGTAGCTTATCATGATTCCAGAATCTCAAAACAATGCAATTCATTAAATACAATTTAAAAATAATTTATTTAGGCTCACCTTGAACTTTTGCACTCCAGGAGAAATTATTAACAGAATTTCCAAACTGGGTCAACAGTAAATTCCTTGGACTTGGCTACTCTTATTTGTGTATCAGTTGCTGAATGATGACATCGAAACCATTTGTGTACATAGTCGTCTGGTTTCCAGGTTTGAATCGGAGGACCGTGAAGTTTAATGAACATAAGATTTCTCACATGGTTGATTAACAGCCTAGATCTCGTTTCCGTCGCAATAAGGTCCATGCAGCTAAAGCCCCATTTGCATTCAGAAGAACTGCATGAGATTACTTTTGAACATCTGATTAAAGGCTTTAGATCTGACGGAATATGTCGCCCACCATTGTCTAGAAAGTCTCTGTATGCTGTGATTATTTTTGAAAATGGCAATCTAAAACGTTTGCAAAGGGACTCTATTTCATTTTCTCCAAAGCCTGGATTTATCTCTGCTGGCCACTCATCTACTTCTAAGGTACCCAGCTCAGAAATTGTTTGGAATTGAGTTAGAAGTGTCTGATCATGACTTAGTTGATTCATGAGAAGAAGTTGGTGTGAATAATCTTTGTTTCATATTGTTTATGATACTCAGTGCCATATCTAGCTATTTTAGTGCCCAGGGCAAACTACTAAATATGTGACCCTCTCTCCTTCAAAAAATGATCATCTCTAGTTTATTTAGTTATTATTTGGATTTTTTGCACCCCTTACTTAGTTGCTCCCAAGGCAGATGCTCCACTTGCCTCACCCTAGTTACGGTACTGATGATACTGGTTAAAAACTATTGATTGAACTATTGACTATTGATTGAAACAATCTTGTTATCTGTCAGTGTCACTGATACAAACTTCATTTCCTTAATGGCAATCTCTGCTTCTAAGACTTTTTTACCCTTGTGTTCCTTCATTGCTTCTAAAAATTGTATGCTGTGACGAATTAACTTGTCTGCATAAACTATAGTAATATCCCTTTTCTGTTAGGACTCAGATAGAAGAGATAGTTCAAACAATACATCATACATAAGTGCCAGATCAAGGAGAAACTGTTTTGATGAAATGCATTTATAAAGCTCCCTGAAGGTGCACTGGTCTACTTTTGATCGACTTTTATCAATGCCACTGCTAACATACTTCAAATGATGACACAGAGATGCATAGTATCCAAATAGTTAAATATAACATTGCATATACTAAATTATCTACTGATATACATATATCAGTGGAGCAGGCAGAATTTTCCTAAAGGAAGGGGGGTTTAAATTCTCTTCTTAAAGAACAAAAATTAAGCCAATGTTAAAAAGCTGAAATTAATTTTATTTGATTATATTATTATGGCTTCTAACATTTCTAGGATTTCTATTGATGAATCATTTTCCAGAATTACTTCCTAAATGCCAGACGATAGATTTGTATGCTCGTAAGCCATCTTAAAGTTAATTGTAAACAATGACGATCGATGTTTAAAATGGAGTCCCAACCCCTATTTAAATGTACCTTCTGATTAAATGGTGGTTGGACATCTACACAAGACGATTAACTACAGGGTCACTTTAATCATAGCTTTAAATACTGCATGCATAAGTTCAAATTAAAAAAAAATATAGAGGGAACACTGTTCCGCCTATCAAAAAAGGTAAGGTAATGCTGTTCCCACAGCACTACACCACTGAACCCAGGTTTATCTTCCACTGTCCTGGATTTTGTTAGGCTGTCCAATTTGAGTGATGAAATTTATAATATGTGACTTTAATTTTTTGCTAATTATTAAACAACAACATATTCAAGATGAGGAAAATTGATTTATTTTACATATAAGCATTCACCGTTTTTCTTTCTCTGAACATGTCATTTTATGGTTTTTCTTTCTGGTCACCCTACTGTACATCAGTGGCAAAACAGCCAATTAATGGCTTTGTGTAAATTATTCTAACAATATTTCATGCAATTCAATTTTTTACTTTGCACTATTAGCTGTGAAAAATTACTTTTTTAATTTTAATATTTCTATTTTTTTACTAAACATTTTTCTCTCTTTCTGAGTATCAGCAGGCAAGCATTGCATTGTGGTTTTAGTTTCAACTACAATGAGAAGCCACACATTAATTTAAAACTTAAAATAATTTTTGTTGTCTAAAGAGGATTGTTTCATCGAAACATAAAAGGAATGAGTATATGTGAAATATTATTGTGAAGATACTTACTGCTATGTGCTTTCTTTTATGTTAAAGAAATTTATATATTAGAAATTCCATTTATATTTTCTGTTATTCAATCTTTCAAAAGAGTGTTAAATAAAACCTGTAGTTCAGAAATGTTTATATTTTAAATGAAAAAAATTTAACTGCCACCTTAAAACTGGAACATTTTAAATATTTTTGTTTAGTTGAATAGCATTTTAGTTTAGAACTTTTTTCAATTTTTATAAAATCAAATGTAAAATGTTTCAAAATTTATAAATGCTCTTTATAAAAATATTCTGCTGTTTTATAACAAAAATATATAATTAACTACATTGAATTATTGCCTAGGTGCAATCATTTGAAATTGTTTTTTTGTAAAATATATAAATTTAGAATATATATAGCTGCATACTGTATCACATGAATAAATTGGTTATTAAAAATGTCTTTTTGTCGTGATATTATTGCCAATTTTTATATTTTATTTTCTGTGTCAAAAATTATATGAATGAGAACAATTGAATAATCAAAGGTGGGTGTCAAAAAGTAATTAGAAATACCCAACTACTATACTATACTACCCACCATATGATAGTAGGAAGGGATACAAGTGAGAAAATTAAAAAACACTCATTATACTCTCTAAACAAACCTAGAAGCACATTTGGGTTTATGGGTAGTTAAACTGCTCCAGTGTAGATAGAGTAAATGTTATTCATCACCATGTCCCAATTTGCAGTTATAATAATAATTCCAATAGCAATAAAATTTTTAATGATTTATCAGTCTTCATATGGCTTTTATGTACTTGGTAAACTGACCTTTTGGTAAGGGTGATACGATATGTATTTTGTGAAGTGAAAAAGTTAATTAACCCTTTAACTGCTCTCATCGTCTATCTCCTTAGCAGACTGCTTCCATAATCTATTTGCGATTTAGTCTCTCTCACCCTTATTTGAAGGAATATTTTCCTTATACTTTCTATGGAGGTCACTAGGTGTCTTACTGATTCCTACCGGTCCTTTTCTTCCTTTTATGCTCAGTTTGTTACCCATCAGAAATGTCGGATGAAAGATATGCATCAACTTTGGGCGGGACTTTCGTATAAATGACTTTCATACGAATCTGAGATTTTGATCAGGTAAATGTTTTCTTGTGTCTTTGTCTACATAATAAATAATAAAAATTTTATAAAAATGTTTTTGTGACGTTAATAGTATGTAAAAATGTGCAGTTTTGAAGCAAAAATGAATTATTGCAATTGTCATTACAGCATCCTATAACATCCTTATTACAGAAAGAGAGCAAGTTCCTTTCATGTATGTATGTATGTAAAAATGTGCAGTTTAGAAGCAAAAATGAATCGATTGCAATTGTCATTACAGCATCCTATAACATCCTTATTACAGAAAGAGAGCAAGTTCCTTTCATGTATGTATGTATGTAAAAATGTGCAGTTTAGAAGCAAAAATGAATCGATTGCAATTGTCATTACAGCATCCTATAACATCCTTATTACAGAAAGAGAGCAAGTTCCTTTTATTTTTCTATAATTTTCATCAATAATTATAATACTTAAGATAAAAAAATAGAAAATTTGAGAAAAGAATTATTGTGCCTGGGACACAAAATATCAGATTAATTGTGCATTTTAAAGGTTAAACCAAAGCCACTCAACAATAATGCAGCAGATGAAGACTTTTGATGGAGGATTTTCACAGGGTGTGCAGTGGCATAGCTGCTGCATGCTGACCATATTATCTCAATCGAAAGAGAGAAATTAATCATGCTGCACATTTTGCAATCAGCACATCTCAGAAAGATAGATCTGATATACACTTTCAAAATTGTAAAATGTAATAAAACTGAAGCAGAGAAGATGCCTTTCTATTATATCTTTGTCTATTGTCTATTATGGATAGAATGTCCTAGGAACAGACCGGTCAGCCAGACAATTGACTTGTAGGCCGACTGATTCATTCAGATGCTAGAGTCGATTAGAATGAAATTCCTGTGCCGATAAAATATCGCCAGTCTGTCCCTGGCATGTCCCCTGATTCTCGCATACGACGGTCAGATAAATAATAACTGTGGATCGAAACAATGAAAGAATACCTGCATACACTTTGATTTCCATCCCTGATAATAATTATTCACTCTATTTCACTTAACATACCCCTCAATGCTACTCACTGATTTTTCTTTATTTCATGAATCATGCCTTGAAAATTTTTCATCATATATCTCATCAATTATAGATAGGTTATTCAAAGGCTACATTTTGAGCATATCGCACTGTAAATTTGTAAAAATCAATAAATTTGTATTTTTTGTTAATACATATTTGAAGATATTGTTGAAACTATATATATTTTAATTTTTCACACTCGATCATAAGAGAGAATTTTAGTCATCCCATAATAGCACAATGAAAAAGATACTTAAGGGCATAGTCAACTTTAGAGTAGGAACGCCTCCCCTGACTCTGCATTTAAAGGTCAGCATTGGTTTGAATTTAACCCTTTTGCTGCTATCAATGCATATATGCGGGCGGGCAGAGCGGTGCCTTGACTGCTAACGACGCATATATGCGTTTCAAGCTTTTCCGTTCGCTGCTCATAAAAGATGAAAATATTTTTTTGAGATGGTTAATAATCAATATGAATGTAAATGATTGACAAAATAACTTTTAAAATATCAAGAGACTAAAAGACGAATGAAAGAACGTAGACGCGGAGTTCCTAGAGAAAGTATTCAGCACAGGCGTGCTTCAAGGTCACTGAACTCGGCGCACACAGCTGATGCAGAAGCTAAAAGTCCATAGCAGCGAAAGGGTTAAGAATGAACAACACCGTTGCAATGAAATCATCCTTCTGACAAGAGACGGAAAGACAAAATGTTTCCACACATCACAACATAGGTTCAGATCGGTGGCGACTGCCATTATGCCACTCGTTGAATAGTGTCACCTGAGGTGGTTGCCTCTCCAACTCACCTCATACCATGGTTCTGACTAAGAAATTATGAAATCCAGAAATCTTTTCTATTAAATATTGCTCATACTCTTACATAAATGTTAAAAAAATCATTTTTATCGGTTTTTATTTAAGAAAATATTTTATGTAGATAAATGATTAATAGATTCTAAGAGAAGAAAGTTTATTTTTGTATACCAAGTTTGGCTAGGATGAAGATCATTTTATGCCAAAGTAGAACAGTTGGGAACCATCTTTCTTTAAGAGAAGGTGGAAAGACTTGGCTCCTTGCTACCAACTAGGGTTGCCAACTCTTCATGATAGCTAAGTAGGAAATTTAGAAATTTTAAGTAGGACATTTGAAAATTGTGTAGGACATTCCAAAATTTAATCAATATCATAAAATAAGTTTCAAACCACCATCTAATGAATTATATGATTGGTGATGCTTTATGGTGTGGTATAAGTGAGTAACCTCTGCCGCTACAATTTTAAATTCTTCTGCTGAATTTTCTTTAACAAGAAAAGCCTCCATGGATTTTGTTGTATTATGTACAAGTCTTTTTATTTACATTTTGCTAACTTCATGACATTTAATCACAGAGTAACCCTTATTCGCAATCAAAACAAGCTGGAAAAGTATACTCCATAAATGAAATATGCAGAGATTTCAAAGGTGTTCTATGTAGGAAATACATATTAAATGGTTTCGGAAGATTGGGCGGTTATTAAAATTTTATCTCCAAAACTCTAAGTCATAATTATGTGGTCTCACAGAATTTTATGTAGTAAATGATGCCTTCTATCTGAATACATTTTTAACGCACTTCACTTAACACGACCAATCTTTCCTCAATGGTAGACGAAGTGGAACTAGCGGAGACAAACTTCTATCCTATATTGCGATCTCTTAAATGTGAAATTTGAGTGGAAGAGATGTAGGGGAAATGGTTGTAAACAACAATTTGTATCACACTCATTAGGTCTCAATAGCCATGTGATCGATTAAGGGTGACGTCGCCAGTAGATCTTATTCCAAATAAGGATGTGTCACAAAGTATGACATTTTGCATCGTAATTGACACTAGAATAGGACAGAGAACATTTTATCCCAAAGTAGGACTGTCCTACTGAAAGTAGTATATGGCAACCCTACTCCTAACACACATTGGATGATGAGTTACCCATGGTCAGGGTTTGGCAAAATACTTACATTCCAGTATTTTAAATACAAATACAAAATACTTGATAGGGAAGTATTTTAAATACAGATACAAAATACATTAATAAAAAATGCCAAAACACATTTAAATACTTTTGTATTTTAAATACTTAAAATACAATTGATCCATACAAAATTACAAAAAAGTTAAATTGCTACAAAATTCAGTAAAAGAAAATTTTACAAATAAAATTGCAATTAAATACCATCAGAACAATAATTCATATTACCTTTTAAAAAAATTTAATTCCTCAAAAAGTTCATCTGCAATAGCACCCCTTGAAGGGGAATTTATAAAGCCTGCAAAAGAGAACAGTCTTTCTACAGGCGCAGAGGAACACAAACTTGTATTGTAGCGAACAAAGGCTTTTCTCACTATTGCATAGTTATTAAGGGTGGTTAGATTTTTCCCTTCATCATTAAAAAATTATGTCAACTCGCACTCTACAGTTGACAATTGTTTCTCTCTTTGTCTTAAAAAGTCTGTTTGATTTGGCGAGTTAAAAAAAAAAATCACTTTCTTCATCAGCTTCATCATCTGAACTTAAAACAGGCGTGGTAGAGAATTGTTCAAGCGAGTTCACACACAATTTATGTATTCTTCTCCTTTCATTTTCAGAAGCAGTGTTAGGGAACCACCTCATTTTGAAAGCTGGTGGAAACAAGCAGCTAAAATGGCATCATTGATTAAAAGTGTAGCAACATGAGAGAGATGACGGAGATTTATTTCTAGAAGCAAACAAAGTCTTTTTTTGAGAGACACTAATGTAGGTAATAGCTCACCATAAAAGCATGTCTTCTTATTTTGCATTAAGTCAAGGGCCAAGGCAATGGGTTTCAAGACTTTGCAGTACTCTTCCAGATATTCAAATTCAATTTCTTTAAACTGTGGCAGTTCCAATTTTTCAGTCACAATGTGAAGTTTATTTTTAAACTGTAACATCTGCGAAACAGAATCAAAAAGAGAGTTCCACCAAGTGGGACAAGGAAACTTAAATGCACATTGCAAGATCTCTGAAATTGTTTCAGATGCTGTAGGTCTTCTAGATGCATTCCATAATGCCGAAAATTTTGCGAAAGTTGAGTGATGGATCCTGGATGCAGTAGGTGAATTTTTCAAAGCATTCAGGAAGTCTGTGGTAGCAAGAAGGCTGAGTGTGTGGCTAGCACACCTTAAATGGCAAGCCAGATACCCCCTCATAGGATAATTAATTTCTTTTTCAGGCTTCAGTGAAATACCAAACAGCTAATACCAAACAATATAACCACTACTACGCAGTATTGTCAACTCCATACGGTGACAAATAAAATTAATTTCCCGTAAAACATAAAATTTCTTTATTGATTGAATTGCAGATAAATTATGTAAGGGAGTCACTAGTTAGTATTTTGTGTATTTTAAATACAAAATACCTAATTCTTTGTATTTAAATACAAATACATCTGAGATTCCCTTTCGAAATACAAGATACAAAATACAATAGTATTTAAAATACGTATTTTAAATACATGTATTTGAAATACTGCCCAACCCTGCCCATGGTGGTAAATTTTACTCTACAGAATTGAAATATATGGAATAAAAAGGAATAAAACAGAAACATACGTCATAAAAGAGTTGCCATATTTCCACCCAATACAACCTTCCTCCCCGAACGTAACCAACCCAACAAATAAAACATTCAAATTCCCGCTATCCAAAAGTTCCGTCCCGCCTGGAGGCTACTAGCGTCTCCAGTGGTCTACACAAGAAAAACGTAGAAAGACAAATGTTTCAGCTGGCCAAAGGTACATTTAATTGTAATTATTAAATTAAATGGAGTAAATGCGTGTTTTAATATGTTGAAGTTAAGAGGCGTCATCTCATGATATTCAGGTTGGCGCATATTCCAATCGTTTTTGTAGAATATCTAGTATTATTTAAAATGAAAAGATGCTGTAATGGCAGAAAGATTGGATTAACGTAGAAGAAAGACAATAATGAGCTTTTGTCAACCATTTTATCGTTATGCACTAAGCTACTAAAGCATGAAAAAATTATTTCTGTGCTTTAATGAAGTATAGCCGACAAAGAGAAATGAAAACGTATCGAAAGATTTACGTCTATTCCAAGGGACAGTTTCATGGTCAGACAGGTCGATGGCAGCAGTAGTCAACTACTGTTCTGGCTATTGTATCTTTAAGACTAACACCTTTGGATTTTCGGATCGTAACCATCGTTATGAGCTTTGAGCATGTTCGCATAGTTCTTCCATGGTGAGATGGTGATGAGGTAATGAGCAATACGTGAAGTTCGGTGGAAATGTTTTGAATGTCGATTGCATATAATATCACCTTGATTTCTCATAAAAATGTAACTTAGCTTGAAGTAGAAACGCTGTTAGTCCTAAAACTTCGTCATGCTGTCTAGGCTGAATCCTAGTGTTTTAGTTGGTTTACAACCGGTCATTAGGAAAGACTGTAATCCTTTTCTAAGTAATTTTTTACAATCTGTTCGATGGAAAAGAAAACCAATTTGGGCTCCTGTGGCTAAAAGTAAGCTTTTTAGAATACCAGTAAAGAAGAAATTACCCGAGGATGAAGCCTTGGAACTTCGTCGTTTGTTTAATGAATATCGTACTCAATATAAAGCTGTTAGGTTCGTATTATCATTATAATTTTTGGAATTACGTTTATTTATTCAGCAGCCCTTATTTAAGCGAAGTTGCGATTTCTGTTGTAGCAGTACGCTCTTGTTCAGCTAATCCTACAACAATTTATAAATTAAACTTGGAATTATTTCCATTTACTAAAATCCAAGTTATGTAAATTAAGAATCTATTTATTGCAGGCGGTTTATTTTGGAGGAATACATTGCCGAACTTAAGGATTCACCAGCAAAACAGCATATGCAAATAGATGATGACGATATCAGTCATGCTCTCAAATTGAACGAAGAATGGAATAAAGAAGTGGCCTCCATTCGTGAATTAAGATTAGCCCAAGAGGCAAAAATAGAAAGAGATAAAAACTTAGAGTTAATGATTCAAGCTGATCAGGAAGCAGAAGATCATATGAAATTGATTGACTCTATTGTAAAAGGAGAGAAGGTAAGTTAAATGAGCTTACATTTAATTTTGCGATAGAAAGTATCCGAGCATGAGTTTCGCAGCGACCCTTCTGACCTATTCAACATTAATGATGATACCGTTGGAATGTATTTTTCGAGTATTAAGACAAATTTGATTAGAAATTATTATTTTTAGCATGTGACGTTAAAAATGACAAATACTATTTGTTGTTTAGCTTTTTTATTTGACTGTCGTAATTAGTTATATTGATATGGACAGTCTCCTTATTTAATTTGACCACTTTAATACGCCTTCTCTCAAAAGGTAGTCCTTTTAATTTCATGTGTAGGAAATTACTGCATTGTACATGATGCGTGTTTCTGCTAGAAGTACGTTTCTTTTCTTATGAACCACTTCATTTGGAAGTAAACCATTTTGTGCAATAAACCAAAAGTCACTTACTTGCGTAATTTCCCATCAAATATGGGTATGCGTGGATTAAGTATTAAATTTAAGGCACTTCCCATTCTTCCTCATTTTCTCTCTTCCTCTCTCCAATCCTCCTCCCTCCCTATTGTTCTCTGCAAAAATAGACTTCCTAGTCTCAATCTTGCCCTAATAAAGACCATTATCTATTTATCTCTCCCTTCTCTCTCTTACTATCTCTCCCTCTCTCCTCTGGAAAGTATGTTTCCTAGTCTCAACCTCACTGTAATAAAGAATTCTATCTCTCCCTCCCTCTCCTCTCTCGCTCCCTCTCCTCTCTCACTCCCTCTCCTCTCTCACTCCCTCTCCTCTCACTCCTTCTCTCCCCCATCTATCTTCCTCTCTGTCCATCTCTTCTTTCTTCCTCCTCTCTTTCTCTCCCCTCTCTCTCGTGCATTAAAACATTCAAAGCATGCGTTCCTTATGCATATAGTATAAGGGTTGAGAAGACAGTTCAATCTCAAGGTTTAACAATGACATGGTGGGCATCTACATCTACAGTTTACCCTGCAAGCCACCGCAAGGGTGTGTGGCAGGGGGTGTATTAACACCAAGGGGAAAACTCCAAAATTAGGCCTTGGTTTACGCCCCTACGCGAGGTTACTTTTGATCGCAAGTTTTATTCTGCTCAACTATCGTTCTAGGGAAAAATGAGCCTTTGTATCTCTCTGTCCTACAGGCTATCTCTCTTATTTTACGAGGATGGTCCATTCTACCGATATAGGTGGGAGTTCTTATTATTTCTTTGACGTCGCTGGAGAAAGTACTCATTCTAAATCTTTCAAGAAGTTTTAACCTAGCACGTGATCGACGCTCAGCTAGTGATTCCCATCCTAAGTCCTGTATCAAGCCTGTAACGCTTATATTTCTATCATAACAATTTTTGACGAATCTAGCAGCTTTTCGCTGCACTTTCTCTAACTCGGCGATTAAACCTTTCTCGTACGGATCCCATATGCTCGACGCATACTCTAGCAGCGGTCTAACTAAAGAAAAGTAACATGTCTCTTTGACTTTTTCTTCGCTTTTACCTACTATCCGTTTGATGAATCCTAGTTTTTGCTTAGCTTTCCCGGATATATTTCGTATGTGTGTGTCCCACGAGAGGTTACTTGTTAAAATGACACCTAAGTATTTGACGGATTCGGATAATTTTAGATGTACGCCTTCTATACTGTAATTCATCACCTCAATTTCTTTGTTTCTCCAGAATCTCATGACGGAACACTTACCTAAGTTCAGCTCTAATTGCCACTCTTTACACCACTCGAGAATTGCGTGTAGATCGTTAGAAAGTAATGCTTGATCAGCAGGACTGTTAATCTCTCTGTAAACTACCGTATCATCCGCGAATAACTTGATTTTACTTGTAATAACATTATCTAAGTCATTTATGTATATAAGGAATAATAGGGGACCGATGACACTTCCCTGTGGAACGCCGGAGGACACGCTGACCGAATCTGATTTAAATCCATCAATGACTACCATTTGTTCCCGATCATTGAGAAAGTCCCTGATCCACTCGATTATCTTTCGATTTATTCCACAGGCTTGTAATTTTTTCAATAACTTAATATGAGGGACTTTATCGAATGCCTTCCTGAAGTCAAGAAAAACCGCGTCTAGCTGGGTCTTTCGATCACCGGATCGTAGTATATCATGTGCAAACAGAGCGAGCTGTGTTTCACAAGATCTTGCCTTCCTAAAACCGTGCTGATATTTACTGAGCAAGTCCTGGCTATCTAAGAAGTCCATCACAGAACTAACGATGATGTGCTCTAGAATCTTGAAAGATATTGAGGTTAGCGAAATCGGCCTGTAGTTTTCTCGGTCGTCTTTTTTCCCGCCTTTATGTAGCGGAGTTATAAACGCTAATTTCCATTCCTTAGGTATAACGCCATGACTAAGTGACTTACTGAAAACTGTTTCGAGATAAGGTGCTATTTCTAACGCTAATTCCTTTAATACTCTAGCTGGTATCTCTTCCGGTCCCGGGGATTTATTTGCATTTATGATTTTGAGCTGTTCTGCTATACTCTTTGCTGATATAAGTATATCGTTCATCTTCTCTTCGCTTGGTTCGGGTGGATCGTCCTTCCTTTTCTCCACTTCGGTCGTAAATACGCTTTGGGCAAGGCGACATATTGTTAAAAAGCTTGAATTTTATGATTTAAAGGTAGAACTTGAGTGATTTTGTATATTAGGCAAAATGTGACAATAATAATAAGAAACATTATTTATTTTTCTTTAAAATGGTCCAGGTCTGAAGATCGTACCTCAATTATTTCTAATTTTAATTAGTAAAAGCCTGCAAGTTGAAAAATCGATTTTTACATGTTATCTTATGGGAAATAGAAATTATCTACTGGAGTCAAACCTGGGTCTTTTTTGAGAATTTTTTTCGTAAATCGCTTTTACTATAAGAATGAAACATTCCTATCAAATTTTCATTTTCTACCTGCTCAGAAAGTTTGCTAATATAGCATTTCAGTCAGTTGTAAATAGTTCTTGATTCTCCCGCTCTTTTATAAAGCCTTTGTAAGAGCAGCGCCACAGTTGAGCATGAGGGACAAACATTGCTTATTATATAATAAGATGCTGTTTTTTACTCTATTTAAAACTTGATGAATTACCCGGCTTTGCCCGGAAATATTTAAAGCCAATGCAAAGTGTAGTTATGTGGCTTCCGTCTGATTACACAAACGTAATTCACACAGTTACTGTCCAATAGTGCTACCTGGTTCCATCTGATTGCCTGGGATCATTTAAAATCACTGCCAAATGTAGTTCACTTGGCTTCCATTCGATTATGCAAATGTAGTTCACGCAGTTACCATCTGATGGCGCTACCTGCTCCGTCTGATTGCTCGGGACCATTTAAAGTCACAGCCAAGTGTGCTTATAATATAACACCTCTCCCTCCCCAAATGTTTTATCACCATATAGCTAATTTACCCACTGGTTAAAATTATATATCTATGCAAATTTTCGTGACGATAGTTTCAAAGGTGTGGATTTGTATTATGGACAAACAGTCAAACAGAATTTCAGATTTATATAGTAAGATTGCTCTCCAATTATTTGACACATTGTATAAATTATTTTCTACTATTTACTTGACATCATTGGTTAATAATTTGCTTGTTTTGATCTGCTAACAAACTTTTTACTGAAAGGTTTGCTCATATTCAACCTAATACAGGTAATTTTCTATTTAAAGATGAGCTCGTAAACACTTTCTGTTGTATTTTCACTTTCCATGTGATCCATTTTCAAACAACATTGGAAAGATATACTCCATGTCGGAGTACACAGAGTTTCCAAATATGTTCTTTTAGATTTCATAATGTTCTCAATATTTTTTGCTCCGATGAGAATTTAACAAGAAGCAAGCAAGGTATGTCGTAAAATACATGTAGGTCTTCATGTAAAGTAGTTGTAATTATTATCTGATTTTAAACAAAATTGGAATCATTCAAGTAATTTTAACAGAACTCTCCAATACCAAATTTCATCACAATATGTCAAGCAGTTCCCGAGTTGAAATAAAGGAACATTGTGAACTATTTGTAGGTCGTATGAAGTGGTCGTAATTGTTGTTCAATTATAACCAAAATTGGAATCTTGCGACCAAGTTTAGCAAAACTTCCCAATACCAAATTTCATCAAAATACGCCCAATGGTTCCAGAGTCGAAACAAAGGAGCATTGTCAACTACTTGTAGGTCTTCATGTAAAGTGGTCATAATTGTTGCCCGATTTGAACCAGAATTGGTTGACCAATTTTAGTAAAATTTCCCAATACGAAAGATACATCAAGTGGTTCCCGAGTTGAAACAGTGGAACGTTGTAAACTATATGTAGGTCTTCATGTAAAGTGGTCGTCATTGTTGTCCGCTTTTACCCAAAATTTGAATCAGTCGACCCATTTTAGCAAAACTCTTCAATACCAAATTTCATCAAAATACATCCAGCGGTTCCTGAGTTGAAACAAAGTAACTTGGTAAACTACATGTAGGTCTTCATGTAAAGTGGTCGTAATTGTTGTCCAATTTCAACCAAAATTGGAATCGGAATTTTAGCAAAGCTCCCCAATACCAAATTTCATCAGAATACGTCCAGTGGTTTCCGAGTTTTAACAATCGGACGGACGGAAATGATCTCCCCTATATTCATTCACTTCGTGCAAAGAACGCATAAAAATGAAATTAATTGAAAAATAGTTATTGAGATTTATAATGGGTTGACCTTAAAATGATCTTCGTAATTCCTGCAGTCAGTAAATGGTTAAGAAAGCCTAAAAAGTAGCCATCCTTGGTGTATCATTCACTTTTTATTAATTATAAACATAAGAATCTAATAACCAAAATATCATAGCATTGTTGCTAAGAATGTCTATGTTGTATGGATTACTCAACCATGGTTATAAGAGTTATCTAATTGATCTCTCAGGGTGTTTCTTGAGTGTCT
Source organism: Tanypteryx hageni (assembly GCA_028673005.1). NCBI lineage: Eukaryota > Metazoa > Arthropoda > Insecta > Odonata > Petaluridae > Tanypteryx > Tanypteryx hageni. The sequence goes on from CM054117.1 coordinate 39,060,330, forward strand.
TTTCATCCTTTTCATGTTTGTATTACAAACTTGCATAACTGCCCACCTATGCCTTGTACTGAATTATAGGAACAATAAGGTCTATCTCCAATTGACAGTCACCTGACTACTCATATGCATTTTTCTTATGTATTTAGTTGGAGGATTTTGATAATCTGATCTTTTAAGTGGAATTGATGCAAAATCATGTAGTGCTAGTTCATTAAGGGGGACTTTTTACTTTCATAACAATAATTGAAACAATTTAAATCAAGTAATTGCCATATAAGAAATATCTCTCATTCCACTTCAAAGTATCAATAAAACATTTTGTATTTATATTTCCAGGCTAAGTCAAGTTCATTTGTCACACCTGAAAATCTTGATGAAGCAATTGAATTTGCCTTAGCAAATCCTGTGGATCATAACTTTGCTATTGACCTACAAGGCAATATAATCCATGGAAAGATAGGAAGACTAGAAGATGTCCAGGAGAAGAAAGAACAGGCAGCTGTCAGCTAACTGGGAACAATGAACTAGTCGATATTAGTGTTGTCAGTTGAAGTGTTTCGATAAAGAATTATCTAGCTCACCTTATGGATAAAATCAAATTGACACTATAGAAATATCCAATAGTCATTGTCAAATTGTTTGCAAATTTTCCATTGAAATGAACCTCATTATTGTGATTTTTTACTTTTGTTTTAGAATAAAATTAATTTTAACTGTTTTTGATAGGCCCTTCTTTTGTCCATATTTTTTAACAATGAAATATATATATATATATATATATATATATATATATATATATATATATATATATATATTGTAACTACATGTCAGATTTGTTCCTGAAAACGAAATGATATATAGCAAAACACATTTTTCCATAGACAAAATGATAAAAGTAGAGATTACATTCCTGGTAGACGTTGTGTGATGCATTTTTACCCCAAATAATACAGTACATAAGACATACTATGTTAAAAATAAGGAAACTAAATGTATATGCATTAAAGTACTCACTTGGAATGATTCTAAAGTTTATTTTAGGAGGTATTTGTTGATGAGCAATGGTGATGTAGTAGCATTAGTCAGACAAAGGGTTCATGCTCTTCATCTATGGATGGAATCATCTCATCTAGCTTCTTATCCATTTGTTTAACAAGTAGGGATGTATATGGGTTTCTTATGGTACAGAAGTGCTTTTCGTCAAATTCGCCATAGTATAATCGTATACTATTGTATTTGCTTTGAAATCAGAAAAAATATATTTGCTTGTATTGTGGTAGCCCTGCTTTCTAGATCTGTTCTAAACATGTTCATTTTGTTTTGCCATTCTATAGTCGCCCTACGATGACCGGTCTTTTCACTCCTGGTATTTTTATTCCCGGTCTTTTCACTCTCGATGTAAAGTGGAATTTATCAGCATTAAAATTTACTTCTATTTACATAAGTTACCATCATTTAGTGTTAAATTATTAAATCATTGTTACCATTTACTTCTTTTTAAAAAGGTAATTTAAAGTAAATTTTAGCAGTTATCATTTAAAGTGAAATTTTCAATCAAAATTAAACACTAAAGCGATTTTTATTAATTGGATTTGAAAATGACACGTTTAAAAAAAGGTTTGAAAGTTTAGTTTACTTCTAACTAGATAATTACCCGGGCTTTGACCCGGATTTACAGTTTCGAATTTTTCATGCTCATTTCACTCTTTAAAATACAGGCATGTCTCACCTAGTGCCCGAGAGGCATTCTGAGATATCTGTGCGCTAACAGAATTTGCACTAAATGAACAGTTTGTAACATAGCACTTAACCCAGTTCATTTTTACTTTTCAGAAATTTTACTATTTTTATCTTGCAACTTATATAATGATAGATCATTTTTATACACCAATTTAAAGTCAAGAAAATGAAGTATACGACGATTATTTTTAAATTTTGTGGTAGATAATGCATGCATTATCTAGGCAAAAATGTTCGAAAACTAGAGAAAACGGCTGTGTGCGTTATTCATAGGAAAACAAGTGAATACTTGTGATTTAAAAAATTATTTTTGCCTAGTATTATGATTCTTCGATTCCTATTTCCTTTAGCTAACAGATTCACAATATTTCCTCTCATTATGTTTAAAAGCCTGGATGTACGTAATTCTGCTACATCGAATGATGACTAAGACTTTTTATTGCTAAAAACAGCAAATTTTCAAGTTTAAAATATTTTTATGGACAGATTTAATGCATAAATCAGCGGTTGGCAAAAGAACATTTAATCCTTTAGGCAGTCTTTCATTTATGTTATGAGGAATGAAAAGCTTCTGTACTAGAACCCGGCCCATTTTGTTCACAATAATTAACTAAAAGCCTCTTTAGCCGTCGATCACTAAAGCTGAAATAATGGTTAAAATAAATTACGCTGTTCTCTAGTTAATCAACATTCTTTGGGCTTGTTATCAATGTGAAAATATGGTAATTATTTGTTATGAACATATTGGTATACAACAGCTTCAAAAAAATAATTATTTGGAAAATCAAAATTTTCTAATAATATTTGCTATGACAAAACATATTATAAAATTAATGTGATATGCAAAATATCATAAATATCTCTGATTTTCCAATAACATTTGCTTTGAGAAAACATATTATAAAATTAATGTGAAATACAATATCTTGATCTCTCTCTCTACAAAGTATAAAAATCTAATGGTGATCATCATGCTCATGATCATCATGTGTAATGCTGTCTATGACCCTACACCGCATAACTTTCAATCGCATTTTAAAATTACTTAGAATCGCCGTACAAATATGGGATTTGTACCAAACAATGCCTAAAATAATGAGAATTCAGTTATAAAATTTCCAATGTTTGCATCACTGTAAAATACTCTTGAATCACAGCAAAACAATGTAAAACAAAGTAAAAGTGAAGAACTGAGAAATAAAGCGAATAAACATATAAATAACAAAATTCATTAATTAGTGTGTAAAACAACGATTTATCATTGGAACAAAGAAGTGAAGGTAAGTAAAAAAAAAGTTGGGACTGTATTACAAGACCATAGCCATTTAAGAACTTTATTTCCTAAATAAAAATTGAGATGCCAATTGCGCTTTATTGAAAATGCACTAAACAAACGTTCGCTAAATGAGGCATGCCTGTATATTAAAGTAGAAGATGAATATCTACCATATTTTGAAAGTAATCTATGTGTAGATTTTACATATATATTTCGTGTAATAAAAATTAAGAACTTTTTGTTGAAAAAAGAACCAAGAACTTAACACACTATAATAATTAATTATGTATCCTGCCACTAAATTTCAAGTGGGATTGTGCTAGCTCGCCAGTCACAAGTATGACAAAATTAGCTGTGCAGGAGTTAAGCTGTTGTTCAGTTTTTGAGATGGCAGACATTAAAGAACAAATTTTTAGCATTAAAATTTTTTTAAAAGTGGAAAGGCAGTGACATAATACATTCACAATGTTAGGTATTTTAATGCCCTTCCTCAGGGGTGTAAATTTTATTTTTTAATTTCTCTCCCTCAGTCTTTTCAATCCTCTGTCCATCCGTTTATTTGCCCGAACGATTACTTCCTAGTAGGGGGGTCTTTCATCCCTGAATTTGGGCTCATTGCAGTTCCTAACCGCTGAATGAGATTTATTGCTCCTCAGCTCCTTGCATTTTTGCAAATTCCGGTGATGTAGTGGTTAGGACGCTGGCTGCTACTCACCTGCTGCTTGAAAGGGTAGCGGGCATTAATTCTGCACAAGTAGGATTTTTCCAAGGTCGTCCAACACTCCCTGTGGTTTGAGGGGACTGTGCAAAGTCAGCGCTCTGTCCTTAGGAAAGGAAATAAAGCCATCAGCCCTTGGTGCTCTTCGTTAAGAGTAGGCTAACGCCAGAATCGGGTTTCCCTCCTCCCTTGTGTGTGGTACAGTGTGGAAGGAGCTATGGCTATAATAATCCAAGAGGTTGATTAGCCAAAAATACACAAATTTCCGCACATGTTCAGTCATTTATGTTATTTTTCTCACGATCTTATTATTTCTGTCTGTGAAGTATTGTAATTTTCTCAACCCACTTCGTTATCCAAAAAAATGCTCTGAAATTCATCAGTTCCTAGCTGGCATTGCGAATTATTTGAAGCATTATGAGGAGATATATGTATTTTTAGTCCCTGAAGTTGTCAATATTGGTAGTCTTAGAGATTTCAGATTTTGACATTTTCCTTAGTAGTTCCTCAGATTCTGAAGATTAATACAAAACTACCGATTCATCAGTTTAGTTTTTAAATGCTTAAAAAGTTTTTAAAAAGGTATGCTTGAGTCTTTTTTTAATTGTCTCCAACTTGGAAAACTGATGTGCCTAAGATTTTTCATTGATACATGCACATATTGCTTCTTTTGGCTGTAAAAAAATTCAGAATAGTTCTCACAGGGTGTCTGCATGAGTGAAGACTATATAACTCATAGACATTGTGTCCCACTGATGGATCATGAAGCCCACGAGTAAAATTACCTATGACCCACTGGTGGGTCATGATGCCCATCTAATACAGTCAGTCAGCTCATAAATTTGAAATCTGAAGGCAAGATAGTATGTTCTGGATGCCCTTCAACATTTAAAATTCAGGATTCTATGGACCATGACCATGATTTTAATTACCAGAAGAGGCAACTGATTCATTCAATCGCTGAGCTCTTTGATCACACCACATATCCTCTTGTCTATACGTACTGTAATGTGTTTTGTGTTTCTGTAATATATGTTAATGTATAGTATGTCAAACTTTTATTAAAATTTACTGTGATTAGTTGAAGAAGCACGTGTAGATAGGAATTCTAAGCCTGTTAGTCTCTGAATTTTGATTATTTGTAATGTTTGCGTATATTTTGATGCTCTTATACAATTTGTTGAAACTCTCTCCCTTTACAACAATCAATTCTCATTAAGGTTAGATTTTTAACTGGTCAAGATTAGTAAAATGAATGGTTAATAAGAATAGTATTAAAGAAACTGCTTTTCTAATATTTTTTAGTTTTCTTTTGACTTTGCTGTTGATCTTGGTTTCTGTCTTCTTTGTGGTAGATAAACAAGTCTTCCTACTCGTCATAAATATTTTCATCCATCTACCATAATCTCTGTCTCCAACTTCCCTTTTCTTTCTGTTTCTCTCCAAACTAAACCATTTCAATTATACATGATCTTGGCAGCAGACAAGGCAGATAATTATTAACGTTGCAATCTATTAAGTTTTATGTTAATTGAATAATTATATATAAAATATATATATTCAAATTGTGTCATAAACAAAATTTTGATTAATTGTAGCAAATACATACTAGATAATATTTTGAAAGCAGGATTTCCAAGAAATTATGACATAACTTTTAAACAGTTTAATATAAGTAATTATGTTAGCTATTTTGACAATGATTGTTTGACAATTGTTTTATATTTAAACTTTTTTTACATCACCGAAAAAACTTGTTAACATGATAAATTTGTGTTGCATTGTTTGGGAAAGTTACAAAAACAGCAAAATATAGTAATTTGTCAATAAATATAAAAGGTGATATATAAATCTTACTATAAAAGCCAAGGTCTTGAAAATCGATGCAAAACTAAAATGTCATTGTGAAATTAGTGTATGGATTGTCTGATTGTAAAGTTCTCTGAAAGTAAAACTCAAATTAGATATTTTGTATGTTACCTTTTGAAAAATCTTCATGTAGGTAAAACATATAGGTAATTCAGTTATAGTGTATTCTGATACAGTTATAATATTTTTTGTATCAGAATGATGATGATGTAACAGTAATACAATTAGTCCATGCTTCATGAGGAAACATACCACTTAACTGATTATTCAATCCTAACATTTTTGTTAGAATATTTCTCCATTTATAACTCAATTATATATTGTATAAACTTTAATGGATTGATTATTTAATAGCAATATTAAAATATCTCTCTTGCCTTTATTTTAAAGTAAATTTATAAAATAAACTCAAGAAAAATGCAGTTATTTATTAATATTTCAATAATATTAAAATATGACATGTATATAGTCACTCAAAGTGATTTGCATCATCTCCGATGGAGTTAAGTCCTGATAACATTGGTTCAATGTTGATTTTAAATTTTAGGTGTAAAATTAGAGAGAGTCGACGGCCACCTCTTTGTAGTCCATTTCAAGAGCAGCTAAATCTTCCCGTGCTTCTTTAAATTCTCCAACTTCCATTCCATCTAAAGCATACCAATGAACAAAGGCTCGCTTTGCAAACATTAGATCAAATTTTCGGTTTAGACGTGACCATGCCTCTACTATTGCTGTAGTGTTACTTGTCATACAAACTGCACGATTTACACGGGCCAAATCTCCCCCTGGAACTGCTGTTGGTGGTTGATAATTAATTCCAACCTGTACCAAAATTCTGATTATTTCTCTCATGAATATTGCTCTTGAATAAAATGAAATTATGTGAATAAGAAATACTGTATCAGGAATATTTTTATAATATGCATGTGAATACATATTTTCTCATAAAGTTATCATTGCTCCTCATAGTTGATCTCTTTGCCATCAGAAAATATTATTTTTAAGTTAAGAAAGGAATATTGGTTCTACTTCTCCTTGTACAAAGTTAACCAAGTCAATCATGTCTACAATAGTCTGATATATGGTAAGAGCAATTTGATTTCCTGCAATCCTTCATTACCACTCATTTATACAAATCTAAATTGACATTAGGTAATAACTAGAAAATTTTTGCAGTTTATAGCAATTATTAAAAATCTATTAAGACTAATAAATCTTACTTTAAAACCTGTGGGACACCAATCTACGAATCGAATGCTTCGCTGTGACTTTAGGCTTGCAATTGCATGATTGACATCAGTCGGTACTACATCACCCCTGTACATTAAACAGCAAGACATATATTTTCCCTTGCGTGGATCACACTTTACCATCTGATTTGATGGCTCAAAGCAGGCATTAGTTAATTGAGCTACAGTAAGCTGTTCATGGTAGGCCTGTAATTAAAGTTGTGACAATTTTTAAAAATTTTGGTTTACTATACAATTATTGAGATAATTTTTCATAACCTTTTCATTGCTATTGGAGATACCAAATATGAGTATTTATTTTTTAATTTTGATTTTTAAGAGCTTATTTTTTATATTTATTTTTCTAATTTTTACAAGGCTCAACCATCTGCTTAAATGATTTGCCTAATAACAAATTATCCCTCCAGCTTTCAAAACTTGATTGGAGCTAGGATAATTGGATATTTTAAATTATAAAGGTGCTAAGTGCCAAAATTAAGGAAACTGGTATTTTAATAAAATGGTGCTATGTGCCAAGAAGACTATCCGTGAACAATAGGGATGTACCAAAAACAACAGAACAGGTATTATGAAACAGGTAGTGACTGTTCTCTAAAATACCTATTACCAGAAAACCCCCGTTATTGCATAATAGGCACAATTAAGTATCTATATCATTTTCTTAAAAACTTTTCTAAAAAGTATCCATATTAGTTTCACAATGCCTGTTTTAAAAAGAATCTGTATTCATTTCATAATGCCTATTCTAAAAAGAATCCATATTAATTTCATGCAGTGCTTTAAGTGGAAGAAAAAAGGTAAAACAGACGGATTTAGGACTTTTCAGGTTCTAGGTACAAGTGTTTAATGGATGTAGCTTAAGCAAATTTTGAAGGTAAATCCACCTCTGAAATAAAATCTTATAAATATTTTAGAGTGTGTGTGTATATGTATGTTCTTTATACATTTTTACACCATTAAAGATGTCGAATTCAAAAGTTTCATGGGCCATCCTATGGACCAAAGGAAGAACTTGGTCTAGGTTTGCAGACCGTGGGGTCTCTTATACCTCATGTGGTCAACAAAATACTATTTCCATAAGAATGCATGGAAATGGTGTGGAGAAACCCAAAATGCCATGCAGCCCTTCATTGATGTGGATATGAATATACCTAAATATTAACATACAATCACGGGAAATGGCTTATTTTACACATGGGAGACTGAATATTTTAATTCTGTTCATGTTTTGTCATATTACATGCTAAATCGCTCGAAATTATCCTTTAAGCGCAAAGTTTATCGGTTTAGATGACCATTTTCTAGATGGCAACAAAGCTAAATTTCTTAATTGTTTTCCTCTTCATGTAAAGATTAATGCAAGGAAAATCCATGCCATAGTGCACCGTAGAGGAAGAATAGCCAATGCCAAGACAAAGGGTACAAATGGATTAAATATAGTCTATGAATACTTTTAAAGTGAGTCAAATAATTTTTAAGGAATATTAGAACATTATTATCTAGGTATTACCATTAACATTGAAAGATTTATCACATCATAAATCGATACATATACTTATATTTGTTTGGTAATCAAGATGTTGTTCATTGTTTATGTTTTGGATAATAGTATTAACATAATCCACATAATTTTATTGTTGCTTTAAAGGCTTTGGTGCATCTATCCATGTGAATATTAAGTAAGACGTTAATGCATAATTATATTAATGGTCAAACTTTACAATACAATGCATACAATAGTAAATGTTAATGTAAATATCGCTTGCATAATTAAGAAATGGGGAACGTTTGGTAACAAGCCTGACTAAAATTTTTCAATGGTTTCTTTAGTCGGAAGTTAAAATCCCGTATGAACCTCTTCTCCGAATAACACATTTGAGAAATTTGGGAGCACCGACAGTGCGGGTCCCGAGCAATAAAAGTTGTTTGCTACTTAAAAGAAAATTCTTTCCCGAGCGAAGCCGGGCATTTCAGCTAGTATGTAATAATTTAAAAAACTACTTACTTTATTCTTAATGCATCATACATAGCTAACAAAATGTTTAATTTTCAAAACAATTTCCAAAATTCTCTTTTTCCTTCTTACTGGACCTTGATGTAGAAGCAGAACAATTCTTATAGTCTTCATCCCGGTGACCCTTCCCCAACCACTGTTTTACGTAATCCTTTGGATCAAAACTATCAATCAGAGGGTCTACCATGGATATGAACATTGAACTGGATGTTGTTTTTAATAATAAAGTTTCGTATAAAAGATATGATAATATTCATGGGAGAGAATGATTGCTCACATTCGACTGTTGAAATAATTAATGTGTTTATAGCAGTTTTCAGTGGCTGCAGGTCTTTTGGAATATTACCACAGTCACCACTGATAACGAATTCTCGAAAGCCCTGAACTGATGTACTTACAAAAATATTAAATCGTTGAATCTGCTTGTCTCCAAAACACGGATCTCTTTCATCAAACCATTTTGTTACATCAAAAATTTCCAAACTGTTAATTAATTTATAATATAATATAATATAATCATTTTCTTGTTCACGTGAAGACAAATGTGAAGCTCTTGTTGTAAACATTCTATATTTTCATTTAATTTTAGAAAAAATTCTTCTTGATTGATTTTAGGTACATTACCAATGTCCAATTTAACTCCTTGAAATTCAATTTTATTGAATGCATTTTGAGCTAGTACATAATATTCACCTGGATCATATTTCATTGATTGGAGCACATGATATATGCCTATTATTTTCACAATACCTGTTCGATCAGGATAACTGTTCTAAATAATATTAACAGGATATCTTTTCTAAATAACTAACAGGAAATCTGGTCTAAATCAAATAACTAACAGCATATCTGTTATACCTAATATTAACAGGATATGTTTATTTATTTCAGTGGGCGAACTCAAAATACATAAGGTTATAATAACTGTCAAAAGGTAAGGTAGTAAATAACAGCAATTCTGGTAATAATTAGGATATGCCATCAACATATCGATAGAAGTTATAAAAACAATTATAACTACTAATAATAAGTGGGAACATAATGCATATAATGATATAAATGATAAGAGTACAACAATATAATAACACAATTTTTAAATAATATATGTGATATATCTCTCTATATTATAACCAGTGTGTGTGTGTTACGCAAACTATTTCTTACTTCTGTATGAGCTAGAATGCTGAAAAAATTCTGACTGATTATTTATGACTTAAAACAAATGGAAAATTGCAAAAATGGGAAGTTTTTATATTCTAGAACCACAAAAAATTTTTTATTTGAGAAATTCCCATAAGAATAACATTGGAGGATTGTTGCCATCATGTCCGCTTTGAAAGCATAATATGTAAATGAGTGTAAGACATCTTTCGCTTGCTTTTTAAAATTAATTATAATTGTTGTAGAAATTAGAAACTTGAACCATAGTATGTACATGCAAAAGAACGCAAATTTATTTTCCTACCATAGATTTTCAAATTGACTCAGAAAATTATTTTGAAGATGAAAATTTTAAGTTTTTCGTGAATAAAATATTTCGCTGCCAAGAACAACCAGCATTGTTGCCATACTCATAAAATTATATAGGACCCTATTATGAAAACGGAGGAAGACAGGAGTGGGAGAAAAGAAAGAGTGAAAGAGAGAAGGAAGGAGAGCGAGAAAAGAGAAAAAGATGGAAAGGGGTAGGGAGAGAATAAGGAAAGCAGAAGTTTGGGAAAGTGGGAGGTAGGGATATGGGAAAGTGGGAGGTAGGGATATAGGAAAGTAGAGAGGGAGGTGGAGGGAGATAAAGAGAGGGAGAGATGGGGTGAGAGAGGGAGGGGAATGGAAGGGAGAGAGAAGCCCGAAAATAGGGCTAATTATAATTTTATACCTTAAATATATGCTGAAATAAGGGGGTTCAGGGTTGCACATGAGCAGCAGACAAATTCTCCTTGAAGAGCAAGGCTCAGGGTTGACGTGCATAACGCATAGGGGCAGAGCCCCTAATACTAATAATAAATACATACTTTTATACCTAATATTAACAGGATATCTGTTATTACCTATTATTTTCATTATTTCTGTTCTGAAATGTGTGTATTATTTTCATAATAGCTGATTTATTGGAAAGCTGCTATTCCTCAATATAAGGGGAGATTGGAGATTGTATGTTTAAAAAGTGATAAAAAGGTTAGTCTGCTGAAAATTTTAGATTCTTTATAACTTTGAATTTTTTTTTATTTTTAGAAAATTATAATATACGCAGTCAGATCCTGCATAAAGTTCTCTATGAATAAGCATTATATTTTCAATTAATCGACAAAGTCACCATACATTGAGGCTTATAAACACCGTATTTGGAGAATTTGTTCTCTATATCCTCCTGTTGCAAAGGCAGTTGAAAAATAAAGATTCAAAATCATCATTTGGGAGATGGGTAGCAATTTTATAGGGTACTTGCTCGCAGTTGCGTAATTAGAAGCAAAAGGGCCCATGACAAAATATTATCAACTAGCTTTATCCACGCAGAGCATCTGCGTGCTAGTACTTTATTGCTCAAGATCATAAATTTCTTTATACACACAATTTTTGATCTCTTGATTTGCTGATACAATAGTTAGAAAGTCAAATGATCTTGCCATCCCTTTCTCCCTCCCTCTGTCTCCCTCCCTCTCTCTCTCTCCCTTCCTTCCTACCTCTCTCCCTCCCTTCATCTCTCCCTCCCTTCATCTCTCCCTCCCTTCATCTCTCCCTCCCTTCCTCTCTCCTCCCTCTGTCTCCTTCCCTACCTCTGTCTCCCTCCCTTCTTCGTTCTTCTTCGATTTGCTTCTTCAACAGATTGATTGGCTCGTTCCACTCTTCTTCTCGCATTATAATCAGTGTAACGTGTTGCTCTTGAAGCCATTACTTTTATTCTGAGCAAACAATTTAAATATTAATTAATTAATATATAGTTGCATTATCTAAATGGTTTTAACTTTATACTGTATTTCAATGCGATATACAGAAGCTGTTTATCACGTTGCTACAGACATTGAGTAAATAAACATTAGACATTGTTTATTTGGTTGTGATATTACTATGGAAAAGTAATATCATGTATTACTTCTAAAGTGATAAATATTTTGTTTTTATTTAAATTCTACTTGGTTATTATGTATCTATATCGAATGATATGCATTTAAAAATAGATATTTACTGTTATTAATAATTATACACGTAAGATTTGGCTAAATGTGATGCACTGTGATGTACCTCTGCCAAAATGGTAAGTATAGTGTGGTCACTGTGGTTATTTAAATTGATGTAGTTGCTGATAATTTGTTTTGTAGAAGAAAAGTAATGATAGCATTCAATGCTGCTTATTCATAATGTACTTTACAATGGTAAGAAAAATTCTATCTCTTGAAATACTAAATGATATAATTTATTTATGTGTTATAAATTCACATTGAACAAAAATGTCTCTGACCAACCAGGAGGGATCCGGGTTATTAAGTAGATGAAAACACTTAATCATTTAAGTTCCGTAATTTTTTACGGGCTTACAGCTCGTAATGATATATTATCTACTATATAAGATTGTATGCAAATTAATTTAAAAAAGTAATATCTACTTAATAATAATAATCTTTAATACAGATTTTACAATACAATACTAACATTATAATACAAAGCTCTGATGTTTCAGTGACAGCTGTTTCAGCTGTTTATATATCATGTTGATTAGCAACACAATGTTATTGTGTGCCATGTATTGCCTTTGCATTTTATATATACAGATATCCTCTATCCCCTTATCCAAAAAAATCATATTAAATTAAAATGAACTTGTAAAAGTTATATATTTCAATATTTTGATCAATAAAGCCTAAAAAATGTTTTACATTCAGAGTATCAAAAAATTCATATATTTAATTAAAACAAACTCATTGTAAAGGTTGTATATTTTGATCAATAAAGCCTAAAAAATATTTTACATTCAAGGTTGTTATAGGTTCGAAACTGCTAAAAACTACATAAACGCATTTCCTCATGAAGTCAGCCACTACACCAGAGCAAGATCCAGTAAAGAGTACTGAGTCCAGAATTGAATGCAAGCAGGCTGCATTTACGCTATAAGAAGATGTTCCCTGAGACAACATAAACTTACATATATTACGGCAAAGTGTTCTTGAAAGAATTTTCACACCTGTCATTTCAAGGGTCTAGAAAAGATACCTGCAAGACCTGTGAACCCTTAAACATCGAAGTTAAAGGAGGAACACCATAATCAAGGTGTGCAAAGATGAGACTAGAGTTGCATAACAGGAAGGTGCAGAAAGCACAAAACCTCCTAAAGAGTGATGTCAGCATATCTCAGCTTCCTGACAGCAGGACATGCTGCATGTAAATGGATTTACAGCAAGTTATGTTTGTGCCAACATTAACACTCTCGGAAATGTTTTATCACCATCAGCTGTTCTGCTACAGCTTTGACATAGGTATCTGTAGGTGATATACACCAATCTTACATGTGTATGTGGGACGAAAGTATAGCTGAAAGGGGAGATAGTGAAATCGCATCATGTCTTCTGAAGGTATTAAATATGGGGATCACAAACAAAAAAGACTTAGTGTGGAGTGATAACTGTATGAGGCAGAATAAGAATCATATGATGGTATTTCTTTTCCTTTTTATGGTGGAAGTTGGATTGTTTGAATATATAGAGCAGTGGTTTCTTGTCAGCGGGCACAGTTTCCTCCCATGTGATACCAATTTTGCTCTTATTGAGAGAAGGAAGGCAGTTACAAAAGCATTTGTACCCAGTGATCTTCAGAAAATAGTGCAAGATGCTAAGGTGATTAAACCATTTAAAGTAGTTAGCATGCATCCTTCAAATTTCCTGAACATTCAGATTGTGGCAGATCAGATAATCTCTACCAAGATCTTAACATTTCCAAAACTGTCAGCATAATGTTTGATTCCACTAGAGTACAGTAAGTGTGGAAGAATTACATATCGAGTGGGAGATTTGCAAGGAGATCAGAGTTTTGAAGAAAGGGAAAAGCATGAACGACATATGCTCCACACTCTTTGCAGCTATTCCTACAGAGCGTTCCATTACAGAGGAGAAAAAGAAGGATTTAATAGCCATGATTCCATACCTATTTAAGAAAGAGCACAGGGCATTTTACATGAAAATGTACGATAAAAGGTAAAAATATCTCCAAATGCCGTAATAAAATTGAGATACTCCACTAAAGTAAGGGAAGGAGAGAAAAAGATTTATAAAAATTTTTAAAAATTATGACATTTGGAGATTTTTTTACCTTTTATCATTGTATGTGTGCTGTGAAACTCATTCCCAATTATATGAAAATGTGTGGTGAATAATAGATAAGCTTAATTGGCACATAGCATTAATTGACATTGTTGAGGTATTTGGACTTAGCTTCTTTCACAACTTGTTGAACTAATTTTTTTCTGACCTTTTATTATTGTTTTTCAGGAGTAATCATTAATAAGATATTTGCTCTAGTTATATTTCTTTACCAGTGAACCATATTTTTTGTATGTATCATGCGAATTATACAAAATAAAAACTTTTTTTGGTATAGCTCAGTTTCCTTAATTTGGCACTTTGCACCTTTCAAATTTAAAGTTTCCAATTGTTGATCGCTTTAATATGTGGAGTATATATTCAATAATTTTACCTTTGATGCAGGAACAATTGGAGCATAAGTAATCAAAGGGAAGTGAATCCTTGGGTAAGGCACCAAATTGGTTTGGAACTCTGTTAGATCAATATTTACAGCACCAGGAAAACGTAGAGATGCTGTGACAGATGATACAACTTGTCCAATGAGACGATTAAGATTAGTATATGTTGGCCTTTCGATATCAAGGTTTCTTGATGATATCTCATAGCATGCTTCATTATCAATCACAAAAGCAACATCTTCTGTCTCAAGAGTGCTATGGGTTGTAAGAACAGCGTTGTAAGGCTCAACCATTGCAGTGGATACCTAAAAACAACGTTTCGAAAATATTTTAGTCTATAACCGAGTCAAATCACATACAATGCGTTTGTTGTAATCTTAGTGCGAATGAGATATAGCCTTAATTTTACATTTATAATTTCAGTGATTATTATAGAAAAGTTATTATCAACATCTAGTGTTCAATATAGCTCCCTTTACTAATTCTTGTCTTAAAAAATCTAAATGGAAGAAAGTTAGGCCTAGCTATACTTCTTGTGGCAAAAAACATAAGGCTATTTTTTAAATCATAAACAAATTTCATAGTAGGAAATAACCTGAAATCTATTCTTGACAAAAGAAAGAGATACTTTGGCTAAGATATTAGTTTAAGCCCTCTTTCAAAAAGAACAAAACTCTATCCCTTCTATGACTTTGTATCACATGCTTGCCTGGGCGATGAATGAATTTATACAAACCTATTCTTGTCTCATTTTTGCATGTTATGAGCTCAAGCTGGGTGCAATGAACCTGACACAAAATTTTAGGAGAGCAATACACAAAAATCTGATGTGGCCACCACATGACTTTCTCCATACCTGTAATATTTCTAAAAATTCCAAATAGGTTAAATGATAATAAATATTTTAAGGAACTACGAGAAATATTCAAAGACTTGAAAAAGAACAGAAATAAACTCAAATCATAACATTCTGATATTGGATATAGCCACAAAGCTCTAACAATTAAGAAAATAAAAAGGAGTGTTATTAAGATGTAAGTAAGCATCAAGTGTTTACAATAGTCGCAGGTAGGTGGTGTGGTAGCAGCTAAAAAATCTAGTTTTAAAAATATCTCTTAAACAATGCATTATATAGGGAAATGTTTTGTACAAACATAGTAGAAAACTGAATTTCCTACAACTTTTATTCCAATATTTTTTACATTGATCAAGTATTAAAGTAAATATTTCAAAATAATGGATAAGTGACAAGAGTAAACCCCCACTTCCGGTTGACCAATTTTTACCAAAAACTTATCAACTCTTGTAATTTTAACAAAAATATCAAATATAAAATTTTGCATTGACCTGATAAATAATTTTCGAGTTAGAGCACACACAAAATTTCTATCACATACACAGGCATCATTGAGAAAATGGTCAAAACATGTTCAGAATACCTCAAAATGTGTATTTCTGTGGAAATCAAAATCGATTTTTTTTCATGAAAACAATACTTTTCCCTATACTACATATGGAAAAAGTAAAAATTAGCAATTCTTAGTATAGGAAATGGAATGCCTAGAGAGACTAATAAGGACAAATTAAAGGAAAATTTTGCCAGGTAAAAGATCGTAAAGTTCCATTTTCTTAATACCTTAGTGTTACAAAATAAATTAAGTTTTATAATGTATTCTATAACATAGCATTTGATTATCTGTAATTTTAATTTACAAAAGGTATTTAAAATTTTCAATGAAAAATAAATATAACATTTTAAAAAAGTACAATTTTTCAATTAAGCACCCTCCAATTTTTGAGCTTCTGCCAGCATTGGTTACAAGAATAAGATTGATTTCAAGAGTGACTTGGTAATACAACAAAGTGATTAGAACTCTTTTTGAAACTCTGACATGAGGTTTTCAAGGACCGATTCGATTATATACTGTTAAATAAATATGACTTATTTACATGTATAACAATGTATAAAATTTCATTACATGTGGTCCTAAATTTCATTTATGTATGTATATGACATGGGAAAGCTATACAAACAACTGATTTATTTGCCATAAGGTTTGCATAACAGCTTTTCCCAACAATTTTGGATCCAGAATGGCCCCTTTTAAAAAATGGATAAATTAATAATAATAATTTATTAATTACTGTATTTACACGAATCCAAGATGAGGTTTTTTTCAAATTTCAGCTTGCAAAAATCAGGGGTCCTCTTAAATTCGAGTATGAAGTCATATACCATCAATACATTGCAGTCAATTAATCAGGCGTAAATTCACAGGACTTCAATTCGTGGCATATCAATTAATCACACGAAAAACTCATCGCGCATCAATACATCGCTCGACAATCTCATCGCCCGTCAATTCATTCCTAGACATATTTGTCACGTGACAATTTCGTTGCGAGATAAATTGGAAGGCGAGACACCATGACGAATTTGTCGAGAGGTAAATTGACATGCGATGAGTTTGTCATGCAATATATTGATGCACGACGAACTAACCACAACGAATTGATGCACGACGAAATGACCTCAAAGAGTTGTCATAGAACTGTTGGAAGTATGGTTATTCATTTTGCCGGTTTTTTTAAACAAATGAAACAAGATAAAATAATTGTATTTTTCATTGCAAACTTACAATCCGGAATTCAATTAATGAAGTCTTAATTTTAGAAATACATTTTTAAGATTCTTTTTTTTCAGAACACATTTGTAACTAACTATTTCAATTAATGAATGAACTAAGTATACCTATACTGAATATGTGTGTTTGAAATATAGGTACACCATAGCAGTCAATGAGAAATTAGGTTTAAATATTTTTTCTGTTTTGACAGTCTGCTAAAAGGGGGGGGGGTCATCTTAGATTCGGGGTTGTCTTGGATTTGGGTAAATATGGTAGTTTTGTTAATTTATGCTATTATATGCTTTGACTTTTTTGATTTTATAGAGAAAAAATGTGGCCACCACATGACTTTCTCCATACCTGTAGTATTTTTAAAAATTACAAATAGGTTAAATGATAATAAATATTTTAAGGAACCGTGAGTCAAAGCCAAAGTCACTTTATTCTCCAAAGACCTTACAAAAGAAGGTATAGGATTCGTCAAATACATATATACAACATAAACAGATGTATTAACATTTCTCATCTAAAAAATCATTAGTGCTATAATACATTTTATGTAATAAGAATTCTTTCAACTTTGTTTTGAACATACATAGGTACATAGGCGTCTTGAGAAAACTTGGCAAATGATTAAATAATTTGACCCCCATATTTCTGGGGCCAAGGGAATACCTCTGGTTCTGACATAGTTAACATGTAAGCTATTATAATTTCTAGTACTATAATTATGAAATTTTGAGTTGAGATCAAAATCGCTCAGATTCTTTCTCGTAAAAATAACTAAATTAAGAATATACACATGGCATAGGTAATATGTTAAATCCTTTAAAAATGTGTCTACATGGAGCATTGTAACCTTCAAATGCCATAAGACGTACAATTTTTTTTAATCTTAAAAATAGTGAGGGCATTAGTAGAAGAACCCCAAAAAAGTATACCATAAACAATTTGTGCATAACATAGACCATAGTAAATGGAAAGCAACACATCCTTTCAAACCTTGAGTCTTATACTTCTTATCAGGAAACAAATGGAATTGAGTTTACTGGCTAGTTTAGAAATGTGAGTCTCCCAAGACAGATTAGTCTAATTACAAACCAAGTAGTTTTATGTTTTGAACTTGGGACATCTGAATACCATTAATATGAAAAGGTAGATTCAAACTGGCTTTGTTCTTATTAGCAAAATATACTGACTGGGATTTATCAACATTAACAGTGAGAACATTATTAAAACTCCAATTGTTAAATGCAAGAGTGATTTGGTTACCATAGTGACTCAAACTCACAGCTGAGTCTGTGGAAAGTACAACATTTGTATCATCTGCATACACTATTGTTTTTGCACCAGGTATTTTATTGAGCTGTTGAGGAAGATCATTAATATATAACAAAAATAATGCAGGTCCAAGAATGGAACCTTGTGGAACTCCTATGGTTATAGCCTTTGGTGTAGAAATGTGTTTCACTCCATTGCCATTAATACACTAAAATCTGTAACTTAAATAAGATTGTAACCACTTTAAGGGTATACCTCTTATTCCATACAATTCTAATTTCTTAAGGAGTAAACCATGATTAACCAAATCGAATGCTTTAGAAAAATAAAAAGCAAGGCAGCAACTTCTTTACTATTATCCAAAGCACTCAAGACACTATTTATTGCGTCAAATATTGCCGAAACTGTTGACTTGTTTTTACGAAAACCATGCTGTGAAAAGGATAATAATTTGTGGGATTCAAGGAAAGAAATTAAATGTCTGTAGTAAACTTTTTCAAAAATCTTAGCTAATTGACTCTGCATAGCTATGGGCCTATATGAATTGATATAATGTATACTTCCTTTCTTTTTGTATAAAGGTACAACTTTCGAAGTCTTAAGCGAGGAAGGAAAAATACCACTTTCGAGGGAATAGTTCACTAAAAATAAAAGAGACGCAATTAAATGATAACATTGAATTAAAATAAAATTAGGTACTTCATCAATACCTGAACTCTTTTTCGAACCTAGATTAAATACTATCAGCTTGAGTTCATTGTCTAGGCAAGGAGAAAGGTAGAGTGACTTTGAACAGTTTGAAATATCAGGGAAATCAGCGTTAATCAACTGCTGAATACAAGGTTCATTAGTAAAATGATTACTGAAAGTGGTTACGAGGGATGAATAGTCTGAAATAATTTTACCAGATTCATTCTTAATTCTATACATTATTAAAAATTTTAAGACTACAAAGAACAGAAATAAACTCAAACCGTAGCCTTCTGATATTGAATATAGCTACAAAGCTCCAACAATTAAGAAAATAAAAAGGAGTGTTAATAAGATATAAATAAACATCAAGTGTTTATAATAGTTGCCAGTAGGTGGTGTGGTGTTGGCAGCTAAAATATTTAGTTTTTAAGACATCTCTTAAACAATGCATTATATGGGAAAATGTTTCAAACATAGTTTGTAGAAAATTAGATTTCCTACAACTTTTATTCCAGTACATTTTTACATATATTAAATATTAAAGCAAATATTTCAAAATAACGGATAAGGTACAAGAGTAAACACCAACTTCTGGTTGACCGATTTTACCAAAAACTAATCAGTTCTTTCACCTTTAAGATAAATGTCAAATATAAAATTTTGCATTGACCTGAGTAATAGTTTTTGAGTTAAGTACCCACAAAAAAACTGTCACACACACAGACATCATCGAGAAAATGGTCAAAACGTGTTCAGGGGACCTCAAAACAGGTATTTCCATTGAAATCTCGAAATCAATTTTATTCATGAAAACAATACTTTCCTCTATAATACGTATAGAGAAAGTAAAAATGGATGACAAGAGTAAACATCCACTTTTGGTTGACCAATTTTTCGTGTTGATCTGATTAATAGTTTTTGAGTTAGAGCACCTACAAAATTCCAGTCACAGACATGCCCTCAGATATTATTGAGAAAATAGTCAAAATGTGTTCAGGGGACCTTAAAACATGCATGTATTCTGTTGAAATCTCAAATTCGATTTTTTTCATGAAAACAATACTTTCTCCATACTTAGTATATGGAGAAAGTAAAAATTGGAATATTTTTAATGTAACGTCTCTTGTTTTTCTTCTTCCTTAATACAATGGATGATAATTCAGTGTTATCCCTGGTACCCAAAGCTATATGGATTCCACATTTTGAATCAATGATAAATTCATAATAACAAGTGTTTTCACTTATTTGCTTTATTAACATTGTTCATTTTTGTTAACTAAGGTTTTTGATCTCTTTTCAATATATATAATTAAGTTTAATCTTAAATTTTTTGTTTTTGGAGATTAAAATATTGAAGAAATAATAAGTTGAAATAAAAGTTCTTGATATCCTATTCTGATATTTTTATTAAGAACTGCAATTAGATTGCATTTTTAAGCAGCTTTCATCTATAACGAGTTTTTAGTGTTATTGAAAAGTATGAATTCAGGTAGAAATTTATTAATAAATATCTTTTTAAAACTAGGAACCATTCTGGAACATGAATGCAGCTGTTCCTTTTTACTTTCTCTATATACATAGTATAAGGGAAAGCAATGTATTCATGAAAAAATACACGTTTTGAGGTCCCCTGAATATGTTTTGACCATTTTCTCAATGATGTCTGTGTGTATGTGATAGCTTTTTTGTGGGTGCTCTAACTCAAAAACTATTAATCAGGTCAATGCAAAATTTTATATTTAACATTTTCATTAAAGTCAGAAGAACTGATTAGTTTTTGGTAAAAATCGGTCAACCGGAAGTGGATGTTTACTCGTGTCACATCCGTTATTTTGAAATATTTGCTTTAATACTTGATAAATGTAAAAATGTATTGGAATAAAAGTTGTAGGAAATTTAATTTTCTACAACCTTTGTTTGAAACATTTTTCCATATCATGCATTATTTAAGAGATATCTTATATTTTTAGCTGCTACCACCACGCCACCTACCGATGACTATTGTTAACCCTTTCCAGTCCAATGTCGAGGTGTACTCGACAATGCATTTTGTTCTACTTGGTCCAATGTCGCCCGTACTCAACATGCATTTTACTGCAATTCTAGCATCTGTAGGTATCAGTCATACGTACTTGATGAGTTTCTTCTTCTTGGTAGATTTTCATACAATGACCCTGAGGAAAAGACTATCACAAAAATCACTAAAGTAATCTTTGCGTCTCAAAATAGAAAGAATGAAAAAATTTTTGAACTTTTCACCCTGCTTCTTTATTCTAAAGTTAAGGATATGAAACCTTTCACTGAATCCTCTGTGATATCAAAACTAACAACATGCAGACTAATTTAAAATTATTCTTTCTTTGGCATATTTAAGTTACCTCATTTCCAAAAGTATTCCAACAATTTAAAGGGCGTCGCTTTCGTGGCAGATTGCATTTTAACTTCCTATCTATGTGAATGCTATGTCAGTTGGTGAATATGTATTCCTGTCATGATGCCACCTAAGCCTTTAAGGTTTATTATTGTAGATAATACGATGTATTCTTGTGTATCAACTGCAGTTAACAAAGATTATTCCATGTCTTGGGCGATCGTTTGAACGTACTATACATATTCACTGACTGACATATCATTCATGTAGATAGGAAGTTAAAATACAGTCTGCCGCGAAAGCGACACTGCTCAAATTGTTGGAATACTTTTGGAAATGAGTGTACCTAAAGAAGAGAGTGGGAGCTACGCAAAAATATTTAGAATATTATGCAAAACTCTGTGATTATTTTGGAACCAGCTTCATTTATTATTAACTATAAAAACTTCAAAAGTGATATTAAATATGACAAAAGTGATAAATTTCTCATTTAAAACATTTTTGTCATTGCTGTGCATCAATTGAGATAGATCTTCTATTGCTTCCTTAACATGCTTAAATATGTAAAAACAATTTTTTCAGTGCAAATACTCTACAATTCATGATATGAGTTTAAAATATTCATAGCTTTTTTTCACAACACAACTGATGGATATTGATTATGCCTTTGTTGTGCTTGTGGATTGTATAATCCCTAATACCATAAATTACTAATATTCCTCAATTGTTACTAAGGCTGTTGCATGAGGTGAGATTGAGATGCCTCAGGCGGCACTTTTCTAGGAGTGGCATTATAATAGTGTTGCTGCATATCTGCACCTATATGTAAAATTTTTAATAATAAATTTAAATAAATAGAGCAACTTTTTCTCTCACTATGACAATGTTCAATATTTTTTCAAATTTTTTAATGTATGTATTTCACATGCATAATAAATACTTTTCAAAGAACATGAGACTCTTTACAGTCAAATTGCCATCAAGCCAGCCTTGATATAATGAACTGGGGCAGTATTTCATGTTTTTGCCCCAGGCATTAGATTTCCACACAACAACCCTGAGTGTTAGCACATTATTTACGTAATATATTAAAACTAAATCTCACCAATACAATCAAGTAAATTTCAATGCATTCTAGCTGTATAATTTTTTCTCACAGACTGTAATGGTGTTTGACATATTACGTGACAATTATTTTAAAAAATTTGATTATAAAACCACTTAGGGCTGTGTATTTGCACGCTTTTATAATAAATAAAAATAAGATCAATGATTCAATGTTCATTTGTACCTCAAAAAGATAATCACTAAATATTTTATTATTATAACAAACCTGTGGTGCTGGATATATGGCAAAGTCCAGTTTAGCTTTTTTTCCATACCCATAGCAAAGATATTCAAGTAATAGAGCTGCAAATCCTGAGCCAGTGCCTCCTCCAAAAGAACGGAATATAATGAATCCTTGTAGAGACTGGCAATCTTCTGCTACTTTCCGAATGCGGTCCATTACTACATCAATCATTTCTTGACCCACTGTATAGAAGCCACGGGCAAAGCAGTTTGCTGCATCTTCTTTTCCACTAATCAATTGCTCTGGATGGAATAACATCTGATAGGTACCTGTTCTAATTTCATCTGTAACATGGTGAAATTAATTACAAAATCTACTACAGAGAAAATAATTTATTTTCATTCATAGGACTCTCTCATATTCATTGGATAGCTGTCATTACGTGATTATGTGGTACATTAACCCATTCCAGTACAATTTTTAATGTTTGTCTTAAAAGATTTAACAGTTGACAGTATCTAGAAATCAGGGATGAGAGTTATAATCTAACATAGGGGGAAATATTGGTGCATTTTCATTACTCCTTAGCCTTTAGGTTTCATGACAGTATTATTACATAATGAGTGCTGTGGGATCTGTCCAACCGAAATTTATTTTACATTTCAATGATCAGGTCAGGTAGGAGGTGATAATAATATATATTATTTATATGTTTATAGAAATTTCTTCCATGAGCATTAGGTGTATTTAAAGGTAAGAAAAAAATTTTGATGATAAAAATTTGAAAACAGTTATTTGAAAAATAAAAAAATAAGATTTCGTATTTAATGCAGAACTCACCCTTTTTGAAAGCTTACATTAAAACAATTTCATGTGGAATTTTAAACGCGATTCAAAAAGGTTTTAAAAGCTAAATTTATTTATTTATACACTGGAAGCTAGCCCAATTATAAACAATATGGTTAACTATATATGTGTTTGAACAAATCATGAAAATATTTAATACATTTTTAAAAATTTCCCAAAGTTCATTTTGTGTCAGTTGGTTTCATCAGTCCATCCCTGGTGCATCTTTATTAGGCAGTCAGGATAAACAGACTGATTTCATAAAGTACAACAAATACTAGCATTCTAGCTTTTTGAATGTGGGCACAATACACATCTCATTTTACTTTCTAAAGTGGGTCCTTAAAATTATTGTACAGTTTTTAAAGTTTTATGGCTATCAAGAAATATTATGTATAATAAAATTCAAGTTTAGGATAAAATGTTGACATTTTATTGAGACATTGCCTTTGGTATAAGTACTGCATTCTGTATAAATGAGAAATGATATATACTTACAATTATAGTTAAAAACGTACATACCTATGACTGTGGGCTCAAGATCAGCCATTACCAAGCGAGGAACACATTTTCCTGCCATTGAAGTTGAGAAAAAGGCATTATGGCTATCATCATATCCATTTGTATCAATTATACCATCGGGATGTATACCATGCTCCAAGCAATACAATTCCCAACATGCATTTCCTATTTGAACTCCAGCTTGACCAACGTGTATAGATACGACTTCCCTCTGGAAGTGAAACATAATCATCAACTTGATTAAATTTAATTCACCTCTAATATACTTTTAAATTAGAGCTCAACTAGAAATATTTTTACTACATTCATAGATAAATAAATCAAACTATATCTAACCATTTTTACTGAAAATTTTCTATTCTCGGAAAAGTTTTAATTTACTTGACAATTTTGATGAAGTTGAAATAAAATAATATACTATTGTTTAGGCAGTCGTATTATTTACAATACTGTTTTAGCTAAAGTGAAATTAGGAAAAGCAAAGGAGAGAAAATTTGGGACATAATATGAATTATTATTTTTATATAATTGATTTTGAATTTTCAAAGGCATGATTTTAAAATTTACTTATTTGGATTTCTCATATTGGCGCATATCGAAAAATCATTCGAATCGATTGCATATATGAAGAACATATTTTCCAAATTATATACAAATAATTTTCAGAAGATTTATGGCATTAAAATCAATTATTCATAATTATAAGTTATACAATTTAGTGTTTGACCGATTTTATTAAGAAAATATGTTTCCTTTAGAGTCAATCGAAGTTGTTCCGACTAAAACGATTACAAACAGAGGGAAGCCATGGCGGATGCTGCTGCTCGTCAGCTCCAATATGAATATAAGGCCGTAAGTAAACATTTATATTTTTATGAACTATTGTTCATTAATATGTTTCTGAACTTTATATTTTTATAATAAAATATCATCACTGCTTCAAATGAGTCGCTTATAAATCATATATAATACATGTGAGTTCTTTTGGTTCCCATGTTTTATTTAGGCTGTTTGTTATTTTTCTTTAATTGCTTAGACTAGATAAAAATGAAGGAATACAGACTACTGATATTAATTTTAATCTTGTCGTTTTGGATCTGAAATCATATCTCTGTTTTCAGAATTCAAATCTTGTCCTTCAAGCTGATGTCCGGTTGATAGAACGACGTAGCAGAGATGAGGCCACCGGAGAGGTAATGTCCCTTGTTGGGAAGCTCGATGGTACTCGAATGGGTGATCGTTATCAAAGAAGTCGGCCAGTGAAAGCCGAAGAGAGGAAGGCAAAGTAAGTTTTGGTGTCAGTATGATAATTTTTAACTTTTCCTGCTGATTGCGTGTACTAAACGCCGGTATTTATTTCTAGACGCCAAAAGCGAGATGAGGCCAGATATGACTTCGCTCGTATGAAAGGAGCAACTCTTTTATCTGAAAGTGTCGACGAAATGGTTGGGATTCTATACAGACCGAAAACCCAAGAGACGAGACAAACTTACGAAGTCTTACTCAGTTTCATTCAAGAAGCCCTGGGAGATCAGGTTTGGAAAACTTTTCCTATTGTATCAAAACAAAACGCTTTTTATAACCAATATCTCGGTCAGTTATTTCTCGGTTTTTTCGTTATAAAAAGTGGGCATTCTAATATCTTAAAATGAAGATGCCAAAGTAATTTATCCTCCTTGGTGAATTGACTAATATTTAAGCCTATTAGTTTCAAAGAATGACATTGTTGATGAATAAGGTTGTTATATTTGGTTTCAAAGATTTTTTTCACAGTTGAGATTAATTTATCTTCTGCTTTATGCTGCCCATGTGGTAGCATGTTTCTTAAAATTTTCAGTTAGTGTAATACACTGAGGAATCTGCCATTTTCTATTATTAACCTCGCATTCATCAAGAAAATGTCATTTTCTCTTAGAACTCAAAAATCTGATTTTGCTACTGTATTGTAGGCGAATGTGCTGTAATTTCCAATTAATGTAATGTGAATTGATCACTTGTGTTCTGTAAATTCAAGTTCTATGTAGCTCAAAGCTTATATGTACATCGTCAGCAAAAATGTTAATGTTACTGACAAAAATGTCAATTCAGTTTGATTTTGTGTACTCAGATGATTAGTCAGACAGAGCTTACAGCTGAGGGATGGCTGTAACTGTAGTTATCATCCTTAAATTGAGCAACATTAATGAAAATAATGAACTAATAATGAAAAATCAAATATCGAAAACACTGAATTGATTAAAAGTACTTGATTCTTGGCCTGTGCTTGTGTGGTGAAGTTATCATACACAATATGTGCAATTTGCTTCCCTTTAATTTGTTTCATGATATATGGTATGGTATTAATTTGCTGTGACTTGTCTTTTGTAGCCTCGTGATATCCTATGTGGAGCTGCTGATGAAGTCCTTGCAGTACTAAAAAATGACAGGTTAAAGGAACGTGAAAAGAAAAGGGAGACAGAAGCTTTGCTTGGGAATTTGGCAGAGGAACGTTTTGCCCTGCTGGTAAACCTTGGAAAGAAAATTACAGATTTTGGCTCTGAAGAGAAGACCCAAGTTACTGGTAAGATGGGATTTAGCCAATATTTTTCATGAACATTTTAATGTTTCTGATGCATACTTGAACCAGTCATTTCTCAATATCCTGTTAAGAACATTCTCCTTAACTATATGTAAATATTTTATTTGTGTCTGAATGAATAACTGAGGGATAAATCTACTTGCAGCGGAAGAAAATATTGATGAAACTTACGGAATTAATGTTCAGTTTGAGGAGTCTGAGGAGGAAGATGACGAGGATGTATATGGAGAGGTTAGGGAGGAGGAAGATGAAGAGGAAGGAGAAGAGGCCAAGCTAGATGTGGCAATTCATGCTGAAAATGTAATGTCCTTTAAATATTTTTTTCTTGGAGTAGCAGAAATATACAATTTATTCAATAATTTAAGACTTTTCATTCATTATTAAGATATTTTTTGGTGTATTAAATGTTGTTAACTATATCTTAAAGTAGTAGTTTGGAAGAAATTACATTTTTTATTATTTTCAAAGCTGTTTTTAAATTACTTAGCTGAATATTTTCATTTGTAAATTTCCTTTCAGCTTGGTGGTGGGGAAGAATCCAAAAAAGAAAAGACAGGATTACATCCTTTAGATATTGATGCATATTGGCTACAACGACGGCTCTCGAAATTCTATGAAGATGCAATGGCATCACAGGCTAAGGCTGCAGAGGTGTTGGCTGTGCTTCGAGACGCAGGAGATGATCGAGACTGTGAGAATCAGCTGGTGCTTCTTTTGGGTTATGACTGTTTTGACTTCATAAAGCTTCTCAAAAAACACAGGCACATGAGTAAGTTTTTATTAATTTTGTGCTTACCTAAATCCAATTAGAAACTATAAGCAAAGTCCTAAACCTTTGGTTCTAATAATAATTATTAATAATAATCTAATTGTAGCACTGTGAAGTAGAATTGCATTTTCATTTAAATTTTGAAGGACAGATAAATATCTATTAACATGTTCTTGATGACGTGACCCACCTGTCGGCTCGTGGGCATTACTTCTCATGACTGTTGTGACCCACCAGTGGTACATGATGCCTACGAGTTATATAGTCCACTCATGTGTACGATCTATAAGAAATATTCAGAAAATTTTTTATGGCTACAAGATAATTGATAGTAGCTCACTAACTTTGGCCAAAACTAACAAAAGTGGAATACTCCTTTAGCCAAAACAACTAAGTTGTTTTGGCTAAAGGAGTATTCCACTTTTGATGGCTACAAGAAGCAATTTGCGCACATCAATTTTCCAAGTTGGAAACGATTAAACAAAAATACTTCAACACCTTTTTAAAAAGTTTTTAAGCATTTAAAAACTTCTTATGAATCCGTGGATTTGTATAAATCTTCAGAATCTGAGGAACTACTGACAAAAATGTTGGAATCTGAAATCTCCATGACTTCCAATATTGACGACTTCAAGGACTAAAAATACATATATCTCCTCGTAACACTTCAGATAATTCACTATATGGAAACCAGATAGGAACTGATAAATTTCAGGCCATTCTCTTGGATAACAAAGTGGGTTGAGAAAATTACGGAGAAATTATGATACTTCATAGACAAATGAAAATATTGCGAGAAAAACAACAAATGACTGCAGAAATGCAAGAAGGAGCTGAGGAGCAATAAACCTTACACAGTGGTTATGTCCTGCAATGGGTCCCAATTCAGGGATGAAAGGGTGGGACGCACCCTGGGTGGCACTTCGAATGAGCAAGAGGCATGTGTGTTTAGAGAAAAACCATTGTTCCAGTTCCATTCATATTTTTCCCCAGCCACGAATGCAGTCTACAACCGCCAACAGCTGGTGGGTGTAACGGATGCAAATAAAATTTGTTTACAAGTTACAAGGCATAGGTTTATTGTAGCTCACTCTATCATCTCCGCAACCTGCAGCAGTTTGGTATAATTAATTGCTATCCCAAATCTATAAAACCTTCTTCTGTCCCTTTGTAGCTTCCTCTGTCACACTTCATAAGCCAAAGAAGCAAGTGAGACTTGGTAGCTTTTCCCAGGAGAGGAAGCAAAGTTCTTATGAGAAAATGGGGGTTAGGTTTTCGTCTCTCCATTATTTTGACAACAATAGTTGATGAAATGATATGCTAAAAGTGGTTTAGAACCAATATAACATGTCACTTAAATCTGCCGTAGCTGTACAGCCAGTTTGCTGATATAATTATGCGTAAACCACGATTAGCAATGAATATACCGAAAAAATATTTATTGAATCACATAAAAAGCAAATAAATGCATACATTAAATTTGGTGTGCGGTACAAAATGAATCCCATGCAGAGCGTGCCGTTACACTCAGCATAATCATACCTTAAAAAGTGAAAATGAAGATATTGAAGCCATCTGCGAAAAATCCAATGATGACGAGGAAAGCGGTGACGATGGTTGATGGTGAAGGTATTTTTCTACTTCTTCTACAAAAGGCTTGTTAAACCATTCTAAAAACAGCGCACTTGTAACCCAGGCTTTTTGATTAGCTCTTGAAAACACTGGTAGACCGTGTTCAACGTTTTTCTCTTTCAATGTCTGAAGGCGTATAGCCCAGTATACAATCATGGGCTTCATCATGCAATCCCCCAAAGCATTAGCACATTGGAGATGATAAATCGGTCTTTGGCTGCTGTAAACCCAGGAGCCGATTTCTCTTCAACTGACAAAAATGTTCTTGAAGGCATTATTTCCAAAACAACACTCTTGTCTGCATTGAATACTTGCTGTTGTGTGTATCCATCGTCTTCAATGTATTTTTGTAGTTGTTTGGGAAAACTTTCTGCTGCTACATAGTCCGTGGGCTATTTACCCATGGCAGCAGTATTTAAAAAACCCGTGAAACTGCAAAGCACTCGTGCAGTTTTTGCTAGATATAAAATAACATTTGGTGGGTAAATAAAAAAGAATGAAATTTTTTTGAAAACTACGAAACACAAGTGGTGGGCCGCACGTTGTGCACCCCTGCTCTATAACATTAAGTTACCTGTCTTTCCATAGAGGTAGTAGGCTTTTGCCTAAGCTTTCTTAACCCCATCTGTTTACCCGAGTGCATGAGAATCGATGTACGTATCAGCAGACAATACATAAGTGTGGAATATGGTGTCAATATGTAATGTACTATCAGTGGATGTACGTTAAGCAGACGCTGCCTGTATATCTAAACACTTTTTTTTACCCTTGACTGCGTAATTCAGATTTACCCTACATCCTTCAAAAAAGTTTTCCTGTTACTAAGGAATTTTAGAAAATACCTGTGGACATAAAACACATTTTTTTCCTCTGCCTAGAGGACACGGGTTAGGAATTTGCATTTATGCATGTACACCCAGTCCCTAACAAGATATATGCGTTCTTAAAAAATTTTGTGCAAGGTGAAATCCTGTTAGTCAGACACAAACTTCTCATGAGAAATAATGTAACTAGGGGGGGATGCATTCCAGCACTTTATTATGACTATACGTTGGTTAATGCTGTTCAACTGGTTACCATTTATTTAGCAGGCATTATTAAGAAAATTTGTAAAATGATAATTTTAAACAAAAAATAACTAAGAATTAAAAATTTTTGTTTTAATACATGAAATCAAAAGATAACAACATAGGATCTATAGAAAATTACAAAAATGGTCTAAGGAAATTAAAAAAAATATTCAAGAATGGTATTTTTCTACATTGCAGTTTAAAAACCATGAAATCCCTTGCCTTCTGCATCAGACTCATAGAAATTGTGAAATTCGTCCTCTGGATCAGATGTTATGATAATGGGCTCATTGTCATCTGCAATTAATGAAAATCAGGAGTAAAGTTTGTTTCCGTTTCTGCTTTCTAGACCTTTTTCACTATCGTAGAGAAGTCATGGAGAAATTAACTATTAATCAGGTCTATGTGAAATTTTATATTTAATATTTTTATGAAAGTCACAAGAACTGATTAGTTTTTGGTAAAAATCGGTCAACCGGAAGTGGGTGTTTACTCTTGTCACATCTGTTATTTTTAAATATTTGCTTTAATATTTGATAAATATAAAAATGTATTGGAATAAGAGTTGTAGGAAATTTAATTTTCTACAACATTTGTTTGAAACATTTTTCTATATAATGCATTGTTTAAGAGATATCTTATATTTTTAGCTGACACCACCATACCACCTACCGACGACTATTGTTAACAGTTGATGCTTAGTTACATTTTAGTAATGCTCTTTTTTCTTTTCTTAATTGTAGGAGCTTTGTGGCTATATCCAATATCAAAAGGCTATGGTTTGAATTTATTTCTGTTCTTTGTAAAGTCTAAAATTTTCTCTGTTGTAATATCAATGAGACTCATAAACCATAACAGAGATACTTTCTGGTTTACTTACCAATAAAAACATATTTTGCCATTACTGATACCCTTGACAGGTTGGGAGAAATACTCCAAAAAATACAACTTAAATCACGCAGATGCAGTTTTTGTAGTATTGAATTTTTTTTTGTATTTTGCAGTAAAAGTTGTAACAATTTTGCTTTGCATAGAGGTTCAATTTGAGATCTTTTTAAAAATATCTGCCAAGTATGCTAGCTTCTGCAGCCATAAAATATTTGTTAGGAGCCCGGATACATGAAATGGACATTCAATAAAAAACCAATTTTGGTATGAAGTTCAATCATTCTTAGGTGACAGCCACCTCACTTCTGTGTACAGCAATTGAGTCGTGCTCACAGTCACAATTTCTTCACAAAGGATATTAAATAATCTGGAATTAATGCTCCTAGCTTTTATGAAATTCGCAATGTTAACTGCTTCATCTGAAACAGATTTCAATGATTGTCACATTCGTTTCACAGCAAGACCATGCCAGGTGATAAGCTAGAACACAATTAATGAAAATGTGTCCACGCTAAACTCACACAAGCACTTCCTATTATTCGACTCGTATATTGTTTGTTTCCGCTTTCTGTCACAGATTTTTGGACGGATATCAACCATAGTTCTCCGCAATCAGTATTCCGAGGCATACTCAAAACTAAAAGGAATAGCGGTGGTAGCAGTGCAGATTGTTTGTGGGATGTTCCTCACCCCCTTCCCCTCCCATTATAATAGGATAACTGTAGCAAATATAAATTGGATGGATAGAAGAAATGAACTTAAATGAAAGAATGTTGAGTTGCATTTAAGAAAACAAATTTATTAGTTTATATTCACATTGCGAGAAGACAAAGTCACAGCCTGCCACTGCACATTTTTCTCGTGTTGAAGACATATTGTTAGATACTCACCAGAATCCCAAAATAGTACTCAGCAGCAATGGAGGATTTCTATAATTCAAGGCTCACCTAAGAAATTTAAAAAATGGGTAAGGAAACCCATTCTAGAGATAGATGCTCCTGATCTCGCCAAGTTGTTGGAGTCTCATACAGAGGGGCTTTCCTTTGAAGATTTGATTGAGTTACAAGAGCAAATGACAGCAGACCAAAATAATGTTGATGCAGATGAAACTCTAATCTCACTTAAGAAGACTTGGAACACCAAAAATTTAGGTGAGATCTTCAAGAAGCTAGAAGATATGATAGCTGACATAGAAGACTGTGGCCCCGTTGTTGAAAGAAGTTCTTCTTGTTGTTAAATC
The DNA here is from genome assembly GCA_028673005.1 of Tanypteryx hageni. Lineage (NCBI taxonomy): Eukaryota > Metazoa > Arthropoda > Insecta > Odonata > Petaluridae > Tanypteryx > Tanypteryx hageni. Next base: position 39,092,685 of record CM054117.1, read on the forward strand.
TCTCTGTAATGACATGGCATGTTACAAGATGCTGTATGATGTAAAATGGACGGCATCACTTCAACTTTCTTTGGACAGGTTCTACAGAAAACTTGAAAGAAGTCCTGCAACCCATTTACCAACATGAAAATCACCATCGAATACACCTTTAGACACTCCATCTACCATATCTGCCCAAATATAAGCCGATGTTTTTTGTCAAAATCTATCATGAAAAAACCATCCCTCGGCTTAAATGCGAGTTTGAGAAAAAATTTGGGGTTAGAGTTGTATCGTAGTCACCCATAGATGGCAGCACATCTCTCATTGCCGGCACGTTCAATTGATAGTACTATATTTTTCATAAAGTAAATATTTGAACTACGATGAATATTAATGAATAAATATTAAAACTAGAATATTGAATTTAGCAGTACCCGTGTTTTGCTGCCGTTGTTACCTGTTCTTCGTTTCTAAATCCTATTGGATATTTTCTTTAATTCAGGGCTATGCATATATATCATTAAGAATAGTTGGCAATTTGTATTACTTTTTCATTATCCATTAAAAGAAGTTCCTATTAGTTTTACTTGGCTATTGTAGTTATTGTTATAGCTAATGTAAAGTTTATATGCATGTTAAAACCTCATTCATGGAATCTATTAAAATTTCGTACATTGACTACGCGGACGATTATGCAAAATCGATGACGGCTTTTGATGTTCAACTGTTTGAATTACAGTAAAACGTGTGAAGTTATGTACGATAAATCGATATTATTATTTTATTTATTTATTTAAAAAACATTGCAATTTGGCCAGCCGGCCAGGTGGCAAGAAAAACATAATATATAATTCTAAAATTCCAATTTTACAAATAAAGTGCTCATAAATTATATTAGAAAAATTAAAATATATTTAAAAATATTTAACAATATACAATTTCAAACTAATTACAATCAGTGTCTAGAGTGCGGATTTTCGTGGGTTCATGAAAGGCCTTCTCGGCTACCGTAGCGGTCACGGGGCCCATGAAGTCCCCACCGTACTTCACCCTTCCAAGCAATCCCCTACTTTTCCTGCACTTAGGCACAGTTACATAGATATTGATGTTACTAATATTCCTCCTCACAGTTCGTCTTATTTTTACCATGCATATATAAACTAACTCTACATTTAAAATGTTTCGCGTCCTTAGGTAAGGGCTTGAAGAGCACTTCAGGTAACTTGTTCCACTCGCTGATTCCCCTGTTTAGAAACGAATACTTTGCTGTATTTGTCTTCTGCGGCCTAAGTTTAATTTTAAATTCATGGCTATTTTTCCCTCAGAAATTCGGCACCTGCATTGTACTTCTTAAGTAAGATATGAACATGCATAATTATAAAATGCAATTGGAAATAGACTTGAATTAAAAATTATCTTTGCGAGGTCACTATTGCTTTATTTGATCTTGTGTGAAAATGAATATGAATGAAATCATCGCAACCATGGTACTACTATACTATAATAGTACCATGATCGCAACTGAATGTGGAACATTATTCAACAACGCTAAATTATTAATTGGGGTAATATTTCAAGTGTCAACAACTAAAATATTTCCCACTCTTTTCTTCGATCTCCAATTATATATTCTAGGCTGTGCATGCATGCCCGGCACACTTCAGCGTAAAATCTATGAAATTTACTTTTTTGTCAAAAAATGGTGAAAATTTTTGGGGGTCGGCTTAAATTCGGGATCAGCTTATATTCGGGCAGATACGGTAAATCAATTTCAAAATTCTCTGATAACAGCCTCTTTTCCAACGACCAATAACTCTTCTTCCACTCTATAATAATGTTTCAACTGCCGTTAGCAAATGGGGAAGATAATTTCAGATAAGAAATATTTTTAAAATTTTTATTTTAAAGTTTTATGGTATTTATTTGTTTTAATATATTGTATGCATGTTTAAATTTAATGTTAGTTAATTTATAAATAGAATGGTGCAATATTCCAACTTGATTTTGGGTGAAAAATATGTGCTTTTCCATTTCAAGAACGCATCTCCATTTATAACATTAGTTTATATGGAAAATGGCTGTCCGCTTAACGTAAATCCGCTTAATGTACAGGTTTTCAAGAATGTAACCTGTACTTTAAGTGGATGCTGCCTGTTATTTATTTTTATTCACAAAATTTCAATTTATTAAAAATTGGCTCAAGCCATTTTCATTAAAATTCATTCAGTTATAGAGTTTGGTGTCATAAACAATACTACCTGAGCCATATTTCTCTAGAAATAATTGTATCGCATACAGCGACATTATTATGTATCAAGTTTTACATCCAGCTACCATCTAGCCTAGTCCTCTGACATCATGCAACAATCCGTCCAATAATATTGTTTTAGCACCTATATCCACAATATTTAATATTTTTGTTTCAAAATTTCAAAAAGTGATTTTTTAAACTGATTTTGTGATTTTTTCCATTTAAATGCAGTTATGAAAAATATAATTTAAGGGCATTGTATTTGTAATTTTTGTATGCCTTAAGTCCAAATAAAGCAATAAAATACAAAAAATATCAATATTAAAGTGTTGCAATTTTTATATGGGTTATTGACAATTCTCAGGAACCCCTTTAAAATATTTTTACACAGCCTACGGGTTAATAAATTTCCAATTTGTAAACAGTGTGGCATATTTTGCTTTTGCTGATCAGGGCTAATGCTATTATAATGTATGACTTTCTTTATTCTCTTTCAGTCTTGTATTGTACCCTCTTGGCATCATCTCAAAGTGAGTCAGAGCGACAGCGCATTCGAGACCGAATGAATGAGGATCAGTCTTTGGCACGTATTCTGCGCCAACTGGACACAGGAAAGGAGGCAGAAGAAGGTGGAGGAGGAGAGGATGGAGGCGTAGCTGTTGCTCGTGCATCTCGGCGAAAAGAACAGCCTGAGGGAATGGACGGTATTGAAGAGAGAGGTGGTGGTAGCTCTTCAGGAGGAGGAGGGCAGGTGTCTGGTTCGAGGCAGGTGCTCGATTTTGAGGATCTTGTCTTTGCTACTGGGTCTCACTACATGGCCAATAAGCGCTGTCAGCTCCATGATGGTTCATTCCGAAAACAGCGTAAAGGTATACTTTTTTAACCATATAAATGCATAATTTATTTGCGCTGTATAGTTTACTAGTTTAAGTACTATGCATTGCTTGTGTAAATCCAATATTTTATGCCTATAAAACTGGTGAACTTCATCCTTATGATTTCCTATGTCACCTCTCTTGGGTGTCGCTTAATGCTCTCAGACCTTTTCTCCAATTCATTCAAGCTCCATCCCTCCTCCTTGCCAGGAATAGAGTATTTTTACACATTTGTTTCGAACATGAAAGTTTTATGTTTTCTTAAGCGAAACCCTAGATTCTTTTATGAATTTATATTTTCCTCTCCCTTTCTCTAACATGATCTGTGAATCACTGATTAGAAAATATACAGTAAAACTCGGTTATAACGCGCCTCACAATGCCGCGGGTTCGGATATACCGTGGGTCTAGTCATGTCCCCCAAAATTATTCCATTTATTTTCTCCATAAACAACTTTGTGTCAAATTTTACGGCAATTTATGACAATCCCTATGACCTTGCACGTGATTTGCTAAGAAGATACTGATACTGATGGAGAAAGTCATGTGGTGGCCACATCAGATTTTTAAGAAATATCTTTTAAATATCAATTAATTTTTTATTAGTTTACCTACCTTTAGATGTGACCCAGTTCCGCTCCTTTTTCTCGATGATATTCGAAAAAAACATCCCACTTTACACAGTGGTAAATCACATACTTCACATTTCCATGATGTTTCTGTGCTCCTTATAGCAGGAGTTTGTCTTTTCTATTATTGCAGCATGCGCATACCCTTGTCATTCCTTAAATTTTCACAAGTTGTTGAGCATTTTACAAAAAAGCTGTGACAATTGGTAGGGACCTTTTGTGGTCTAAAATTTTACGAGAGGAGAAATTTCCTATCATTTCTCTGTATAACATCTAACACTGGCCTAACCTTATGCAGTACTTCATAACCATCTTCCTCTTCTTGTTTCTCATTAGTAATATCACTTACATGAAAGTACTTAGTAATGTGAGTGTTGAAAGTCATGATTGAATCAGATGACAGTCAATATCCTGACTCTGCCAGTAATCCCTGCTTTTGGCTAAATCATACACACCCATGCACTCAAGAACACCAATATATGCTGTTATTTCCTCGTATGTAACATCTACCATTCTTTGTCTATCTTTCCTGATCAGTGTTGTCGATATTCTGCATATTTGGTGTTGTTATCTACTGCTCTCTGAAAAAACTCATCACTCCCTAACAAATTTCAGAAAACAAAATTCATCAGAGCCTTCAGCCAAGTCATGCTTTGGTCCCCTTTCCCCCTCAAAATCACTAGGCACTTCATAACGTAAGGAGTATTCCCATTTTGCTTGTAATCTACCATAACCTGTCACATTACAGCTAGAAGGGGTACCTTCTATGTCACTATCGCTAGAATTAATGCATTCAAGCATCTCCTCTGCTACATCTGAAGAACTAGAACTCTCAGTATCACTCAAAAAATCATCTCTTTTCTTTTCTTCTCTTGCACTCTTCACTCAAAGAAGCCATTGTTAGAACTGAATAATTTCTCGAGTGTTCTTAGAAGTGTTTACTCAGACATCATCTGTGAAAGAGAGAGAAGGAAAGGCTATACGTTAGATATAAACAATCTCAACACAAAGGAAGTATCCATAAGCCCTAAAAGATTATGCACAGTTGGGAAGGGCATAGTGGGCAGTTTTGGCCTGGTTAGTATGGAGAGGGATAAATGCGGATTGCCAGTTTTGGCCAGGATAGTACGGAGCAAGAAAATGGACATTTAAATCTCATTAAGGAGAGGGTTAATGCCTCTTCAGAAACAGATGGTATTAGAATAAAAATGTGTTCTTTTAGGCATTTTTCAGTTCAAGTTCTTAATTTCTTCAGTGATAATAGGTAATTTTAAGATGAGAATGATAAATACGCTGTACTCATTCTCATGCTATTTTAATGGTAAAAATAAAAGCTCCTGGAATCAAAATTCGGTTGCGCTGGCTCTTGCAGTGTCTGAAAAAATGCTATTCTAATGGGAAGAAAGTTAAAGCTCCTGTAATCAAACTCAGAAACTTGGAATTGGATGCAAACAGAGCAACCTTCCTCTGGATGAAAATGGATTCCATGCAAAATTTGGTTGCCCTTACTCTCGCAGTGTCCAAATTCATGGAGGACAGACAAACAGATTAGATTCGTGTTATTATTAACAGAATTTTCTTATTTCTTCTTATAAAGAATATGAAGGAATTGTTAAATGATACAATTTACAGAGCCGCCGTGAGTACTCTTTGGTACTACTGGCTATAGAGGCCATGTGGTTCATGTAACACTCACTGAAGTGTTTGTTTAAATATTAAATTTAAAAAGTGTAATTACTAGATAAAAGACCTCTAAAATAATTAAAAGTAAAGTCCATTTAGGTATTAGAAAAAATGAAAAAAAGTATTGTTGGCTCCTGTGGCAATTTTGCTAATTTATTGTGGCATTTAATGTGTAAACTTATTTCATTAAATAGGATGGAAATACAGTAAAACCTCTCATTAATGAAAATCAAGGGACCCAATTTTTCGTCTATTCGTTATTCGGAAATTCGTTGATTAATCATAATTGACACTAACTTTTATTGGTTCAGAATTATTTCATATTGACTTTCATATATTTTCTGTGTGTAACATATTTTATCTAATATGGCATGCTGTTGCAAATGCTTAAGTGATTAGATGCCTATGAAATCAATTAAGCCATAAATGAAAACTTTTAAATAATTTCATTGATCATAATGAATAACTTGTTATTTTGATGAAAGTTCTGTAACATTTGTCAATTTTGTTGATTGTAGGATATGAAGAGGTCCATGTTCCAGCTCTTAAACCCAAGCCATTTGGTGCTGATGAGACTCTTACGCCAATTGATAAATTGCCAAAGTATGTCCAGCCTGTTTTTGAAGACTTCAAGACACTCAACAGAATTCAAAGCAGATTGCAGAAAGCAGCCCTGGACTCGGACGAGAACCTTTTGCTATGTGCTCCTACAGTAAGTCTCTTGTTAAAAACATTGTGTTGAAATGTGTTGATTTTTGTATGTAATACTTTAATTTTTTCAAATTAGGGTGCTGGTAAAACAAATGTGGCTCTTCTTACAATGATGAGGGAAATAGGAAAACACATAAACCCTGATGGTACCATCAATGCAGATGAATTCAAAATCATTTATGTTGCTCCAATGAGATCTCTTGTACAGGAAATGGTGGGAAATTTTAGCAAAGTAAGTAGAGATCAATTCTGTCATAATTGTAATTGCTAAAAATGTATGACTCAGAGATTTAATTTTGTTTGTAGTCATGCCAGAATTTATTTAACTGTTTGATATTTTATGTATATCTGAAATAAAAATTGTTATTCTTGGTTGTTGATTTTTTAGGCAAAAGATTTATTTGAATTTATGGTTAATTGGATATTTTTCATTGCAGCGATTAAGCTCTTATAACTTGACAGTGTCAGAACTGACAGGAGATCATCAGTTAACAAGAGAACAGATTCAAGCCACTCAAGTGATAGTTTGTACACCAGAGAAGTGGGACATTATAACTCGTAAAGGAGGTGAAAAGAGCTTCACACAGCTTGTGAGGCTAGTCATCATTGTAAGTTGTTTATTTATGTATTTTGCAAATTTGGCTGCTTGTTTGATAACTTTCATTTACAATTATTTGATGGAAATACTGCAAAACTCTCAAGCATCCTGATTTAGATGTATCCATCCAGTGTAACTTTTGTTCAAATTTTCTTTAATTTTGCTTGTCTGTGCTGTATCATATATTTCCAGCTGTGAACGTCACAGTTTTAACAATAACTTTTCTTGTGTTAGCCTTTTACTTTTGACAAAGTATTTCTTCTCTTAGTTGAATTTAGTAAGAATTAGGGATGGGAAGGTTTCACTTTTACCCTGTTCTCAGTTCTGGTTACAGTAAAACCTCATTAATTCGATCCTGGATAATTCAAAATAGCATGTAATTCGAAGCTAAGAGCAGTCCCCGGCCAACATCATAGAATTTTGCATACTTTTTTGTATGGATTATTCGAAATACATCTATAGCGAAATTCAAAGTCATGATTTGGTCCGGTGACTTGAACATTTCGTTTAATTTGAAACTTTTACCCATATTTTGTGTTAAGTGGAAAGTTCATGTGCACACATGACAAAGGTATCGCATTTTTGGTCTCCATTTCTCGCAAACGAAATATATCTTACATTGTCCCCCAAATAGGTAACTTCTTTTTACTAGACCTTCTTTATTCCAGGTTCTTGGATTACTTCATGTATACTGCTTTATCATAGATCTCTACCTCTTCCCCATAAGTTTTTTGGAAAAAAACTTCAAATAAGGATAAACAAAGATGCTAGAAGCATGCAGGGGCAGGAGAGATGAGGTTTCATATTTGCCCATCTAACAAAAAATATAGGTTTTTACCGTAGTGATTTGAGCATGATCTTCAATGTTATTCTCACTATCACTCTCTGAACTGACACTTTCTTCCGAATCTCTTTCAAGTAAGATTTCCGTCTACTTTTCATCACCAGGTATTGCTTGCGTTTTCCTATTGGTTGACATCATGATAAGTTCGACTCTTTTAATCTCTTAGAAATTAAACAAAAGTAACAATGGAAAAATAACAAACAATGGCTGCCTCTGTATAGCGTAAATGTTTCCCTCAAGAGCAGCAAGGGAATATTTTTTGTGCAATCCAGGCGCTTCCCATGTGCTCTGATCATGCTTTCGGTCATCGTAAATATCTTTGACTGGGCTTATTTGTGCATCGATGTCAGATAAGTGGTTCTCTCTCTCATTATATTGTTCTCAAGAAATGCTGAACCAAGTACTACCCCAGATCCAAAGACTATTCCTCCTCCCTTTCCATATAGCTCTCAAGTGTTGACGCTTAAGAAAAATATCTCAATAGTGAGAGACATCACAAAACAGATAAACAGTACCTGCATCCCCTTCCACCACACAGTAGCTTTCGTGCAGAGGTTCTGTTAGTCACAGCATTGAATAGGGGTTTTTAGAATCCACAAATCGCATAACTACTCCAAAATTCAATCACAAAATTTGATGTATAATATAGCTAAACAGAGAACTGTAAAATTGCAGAATTAAGCTCAATGGGAAGGTACAAGGTTACTGTTTTGAAATATATCAAGGTTTTTCAGACTTAAGGAACTTGATTGTTTAAAAAAAAAGAAATCTAGCGATCTCCGCAGCATACCCAGTACGCAGGACCACTTATTTTTGAGAGAACGTATATTTTATTACAGCTGTGTAATATGGATGGAAATAAACTTGCAATGCAATGTATGAAATTGCCTAGAGCTAATAAAGACTTAATTAATTATTTTTGACCGTACTGATGGCATGGAATGTTTGAACGAAATTGGAGAGAATTACTGTGTGATGGTTCCTATCTATTATCTATACAATATTTCACACAAGTGCTTTCCCAGTCTTTTTGGGATGGATTTTCGTAATCTTTTGACTGAGTATGCGCTGTTGAAAGTCTTTTCTTCTGAAACGTGGAGTAAAAGAGTAACTTGAAATACACACATGGAGAATTGGGATGTTCACTCGAGCCTATTTTTCACATGCAGTGGTGTTCGTGAATCATGAATTAAGTGGTCACTTCAGCTCTGTTCATGAATTCGCCATTTATATGAACTTGTAAGGTCAATAAGTTTTGTAGCAGAATGGATAGATAAGATTATATTGCAATTTTACTGTCCAAGTAGCGGATTGTAAGAAATTTAGTTTTTTTTTAAAGTTTGTTTATTTCGAATCTGGATAATTTAAAGTCGTATTTTTGTGGTCCCTTGAACTTCGAAATAACCCGGTTTTACTGTATATTAATCTGTTCTTGGTTCTGGTTATATTCGTCTGATTCTGGTTCTTGGTTCCAGTTATATTAATCTGATTCTGGTTTTTAGGCATGTTCCTGTTCCAGCATAAGCGTCTATTACCATATATAATTGATTGAAATCCAACCTTTTTTTACCTTTTTATCTTCTTAGAAATTGCCACTCGGCTTAGAATCGGTGTCTTATAAATCAATGAACGAAAAAAAATCAATGCATTAAGGAACTTTTCATAAGAACGGTAGTGCGAGACGGCTAGTTGGCGCAGCTGTTCTTATGCAGAAGAATGCATGCGAGAAACAAATGACTATGGATGGGCGTTGAGCGCCTTCAAAGACAATTTTGAGAATCATTTCGACATAGATGCCCTATTATATTACGTTCTGATATATTCAATGCCCTTTGGGGTATCTTCTTTCATTTTTTCCTTTGCACAGCAAACATCTTGATTTTAACTTTGTCTTTTTGTTGCAGGATGAAATTCATTTGCTTCATGATGAGCGTGGACCAGTTTTAGAAGCCCTTGTGGCACGTACAATTCGTAGTGTAGAGACTACTCAAGAGGAAGTTCGTCTTGTGGGTCTAAGTGCAACCCTACCCAATTATCAGGATGTTGCCACGTTTCTTCGTGTGAAGCAGGAAACGGTGAGTTTGTTGTCACTATAATTTCTAACTTTAATTGATTATGTCTTCTTAGTGCATTAATGTCAATATCTGATTTTACTCATACCAAATGTCAAAGCCATATGTATCTTGTTCAGTTTTATGTCAGATTAGACTGCAGAAGGTGTTTTAATATTGTTGAAACAGTTGTATAAGTTTAATGGTAATCAGATTAGGTGAGGATAAAAAATTTAACTCCTTAACCATAAGATTCCATTTATAGGACCTCAGGAACGAATTAATGCTTATAACATTATTTATAGAAGTACATATAAGCTCCGAATAGTGTTGTTTCAGTTAGCACTTGGTTTTTGTGGAACCAGTTAAGATCGTTAAGCAGGGAGTGGGTGTACATGAGGAAGGAATTGCTGTTTTTTGCATTTCAAACAATTTTTTTGGGCTAATTATTAATGAATTCAAATTATTTTAGCTATCAAAATAAGTATTCTATTGTCCACACATAATGTATTTACCCGAATCCAAGACAAGGTTTTTTCCAAAATTCAGCTTGCAAAAATCGGAGGGCGTTTTAAATTCAGGTATAAAGTAGTTGTACATTTATCAACGTTTTTTTGTACATATGAATCATAAGATAAAATAATTATATCTGCTGAAATTTTTCATTGGAAACTTACGATCCAGATTTAAATTAATACAGTACAGACATGCCTTGTTTAGCGCATTTTCAATATAGGGCAATTGGCATCTCAATCTTTATTTAGGAAATAAAGTTCTTAAATGGCTATGGTCTGTTAATACAGTCCCAACTTGTTTCATACTTACCTTCACTTAATAAATATCATATTAAAACTGCTTAACTGTGGTGAGGTATGTTTTTAATAACTTTTAATTGATTTTGGATTTTACATTTTGTTATAAATGCTTAGCTCTAATGAAAATATAATATTGCATTGTAATTCTTCAGTCTGATAGGTAAATCTGAAGTTTGTTAAAAAATGCAAAACATTAAGTATTATGACAATTATTTTCCCATTACTTCCTATGTAAAAAAATTTAATTTGTTTCAAAGGTCAAAATAAATTTATACTTGAATATAGTTTTATTTTAGTCTATAAATGCTCTTTGTTAAACTCACTGTTGATTTTATTTTCATTGCTGCAGGGTCTTTTCTACTTTGATAACAGCTTCAGGCCTGTTCCATTGGAACAGCAATACATAGGAGTGACTGAAAAAAAGGCTCTTAAGAGGTTTCAAGTAATGAATGAAATTGTTTATGAGAAGGTCATGGAGCATGCTGGTCGAAATCAAGTTCTTGTATTTGTACACTCTCGCAAAGAGACAGGTAAGAAATGTATTTATATGATTTTGTTTTTATAATATTTCTACAGTAAATAACTTTTTACTTAATTTTATGAAAAGTTAGTGCTTAAAAAAAACTAAAATTACTTTCATTAGATATTTATGTGGATTTCCACAAATGGATAGGCTAAATATTAACTAAGGATTAGCACTGTTATTTGATCATATTAATCACTAAGGCAGGGGTGGGCAAAATATGGCTCGTGAGGGCATTCTACGTGGCCTGCAATGTCATTTTAAAAGTGAACCATAATATAAAATACAAATAATTTCATGAATGATCTAATACTTTCCCGGCGAATGGATGCGGTGAATTTTTCTCAGGGTTCCAGTCAGGTGAGAATGGTGTCTTCTGACGTTTCGGCACCTTTCTCTTGCGCCATCTTCAGGGAACTCCTGAGTGCTATGCCGTTTGTCTGTCCGTGCTTATATATCCATCGAGGGTGGGTGGCCAGTTAATTGTGGCTTTTTTTTGGGTGGCATTGCAAATCTAAAAACCATTAAAGTATTACTATTAAAATGAAAACAAGCTAACCCCAACAATTAGAAGTAACTATGGTGATATTCTGTGAAAATGCCTAAAAATCCATACAATTTGTACTCAAATGTAATTTTTGATCGTTTTCGATCAAGAGACGAAATGGTATGACCTGAATAATATTATTTATACTACTAGGAGTAAATCAGTATGAATTTTATGACTAGGTTAGTGACTTCATATTTTAATGTTCAAATTATAAAATGACTACACCTATTCCCGTATTACTCCCGTGTTAATGTTATGGAAATGCTATTCTGTGGACCCCATGAGGTTCCAAAGACCCTACAGGTTTCAAACTCCACTTATGCTCTTCCTTTTGGTCCTATTAGATAGCATGCCAAGTTTGGTGGCTCTAGGATCAACCGTGTGGACAAACCTACAAACCAACAAACTTTCTGAATTATAGTAAAGATTAGAGTAATAAATTGCATATAATACCTTCATTCTAGGGAAAACCGCTCGAGCCATTAGGGACATGTGCTTAGAAAAAGATACTCTGGGGCAGTTTTTGCGTGAAGGATCTGCCTCAATGGAAGTCTTGCGTACAGAAGCAGAACAAGTCAAGGTAAGGTCACATTTGTTCGAATATTTTATATTCATTGCTACTTAAAATGTGATGAAGCAATCGTATGAGGTCAGCCATTATTTTTATAAATAATTTTTAGTTGCATTATACATTAATTGTCCATATATTGAGTTAGTCTTAGTCTTTTCATTCTAAAAGCCAGAAAAATGAATAATAAAATGATTGACTTATATTGTCATTACATTTGATAATAGTAATTGCCATGAATTTCACGAACAAACAAGTATAGAAATACCTTTTTTGTATAATTAATTGAAAGTTTTAATTTTTATTTCATTAATGTTTTTATATGTTAAAATAAATATTTGGTTAAGTATTTCAAATTGGACAATGAAAAATGCCTTAACTTATGATTTCCAGAATCAAGAATTAAAAGATCTATTGCCATATGGCTTTGCCATTCATCATGCTGGAATGACACGTGTTGACCGTACCCTTGTAGAAGATCTGTTTGCAGATAGGCATATTCAGGTGATTAAGGATTTAACTTTTTTTGGTAAATTTATGTTGAAACAAAAATAGTGTAGGCCATCTTAATGGAGATGCTGTGACTTTTCAGGTTCTTGTTTCTACTGCTACCCTTGCTTGGGGAGTTAATTTGCCTGCACACACTGTAATCATAAAGGGAACTCAGGTGTACAATCCTGAAAAGGGCAGATGGGTAGAATTAGGAGCCTTGGATGTCTTACAGGTTTGTTTTAATTACACCCTGATATTTCATTAATTACAGATTTTGTATTAAAATTATTCATTGTTCATTTGTGTATAAATTTTGAGCTTGATGTTGAAGTTTTATTTGAATAACTTTGGTTATTTATTTAATATATTTAATTAGAAATTTGATAATCATTTCATTTTCACAATGGTAGTCACTTAAGCTTTTATTTGCTACTTGATTAAGTCATGTGTAAGCTTTATTAGTGGAGAAGAATCAAAGCCATTGGTGATGAGATTATCATGTAGTAAAAAAAGAAGCTGTGAGCTTGTACAAATTGAGTGTGGTGTCAATATGTAAGAAAATTCAATCACTCTGATTCTAAGAAAGATTTAAAAGCAAATGTGATAGTTATTTTTAAAGCCTGAAAATGGAAAAGATTCAGTAATTTAAAATTGTAAAACCATAAAAATCCAAAGTAAATTAAGCAAAAAATATTTGAAAAATATAGCATTCTGGCTTTCAGTGCCTTGTTAGTAATGTGTTTATTAATTAATATAACCATAAATTTGAAAGCTGGATGAGGAAAAAGGTCTTGATCAATCCCTTGTATGTTTAGATGCTGGGACGAGCTGGCAGGCCTCAGTATGATACAAAAGGAGAAGGAATTCTGATCACTAATCACAGTGAATTACAGTACTATTTGTCTCTGCTTAACCAGCAATTACCAATCGAGTCACAGTTGATGTCTAAACTGCCTGACATGTTAAATGCAGAGATAGTATTGGGCACAGTTCAAAATGTTCGTGATGCAGTCACTTGGCTTGGATACACATACCTTTATATAAGGTTTGTACCATTTATTTTTATCACTTTATAACTTATTGTAATTCATATCAATGTACAAATTAATTAAGAGTTATTCTTTGGAAAAAAATGTAACAGATTAAGGCATGTGGAAAATTGATCCAAGTATTCCTTTACTGTGGAAAATCTTGATTAACTCTTAATTAGTCGTATGGGGTCAATATGACTCCATGCAGTGTATTTTCATCGATATCAAAAGAAATTTATTACCTATCTAGACCAAACTTGCAGTACCTTTGCCATTAACCTTCTTCGTGGTTTTTTAGCATTTGTGTTATTTTGGGATTTGTTGATTGTGATATTTTAAATGGTTAATGCACAATATACATACAATAATATATGTAACATATACAGTGGAAACCGCTTAACACGAAATGTCGGGGACCAGCGCAAACATTTCGTCTTAACCAAATTTCGTGCTAAACGAATTTCAGGATAAGCTTTTTTGAGACTAATTTGAGATATTGATATAAGCTCGTAAATAAATCTTGACATAACAAATATGCGATGGAAACAGCACAGTAATTAGTTATAATAATGAAAACCTTGTAATTTAATCATTACATATATACATAAAAAAATTATTTTATTTCAATAGTTTCATAAAAACAATGTACAAATATTAAGTATCAAGGTCGCTAAAGTAGTTCAATTGTCTACTTCTTAACAAAAAATTCCGTAATTTTTTTCTGTCTAGCATTCATAATGATCTTATTTTCGATTTTTTTCGCTGTAACTGACCTCCAAGCGGCATACAACCAATGTAAGGAATGCAAAAGAGTCACGGGCTTAATTTCCTCATTTGATTCAATACTAGATAAATATTTCTGGAGTAATAACTTCCGATAGTGGCATTTTAGATTTTTTATAATAATCTGGTCTCATGGCTGCAATAGGCGTGTTGTATTAGGCGGCAGAAAGGTCAGTTTAATTGATTTCAGCTTTTCCACTTCTGGATGAGCAGGGCTGTTGTCGATAATTAAAGCTATTTTGCGCTTCTGGCGTGAAAAGCGCTTATCCAATGCCCTAACCCAGTCTGTAAAAATGTTTCCCGTCATCCAAGCTTTTTTATTTGCGGTGTATTCCACGGGAAGCTTCTTTACATTCTTGAAGCAGCGAGGATTCAGAAATTTACCCAAAACAAACATCGGGATTTTTTCAGAACTGTCTGAATTGCAAGCCACCATTACCGTAATGCATTCTTTAGATTTTTTTCCACCAGAGCACTGCTCATTTTTAAAAGCTAAAGTTTTTTCTGGGAGGCAGCGAAAAAAAATCCCGGTTTCGTCAGCATTAAAAATGTCCTTAGGCGCAAAGTCTGTTAATAATTTAGGCATGGTAGAAGTTACCCACTCTGGTGTCATATCATGGGAGACGTCACCGGACTCGCCGGAAACAGTCTTAAAAATTATCCCATTCCTCACCTTGAACCGCTCCAACCATCCAGGACTAGACTTGAATTCAATTTCCAATTCTGATCCTAAAGCGTCAGTCTTCGCCATAAAAACCGTACCAGAAATTGGAGCATTCTGGCCTCTTCCTTGCTTAAACCAGATGATCAGCGCCGCTTCCAAATCCTTGTGCTTTGCCGTGCGTAGAAGCTTCCGTTCCAGTTCAAACATGCTTTTCTCAAACACAGATGTTATTTTATCACGATTTTTTATAATTGTTGACAAAGTTGAAAAGAGAATTTTGAACTCTTTGCAGATGTCCGTTTTGGTTCTATCACCGTTATCAACCGCTTGTAGGAGCTGCATTTTCACTTTCAGCGGTATTGCTTTTTGCTTACGCAATTTACCAGCCATTTTTATGTGGGTCTTTTATCTTTTATAAAAATATAAAATCACAACTGAAAACGATCCCGAAAAAGAAAGAAGAACTTCGCTCACAGATTCGTTACACATTCGCTCTGTTCCACACGGAAATTCAGAATCAACGGAATCAACTGAGTAGAACTGTTCTGCGTAGGGGTCTAGAGACGAGAGCAAGGGAGGAGTTGATCGTATTGAAAGACGGGAAAAGGGAAGGTACAGTACAGATAACAATCTTCACCTCCAAATCCTTCCTTTCATTCGAAGATGGTAGTTCCCATAATTTAGTTTATTGCTGCCAAGGAAATCTCGGTAGCAACCCTCTCAACGGGGGCGCGTGAGTTTCTCTGAGGTCCACTAATGACCATGCCAATTGAAAGAGAGAGGGAAGGAGGAGGTACAGCTGTGGTTGTGAGATTATTCATACTTCTTTGTTAAGAAACGAGTGGGTCGTTTCGTGTTATCCACGTAATTTGACGGGGATTTATTTTCAGGGGACCGAAAATAATTTTCGTGTTAACCGAAATTTCTTGTTAACCATTTCGCGTAAAACGAACTAATATACGTTGAAATGTATAGGCACCGGTAGGGACTGAGCCTGCATTTCGTGTTAACCGATATTTCGCGTTATCCGTTTTCGTGTTAAGCGGTTTCCACTGTAAGCAAGAATGAAGGGTAGTTTATTCTTGTAGGTTTTCATAAAAAGTCAATTTTTTCAAGTGGTTTGAGCGATTTTAATTCAAAACTATCTCTATATACAGCTTGATATCACAAACAATACATTTAAAAAAAATAGCTATATAGTGTACAGCGGCATTATGATAATGAATTTTATGCCCAGCTACCACAGAGCTCTCCCCTGAATCTTGACAGCCACCCAATTTTCCCAATTTTTATTTTCACGTGGGATTGAGTGAACGAATAGAAAGTGTGCATACATTGCATAAAATTGGTATATAAGAAAGTCTTTGTAAGTTATGTATCTCCTAATTTTTTTGTTTTTTTTCTTTTCTACAACAGTCCAAACTGTCACTTATCATTTGTGTTAGGTATTTTTCTCAAATTATTTAGTACTGGGCGGTAAAATTGATAATGCTTTACTACTATGACATCAAAAAGATTTCTTGATGAGATGCATAAGGTTTGACGACATTACAACCCGAGAAGTGTGTAAAGTATCTGATAAGCTCTCTCCAATAAGGGACCTTATTCAAATATTGTCAGCAAACTTGGAAAAGGCATACATCCCAACAGAATATGCAACAATTGATGAGAAACTGATTCCTTTCAAAGGTCGGTGCCATTTTTGCTAGTATATTCTGAAAAAACCAAAAAGGTACAGAATTAAGGTTTTTGCATTAGTGGACGCTAAAACATTTTATTTACAGAAATTTGAAATATATGCAGGTGTTCAACCAGAAGGACCATATGCAACTGGTAATAAGCCTGATCAGGTGGTGAAACGTTTAGTTATGCCAATAAAAGGAATGAATAGAAACGTTACCACTGATAATTGTTACTCAAGTGTCCCTTTTGCTAAGTCACTTCTGTCGGAGTTCAAGTTGACACTTGTCGGCACTCTGCGTAAAAATAAAAAAATAAATTCCACCTGAGTTTCTTCCAAGAAGAGACAGGAGTGGTGGAAGCTGCATTTTCGGTTTCGCTGAAGATATCACAATAGTCTCCTGTGTTCCAGTGAAAAACAGATCTGTGATACTTATATCAACCATTCTTCATGATGATAAAATTGACTACAGTACCCAAGATCTCTGAAAATTTGAAATAATAACACTGTACAATGCAACAAAAGGGGGAGTTGATACATGCGACCAGTTCTGGGCCACTTATAGGGAGAAGAACGAAAAGGTGCCCGTTAGCTGTTTCTTTTTATTTTTTGAAGGTTGTCTAGGGGAGGACTTGCGGAAGAAGGCTTTGTAGCAGGACCTTCCAGAGGAAGATGCAAATTTTGCCTTAGAACTAAGGACATTTAGATGTGCCAATTGTGGGGCTTTTATTTGCAAAGAGCATATGTTAACGAAATGTGGGGACGGGAAGTGATTAAAAAAGAAAATTTTTGTTATGAATGTTATTTTAATCAATATTTCATGAGCAATTATTAATAAAAAATTGGATTATAGTCTAAAAGTGATTTTATTCCCAGTATGATAAAGATAAAACAATATTTTCTTTCTAAAATTTGCAAATCATTTTGGGGTCATATTGACCCCACGCGACTAATTACGGAGCTTTTTTTCACGTGACTAACTAAGGGTTAAGTGACAAAGATTAAAAATTTTAATTAAAATTTTTAATTTAATATACTGTATAGTTTAAGTACATAACATATATACCTTTTAGTAGTCATGCTTGTATTTCTCTTATTTTGTTGCAGAATGCTGAGATCTCCTACTTTGTATGGTATATCTCATGACCGAGCAAAAGATGACCCATTGCTGGAGCAGTATCGGGCTGATATCATACACACAGCGGCACTACACCTGGATCGCAGTGGTTTGCTTAAATATGATCGTAAGACAGGTCACTTCCAGGTGACAGAATTGGGTAGAATTGCAAGTCATTATTACTGCACCCATGATACTATGTCTACCTACAACCAGCTGCTCAAGCCTACTCTTAGTGAAATTGAACTGTTTCGGTGAGTCATACTTCATTGTAATATGAATTGCAGGCATATGTTGTGTAATTGTTAGGGAGCAATTATTAGTAAAATATAAATGAAAATGTTTTCCTTTTAATCAGTATTATTTATTAATTGATGAGCAATTTTAAATCTATATTCCAATTTTTTCAGCTACTAAATGAAATTAATGCATTGAAATGTTTTCTTTGTGTCAAAATTGATAAATTTTGAATATAAAAATTCATTAACAATATATGTACCACAATCCTTATATTTGGTATCTAAGAAGAAGTTTTTTTTCATTTGCCAAAGAGACATCTAGTTGTACTTACAAAACTTTGTGAATCTGCCTCTATAGTTACTCTTGTGGATTTAATCATTTTATTGAACTCAAACAAATTTTAGAGTAGTTATAGAATATAAAAATGATCACATTGGAATCTGAATTTAACAATATGTGGAATGTTTCATCTATAGGGTCTTCTCTCTATCTGGAGAATTTAAAAACATAAATGTAAGGGAGGAGGAGAAGCTCGAATTGCAAAAACTTATGGAGAGAGTGCCTATTCCGATAAAGGTGAGTTGCAAACAATGAATGGAATGTTCCTATTTTTTCCTTGGAGAGTTGCGTTGATGTTTTTTAACACATCTGTGGGAAAAATTAAAAATATGAAATTGTGCTTTATTTATATGATTTGAACTTACTAAGCATTGATACAGTTATTTATAGTTATACAAATTGGTGAATTACATTTCTTGAAGTGATGGTTTCGGTTGTAAATTTCTGATTGTTTCTTTTGATTTAACAGGAAAGTATAGAGGAACCAAGTGCCAAAGTTAATGTACTCCTTCAGGCATATATTTCTCAGTTGAAGTTGGAAGGCTTTGCTCTCATGTCTGACATGGTGTTTGTAACTCAGTCAGCTGCTCGACTGATGAGGGCCATATTTGAGATAGGTAAGTGAAATTCTGTTGTTATTAAATTATTGTGATTAGAAGATTTAATACTCTTTCTTTTTTAAGTAATATAATTTTGATCGTGTTATAGTGATTTGATAGGTAGATGCTACTGTGATAACCGCACCAAGATTTCATTTGTCTATGTAGTACCTTAAGGTACCTTAAAAAGGTTTGTATTATGAAGTTGCTTTTGTTATCTTTTCAGTTTTGTACCGTGGTTGGGCCCAGCTTGCTGACAAGGCTCTATCCCTTTGTAAAATGGTAGACCGGCGGATGTGGCAGTCCATGTCTCCTCTGAGGCAGTTCAGAAAAATGCCAGAAGAAATTGTAAAGAAGATAGAGAAGAAAAACTTCCCTTGGGAAAGGTATGTGAAATGTTTTTAAATAAAACAGGCATATGGTATAGGAAGTACATGCAGACATTAAAATGAGTTAACGAGGTATGAATTTCAGATAAAAAGTGACTTCTCAGAGATAAAACATGGGACATATGAATCTAGCCTGTCTAATCTATCTATTGGGGATGAACAATATAGTTAGCTTGATAATTTTTAAAAAAATTTATGAAATCTTTTATTTATTAAACATACTTTCTTGAGTTGGAGCTAATAATCTGACGAAATAAGGTAGGAGTACATTTTTTATCCATTAGAACATCAAAACATTTAATACTTGGTTTAAAAGTTGTCACTTATGTTGGGTTTGTGCAGGGATGTACCTAGCATCCTAACTTTGGGGAGGGGCAGAATGTGCTAGGCCAAGATAATTGTAAAAATATTTGGAGGGGCACACCAAAATTAAAAAAATATAATAAAAATAATATGAAAACATGTTAACTGTTTTTACTGCAATTGTCACACAAATGGAAGTTAATTATTTATTAAGAATAAATATGAAATACTTGATAAATTCATTTTAAAAAATATAGTATTCAGCATGTACTGTACTGCCAAATCTTCTGAAACCTTGGAAGGAACGTGTAGCTACAGAATGTCCCTTCCTCTTTCCATGCTCCCTTTAAACTCTTATCACTGTGATTTGCTCCTAGCAGAACACTCCAACCCCTCCCCCACCACGGTCAACGTGTTTTCTCTGCGGCGTTGCTACTTCTAGTTTTAGAAGATTTGGCGCGTCAGTCGTACATGCTTTTGAAAGAATGACGATTCAGATGTTTCGGGGGTTTGGCAACACAGTGTAAGGCAGGAGGCACAAAACCACTCCTGCAAACCCGCACCATCCGCACCTCCCTTATTCACTGCCGAAGCAGCGCCGCTCACACCCTCAAGGTCAGGTCTTCAGAAGTTGTGGTGGGACAGTAGGCCATAGGGGGCCAAGGACTTATAAAGGGTGGCCTGCCTCCCCTCTCTCCCTTCCCCTCCCTCCCCCCTCTCCCTTCCCCTCCCTCCCCCCTCTCCCTTCCCCTCCCTCCCCTCCCCCTCTCTCCCCACTCTCCCTCCCCACTCTCCCTCCCTCCCCCTCTCTCCCCTCCCTCCCCCTCTCTCCCCTCCCTCTCTCCCCTCCCTCTCTCCCCTCCCTCTCTCCCCTCCCTCTCTCCCCTCCCTCTCTCTCCCCTCCCTCTCTCTCCCCTCCCTCTCTCTCCCCTCCCTCTCTCTCCCCTCCCTCTCTCTCCCCTCCCTCTCTCTCCCCTCCCTCTCTCTCCCCTCCCTCTCTCTCCCCTCCCTCTCTCTCCCCTCCCTCTCTCCCCCCTCCCTCTCTCTCCCCTCCCTCTCTCCCCCCTCCCTCTCTCCCCCCTCCCTCTCTCCCCTCCCTCTCTCCCCTCCCTCTCTCCCCTCCCTCTCTCCCCTCCCTCTCTCCCCTCCCTCTCTCCCCTTCCTCTCTCCCCTTCCTCTCTCCCCTCCCTCTCTCCCCTTCCTCTCTCCCCTTCCTCTCTCCTCCCCCTCTCTCCTTCTCCCCCTCCCTCTTCCCCCTCCCTCTCTCCCCTACCCCATCTCCCTCCTACCCCTCTCTCTCCTACCCCCTCTCCCCCAACCCCAGCCCCCCCCCCCCCTAGTTACATCCCTGAGTATGTTTGCTGTTGCTTGAAGGTTCCTAGAGAAATTCATTTTCCTCTGTAGTGTTTCATATCTTATTATTTAATATCAGATATTAAGTAACTATAAAACAGTATAATTGTATGTTTTATTGGTATTTTCATTGAGCTACATTCACACAAATTCAGATGACCAATACTGAATTCTGGCATTACATTACCTGTGTTATCTGTTTATATTTATGAATGCTGTCTTGACTTTTATTTGTCTTTGTAGGTTGTATGATCTTGGACCCAGTGAAATAGGAGAATTAATCCGAGTTCCCAAGCTTGGAAAGACAATTCATAAGTATGTCCACCAATTCCCAAAGTTAGAATTGTCTACACACATTCAACCAATAACCAGGTAATTCATTTATAAAATTCATTTGTCGTGAAATTTAAGAAATACCATATTGTCCCAAATATAACGCGATGTTTTTTTCCAAAAAATGAAATTTTAAAAGTAGCCCCTGCATTATATTCGAGTACTAGTGATTTTAAAAGATCGTAAAATCGTGTTTCGAAAAATCACCGTACATTCTGCACATCTGTTTACGAGATACAAGATACTTGTTACATTGTATACACATTAATTAGGCATATGTTACATTGTACTTGAAAAGCATCCGAGGCGAGAATAGATCTAGTTCAATCGGTGGCTGAACCCATCGATAGCCATTTCATTGTAGCTATAAGTGCATCAGCATATTCTTTGTAACTACCTTAGCGAGGTTTTAGTCATCCATTATTTTAACAATGGGTGACAAAAAGGGTGTTGATCATTTTGAGAAAAAAGCTTCTTCCATATCTCAGGTTAACAGAGGAATCCAATGAAGTTATCACATGAATTTTAAAATAGTCGTAGCTAAATCGGTGTTGTTAAAATCCACCAGAAATGAGAAATCAAGGATAACTGTAATGCTTGCAGTCACGGCCGATGGGCAAAAACTGACTCCTTACGTAATTTTAAATCCTAAATGGATGCCAAAGGAAAAGTTACCGTCAGGTGTAATCTTTCACGTGCAGGAGAAGGGGTGGATGAATGAGGAGCTTGTGTTAGATTGGCTGAAGGTTGTTTAGGGTTGCGTTATATTTGAGGTTTAGTTTTTTCTTGAAGAACTTTCCAAAAGTCTTAGGGTCGTGTTATATTCGAGGTCGCTTTATATTCGGGACAATATGGTATATTCCATATTAATGTATTTTAAATTTTTATCTGTATTCAGTAAAATAAAATTTTTGAGTTTAACTTTATAAATATAACTAAATGCAGAAACATTACTGGTTTAATTAATTTTTTGTTGTTGTGTTGGTTGATAAAATTTAATCCAGCCATTATATAATATGGATAAAGACAAATTGTAATGTAAAGTTCTTATTAATTATCCTAAGTAATGAAAGAATTTGTCAAGGTTTAGTTAAATTTCATTAATTACGGATACATTATAGCTAAATGTCATTTTGAAAGTACACCCACTCCCTGTTTTAACGCTGTTCCTCATTAAAGCTGAAAATAATTTAATACCTTTATCTGAATTGCGCTCGCGCATTCCACATTAACACTCTTAAAAATTTCTGGTGTAATTTACGAAGTCCACTGCGCAGCACCTCTGCACATTTACAACACACAAGACATTAGTATTTGCAGTTGCTTGATGGTTCTGTGTACACTTGTCGATGTTTTTGTAGGTAAAAATATAGTGAACTTTGTTTAAATTATATTTTCCCTTTAAATAACAAGATTGGAAAGGTGTACTCCTTGTCAGAGTACACAGTTTCCAAATGCATTCTTTGAGATTTCATAATGTTCTCAATATTTTTCGCTCAGATGAGAATTAAACAAGAAGCAAGTGAGGTACATTGTAAAATAATGTAGGTCTTCATGCAAAGTAGTCGTAATTATTGTCCGATGATTTGAACCATAATTGGAATCCATCAATTAAGTTTAACAAAACTCCCCAATACCAAATTTCATCACAATATGTCAA
The DNA here is from genome assembly GCA_028673005.1 of Tanypteryx hageni. NCBI lineage: Eukaryota > Metazoa > Arthropoda > Insecta > Odonata > Petaluridae > Tanypteryx > Tanypteryx hageni. The sequence goes on from CM054117.1 coordinate 39,115,749, forward strand.
GCAGTTCCCGAGTTGAAACAAAGGAACATTGTAAACTACATGTAGGTCTTAATGTAAAGTGGTCATTATTGTTGTCCGATTTTAACCAAAACTGGTATCGGTGGACTAATTTTAGCAAAACTTCCCAATACAAAATTTTATTAAGATACATCAAGTGGTTCCTGAGTTGAAACAATATAACATTGTCAACTATTTGTAGGTCATGTAAAGTGGTCGTAATTGTTGTCCGATTTTAACCAAAATTGGAATCTATCGACCAATTTTAGCAAAATTCCCCAATACCAAATTTCATAAAATTACGAGTTGAAACAAAAGAACATTGTAAAGTGGTCATCATTGTTGTTCGATTTTGCCAAAAGTGAAATCAGTCAACCAAATTTAGCATAACTCTCCAATATCGAATTTCATCATAATATGTCCAGCGGTTTCCAAGTTTTAACATGCAGATGGACGAAATTGACCTCCCCTATATGTTTTCACTTCGTGCAAAGAACGCATAAAAAGACCATGAGTGATAACTGGCGGTCAGAGGAGAAAAAGAGGAAAAACTGAACTATCGAGATTAAATTAGAGTTTTTACGGAGACTAAAAGCTGGAGAGTGCCAACATTTATTTGTCTTTTGTTTATTGCTCCCTTTTTGATTGTTCAGTTTTAAAAAATGTAATACCAAGATATTTGAATTCTTCCTTTATTTGTTCTCTTTTGATATTCCTTTATGTGATAATTCTTTTATGAATCATAATTTCTTTATCGAAACATAGTAAGGTTTCAATCATTTCGATATACGATTTTGTTTTTGTCTTATTGGTTTCCTTCTCTTAATTGAACAGTATCTAAGTCATGATTCTTATGTTATTCTGTTCCAATTTTCCTTGTGTTAATAAAATTGTGGCTGTATAGTGACTATTGCTTCACCCTGTATATAAGTAGATGCAGGTATCTTCTTCTACTCTAATTCCTATTCATTAATGCTCACGCACGATTTATTCAGCATGAGATCAACATATTTTCCATAAAATGCATTCTGTTCTTCATTTATATTCAAGTTTTACTGTTCAATTTTAAATATAATTGCAATGCAAATGATGACCTATTCTATGCTATGTAATATGGTTAACAAAGAATACTTTGGTGTATTATTTATATAATACTACCTATTTTCATTTCCATTAATAGAATCTCGGGAACGAATTAAATCTTATAGCGTCATTTCTTATGGAAGTACGTGTTCTGAATAGCGCTGTTTCAGTTAGTGCTCAATTTTCCTGGCACCAATTAAGAGCATTAATCGGGTAGTGGGTGTATTGACTGTAATGCTGTTATTGGCTTTTTGAAAAGGGTTATTTTTCTTTTATGTTTTGCACTAAATGAGGCTCTGATTTTTTTCAGATCAACTCTGCGTGTTGAGCTGACCATAACTCCAGATTTTCAGTGGGATGAGAAACTTCATGGTGCATCCGAGGCTTTCTGGGTTTTGGTTGAGGATGTTGATTCAGAAGTCATTCTTCATCATGAGTACTTCCTTCTAAAATCCAAGTTTGCCCGCGATGAACATCTTGTCAAGTTCTTTGTTCCAGTATTTGAACCATTACCTCCTCAGTACTTCCTCAGGTTAGTAATTACACCTGAAAATTTTCTGTGTATATTTTGAAATTGGCAGCTTTTAAGTGAATCAGTTACAGATTTTTATCAAAGCAATTGAAATATTTTGCTACAAGGTAAATATAAATTTATGTGCTTGGTTAATTGTTGCATTTGCCTTTCCTTTAATGAGCTCTTAGTTCCAGTCACATCCATTTTTAGGCATGTTTCGCTTGTAGAATTAGTAACGTAGATTATTTCTTTTCCTATATTTTTATCGTAGGAATAGCTGTTATCAAGAAAATCGAAGAAGAAAGTCGTAATTCGCTTTGAACTTAGAAAATTTCATGCATAGCTCCCTAATTCTTGTCAACATAAACAATCTTATTGGTTACTGAAGTAAATAAGATCTGCCATAATTACAAAATACATTTAATGCCTTATGCATGCATGACAGATTTTGTAAACATTAGAAAATGGATTATCTATGGCAAAGAAAAGAACATAAATATAAATATTAGAACTATTGAACTCAAGTGAGGTATGTTTGAAATAATTTTCGATTGCTTGGTTGATTAAAACATTAGAAAATAAATCGGTAAAGATAAATTGAATATTTCCCTGGAATCATTTCTAATATATCATTTTGAAGTATTTAGTCATTAAAATTATGTAAAATGTTTATTGATGCACAAATAAGGGGGGAGAAGAAATTTTTAATAGACAAAGACACAGTCGGGTCATAGTGTTTTGCTGTTTTATGGTGTGTGTTCCAGAAAATGATATCGTATAGTTTCAAATACTGCATCACACAAAACGTGCCTATTTGTGATACACTATACACTTTCCTAACTTGTTCTGAACACTTATGGCTCCTCATACTTTCAGTCAATATTTTATGAACTATTTTGCCTTTTTTAACTTAACATGTTGATCGCCCATGGCCAGTTAACCCCTCAACATCATATTTGCAGGGCACCGACCCTTTAAATGTCACATGCCATTGTCATACTTGCTCTGCAGCAACCCTGTACATTTAACTTAATTTTGCTTTTGCCTAGTCAGATATTACAGTATCTGTTTTTTGTTTATATATTCTAATAGAGTAAGATTTGGCATTTATTTTTGTTAAATTTTGAATTTTTAATGCCTTCTTTGCAAAGATATTGCCTTTTTATTTTGGTACATTTTTTTGCGGCTGTGTGAAATTTTGAATATCCTTCCAAATCTTTCAAACCTATGATGAGACGAACTTCATTTTGACTCAAAAGGACCATCTATAAATGAGTTGGAAGTGTGGGTGAGATTTATGAAGATTTCAAGTCACTTTTGTTTACCCTCAGCAGAATCTCGTGGCCATGATTTCTCTATCCACGAGCTTTTTTTAGAGCAAGGCAGTGAGACAATGTGGGTCTTTCAAACAGGCTCACTTATCTCTGAAGGATTATGGTTCAGCATAAGCCATTATAGAAAAGGATGAGCAAGAAAGCTAAAATCCTACGTACAAATATGCTGACTGATCCCATGAATGTTTTTATGCTGAATGTTTATCGCATCTCTACAGACAGATCACAAGAAGTCTTTGCCCTGGACGGTGCTTCCTGTGGTTTTTATTTTTTCTGTAACTTGTTTGTAACTGTATATTATGTTTGTGCATTTTAAATTATGTATTATGTGTGATTTTAATTGTGTATTATGCATGTTTATCTGCTCTATGATGTCTCTCACTCTTGAGATGAATATTTTTTCTAATGTGTCAACACTTGAGAGCTCTATAGAAAGGGAGGAAGAAGGGTTTTTTGGTTGGGACTTGTGCTTGGTTCAGCATCTCTTGAGGACAATATAATGAGATTGAGAGAGAGAAACACTTATTTAACATCATTGCACAAACAAACTGTCTTGACCAAAAGTGTGATCAGAGTGTGTGGGAAGCACTTGGATATTCTCTTGCCGCTCTGAAGAAGTTATCCTGAAGGAAGCATTTACACTGTATGGAGGCAGCTATTGTTTGTTTTTTCTGTGATTACTTTTGTTTAATTTCTAAGAGGTTAAAAGACTCAAAGTTATAATGGTGTCCACCAGGAGAACAAGGCAAGCAATACCTGGTGATAAAAACAAAACAGAAATATTACTTGAAAGTGATTCAGAAGAAAGTGTCAGTTTAGACAGTGATAGTGAGAATCATATTGAATCTCATAGTCAAATTACTAAGTTAAAAACCTATATTTTTGACATTTTTTTGAGTGGGTAAATATGAAACCACCTCTCCTATCCCTGCATGCCTCTAGCATCTATGTTTATCCTTATTTTAAGGTTTTTTCCGATAAACTTACAAGGAAGATGTATAAATCTACGGTAAAGAAGTATACATGAAGTACCATATTAGCCCGAATATAATGCGACCCCGAATATAGTGCGACCCCAAGTATTTTGAAAGGAATTTTAGAAAAAGACGAAAAACTTTTAATTTTCTCTATTTTACACATTTAAATTATCTGTAAACTCATGAATTGTGTATTAAAGGGGTGTAATGTGACAACGTTTAGACGGACCTAATTTTCTGACGTTGAGTGTCGCGACCCTGCGTATAGTTGTGCCAGCACACTGTGGTTGCTGCAATTTGACCTTGATCTATTTTCAAGTCTCCTCAGACCCCTACCGAGTATATCTGTACAATGTAGTATCATGACTTCACTTACAATGTAGCAATTATAAACAGACACACTGAAACACGCGTCATGAAACACGCCAATACACAGTTATTTTTTTAAAGCTACAAGTACTCGAATATAGTGCGAATGCGACTTTTAAAGGTACATATTGAGGGAAAAAACATCGCACTATATTCGGGTCAATGCGGTAATCCATAAATCTGGGATCAAGACGTGCTATATTGTGCTTCTGTGAATGCCATTTCACCCAAAATAAATACCTAAAGAAATGTAAAAGAATATACTATAAATACTCATAGTTTTACGCAAATTCTCAAAAAATTTCTGATGAATCCAATGAATAGGTAAAAAGTTATGAATTTTTATAAGTTTTATCCAAAAAAGCTAATTAATTTAAATCTCCTCCAGCCTCCAGTATGGTTTTTATTTAAATGCCCTCCACGCTTAAGGGGTTAACTGGCCATCAATGACTTTCCTACTTTCAGTGAGCCTCTGGCAAGCTGAAATATTTCCTCTTGTGTTTGTGGTTTCTATTTCTGTCACAAGATGACGTTTTTTACGTCATTCTTTCATGACAAAAGACATTTTACATGTTGGCCTGGGAAGAGTGTAACAAATTTGATGGGCAGTCAATGTGTTAAATTGTAAATATAAACCTGTTTATTAGGTTTAGGACTGTAGGAAATAGGATTAGCTAATTGAGTAGGATCTACATTATATTGAATGGCTTGTGAATTGGATCATTTCAAGTTTAATAAAATTTATTTTACTATTGTGCCTTTTTAACTTTTTAGTATGCAATGAAGGTTTTTTCCTTAATAAATATTTTTATGCATTAAAATTACCATGTGCCATTCCCTCCTCTCTATCCTTATACCGTATTTACCTAACTGTAAGCTGACCCCAGGTTTATCAGCGTTCAAGTCAGTGTGTTGATATTACAAGTTGCCTATATCCAGATCAGTGATCCTGGATGAACTTTGCATTTATTTAGCTGTTTGCATGGTTTCACGAAAAATCATAGCAGAAAACCAGAGGATAATATTACTGCATACTGCAAATGATAGGTTCTAAAAGTGGCCCCAGCATGGCCCTTGTAAATTGAGTGTAATGCAAAAGCGAATTTAAGGAGATGGCGTTGTCATAGTCACGATACGTCACAAACAAGAGAGCAGCATCTTTTTATATAAGCAGAACGCCGGTAAAAGCATAATATTTTCTGCCACAACATTGTTACAAACATCTTACTTTATAATTCATCTATTTATATGATTAAAACCAAAATGTGTGGAGTTAACCACAGCAGAATGCCAGTCGTGGAATTCTCATAAAATTCTAGGCTCAAGGTGCTAGCAGATGAGAAAGTACTCAGCCGTTTGTTATTAATAAATTACAATTATTAACATTCATTAATGCATTTTCTTACATTATTCAGTTAAATATATGTTTATTAAATGAAAGAATATCTCGTCATGTTGAATTTTATGCCGATTTTTAGATGTAACTTGATTGTAAGCCAAGGAATGTTTTTCAGTCGACGAAAAATGTAAAAGAAAGGTTGGCTTACAATCGAGTGAATATGGTATATGCTTTGTATTTATGTCAATTTTTACTTCATCTTTTCTGACATTCTCATTTTATGAACTTCAAGATTTTTTAAATTTACATCTTTTTTCCATTGTAATCTAATAAATTTGTTCAATTACTTTTCAGGATTGTGTCTGATAGGTGGATTGGAGCTGAGACACAGCTTCCTGTTTCATTTAGGCATTTAATCTTGCCAGAGAAAAATCTACCACCTACTGAGTTGCTTGATCTACAACCTCTACCTGTGAGTATTTTGCAGTCCAACTCAAGTTGTTGGATATAAATTTTAATATTGTTTTAAAATGACTAAGTAATTTTTCAATGATATAGTATTTATCCTGATATTCATGTTTGTTTTCCAGTTTATGTATGTTTGTATAACATTCTTGTTTATTTTTTCTGCAAAGTAATTTTCTGTTGCATTATTATATTAAACATTTTTTTAAAGTAAAATTTTATTTGCAGTTTTTTTGTATTTAATTATGACCATTATTTTCACTTTACCCTAAACAGGTCACTGCCCTAAGGAACAATGCATTTGAGGCCCTGTATGCAGATAAATTTCCCCAGTTCAACCCTATTCAGACTCAGGTGTTTAATGCAGTCTACAATAGTGATGATAATATATTCATTGGTGCCCCTACTGGCTCAGGTGAGATATTTGAACTGGCATTTTCCATGTTGGTTTTGCATGAATTCACCCATTAAATGAAACAGTAGATAATGATTAACAAGAAAAAAGACCTGGGTTCGTCTCAAGGGGGGTGATTTCCATTTTCCGTAAGATAATACGTAAAAATCGACTTTTTAAAGTGCAGGCTTTTATTCTTTTGGAAATTAAAATTAGAAAGAATTTTAACTATGCTTTAGAAAAATTAATGAGTTTCTTATTCTATTCATCTTTTTCCGCCTACTGTTCTAAATCTCTCGTATTAAACATTTAAATCACTTATTTTGGAAAAATATCGGCTTTTAAATGGTATGTTGCCTTGCTGACCACGTCATTGTTGAACTTCGAGAATCAATTGTTGTCTCAACCTGCTTACGTGCAATATATACGAGTGCATAGGTTGCCTTAAATTATCATAGGATTTTTCACGAAAATACGTAATCCTAATGGGACAGGGATTTAGTTTGGATTCTTTTGCTTATCTAAACGACTATATAGATGTAGAGTAAGAGAGAGGGGGATGTGGGAAGAGAGATAGGAAGGAAGGGATATAGAATGGAAGGTACATAGAGAGTAAAGGAGGTATTGAAATAGAAAAGAACGGGAGGAAAGAGATAAAGAGGGAGATGGAGAAATTGAGGGAGAGCTATGGATTGTGACAGGAGGGAATGAGAGAGGGAGAAGGTGGGAGAAAAGCGAGGCAGAGAGAGAGATTGATTGATGGATGTGGTCTTTATTTGGGGCGAGATTGAGGCTAAAAAGTCCCATCTTCCACCTAACCCCTCGTCATGAAATATATACAATAATACATAGCACTTTATGTAAATACAAGTAACAATAAAAATACAAGAATGAAAAGATGTAATTTTGTGGGGGAAAAATATGAACTTCTGAATAATGAAATCCATGTAAAAAACCCACAGCAGGAAAACACCCACACAAGGGGTGTGTGAAAAACCTGCCAAACCTACTGAGATTCACTAATTAATAACTGATATTTAGAACAAAAGATGAATACATGAAAAACTTAAATCTATGATCAGTAAAATTTTGGCACAATATGAATACATCATTGATAAATGAACATATGAAAATGACAAAATGAATAGATAATAACACTGTTATGACTAAATAAAAAATAGAGGAGAAAAAATAAATAAATTAATAAAAAAATATAAAAAAGTATAAATCATGCACAATGTGTATTGTTTTGTCAAAATCAAGATTGGAAAACAATTGAAGCGTTAAGTGTGTTTAACTGTTCCTTTGAAAGGATAAGAGAGATAGATAGCAGTGTCGTTTGAATGATGAGAGAGTGCAAGTTTTTTATTGTTTGGGGAAGTTCGTTTCATAGTCTGCAAGCAGTTGCAATGAAGGACTTGTTGAATATTACCGTTCTGTGTTAAGGAATAAGGAGTTTATGACACCCTCTGGTATTACGGTTATGTACAGTGTTTATACTCCTGAATTCCGTTGCAAGGTAATGTGGGTTGTTAGAAGTAAGTAATTGATATAGTAAAGAAAGCAAGTGGAGGCGTCTTCGGGACTCCAAATTTAGCCAGTTTAGTTTGGCGAGTGAATCTGAAATATGGTCTGATTTCTTCAGGTTAAAACTATATCTAATGCATGCGTTATGAGTTCTCTGAATCTTTAACGACAACTCTTGAGATAAATCTTGGTACGCTATATCAACATAGTCAAAATGCGGAATAATGAGTGAAGTTACCAGATGCTTTTTTAGAGAAACTGGGGTACTACTACTTAACTTCCTAAGTGCGTGAAGAGATGAGTTTACTGAGAGAGAGAGGGGGGAGAGAGAGAGAGAGGGAAGGAAAGGGTGAGGGAGGGAAAGAGAGAGGAATAGAGGGAGGGAGGGAATATTATTATTTATCCGTCATATGACAGGCAATACACTAGTTATCCAAGAGTTTATACTGAAAATTGTATATAACAAAATATTTTCATAGGCATAAATTAGGGTCTTTAAGATATGGCAGTTAAGTTTGCTGAAGAAGAAAGGTTATATAATTTAAGAGGAATATTCATGTAGCATACAGTTCTGTTCACATCCATCCTCTTCTATGCAAAGAGATTTCTGTCATGCATTTTCATCAACAGGAAAGACTACAATTGCAGAGTTTGCAGTACTTCGACTCCTATCTCAGAATCCTGATGGTCGTTGTGTGTACTTGGTGCCAAGAGAGGCACCAGCCGAGCTAGTTTTCACCGACTGGCACCAAAAGTTTGGCCTGGCTCTTGGGAAGAAGGTTGTTCTTCTCACAGGAGAGACTGGGACAGATCTGAAGGTATTTGGTGTAACACTGATTGTGGTGCTATTTATACATTTCTCCTTGTTGAATTTTTTTAGTTATTTCTAATTCTTCATTATACAGAGACTAGTGTAATTGCCCATCAAGAATGATGGGTATGCATGAATTAAGTATTAAATAAAAATCAAATTTATATAAAAAATCTATGAAAACACCCAGTAGATGCACAAAAAGTGAAAATTAAATATACAATTCAGCTAATTGATTGTTCCAGAAAGTATAAATTGTTTTGGGTATATACAATTTGTGGCAAAGAAATGCTAGTGATAATTTTCTTTTTAAAGATTATGCCACACAATTTTTGTATAACCAAACCTATTTTTACTTTCTGGAACGTGTATTTATGTGAATTTTATACTTATATTTGTACATTCTAATGCACATAAAGGATTTCTGCATTATTTAAAATACAAATATATATGTAAGAAGCAGCTATTTATAATGATAGAAGTGTGCCAAAATTAAAATAAAAGGAGAAAAAACCCAACCAAACCCTATTAATGTCATAAATTTTGAACAGGAAACTAACTTCATATACAAAAAACAAAAAGTTCATAGTATGTATAGGCTTTTGTTCTGTATCTATTACTATTAATGAGACTCAAGTATATTGCTATCATTTGCAGTTTGAGAACAGATTTCATATCAAATCGTAGTCCAAATTTGTTTGTATTTACTTTTCCCACCTTTTTTAATTTTGCCTCGCATATTTTAATAAGTTTTGATTGGATTTCACTTGTAAACAAAAAAGAGAAAGAAGAGAAAATACAAAGATTAGAAGTGAACCACCTCCAAAACCTATTCAACTTTAGCAGAAAATGTACTGAAAATCTTTTTAAAAATTCAGCAAATTAGTCTCTAAATCTGACTAAAACACTTGCATATAAGCACGATGCTGATGGATTATTGGATTTATGTTTGTTTTTGTTACCATTGTATTGTTTATTATCACCAAGGTATTGTTTAAACTTCAAAAGTGTCGAAGCTTTGTGAATATGTGAACTGATGCATCACAAATTAATAATCCCAGTCAATCATTCACAATTAGATGAAACCGTCGACAATGCAAAAGATTTTCATGTAAAAATGCCTCATTTTTGTGGTAAAAACTGATTTGTGGACCAATTTGATTCGTATTAGTTAATTGACAGAATAAATTTAAAATTTCTAATAGCTTTTAAATAATCTTATGGCATTGCTGTGAAGATTTTTAAAGCTTCAACATGATATGAAGTGGAATCACAATGAAAGTTAAAATTGAGAAATTTATGATTACGTTTTCTTGTATATATTTCTTGCTTTAACCAAAATTTATTTTATCTTTGATTTTGGAAGAGGTGATTTCTTCAATTCAAAGTTTAAATTTTTATTAGTATATTTCATTGTTGAACTAATGCATATTTGGGAAATCTGTATGCATTAACTAATTCAGCAGAAATATTTTATCTTTTATGATATTTGATCGAAGGTAAAGAAAGAATGTTATTCGGAAGAAAAAGGTTTTCCTTGTCTAGTTTCTTTGGTTATTTCTTGGACTATTTATTGAAATAAGTAAAAAAATTTCAGGCATATTAGAAGTTTGAATTTCTGGCTATTTGTAGGAGTGTATTGAATGTCATAATTATTGTTTTGGGAACAGTGATTTCTTTAGCCTCCATCAGTTACAGTAGATTTCGGTTATAATAACCTCAGTTTGTGCGACAACTCTGACATAATGACATTTTTCAAGTCCCATCCCATTTCCATAATTATGTGTTATATTAACCTCGGTTATAATGCATTAGCCAACTCGGTTATAACGACAATAAAATATAGCTAGTTTCATAATTTTCCATACATAATACACATTCATGTTATAAAACTCAGAATGCGTATTAAAAACTCAAACATTTTCTTTCCGGTCAATCAATAATAGCTATTTCATGAACACCTCAACTCAAAATTAAGTAATAGTGCATGTTGCCACTCCGTCCTAGTGGAGTGGTGGTGTTGAATTTTGTTTTTAAAATATATGGTTTACGTATTATGTACCTATTGTTATAAATGTGGAACTTTAAGAACTTGCCTAACTTGTAGAATTTGAAAACTTCTGTTTTTTATGTTCTATGTTTATCCTCGGATATTATGACACTCTGTTATAACGTCAATGTTTTGCCAGTCCCTTGAATGTCATTAGAACCTAGTTCTGCTGTATTAATCTTTTCTGTCAAGTTTCAACCTTTTTGTAAGAATTAAGGTTTACAATTTTGTGTTAACCCTCAAATTTTGTAACATTTTTTCTTTTCTCAAATTATCAGCTTCTGGCAAAAGGGCAAATCATTATCACAACGGCAGAGAAATGGGATGTGCTCTCAAGACGTTGGAAACAGAGGAAAAATGTCCAGAATGTACAGCTGTTCATAGTGGATGAGCTCCAGGTATTTCAAATATCGTATTTACCCGAATCCAAGACAAGGGTTTTTTCTGAATTTCTGCTTGCGAAAATTGGGGGTCATCTTAAATTCGGGTATAAAGTAGGGTTATGCATTTATCGACTTTTTCGTACATATAAAACATAAGATAAAATAATTATATCTACTGAAATTTTTCATTGAACATTTACTATCCAGATTTAAATTAATATAATATTGTTTTTTAAATACATTTTTTAAATGATTTTTTTTCATTCATTGAAAAGATTTGTAACAAACTTTTTCAATGAATGAACAAACTATACCTATACTGACTATGTGTGTTCAAAATATATGCCGATTACGTACAAATGACATGTTATTTAACGAAGTAGAGATCAATTGAATGTTATTTTTGAGCATTGACGTTCATTGAACAATTATTTCACAAACGATTCCCTAAAGTTAACTAAACTTTCCTTTTCTATTGGTAAATATCATTTTGTAGATGTCAAAACAAATGATGGCATAATTCACCGGAATTTATCCATTCAACCATTTTATGCCATAAATTCACTAATTGTGATTTTGCCCTACATTCCTTTCAAATAACAAACCTTTTCATTGAATGAACAAACTATACCTATACCTGAATACATGTGTTCGAAATATACACCCAATACGTACAAATGATGTCTTATTTAACAAACTAGAGAACTATTGAATTTTATTTTTAAACGATGATGTTAAGTGAACAATTCCCTAAAGTGAACTAAATTTTCTTTGTCTATTGAAGTATATAATTTTGCAGATGTAAAAACAAATGATGGCGTAATTAACCAGAATTTATTCATTCAACAGTTTTACACCATAAATTCTTTAATTGTGATTTTGCCTTACATTCCTTTTAAATACATCACTCTCAACCTTAAAATGGCTGATCTCGTAGAGATAAGGTAATGCTGATGAAACTCCAGTTTTCTTTGAGATGCCATCTAATTATACTGTCAATGAAAAAGATGCAAAATCTGTGATAATAAAAACAACAAATCACAAGTTACAATAATGTTTGCTGTTTTAGCAGATGGATCAAAATTACCACCATATGTTATCCTAAAACGAAAAACAATGGCCAAGGAACAAATGCCTACTGGAATAATACGAGTAGTTAGATGTAATGAAAATGTATGAATGTCAAAAGAACTTATGAGAGATTGGTTACATGTTATCTGGAATAGAAGACTAGGGGCACTATTAAGAAGAAGAGGGACACTTGTACTAGATGCATTCTCCTGAAGTTAAAAATTTAATTAATGCGATGAATACTGATCTTGTAATAATAGCTGGAGTTATGTAACAGCTTCAAGTTCTTGATGTCATCAAGCCATTTAAAGATAATTTAAAGTGTTTATATTCTGAGTGGTTATTGAGTGAAGAACACCCTCGAACACCAAATGGAAACTTAAAGCAGTGTACTATTTCAGTTCTCTACCAGTGGATCAAGGCATTATGGCAACAGATAAATACAGAAGTAAGTACTAATTGTGAGTGTATTTAAGAAGTGCTGCTTATCCAATGCCATGGATGGAAGTGAAGATGATGTTTTGTGGTAGTCTACAGACAAAGTTTGTAGTGATAAAGATAGTGAGAGTGAGATCAATGATGAAGACAGCATAAGAGGGTGACGATGACTGATATGACCTATGATATTCAAGAAAATTATTGGACCCAATGAAAATTTTTGAAAGTGAATAAGATACTCCTAAAAATGAGGTTATTTTCTAGTTTTAAAAAATTTTTGCTCATAAAAACAGGTTTGTTTGTATAAGGACGTAAGATTCTTCAGTGATTAAAAAACAAAATCAAGTTAATTATTGGTTGGAAAGCATCTGTAAGTTTAATAATTTTGAAAATATAGTCCTATATAAGCCACACTTTTCCAAATTTTTTTGTTTCCAAAATGAAGATGTGGCTTATATGCAAGGAAAAGAATTGGAAAAATCCAAAAATGTCAAACAATCCTTAAAATTCACTAGGAATTCACTAAATGGTGGGGTGATTAAATGCACAGGTTGTGATGTATAAAACATAATGCAATCACCAACACAATTAAGAAAGGGAAAGAAATATTATAATTGATAATGGAATGACAAATGTCAGATATTGCAGGCAATCGCTATGGTAACACCAGGGTCCTGTGAGAAAAACTCCATAATCCAGTGGATATCAAGGCATTGTCACAGTTAATCCTGTATTTTGATAATTCTATCATGAGAAACATTTCAGTGGTGTTTCTATATTTGAAGTTGTATGTACTGAACAGAAAACCACCCTTTATACCGAAAACTCTCTGAAAAGGGTGTACCGTATTGACCCGAATATAGTGTGATGTTTTTTTCCTCAATATGTACCTTTGAAAGTCGCATTCGCACTATATTCGAGTACTTGTTGCATTCGTACTATATTCGAATACTTGTATCTTTAAAAAATAACTGCGTATTGGCGCGTTTCTTGACGGGTGTTTCAGCGAGTCTGTTTATAATTGCTACATTGTAAGTGAATTGGGCGTTCATGTTACGATGTTACATTGTAAAAATATACTCGGTAGGAGTCTGAGGAGACTTGAAAATAGATCAAGGTCAAATTGCAGCTGCCACAGTGTGCCGGCACAACTATACTCAGGGTCGCGACACTCAACGTCAGAAAATGAGGTCCGTCTAAACGTTACCTCACATTACCCCCCTTTAATACACAATTCATGAGTTTACAGATAATTTAAATGTGTAAAATAGAGAAAATTAAATGTTTTTTCATCTTTTTCTAAAATTCCTTTCAAAATACTTGGGGTTGCACTATATTCGGGGTCGCATTATAATACACTCCATAATATGTCTTAAAAAACAAGTTCTGTGTCATATAAAGGAGGAGTTTTTTTACCATGAGAACATATCTTGTATTATATAATGTAAACTATAAGAAACTTGCTATATATGTAAGCTATAAGAAACTTTTTAAATGGTGCATAAGAGTAAAATTTGATAAATTTAGTTGTATTTTATTTTCTTTCATTTTGTCATTAGAAATGATCTTTGGTAGAGTACATTTTAGCTCAAATTGCAGTTTAAAGCAAATTTCTTGTATAAATTTCTCATGGCTATTCCTGTTCCTTATTAAGTCTGTTGTGGCTATGTGTTCCTTATGATTGATCAATACCATTTTGTATCAGGATTCCGTATAAAATGGTAAAAGTAGATCATAGATCCCAATGAAACAGACACTGGGTATATAATCTAGTTTCATCAGTTATGATAATCTAAAAACTATCTTAGTCTGGATTATGTGATGAATGTCGAGGTATTAATATCTTTTTGATTTTCTTGTAGCTAATTGGTGGTGAGGAGGGCCCTGTTTTGGAGGTGGTCTGCTCGCGTATGCGTTACATCTCTTCGCAATTAGAACGTCAAATTCGTATTGTAGCCCTCTCAGCCTCCTTGGCAGATGCTCGTGATGTGGCACAATGGCTAGGTTGCAGTGCCAATGCAGCATTTAATTTTCATCCCAGTGTTCGTCCCCTTCCTCTGGAACTTCATGTACAGGTCAGTTTCTTCCAGTTAATCAAGTTTAGCATTTTTGTGTATATTCTTTCCTGTTTTAGCTTAAATAACTTGGTTTTTATTTTGGTGTGCATTAATCATTTATCATAAAAGTGTGAAAGTCATTAATTATGAACTATGGAAGGGTTGCTGTGTTTTTGTACCATCTAATACTTACATAATAATATTTGGTTGAGTATTTATATGGATTTTTACATATTGGACCAAGTAAAAGTTATAGTTAATTTATTAGTAAATTAATTTGAAAAATGAAAGCTGTAGCAGTGAATAAAATTTAACAGTTAATCATGTATTATATTTCTTTTCATCATTGTAGGGGTTCAACATAACTCACAATGGTTCCCGTCTTGTAGCTATGGCAAAGCCAGTATACAATGCTATCTTGAAACATTCTCCTCGAAAACCAGCTCTTGTCTTTGTACCAACCAGAAAACAGGCACGCCTTACAGCCATTGATCTGTTGACTTTTGCTGCAGCTGATGGCCAGCCAGGGAGATTCTTTAGAGCTGAAGAGGAAGATATTAAACCTTTTCTTGATAGGATGTCGGACAAGGTAGGCACATCATTTTCACATTTCTACCATTAAATTTATTAAGGTATTTAAATTGTATGAAATTGTGTGCAGTCATATTCAAAATGTCTATCTTAAAATGTATTTCATTGACATTTTTCTGAAGAAGAATTTCTTTCAAAACATAATTATGTTTCAAAAGCTGTATCTAATGAAAATAATTCTGCTCAATGCACTGCTAAATCAATAAAATAAGTTTTAATTAAATTGTCCGAAAATTGTATCATTTCTATTAATCTAAGAATGTTGATATTACAATTTTCTTGGTAATTTTGTTTTCTTTATATTCAAATTGTTATGAATTTTGTAATAGAGGGTATTGCATATATATGTGAAACAATTAATACTATGATAAAAATTATGAAAAACCATCAAATGCTGTGGCTTTCAAATGCTCAAACACTGCAGTGATATGGCTGGAAATGCAGGAAGAGTGTGTATTGTCCAGTTACTCTTTACATAAGTAACTGCAAAATGGGAACCATATTTAAAGCAGATATCAATCTTTCAATTATTTATTCAAATTTTATATTTTACATTGCACATTATGCTTGTGTATTTGTTTACATGTTAATATTTATAGTTAAAAATCCCTTATATAACTCTTTTATATTATTTCAACTTGTGATTTGAAACGCCTTCTAATTTTTTTAATCGTTTACTATTACCATAATTTTTTTCCAGTTAGTTCAGATAATTGGAACTCAAATATCAATTGGTTATTTGTGCTGGTATAATTTCTTAAGGGAATGTGTTCATCTAAATTAAAAGTTATAACATCTTTTGGCAATTGCAGATTTGTTTCTCAATATTTGATGTTTTTTTAACTTTTAGACTTTACGTGAAGCTTTGGCCCAGGGTGTGGCATACCTTCATGAAGGTCTCTCTGCTTCTGACCGGCGACTGGCAGAGCAACTTTTTGACTCGGGAGCTGTGCAGGTGGCTGTTTCGACTCGCTCCCTCTGCTGGGGTCTTTCACTGAGTGCACATTTAGTTGTTATAATGGATACTCAATTCTACAATGGAAAAATTCATGCGTAAGTGTAT
The DNA here is from genome assembly GCA_028673005.1 of Tanypteryx hageni. Classification (NCBI taxonomy): domain Eukaryota; kingdom Metazoa; phylum Arthropoda; class Insecta; order Odonata; family Petaluridae; genus Tanypteryx; species Tanypteryx hageni. The sequence continues at coordinate 39,132,212 of CM054117.1, forward strand.
TGTTAGCAGAATTTTTCTTTGATAAATTTTCTTACAAAACTAGGTTGCTGAATGAGTCTAGTTGTTTTCCTTTTAATTTATCAGCGTTATATGAATACTTTGAGGTATGAGAATCAGACAAGAATCTCATTGGGGTAATAAGACATTTATCACTGGAAATCCTGACTTATGCAGTGAAAATTTGAATGTTATTTTCATGTGATTTAAATGCAGGAATTGTCTCATATTTAAAGCATGTGATTTTATTCATTTTAATCTTATAAAACGTTTGATTGGAACAGTTACGAGGACTATCCTATCACTGATGTCTTACAAATGGTTGGAAGAGCCAATCGGCCATTGGAAGATGATGATGCCAAATGTGTACTCATGTGTCAAACATCCAAGAAAGACTTTTTTAAGAAGTTTCTTAATGAGTCTCTGCCTGTCGAGGTAAGAAAAAGATGTATATCTTTAATTTTTCAGACATTGCTACTATGTATTTGAATTTTCATTCAACTTTGATTCTCACCATAGAGCCATCTTGACCATCGTCTGCATGACCATTTCAATGCTGAAATTGTCACAAAGACAATTGAGAATAAACAGGATGCTGTCGATTATCTGACCTGGACTTTCCTTTATCGCCGCCTCACGCAGAACCCCAACTATTACAACTTGCAGGGCGTCACCCATCGTCATCTTTCTGATCACCTTTCAGAACTTGTTGAGAACACACTGCATGATCTGGAGCAATCAAAGGTCAGCTTCTGTTAGAAAAACTTGCTTTTAATTCTGAATCAGAGTGGCTAAGAATTTATTAGTGAAAGTCATTGCATTTTTAACTTTTGTAGTATACCAGCTTTTTGAACTTGGCAGATGATTGATTCTGGAAAACTGATGCGAAATGCAAATTCACGAAGTGCAAGTCCTATTTTCCCATAAGACGCAATATATTAATGGGGAATACAGTTCCCAGTCAACCTAAAAAATTCACTTTTTTATCATAAATAATGCAGTTTAACAAAATATAATAAAATGTAACAGCAAATGAAAACCTAGCATCATAAAGTGAAAAATTCTTTTAATTACCTTCAAAATGCATAATAGCAAATGAAAATCCTGCATTACAAAGCAATAACACTTCTTTCAGCAATTGTGCAGTTTACCTTCAGCACATTTTTGCATGCGATTTTTATCTTTTGTTCATTCCAAGGAAATGCTTTAATTTAAGTTTATGAACCACTGAAATGGAATGTTGAGTACATGATGTGCGGGATCTGCAACAAACATTTCCAAGCCACAAAAAACGCATTAAAAATTGGTAACATTTTTAAAATTATTTTTGTTTGTGTGTAACAGAAAATCGAAACCTAGCGTAAGAAAATGAACATTTCTTTTAATTTTCAAAATACGTCACAAAAAATAAAAACGGAGCATTAAAGTGGTAACATTTCTTTTAGTAATTGCATTCAAAATACGCAGCAGAAAATCTTGCGTTATAAGATAATAGCAATTCTTAGATTTACTTAACAAATGAAATCCTAACAAAAAATAACATTTCCTTAAATTATTTTCAAAATACAAAGATTATAGTAGATGATAACCTTACATTCCAAAATTATGGCATTTCTTTAAATTTTAAACTAAAGTTTCACATCGAAAATAGTGGCTTTGACATTGAAGTTCAAACTGACCTACAAAATAATTAAGTCAGGAGTTACCACGTTTGTTTACTTCAAAACTGCTAATAATGAGCATTATAAATATAATATAATAAGTCCTTTTCTAGGGCGCCAAAGTTTAAACTCAACTTCGAAACAAAAAAGTAAAGGGAGTTCATGCTTGTTGGCATTGCGTATGCTTGATGTGGAATTTAAATAATCAGTGCGAAATAGAATAATGGTCAAAAAATTTTTTACAAAGTGCAAATTCACAAACTGCAAGCATGCGAAGTTGAAAAATGCAGAGTGCTTATATTTGTTAAACCATTATATGGCTGCCAATCCTTAAAATATGGTTCTGTTTCTTGTTTATCATCTTTATAATATTTAGCCCTTAAACTCACATAAGGATTGCCTGCTTGATACAAAAATTCCATATGGGCAGTCCATCAGCCTTAATTTTAAACATGATTTAAAATGTGATTGTCTGTACTTATAGCCCCTATTAGGTCTCATCTTTGATTTTTTTTGTTTGATAGGCACATTTCATCAAATTTTGTATTTTGTTACATATGTTGTTATTTTGTCACATTTTTGAGTCCGACAGCTGGTACATCAGCTCTTTGGGAGGTAAATGGTAAATCTTTAGAGGGCTTTTTTATTTTTTCTTCAAGTGTAAAAAATGTAATTATAAGTGTCCCTTCAATAACTATTGATTCTAACTTTTTCAATTTCTGTTCCCTTCTATTTTCAGTGTATAAGTATTGAGGATGACATGGATTGCTTACCTCTTAATTTGGGAATGATTGCTGCGTATTACTATATTAACTACACCACAATTGGTATGTACTAATTTGAAGTCCTGCAGTCACACAGTATTCAATTTATAAGTTTCTAAAACTTTTCAAATCAATCTTTTCTTTCAGAACTCTTCAGTTTGTCTTTGAACAATAAAACCAAAATCAGAGGGCTGCTGGAGATTATATCCTCAGCTGCAGAATATGAAGATGTCCCTGTGCGCCATGGAGAGGATGCAATTCTCCGCAGTTTGGCTTCCAGGTTACCTAACAAGCCCACAGCAAGTGGTCCAGGAGGAGCAACAGCTGTGCGGTATAATGATCCCCATATTAAGACAAACCTACTTCTTCAGGCACATCTGTCTCGCTTACAACTTGGGGCAGAGCTCCAGCAGGACACTGAGACTATCCTTGGAAAGGTGAGATGGTGTACTGTGATCTTGAGTGTCATTTCAGTATGGGTATTTATTTTCAATTTCCCTTTATACTAAAAATTGACCATAATTGCTGTCTAAATTTATGAAATTATCACTCAAAAAAAATGCTGTATGTTTAAAGAATGAAAATGGAAGAATCTTGAATGGCTCATATATTAATCTATCTTTGTTAAGGCATTTTATTTTTTCTACAAAATTTGCATATACATGAATGATATTACATATGATAATTTAAGAATAAGTAAATTCAGAGTTACATTTAGTTGTGACATCAAATAGAAAGTTTAATTAATGCTCAAGTCATTTTTTGTCAGAGAAATTTGTAAAGTAGAAATATTGGCAAAATTTCAGTGATTACTTGAACATATAATACTCCTATGACATGAAGTTATCAAAAGGACTGTATACAGTCATGGGCATCTGCAGGGGGGCAACAGGGGCATTTGCCCCCCCTTCCCTCTCCCCCTTCCTCCCCTGGAAATCTGGAAATGTGAATTTTTTTCAAGTTATAAGCCTAAAATCACTATATTTTTGTAACAAATTCAGTTAATAAAAATTACATTAGATATGATTAAATGCATTCTAAGAAGCCACACCCATTACCATATTTACTCACATCTAAGCCGTACTTTTTTTCCAAAATTTTCATTTGAAAAATAAATACAAAGCCAAAAAACATTCAAAATAGGATATTCTGAAAATAATATTTTGATTTCCACTTTTGTTATTTTTGGTTAGAAGTCGTTGAATAGATCTCGTGATTTCCTCTAGAATGCAGTATAGACAGAATCAACATCAGTGCGATATTTTCAATACATATTATCTTTTCGCAACATTTGGAGTGGCCACCTTGCCTGATTATTACTTCTAGACTCTTGCAGAGCTTACAATGTAGTCTCGAAGTATTTGATTGGTTAGATCCAACTCAGCACAACTTAAGCACAAATACGAGCGCTCCCAGATTTCTGTGTTACCCAGTAAATATGGTATTTTTACAGTAATACAGTATAAATTACCGGGAGTTCAGCCGCTGACTTAACTCGATCTGTTCTCACCTTGAATGCTTTTCAATTACAATACGCCTAATGTGTCTACAATGTAACAAGTATCTTATATCTCGTAAACAGATGTGCAGAATGTACTGTGATTTTCAAAATATGATTTTATGATTTTTTTAAATCACTAGTACACGAATATAATGCGGGGGCTACTTTGAAAATTTCATTTTTTGTAAAAAAACATCACGTTATATTTGGGACAATGCAGTACGGTATTTTTTCCTGCTTTATTTTTTTCACTTGCTTACTTATTAGAAGCAGGTGGGAATAAGAGGAGTAAAATTATGGATTTCATGAGTTGGATCTGGGCAAAGTCAGCTGAGAAAGGATAATTGACTTTCTAAAAACTTTTCTATTTTTGATGTTGAAAAACCCTGGGTGTGGCTTATATGCAAGTAAATACAGTATCTAAAAAATAGCAATGGTGCTTTTTCAAAGATTCTTGCCCCTCCCCCCCTGGAAAAATTTCTGCGGACGCCCATGTGTACAGTGAAATGTCGGCATAAGTCTTGTGGACAACCAAATTATATTTGTTACAATGAAAAGCAATTTTAAAAATTCAGAGCAAGTGCAATATATCCTCCCCCTGACAGTAGCACCAAAAACAGTAACTCTGAGAACTGCATAGTGCTTAAGTCGTCATTGTAATCATAGTATGAAAAGAACTAGTACAAGTGATATATTGATATAAAGTGAAGATGCAACTACAACATCCCAAATCAAATCCATCTTAACAGAAGATATTATTAGAATAAAAAGGAAAAGGTTTTCATTTTACAGTGTTTATTCATGCGAGAACATATTACTGTAGAACATAATTCCGTATTTGGTCATAGTCATTTGCGGCGCCACAGTCAAGGAGAATATATTGCACTTTAGCCAAAATGTCAGAACAATGGTTACATATAATAAAATAATTATAAAGAAAGAAACCATGAATTAGTGTTTAATCCTTAAAAAAGTCTGTAATTTTTCCTGAACTGTCTGATAGAGCTGTGAAAAACCTGCTTATTGGTTGCTAGTTGGGTAAGCATCTGATACACTTGCCAGGACTGATATTTCACCCAGTTTAAATCATTGCAGCATATTAAGATACTAAAAACCAAACCCAGTAAAGATCAACAAGTGTACATCATATTGTTTAAGGAATTTCTTTTTACAAACTTCATTATAATGATCGTATTTTTTTGTACCAGGATGAATTTTTATTGTGCTTAACCGATATTTTTGTTACAATGATATTCATTAAAATGAAACATTTTTACATAATGTTACATAGTAAATTGGCTGGGGATGGAAAATAATTTCGTTTTACTGAATATTTCGTTACACCTATATTTTACTGTACTGCGCAAAATTGATAATGAATTTTTTAATACTTATCTCTCATCTGATTTTATCACTCACAGGATCATAGCAAAAACAGTGTCATTTAAAATTTATTTACTGGGTTTATCCTTATTTATTTAGGCAATTCGTCTCATCCAAGCCTGTGTGGATGTGCTGAGCTCCAATGGTTGGTTGTCTCCAGCTGTAGCAGCTATGGAGCTTGCACAAATGGTCACACAAGCCATGTGGTCAAAGGACTCATACCTGAAGCAGTTGCCTCACTTTATACCTGATATTATCAAGAGGTGCACAGAAAAGGTATGTTTTGAGTAAATAAAATAGCATTTGACTTGCCTTACAGTTCAATTTCACGTAATATCTGTCATTGTGTCTGTTGATCCTCTAAAGGATTAATGCAGCTGTTCCCAACCTTTATGCATCCATGACCTCCCTATTAACTCGGCCGATCTTACCTCGACCTCCTTAACCCTATCAACCAATAAATATAAAATGTAATATTAATTTCAAGATATTACATATATTTATTATATTTGTCCATTAATGTTTGTTGTTAATATATTCATGCATTACATTAATAACTGAATCAATTAATTGGTATATAATTTAGTTGAAATCTAAAGTCCTACTATTCAATGGGAAATATAATTTGGAATAGTGTCACCAAAATTCAATATTTAATTTGGTTGTATTTTTTTGTTCATTTGAATGTGTTGAAGTTTTAGATATTTTTTATTTGATATTTTATTATACTAGCCAAAACCCACAAAACATTTGTTTATATCACTTGAAACATCATAGTTGTTAGTTATTTCAGTTCCCCTACCCTTCTATCTTACAAATACCTATGATTTTGAACAAATTATAATTGCCAAAAGACAGAAAAGGAGAACAAAAATGTTGGTCATTCCTTTTCATTTTATAAAATTGAGGCTAATAAATAAGTAAATATGGAGACTACGGTGAAAATTGAGGCTACTTACTTAACAACGAAAGATCATTAGATTGTCTTAAACGTCTAATTCACTGAAATTACAAAATATATTTGAAATATACTTGTATAGTCCTTGCTTCGGTAAAATAATCAATCGAACAGCGACAGAGGCTTTGGATTTATCATCACAAATGATTACTTAACAAATGTTGAACAACAATAGCTGTAAATAGCAATGTATTATTTATTGTTCCGGGATCTAAAAATGTATACAGTAATAACAAAACAATAATCTTCTTCTCTTCATAAATATTTTTTAATTTGTTTGCTTATGCAGAAAAAAGCCCTAATGACCAATTGCCTACCTAAGTTTGCAAGACTTGAAATTTTGATTTCAGGTAGACTTCTTTTGTTTCCAAAATTCTCTATCTAGGTAAAAATTCATAATATTGGTTTAAATTACCATTTTTAATACTCGACGTTACTTTTATAGATTTATTTTAAAAAAATTCAAATAAATTAAACTTTTTTGGCTCTAGATTGTAAAAAAAAGCACGTCAGGGAAGTGGTTAATTAAGAAAATAATGCATACTTAGGCAAACACCGTCATGGCACTACAATTGTCCAGATAATCTTATGTGAATAAACATTTATGCTGCTTTGGAAATGCAAAAAAAAAGAAATCAGTAAATGTACAAGTTTGACGTTGCAATCGAGGTAGAAAATGATGGTAATACCTTTTGCACATTTTGATAAAATTGATTCGATTTTGAAATAAATGCAACATATTTTTATTTAACATATGCCACTTTTGGATGTGACAGTCGTGATTATACGGTAGTTCAATTCCTTGCTGCTAGAGGCAGAGCTGTCACTTTTCAACAACCAAACACACATAGACCCATAGATACACAGAGTAAGTGTATTATTGTTATAGTCTAGCATAATTGCCCATCAAATATGAGTGGTAGTCATGAATTTAGTTTTAAGTTGAAATAAAATTTAAATAATAAATTAATGAAACCAACTTTTATATGCACTAAAAAGTAAAGAAAAATATAAAATTTGCATAATTTAATGATCCAGAAAGTAAAGATAGATTTTGGACAAATAAAAGTTTGCAAAAATGAAATATTAATGAATATTTATTCGTTAAACATTATGCTAGACAACTTTTATATGCCCAAAGCCATTTTTGCTTTCTTGAACATACAATTAAGTGAATTTTAGGTTTATTTTTCACTTTAAAAATTCATCAATTTTAATCTTTATCTCTAATTCCATTAACACAATATTAATTAATAATTGAATATTTATTTATTTTTATTACCATCCTATTATTTATTGCAACGAAGGTATTGTTTAAACTTTGAAACTCAAAATTTCTTGGATATTTATAATGCTAGTCAATCATATGCAATTATTCAAAACCGGCAACAATACAAATCACATTGATGAGGACTTAAATGTCAAGGGTGAACAGCTTTAAGTATAAAAGTTGCATTGCTAAGAAATTCCTGAAAGTTGGATTGAAAAAGAATTTAAAATTTTTGAGTTATAATGAAAAATAATGTAATGTTTTTGAGTTATAAGTGGTTTTCTCATTCTCCCATTAAAATCCATACATTTTTCTGGAGCAAATAAAATTTTATGTAATATGATATGCTGTATTTCATTATTAATAAGAGTATTTTTGTTAACCTATAAAATGAAAACCATTCATTATGCAATTGTTGCTTTTCTTTTTGATCATTCAGGGTGTAGAAACAGTGTTTGACATAATGGAATTGGAGGATGAAGACAGGACAAAGCTCCTCCAGCTGACTGAGGCACAGACTGCTGATGTGGCACGGTTTTGTAATAGATATCCTAACATTGAGTTAAGTTACGAAGTTCAGGATAAGGACCGAGTCCACACAGGATCTACTGTTAATGTTGCTGTGCAGCTGGAGCGTGAAGATGAGATAACTGGTCCGGTTGTCGCACCCTTTTTCCCTCAGGTTAGTCCTCTACGGTTATTAGATTTTTGCATAAGTGGTGAAAACATCATGTAATTGCATTATATACATGTGAGTATAGATGATCAGGAGACAATGAAAGTAAAAGGTTAATAGATTTGTTTGTTTAACTTTCTGGATTAGGCTAACCACTCGCAGATTATGTTAATTGTGTCTTCAAGCATTTATATATACTTTTTCTTTATTCAGAAACGTGAGGAGGGGTGGTGGGTGGTCATTGGTGATCCCAAAACCAATTCTCTTCTCTCCATCAAGAGGTTAACCCTCCAGCAGAAGGCCAAAGTTAAACTAGACTTTGTGGCTCCAGGCCCAGGTATGTTAATCAGTTTTATCCAGTGGCCTGTTAATATAATCTAATTTCTCACTGACTGTACTTGGTGTATTTTTCGAACACATGTATTCAGTATTGGTATACTAGTTCATTCATTAATTGAAGTGGTGTTACAAATTTTTATTTGAAAAAAAAATTTTTAATGTATTTTTAAAATTAAGACTTTCTTAATTGAATTCTGGATTGTAACTTTGCAATGAAAAATTTCAGTAGATACAATTATTATACCTTGTTTCATTAAAAAAAAACGATTAAACGCATAACCATACTTCCAACGGTTCTAAGACAACTCATTGCGGTCAAGTTATCTTGTGTCAATTCGTTGTGGTCAGTTTGTCGCATGCCCATCTCATCGTGCATCAATTCATCTCTCAACAAATTCGTCGCAAGACAAATGGGAAAGTGAGACACCATGGCTGGTGAACGACAGGGGGGAGACGCTTTTCCACAAAAAAATTTTCTTTATATTTTGATAGTAACAGAATGAATTGCAATTCTCTTTGTGAATTATGCAAGACACATTGGATGGTATATGGCAGAGGATGACTACCAACCCAACAAGTGTGTCCCCCTGCCGTACACCAGTCATGGTGTCTTGCCTTTTAATTTGTCTCGCGACGAATTTGTCTCGTAATGAAATTGTCACACACAGAATTTTTCTAGCGATGAATTGACGTCTGACAAGTTTGTCATGTGATGAATTGACGTGCCACAAATTGAAGCACGACAATTTGATGTGCGATCAATTGACTGCAATGTATTGACAGTATAGGGCTTCATACTCGAATTTAAGACAACTCCTGATTTTCGCAAACTGAAATTTGGAAAAAAACTTTGTCTTGAATTCAGATAAATACTGTATTTGTGTAGCTTTATGTATACATTTGATTCATTCTGACAAAATTTCTTCTTTTGTTCAATTATGAATCTATTATAAGAAGGAATCAGTCTTATTCTCATTAAAAATGGGTAACATAATTCAAAGTTGTCTCAATAATGATGTTTTTGTATAACTAAGGCTTATATCACATTGATAATGTATGTAAAATAATTAGTTATGTTATTGAAAAATATTTAAATGTTGGAACATGAAATGTATATGGGCATAGGAGATCGTTTTATCTATTGGCTAAATTTCTTTAAATGCTCTTTGACCTGGTCCAATCTCTTTACTAGGACTAGTCATTTTCTATGCAGAGGGAGTATTTGAATTTTGTATGTCCTTGCTTGTGTTTAAGCTCAGGATTGTTTAGAATACTTAGCTATAAATTGTAGAAATGAATCAACTTCAAAAGAAGCTGGAATTAGTGAGAATTAAGTGAAATGTCTGTTTAATATAATGCTTTATTATTAATACTTGTAAATCTCATTTTTGTAATTATCATTACTTTTCCCTTTTATGGAATGTTGACAATGGATTTTAACTCCATTTTTTTTTTGCAGGGCCTCATACATATACACTGTACTTCATGAGTGATGCTTACCTTGGCTGTGATCAGGAGTACAAGTTTACAATTGATGTAGGGGACTTTGAATCAGGGGACAGTGATGAAAGTGGCAGTGAATCTGATTGATTGTCAAGGGAAGAGTGTTTTAGATGTTCAAGAGCTCACTCCGCGAAGACAGAGGCCATACACTGGCAAGCCAAGATTGTGATCACTTAATTGTTTTAATTTCATAAAATAAATTGTACAATTGCACGTATGGGCTTGGGCTTGCCCTGCTCCATTCCTTTTCTTTTTCTGTCAAAATATCACCATTGGGTCTGCTCACCCCACTGCATTTTAATTTTTTAATGTAAATATTGTCACCCAGTTGTTCATTTATGAAAAATAAATTTGTATCTGATGACTACATGAAAATATCTGGTTGAAATATCCTGTCCAGTGAATTTTCTTAAATCTTCGAATGCAGTTAATGTATATTTTGTTTACTCTCCTTTTGAATAGTACATGTATCTGGCAGTAATCAGAAATGAAGGTAATTCTTTAAAGTGATTTATTTCATTTTATTTAACTGCAATTTCTTTAGCGTCAAAGTCTTGTCTCGACAATTATGGAAGAAGTTCCTTGATTAAATGTTATTGGTTATCTTTCATTCCTATGCTAACAACTTTCCAATGAAAAAGAAAAACTTACTATAATGAAATTTGTCCACGGTTTCAGCTATTGAATAACTATAGGGTGTCCCAAAAGATACTTGAACCTCTCAAGGCAGTTGAATGTACATGTGTATGAACTGTGCCATCTGGCTCCAGAGGCAGTTGTCCATACACGGGTATGGACCCTGATTTCTTATTAGCTTAAATTTTAGTCATCTTTTCCCCAAAACAAAAGTAAACATAAAAGATGCCGAAATATGGTTAAATGGGCTGTTTGAGGAGGAAACAAAAATCAGAGAATTCCTGGCTTGATAGATTTACTCTGGTGATAAGATTAAGCAGCAAAAGTATAACGTTATATTTGTTATATTCATTTTTATTTGTTATACTTGTTACATTTTTATATTTATGGTTTATTTAGTCATCACAATTATTTGTAATAATGATGAACATCATTATAGGTGCCACTTAAGTACCTGGGTGTTGTAAGTACAAAATGTGATTCGGTGTTTTTGTGGGGGTATATTGTTAGGATAAAGATTAGTTACCAGAGTCTTGTTTGCAATAGATTATGATAATAATGAGTTTTTAGCTCACAAAATCCCTGCTAGGATACCTAGTTAAATCATCAAACTTGGCACCTCATCATCATCTGTATGATGGCACACATACTGGTGTTCTTGATTATTGGAAATTATTGATAGACTAAACAATTCAAATATAACAATAAATAATGAATGTAAAAGGTTTATTTTATTTTTCCTTCTCTCTCTTGGGATAAAGAGACTTTTGGGACTCCCTGTATAATCCAGAATATTATAATTATGGTTTTAACCCAATTAACTGCTTTACCAGAAGACTCAAGTAATCCAGATTTGCCATTCAACCGAAAAGTTGTAATCCTTGTAAAATCAACACCATTTTTGGCAAGATATATGAAGAGAGGTTTTGGAAGATTGAAGGGTGTATATTGAAAAATATGAGAGGTGGAAAATTTCATTGTCTGTTTCTATGCCTGAAATAGTATAGAATGATAATTTTGGATAAAAGCTTATTTATTCACCTTTTGGGGAAGCATACTGTTCTGTTATCTTTTTAGACCACATCAGGGAATTAAAGAAAATAGATCTGGAGACTACAGTCGAAACAAATTATTCCTAATACATACTAGTACATATTACACTTTATGTATTTGTCTTATTTATGGAAGTGAGATCGTCATTCTACAGGATCATTTTGTTTTATTATGACCAAGATTTTCTTAAATTAGGTTATTTTGGGTAAAAATAATTATTTAAAATTTGAAGTTCTCATTTGTTGTATCGTCATAAGGATAATAAATTCATAGGGAAAATATTTTCATATGTATATTATATTTACATTGAATTGTTAAATGCAAAACTAGATTGAAATTGTGATTGGATTGAACGTATGCTTTACAAAATTTCCATTTTATGAAATTGTTTTGAAGTTTTCCATTGAGAAGGAGTTTTAATTCTTCATCTTTAGCGTAACTAGAGATCGCAATTTAATAAATACATATAAGGAAAACTTTATAATCAGGTATTATCCAAATAGACATTGTGAAATAAAAATATACGTTTGTTACTTTTACGGTATTCACAATTGTGGAGCCATCTATGGTTAAAAAACAAGTGTAAATAACATCCTCGATTCCCCGGAATTCGACAGCAGGATTCTGAGGATTGTGTTATCTATCGCAAGTTTCACAACAATATCGTTTTTGATTGAATGCACTGGTGTTATATAAACGCAACAGACGTGATCCATAAGATAATAATGATCTAATCAGTTTTAATGGTATATTTATTTTAATTCATGTTCAGTTTCTTAACAAGAAAATTTCGCTTATGTAATTCTTTTTTGTATTCGGGATGGAAAATCATAAAATGTGTGCAGTTGACTTACAAATTTGTTGTTAACTGTTACCTTAACGTTTTGGTCAGCGAGCTCTTTATGTTTTGGGGGCATACTAAACTTGGTATCGAGCTGGGAAATAAAGGTAACTGTATGAAACGTATACATTTGACGCTTATTTTATGTGCTGTATTCGATAGTCTATATAGAGATGTTGCGTATTATTTTTAAATTTGGAGTCTAAAATGTTTTACCTAATTATGAAATCGTGTGCTTGAAAATTTGAATTTTAAAAATTACCTTTAAACTTCCTTTCGTAAATAATTTCATCAAAATATTTTTGACTGCCTCAAAGAAGGTTCTGCGAGTGAAAATGAAGAATAATCCATAGCTCATGTGTTTCTTTTCATTGATAGTTGACTAATCAGCAATTTTGCGCGTTTTATAGTTTCCACAAGGATCTAGTTTTATTTCACTGTCAAGAGATAGTCCGTTTTAGGAACAGGATTTGGCTCCCTTTTTCAGCCTTAGTAGAATAATCAGAACTTTTGTCATAATCTTTAGTTTGGATACGTTTTAAAATTTGTTTCAACATTGCATGCTAGAATTTATAATTTTGAATATAGTTCTCATAGTAGAAGTACGAGTGGATTTACGAATTTCGAATCGACGATTTCGGTTTTATCAAATTCCCCGGTTAAATATTATTTGTTACATAACGGAAATACCGAAAGCGACAAGGCACAACTGAAAAAGTCGAGATATACGCGTTTAAAAAAGTAAAAAAACACTTGCGGTTGCTGGCATGGAGGGATGAGAGGGTCAAAAATAGTTAAACACTTTCTGACATAATACATGAACGGTCAAGTCAAGTCTTCATCTTTTTGAGCAGACCTCGTGCTTCACTTAACAAGTAAATACACACAATTCGCACAAATAAGCACAATAATATTCCCTATATATAATACTTAAGAAATGTCGACACATGAGAAAATACATTGACATAAGAGCGAGTGACGTCAGAAGGCATGTAATTGTAGCCCATATACTGGTTTTCATGCCGAGAAATGCCTCTTCTCAGCATTATAAAGCCATATTGTGGAAGATGCAATTATATTTTTCGGGTTCCTAAAGCAGGCATCAGACACCTTAGTCAGTACGGTTTGAATGATTAGGGGGGCCCTAAATCTCAGGGCTCCCCCACATTGAGGGGATTGTGGGGCCTATCAGTATGCCCCTGACCACCATGCTCACCACCACAACTTTTTACATATACAATGGGTCTCTTTCTCTTTGGGAGAACATTCAAATTTTTCTTTTAGTCATTATTTGATTATTCTTTTCATTATATTATATTTATATTAAAAGTAATAATTTCCACTTATTTGAATGTTTTTTGATGTTTCTTTGAAAACAATTCTATTTGTTTTATAGTCTAGTTAGCTTTAAAAAAGCAATCAAAATGTTTAGTTAATGTGTTTTGTATAATCTTTGGGGGAAAATACTTTCAGTAAAAAATAAGATATGGCAATATGTTCTGTACTGAATTTTCACAGTAAATAAAAGTTTGAAAGTTTTTTAACATGAAATATTTGTTCTAGATGTGCAGATATTCTAGATATAATGAAATAAGATGGTTGGATCCAAGGGGAGATCAGTGTTATAATTGTCCCCTCTCTCCCTTGGATGTTCCCATTGCTAAAGCTGGTGTAATTCTTAAACACATTCTACACAGTTCAGTAGCGTACCGGAAAATCTGGGGGGTCCCCTATCTAAATCTTAAACATTTTCCAAGCTGAATTACTTATCATTGCCTGTATATTAATTAAGAATTCCCCACCCCTCTCCCTCACACAAACGCTACTGATATTTTGAAAAGCCTGAAATTATAATAAATAAAAATTATTAATTAAATATAAATAAAAAATAAGTTTCTTTTAGTAACTTTAATCCATTTGGAGAAATATGTTCAAAATATTATATTATGCCTAACAATCCTTATAATGCCATAGAGACAAGAAAAATTAGATGCATTCATTACTCTATGACATTGAGTATGCTTATTAGGAAATTTATTTATCGGTCGATACCGGTGGAGCAGTGGTTGAAATACTTGTCAATGGTTTCAAGTATTGCAGGCTCGATTCTTAGTCAAGGTCAGTGATATTTTACGGCTAAAAAATATGACAAGTATTTGTTTGGCGGGGAAGTGAAGCTGTCGATCCAGTGTGTACAATGTTGGTGCACTTCAAAGAACCCCTTTTCATATGGGACATTAGGTAGCTAAGACCTTGGCACCTGTAAATAACCCCCCTTAGGGGAACGGGGAGTATGACCAATGCTTACGTAAGATTTTTTATCTAAGAAATACATGAACGGTCCCGTAGTGAATAAATACAATCTGTAAAATTCTATGTGCCATCAGGGGCAGCTCGTGGTGTCGAAAAGAAGGGGGGCTTCACGTCAACCAAAATCTACCTATGTACGTATATATGAAAACAAAAACTTACTTCATGATGATATTGGAAACCTAAAGTAGTGACTACTGAACTAACTGGTAATTGAAGTCAAGTCTTCATCCTTTAGAGCCCGAACAGTGGACGCATTCCTCATGCTTCACTTAACAAGTAAATACACACACTATGCACAAATAAGCACAATAATCTTCCCTAGCTATATATAACACTTAAGAAGTGTTGACACATGAGAAAATACATTGGCATAAGGACAATAGATGTCAGAAGGCATATAATCGTAGCCTTTATCTTGCACTTTTTTTCATGCTGAGAAATGCCTCTTCTCAGCATTATAAAACCGTATTTTTCCATTGTGGTGCATCAATGCCAGACCCTTCAGCCTAATTTTAACGTTGTAGCTCATCTAGAAGTCAAATAATATTGATCGAATTGTTTAAATTTTAACGGCCGCAATAACATGGTTTCCACAGCTGAAGAAAATACAGTTTGAATAATGCTAAGTCAGAACTGCTTGTCAGCCATATTTGATACATAGGTTTGGCCAATGCATGCTTTAAAATGAAACTTTAAACCATCTTGGGAAGGATATTATATGGCAGAGAGCTGCTTAACAACAAGCGGCACATTTATTGAAGCCTCCTTCCTCACCTACCATGCTCCTCCTATGTTTCATGAAGGAAGATGGTAGATAAACAACAAGGCAAGTTTCCCCCATCATAAATGGAAAGGACGACTGCAAGGAAGGCTAGCTACTTTTTGAACAGACCTCTTATATATAGGAGGATACTAATGTCCAGCCCAAACTACAAGAGCTACAGAGCTGAAAGTTTCTGCGTTTGCAGAAGTAATGGAGAAAAAATAAGACCTCTAACCTAAGTAACATGGGTTTGACTACAGAAATTCCAAATGTTGCATTTCTCCCCATAAGCATTGTGCCATTTTTGTAAATTAATTTCAGGCATTTTCCCATAAGCTGGAGAAATGAAAGTTTGAGTGTTGCTAGAGGGCCGCTATATCTATTAAGAATTGGTATCATTTTTGCTTTTAGTGTCCTGGGTTCGACTCCAGATGCCCCGGAAAATCTCCCATAAGTTAGCATGGGGAAATGTTAATCCAGTGTGTAGACCAATCTAAGAAGAATAGACAGCTGAAATTTTGCATGATTATAGGACTTTGCTAAAAGCCACCTAGAAAAATCGAAAAGTTAAAAATTGTTAAATTTTAGGGGTTGTTTTTACCCCATTTGTAAATTAAAGCTTAATAATTTTTATCTCAGAAACTATAAGTCATAGGTACAAGATTTTTCAAACATTTTGTAGCAAATTCCACATAGAAAAAACGAAAATCTTGAAAAAGTTCATTTTTGCTCCCATAAGTTAGCATTGGGAAAGGACATTCCAGTGAATAGACCTTTCTAAGAAGTATAGGGAGCTGAAATATTGCATGATTATAGGATTTTGCTCACAACCAGAAAAATCGAAAATTTCAAAATTATTAATTTTTAGGGGTTGTTTTTACCCCATTTGTACATTATAATTTAATATTTTTTATCTCAGAAACTATAAGTCATAGATACAAACTTATAAATATTTTGTAGCAAATTCTGTATAGAAAAAATTAATATCTTGAAAAAGCTCAACAATGCAGCTGCTAAAAATTCGAAGATGTTTAAACAAATTTTTTAAATTTATATATTTCTGAATGTGCTACGAAGCTGAAATTTTTTTAAAGAATTTGTAAAAAAATACAAAATATGGATTATAGAAATTTTGATATTTTAATTTGGCTGTTAAAAATTCTTAAAATTTAAACATATAGATAAATGTTTACATATTACAGAGTGAGCTAGGGAGCTGAAATTTTAAAGCAAATTAGAGATTTGTGCAAATGCATGAATAAGCATTTGAATATCTCCATGAAGTTCTTATTGCAGCCATTAAATCCTTTTTAATATTTAAATAATGACAAATATTATTTCACCCCTAGGTGTGCTTTAACTTTAAAATATGGCAGAAATGTGTGGCATTACTACCCCACAATGGAAAAGTATAATATTCTTAAAATTGCAAATTTTAGGGATTGTTTTACTGCAATATTGTTCCATAAGTAAAGAAAGACAACCGATGCAGACATGAAATCTTTTGAATTAACCACTCCTTTCCATGCCAGACACCCAAATGGGAAAACCCTCTTGAGGAGCGAGTGGAAAGGGAAAAAAACAAACCTTCATGAGTTTGGTCCTTACTCCTTATCTAGGCAGAAGGAAAATGACTCACCGTGACGAGTGACTAATGCTCACGTGACTCGTGGAATGGTGTCGGTTTTTGAGGAGATTATCTCACAATTATAGCAATGAGTGGGTGCGCAATTCGTTGGTCCTCGTGATTGACTGTAATTCTTTCATGTGATCGATGCGTACAGTCATCTCTGCTATTACGCGATAGTTGCATTCATGTAAGATGCCGACCTACAGAAAATCGCGTAATAAAAATAACCTGGGACCTCCGCAGAGATTAAATTTGACCTTTGATAGGTTAAAGCGCCGGTAATGAAATCGAATAAGAGCAAACTCGCATATGTAAAATTTTACATTTTACAAGCAGCTTTTTTACAGATTAATCGATCTCATTAGAGCAAATTCGCAGAGATGACTGTATTTATAATTTTTATTCAAAATCAGCGATGTAAGAATTACGATTTCGTGTAAGAAGCAGCACGAGAAAATTGTAGAACGTTTTAAATAATAGTAAATATATTTTTTCACTTTTTGACCTCCTGGTTTCAAAATCGACGTTATTCTGAATCGGCGCAAATTGGACCAGTGCAAATCGAGGGCTACCTGTACTATAATTTTAGTATATTAACATTTTCGTATCAACACTCTGTTCTTCCAATAATGGAATGGAAAAATCCAGTGACATTTTAGGTGAAGTTAATAAATGATATTAAGCAAAATTGCAGTAGTTATGTTGCATATTATGGTAAAAAAGGAAGTAGCTCTAATTTTATATGTAAAATAAAGTAGATGAAAAAAGTAGGTGAAATTGCAGTAGGGCATCAGTAGTAGGTCGAACATCCTGCCACATTGAAATAGTGGTATCCCCATTTAATGTTTTTCTACTTTTAAATGAGATATTTTTCTTAAGTTGCTAAGATGGTTTGAATATATGTAATTCTTTGAGGTATGGAAGGAACTGGACATATTTTGTATGTTAGTTGAAGATCGCTCGCGTGTAATTTTTTATGCAAGAGCTCACTGAGATCGGTGGGCAGTGCAGTTTCATCAAACGAAATTGATTTTTTTATATGATCATCCATCATTTAAGCCAGTTACTGATCTAATAAAATATGATGATTCCTAGGAATTTAATTAAGATACTATATCAATTAGTTCTAAAATCATTGTCAAAATCTTGGAACGATTTGCCTAAAGCATCCGTACGTAAATAATAGTGTAAAATCTGTGGACCAATGAACCAAATTGGGCTGGGAGAAAGTTAAATAAAAAGATTAATCATCATTGCAGTGGATGTCAGTGTTCCCAATTCTTAGTTAGACCATTGTATTTATTTTATCTATGCAATCAACGGTGTTTACTTAATAAGATTTTACTTTGTGTATAATTCAAGTTAAAATAGCATTCACTCAAATTATCTCTTTTGTAATCTTTGTCTGCAAATCCAGTATCAGGAAATCAAATTCATTTTGTTTGATCGGTTTTCTCTCTGGTTATCACGGAATGTAAAATTTTGCAGTCTTCTGTCTTCCATCTCTCCGCAGGAATCTCCCGGTTAACAATTATAAGCAGCTTTATTGCTCTAATTTCGGAATAATTTAAGCAGAAAATAAAAGTTCTCAAGCATCATTTTTTATAATTTTTAAATACATGTATAGGAAACATCACATTTAGTAAGTATATAGGTACATACACTTAGTTCATCACAAGAAAAATTTATCAGTTGTACATATATAAAAACACTACAAAAGAAAGGAAATATTTTTTTCAATATAAAATAAAACAAAAATGTACATCGAATTATCAAGATATCAGTTTGAGCTGGTGACTTGTATGTTTTTTCAGACATTACAGGTGTAAGTACAGTTGAACACAAAACCACTTGTGATTGTTGGATCCTATAATGATACATAATAATATGTATGTACATATATAAATTTTTTTGTGAGCAGAATTTCAATAAATGTTACATTACAATGGAGTTAGATTAATGAGGAAACATTAAACATAACCGAAAAATTCCCACCATCAGAATTTAAGTACTATATTTACTGTAAAAGAAATCCCTTTTTATCTATCGATCGACAACTATTTGGCGTTATTATTTTTAAAGAAAGGTGACTTTCCGAATAAAACCTCCTCGCTGATTGATTTAGGATTTCATTCATGCAGGAAATAATTATAATTACCATTAAATATAAAGAAGTTTTTAGTTTTCTATACCATTTGAAAATTACCGATGAAGATAAGTTATTGAAAGAACGTAAATATCTGCATCTGGATATGATAGATGGAAGCCGAAAATAAGTGTTTTTTTCAGGTTAACGGCGTAGTTTTATTAATATTACACTTAAGTTTTCGCTTCCATGGAACCTGCCCTTATTGACATAATACCCCGTTTTGCGCGAATTTCGCTTAGAGGGAAATTTTCAGGAACCTATCTGTCGCGTAAAGCGAGGTATTGTTGCATTTTGATCGAAAGAGAAAAACTTAGAGCGGTGTACATTTTGGAAGTCTAATGTATAGGTATTATACATCACAAACTGCAAGAATTTATGAGACAGATGCTGTGTTCCTTTGCGTCAATTACTGGTCTCCTCAAAATTTCGAAAAAAAGCGCCTCTATTATGCTTCGGCCCGTGACTGAGCGAGAGGGTGGAAAAAACGCGGGTACAGTGCTCGCGGACGTACGCCCGATTGATAGTGACGTATCGGGGCGAAAGACTCGAAGATCACCTCGGGAAGTGGTTTGCAGATGAGTAAAAATTCGATGAGACAAGCTACAGGGCCAAACTACTTAGTTAGTCCCCTCCACTCGACTCACCGTTTGGCGTTTTAGGTAGTGTTTGGGGCGATTGCATCTGTATTTAGAGGGATGTCCGATAAAGATGGGACAGCGAATCAGTTGTACCGTCACGGGCTCCTTACACGGGTGCAACACCTCCACAGCTGTACTGTTCACTTTACGCATAAATGCAACAGTGGATATATTGAAACATGCATACACACGCTGGCACTTGAGGCGGAACTCAGTCTTTGTGTACCATCTCCTATTTCTCGAGGCTGCATTCGCGGTTCCTTTTCTTGCTAAAGCTCCGTTTACACGAGGCAAACTGGGTAGAACGACTGAGGAATCGAAAGCAAATCGCCCGTGTAAACCCCCTTTCGGCTTGGCAGGTCTAAGAGCGTTTTGATTCCACAAAATTAGAAAGTTCTCTACATTTTCTGAAGCGATTCCACCGCACCAAGTAACTCAGTTGACGCCGTTTCGTTTTGAACTATCGAATCGACTCTGTATAAACCGTCTAATCAGTTTTCGCTCTCCACCGATCTCGCACGCTCCAAGTCGTTCGACCCAGGTTGCCTCGTGTAAATGGAGTTTTAAGGGCGCTCCTCCGTCTTCTCCTCGGAAGAATATATTTCCTCGTAAGAAGACGTGAGACTAAAACAACACACTACGGGATCGTTCTCAAGCGATGAAGCGTGTGGACCTGTATAAGGAGCGGTAAGGCAGGATCAAGCAACGCGATTAACTTTGAAATTCTAGTGCGGCACATATTAAACCATTATCACACAAAAATGATACAATCTTCTTCGCTTGCTACACATAATGTCCACTCCTTCCCATAGTCTTCGTTGCTTCCCCTTGAGGCGCCAATGCGTGCGGCCATCGACTTCCCTCTAACTTCGGGGAGGAGGAATGAGGGGGGAGGGGGGTTGTGAGGGTGAGTAAAAGGGAAGGGTAAAATGGGTAAATATGGAGATAGTCGAAAAAAGAAGGAAGGGAGGAGAAAAATCGGAAGGCTGTTGTATGATGTGTTTGGCCACGGACGTGCCCAAAAATTACCCGTCAGACAAGGTGTTTTCGTGGAGGCGTTAAACGTGGGTGAAGAGGCGTAGTTTTTCCTCGGGCATGGAAATGGGTGTAAGCCCGTAGGCAAGCAAGAGGTTATTATTAAAGGCTTTGAATAAACCGGCCTTGGGACCCCTTCAATGGCAGGTGGGTCCTGTCTTTAGGAATAAGATTTAACATGTAGGAATTGGAGAATGCATTAAATTAAACTTAACAATTTTAGTCCAAATATAAAAATATGTAAATATTATTCTTTACCACGATTACTCCCCGAGTATCACCGCTAAACATCCGGAGTAGGTTGTATAGGTTTATTTCATATATTATATATATATATATATATATATATATATATATATATGTATGTATGTCGTTTCCAACCTCGGGTTGCGACCCAAATCAGGATCGCGCGGGGCATCCGCAGTATGATCGCGAAGAGCCATCAGCAGGACCGGCATCAGACAGTAAGCAAGTGAGGCAATAGCCTCAGGACGCAGGGTCGATGGAGCGGCCTCATGTCATGTTGACATACTGAGGCCTATCCCTCTTGCCAAGTTTGGTCTTACAGCAGGGGCGACAACCCTGCTCAAAGAGAAACATTTGCGAAAACGGGAGGGAAGTAAGTATAGGGAAACCAAGGGAAACACACACAGTGTACCCCAGTGCAGCCAATCTGACTTTTTCCCGCTAGATCTGGCGTGTTTTGGAGTCGCTTATCGGAAAAAATTATCGTTTAGCGAATAGTGGGAAATCTAGCGTGAATGGTGTAACTTTTGGCATTTTCTGAGGGAATTTGAGAGTTGAAAGCGGTAAGAGATTGCTACATAGCACATGATCGCATGTCAGAGATTGTAAGGCCCCAAAACCTGGCGGGATGGTGACCGGTGCACACACAGCATTGAATGAGAAAAGAGTTATGACCGAGTATTTGTCTTGTCTCGTGAAGGGTAAAGCAAAATGACCCTGGATCCCAAATACAATCGAGATGGAGTGGATTTCGAAGAAATGTTTTTGTAAGAAATTTTCAAACCACATTTGGGGAAAGTAGAACGCTTTTTAGTCATTAGTTTCACTAGGGTTGTGATCGAAGCAAGACCAATGGTGATAGTGCGTCAGTGTTTTTTGGATTTGGATACAAGATTTGTAGTTTGTGAATTATAACTCGTTAGTATTTTCATCCGATATAATGAAATCGTATTTTATGGTTTTCGCTTAGTATATTAAGTTAATTTTGAACTGTGCACTTTTTAAGGAGGAAATACTTGGTTCCGGGAGTGATTGGTTTCTTAACAATAATAACTTTTGTTTTCAACTATTCTTACGAATTAGTCGAAATTTCTCTGGCGTCAAATTTGTAGCATTTGGTAAGTCGTGATTCAAATTAATCACTTTTTAACACAGACATTTTTCTCAAATACTAATTCAACAAGTATCACCGCTAAACATCCGGAATAGATTGTACAGGTTTATTTCATATACATATGTGGTTGCGACCCAAATCAGGATCGCGAGGGGCATCCTCAGTATGATCGCGAAGAGCCATCAAAAGAAAACTCCCAGATTTCGATTTGTATCTATGTATTATTCAGAGGGGGATCTTGCTGCAAATCTTTGAAGGGCATTGAAAAAAAAATTTACTGATGCATATTTATTATTATATTTATTATTGTTAGATATATAAATACGTCCGATTCCTGGTTCCTGGAATATACTTAAAACGCGAATAACTTGATCAAATACGCAGATATAAACTTACAATTTGGCAGAGATAATCTCCCCTAATATAAAAATGCTATGACGAAGGAAAATTTAGGAAAAACTCCAGGGTTCGACTCCAGGGGATGATTTGTATTTACATAAGATAACACGTAAAAATCGAATTTTGACGTGCAGGCTTTTCTTCTTTTTGAGATAAAGGTAGAAAGAATGGACTCATGACCTTTAGATTTATGTCATTTTAATGGAAAAATTGGAAGGTTTTCTATTTTTGAAATTGTTTTTTGCTTGCAGTTCGAAATCCTTTAAACGTTTAATTAAAATATTTTGGAGAAATATTGTCATTTTAACGGGATGTTGCCATTCCTACCAATTACATCATTAAACCTCGAAATCATATTGTTATTCCAATTCTTATGGGTTTAAGCGTGATTCAAATTATAATAGAGGATCAAATATTATGCATTTCTAACTTTCGTCCTTTATTCGTTAGAGGCTATATCGATGCCGACTTTAAGAAAACTGATGGAGAGAGACAGAAAATAGCTGCGACATGAAACTGTGGGTGTGCGCGCTCGTTCTGTGTTTCGAGGCTATGAAAAGGTATTAAGGGAAGGATAGAGGAAAAGAGGAATAGGGATACAAAAGTAAGATAGAAAAGGAGATTGAGAAGGAAGGTGAGGCAAGTAAAAGAGGTGATTGGAAGACGGAGAGAGAAAAAAATCGAAAGAGATGAAAACTAGAGAAAATCAAGTGTTTTAAACTGAACATGGAGAAGATAAAGGACAAAAGAAAGATATAAAGAGTACCTACATCAGAATGTGGAGATGAGATAAAAAGGAGAAGAATTTTTAATATAATAGGAGTGAGAACTGAAGAAAATGGCAAAAAAGAGAGGGTGTAAGAGCAGAGGATGAAGACGAGAAAGAAAATGGAGTAGAGGAGAGAGGTCGGAGGGAAAAGAGATCAAAAAGTTGAAAAGGAGAAAATGGAGGAGAGGAAGTTGTGAGTCGAGTAAGGTAAAAGAAGATAATTTGACTCGGAGAAAGAAATTAACAAAGCAGACTAAAGAGAAGAAAGAAAACGAATAAAACTGAGAAAAGTAGGTAGAAGTGGTCATCTGCAAGGAAAGATGTGAACTGGAAAAAAAGTTGAATGATGCCGTGTTGGCGTGGAATAAGAGGGAAGAGACGTGTTTTAAAACAAAAGATGGGAGAAAAAAACGAATTAGTTATATCTCGGGAACTACGAGATATCGTCTTTGGGAAGTGGAGTATTTAAGATGGAGGATGTTTGAGTTTGGGTCTTAACGACGGAGAGGAAAAAGGAACGGTCTTTCGGATGATTTGTTTCATCCATTCTATCACTAAACGATCTTTTTTTCCGAGCGACGGACTCGGGATTGTTGTTTTTCTTTCTACCTCCCTCTCAGACTGTAAGACGCGATCATTTATCTTTGGGGCATTTAAAAGTTTGGACCAGAAACGGCGTAATTCTGTACTGTCGTTAGCGTCGTTCGTTGTGTCAACGAGATATCTTCCTATGATAGGCGGTTTTAGGGGTCGAAAAAAAGACTACATACGTTTTAGGAGCAGTGGCGGGGGCTAGACGAGGTCGTGGAAGCATATACTGCTTTGGAGTCTGGACATGTGGCATGACATTCGTGAATAATGGAGCTACTCTCTCTCTCTTCGTGGCCGATAAATAAGTTTTGTATTATTACGATTAATTTAGCACCATGATATGACGCCATCACGGAATCCCAGTTTTTCTCTGTGAGAACGATATATTATATATATTATATATCATAGTTGGGTATCTCGAGCAATCTTAATTCACCTCCTCATAATTAGTGATAATATTGTTCTTTTACAAAGGGGTAATATATTTAACATAATTTTGGCTGAGAATACGGAGAATGTTGTAATATTTGGAATAAAACACTCTATGCTGTGATTTCTTTAAAAAATACTTACTTCGCTTCACACTTTTCAATCAGTGCATATCCGTAGCGAAATGATTTTTTTCTTTAATAAGATTAATATTTTTTATCCCAAATAAATCAAATTCTCAGGAAGGAAACGCGCTTTAATCCGGAATTGATTAAATTCTTGTCACCGGTTCCCGGAATCTCTCCCTGCTCTTTAAAAGTGCGACATTTTTCTTTCGATAAAAAATAAACTCGACAAAAAGTTTCATCCGATACGAGATGAGAATTCCTTTTTTAAGAGGGGACTGCCGCTGTAAGATTTCGTTGTTACAGGGGGATATTGGTCACAGTAAATTAGATTCCTTCTATTTGACTCTCTTGAAAGGTTCCTTCAATCTTAAAGTGAATATTTGTGAGGCAATCGAACAGATAAGTGGTTTGCGCTAAGCCACGAAAGTTTATTTTTATGTTAGGGTAATATCAATGCATAGTGAGGGACAGACAGAGGGGCATTGACATATTATCCGGGTGTGAAATTCCTGTCGTAAATTAGAGGAAAGTGCAAAATCGCGAAAATGTAAAATCCGTTTAAATTTATCATTGTTCTTATGGACCAAACACTGGGACCGAAAGAAAGGGTCTAGGAACCTCTGATTTGTATAAACGATCTCAGCAGGATTGTAAGCAATAGTTATAGATAATTCGCGGACGACACGGTGGTTTATAGAATAATTCATGACGAAGATGTTCAGATCGTCTAACGTGTTTTAGATTCCATTTTGACATGGTATATTATAGGTGTCTCCAACCTTTATTTTGCTGACGTATCCCTTAAGAGTAGGTATTTTGAATAGCAGTGTACTCCTTAGTTTAGGTTAAAATGACTATGAAACAAACAACGCTCAATTAAGATAGATAACTCATGTTTATAATGTTAAAATCACATTTTGGCGTATTTTTCTAAATCATTGCAACTTTTGATTCAGAAGCCATGCATCGCAAACGAAGTAGGAAGAAAAATTATTATCTTTAAGATTTTTTCAAACTTAACCTTAAGGCCTTAAGGCCGAGGTTCACAAACTACGGCTGACGAATCCCCAATGGGTTCGCAAGAAGACTCAGGGGGTTCGCGGAAAAAAAATCCTTAATGTCATTTGCACAGTGTATTCCACTGCACGGTTTATGTTAATTATTGTCTTCAGTGATGGGACTGATTTAATTCAGAGTATTTATTTCCTTCATTTGTTAGGGGTACTAGTCTTTGTTAGCTCCTATGTCCTATCTAGCTCGACGGATGGTCCACTACTGCAGGGTGCTGCCATCTAACGTATTAATGCAGAACTTTTTGGAACTAATACCTCATTTCCGAGTTCATTAGTTTCATTTCATTGTGACAGTTCGCAGACTAGTTTTCCTTGTTTTGAAGCAAAATGCCTCGACCAAGTACTTCAAGTTCTCGTGATTTTTTGCACGATTAAGATATTTTAGGTGAATTAGATAATAGTTCCCTCCCTAAGGACTGCATAACCTTACAGAGGTGGGAGGGTTTGTGTACTCTTATGAACCAAAGAGCTATGCCGGCGGGAGATAATTCTCCTGGTAGGACCATCCAAGCCGGAAAGGTCTAAGGGGAAGCGTCAGACTAAGAAGCAGACTTGGGGGTTTTAAATCCCCCTGTTCAAGGGCAGCAGCTTGCACAGTACCTCTGGAGGTGGTGATCATGTGGATCTGAACAGCTACAGATGGGTAATCATTCTGTGAAACTGCGATGAGGAAAGCAAGGGGAAACTACCTCATTATATATCCCATGATAGGCTGAAAAGCTGTAAATACCTCTATGGATCTCTCTGGGGTAAAATATTCCGGAGGTAAAATAGTCCCCCAATCGGATCTCTGGGTGGGGACTACCCTAGGGGATGCACAGAGGAAATGTAACATTAATAGGAAAGCAAGTGGTGAGAAATTAAGAATAGGCACATGGAATGTTAGGACTATGAATTCAGGGGGTAAACTAGAGAACTTAAAAAGGGAAATGAGAAGGAATAATGTAGGTATAGTAGGTCTTAGTGAAGTTCGGTGGGAAGGAGAAGGCGAGATAAATTCAGACGAATTTAAGATTATTTACTCGGGAGGAGAGAAAAAGGAAAGGGGAGTGGGGATTATAATGAGAAAAGAGATAGCTGAAAGAATTAGCAAGGTAGTGACAGTTAATGATAGATTAATAGCCGTAAAACTTCAGATGGAGCCAGTGGAAATGCTTATAATTCAAGTGTATATGCCAACGTCTAATGCTGGCGACGACGAAGTAGATGAAATGTATGAACAGATTATGGAGATATTGGAGGAGGAGGGAAAAGGAAGGGTCAACACCATAGTAATGGGAGACTGGAACAGTGTAGTCAGAGAGGGACAGGAAGATAACATAGTGGGAAAATATGGACTAGGGAAGAGAAATGAAAGAGGGGAGAAACTTGTGGAATTCTGCCATAGAAATAGATTGATTGTAACTAATACATGGTTTAAGCATCACCAGCGGAGACTTTACACATGGAGAAGCCCAGGAGACCAGAGACGATACCAGATAGATTACATACTAGTCAATGAAAGATTTAGAAATAGCATTAAAAATGTGAAAACATTACCAGGGGCAGATATCGATTCCGACCACAATCTTTTGGTGGCAAATACACAATGTAGACTGAAGAGCGTTAAGAGAAACATAAGAGTTAACAAGAAATGGAACTTAGAGGAACTCCTTAAAAACAAGGAGGCTATCATGACTGAGCTGGAGGAAAGGTTGGGGGAGAGAGCTGAAGAAAATAGGAAGAGTGTAGATGAGGAGTGGAGATAAATCCATAGCAACATTAAAGATGTAATGGAAAAGAAGGTAGGAAAGGTAACGGGTGAAAGAATACAAAAACCCTGGATCACAGCAGCCATGCTGCAAAAAATGGAAGAGCAGAGAAAGTGGAAGAACATAAACACTGAAGAAGGCCAAAGAAAATACAAGGAGTTAAATAATGCTTTAAGAAGGGAAACAGATAAAGCCAGAGAACAGTGGATAAATGAGAAATGCGAGGAGATTGTCGAATGTGAAAGAATTTGTAGAACAGACCTCATGTATAGCAAAGCAAGGTAACTATTCAAGAAAAAGGCAAGAAAGATAGGACGTAAAGGAATCATGAACAAAAGTGGTAAAATAGTATCGGAGCCAGACAATGTAAAGAATGTCTGGAAAGAATACATTGAGGTTCTGTATGACAAAGAAGGAAAGCCAAGAAATATTGAATTAAATGAAGAAGAGGATGTGGAAGAAGACCAGCTAGGATCAAGTTTTCTCGAGTCTGAAGTTAAAAGAGCAATTGATGACATGAAAAGAAGGAAGTCTGTTGGGAATGATGATATACCGGTAGATATTCTTAAGGTTTTGGGGTCGAAAGCAGTTAAGCAACTAACAAAATTTTTTAGCCAAGTATATGATACTGGCATATGGCCTGAAGATTTTTTAGATGTTGTTATGGTACCACTGGAGAAAAAGAACAATGCAAAATGTTGTAAGGATTACAGAACAATTAGTTTAATTTCTCATACAGCTAAAGTTCTAACTAGAATAATAACCAAAAGAATTGAATGTAAAATAGAAAAGGAGCTGCAAGATAATCAGTTTGGTTTCAGAAGAGGAAGAGGGACTAGAGATGCTATAGGATGTATGAGGATGATGATAGAAAGAGCGCTAGAAGTCAATAAAGATATGTATTTTTGTTTTGTAGATTGGGAGAAAGCTTTTGACCGAGTGAAATGGGATAAAATGTTGGGTATTTAAAATAAAATAGGAATAGATTGGAAAGATAAAAGACTGCTTAAAAACCTTTACTTTGATCAAAAGGCTAGAGCCAGGGTTGAAGGAGAAGAAACAGAAAGTACTTCAATAGGGAGGGGAGTGAGGCAGGGATGTCCTATTTCACCAGCGATATTTAATATTTATGCAGAAACAATAACAGAAGAAGTGTTGATGGAAGAGAAAGGATTTAAGATAGGAAGTGAAAGTATTACCACCATTAAATATGCAGATGATCAGGGATTAATAGCAGAAAATGAGAAAGAGCTTCAGAGGATGACAGACAGACTAGTGGAGGTTGGCCAACAATATGGAATGAAGATCAATGCTGAAAAAACGAAAGTCATGGTGGTTTCAAAGGAACATAAAGAATTAAATATAATGGTAAATGGACAAAAATTGGAACAAGTATGTAGTTTCAAATATCTTGGCAGTATTTTAGCGCAGGATGGAAGTAGTACACAGGACATCAGAAGTAGGATTGCAATGGCAAAAGCAGCATTTAATGAGAAGAAGGAGCTTCTCACAAGCAAGAAAATAAATTTAGAAACAAGGAAGAAATTAGCAAAATGCTACATATGGAGCATAGCTCTTTATGGTGCAGAGATGTAGATGGTAAGGAGAAAGGAGGAAAAATATTTAGAAAGTTTTGAGATGTGGGTATGGAGGAGAATGATGAAAGTGAAATGGACAGAGAGGAAGAGAAATGAAGAAGTATTAGAAATGGTGGGAGAAGATAGGATGCTAATAAAAACAATCAGGAAAAGAAAAGCAAATTGGATAGGGCACATATTGAGAAGACAGTGTTTACAAAGGAAGATCTTAGAAGGAAAAATTAGTGGAAGAAGAGGAAGAGGGAGAAAAAGAATAGGAATATTAGATAATATAAAGCAGGGATATAATACTTATAGAGATATAAAAGAGGCTTCTAGGGAGAGAGAGAAATGGAGGCAGCGATTCAGTTAAAACCTGTCTTCGGACAGAAGCATGATGAATGAATGAATGAGATAATAGTTATAGTGAAGGTGATGATTCTACCTATTCTCCAACTGAAGAAGACCTAATTTGGAACAATATCAGCATCTAAGAAGATGGGGATGAAGATGATCCAAACCGTATAGTTGTTTCAAATTGGACTTTGTGGAAAATAGTGACTCAGATTTTAGCATTTTCCATTTGATGTTGCAAATACTGGATATCTACCTACTTGTGGTAGTGCCAATCCAGCAACACCCATTGAGTTTTTTCAAATGTTTTTCAGTGATCTATTTCAACAAATTTGTGATGAAACGAATCGTTATGCTGAGGAAAAATTGAACAGAAAGCGGCCTCTTCAAAAACATTCAGTGTGGAATCAATGGGTAAATGTTTTCTTAGATGACATGAAAGCATTTCATAGTGTGTTATTGAACATTGCAATGCAGAAAAATAAATCACTTCAAGACTTTTTTCCATGGATTGGCTTGATTCCTCAGAATTTTTTGTCAGTGTTATGAAACGCAAAAGATTTTTTCAATATTTTGGGCATTGCATGTTTCCTCACCTGACTATGTAGGCAGTGCTAATGAGCAAGTGCAAAGAAGGGTCAGAAAAGTGAAACGTATTGTTGATTATTTATGTGAAAAATTTCTTCAAGACTATCGGCCAAGTAAGTTTCTCGCAGCTGATGAATCTACAGTGTCTTTCAAGGGTAGGATTGTGTTCAAAATGTATAATCAACAAAAACCAATGAAGTGGGGACTCCGTATTTATGTAATTGCAGATTCTAAAAATGGGTATGTTTGCTCATCCCATATTATGGTAGTGTGACCACCAATGCGTTCATGAGGCCAGATCTTTCTTTTACAGAAAGAGTAATTCTAGAACTTGTGACGTCCGTTACAAACAAGACACAGGCTATCAACTTTATACTGACAGATTTTATACTGGCACATTATTAGCTGAAGAATTGCTAAAAATGAGAATTCATCTTACTGGGACTGTGCTAGGAAATAGAAAAGGATTGCCTCCTCAGATGAAGAAAAAAAATTGAAATTGAAGTTGCATGAGACAGTTGCTTACCGCAAAGATAAAGTCATGATTTTGGCTTGGAAGGACAAGCGTACTGTATTGATGTTATCAACTAGCCATAACCCGCAGACATCCACTGTTCAAAGGAATTCAAGGAAAACTATAGAAGTGATTCAAAAACCAAACATGATTATTGATTACACAAGCAAAATGGGTGCAGTTGATCATGCTGATCATTACTGTTCCAGTAACGGATTTTCTGTGAAAAGTTTGAAATAGTGGCGCAAATTATATTTCTGACTACTTGAAGTTTCTTTCGTGAACAGCTTCATACATACAATGAACACTGTGTCAAAAAGAATAGTAAAACTGACTCACAAGCAGTTTTGGAAGTCAGTCATCGAAGGTCTTGTAGGAACAGTGAGAAATACATCGTACAAAAGAGGAAGAACATCATTTCTAGATAATGAAAAAAGACTTGATGGGACCTTTCATGCCCTAAAAAAGATGGAAGGCAACGAACACAAGGATTATGCAGTGTGTTAAAACAGAAAAACTCTGGGTGGTAGAAGAGAAACTGTCTATTTTTGTGAAACTTGTCCAAGAAATCCAGCTTTACATCCAGACACATGCTTCAAAAAATATATCACATTGAAAAAATTTTGAGACTAGGATGTAAATTTCATTCTCTGTTTGCATAGAATTAAGTCATAATCATTTTCATCATTTATTGAAGGAGTGCAAAGGGTTAAGATTTCTTTAATTAAACAACAAAGTTGAGACAAGCTTGTGTGTGTAAATTAACAAACTTTATTTTTGTTGATGAGAGAAATCGAATACTTGACAAATTTGCATGAAGTTTTTTAGACTCTGACGCAAAATGTTTTTTTGGGGAAGAGAAATTTTAACTATAATGACAAACACATTATTGCCACATCTACCTGTCTAAGGCTGTCATTTGTTAGGAGTGATATTTTTCTTTGATTATATAGTAACACAAGTTGTTGAGCTAATAATTACATTAATAAAGCAAAATTTTTATTTTAAGTGCCTAACCTTGAATTCTTCGATGCGGTATAGGACAATATTTTAATAAAACATTTTTAATCATTTTTTGTTTGAGTGTAATTTACACGCAAAATTAAAGTATTTTAATTTCCATACCTGAAGGGGGATGTTTAAGCACGTAACTCCCTCCTTGGCTACGCCACTAATATTCAGGTTTGAAAGATGACCCTTAAAAATTTTAATTTTAAGAGAGGGTTCACAAGATTTGGATTTTTATGAAATGGGTTCGCGGAATGAAAGAGTTTGGGAACCTTAAGGGTATGCATACTCCTGGTTGGCAACCCCTGACCTAATCGATCGATTTCAGTTAACATCCCCATTTCGCATTCGTTCATTCTTCTTCCTTTATGAATCATAAAGTAGAACTGCATCCCCTTTCCTCATGCTTAAGGCTGGATTTCGGTTAGAATTTTAAAATGAATTGGTGAAAACCCAATGATTTCAATGATAAAGGAGATTCTGGGTCATCATTTCATTGAGGATGCAAGAGACTAGCAGATATTCACCAACTGGTAAAAATATATTTTGATGACTTTTCCTATGTTACTATTAGTGTGATAATCAGTACTGGCTCAAGGTGTATTGTCACCCCTAGCACCAAATTTGCTCGGGTGCACCTCTCCACCAACATTTTTCATTGCTATTACAAAATTCATTATATCATCTAATATAATTGTTATCAATTTTTAAATAATTTTTTAAAACTGTTCACCATTCGTTTCAATGAGATACGTTACGATAAACATTAAAGCTAAAATGATAGAATGAACCACTTCGGAGAGGTTGGTGAAAAAATTGCGAGTAGAAGCATTGTTTGAATTTGTATGTAAATTCTATGTACATATATGACAAAGTCATAAAGTCTTTTTAGATTGGCACTTTCCAGTATTATGTGACCACTCAACACTATTAGTTGCAAGACCTGAAAGTTTTAAGGACACCTGAACAAACCTCAGCGAGCACCACAGTGAACCTTGATGGATGCCATGGCACCCACAGGCACCATGTTGAGAAGTCCTGGGCAAGAGGTTCTTGGGTATGACAAAGGGTAGTTAGGTTGGCTCTGATTCGATCGTACCTGGTCACCGAATTAGCTAGCAAATTGCGATCTTCTTTTTTCCCCAAAAACTATCCAACAAATTACCCAGCGCATCATTGGATGCGATATATTACTTCCTTTATCAACATTTACCCACCCATTCACTGCACACATGGTGAGGAATACTGTTTTGGGGATTGTGAGGACGTGTAAGCTGCTCGAGCAGTCAACTTGATGTTATTGAGGTGGTTAAAAATTTGCAATCTAAATTATTAGATTGTATTGATATGAACAAAAAGAGAGGGTGAGGAAATCTACTTGCTCAAGTCGCAAATGGCGAAAATTGCTATCAATTGTGTGTGCTTAAGCAAAGATTTCCAAAATGTAAGCTATAAAAAGTAAAATTTATTATCGATTGAGAAATAATTAAAATACAATGAGTATTTTATATCTTAAACTATAAGTACTGTAAAAAGTTCCTTTTTAAAATGTTCTATCAATCTCTGTATTTTTGGATTAAACCAATAGGTTAAACCCATGAATCAAAGTGTTTTCGTTTTCATTTTTCCAAACAACTTTCATTATTTTTCAGGAATAACTCAAAGAAGAAAAACTCATGTTAACTTTTATTTTATGTCGAAGTGTCTGGTAAAGGCAACTTCAATTTCCTCACTGAAATTAAAAGTCATTAGGCTTATTTTTATGGTCTACATTAGATAAAAATCTGATGTGGCCAACACATAACTTTCTTCATATCTGTAATATTTCTAAAAATTCCAAATAGGTTACAGTAATAAATATTTTAAGAAACAATGAGAAATTTTTAGGACTTTACAAAGAACAGAAATAAACTCAAACCATAGCCTTCTGATATTGGATATAGCCACAAAGCTCCAACAATTAAGAAAAGAAAAAGGAGCGTTACTAAGGCGTAACTAAGCATCAATTGTTAACAATAGCGTTGGTAGGTGGTGTGGTGGTGGCAGCTTAAAATATAAGATATCTCTTAAACAATGCATTATATGGAAAAATGTTTCAAACAAAGGTTGTAGAAACTTAAATTTTCTAGAACTTTTATTCCAATACACTTTTACATTTATGAAATATTAAAGCAAATATTTCAAGATAACGGATAAGTGACAAGATTAAACACCCACTTCCGGTTATTTTTACCAAAAACTAATCAGTTCTTGTGACTTTTATAAAAATGTGAAATATAAAATTTCGCATTGACCTGATTAATAGTTTTTGAGTTAGAGCACCCACAAAAAAGCTATCACATACACAGGCATCATTGAGAAAATGGTCAAAACGTGTTCAGGGGACTTCAAACCGTGTATTTCCATTGAAATCTCGAAGTTTAAGGAGGTGTGATTTTTGTTTGTGAAGTGACTCTTGACTTGTGCATCTTCATCCTGATAGAATTAATTCTTTTAGCATTAAAAGAAGAAAACCAACGAACATATCCCCATTTTAAAGTGGAATTTCTGGTACAACGTCGAGTCTTCATAAGGCCAGATTAGGTGATGCAAGTATTGTGGATGAATGTTTGTTTACGTGGTTTGCTCAGAAGCGCAGTGAAGGTGTTCCATTATCTGGGCCACTTTTACAAGCACAGGCAGTTAAATTTAATAAGCAAATTGGCAGCGCAGATGATTTTGTTGCTTCTATTGGCTGGTTATTGAGGTGGAAAATTCATCACAGGATAGCGCAAGTCAGCATAGAAGGAGAATCTCGTTCCAATGACAGTGAAGCAGCAAGAGAGTTCTGTGGAACTTTACGCAAGATGATCAATGAGGGTGAGTACACTGAAGAGCAATTGTATAATTGTGATGAAACTGCACTCTACTACAGAATGCTTCCAACAAAGTCGCTCGATATTAAGAAGTCGGCAAATAAATCCGGTATGAAAATGAGCAAAGAAAGGGTTACTTTATTACTCTGCACTAACAAATCAGGAAGTCACAAGTTAAAACCATTCTGTATTGGTAAAAACCAAAGTACTCGGTGTTTCAAGAACGTTAATTTGACATCTCTACCAGTCATTTATAAAAACAGTAAGAATGCCTGGATGATTCGCGATGTTTTCATATTGCGGTTCAATGAAGATTTGGTGCCATCTGTAAAGAGTCACTTACGGTCAAAAAAAATGTAAGAAAAAGCTCTACTTCTGCTGGATAACTGTCCTGCACATCCTTCTTCCGAGTTTTTTAAATTGAGAGATGGTAAAATTGTAGCTATGTTTATACCAAAAAATACCACTGCCCTTATCCAGCCCTTGGATCAAGGGATTATCAGAGCTTTTAAAGCCTACTACCGGCGGGAATTGCTCACTGCTGTCATAAACGCAGAACTGCAAGTACAACAATTCCTGAAAACAGTCACTCTGAAGAATATGGCCTACAATGTTGGATTGGCATGGAAGAACATAAGTTCTTCTACAATTCAAAATTGCTGGTCGAAGTGCATAGCTGCAGCAGACGATAGCATAGAAGATGAAGACGAGTTTTTGGGTTTTACGGAAGAAGATGCACGTGAAGCTTCAAATGTTTTTGCTGATTGTACTCTACAAGTAAATTATCTCGATGGCTGGGTGCATAAAGATGATGAAACTCCTGTAGCTGCCCATAAGAGTGATGAAGAAATTGTGGCTGCACACCAGAGCCACAGAAGAACAGTTTTTTTATCAGAAGATGAGAGCGATAGTGAAGGTATAGTAGACGAATGCGAGCTTGAAACTCCTAAAATAGGAAAAGTATTAGAGAACATCAGTGGAGTGATGGATTGGTTAGAGAGACA
Organism: Tanypteryx hageni; assembly: GCA_028673005.1. NCBI lineage: Eukaryota > Metazoa > Arthropoda > Insecta > Odonata > Petaluridae > Tanypteryx > Tanypteryx hageni. The sequence continues at coordinate 39,167,722 of CM054117.1, forward strand.
GAGCGATTGTGATCATCTCCATCTTTTACATTTGCAAAACATTAAGACGTATGTGACAAAGAAATGCCATCAGCTGTTCTGCCAAAAGAAAATATCGGAGTATTTTAATAACTCCCGTTAAAGTAGTGCATGCACGTGGATCATTAAACATCACTTACTTTTGTATTTTGCATATAAATTTGTTATAAAATTTAGTTTTACAGGTTTTTAATTATTCCCCACAAAGCTTGCCGTAGTAACACGGGTTGCCGATAATGTGGGTGTAAACTTCGTCTCCCGAGACCCGCGTTATAACCGAATTTTACTGTTATATATAATATAAGTACAAAATGACATGTCATCTAGCACATCTAGCACACTCCTGACCAGTAGCTGTGCATGACTAGGCTTTCTTCTGATCAATGATAGCTAAAATGTCATTCTCCTGATCAATGGGTATACATGATGTGCAAGACCGGATTAAGGGCCTACTGGGCCTGGAGCTAAGAATTTTTGATGGCCCGGGCCCGGACATAGAGACCCAGGGCCCTTAGGCAGTTAACAGAGTCGGGGCCCCCTTTTTGGTAATTTAGCAAAAAACAAACTTTACTTTTATTTTTTATTTATTTAACGTACTTTGACTTTAGAAAATAGACAAGCAGACTTAGAAATGAAATAGACAAGTACCAACTATACTTTTTTACACATTATAAATTTTACATTTACATATAATTACAAGATTACATTGCCACGTGACGAACTTTCTTCTCTGCAAAGGAACGGATGACCTCACTATAGTCCACAGACTGCGTTATTTCTGACTCTATGTACAGCACAGAGAGTGAATTAAGCCTGTTCTCTTCTGTGGTAGATCTTAAATAATTCTTTACTCTCTTTAGCGCTGAAAACGACCATTCTGCCGAACAGTTTGACCCTGGTGTACACAACAGCATCCGGAGCGCTATTCCCACGTTTGGATAAATGTCCAAAAAGCCTTTTTCCAGGATGTATTGTATAGCTCTAGTGACGATAACCCTTTTCCCCCTGTAGCCTTAGCTACACTAGAAAATTCTATCACATTCTTTAGCTTCCGTCGCCAACACTACTCATATCGTAACCTTAACTAACCTCAGCAAATTCGCGTGGAAGATAAAACCTTTGATCTGCAAAATTGAAATTGATACAACTTTCTAACACACACTTTCAATGCGAACTGACAAGTTATAGAATGAAGTCAGGTGCGATGCAAAACAAACAAAGAACACAAACACAGTGTTGCCACTTGACTTGTCAAAAAATTAACTATGGTCAATTATTTTCTATTTCGTTTGGAAAAACTGACATTATTTTCCGTGACCTGTGTCCTCAATGTGTACCATTTCGGCCCCTGGTCGGGGTCCCCGCCGAGGTTGGGGCCCTAGGCAGCTGCCTAGTTTACCTAGGCAGAAGTTCGCCGCTGCCCTACACTGCACACTAGAATTCAAAATAATAACAATTCATAATTTTTTATTTCAATATAATAAAACACTTAAAGAACAGAATGTCTATAATGTTACTTTTCTTGATTTACGACTTGCAAAATCTGTAACTACAGGATCTAGATCCAATTTGCACAATAATTCATTTTCTATACAGAGAAGAGACATTATTTCTTCTGATTTCTATCACCCAATTTGTTATGTGGAATGTCAGTAAACCCTTGAAATGACAGAGATGATGTGTGATACTGAGGAGTACTGATCTAGAACTCTGTAGCAACTATGAATGGCAGTGTTATGAGACACTGCTTGTCTAGGTGTGTTAACAGCTGACAGCTAGCTCAGTCCTTCTTACTGTCAATCAGTGTTGCATTGTCTTTTAAAATGGGCATCTGCTTGTGTGTGCATCATCCACTTCTAATGAGTAAATGGTTTGATGGTGCCACAGTGTCAGTTAACTAGTACAATTCAGTTCAGCATTACATTTTTATTTTTATTTTGAGATACTTCAAAATGTCTGAAATAAATATTTATCAGAATTTTTATGGGTCTATTCTGGCGATAGGCCTGGAGCTTCAGCACCCTCAGTCCCCTCCTTAATTGGGCACTGATGATGTGGCATTTATATGACCAATGGTCATATGATGTGAAGCATTTCAATGGCTTTTTCAACAAAAGTATAAATGCAATTTTAAAAAATCTGATGGGGCCACCACATGACTTTCTCCATACCTGTAATATTTCTAAAAATTCCAAATAGGTTAAATGATAATAAATATTTTAATGGACTGTGAGAAAAATTTAACTTTACAAAGAAATAAACTCAAACCGTAGCCTTCTGATATTGGATGTAACCCCAAAGCTCCAACAATTAAGAAAATAAAAAGGAGCATAAAGTGTTTACAATAGTCGGCGGTAGGTGGCATGGTGGTAGCAGGTCACATTAGTTTTTAAGATATCTCTTAAACAATGCATTATATGGGAAAATGTTTCAAACAAAGGTTATAGAAAATTAAATTTCCTGCAACTTTTATTTCTATACTTTTTTACATTGATCAATTATTAAAGCAAATATCTAAAAAAAAACGGAAAAATAACAAGATTAAACACCCACTTCCAGTTAACCGATTTTTACCAAAAACTAATCAGTTTTTTCCCTTTAATAAAAATGTCAAATATAAAATTTTGCAATGATCTGATTAATAGTTTTTGAGTTAGAGCACCCACAAAATTCCGGTCACAGACACATCCACAGACATCATCAAGGAAATAGGTCAAACATGCTCAGGGGACCTTAAAACATGTATTTCCATTGAAATCTAAAATTCGATTTTTTCATAAACAATATTTTCTCTATAATTCATATATGGAGAAAGTAAAAATGGTGAATGATGGAAAGATTTAGATTTAGTTTTCATAATCAGCATAAAAAATACAAACATCACGCAATATTAACAAGGGAGAAAATCCATTTTGAACAGTGTAATTAATGCTCAGATTATTTTTGTGCTGTAAATTGTATTTTTATTTGGTTTCCATGCAAAAAATGTTAAATCAGAGCTATTTTCTTTAAACAGAGGCAGCAAGTTTGGCTCTGCTCTTTGAAAAGGTTAGATCATTGGCAAACAAGTTTTGGCAAGATAGAGAGTAAGTAGAGGAGGCATTTTATAATATCATAACATAATACTAGAGAGAATCAGTTGATTTTAGAAATTAACTGTTGATTAATATATTTTTCGTGTATGCAAAGTATACTCCCTATTGCAATGTACATGCATATTAATCTTATGTGGTGTATCAAAAATTTTCTATAATAATAATGATGGCATACTTTTCATGAAAGATATTAAAAGAAAATGTTTCCCAAGCCAATTAAAGTCACCTAAATGCATCTTCTTCTGACATCACCGTAGCAAGAAAATCTAGCACCAGGGAAAGCCATCCTAAACTTAAACTTTTACAAACATAATTGTTTAATCATATGCTAAATAAGAGAAAAATTATAGTATTCATTATCATATGTACAAAAATTAAAATTCAATATTTTACCAAATATAACAAAATATCAGCTTGCGACTTGCTTGTTGGTGCCTTTTCTCTTTGGTACCTGGAGTGAGCCTGCTCACTCCTCTCCTCATATGTATTGGCTTCAAAGAAATTCTCTTATAATTAAGGATATCCAATAATAAAGTTTACATTATTGAAATAACATTTTGGACTATTTCATTGGATATGAATTGCATGCTGCATACAGTTGTATACTTAATGTTGTAGATTTAATGTAATGGTGCATTTGTTCTCTATATTCTTAAACACAATTGCATGTTTGTTTGCTGGTTTTTGTGGCTAATCAACTTCTTGGATTATTATAACCAATTAAACACCATTATTATAATTATTGTACAATGTTACAGTTTGTCCATAAGGCCCAATGGGAACAATATGGCACTCAAAATAATACATTATATAAATTGATGTGAAAAATACCAGAATTTATCTACATCCAGGGTTTTCTTTAGAAACTGTCCCATGAGTTGGTATTCCATTATATAACAACCAAACCAAATCAAATGTTTCACTAAACATTTTTTATTATGGCAAAAATATCTTACACTTGTATATACAATAAAATACATAATAGTAAATCCATAATTGATTATATACAATTCAAGTAACTCCCATATGCTGTATTTTTGTTGGCCAGAGTGCCAATAATTTCTTCTGAAATTTTTTGAAGGATGCCAGGCTCACAGCACATATGCATGAATGTCTCTAGATGCATGGATGTTAAAGAACTTTGTAAATGGGTTTTGATAACTTTTAATTTTGAAAAGCTGCATTCACAAGATCAGCTCAATTGGAAAAGACACATTAGTCATTTATATAATAAACTGAGTTCTATATATTTCATTCTGAGGCAATTAACAGGGAAACATTAATAACCATTTATTATGCACTCTTTCACTCGAGGATTATGTATCGCATTATTTTTTGGAGCTTCAGTGCTCATATAAAAGAAGTTTTACAAATACAGAAAAGGGCTATACAATATATATCTGGAGCTAAAGCTTGATCCCACTGCAAACCTTTGTTCCAAAAGTTAAACATACTTCCTGTTCCATGAGTGTATATCCTTCAGTTGGTGGTATGTGTAAAAAAGAAATGGAAAATCTACTTAGTCAATACAGTTTTACATTTATCAAATATTAAAGTAAATATTTCAAAATAACAGATAAGTGACAAGAGTAAACACCCACTTCCGGTTGACCCATTTTTACCAACTCTTGTAATTTTAACAAAAATATCAAATATAAAATTTCGTGTTGGCCTACTTAATAGTTTTTGAGTTAGAGCACCCACAGAAAAGCTATCACATACGCACACAGACATCATCAAGAAAATGGTCAAAACGTGTTCAGGGGACCTCAAATGTGTATTTCCGTTGAAATCTTGAAGTCGATTTTTTTCATGAAAACAATACTTTCCCCTATACTACCTACATATATGGAGAAAGTAAAAATGTCAAATATAAAATTTCACGTTGATCTGATTAATAGTTTTTGAGTTAGAGCACCCACAAAATCCCGGTCGCAGGCATCCACATCATCGAGAAAATAGTGAAAACGTGTTCAAGGGACCTTAAAACATGTATTTCTGTTGAAATCTTGAATTCGATTTTTTTCATGAAAACAATACTTTCTCTATACTTTTTATATGAAGAAAGTAAAAATTACATGGTGATGTTTCTAAAGGAATTTAAAAATTCTTTACTATGCCATTGTCCTTACAATGTTGAGGAATTTAAAATGTATTGCAAATGAGATCTCTTTTTGATGTATTTCCTATGTTTATATTCTATATATGACCATATAATGTTCAGTGAATGTCTTCTTTTCTCTTTTTTGCATTGTTTTATTTTTAACGGTCCTATATTTTTTATGTAAAAATCTTTGGATCAAATAAAATCTAATCTAATCTACTTGTGTAGTGTCAAAAGGTATTTGTAGTAAGTAAAGAGTACTGTGTAAGCTTCAGAAAATAAATTGGAATTTTCTGATATATTAAGTAGCAACAAAGGGGACACTGCTTATATGTCTTGATGTGCTCTATTTCTGTCTCCACTGTAATTGATTCATCGCTAGCATTTGTGGTCACATCATTATTTTTTTCATAGCCTTCTTCAAAATCATCAACTCCAAATATTCTACAACTTTCTGGGTTTCTGGGATGCTGCTCTTCAGACTTAAACTTCGATGCACAATTTATCAACTCTTCACGTTGGTGTTGCTTTAGAATTAAAGTGCTCAGTTCTTCAGGAACTTTGTTGAAATTTCTAGGTTCAAGAATGCCAGATCGACAAATATTTTCCCATTCTGAGAGAAACGTTGCTCCAAGCTATTCATAATAATATAGAATATGCAGTTGTGAGCTTCTACTTGGTATTTTTCTGTTGCAATCATCTCTTGAACTTTCTCCAGGTAATTGTTTCCAGTTTCTCAAATGTCCTGTTGGTAGTTTCATCCATGAGCATCCACTGGAACTTTTCCATGGGGGGGGGGGGGGCAAGGGGATAGGCAAGCTCCCACAGTCAGTTGTTTTCCCTTGACACAGGACTGATCCAGAGGAGGGCAACTGTCCTCCTTGCTCTACCTCTCCTCCCCTCCCCCGGCAGATTCCTATGGTTCCATCCAAATCTCATCTTCATCCTCCTCTTCTAGTTTCTCATTGGCTGTGTTTATGAAGTTTTGTGCAGCAATTTTAATCTTTTCGAAACCACGTGAAATGGCATTCAAACTTTTGATTGTTTCATTCACCATTTTGTGTGCTTGCAACAAATTGAGACCCTTTGTCTGAAGATATTTTGTTAGAGGCATAGTCTATTGGAAGATTCATAAGAAGAGTTGCACTGTTAAGATAATTTTAAATGACATGTAGGAGTTTTTAAGCATTGTTGCTTTTAAACAAGCTTCACTATTAATTTTATTTTTTAATGCAATCTTTATCAGTGTCTTTATCAAGATTACAGAAAACAGTTTGATGGATCCTTAAATCTACCAAAAATCTTCGCCAATAGAGAATCTTTTGACCACCATTGAATCTTTCCTATTGTGTTCAACCTGCGAACTTCTCCCATTTCTGCTGTGAGTTCTGTTCAGAGATCCATTTAATTGTGAGATTCCTTGATGAAAACTGTGCTTGAGCTTAGTATAGTGAAAAGACTTCCAACATCAACTGTCTGTTACATCAATCATGACCAGATTCAGCCCATGAGCATAACACCAAATATGAATTTTGGCAGGTGCAACAGAAGAAAAATGAACAGAAACACCATTGTACACACCTTGCATGTTCGCAACACCATCTGTTGCATTTCCAATTATATTTTCAACGTTTATTCTGATATCGTGCAAGTTTCTACAATGAATCTTCTTCAGAGCACCTGTTGTCTAAGTGCACTGAGTTACAGCATTTTTGAGAGTCTTGTTCTGATATCATATACCAAAGAACTATACTCATCTGATCTGCAACACTTATATCTTGTGTTGTCTCTATTTCAATGGAAAACATGTTAGCTTCACAAACGTCTTTGACATTGTGTTTTTCATTAAATTTAAAATAGTTTCAATTACATAATTACCTTCGATAAAAGTGTTATTTTTAATTGTTTTTTCTTGGATAAATTTGTTATTTATTTAATGTATTCCCGCAATGTACTAACAAGAGAATTATTTCCAAAAAGTTACTTCAATCTAAATTCTCCTTCAACAGCTGCTCTGCACTTGCATTTCATTTTCCTCTATAGCTTAAATCACATTTTCCAATCAATTTGATTACTTCAATAATTCTAAGTATAATTTGTCTATGACTGTTAACTTTAAGATTATGGATGTTTTTTTTGCTTTTGGAAAAGAAGTGAATGAATATCACAATTATAATTGGACATCATGTGCGCATCAACACATCTTCTATGCTGACTGCAGTCTTTGTGTTATGATATTCTGTCATACATATATTTAGGATTAAACTGTGTATAGCCAGAATCCAATGTAAATATACTCTGATCACTGGAGGTCCCATGTGCAAGACAAACAGTGCAGAAAATAGCATTTTTCCTTCACAGTATGTAAGCCATTTTTGATTCAAACCATCCTTGCATCAAAATATATTTTTGGAATTTTTAAAAGGGAGCAATTTTTTGGGTGAAGAGGATGGTAAAGTGAAAAATTGTTGAAAATTTATTACTTTAGATTTTTTAAAGAAATTTAACTTCAGAATTTTCGTACTACTTTGTTGTGCTTGTCCAGTACCACGTTCTGTTTCTTAATGTTGTATTGGTATATGTATTTCTTGTGCTTCATTTTCTTCTGCTGTAATTTTGTTTGACTGCACCAGGTTCTTCTCTGTTGACTATTGACTCTGATGCATTCTCCTCTGTTGTTCCGGGCTCAGCTCTTTTTTCTTGTGCTGCATTTGTACAATTCTTTGCTATACCTGCAAACATTTTTTGTTTTTTTCTCACAAAGTTTTTCTGCTCCATCTTTCCTTTTACTTATGTACTCCTTTAATCCTGAGAAAAAAGAAATATATTTTTATAAGAATAATGTATAAACAAAAGGTAACTCAGAATTTTTTTAAATGGCATACCATTATTCAAAGATTAACGCTTACAAATTTGTATTTGTATTTATGTATGCAATCATGATGGTGATACATTTGTGGATTGAACTTGGTAACCAGATATCAACTTTGATTCATTGTCACAAATTTCACACACTCAAGTTTAAATAAAATTAATAATAAAATTTAACTTACCAACTAGCGGCTATTAACTGTACAGAATAATTATTGAAAAGTGTCCAATTCATACACGCATGTGTGACACATACAAGACCAATGCGAACTCACAGCCCATCTGCGCATGCAACATCCTCAGTATACCAAAACATATATAGGGTAGATACCAAGGTAGAACAACAATGAACAACCAACCAATTATCTTAAAATATGGAAGTAATTTCATCAGCTTGCAAATGTGTGACATTTCATGTTTCATTAATCACAGTATGAAATAAATGAGTAAAATTTTAGGCATTGTGTCAATTATCACAAACAACCCTATTGGTCCATGGCACTGAAGCTCACCAGAATGCCCAAACTGATTATCTGTCCTTGCACTAAGCAGAAACTTTTTCCTGTTCATGGCAAGCCTCCATGGCTACCACAGTGGTTATGGGGTCCAGAAAGCCGCCACCATACATCACCCAGCCAAGCGTTCTCGTACTTCTCCCACACTTGGTTGTTAAATACAGAAAAACGTACCACAGAGTAAATATAAGAAAATTTACAACATACAGTAAGCATTTATGAAATTGTTCTTGCAATCTTTGTCTTAATGAGAGCCACTTGTGAAGAAAAAAGGCTTAAAATATCGATAAGTAAATTGTTCCATCTCTCAATCTCCCTATTCATGAACAAAAACTTGCCTGTTTGTCTTCTGCTCTCGAGGTTCTATTTTGTAAATTATGATCCCTATGCCCATAGTATTTTGGTTCCTCCATTCTAATGGTTATGTCCCTCCACGATTGTTTCTTAATGTGAGTGTTATACATTTCCCGCAATCTAACTGTATCTCTTCTGTGCTCTAGTGACTCCCATAGTCATTGATCATTTTTGTAAAGCTCTCTTTTGAAAGTTCCTTTAAAGAAACGTGCTGCAGTCCTCTGTACAATTTCTGACTTTCTCACCTGCCCTATATGGTGAGGATATCATATTATGGCTCCATATTCTAATATAGGCCTAATTAATGATTTTTATGCCATTTCCTTTGCACTATGGGTGCTTTTCCCTTGCACTCTCATTATTATATGTAGAGCTCTAAAAGCCTTCACAACAACTCTCTACATATATTAAGATCAAATCATAAAACAGCAGTTTACAAATATGATACTTATAATATTTTTAGGAAGGTTATATCAAATTATAATATGGACTCTGAGAAAATAAGATGTGAGGATATTAGAGACGTTTGAGATGTGGGTATGATGTAGACCAGTCAGTGGCATACCGGAAAATCTGCCCCCCTCCGCAATAAATAATATGGGCTTTCCTTAAATATTTTCCAACCTGAATTATTTATCATTGCCTGTATATTAATGAAGAATATCCACCCCCCTCCCTCACACAAACGCTACTGATATTTTGAAAACCCTGAAATTATAAAAAAATATAGTAATAAGTTTGTTTCTCTTATTAACTTTAATCCATTTGGAGAAATGTGTTCAAAATATTATATTATGCCTAAAAATCCTTATAATGCCATTGAGACAAGAAAAGTAAGACGCATCCATTACTCTATGACATTGAGTATGCTTATTAAATTACAGTTATCGGTCAACGCCGGTGGAGCAGTGGCTGAAATACTCGTCAGTGGTTTCAAGTATTGAGGGTTCGATTCTCGGCCGAGGTCGATGATATTTTACGGCTAAAAAATTACAAGTATTCCTTTGGTTAGGAAGTCAAGCCGTCGATCCCGTGTATTGTACGATGTCGGTGCACTTCAAAGAACCCCTTTTCATATGGGACATTAAGTAGCTAAGCCCCTAGCACCTGTAAATAACCCCCCTTAGAGGGAAGGAGAGTATGACCAATGCTTACGTAAGACTTTTTATGTAAGAAATTTTTTACTTTTTACGTGCGCGACAGCTCGTCCACAGCAAGCTTCCACCTGCTCGTTACCCGCGTTTTGTCCGACATTAGAATTCTTTTCGCCGTATTTAACCGATTTTTCGGTAAACATAATTTTCCCTTGTTTAATCTGATTGATTTTTCCTCATTGTGCTTTAAAGAGCATTAAAATGCATTGCAACGCTGTAAAAAGGCATTAAAAAGTATTGCCATGCATAACTATACATTTTCTAATTTTTATTAAAAAGGGGGATACAACGAAGTGGGAGAGGGTCACCCAAATGCTAACGGTTGCTGACATGAAAGGACGAGGGGGTCAAAAATAGTTAAAAATTTGCTGTCGTAATACATGAACGGTCACCTAGTGAATAAATACGATCTGTAAAGTCCTGTGTACCATCAGGGCGGCTCATGGTGTCGAAAATAAGGGAAGCTTCACGTCAACCAAAATCTACCTATGTACCTATATATGAAAACAAACACTTACTTCATGATAAAATTGGAGGCCTAAAATAGTGACTACTGAACCAACAGGTAATTGAAGTCAAGTCGTCGTCCTTTAGAGCCTGAAGAGTGGACGCAGACCTCATGCTTTACTTAACAAGTAAATACGCAATATATGTACACAAATAAGCACAGTAATCTTCCCTAGATATTTATAACACTAAAATTTTGATACATGAGAAAATACATTGGCGAGAGACATCCGAAGGCATATAATCGTAACCTATATCTTGCACTGGTTTTCTTGCTGTTAAATGCCTCTTCTCAGCGTTATAAAGCTGTATTCATCCGAGAAAATGGTTTCTTTTCGGTAATAGGCAATAGGTAGTTCGTTATTATTTCCTCCAACGCGTTTTCCGGATCTCGTTGGTTTTTTCTCTCGGTCCGTTCAAAAAGACATCTAGATTTCACTGTTTAAAATTTCAAGAAAGAGAAAAAAATGCCAAAATTACGTTCATAGGAAATGCACGTTATAAAAATTAACACTGCGTGTTTACCCTAGTTATAAAAAATTCTTATCACGCGAGAAATGCATGTTCGACTGTTTTTAACTTCATGCCCCTAATTTTGTACGGTCATAAAAGTACTTATTCATATCCGAATACACGCGCGCACTCTCCTTCATACGGAAATTTAATATGAGAGCGGTTTAAAATGTGCCCCGAAGTAGCAAGACCATTTCGCAGACTCTTCAATGGTTTAAACCCGAGCAGCGTATAAGAAGATGCAGGAGAATGAGAGAGAGAGTTAGTGCACCCGCTCCCTTGCATTCAGAGCGTGAAGACGGGGACCTAAGGTACATCCCCTCCTCTTCTCATCCCGTCCCCCTTTCATTCAATCCATCCATCCCTCTATGGATTCCACCCCTGCTTGCAAACCTGCCCCAGAACAAGAAGGGGTGTCCCTGTTTCCTACTTGTGTCTCCCTCCATCTCAGCCGTCGTCTCTTTAACAAAGCAGCCCCCGCGGGCGTCAGATATGAGAACACACGAGGTCGAGCGTAAAAGGACTTTTTAAATCCCTTGCGTCGTGTGTCGCGGCGGGGGAATGAGGCAGGAGGAAGGGCGAGATAACCTCCTAATTCCAACCTGAGAAGGTTGGGTGAGGTCGAAGTTTGGGGACGCCGAGAAAAAGCTGTCCGGGGGATCAAACGACCTCTTAATGAAACGAAGGGTAGATTTTTAGACCTATTTACTCCGGAGACGTGTGGTTTGAGTAATAGACGTTTTTAGATTTTTTACAAGTGACAAATAGGCTATTTTTACGCCGATGATTGATAGCGCTGTTTTTTTCTGGAGATCTATAAATGTTATGTGAGAAAGAATACACTCTGGCAGCATTTCGTATCGCCGGCCGTGGCGAATGAGAGGTTTAATGACCCGAACGTATTTCAAGAGCGAAGTATTTCGACGATATAGCAATGTGAAAATTGTTTTACTGTTTTAAAAATACTGCCAGTGATTCATTAAAAGTTAAGTGCATATTCTTGAATTAAAAATTTCATCCTATGGCCTTAAAATCATTTGTTTAATGATACTCTTCCAACACGTTCCTGCGTTATTCCTCTTAACAAATTTCTCTTATCTCTGTTCGGTTCCCTCTCTTTTCCCAAAATCTGGTTGAATCATTTCTACTCACTTTCATTTTCCAACACTACCTCGTCAGTAATGCATCTGCATTTTTACACTGGAACTTAAATGCGCGATTCTCAAAGATTTTTAATTCTTTTTTCCAAAAACATTTTCAGTGAAATAAATAAAGTAAAGTAAAAATAATAAGGTAAAAATTCTTTTTGTGGCTCCATTACGATTCTTTGATATGCGAGCGGAGTTAGGGAAGGGAATTTGTTCTTAACCGATAGATAACGATATATATTTCGCCAATTTCGAACTAATCGGCGAATATTGCAGAGGAAAATAATAGAAATATTCCAGAGGTGACCGCGGGCGATCTCCCTTCGAGAGTTAACAGAGGCGGGAATCTCATGGACTCCGCAATTGGTGTTTCCATAGGAGTATCTCGCTCTTAGGGGCTCTTTCTTTATGAAGTTGTTAGAACGAGGATGAGGAAGACAGACCGTATGACCTTGCTCCTTATGTTCACCCATTGTCGCCATGACGACGCCTGGGCCCCAGCAAATTCACCCAGACGAAACACCACGTCTCTTCTTCTCCTCACCCTCCTCCCACCATCCCCCTCCGTCGCGTCCTCTCCCCCATTCCTCTCCTTTTTCCCTATCGCGTTCTGCCTTTAACCTACAAAATATTTCATCATATCATTTACTTCATCTCGTGCACATAACGCTTTACCGTTAAATCTTACCCAACCTAGAACATCTAGACATATTTCTCTCTTACCTCCTGCATCTTCACTTCTCCCTTCATCATCTTCCTCCCTTTTGCCTCCCACGTACAACACTCTTGAGCTCCTAGCTTATAAACCACCCACACCCTTTTTCACCTACAATCTTCTCTTCTTCCAACCTTTCACTCCTCATCCTCTTAGCTGGCACCCTCCCATTTGTCACTCTCTTTCCTCCTTCCCCATCCATCTTTGCCCGCCCACTTTCTTGTCTCCTATCTCCCCTCCTTTTCCACCTAGCCACGTCCTAATCATCTTCCATCTGCTTTCTCTTGTCCTTTTCTTGTAATTTGTCCGCATCTAAGACCGTGTCCATGTCATGTACAAAAATATTTGTTTTTTTTTTGTCTTCGTTTTAAATTTACGAGGTGCAAACGATATTTTGAAAGTAAAGAAGGTAAGCGAGTGTGTATTAATACGTTGATTTTCGGTTAAAATTCAAACTTTGTAGCGTACAAACTTTAGGGCGGGAGCAAGGAATGGAAACGGATTTTATATTAATATGTAGATTACGAGCTTGTAAGAGAAATTCACGCGAACGCGATACATCGTTGTGCTGCGTTCGTCACGTGAATTTCAGTCGAAAACAACCTCGTTCTGAATTCTTTGAAACGCACCCTCCTGAACGACGCGGCGTACTTAAAAAAGAGAACTAGAAATGGATTGCGCGTACATAATTTAACAGTTGATGCATTCTTTGCTCGGAATGTATAAAGAAAGAAAATGAAGATGGAGGGTAAAGAGCGTTCACTCTGCTCCAGTTTCGAAGAGACGTGCTCGAAGGGATTAAGGGTCGGTGTTTTTTTCCCCCTCTTCGCTCGGATTATGTCACGCAAGCACGGAGCACGTCTCCTGTATCAAGGCGCCGTGGCGGAGGAAGGGTGTGGATAGGGGTGCGATGGCGGATGCGAAGAAGGCCACGGTGAGCATGGGCGTATGAGCTAACCTGTTCGGCGTGACGTCGTGAGATTACACTCGGGAAAGTCATCTTCATTCGGCGTCGTTTCCGTCTCGTTGAGATCGTTTTTATCTACCCGTCGCACTTGACTCGTCTCTTTCAACCATTAAAATACACGATGTTCCGTTTCCTCCTAATCTATAATATTAACGGTGGAGTTCCGATTACCTGGACTCAAATGATTTGGAAGTCCAATTATACGGGTTAAATTCATAAAAAAATTGAATTACCATAAGTGTCGAGGCCGATAAATTAGAGCTATCTTTTAGAAATAGTTTAAATAGATGAGTAATTCTTTCTCAAATGTTTGGCACGGATATTAATCGTGCTTGACCCACCAGCATCGTCCCATGTGCGAGAAACAGAGCTCGCTTTCGCCACGCATCACCGATCGCGTATAAATTCTTTGCGCCAGCTGCATCAAATGTTCTTCGTGGGTGTTGGGTGGTTAATACTAAACCCGTTAATAGAGTATTAATTAATTAATTAAAATATGGATGTCTCCACCTGTTGTCGAAACTGTCACTTCTCCTTCGAATTCGAAACTAATCATATTCTATCGAACGTTTTTGTAATTTTCCCAATCCGTCTTCGGGTTATCTAAAAAAACAATTATATTAATTTAAATTAGAATGATTTCTTATGCAAAGACTTCTGAGAGCATATTTTGTTCTTCAGCTACTATTAAACTACTTATCTATCACATATAATCGTTTTACGTAGGAATAATGTAAAGCTGATTTTCGTTTAATCTCTAATTTTCTATTTAACCATCTTTTATGTACTAATAAACCTCAGTTTAAGCATTTTATCACTCGTACAATTGTGTACGTCAAAGACATCATTCCATTTTGCTTCACCTTATTCTTGTTATTGTGTTATTATGTTTTAGATATGACTATTGCAGTTGTGAATCAGTCTTTTGAGATTTAAAAAAATCCGCTAACGCATCCGTCTGCCTGTCTAACGTGCCAACTCCTAAACGAAAACAGAGAGAGACTTCGTTTTTTTCGCCAATAGATTTAGTATTCTGCCTCGTTATAATATAATTTCAAACAAATCATACTTGTACACATAAATTTCAACATTCTGCATTTAAAAAAACGCCAGTTACTGTCTGCTTCAGCAGCTCGTTCCTTGTTGAAAAAAATCCGTTTATGCTTTCGGTTTTCCGTGTGTCTGATTCGCTAACTTCTCCTAAACTAAAGCAGTTAGAGTAGTGGTTCTTAACCCTCTCTCGACGCACCCTCTGACGCTCTCAAGGTATCTTTACGCACCCCACTTTGAAATGGATTTTGGGTTTACAAAACAATAGGAATAATCATGAGGAACATGTTCACCACGGACACAGGATGCTATTAGTCCTCCTTTGCTTTAAATACTGGCATATTTAAAAAGATAAATATAAGAGCCACCGCATCAGTGGCGCAGCCATAAATTCAGTTTGGTGGAAGAAAATACCTCAAATTAGTATATGAGCGCTTGTTTATCAATTTACCTGCAAGAACCTTCGTGAAATAATAGAATCTAATGGATAATGGCACTGATTCTAATTTGAGAATGTTATTTCTATCTGACGCTCGCATACTCGATGCTTTTGTTAAGATTATCTCCGATCTTGGGAAAGAGAGGAGAGCAAATGCCGGGTTGCCATCCTCTGGCTGTGACACTGCACTGCATCCTTCATAATTATATTTGTTTGATTGTATTAGAGTCTATTGAATTTTATTTGATTATAAGGCGATGTTTTTCTAAAATGTAAGCCAAAAAACTTTCTAAAATTCAATCCTCATTTTTCTCTAGTCTATTCCACAGTATTACGCTTATGGCGCGCGCAGCTGCCCAATTTCTCCTGCGTTAGACCCAGCGCTTATATCTTCGTCCCGCACTAAACGTTATAAGAAATAAAACTAATAATTTTAAGTAGATTACTGGCAGCCAATAAATGTAAATGTTTTATCCAATTATTCGTTAATATTATCGCATAATTATATTAGGTATAAAATTAATCGTAGTATTTCGTTGTCATTTTTATTAATAAAAAATTGTCGAAATAATTTAAATTAAAAGAATGATAGTTTGTATTAGTATTAGCACCCCGACATTTTTTTCTTTCGCGTAGCTTCTGAAATAGGGGGTCGCCTTATATTCGTGGTCGCCCTATAATCGGGAAAATACGATAATACTGTGTAATACTTTCTTTTTGTTTTTTTTCTGAAGCGTTTAAGACCTATAATTGTACTGAAATAAGTTTTATTAAACTTCTTTTTATAAGGGAATTCTATAATGAGTTTAATTATTTTCATTACTCAGTCACAGTTTAGGTCGATATTCATTCATCGTTTTAAAAATAATTCTTGCTTTCTTCTTGATAATTAAAGTTCTCTTAGGTTGAATTAAATGTCCCATGTGTGACATAATACCGACATGTTTGTTAACTTATTTTATAAATAAAATGAATGTTTCCATGAGAGAAATATGTATATTTCGTCTGCTTTCGACCTTATTGTTAATCGTACGATAGAAGCGCATCTCGACTTCTTTTCTCCTCTAAATCGAAGTTTTACCCATACACGAATCATAGTTATGCCACTAAGGTAGCAAACTTAACTTTTATGTAGTAACTGGCAATTTAATTTTCTAGGTCAGGGTATTGTGTTAATGCAACTCCTAATTCCATCTTAAACATTCATTTCAAAGATTCGAATGTAGCCTATACATAGAGTGTACAAAATAATTTTTTGCAATTTTATCGTTGGACTTAAATTTCAGAAAACCAGTTACTCGATGTGGCATCGCTGAAATATTAAATGAATTAGCAATCATTAAAAATGTCGCTTAAATTTTCTGTATTGGCGAATAAGTAAAATCCCAGGCTGCCTTCAGAGTTTTTATTTTCTCCTGCCTAGATAAGTTTTACTGCTTTATCGTTAAGGTAATTCATTTAAGAAAATGTTCAATTCCAAGCTTGGATGGTGAAAGTTCGATGGAAAAGGTCTGATCTCGCGCGCAATTTATATTGATCGTTCGTTCTTTTATTTTTATTGGATGGAATTAAAATTTTCGCTGATAATTTGCCTGAATAACCCCATCACGTTTCAATAGATTATATCTCTGGAAGAAATGTATTTTACTTCACAGTAGCATCACGAACATGAAATATTAAAATCGATTCTTATATATAATATATATATATATATAATTTAAATAAGACACGAAGTATATCTCGTTCAATCCGAGATTCGATTTACCTCGTTTAAAATAATCCCCCCTGATTTTACCTCATTCATTCTCCTTTTTCGTGTTTAAAAAAACAAGACGGTTTTTATTTTCTTGGAAGAAGACGCCTACGGAAATTTGGCATTTGTCGCCGTGAGTTAAAAATAAAGTGTAAACAAGGCGAAATCATGCGCCGAGGTAAGCGTCCGACGGAACTAGAGGTCGCTCTTAAGGACATGTGACAAAACGGTATCGTAATTTGTCCTCTGCCATCCCACACGGCACCTCTTCGCAATGTTAGCTGAAAATTCCAAGTGGAAGCCATTCCGCCATTAGACCCTGCTCTAGTTCCTTTCCAGTTGGTCTCTTAGATGTCTGGATCCGTCGCCAGGCATTTGGCTTCTGGGAGACTTGACCGAGGAGTATGATTAAAACGATAGCTTTCGAGAAAATATCGAAGGACGTATTTCATCTACGCTTTATCGTTTCTAATTTTACTTCAAATTAATTTGAGCTCCCGTGTCTAAGGTTAATATCCGCTGATATTTTTCTCTCTCTTACCCACGAAATGTGCGAGTTCACTGACTTCAGCCAAAATAAATACATCCTCAGAAATAAACATTCCCCTGCTGTGGCACACTTTTGGTTTTACATAGCTGCCAACACCAATATACCAATATTTGTGGACGTGATTTCCAAAAAATTCTTAAATCAATAGAGATGCATCTGAATAGAATGAATTGATAATTTACAGATAATTCCGTTTTTATTCTCGACATTTTCTGGTGTTTATTTTTTAAATCTCTTCTTAGGTTGATAAAAATGTTGAAAATCCAATGCCTAGATATTAGCGTATAGAAAAACTAATTTAAAAGTATTCGAAATTTTTAAAGTATGAATGATTAATGTTCTGTTTCCAATTCCGTGATAGTATCAATTCAAGTGTATGAGATATAAATATTTTTTCGCTGGTGTTGCGAGTCATAAATAGGTCGAATTCTCAAGGATGAATTTTTCCTCTTTCCAATGTGCTTAGCAAGGCTTGAACGTGGATCTGGTAGAGAAGGAAAACGAACCAGAATTTCAGCATGTTCGGAAGTTTTTCTTTAAGAAAATATGAACGATCAAGTGAACTAACACCGCGATTAGTCTTGAATGCATGTCATCAATAATTAATCATATGTTATCTTGCGTTTTACTTCTATCATTATAAAGAGTCTTCCAATATCCTCCATATGTTCCATATAGGGATTGCAGTCCCAGAATCCAGAAATCCCGAATCCCGGGATCCCGTCCAAAATTTCAATCCCGAAATCCCGAGATTAGGTAGACGCAAATCCCGGGATTTCGAGATTGACATTTTTGCTTTTGCTAACAGGTGGCGCCAACGATTAAATTGTATTTGATGTATAATAAAATATATAATTCGTTAGAATTCACTGAGTAATACTGCTTCTATCTGAGTTAATAATATGTCATCGTATTGAATGAATATTATCAAGAAGAAATGGAATCTGTAGAATCGGATGGACATTAGTCAAGTGATGAGGCCTTTTCCTCGAGTGATGAAACAGACGAAGATGATTCGTTTGAAGACGGAGGTGCGTACAAACTTTCAGAAACAAACATTAAGTTATTGATTCAAAAAATAAGGAAAACTGTTCTTCTCTTCAGAAAATCACCCGCAAAAAACGAGATTCCTTCAGAAATATGTAATCGAACAATATAGTGAGAAAAAATCACTTGTTATGGATAAAAAACTCGCTGGAACAGTATAGTTGAAATGATCCCAGGATTAGAAAATCCCTCCGGGATTGCAATCCCTAGTTCCATAGCTTATTTGAAATTCAAAACCTTTTCCGTTAGCATAAGTTTTATTTTTGTCATACGAATCGTTGTCAATTGTTTTGGGATAAACGATATTACCTTTTTGATCTAGAAGGTAGGCGTAATTGAAGGAAACTTGGAAACGTTACCTAAGTATAAATCGTTTTTATAAGGCATTTCTTCTATTCAAAATTTTTATAGGTGTGCCGTTTTTGTTCTTAAAAATATATTTTTTATTGTGGCAACTATGATTCATTCAAAAATGTAATGTACAATTTGAATGAAGTTGTTTAAATTTATACTAAAAGCTGTTATATTACTTTCCGTGACTCATTAGTTAATAATTAAAAAATAGACTGCGTTAATATTTTCAACTAAAAAGAGTGAAAATTATCTTCATGTAAATGAAGTACAATTAAGTCATTCGATATGACGATGAACTGAATAAACGCAAAGAATTCGAATGCGGAAATAATACAAGTTCTTAGCTTATAATTTTAGCTTTGTTAAAGATTTCAATAAATATAGGTTGTTCTACATACATTAATATACAGTCAAAGGCAGCATAAACTTAGCTACAAGTCTCCATAAAAAAACTGATTCTCATTCTATTCTACTTATGCACTATTACCGTTTCCTCTGTTTCTACGTTTAATTTGTGTAGCTGCTAATCATAACTGGGGAAGATGTTAATGAAATGCGGTGGGAAATTATAGACTTCTCCGGGTGTAGCGAAGGATGAAAAAACATCTGACAAACGTATTTCCGGAAAAAGAATCCCGTAATTATTCTCCCAATCGACCGTCATCCATGAATGACTCGCCCAAAATAGCAATAAAGAATGATTTGTCTTTCCTCCCGGAAAAGAAAGTCTTAAATGATGTAGAAGTGTCATTTGCCGGACACAGATTTGGGTCCGAAAGGCCAGTGCGGTATTTTAACCGTTAAATGGTGTATTTTTATTAATCTTTAAAATCATTTCCAATATTTATTACATTTTTATTGATTATAAGTAGGGCATTGATTTTTCGGGTTAAAAATACAATCACGGTCGGAGGGCAGTTATCGGATTTTTTAAATTTTATATTTTATAAAATCTGGTTAAAGCAGGTTTAATTAAAAATAAAACTTTTAGCAAGTACACTTTATATTCTCCATACTCACCATGCAGTAAAAATCAGATTCTACATCAATTTATTGTTTACATAGAGCATCATTCTCCGATGCACTATTCCTTCCCGGAGTTTGTAAATGACGCAAGTGGCTAAACGATCATTCCACATCATAGTCATAGGCATACGTAACAGTGTTAAGACGGTCTTGTTTATTGAGGGGTTTCGAACTCCAGCGTCCATCCAAAAGTTCAAAATATTCATGTCTTGGTTTTAAGATGAGAGCTCTCGTAGAAAGGCTGCAAGTTCGCCTTTAAGTCAGTCGTCTGCTTCACAAAGACCTAATAGCTGAACATAGACATAAACATTTGGGACATGTATAGATTTGTAAAGCGGATCTAATACGGAAACCACTTTCCATATTTCTTTTATTGTTGTTTGAACATTTCTGTTGAAGAAAGGACTTCAGAAAACTCTTTAAATGCTCCAATAACTGCTTCAGTGTTAGAAAATGTTTTCATAACAGTACCACGAAAGTGCGTTTCTATAGGACTCCAGAAACGCTCCATTTGCTCCTTTAATCGTCCGTTGACAATATGGACGATGCAGGATTGGTGCGCTGGTTTAAGCTGCTTCTGAAAATTGATAATTGGCGTCACTCGGTCTTCTAACAATAAGTATAAGAGTAAAGTGTCGAGTTCAATTTGACCAAATGACTCACCGATTTCTTGGAGGTCAGATATTTTTTTACTATCGGGTGTCTCTGAATCCGTCAAAATTTATGCCAATTGTACCCCTAGTTTAATATTAATAATTTTATTATTAATGTAATGTTTCCGATTTTTTTTCGGATTTAACCCTAATTTTTAAAAATCAATTCAAGATGGGAATAATTTTTAAACGAGAAAGAAGTCTGCTATGACGGGGAATCGAACCCGGGTCTACCATTTTCCGGGCGGATATTCTACCACCGAACTATCGTAGCAGATCAATTTTCTCGTTTCTGATCGCGGATGTTTTCTTGGTTGGGACGGAACTAGCCAAGCTAGTATCAAACTGCCGTAACGGATGTCCTCGAAAAGATACATCGAAGAAAACTCCTCACTCTCAAATGGTGAGATTGCCAAGCAATAAATTGATGGAATAAAGCGATCCGAAGATCCTATGCAGACAGGCATAAGCTGTAAAGTTGGGAATAATTTTGAAACGAGAAAAAAGTCGGCTATGACCGAGAATTATTCCCAACTTTACAGCTTATGCCTGTCTGCATAGGATCTTCGGATCGCTTTATTCCATCAATCAATTTAAGGGGTAAAAAACGGTTAAAATCAGGTAAAACCCGAAAAATCAAGACCCTATTTATTAAGGATGATAAATGATAATTTTAAAATAAAGAGATAATAAATTACCAGGAAATTTTAAGTCCCTTGAAGTTTGTACTAAAGAGATTGTACTGCATGTTAATAAATAAAGTTATTGCGAGTTGTTTAACGTATTTTAAAATTTAAGATTCTCTGTTTGTCTCAATTATATGGATTATTTCAATTTTTAATCCTGGTGGTATTATGCGTAAAAAGTTAAAATTTGGACGCTGGTTATTTTATTAAAACGCACCACAAACTTGAATAAATAGAATTTACTATCTTATATATATATGTAGACCAAAAGTCCTCTGATGGTATGTTCACATTGCGAGATTCAAATCGTGAATAAATTCATTTAACGTCTTCATGGGAATTTCGGTTAATTTGTGCAGAAATCTTCAATTTATGTTACCTTGATGTTTTTGGTTGCCTAAGTTGTGTTGTTTAAACGATAACATGTAACTGAGGCGTTTTGGACAAAATTGCCCTTGAATTTCCCTCTTATGACATGCAGTACTAAATTTCGTTTGGTAAAGAGAATTCTATCGAGGGAGATAAATATCGTGTTCGTCTGTAAGTTGAAGTTCGCACCAAGGTCAGTTGTTCCCAACTTTTTTTGAGGAAGTGGTCCGTTTATCCAATCATCTTGTTTTACGACCCAATCTTATGTCGCATGAAATTTCAGTCCTTTCACCCAAAGAAGATAAGCTGACGTAATCCTTTAATTTCTCAAAAATTCAATGGCGAATAACTTTGAAAAAACCATATATTTTAAAAGAGTAATGTTCACTTGCTAACGCAAAACAATAATTTCGTCAAAAATTATAGGCATTTAATGAACTTGTTTCAGATAAACATGGTGGCATATACTAAATAGTAATACACTTATTTCATTTGGCGGGATTTTGCTTTGTCTAGTTATTTGGTCGCCTTTATAAAAAAAACCTCCGATGCATGTAGTTGCGATAATGTGCAAAAGATCTCGCAGGATCATATTTTCAATATTTCAATATTTTCAACACCTCGGGAAATAATTTCCTCATAAGGCTTTGAAGAACAAAGAAGTACAGGATTGAAGGTCACTACCTGTTAAAGTTGCAGCGCTCGGATATTGAATTTTATGAATTTTAATCGAAGTTTTCGGTCAATCGGTCCCTAAGGTATCCGATAGCGCAAGGCATCTAGGTGACATTGAGATTATATCCATTACTTTTTATTTTTTACGACCTGCTGATTCCATCTTGTCTACGCGCAATTGATATCTGAGAGATATCCGCATTGAATAGCTGGTCAGTTTAAAAAATGTAGGAAGAAAGGAATTACTTTCTTTCTCCAGGTTAGCTTATTGTCAACTTTATATCCGTTACTACGCGTACAATATTAATGTATTAAAAGGCGGCAGAATAATAGATAGATTCATAAAAAATTAGGTGAAGTCGGTAATTCATTTGAGAAGCTCTCATGTACGGACACACTTCGCTGTCAGAAAATATATAGATAAAGTGAAAGTTAATGGCAATTACTCATGCATGAGATGCGAAGTAATTATCCATAAGTAACTTTCATATCACGCGAGTCTTCTGAATTGTAGAAAATCTTTTGAATGTTTAAAAAAAAGAAATACTATTCACTTAGGGTCCATGTACTAACGCTTTTCGGTTTCGACGTAGCACGTCATCGTCAGGCGCGGAGGCTGAGAGCACGCTCAATCTTCGTGCCTGAAGATGACGTGCTGCATCAAAACCAGACAGCTCCTAAAATAAAATTCGTATATCCCAGTGATGTCATTCGGACGGTCGAAACGGATGTTAGTTATGTAAGAAAATGCAGAATCGTTTCTTCAAAATATATTATCAAATGTTAGCAGTAGTGTAAATAATTTAATAGTGAGATTATTTCATCATTATTTCACACATGATTAGTTGGCGCCAGCAGCCGTAAGGTGATTCGAGACTTGTCTTTCTTCACATTGTTAGGTCGGTGCCAATCATTTATCATTAGGTTAGATGGGAATAATAGTGCAACTATAGCGCGGTGGCAGTTTGTTTGTTCTGTAAAGTTTATGCAGTGATTCCTTCAACTTAGTCGTTTATTTAATGTAAGTTTGGTATTATATTCTACAATCAATTAAGTCGTGGATCACCTGCACTCTGTGCCTCTGACATTTTGGTTGCATTTTTTGAGATCGTGCGAAGTCGTCAGTGTAAGTGTATGTGTATTTGCTTTAGAAATACTTATATAAACATATAATAAAATATCAATAAACAATCAATCGATGACATTTCTTTAATTACTTATTTCTAAGTTAAATAGATATAACTTAAATATTGTCTATTAAGATAGCCAAATTCTTAGTTTATATTGAAGCGAACCGCTTGTTAATAAACTGAAATGACATCACTGGTATATCCTGACTGAAAAGTTTTTTCTGTATCATATAATGTTGTAAATGTTGATTTCCACGAAGTCATGGTTCACTCAGTGACGCATATACATTTTTAAAAAGCTTTCATTCGGAAATAGTTTATTTCAGATGATATGTTCGGGCTTTTACAGAATTATCCTTCACGTGAAATGGAAAAAAATGAAAAAGGATGTGGAAAATATTATTTTGTTTCCTATAACGGTCAGTCTAGCGAGGAAGTCAGTAGGTATTGACTGGAATTTAAAGGCTTTGGAAAAGATATGAGGAAGAAGGGTGAATAACGAGAGCTTTGATGCAAAGTAAATTGGTCCTCAACTTGCGAGCGCGACCGTAATTTCTTAATTTCATTGCGCGCTCTCAAAAAATCATCAATTAGTGCTCGCGAGCACTCGCATTCGGGTTTCATCAAGTTATTTTTACTATTTTCTTCGGATGACGGCACTTTT
Organism: Tanypteryx hageni; assembly: GCA_028673005.1. Classification (NCBI taxonomy): domain Eukaryota; kingdom Metazoa; phylum Arthropoda; class Insecta; order Odonata; family Petaluridae; genus Tanypteryx; species Tanypteryx hageni. Next base: position 39,192,079 of record CM054117.1, read on the forward strand.
TCATAAGAAAATCAATGAAAGAAATATACGGGAAACGGAGTATGGTAGTTTTATGCTTGCTGGCCTTAAGAGACGTCAGCTGTTGACGGGTTTTTCTTAGCTTTGGGTCTTTTAAAACTTATTTTCAACTATTATACCCAGTGTTGAATCCAGACATTATTGACCGGGAGGGAAAATGAAAACTTAGGAGGTATTTAAAAAATAAACATTAGTTTGAAGCTTGAAAGACATAAACAATTTTTAATTATAGTTAAAAAATAACACATTAAATTCAAATCACATTGTAGCAGGTATTATATAATTATAAATCTTACATGACATTTTAACAGCCTGACTACCACTAGAAAAATCTTTGGAATGCGTAATACGTGAATATCAAACAAATTATTACTTCACATGTATATAATATAGTATAACTCACAGAATTGAATATATGATTGTATAAGGAAACGCTTTAAATTAACCTGAGTCAGCTTTGTTTTTTCTTAGCGTATGTGTTTATGTGTATAAGTTCATCTATTAATGTAGTTGGCAACTCATTGGGTCCCTCGATGGCAATTTTCATGCTGTCCTGCCGAGTTTCCTTATCCATTTTATTTCTTTACTTCTTCATGAGTCTATTTATTGTGCTGAATGAGCGTTCAGCGCTCGCTGTAGACACATAGCTTTGCGGACAAAATCCTCAGTTCCGCATATCCAATATTGGATTTTAAAATTAATTCAAAAAGGTTCTTCTTATTGTCATCGGCTCAGCTACGTACTTAAATATCCCATATTGGATTTTAAAATTAATTAAAAAAGCCTTCGGCTTCAGTTACGTACTTAAATGAACAAGTATCATTGCACTTTCAACCTATCATCATTACATTCTCTATTTAAGGGACCAATAACGATTATTAATTTTAAATAAATTAAATAAAATTTTAATAATTTTCCCCGGGGAGGGGGGGGGGACTTTTATTCCACGGGGTGAAAATTCCCTCCGGGCCTCCCCTTGTATTCAACACTGATTATACCTCTACCTCATTTTTTAATACAGCAAATAAAAAATATTTGTATCCTTTATTGTATGTATGTCACGTATGAATCGATTGGTTTAATTGATGCATATGTCTATTTGATTTGCATTTAGCGCTCTATGGAAGAAGTTATGCCTTCGCGGTGCTCATTACCGGAAGAAGGCTGCGGCTCCCTTGCTATGGGTTGAGAATGGGAAAAAGTAAGGTTGGCGGAAGTTCTTATTTAGACGCTTTAGAAGGTGAGTAGATATTTACATGAACGTCGAGGTCTTCAAACGGAAGTTGAAGGGAAGACCATAATTGGCACGAGATTCGGGGTTAAAGCGGTTAAGGCAACCAAATTGCAGACATATGCCAAAACGATGTTTTATTAAGTGTAAAAAAATTATCAAGCTATTAAAATTGGTTTATTTTAATGCCGATGAATCGCACCGACGGGCCTCCCATATTGCGGGTCCCAAAGCTTTGCTTAGAACACTAAAACACAGAAACATCACAAAAGTGATGTTTCTCTCTCTGTAGCTGATGAAGGAATAATTCCGAAAGCTTCTACGTTTGTGATGTTTCCGTGTTTTAGTGTTCTTTTACGTGTGTCGCTTCGACATCCCCGGGGCCTCGCCAACCTGAAGTCGTCTGATTGGTGAGTGTTTACTGGGTTTCCTCATCCCAACACCTTGTTGACATCCATATATCCATTTTACCTTTCCTTTTCCGTAAGCTGTTATATATATATATATATATATATATATATATATATATTAATAGCGTAAAAGATGAGGTTTTTAAAGCGAAGGTAACAGCCACCTTAACATGTGATGCATCAAATTAAACGTCTCGACCTGTAGATTTGCAGGAATATGATAAAACTGAAATCGGCCACACCGTTGGCGAGATATTGAGGTTTTTTATGACCGGCTAAGCTCTGCTCGACGGAGTTGTAGTGGTTGATGTTAAGGTGGTGATGCTAGCGGACATTAGACGCTGTAGGAAATAACGTGGCGCTCCTAGCGGACATTAGTAGAAGGAAATAAAACTTGCAGTCACTGACCTTCATGATAATTTAACAGAAGAGTAACTACTAAGACAATATTTAATCTAACCAACCAGTCGATTTATCGACAGGCAACTGCTGGTTTATTTTAAATGTTCTCTTCAACATCTGAAAAATTATTTTAAAGGTATTACATCAAATGTTCTTCTAAAATATCTGAAGTTAGTAATTTAAAGGAGTGAATCCTATATAAATTTTAATTCTTTGGGGTTTTCGCCTTTTTTCCCTATTTAGGCGTTTTTTTTAAGTAAAAAAGAACACCTTATGGTCAGATGGTGTCTATCCGTCCGCATGTTTCATCTCAGAAACTATTGGGCGGATGTTAATGAGTTTGGTATTTAGGACACAGGGGCAAAGAAACTAAGAAAATGTTATAAATAGTTTACCTGAACTAATCGGGAGTGCTACCTTACTGGTGACAAAAAATTAACTTTTCTTTATATCTCGAACAATATCACTTTGAACAAAAAAGTCTCTGAATGACTTTGTAGAACTAGTCAAATAGCATATGTTCTATTCAGTACATTTTTATCGACTTAGTAGCCGATTTCAAGAAAATCAAACGTAATTTATTTTGGACAAAAATTTCCCCCTTTTTTAATTGCTGTCAACGAAAACATTCTTCGTGACAACTGATGCAAACAATATCTGCTGTAAATACCTAATTAGTTTATTTTTTTGTGCGCACGCAGCATTTGGAAAATGAAGGGAAATGAATAATCTACGACGAAGAAATGAACGTAAATACGTACATCTATTTTCGTTACGCATATACAGCGTTTGTAAGTGAAAAGAAATGGATAATTTACGACGAAGGAATGAACGTGAAGATAAAGATTACATTACTACTATTCAAGTGAGGTAAGTTTTAAATAATTGTCGATTGTTTTATTAATTACAATTGATTAGGAAATTAACCGATGAATAAAAAATTCGATGTTTCCTTGGCATCACTACAGGCATTTCTGTTCGTAGTCACTATTCTATGCCATTAATATTTACCTTTTTGACATTATTACATAAATCGTAAAGAACACATGTATGCACGCGTGATGTGTGCGTGCATCTTTCCACTCGTGTTGATATTTAACCGCATTCGAAATTTTTAGACATACTTTTTCATGTGGTAAAAATTGGCAGCGCCGAATGCGCGGTATATTAGAATCGGATTAAAATTTCTGGGTTGGTATTTTGGATGGCGGCGGATTTGAGTACGTTAAAATGAAACGAAATATTGAGCAGATTGATCAAGATTTTATTTACAATAAAATGCAATCATTATTACGTTATAAATACCCACAACACAAATAACAATCTTTTTTCAAAGGAGTGGTGGTCCATCGAAATGAATTTCTCCTTTATTGTTGTGTTCCAGTCATGGCTGATCATTTATTAGGTAGACGAAGTGAAAACATTTTGTTGATTTGGTCGTTTTGCTACTTTTTATTTCCTTGCGATCGTATTTGCATGGTTTGATTATTATAAAAATACGTTCAAAGGATTAAAACATATCTTTCTATCTGCATTAAATAAAGGTTTTAATCTAAGTAAACATTTTGCAGATTACTTTTCGCGTAAGATCGATTCTAAACAAATGTCTCCTGTGGATGAATAAGTTGGTTAGCAACCAGAAAAAGGATGCACGGTGAGCATACATACCGACGGGTTTTCTCACCTCAGCCTCCCGAATGTCTTATGTGTACACATTTTAAATGCGCCATCGCATTTCACTTGAGCTTAGAGTATACTGACGCTGTTTGCGTGGAAAGAACCTTTAGACTCTGTTAACGTTTACTCATATCATGAGATGAGAGCCATCAGTGAGACAACTCCTTCAGCCATAAAAATTTCGCCCACTAAGTGGGCATCTTCAGGGGCGAACTTGTGTCAACTTTCGCACTGTCGATACAAGTTCGCCCCTGAAGATGCCCACTTAGCGGGCGAAATGCATCGGGTTTTTAGTACATTTTTATTGCTGGAGGAGTTGTCTCGCTGATGAAAATCGAGCCATAAGTTAACTAAACCACCAACCTTTATGAGATGAGAGTATAATTTCCGAATCCAGACGTACCCTCTCTTTAAGGAAAATGTATTTCCGCAGATTTTACAATTTTGTTTATTGGTTGCTGTACGTTTGTCAGGTATACGGTAGCGATTATAATTAGAATCGCTATGCTTCTAGCTGTATGGTCGAACCGATGTTGATAAAATTTGAATCTGATGCCATTATGTAAAGTCAGAAATTATATTTAAAAGCCGGTTAGGACTTGCTTTTTCGTGATAAATATGCCATACGATTTCATTTAATCAATAAAAAATATCTTCGAATGCAATAAAATTCGGAAATAGAATTCAGGAGTTGAAATTTCAAATAATATTTTTTTGGTAATATGGCAGTCCTGAGTAATTGAATAGAAAATGTTGGCGGGAATATTCACAAAAGCTGCGCAACCTATAAAAAATACCGATACTCATCCTCGACTTGAGCGGTTTCGATTGATAATTGATAGTTTTCTATTAGAGAACTACCTCGAATTCCACGACCACAATCTTCACTTAAGCACGGTTTCGTAACGGTTTCCAAGCATTTTAAAGCAGAAAATATTATAATGCGACACACAGGTTATAAGAAAGGATGAAGAAAGCAAGGCTGAATCCAGTGTAACTAAACAGTAGAATTTGGAGCTCAGGACGTTCTTAAATGTAACCCTAGGTACATATTCCTTTTTGGAAATTACTTCATTCTGCGCAGTTTCGCTCTGCGCGGTCTTTTTCAGGAACCCGTGTACCATGCAATACGATGGATGAATGCAACAAAATATGTTTATTTTATCCCAATCTCGAAAGTTGTTTCCTCGGATGAATATTTTACCAGTAAAAGTAAGATGTTTGTTTTAATCCTGGAACTTCGACAGCCCTGATTGAATGATTTTGATCGGGTATGAGATTTTCGTCTTCTTCTCATTGTCAGATAAAAATCTTAAATATCAAATTTTATTGAAATGCGCACTGCGGCAAAACGCGTCCAGTCTGGCGGACGAAAGCAAAAATAAAATAGGCACTCCACTTCGTTTAAACAGAAACGTCCATAGCAAGATGAAAATTGCGTACATTGTGTTTTTGATAGGATTTGTTTTACGTGAAGTGCGCCTGTTTTAAGATGATGTCATGCATTTTCTCCGCGTATCGTTATGCAGCATTTACGCCCATCAAGGAGAAGTGTTTAATTTTGATATTTGGCGATCGTAAAATTGTCTTGCTAAAAGAAGATATTTTTGTCGTTTATTATGAAACCATTGATAAGTAAAGCCAATCAATTGAAGAATTTTTATATGATAAAGGCATAAGTAACCAAGATTTCGTGGTTTTTTTCTTTTCAACGAGGAAACAAAAAAGAACATCGAAAAATCACGCATAAATATTTCATTTCTTTCTTTTCTTTCATTTAATTTCTTCATTGTAACTAATGCCACATAGCAGGGGATTTTTTTAAAATTTGTATTATAATAGGGCCTTCGTTCTCATAAATTTTAACCTAGAAATATGCTTTTGTAGCAGTTTATATATAATGATCATGAATACGTAGTTGTCTAAGATAAAAAACAACAAAAATATGTTGTAATAATTAGTAATAAATTAAAGAATTAAAGTACGAGTTCATAAGCATGCCCTTTGAAGTCAACTTTAAGATCGTCATCCAAAAAATACCATTACGGAATCAAGCACGCTAAAATTGTTTTCGTAAAATATAATTTTTAAAAATATTTTATTTTCCATTTGAGGACATTTTGAACCAACACCGCGTTCTGTCACGGACAATTTGTTTTAACACCGTATACAAAAGTTGGTTGATTATATATATATATATATATATATATATATATATATATATATATATATATATATATACACACACACACACATATAAAGTAGTTTTTGCTTGCATTCTGCAAGCATTTCATCTCACCTTGAGAGCACATTAATATTACAGACATATTTCATTATTAGTTATATTTTTAATGCAAAAGTTTGCACCTCTGAACTAAAACTAATAACACAACAAATAACAACGCAACGACAAATAACACAAACACTTTTCATAATCACCTTTAACGGAAGAACCGTAAATTTTGCGCTGAAATTTGCAACGCAAAAAATCCGTCGTGGGGACGTGGTGGAAGTGATAACGGCGGGCCGAAGGAAAGGGTGGAGTGGGAGAGGCGCGCGCACCTAGGGATGTTGTGGAAGAGGCAGAGGCACGATACTACGCTTCGACCCTACGACGTAGAACTCAAAATCTTTTGTCTAGAAAAGCCTTAAATCGCTATTATATAGGACAACATTTGTTACAATAAAGTCCCGGATACCACGGACCTACGATTAATAGTTTTCGAGATAAAAATTTTTAATACGTAATAATCGTTTAAAATGCGTATAGCAACGAAAATACTATTCCCTTACCCTTATAAAATCTGTAAGGTATAGATTAAAAAATTCATCCATACGGAGGATAGAATTTGCTAGTAGTAGTACTAGTAGTACCTAAACATTTATCTATTTGTTTAAACTTTAAGAATTTTTAACAGCCAAACAAATTAAAATATCCAAATTTCTATAATCCCTATTTCTTTATATTACAAATTCTACCTTTAAAAATATTTCAGCTCCGTAACACATTCGGAAATACATAAACCTTGAAAATTTGTTTAAAGAATTGCGAATTTTTAGCGGCCGCATTCTTGAACTTTTTCAATATTTTCGTTTTTTCTAGCTGGTTTTGCACACAACCCTACCGACGTAAAAAAAATTTGAATCTAGTATCTTCCTATATGTTATATCCTCCTCTGTAAGATATAAGAAGCGTTTATATATAATAGATATTCCGAAAACGGAATGGAGTTGCCGCCAACTTCGAACAAGAGACTCGTAAAACGATTCTCAGCTTAAATCATCAAATGCAGACTCGTAAAATTCTCGAATATTGATTTGACCTCGTATTTCAATTCTTTTCGTCCCCGCAGTCGGAGAAATATTTGAAAAATATTGCTCACGAACGCGATATGAAAATTTTTTTAAATTACTTTTTTATCGGTAAATTTGTAAGTATTTGAGTGACAGATAAAATAACCTGAAAAATAAAATAAAATCTAAATGGTAATTAATAAGCGTCAAAACCATTCTTTCATCTATACGACCTGTTTAGTACTAGGCGATTACTGGGCTCTTTCATACAATTTCTTTCTGCTAATCCTGTGGGCGAGAGCATCGGGTGCGCACCAAAGAATAAGGCGCAGTTTCGTCTTCCGTTTGTTATTTTCCCACAAGCCTCGTCTCCTAGGGCTACGAAAAACACTCGCAGAACTCCGATCAAAATTTCATCGGTCGTTTTATTTTCAAATCGCTTCACCGAGTCGATAGGTGGGCGTCACTTTCTCCGGTCAGAAGCACAAGTTCGACGCTTCGCTTTTTTTTACGAAAGGGAATGAGAAATGAGTTGAAGAGGAAACCAACTCCTCCCGTCCCTTAGCTCCCTCCGCGCCCCCTGCCATTCCCCTCTGCCCTTCCAACCTCTCCCTCGGGTCCCCGCACTCTGCGCGCACATGCACGCATACGCGAGAGACACGTATCGCTTCTGTCGCGCCCTTGGCCGTGACATTGACGGTCTTCCCCTCCCTAACCCTCCAACTCCCCTCCTCTCGACCCCTCCCGTTCCCTCCCTCTCCTCCCCCCTCTCGTTCTCTCCCTCCCTCTCCTCCTCCGCTGCCGTCCCTTGCGTCTTCCTAGCATAGGGAGACGCGAATGCGGACCTTCGTTTTTATCCGCTATCTTCTTCTCTTTTAAATTCTCCATCAGCTTTAGTTAAACGCTCACCCAAAGTAACTGTGCTCCTTTGGCGCTACGTGATCTACCTACCTGAGTTCGTTTTTGACGAGAATAAGCGTCCTTACCTGCTAAGGATCCCATCTTCCGAAATAAACCGTTGAGAATGGGAATAAAGGGGTGTACGAATACGACGCAGTTGTTCTTGCGACCATAAAATCGTTATCCGAGCTTTTCCTGAGATAATAAGTCGTAATACCTGATACGGTACTAATTAATGTATTACGTGTTTTTACTTTAGGGACTTAGTTTTGTATCAGTTATCTCATATTAAATGTGACTGCCTACGGTGGTAATTTTGGGGAAATTAAAAATATTTCTATTCTGTTTACATCGCGCGAAAAAACAATGAAAAGTTCACGACGAAGAAAATATTATGTAGGCGTGTCAAGGATGGCATATTTTTTTATAGCGATTAAAATGTAACCTTGGGTAAAGGTTTTACGGTAAAACAATAAACGTAGCTTACTTATCTAGATTCCTAGAAAATTATAACTTTTTTGTTTGCCCATAATGTTTTCTTTGTGGAATATTTTTTATATTAGACAAATAAACAAACCTATAAAATTTAGGCATGGAAAGTTTTTGGTTTGGAGTTTGTTTAAATTTATTTTTAGTATTGACATTTTTATCGATTAGAATATGTATTTAAAGAGGAAATTTGTCACGTTAAGTTCTCGTATTGAATATTTTTTTGTATTTTTTTCTTTCCTTAACCATTTTAGCACGAGAATCTATATTCCAAAGATACGGGTTCTCCCCTTCTCATAGGAGGAGGCAAACCAGAAGCCTGAAAATATTTAAGAAAACTTACACCTCATGCTTTAGCAAGGGCATCTTGCTTTTGTTTATTCTGTTCTCGGAATTGATGGAATGAAAACGATCATAAGATCTTATGCAGACAGACATAAGCTGTAAAGTTGGGAATAATTTTGAAGCGGAAAAAAAATCTGCTATTTCAAAATTATTCCCAACTTTACAGCTTATGCTTATCTGCATAGGATCTTTGGCAATCTCACCGTTTGATAGGGAGAGGTTTTCTTTGACGTAGTATCTCTCGGAGGACGTCCGTTAGGGCAGGTTGGTACTAACTTGGTTAGTCCGGACCCAGCTAAGAAGAATACCCGCGTTCAGAAACGGGAGAATTATTCTGCTACGATACTTCAGTGGTAGAATATCCGTCCGGCAAGTGGAAGACCCGGATTCGATTCCCTCTCATAGCACACTTTCTCGTTTCAAAATTATCCCCTATTCTGATCTAAATTATATAAAGGTAGTTATTTTTTAAAAAATAACTCGGACGTAGAGATAGCCATAGCTTTTTAGCACGTTTTCTTAAAAGAAAAAAATAAGCTATAGTGATCACTCTGTCTGTCCGTCTGTGGGCAATCAAGCTTTTTGTTTTAAGAGATATTTAGAAAGTTCTTTTTAAAATGAATACTTCTCATTAATCTATGAATTTCCCACAGATTGGGTTTTCCATATCGTTCATAAATTTTCCGTTAGGTGGCTTAAAATTCGGAAAATTCAAAACTTTGAAATGGTATTGTAATCGAACTACTAGAGATATTTTGAAATTTTTATTTGAATTAAATAGCGCTTATCATTCCATGAATTTTCCATCGATTGGATTTTCCAAGTAGTTCACAGATTTTCCTTTAGGAAAGGAGTGACAGGAATGGTAATCGAAAGAATGCGCGAGGGAAATCTTTAATTTAATTCATTCTGAAAAGTAATGATAACTCCAAAGTTTGGAACTGATAATTCGCGCAAAAAGCTTGCACAAAGTACTTGCAGTCACACATCGTTAGTAAAGACGATTAAACTAAATGCGAATTTCAACTGCGATGCAGTCGTCTTAATCGGACATTTTCCGACCATTTCTTCGTATAAGAACTGTAAGAGCAAATGATCGATGAACTGCTACTGCCTACTTTTTTGGCTGAACTGTCTATTCGATTCACTCAACCGTTTTTATAGCCAAAGTCAGCTATGTTATTTATTGAATAAAGGAAATGGGTTGAGCTCAATAATTCATTTTTAAACGCCAAGTTGAGATTGACAAAATTCTTTACCCGAAAGCTAACAGTTTCAGTGATAAATTTCCGAGAAACTATGAAATTGCTTCTATCCCGGAGTCACACTTGGGCGTCGCGAAAAGATTTTCGTTGACCGGAAAAAAACATTTTCCCGTAAATAATCGGTCGTCTCCAATTTTTTAATCAGCCTGAGAAAGCGTGGACGTCGGAATAAACGAAATTCATTCGTCCGCTTCGCGTCTCCGTCATGCATCGCAGCGATAGGGGCGAAATCGGAGAACCGTTGGAGGGATAATCTAGGAAGTGGGCCGCGGATTGCTTTAATGTCGGGTGCGAGTTTCCAATTCACGATCCGAGGGTGGAGATGCATTTAGCGATGGGAAATGCTTCGAGAGGTCACGAGAGCCTTATTTCTCACGGACGAAAATTTCTACCCTTCGGGAGAGAATGGCTTGAAGAGATTGTGCCGCATAATTTACGGATCTTCGGTTTCATATTCCAGAAAAAAAAGCATTTGGTTTAGTGGCTGTGAAAGAAAATTACTTTCGCTTTCCCTAATAAATGAATCCGCACATTGCTCCCATATATGGGGTGAGATTTTTTCATACTTATCGACGTTTGAGCTCTTCCTTATTTCGTAACTTATGCGAAAGGCATTGATAAATCGCTGTAAGAGTAGTGTTGACATCTTATCGAACTTTAATCCTTGAATGAAAAAGTGGCGGTTAACGCATTTTTTATTTTATCATTTGTTCGTTCATCTGTACCCTTATAAACTCTTTGTTTTTTTGCCGATCTCTTCTACATCTGTGAACATGCTATTTATATTTTACCAGTATGGTTCCCTGTCATAAATGACGGGTGCGTGTGAATGAATCATTAAATTAACATAAAGGGTCGAAGATATAGATCTGAGCTAGACAGTAAATTCAAAATAGCAACTTAAATAAAAAACACAAAGTTCACTGTCAACATTTTACGAACTTTACAAAATAAATGTTAATTACTCTCTGTCGAAAATTATAAACAGGAATGTACGATGTCTTAGTTAGCAATTAAAAATACTTAATCATCGGTATAATATATATTTTATTTTGGTTCCAGTAAGGATTTCCTTCTTTTTACACACCCACGTCTAATATCATTTTCTAATATAAATTATTTTGTTTGCAAATAATATCAATTTAACATTGTCGTAAAGCATTAATTTCCAGAAAAAGGATAAATAAATCGGTTAAAGGTAAAAATAAAAAAATTTCTAATTCTTTGCCAATTTACGTCTCACTTCTTAAAATGCAGGTAAGAATATTTCGTATTCGCTTTCATTTACATCGAAGAGAGAATATCTGCTGTTAAAACTGACTGCCGGTGACTTATTTGCATTACTTACGGTTATAAATAAGCATATTTAACTCCTTCCTTTGCATATTAAAATTTCGTTGCGAATATACAAATTTTATTTGCCTCTTAACAATTATATATTAGTTTATTAGCTGTTTCATAGATGGAGGGCAAGAGCAATCAATTGGAAACCTCAAACGCGACGACAATTTGTGAAGTTTTCACGACAGCAATCATTTTCCTTTGTTTAATGGTTGAAAACTTCTCGTTTTTGTCGGGTTTGCAATCAGTTTCAGCTAATTCGGAAATTATTCATTTTTTTAGTGAATAAATATATTTCGTTTATGTTAACGTCGAAACGTTCAGGTCGCAAACTCATATCTCCATTCAGTGGCGGATTTAGGGGGGATCGCACATGGCGCGTGCCAGGGGCCCCGTGAATTATGGGGCTACGTGACGTATGGCAGTGCTTCTCAACTTGGGTTACACGGAACCCTAGTGCTCTGCGAAAGGTTGGGGTTCCGTGTGGACCCGCGATAATGGAGGAAAAAGGCAAGATTTCCCTCCCGCTCATTTATTATAAATCTTGAATTTCTCCCTCACACTCAGTGGCGGATTTAAGGGGGGTCGCACTTGGCCCCATAAAAATGTTTGTGTATATAATCTCAGAAACATTAAATGCCTCAGTTTAAAAATCTGTGGACGATTCCATAGAAAAACGATCGATAAGAGGAGTCACAATTTGGGATTGCAATACCGGTAAACCGGTTTACCGGTAAATGGCGCAAAAATCCTTTACTAAATTTACTGGTAATTCGGTAAAAGAAGAACGTATTTAATGTATGTTTTAATTATTTTACCTGTTGATTATCTCTGTAAATTATATTTTTAAATAGACCTAAACATCTGAATAATAATTTATTATGTTCAATAAAGAGATAGAATTGAATTGATCTCTAATACAATACAATAAAAGTTGCTGTAGAGGCACTATGTTGCGAAAATGTAAATCTGTATATCGCTGTTGTAACGTTAAAACGTATGCTCGATGAACTAACAAATCAAAACACATTTTTAAGCAATGAACTTCAAAAAGCATTGATTGCACGTATAAAGGAAAGGCGAACAATTTATTCTGATGTTCTACGGTACCTTTACGAAATCGAATGATGAATATTACGGAATTTTTAATAAAACCAGCAAATTCACAATAACGAAGATAATCGTGGAGCTAGTTGAACGGGTTTCTAATAAAAAGGAAACAGATAATACAACTGAATCAACTGAAGTCATTGATTCCGATTCCGAGAAAGTTGCAACTTTAGTTCCTTCGACATCGGCTGCATTGTCGATGAAGGAAAAACTTCAATTGGCGATAAACAAAAAACTGATGTAGCCCATGTAGATCTAACTCAAAAACAAAAAAAACGCGAAAGACGTAACACGTCGTGAGAAACGAAATGACGTATTTTCAAGAAGAAAAATTAAGAGGAAAATATTTTTAGATGGCTTTCGATTTCCTAATGACCGTTCGACCAACGAGTGTCAAATCAGAAAGAGCGGGTTGTTATGCGCAAAAATCAGGTCGCAGTTAGGAGACCAAAGTCGGGATAAATTATGTTTTCTACGAGCCTATTTTAACAACCAAAGAGAAAACAAATAAAATAGAATCAGCGGCAATAACTTTATTTACTTTCATTTACGATTTTTGTTTAAAGTTTGTTGTGTTTTCCTTCAAGTAGGTACTTATCTTCAGAGTTTATTTTTTCATGTTTATTTAATCAAAGATTTATTTACGATTTTGTTTCAAGTTTATGTTGTGTTTTCCTTAAAGTACTTACCTTGAAAGAAATTTTTTATTTATTTATATTTATCGTTTTATTTCAAAATTTATCATTTTTTGAAAATGTCGAAAGTAACCGATAAATTACTGGTAGAACGGTATTTATGAAAACATTTACCGAATTACCGGTAATTGAAAGAGTCGGTAAATTTGCAATCCCTAGTCACAATAGAGCAGTGGTTCTTAACCTTTTTAGCTCCCCGCACCCCCTTGGACTTTCAGAATATGCTTTCGCACCCCCGAAAAAATATCTTTGTTTTTTTATTTAAATGTGGGTCTCAGCCTTAGTTACAGTTGAGTGATGAAGAATAAAATTCGACAAAGTCCATCTATCTGTGTAAAAAGGCTTGAGAACAAGTTTAAGGATTTGAAAAAGAAAAATTAGAATATATAATAACTTTTTATTTTTTTAATGAAAGAATCGCAATCACATGTCAAAAAACAGAGCATCTTCTCAATTTTATAAATTACAAGAAAATATTTTAATGACTACTCTGCTCTTGCCTTTCTTCTATTATTTTCATTATACGTGGCTCTGTTTTTGAAAGCCACTCGAATATCATCAGCCACATTTAAGCTGTTTCTGGCCTTTGTTTTTATGTTAAGTAGCGATGAAAATCCAACCTCACATAGGTAGGTGCTGGCGAATGGCATAAGACACTGAAGTGCTGCATTTGCCAAACGTGGAAATGTCTTCAGTTGAGAACACCAGAACTGTTCTAACGTCATTTTTTGAAATTGCATTTGAGTGTGAGAGCTGGATTTTATTTCAATTATGTCATCTTGCAGTAAATTACTGTCGTCTATACAAGAGAGGTCATAAAGAAAAGGATCCAATATCCATTTTTGAATGGTGCCAATGACTCCGTTAGCAGGAAAATATCCTACAATAGAGTCTCAATTTTTGCAAATGAATAATTATATCGGATGCAACTGTACGCCCCTCATCTTCGGAAACAATTTCATCAAGCATAGGAAAGTTTGCAAAATTACTTTTTTCCACTCGTTTTATCCAAATTGAGAGATTTCCCCAGAAAGCTGATAGTTTTTCTCTGCTCTTTATGATATTTATGCCATATCCTTGCAAAGACGTGTTCAACTCATTAAGATGAGTAAATATGTCTGCTAAATATGCCAGTCGAAGAATTGAATCTCTCTTGTTGAAATCATCAACTAAGTTACTCCCTTGGTTTTTGAGAAACTGAATTATTTCTTCGCGCAATTCATATATTCTGCTGAGCATTCGACCTCTAGAAAGTCATCTCACTTCCGTGTGGAAAAGAAGGACCGTGTGAAGAGAACCAATTTCTTCACAGAACGCACGAAATAAACGAGGGTTGATTGCCCGTCCTCTAACGTAATTTACTATTTTCATCGCATTAGACAGAGTATTTTTCAAATTCTCTGGTAAAGTTTTTGCCATAAGAGCGTGTCTGTGTAACATGCAATGGTTAATTACAACATCCGGAATTTCTTTTTTCATATAAGAAACAAAACCTGAATTTTTGCCTAACATAGCGGGGGCTCCATCAGTACAAACTGATCCTACAACATCTATTGACAATTTGTGTTTGAGAAAAAAGCCCTTGACTCGATTGAACACGTCAATTCCTGTTGTTGTCAGTTCCAGTGGTTCACAAAACAAAAATTCTTCGACAACATCTCTCTCCTTTGCATAGCGCACAAACACCATCAGTTGAGAGCAATTACTAACGTCAGTAGACTCATCGAGTTGTATAGCCACTTTCGGAGGATTGACTTTTATATCTTCTATCATTTGACTTAAAATGTCTTCACTCATATCGTGAATTCTCGAGCGAATTACATCATCAAAAAGAGGAATTTGTTGTATTTTCTTGTGTGCTTCTGAGCCAAGCACTATATTTGCTATTTCCAGTACACACGGTTTTATTAATTCTTCAGCTATTGTGTGAGGTTTCTTCGTTTTTGCGCACAGATACGCAACTTTATAAGATGCTTGCAACAATGGCTTCTGAACAGATGCATGTGTAAAAGCAGTAATAGTACCACCAGAATTGAATTTTGCCCTTTTAATATTCAAGGAGTTAAAAGTATGTCCTGCTGCTTCACCACCATGCTGCTTGTTGAAATCTTCTGAAAGTTTTGCCGGTTTAAGATTGGAATTTGAGAATATCATGCAGCACAGCATGCATTGTGGTCGCTGAATGCTGTCTTTATCTGTGACGCAGGTGAAACCATATCGAATGTAATCATCATTCCAAAGGCGTTTCTTCGACAATTGGGAGGGTACTGAAAAATAAAAATATTTTCTCATTTCTAATTAACAGAATTTTAAAAATTAAAGGTTATGTTTTAAGCCAGCCAAGTTACTATTTGAGAATGGAAGTCCTCACATGAAATACCCGTACTTATAAATAGAAGTCATAAGTGCATAGTATATTACTTGAAAATGCTGTTTCAGAACTTTGGGCTGCTTTCAAGACTTGAAACCTAACCTTCAAGTTTTACTGAATATCAACCGAATAGAATACATTATTGCATCATAAATTACCTCAAATAAAAATATCAATATTATAATAGCATGATATTTTTATACAGCTCAACTAGGGCAGAAGAAACAAGTAAACTGCCAATGTAAACAGTTCAGCAAAGTTGAGAAGGTTCAGAACATCTCGCGACGTCAACTATTACATTGTAATGGTTTGCATTACATTGTAATGATTACAAGATCTTTGAACAGTGTCGCTAATGCAGAAACACCAATTTCTAGCAGGCGAGTACTTCGCAGCAGGGTGGGGACAGCAGACGGTTGGCGTCATTCAAAGGTATACGCAAATGTTTTTTTCGAAGACATGAATATAATCGTCTCATTTATGACGACTTGCGTTTATTCAAAGACTGTGACAAATTAAATGACATTTCTCCAAAATGTTTCCTTTTATATTTTATTTTATGTCTCTATTTAAATTATTTTTTAAAAATATCTAGATCAACACCTTGCATTCCTAGAAACAGTGTCTCGCACCCCAGGTTAAGAATCACTGCAATAGAGGGTAGCTGTTAGAAGCGGTTTCACTATATATTTAGATTGCAGGGCCCCCGTCTGCTTAGCGCCAAGGGCCTCCAAATGTTTAGCGCCAGGGCCACCCAAATGTTTAGCGCCAGGGATCCCAGGAGGCGTAAATCCGCCAGTCTCGATTTTAACTATTTTAAAAGTTCAAACTAAAAAGAACTTGCATTCAATAGCGTGTTAATCTAAATGGAGAAAATTAACTTCTGGATTCGAACCCATGCTCTTTTAATGATACGTTTCAAACCTGCAGTGGCACGCGCAGAGTATCTGGCGAAAGATTCATCGAAATGAAAGAGACCATTATTGAGTTATTCGCATTAATTAACAAAATTACTTCGCACAAAATGACAGAATGAGATTGAATTTTATGATAATAGAAATGTAATTGAACGTCTTACTCCAACGATCGTTTACACTTGCGACAGTAACATGGCTACCATGAATTTTGAAAAGTATATTTAACATAAAAAAGAAATTCTTTCTTTAATTAATTGTTTGGTATATTCAGCAAAAATATAGCACAAACGTAGAGGTAATAGTCGAATTTCTCTAACTCAGACTTGAGGAGAAGTTCATAGTTGTAGAATTTAGAGTTAGCTAGAAGAAATAATAGCTACAATGATATTGTAAGAAGGGGAAAAATACGTTCAAGGTACCGAAACTTTTTGTATTTGTTCTTCCGATGAAGATTTTAGTATTTTTGTGGCTATTTTTAACGGTTTTTTTGCCGAAATTTCTTTATAATACTACAGTTGCGCCTCTACCGTCCGTCGGTGTAAGCTTATATTGAAAAAAATTAAATCTATGAAGCATTCAACCTCGGAGGTTATCTATCCTTCGATGGTTTCTAATGGGTTGTACCTCGACGGCACTTCGTTGTCAATTGTTATAGTCGTGACCCCGAAGGGAAGGAGCATTTAAAACAGGTTTGATTCGCACGCCCTGCTAAAAATAGCCTCAGTTCGACAACGGTTCACTTTTCTCTCCTCGTCCGCATTCGTCTTTCCCTCGGCTATTCTTCCCCTTTCTCCTCCTCCTGCCCCCCTTTCCTTCAACCTCCCCCTTTTCTTCTATTTTTCCTTGCCTCCCCCCTCTCTCCTCCCCCTTGCGTACCCCCTCTCTCCTCCCCCTTGCGTCCCCCCTCTCTCCTCCCCCTTGCCTCCCCCTCTCTCCTCCCCATTGCCTCCCCCCTCTCTCCTCCACATTGCCTCCCCCCTCTCTCCTCCCCCTTGCCTCCCTCCTCTCTCCTCTCTCTTGCCTCCCCATTCTCTCCTCTCCTTTGCCTCCCCCCTCTCTCCTCTCCCTTGCCTCCCCCCTCTCTCCTCTCCCTTGCCTCCTGCCTCTCATGCCAACGCTCCCTCTCGTCTACGCCCCCTCTCGTCTACGCCCCCTCTCGTCTACGCCCCTTCTCGTCTCCGGCCCCTCTCGTCTCCGGCCCCTCTCGTCTCCGCCCCCCTCCCCATTGCCTCCTCACTGCTCCTTCGCCCTGCCTCCCCGCAACCCTCTTCTCCTCATCTTCTCCCGCCTCTTATCTCCGCGGAAACACCGTTATGTACGTCGAGGCGATAAATGCGGCAGAGGAGTAAGGAAAGGCCTCGCTGGTATCCGCTTAGCACGAGATTCCAAAAGCAGACTACGAAGAGCGAAAGGCGTTCTATCGTTCTCGGCGTTAATTCGAATATTGAACCAGAACTTCTTTTAAAAAAAGGGCATCATTTCGAAATGTGGTTTCTTAAATTTCCTGTGGTTTTTTGAGCTATCTTGTAAAAAATATACGTTGGCCGATGATTACCGTAGAACTAATCAGTAGCGGTTTTAAAAATTCCTCGCCCTTTGGCCACGAGGAAATGAATGTGTACAAAATATCTCAATAATGATGTGGGCACCCCAAAATATATCCCCTTTAGGCTATGGCCTTTTTGATCTTATTGTAAATGCGTTATTATTGCGCCGAAGGCGCAAATTTGATCATAATAATTGTTTCTCCTCGATTTTTGAATCGTATTCGATCTTAAAATTGGAAAAAAATAGACTTTCTCTTTAGTAAATTGTGAGTGGGATTCGAGCTCTACGACCGTCATTGTTGCCTTTCTTTTGTTTTAACGCCGCCGGTTTCAAAACTTATTCTGTTCGTATCTTGTCTCCCTTCTATCTAACTTGATTTCTTTCGCAACAAACTTCAATTATCATTGTGTACATTATATACTTTCACAAATTTTGATAAAGTTTAAAATTACCTATGTTTGTTATGATAAGAACAAATATATGTGGAAGTATTGTTCCCTGTTCGCGAGTTATGCCAGAGTTCATGTATCTATCCCCGCTTTTAACACTTCTCGTTATAATTACGGTTGACTGTTAAAATAAATATTCCAATATTAGCTGAGATATTTTTACGTATATTTTGCTATCTTTTAAGCCTCGCAACAATGAGGTCTCCGATACACTCAGTACCTGCTTTGAATCCCCCCTAGTTGCATTTTTCTCATTTATCTCCTATCTTTTCCACGCTGTCTCTAGATATCAGCCCACTCATAATAAAACGTTCTCTATCCATACCTTTCCATTTCTGTCAGCAATGTCATCTACTCCTTAAACTTTGAGGTTAGTCCTTGACTATTTACCACACTTTCTCTTGAGCCAGCCATTTTCAGCCGATTTGATTAGTTTCTCGGGTTCTTTACTCTCCTCTCCTTCCAGTGTTTAGTTTGTTTATTTATTGGTTTTGATATCCTTAGTTTCTCTCTCACTTCCTCATATTTTCTTTCTTTCGTGTGGTTGCTCGAAGGATTGGATGGCGGAATGCCAAATCTCGATCTGACTCTAACCTCGACCATGTTGAAAGGTTTTCATTGTCGTAGTAATAATATGGCTCGCAATAGAAGTGTCATGAAATCAGATACTACCTCGTCGCGTATAGTCTGATGTTGAGGCTGTAATTGTTTATGTGTGTATTATATAATAAGTTTATCGATGAATGAAAGAAGAACATCAACATATAATTATCTATTTTCCTAGAGAGTCAGACCCACACTTATTTCTGAGAAGAGGTATGATTAAAAACATTTATTAGTGTAAGAAGACGAGAGGTTGATTGGAGATTCTGAAGCGATAAAAGTCCAACTACATATATTGCTGTAGTGGAGGGTATACGGTGGTATACGCCGTATACCCACTACTTTTTTCGAATGAATAGGGTAAACCCTCTGCTTTTTCGAGCAAATGGTGTATATCCTAGCCTTATGAGAAATTATACAGGATGAATGAAAAAAACTAATTTCTCCTTTTTTCGTGGCCCCAAGTATTGAAGCTGCACCTGCAATTCTTGAAATTTTGCGGCCCATGAAGAGATTTAATACCAATCTTATAATACTACTTTTGTTTCAATCAGATTGAAAATAAATAGTGTGCTTATTATTTTTTAACTTTATGTATACTTACATCACTTAATTGAAATAAAATTTTCAAAGAAATTCTATTCAATTCCTGCCATCGTAACATTATTGTCATGTACTTTGCTCTTTAAAAAATTGGGTAAGACCCCTCCTCCCCCTGAAGTTTTACTTCCGTATACCCGCTGCTTTTTTTACGACTACAGCACTGACTACATATCCGTAAAAGATCGCTTAGGAGAAGAACTGAGAAAGTATTTTATGTTACAGAGAAGAGAGAATACATCGATAGATAAGTATGTTTATATGTGCATGTATGTGCGCTCCCGTGCATCTTACAATTAGGGTCCAAAACATTACGCATGGAGATTAAAGATAAGTCATACAAGCAGGAGCGGCCAAGGAATTTTGGCGCCCCGGGCGAGAAAGCACTCAGTTATTTTTTGTTGAGATATTTACAAAGTGCATGTTAATTTATTCATCGCTGAAAAAATTATTGAAAATGAAAATGAATGCCATAAACATTCTATAAATTGGTATACAATATTTATTCACTTGCAAGTAATGCATAGATAAATGATAGGGATAGCGCTCCCAAAGCTTTGGCGCCCGGGCTCGGGCCCGTAGCTCGGGCCGGCCCTACATACAAGGCTAATTTTTCTAATGAGAATTTGATTCACAATACTAATTTTGGAATTATTCTATTCACATTTTTAAAAACTTCATTTTTAAAATTTTTTTTCAAATTAAAGTAGTTCCTGATTGTATTAATTTTATATTGTATCTTTCCTACACGTATAGATTCAGCTTTACGTTTTATATAAATCATGCCTCATCAACTTTTGTTTATCCTTAATTCCAGTTATCTAACATCCACCCTCTTATAGGAGGAAATTCTTCACTAGCTTATATAATACCTTTTGTCAGGTTCAGTTGTAAGTCATCCACACAACTACATACCTGACTTGGGGAAAGAAGGACTGCTATCATATGTAAGTTGACTCAACTCTTGACCCATAACGACTTTAGGATTTTGGGTTCATTGCAAATTAAATTTATCATCCTGAATCTTATGTAGCCCAATAAACACACGCCTACAAGCACCTGCATTTATGGGATTCGGCAGATATGTCGAATTTAACTCTTGAACGATAAAAGACATGGATATTATTTTCTGATTATTCTTTCTGCCCCAGTGGGTAAACGTAGGATATTAATAACGTTCAAATAGTCATGCTGCACCTGATTCTGCACTTTTGACACGTTTATACGGATAACTACATGCACTAGCAGTTCTGCGATATACGTCTATAGAAAATGTAATTGATATTAAAAGTTTGTAGATTCCTGCATCGCCTCTCTCCAACGTCTTTTTAATTTATCCATATATCATTTTTACGCTTTTAAAGTTTTCAAATTTCGGCGTTATCTTTTAAAGACGCAACTGCTACCCGCGAGCCTCCTGCCTCAGCAATATTCAAGTAGAGGGGTTGGAAGCTCATAAGGAGCCTTCACATTGTTATCCAGCGATCACAAAATTTTGGTATCAACTATATTCGGTGATAGGAGTAGTTTTATGAAATTTGCACGACAAACTCAGGTTTAGTGGCGATGAAAATTAATCCCGCTGGCATTTATGACAGAATTTGATCGTAATGTGAGACATCTAGGAACTAAGGTGATAAGTTAGTAAAATTATCATGGAAATGTGGCATGGGCATTAAAATTTCTAGCCAGAAATTCTATCTCTCCTAAATAACAGGATTCATCATCGCGCCGTTGAACTCCTACTTAGCTGGACAATTAACATAACGCGATTATGTTCTTGTAACCGTACTCCCTTGTAAAACATACTATGGTGGTCTAAAACATCCAGTAAAAGGAGAAATCACATTTATCTATTAAATATAATGAAGTGTTTCAGCTTTGAGATTTTGATGAGATAATCAAAACAAAGTGCCATTTTAATAGAGAAGGAGGATTGACAGGTTTCCGGTATATATGGGATTGTCCCGTATTTCGTGGCCTTGTCTCGTTGTCCCGGAAAGGTCTTTCGGGACGAATAGATATACCGTATTTGAGTGACCCTAACAGACTGAACCGAAAATAAATAAATAAATTATCGAGGCATGTTACTGTAACTAGCTCAGGTTATACCGCGGATTTCGGGTAGGCGCGCGACTCACATTAGACCTTCCACGGTATAACCTAGGACAGTCTGTTTGATTCAATATTGTATGAACATATAACTTTAGTTTTTTGGCAATTTTATCTATTATGATCGCTTCAAACCACAAAATAGAAAAATCAGTGCTGATATCATTCCTTAGTTGTTGCAGTGGAATTTTTTGGTACCCTGTACATTGATCAAGATAATAGATACATATGCATGTCGGACTGATACGGTACGAATTTTGACTCTCACTTCGCCACTGTTCTTTTCCAGTCAAAAGTGCATTACATCCGGGATTCGAGCCTGGATTCCACACTGCGAGAATTCGTCGCTCCAATCTATATCGGTTGCCCCATTCCCTTTGCATGGAGGGCAACGATGTTCAGCGGCTCATTGCGTGCACTGCCTCGCGGTCTGGAACTTCCCTCCTGAGATTATCTCCTAAGGCTACCAAACATTCCATCTAATATTAAAGAGATCCATTTGTTGTGTCGCAGTGGAAGATGGGCGCGGACGTATCGGACAAGACTACGTTTCATGGGCCAAGAAATTTTATCGTGAGTAACGTTCTATTTACCTCATTGTTTTTTGAGTTGTATTTTATCGATGTGAATGTAAGCTATTGTCCGCCCTCATTGGAATGTGAGAAGAATTATGCCAGAGGATACTGTTTGACTTTTTTGTACGTGGGAATATATACCTGCATCGCTATAATCTAAAAAATATATTCCCTCTGGACCCTTCCGGTGACGATGACTTCTTAAGTCGTGGTATGGTTAGTGTCTAAAAGAAATTGTCCGAGAAGTGTTGGCGCTCGAATGGACGTTAGGAATCACAAAAAATGAAATGTAAAGGAATTAGTATATAATCAGTTTCGTCAATATTAATAACTAAATATTTAATAACTGGCCATTGAAATGAATTTTTTCTCTACTCAACCAAGTAATCGCGACCGTTTCGAAATTATAGAATAAACGGAATGTTGATAATGTCATGGAATGTTATTTTTTACAATTTTGCAATGAATTATGTCGTTACAATATACGAAATTATGATCCGTTTATGCCTTATTTAAAGCAATGTACATGTTAATACGAATAAGGACTATCCCATGAATTATCGAGTATAATTACATTTTTTAAATGATAGAAATATTTATTATAAAATCTTCTAATTAGCTTAGGATCGATTATGGAGAAATAAAAGAATAAATGTTAGAACATTTTCGCAAATATTCTGTCTCTTTTTCTTTTATCTGGATTTTATTTAGGTAGGGCAAGGACGCGAAATTAGCCCTCAAATTCTCATCTCATATTTCTCTCTCATCCCGCATATAAAATCTTTTCGTAGCCTTGAGATAGATTTGTGATTTAGAATTATGTACATGCGTTGACTTCCCTATGAAAAACTGCCAAAATTTTGTTTGTTAAATGTATTTTTAAGAAAAGAATTATGCTGGCATATTTTTCGTGATTAAAATGTAAGACTTCCCATTGAATTTTCGCAAAATATTTCCCAGAAATTAATTACTTGAATATTATTACCATTTGGAAATAGTAAGTCGTTATATCACAGAATTACTGCAATACAGTAGTCTCGACAATCCGAGGTAATCGGGACTAGAGCAAACACGGAGTATTGAAAACTCGGAATGATTAAATATAAAGGTGTAAAAATAAAAAAATATGTTTTTAGATATATTTTTTATTTAAACAATAAATAAAGTTAAACTTCCTCGGTCAATGACACAATAATAAAACAGGAATTTTAAATTAATGATGAGAAAACATCGCGAGTGTATTGTTTTTTGCCATACATCTTTTTTTTTCTGCGATGCCTCTGAGAACGCGACTTCGGATTAAGCAGAGCTCGGATTATCGAGACTCTACTGCAGGGGTCGGCAACCTTTTCACCTTCGAGGGCGCAATTTATATTACTGAGGACGTGAAGGGCGCATAAGCAAGATCAGTTGATATCTCTGTATCAGTGGTCGGCAACCTCTTTATCTATGAGGTCGCAACTTTAATTATTGGGGGCGTGAAGTGAAGTAACAATAGTAGATGTGTACCAATATTTATTAAAATGATATTTTTGTATATATAAGAGAAAAAATATTAAAGAATTTATTATAAAAACATGAAAAATAAATCAATGTGAAACTTGGGACTGCATATCTTCAGACAACTTGCTATAATTTGGCACATAACTCGAGATACCTGATCTTAGGCAGTTGCCTAAATTGTAATTGGTGAGTCTCGATCGGTACTTGGATTTCAACTGTTTCATGCTTGAAAAAATGGATTCGCAAGTGTATGTTGAAGCACAGTAAGAATATATTTTTAGGGCACATTTTCTTAATAATAAATAGCGATTTTCGTAAACTAAATTCCAAAAGTTTTCATCATTTTTATGTGACCTTAAAATAATATCATTCTGCATATTTATTATTTCCATTTCTAAGTCCTCGGTGTTAACGATATTAAAGTAAGTTCCAATATTAACAGACATATCATTGTCCACAAAATTGAACGGATTAGCAAAGAATGTTATTATGGGTTCTACTTCAGAAAACTGACGAAACCTAATATTGAATTCCTTCAGGAGAGTTTCAATGTGTATTAATGGTATATTACTTTCTTGGACATATTTTTTAAAAGCTGAAAAATGTCTTCACCTCTTGTTCGTCCCTTTAATGGAAGAATTTTAAAAAATTCTTCCTTTCCTGAAAAATCATTAAACACAATCTTCACAACCCTAGCCAGTTGAGAAGTGTCTGATATGTCTGTTGACTCATCCAGTTGCAACGAGAAGAAAATACATTTTTGTAAATCATTTGCCAACTCTTTCTCCATATTAGTTGCAATAACTTCAATTCTTCTTGTAACTGATCTTGCTGATAACTGAATCGTGTTGATTGCTGAGGTAATTTCATTTTTATTTTTAAAATCTTCGAAAAGTGAGTCAGCAACAACATGGCTTCTTTTACAATCTCACCATCTTCAAAAGACTTTTTCCTCTTGTCCAACAAATGCGAAATTTTAAGTGATGCAATCGTTGCTCTTTTTGATTGCTGCACTGGCCTGGTAAAAATGCTCTGCTGTTTAGTTAAAATAGATTTCATATCTGAAATTTTCTTTTTTCTGATCTCAGAGTTGAACGGATAACTAGTATTAAAATTTCCGTGGACCGTATTAAAATGTATTTCAACATTACTTTTCTTTGAAAGTGCGACACAAGCATTGCACAATAAACAAACACACTTTCCTTTCAAATCAATAAAACAGAATTGTTCTTCCCAATCAACATTGAAGTAATATGTCCTTTGCCTCTTATTACTCATAATGTGGATGGAATTTTCTACAAATGAATTAATAAACACAACACTGAATATCGGAAAAATATCAGAAATATTGTGAGCTGTTGGTCAATTTAAATTGATTTATGTTTAACCAATGAAGAGGGAAATGAGCTATCACTGGCTGTTATTGTAAGAGACGAAGAAAAATCTCCCAAACCCTGTACTTTGTATACTAAGCGAAGAACGGAACTCCGAAACCAACGACTCACAACAATAACTCGAGCCAAGTTATGCTACAAGACGGAGGACAGAACTCCGAAACCAACGACTTTCAACAATAACTTGAGGCAAGTTATGCTACAAGACGGAGGATAGAACTCCGAAACCAACGACTTTTGACAAGAACTTGGGAGTTTCACGCGACATAGGGAAATAGTTTCCCCGTATCGAGCACCTACCTCCAAATAGCCTGAACCGGCTAAGGGAGCTATAGTACACGACGGGTTGAGAACAAGGATCTCAGTTAGCCTTGCACCCGTAATAGCGATTGAAGGCGACAGGACACCTTCACCTAGCATAAACTAGGGGCGGAGAATTCCCTATCTTTTCGTACAGTTCGTACGAGAACGTTTGTATGAATTGTCAGCACAGGCACGGCAATCACATAAACACGATAGCGGCTTCTCTACTCTCGGCGAGTAATCTCCGAAAAACTGCAGAGTTGGGTTTAGGAAAGGCAATGGCCATTTCCTACCAGGCTGCCAGCTGAGCTATAAGCCTGTCAGGTTTTGAGCTCTTTTTACTGTTTCGTTTACACAGGTTTATTTTAGCGGCGGCGGGATTTATTGCCGCCTTAGCCGCTTGGGCAGTGGGGCGAATTCAGCCCCCATCGACGCAATCGGGCGCTTAAACCCGTCCCAGGGCATCACTCGGATCCCTGAGAGCTTCCGTATGAGGGCATGTTGGGAGCCGGCAGTCTTCCTATTGTGAAGGGTGTATTTATATTAGGGCAGGGTAGGGAGAAGGGAAAGGGACGTGGATAAACAAGAGAGGGGTAACGGAGGAGTCATTATGAAAAGAACTTTTTATGACAACAATGTCTTTATCCAACAATGTATGTCCCCATTCTGTTCGCTTATAAGTCCTGACCTTGATAATGTTATTTTGTAACAGACATACGATTCGGCTCGGTGTGATGTAAGATTAAGATGTTGGTTACCGAGTTCTATTCTTCATCTTGTTCCGCAACATATTGATCTTCTGAGAGTTTTCCATAATTGTTTAACTTGAGTTCTCTTTTTGGCTGGCGGGCGACACATAAATGTCTTGTCGACCTCTGCTCTACTGTTTATCTATATTTGCTAAATTTGAGATTTTAAAAATTCGTTTTAATTTTCTCACGGTGACAAATTTTTCAGATAATGAAATGTTTAGTTCGCTAAGAATGAGCTCCAGCTCCGTTACCATTCAGGAAAATTATTGTCTAGACAGGGAGGACAGATATATATCTCGTAGTCACAAGTTAACGTAAAAATCAGATATAATGTATCTCAGACCACTCTTTTTAAAATATGGCAACGTTAATAAAATTCTATCCAAAAGTATAAAAATGAATCGTTCACTTCCACGCATCTCAAATTAGCACCTTTTTTCTTTTAAGAAAACGTGCTAAATCATAATATTCAAAACGGAGTATTACAGTTTCTCATCAATAATGATATTTTTCCAACTCCAACCCCCATCCTGCCTCCCCTTCTATCCCGAAGTCCACATTTCTCCAATCCCTACCATCTGTCTTGACCTCATTTCATGAAGTTCGCAACCTACTTGGGTCTCTGTTCCCCAACGAGGCCACCTGTCCAGATAATATCTTCTGCTTTTTTTTCCATCATACGGTGACATAGGACCCCCTGTACCTCCCGATCTCCATTACTTTCAATTGAATTTTCACAAGCGGCACCTTCTCCGCTTTGTTTACAATCGCCAACGTCACCCCAAAATTGTATTAGGTGCCAGGGACTGTGTCGAAAATCACCGTGTCGTCATCGACAGTGTTTCCACCCCGTCTTTGTACTCTTCGGTGCTCCGCAGGGTATCGGCCTCGATCTCACCCTGTTCTTCTTATATATGGACGGCATAATAATCCCTGATAGCTGCAACATCATTCTGTAAGCGATGACTGCACATTTTTTAGGAAAGTGATTAACACGAGTGGTAGTCAATGGCTCCTGGTTGCATTCAATTCTGGTGCGGATTTTGCTAGGAATCTGAGAGTCGATCCAAGTAGATATGTTCTTTTGTCCATTTCTCTTCTTATAAAACACCTATTCCGGACGTCTATAGCTACTCTGATGGTATCTCTTAAGTTCCATAGCGATCTGTGGGCTATTATCGACCCCAAGCTCACGTTCTATACACGCATACAAGTTTAAGAACAAGCAATTAAAAAATACTTGTCTCAGGTACCTCCAATAGCCACAGCGAGGTTATTAAAAACCAGATACGCATTTCGGCTACAAAGTAGCCATTTTCAGCGGTAATTCACCGCCAATAGATTCTAAAAGAACGTCTTGAATAACCACCGAAGACGGCTGCTTTGTATTCGAAATGGAATCTGTTTTTTATAACCTTCTTGTGCCTATTGAAGAGACCTGAGACAAGTATTTTTGAAGTGCTTGTCCTTGAATTTTTTCTGTCATAACACGAGTTCGATAATTCCCTGTTGAACACAAAAGTATTTCATCTAAAGCAGTGTTTTGCAACCTGTGGGTCGCGACCCACTAGTGTGTTCGGGAAAAAATTTCTAAATAGTTTGTTTTGAAATTTTTTCCATTTTTTAAATGAGTTTGCGATAAAATAGTTCAAGAACTCATGCTAGTACACTGTGTGCCCTCTGTGGACGCGTACTTTCTACTGTTTGAGAAGATTGGTATACCTACATATAGATAATAGGTGGGTCCCAGGTAAACTCTCTAAGCCTAGGTGGGTCGTGCTATTAAAAAGGTTGAGAAACGCTTATCTAAAGCGGTCTTCTCGGCTGAACTCGAGCATAACTGTGCCCCGAAATACGTTTTTACGGGTTGTATACTCTCTGAACGGGAATATTGTGCCCTATTACGGTTTTGGTTGATTGATGTCGCATCTATAATTGCGTTCTTTTTTACCTCCTATATTATCTTCAGCAACCGCATCAACCCTCAACTCCAACCGCCCACTTAATATTTTCTTATCAACTATACGATACCGCATCTCTGTCCTTCATGATGCAGCCCATGATCAAATATTTTCGTTTCTCAGCATCTCCTGCTTCCCATTTACACATTAAATGATAGATTTTCATTCCGCTATGAGTGGTTGCTACCGCCCCTTGGCATTTGATGCTAATTATCTCCCCGCGTACATTCACATTTTAAACGCAATGCATACCGTCTTCGCCGACCGAAATTCTACTTCTCCGTGCCTCAAAGATCTATGTTTTACCGAATTCCTTTCATTTATGACTCCTTAACCACCCATAAGCCTTTCCTAAGCTCTTCACGTCCTTTTCCTCAAACAACTTTACAAGAAAGAGCAATTAGTTTTTCGTTGTAGGTATTTCTCGCCTGTTATATTGTTTTCATTGTTTTTTTCGTTCTAAGTTATATAATTTTATTTTCCGTCAGATGATATTTAATCCTCGATAGATCAGGATTTGGCTGTTTATAAACCATTGTTGAATGAATAAATAAAAATAATGTTTTACGAATAATTTTTTCGTGACACAACTCGACTAGCAAATAATAGTGTTTTTTAGGGTTTCCAATCACCACAGTTAATCTACCTTCTAAATAACGCCCGCAGTATTAATACTAATGCAGCTCTGTTTCTATGACGCCTATTATTAATTGGAATATTCTCCTAAAAAAACTATGAATTGTACAAAAACTACGGAGGAAGCTCCCTCTTGCCATGAAGTATTGAATGCGGTCTAAGTGTATATCAGTTATAACATATTTTAATAAAATATAAGTTAACTGTACACAATATGGCCTGTTACCCAATATGGCCTCATAGCCGTATTGAACATACTACGTGACAAAATTGATAGATGGTGATTGCAGTATATCGGTAAACTGCTAACAACTGTGTTTATATGGAATTCCGCAGGGCGCGCTCAGTTGGCTGATTTTGCTGGAGTGTTTTGTTTGAGAGCAGCATTTGTGGTTACATGCATCTAATTTCAAGACGTTGGTTAAGTCATTGTTTGTACAGGTAAAAAGTTAATTAATTAATTTGACCTTAGGCATTCTACAAGATAATTGTCTCTACTATTGGTGGTGTGATTGGTTTGGCAATTCATTGAGATGCCATGTGGTTCCAACGGAATATGTTTTACTAGTCCAAGTCTCCCCATTACGGCCTATGTAGACCATATTGCCCATTTTATGAGCCTTAAATAATGACAATGAGTTTTAAAAATGATTTTAGATCTCATTTTGTTGTTCATTTCTTTATTTAAATTAAATTTGACCTTATGTGCCTAAATCTTTGGTGGTACAATTTTGACCTGTGTAAATTTAGAATTTTGACTTTTATTCTCTCATTTTTTAGTTATTTTTCTCTACCGACAATTTATTGTAACCATTTTTGAGCAATCAAGCATTAGAATTTTGATACAAGTATTTGATAAATATTTCAGATTCTTGTTCTCTTATTTTTTGAACAATAACCCAATAGGCCATATTGAGATCATATGTTCCTAATATGGCCTAACAGCAATGTTTTGTAAAAATGTTAACCAGTAATTCCATGTTGAAGCGTTATAGTTGTAACATTTTTTTCTGTTTACTAAGGGCACATTATGTTAGTTTTACTTTCAGCGCTTGGGAAAGGGGCTTAAAAAATTAATGAAACTTAGCTAGGCCATATTGCGTAGAGTTACCTTATAACATTTTATTCCTGAACTCAAATAAACTTGATTTTTCTGCTTTTCCGTCAGGATAAAGGAATAAATCTCCATAAATTTTAAAAGCCTTTTATGATCAACAATTTTGGAAAACATTTCGTTTTACAGCATTTAAAATTTTCTCTAAATCACCATTTCATAGTTTCAAATTTCTCTGTTTACAAGCGCGTGCCGTGAAAATTACAAGAACATTCTATTGCGTTTGAAATGTTAATTTACTTATACGTTTAGATCACCAAAGAATTTTCTGATTGTATGAAAGATGACTTGGATAAACGCGGACAAACAAATGGATGACTCACGTAAAGATAAGCGGCCAAATTAATATCAGTTGCAGGCTTCAGTAATCAAAGATAAAATATTTAAATAAATGTAACTGTGGGCAGTTGAGGTTAAAGATTTTCAGAAAAAATAAATGTAATTAAAGGACAAAGTTTTAATGCGATATATATCAAGATGATTGTTTGGCACTGTTACCCTTGATGTGTTTTACGGCTACGAAAGTCGTGAAACTTGGGTAATTTTATTTAGGTTTGTTTTGGGTTATAAAGTGACAGAGTTTAATTATTTTCTATCATTATTATCTCTGGAGCCAGTGGTGGATTTACGCCTCCTGGGGCTCCTGGCGCTACATTTGGGGGCCCCTGTCGCTAAGCAGTTGGGGACCTGCAATCTAAATATATAGTGAAACCGTTCCTAGCGGCTACTCTCCTTTGTGGCACCTCTTAACGATCGTTTTTCTATGGAATCATAGAGAGGTTCCACAGATTTAATATTTCTGATATTATATACACGAACATTTTTTCGGGGCCCCTGGGGCGCGCCATGTGCGACCCTCCCCCCTAAATCCTCCACTGTCTGGAGCGTGTATCTTTACTGTAAACAATGTCATAATTTTATTTTCGGGCTTTCCGCTCTTTTTTTTTTTAAATACGTTGATTTTAGATTTGGTATTCTTCATCGCTAGTTATGTGAATATGAGAATATAAAAAGAATAGCCGTACATTAGTTCAATATTAGACTTATCGTTGATAGCTCACTTATCTTTTGGCTCAAATTATTAGATGTAAAGTACTCCTTCAGCCAAAAAACTAGAGGGGATTAAAGAAGCCAATGCATTTCGCCCACAAGGTGGGCATCTTCAGGGGCAACCTGTCTTGACTCAGGTTGCCCCTGAAGATGCCCACCTTGTGGGCGAAATGCATTGTCTTCTTTAATCCCCTCTAGGTTTTTGGCTGAAGGAGTACTTTATATCTAATCAATATTAGACAGCAAAATGCGCGCGATTATATAAGGAGGAAATTGCAGCTCATGCCCATCGTTGCGTAAGCATTATTCATGTACAAGACGGCTAATCTGCGCCAGTAATGTCATACGATAGAAAAAAAGAAGCTAGGAATTCGTCTTTTTTGTTCGGTTTTATCTTTAATTGAAGTTGAACGTACTTGTTATGGCATTTACTATATCTTTTTTTCCTTATCGGCGTTAAATAAAAAGTATAGGAAGACGTTTTTCATTGGGGTATTTATGCAACGATAGTTAACGATTTGTTTCCACCCAGCGGACTCGCTACTCCTCGTATTTCACTTTTTAGAATCACGAATCATTTATGGTATTCATATTCTTCGAGATGTTTCCTCGAATTAATGAAATCACCGAATCTTGAACTCGATGCGCGATTGCATCACATAAGAAGGCTTGCAGGCGTTTTTAATCGGAAAAGTCGGAGCTTTTCTTCGGAATATATATTATTGTTGCTATTAACGTTCATTTTCTCAGAAGAGCCTTCGGGATTAGGTCAAATTCTGGAATATACGCGGAAAAGGTTAATATTCCATTGAATTTTAAAATTGTCTCTCAAGAAGAAAAGATGATCGTATTTTATCACCCAACCCCTCATCCCTATACTATCCAAATTCTTTTAATAAAATTCACCTGTAATTCTTTTCGTGATTTTTAAAACTAATTTATCATCTCTTTATTTTAAAATTATAATTTATCATATTTAATAACTTGCAATCGAGGGAACGCTCAGATGAAGCATACATGTTTATTAATTAAATTAAAAGTAATCATGTAGCACAATGCCGTTCCAAATGTTTTTCTATGCACCCCTAGTACAGTTTTACCAATTTCTTGGCACCCGCACTCCTTTACGGCGTATAATTAATTTGCCTTAATACACACAAAATTAGTTTTGTTGGTATCTCTTTGAGGATCGTCTAGTACAACTTGTGTTACAGATACCTCACTTTTTGGATGCCTCATTGTTCTTCCTATTTTACTCCTGATCACTTTTGTACTACGATATCTATGCATTCTTTTATTTCTATTGCCAATCAATGTGAAACGTATCGTTTGAATAAAGAAAACATTGCTGGTGGAGGTCTTTAAATCAAGCTATTGAAAAAATCCAAAAATGTAATTTTTTTAAAGAATTAACTATTTCTTTATATTACATTTGCTTCAATAGGAGTGAAATGTATTTTTTCAAAATTAAAATAATGAATTAGATTTACATTGTTTCTAGATTAAATACTTTCTCTATACAACAGTTAATTAGTAGTGCATTAAAAATAAAAGAAGCTTTAAATTGTATGATTTGACACAGTCGCGGTGAAATTTCGCATAACATCCATTGTAAATGAAAGAAAGGTTTGACATACTTGTTCGATGTTAATATACGTGTGATGATTTTCTTCAATCTTAATACGATATTCTAATACGATTGGTCCCACCCTTTGACCGGCGGAAAAGTAATGAGGATTTCGAGAGCAGGAGCCTCACATTAGCATACCCTTTGTAAATATTTCGACTGATAGACTTTAGCTTCCAAGAAATCCCCTGCTTAAAAACTGTTATATATCATAAGAAACAAATGGTACGCATGGGTATATATAATATATTTGGATTTTCACAGGGAAGCAAAAATTCAATAGCGGACCAGGTATATGCTGGTCTAAAGAGTGTTTGGATTTAGAACAAAAAACTTTGATTACCAGTCGCAGATCTCGATTTTGATATAGAGTGGTCCATCTAATCTACTATTATCAGGTTTAATCCGTACCAAAATCAAGTAACGTGTTAGCATTTTAAAATATATCAGTGATGAGATTCGCCCATGATTTATGCATTCGTAGATGCTTTATCGATATGTTTTACGATAAATATTGATAAACAATGCAATCTCTGAGTTCCGGATATGAAGTGCAACCGATTGGGTATTTACAGATCTATTGAAAGCTTATGGAACCTAAATGCGCGAAGAGTGGCTGTGGAGGGGGAAAGCTTAAGGGGAAGGTGGCTGTGGAGAATGACTGATTACCCCATGCGTGTATACCCTCACCCCCGCGTAGCTCGCTTTCGAGAATGGACTCGTCCATACTGAATTTCTGGTTGTGCGCAGGTGCCAATCTTTCAATATATCTGTACGTAGGTCGAATGATATGTTTTTTTACACTTTTATGACTGGAACGAGGAATTAATTAGCTAAATTTCGCTGATAAATGAGAATAAAATAGCTGCCAGCAAAACAAGAAAGATTAGAGAGGAGCCGATGATACCTTTTGGGATTGCTAAATGAATAAATAATGCTTACATCGCTAGGAAAATGTGATATGGAAGAGAAAGGCGACTGAGTCTCAGAAGACACACGCTTTAGTGCACGAAGTCACGAATCCTCGGTTACGATGAGGGTGGGAAAAGGAGCTTATTGTCACGTTTTAGCACATCCTTAATTATTATCGTAGAATCTTATGCCGCCAGCTTTATTTAAAATACAAAGTAATCCCTGCATACGTATTTTGCCTGTATTAACCTTTCTTG
The DNA here is from genome assembly GCA_028673005.1 of Tanypteryx hageni. NCBI lineage: Eukaryota > Metazoa > Arthropoda > Insecta > Odonata > Petaluridae > Tanypteryx > Tanypteryx hageni. The sequence continues at coordinate 39,225,940 of CM054117.1, forward strand.
TCACGTTTTCGCGCATCTGTAAAATGGCAATTGAATAGAACGCCGCCAAATTTATTTTAAAACATAAATTAAGTATTGTATGTACTTATTCTTTCTTCTACCCACTATTTTTGCACGAAGCAAGAGTTTCCAATTTTTCAAGATACAAATAAATATGCTCATTTGCTTAAACTGCATAATTTACGAATGAGTGTTCGTGTTGACATGTTTTATTAAAAATTGATTGACCTTAGCTTGCAACTTGTAACAGACCTATGAGATATGGAGCTGTTGTGAACATTAAATGACCGAGTAAGCCATATGCGAATCTAGGCTACACAGTAGCCATCATCAATGGAAATTCGCCCATTTTTAAAGGAAGCATCTTCATTGACGCGCGCTATTCTCACTTAACTGTTTTCGTTATTTGAATGGTTGTGTAAGTAGAATAATCATGTATAAAAATATTAATAAATCCGATAAAATCATTCTTTATTAAAAAATTTGAAAATAATTGTAATATTTAATTTCAGTTGTTATCAAACTGAACAAGTTTTCCAAAATCAAAGGGTAGAGTTCAAGCACGATGGTTTTATTCTGTATATTCTCCTCTGTCGATCTCTTTCCCCTGAAATATCCTCTGTTAAAAAAACAATACTAATAATGGTTTCTCAACTGGGTGAACACGTAACCAAATCCGTTAAGTGCCGGTTAACTCCACGACTTGTATTTAGCGGCTGTTTGGTTAATATAATTCCGTTTCATTTAATACGGAATCCAAATTATGGAATTAAAATTTTTCTCCACGTTATATGTAAATATGGCGGTAGGAAAATATTTATTATTTAATGGAAAAATTTTTAAGACTCAAAATTTAAAAATTATAATTAAATGAAACAAGTAGGGGTGTACACGGGTTTCCCGTGGTACAATTTGCCGTTGTATAATCGTATACTAATGTATTTGCTTTGAAATCAGAAAATTATTTTTCCTTATATTGTGGTAGCCCTGATTTTTAGATCCGTTATATGTATGTTCATTTCGTTTTTCCATTCTATACTCGCCCTACAAGCGAAATTTCTTTTTGAAATCGGTTTAGCCTATACCTTTCAAATTCATTGTTACAGAAAAATTCTAACCTTGATATTGTGGTAACTCCGATTAGTCAACCCGGTTGAAATATGCTATTTTGGTTATCTATTTATATGAAGATTAAATATAGTACATTTGGTTAAAGTACATGTGGTCAGATCTCTAGAAATACGATTAAAAAAATATTATTTCACTTTTTGTGTGGTAGCCCTGCTCTTTAGCTCCGCTTTAAACATCTTGATTTCATAATAATATGGTGTACTAACCTTATATGCGAAACTTAGTTGAAATCCGTACAGCCAATTCTTTCCAAACCCATTGTTACTGAAAGATTTAAATTTGTAATTGTGGCACCCCTGTTAGGTTAATCCGGTCCAAATATGTTATTATGGTTTAATATATATGTTTATGTTATTAGTATTAAATTTGGTTAAAATTGCTGTCGAAAATTCAACGCAGATACGTGTAAGAAGAACATTTTTTATTACTTTTATTGTGGCAGCCCTGATTTCCATATCTACACAAAACATATTGATTTAGTTTTTATATGTTGTACACCTCTTCCAAACAAAATTTCGTTGAAATCGGTTGAGCCAATTCATTCCAAATTCATAATGATCGAAAAGTTAAACTTTGCAATTGTGGCACCCCTGCTCAGTCGATCCGGTCCAAATATGCTATTTATTTGAGTATTGTATGTACCAAATTTGGTTGAAATCGGTTAAGCCAATTCTTCCTTGACATATGCGTACGGACGGACGGGCATCACGAAGATAATAGTGCTTTTCAGCAATGACGGAAAGCACTAAATATCACAAATAGGTAACAGAAAGTAAAAAAATTATTAGGCTCTTCGATATTGGAGTTCTACAAATTCTGTGATAGTATAAGTTTCAATTTTGGGTTCACTAGTGGTCCAAAGTTTATATACATGTTTCATGGCATACTTGAAACAAGTCATGGAAATAAAGTGAAGGATTATCATAAAACTTTTGTTCTACATATTTAGTTTTGATCTCTAGTAACCCCAAAATTGAACCCCATACGATTACAAATTTATCATCATCATCATCATGCTTCTGTCCGAAGACAGGTTTTAACTGAATCGCTGCCTCCATTTCTCTCTCTCCCTAGAAGCCTCTTTTATACCTCTATAAGTATTATATCCCTGCTTTATATTATCTAATATTCCTATTCTTTTTCTCCCTCTTCCTCTTCTTCCACTAATTTTTCCTTCTAAGATCGTCCTTTGTAAACACTGTCTTCTCAATATGTGCCCTATCCAATTTGCTTTTCTTTTCCTGATTGTTTTTATTAGCGTCCTTTCTTCTCCCACCATTTCTAATACTTCTTCGTTTCTCTTCCTCTCTGTCCATTTCACTTTCATCATTCTTCTCCATACCCACATCTCGAAACTTTCTATGTATTTTTCCTCCTTTCTCCTTACCGTCCACGTCTCTGCACCATAAAGAGCTATGCTCCATATGTAGCATTTTGCTAATTTCTTCCTTGTTTCTAAATTTATTTTCTTGCTTGTGAGAAGCTCCTTCTTCTCGTTAAATGCTGCTTTTGCCATTGCAATCCTACTTCTGATGTCCTGCGTACTACTTCCATCCTGTGCTAAAATACTGCCGAGATATTTGAAACTACTTACTTGTTACAAATTTATAGAACCTCAAAATTTAAATACCTTCTGTTAGATTATTTTTCCATTTTTATAGTGTTAACATAAATGTTATTTTATAAAAAATATTTAATTTTAATTTGTCAATCTGTTCGTGCTAACGTCAAATTTCTTACATGCTTTTATATAGTATTTTCAAAGCGCAATCATCAATGAGTCAGATTAAATGATATATGCAGGTCTTGTGGTCTATAATTGTTGTTATAATCAATGATGGGTGAATTTACACTGAAAACTGCTACTTTGTAGCTTAAGGCGCATCTGTTTATCCAACCGCTCTATGGCTAAAGGAGTTAACTAGATCGCATGTCGGACACATGTCAGAAGGTTAGATCGATGTATCATTTTCGATTTTTTACTCTTGATATTTTTTTCTGAATTTCTTTTTTATAAAGTCATAGATTACTAAACAACTTGGATGAGAATAAATTGTTAATTTTTGATACAACAAAAAAGAGAAAAGAACGTAACCATCTCGAATCTAGTGCACTTAGAAAATTGTTTAATCGTAAGATTATTCTTAGAATTATGAAAGTGAGACGAAGGACTGTAATATGTTCGTAGACGCGATAAATTCGACTTTATTTTCTCTTTTTATAAAGCGCCAGAGAAACCTGTCTTCGTATATTCTGTGGTATATTATGACCAACAGCAATCGTGACAAGTCACCAAATGGTCCGCACATTGACATTGACGTGCCCTTGTTTGTGCTGCTGTCGCAGCCTTTGTTCCAAGCGCTATTCCTTCACCCAGAGAGCCCTCTCACTCTCTTTTTCCTCTTCGCGAGATAAGTTAAAGTGCCCTTAAACTGCCCTCCCTTCTCTCCTACCACCGAACTTTCTCCCGCCCTTTCCCCTCGCCCCCCCAACCCCTTCCGCTCACCCCATTTTCCCTCCCTTCACACGCCATTTCCTTATGTTCTCTCGGCTTACAGCATTCCCGCTTGATCCCTTTTATCTCTCCTGTCAGATCCAACCACTACCTCGCCCATTTTCGCTGTCTCCTGTACCCCTCTTTCTCTTCGTCCGTATCTTGCTTATATACCTGCATTCTTATCTTTATCAAAATAAATTATTGCAAGCCAAGCGTCAACAATAGGTAATGGATAAAAGTTTCGCGGTTATGCATTTAAAGTGACATCTAAAAAAATCCTCTGTACATCTTTTATCGCTTATAAATGGTCGGAGGTGAGATGCACTCAATAGGTTTTCTGCACATTAATTGGCTACTCAGATTTTTTACATAGGTAATTATGATAGTTTTCTAAAGCTTTATTGCAGCGTTTAGTGGGTCTTTAGGTCAGCACCCATTATTTAGCGCTATAGACGGGGTTTTTATAGTCCTTGGCAACTTTTAAAAGTTCATAAAAATTAAACCGTACAAGATATGACAACATAGTGAACGAATTTACGTATAAAGTCCAATTCCAAATTTATCATCACAATAATTTTTGTTATACTCCATGACATTAGTATAATTATTTTCAATATTTTCGGTAATTTCATTATTATATTTTAATGCATAGTTGACCAAATGAGCCATAATTTGTAGTAATCTACGATTTTAAAGTAATCTCTGAGTTCTGTGCCTGATGTTGACGTTCTGTGTCGAAACTAGGACTCATTATTCAAGAACAAGCATTTAAAATATACTTGTCTCAGATATTTCCATTAGCCACTACAAATTTGTAAAGAACAATTTACAGGCTTCTTTTGGCTATTGGAGATACTTGGGACAAATATATTTTTAAATGCTTGTTCTTGAATTTATTCGGCCATAAGACGAGCTCGATAGTTCCCTGTTGAAGTCTCATTATGTTTAAAAATTAAACACTATGTTTCCTAAAAAGCATTTTTTTTGTTTATTTTAATAAGGATTTTAATGTTGTCAAGCTATTTCTGCCATTATTGCCATTTACATTTTGCATTATACATATGTCTAAAAATGTAATCTCCTAACCCAAATCTAATGTAAAATACTGACTACAACAGACGAGAAAGTGAACTGCCTTTATCGGTTACCTGAATTGAAACCTGTTATATCTGTAAAAAGATATTTTAAAACGCCTTCCGACGCAGAAACACTTTCTAATAATTCCATTAAGAATTGGTAAAGAGACAGGAGAATTCCATGATTGGAAACGTTCAGCATATCTATGTGAGGACCTTTCTTTAGCGGTACTTGCGTAATGCCCTTTAATTTTGAGGAAATAAACAATTTTCATCCTCGCATAATGTCTCCGTCATCGTACCTCGAAGAATAAATATCGTATATCAACCTTTAAAGCAATAAAATTGAAGCCTTCTTTGCAAATCTATACTAGACAATACTGAGACGGTATTGTCTCAGTGAAATGAAAATATTCGTAACATCCCTGTATTGAAGTTTTGGTATCGGAGAATGGGAAAATTACGTGTGTCAATATTGTATTATTATTATCCCAACCTTTTTTACTTCGCGAACCCCTTGAGATAACCTATTTCTCGTCGCGAACCCCTTGGATTAACGTTTTCTCTTCGCAAACCCTTTGAGTTGCAACAGTTTTGGCGGAGAACCCCTTATATTGGAGAGGAATGAATTTTGTAAAAACAAATCTTTTTGAAAGTGTTTAATTCATGAAAAATAAAAAGTTTACAAAGCATATAGTATGTAAACGTTCACAATAAAATCAGAATCCCTGATATTGTCATCAGGTTCTAGTTAGTACCCTGTAAAATTCAAACAATTTTTGAATCAAAAGAAAAAAAATAGAATAAAACCATGCAACTAATTGAATGAAATTAAAATATTGGTAAGAAGTGTAGAACCAAGAAAGTGAAAAAGACGCCATTACCAAATTTTTCTCGCGAACCCCTAGGGGTACGCGAACCACCGGTTGGGAAACGCTGCATTAGATAATTCTCATAACGTGTGTTGTATTCAACATACTACCCATTACTGATTTTAATGTAAAGTTATCCCAATCGTCCAATAAAAGTCACTGACACGTAAATACCACACTGTAAAAAAGCTGAGAACCAACGCTTTCATTAGAAAGGCGTAATTTATTGCGACAAGATAACAGTAAGGGAGCGTTGAAGGATTCCAGACAATCCCGCACAAACTTCCCGTTGTAGTCATTTCGTACGATTTGATAAAAATGAGCGGATTTTTTGAAGGTTGGTGAATTTACGGAGGCGGCTCTTGAAATCGGGAATTTATGACACGATCAAATATGTACCATACTGGGGCGAAGTTCAGTTTTTGAAAAATATTTTGATGGGAGTTCAAATCCATTTCCGCTGAGGATTAGGTTTATCCCATTCTGCCGGAAGATGGATCGAAGCAATCTTTGACCTCGCGAAGCATTTTCCTTTTAAAAAAATCTCTGGAATTTTCAGAAGCCTCCCCTACTAAGTTCCTTATTGCAGATTCGGTAATTTTTATGCGATAATCGAGCCACATGGCGTTGGCAAAAACAGACGCGACCATGCAGATCACGCAAGGACTAAAGCGATAAGAAAAACCAGATCGTGTTGAAGAATTTCGCTATCGCAAAGAATACGTGGTGAAACGACAATGCCTAAGTTTCATAGTTTGGATAAAAGGATAATTTAAATAGTTTGATAAATTATGAACATTTAAACGCTCGATAACTATATTTTCAGTTGATTTCTTTGTAGATTATTATTTTTTTAACTCCGTGGGGCTTGGTCGCGCTAAACCCGATGAAAAATCTTGATAAATTCTTTTCCTTCGGTCAGGGCAATATTTATCTTTTGCGAGGCCTTAGATGAGACTAGTTCGCGGTCCTCTCAATGTATGTACGTACATTGTATGTTCTCGATCTTTTCTGAGATTACTTTGGTCTCCTCCTATGTATATACTATCATCATTTAAAATCTGATTGTTCTTCATAGTTAAATTTATATCTATTTTTAAAAATAAATTCATATGAAAGTCTTCCAACTATTTTGCTATTTTAATTTATTCGAATGAAACTTAAGCGTATCTTTTAAAATTTGACATATCATCGCAAACCCCTCAGGATGACCTCTTGAATCTCAAGGGGTTCTCAGAGTAGTAACCAAGGAACGACACAGAATGGTTAATAGGTTTTCGATAACAATAACATGTTACGTGAAACCATAGGCGCCCTTTCATTTAGAATGTTCTAGGATATTTTTGGTAGTATGAGCTCGAATATTTCGGTGCCCCAATACAGCGATACTTGAGTTGCTTGGCCCGTGAGGTTTGCCTGTATAAGGTTCAATTTCCTCCGGGAATGTTTCTTCGTTTTTGGATTGAGCACTTGTCCTGCTTAGCGTGATAAATGATGGCTTTATTTACCCCGTTATCTCGTAGTTTCGTTTTTTTTGTGTCACAATTTCGAAAGCCGTCTTGCCCAGATAAGGTTGTCGCAATCGTATCGCGTGTCCATTCTCAATATGCAGGGATTAGATCGGTATTAATAATCGATTTTTTCACGTTTTGATAATCTATGTAATGTGGAAAATTCCGTCCAATTCATCTCAAATTTTCTGCAGGAGAAGAATGCACACCTTTTGATTTTAAATGTCTATCCCCGCTCGTAATAGGGATTATATCAATCGATAAGTTCGAAAAAACTTTTCTTTTATCTTGTCAATTTTCAGAAGAAAGTGTCCGCTAATTTGGGCCCTAAGTTGAAGAATGTAACGTGTTAGTCAATGTAAATAACTAGTTCTCGTAAAATATCTTTTTTAAAAATAGGAGCTTCATTTGCTGACGCAATATCGAAAAGCGCGTTTTATTTATCGAGGTTTATTTATAATTGTAAACTTACAATTCTTTATAAATTTAATGGCATAAAATAATTTATTCAACAATCAGTTAAAATATTTAACTTTAACTTTACTCTAACCATTTGCTCAGAATCTTAATTTGAAAATGTTGAAGGCATCTCCTGCCGTTCACAAATTTTTCAAAAAATTTCTTCTGCAGTGTTATAGATGGCATTAAAGGTCACACAAATAGTGAAATATTTTACCTTTCCATCTATAACCGTTTGCTCATAATCTTAGTTTGAAACTTTTTTAGGGACCCCCTGCCGCCCACGGATTTCCCCAAAAAGGTTTGCCAGCGTAATAAATGGCATTATAGATCACACACACACTGCACATTTCAGTCATATCTCTTACCGTTTACTTGTTATTTTAATTAAATCGATTGCACATACGGACGGAGCGAAAGCACAATTGCGTTTATAAAATGAAAGGCACTAATAACGTGAAAACCTCCACGATGTTAAACATTTCGAGTGCTACTCTTTCTTTAAATAGTAGCGAATTTCTGATTTGAGTATCACCTATCAATAGAATTTCTGGTTCCACTATCATCTGTAATTGAAGAAATTAATTAGTGTTCTCTATTTTAGAGTTACTTTTCTAATATCTATCGAATTGAAAACTTAGTTTTCAACTCTCATATTACATATTTTAACCAATTCGCCTGACTTCCAGTCTCTCCAGTAACCATAAGATGGATAGGGAAACTTGGTGTGCATTAGGGCAGCAAAGTATAGTTTCTTAATCGATAGTCGGTTCCTATAAATAAGTACGTCTTAAGTTATTTATTGGGTTAAATATGATTTTCGTAGTAGATGGTAGCTCGTAAGCACTAAGTAAGCACCCTACAATTTTTTGGCTGAAGGAGTTTTATACAACTGTTCATGATTTTCATAGTTTTTTATTATAAGCTATCGTGAGCAAATCGCCATTGAAGACGGCTGATTTGTAGGCGATATGAGCAACTGGTTTTTCTTACCTATTTTTGGCTATGAAAGAGACATGACTGACTTCTTTGTGTCATGAATAAATGGGTTTCCATACAAAATTTTTGCATGACTTTTTTAACTCCTAGTGTTCATTGGGGATAATCTTAAACACCCTTTAACATTTATCCTGGAAATACATATCCCATCGATCTTTTTTACCTTCGTAAATCCTCCCTTCTTTACCCCCTACGTCACTCGTTTTCTCTCCCTCCTCTCTCTCCCCCATCTCTCTCGTCTCTCTCCCTATCCCATCCGTAGGTCGCTCACTTTCCCTCTCAGAGATCGTTTGTTCGTGACCCTATTGGCGCCGCAATGGAGAAAGAGGGAGAGGGAACATCGTGAGAGGTCATTAGGGTCACCTGTTGGGTTTAAAGCGCTCGAGAGAGGAGGAGGAGGGGTAAGTTGAAGGTGGGAAGGGGATTCGCATGGATGAGACTGGAGAAAGAGCAATCGCGGGAGATTTATCATGTCACATGATTCGCTGACGTTTCTGATGCCCTGTGACTTCTGGAGAAAAACATATTTTTATTTATTTCTCTCGATAGAATTCATAATGTGTGCGCCTTCATCCTCGAATGAATATATTGTTTGCCAAACTGAGGTAAATCACAATGATCGACGTCTTTGCCATTGGGATATTCCCGACGAAAACAACGATGCAACAAAGCTTGCAAAAACCTTCTCATATTTGTACACATATAGACCATGCGATAATGCCACTGGCCACAACAATGCGTCTTTATGAGCAGAAAATATTTTCTCACCATTTGTCCCGCAGCAACAATGCTGCTTCTGGGCGGTCACTCAACTGTTGCATGACGTCCAAAGGATGGGAGAGAACTTGACGAGTAAAATTTGATATATCATGTCCCAATTGGACACCATTTCGTTAGTCATTTAGAAATAGAGGTTATTTAGTATAGTTTGTCGCATCAAAATCTAAAACTGGATGAATTTGATCAAAATTATTTTAGCAATTTTTGAATAAGTCAGTATTTTGCGAAAATCAACAAGAATAAGCTACCCTCCGTTGTAGCGCGATATTCTTTATTATTTTTTCCGGCTAATACATATATATATATATATATATATATATATATATATATATATATATATATATACATATATATATATACACACATACACACACAAATATACGGGATTTCTTCAGATTTTATCAAACCGTTTATCCCATAGAGCCGCGCAAATACGACGGACTGTTGACAGACGAAATTGCATAAACCATTTTCCAGAATCAAAACTTAACAGTCAACATTTTTTTATCGATCGCACTGTATTCCGTACATAAGAATGTAAAAAAAAACTGTTGTGGATTTTGGATGATTACGGTTGTTTGTTCGTATGTATTTCTAGCCAGAGGAATTTGTTGCTCCGGGCGAGATAGCACTCCAGCACCCCTCTCCGTTAATGTTTACTGAGATATTTACAAATTACATGTAAACATCATGGATAATGAAAAAAATTAAAAGGAACACCATTAATATTCTAGCGTGTTCCTCGATATAAATTATCCAATATATATTCACTTGCAAGTAATGCATGGATAAATGATCGGGATATATCTCCCAAAACTTTGGCGTTCCGGGCAGCCGCCGGGCTCGCCCGTAGCTCGGCCGGCCCTGACCTTATAAGCCTACTCTTAACGAATTGGATGGTTACGTGGCGTATTGAATTCATCATCACCTTGATTAGGAACGAATTATACGTATTACAGAAATTTTACATTCCTAAATTTGTTTACAAATCTGTGGACAGCACGTCAATTCCGAATCGAGCTATTCGTTATCCGGTAGAGTTGATTAATTCGGTCAAATGTCACAACTTTATACATAAGGTTGTAGCGACATTTAAATTATGCTACTGTAATTAAAAATTTTTATAAAGAAATCTTTGACTTGGGTTGAAAATGTGTTACTAAGAATTTTGCATGCCTCCAAATTATGCAACGATGCAAAGTTTCGAGTTGTTAGTTAGAAAGCATATTAGGTCGAAATTCGATAAGTCTTACTTAAAGGGAAGACAGGAAAAGTACGACTTACAGTAATTTCGAGTTAAAGAAATTTATTTTAACGTATATGAAGACGAACTTGTGAAATATATATCTAAAATTCGAGTAATAGAGGTTCGACTGTAATAGAGGCCAGAATTTTATCCAGCTGCGCAGAGGGAGAAACGGTTAACGTTCCCAGAACACCGACTATCCACTCGAATTCAGACGGTTGCAATTTCATGTAATGTTATGCTTTGATATGACAATAAACAAATCACAAGGGCGGTCTTTAAAAGTCGTCGATATTGGTTTTATTCAACACTACTTTTTACGCTGAGAGTTATGCGTGGTCTTCTCCGGAGTTGGAAGTCAAAGTGGCTTGCATATACTGACACCCAGGGCCGTCCCTAGGGTACGGTGAATCGGGGCGGTCGCCTGGGGCCCCGCGCTCAGGGACAACTAGACTTTTATTCTTGGGGGGGCAGAGGAGGGCCAATGAAAATTGAGGGGGGGCCAGGGTAATTTTCAGTATTTCCAAAATAAACGAGAGAATGGCGAAACTAGTTAAATTTTAATTGCGGAATATATTTATTTTTCATGAGGATTGAATAATTTTAGAATAACGAATCTTTTTCATTGAATAGTTCATGAAAAGATGATATATAAAGCAATAAATATGTTTTGCTTCATCTTAGGTATACTTTACAGATTAATTACGGCTATGCATTTTGGATGAATATAAAGATCAATCAATGCTTAGGAAACTTACGGTATATTTGGAATTTGGTCTGATAATAGAATTAGATGGGGAAAGAAAATCACTTTTTTGTATTCTATTTTCAAAGATCAGACATTTTCTTATCTAATTATAAAGACCGAAATTTTCATTACATTATGTGAGATTTATACATTGTAAACTCTTGAATTTATTTTTTAAAACAAATTTATTACTTTAGAAAAAAGATTTTACATTTTTATTAAAAAAAGATAATTTTAATTCCTCCGAAAATTTTGTCATAATGACGGATTTTAATCTACTACAGAAATGAACACATTTCAATTGCATTAAGTACCTAATGTGAAATGTATTTTTGATTTTGTAAAATACACATAGTCATTCCATCTTAATTACAAATCAATTACCAAATAATACAAACTTAGATTAAAAATTTTTTATCACATTTAACATAAAGTTATGAAAGTAGACAAACATGTATGTTAAGCATTAATACATTATAAAAGATTAATACTAATAAATTATTAAAAATTAATACTATGAGAATACATTCATGCCTTGTACAAGAATTAAGACGAGCATTTTATTTTAATAATGGCATTCGTCTACCACCAGCTTTTTGTGCAAATCTTTCTACAACTTGATCTAAATCAATGGATTTGGCAAGCTCTTTTTCTATGCGCAATACAGCTAAATGTGAAAGACGATCATTGGCAGTTTTATTTCTTATGTAAGTATTAAGTCGTCTTAAACACGAAAACTATCTTTCGCACGCTGCAGTTGACATTGGTATTGTTACTGCTATTGCACATAATTTATAAACTTCATGAAAAACTAATTTGAACTTCGTCAAAATTTCTAGTAGTTGAAACAGATTTGTAATTTTAAGTTTGATTTCTAACTCATATCTTTTAATGGTTTTCGGTAAAATTTGTAATTCTGCATTTAAATTATCAATGTCAATGCTATAATTTAAAGCAAAAGCTTTCAATTGTACAAAATTTAAAAATTTCTCATGCATCGGTTTTAAGCAACATATACCTTCTAATATTTCTGAATTGTTTGTGAATCTTGCGTGTAATTCCTCTACTATTTTATCTAAAACAGGAATATAAATTTGGGTACGAATTTTATCTTTCGTATTAACATTTCGTTGAAAATTATTTTCCTCTGTATTTACATAATTTGCATATTTAGTACAAAATTTGGAAATTCTATTAGAATTTTCATTATTTGGAATATTAATGTTATTATTATTTGCAATTTTTAGTGATTCTTTGTAAATTTGGTCAAAGTTCAAAGCAGAGTTTTCATCAGATCAAACGTTCAAGAAAAACGTCTCCAAAGACTGATCTGAAGTGACGCTTTACAAGAAATCGCTAACAGATTTGAGTTTTCCCAGTATTTCCGTAAACATACACAAGTTAAATACAAATTGAAAATCACTTGCATCAAGCAAACGATTGGCTTCTACTCTACGTGCTCCCGCTTCATTTGAAATTACATTCAACAAGACTAATACGGCCTCAAAAGTATTTTTCATTGTCGAACATGCAGATGCCTGAGCTGTCCATCGGGTAAAACAAATTCTTTTTAGTTCCTGCAATTTGCTATTCGGGTTACTATCCCTTTGTAGCTTTATAAATCGCGCATGTACAGCTGATCCTGAAAAAAGATACAATTCCTCCAACACAGGAAAAAACACGTCTACATGTTTTACGTTTTTGCAAACATCGACGATCACGAGATTCAGCCTGTGATTGAAACAGTGTACATATATACAATGAGGTACTTCATCTCGAATTAATTTTTGTACTCCATTCAATCTACCGCTCATAACGCTTGCGCCATCGTATGTTTGTGAAACGCATTTAGATAAATCAATCTCGCAATTAGCAAATATTTCTTTAATATAAGAAAATAGTGCGCTTGCATTAAGGTATTCCGCTTGTTTATAGCCTAAAAATCGTTCAAATACTGTACCATCTAAAAAATATCTAACTACAACCGACAGTTGTTCACTCTTAGAAATGTCCTTTGATTCGTCTACCATAATGGAAAAAATGCTCTACTTAGTTAATTTGATCCTTTATTTGTCGAATCACCAAATCCGACATTATTTTCAAAATTTCATTTTGAACTAAAGGACTAGTATATTTGGCATTTTTTCGACCATCAAGAATTTTTTTTACTATATCGGAATGTTCAGATAGAATTTTTAAAATTTCTAGAAAATTTTCTCTATTTAAACTTTGGTCAAATTCATCATTTCCCCGCTGAGCTATATTTTGCATTGCTGTAAATCTTAATACCTGACAAATAATTCTTAAATATTGCCTATTTTCACTTACTTGGCTAGAATGAGCATGATTCAACAAGGAAGTTACAGATGCATTATTTTTTGACATTACCTTTTGCATATCCCATGATGTTTCACACTTTTTATGAGAATCACTATTGCCATGTTGCCGAAGTCCTGAGTCTTTTTCATGGCTTTCTTCCAATTTCTGAATCCAACAGATACGAACGGCATGTACGAATCAATAGAATTTGAAAAAAACGACATGGGAAGCAATATGCAGCATCATCTAACACACTGTATTCTAACCATGGAAATTTTTCATACCAAATAGGGTTGAAACTTCTCCAACGTGTTGCAAATTTCCGACTCGGAAAACACAACTTCGGCTGTTTAGAGCCGTCGGTCACAATTTGAGACAAATCTTGAGGTTCAGGAATTTCTTTAAGTTTTGGCTCTGTTTCGACACTATCTCTATCTTCGCAATCGGAATTAAGCATTAAATTCATTTTATCGAGTTAACAATCTTGGAATTCACTTTCAGAATTTGAACTCGTTTCCTCACTTTCAATAATAATTGTTTCAAAGTCATCCTCTTCGATAATAGCCGTTTCTTTAGGACTTTCTACTTTGATCTTCTTATTCGCAGCTTTCCCAAAATAGTCCGATATATTAATCCTTTTGCTACTCATTTTGTTCAACTGCTCTGGGTCCCTTAAAAACGGAAATTTTAAATGATATTTTTTTCAAAATCGTAATTAGTGAAAAAAATCAATTAATCATAGAATTTAAAATAAATTATTAAATACATCCAAAATTATGTATTGTCAAGTATATAACTAATTTACTCGATTTACTGTAAAGTTAAGTTACAGGAAAAAGCTTATAAACTAGATCAGGGGCGGATCGGCAGCAAAAATCGGCCCGGGAAAACCTTCAGACCTCGGCCCACACTGCTGAGTGATCCCTATATAAATTGGGGATAATTGAATCGGAGACAACAATGCGGGACACCTTGGCAATGCTCGGAAAGAATACGAAAAATCCATAAAATTTCGTAAATAAAGATTTCGAACGCCTAGCATCTAAGCATTGCAAGTACGGAATAGTTTACAGTTTTAGCTGTAGGTAAAGCAAACTAGAAGAAAATTGGTCCATATTTACGTATTTTTATGAATGGATAGAAAGAGTTCTTGCACTTTAAAACATTTTAATCCAGTGTAAACTTTCATAAGAGCGTCACGCACAGAGGGGGATTATACTTTCTATATTGGGGCGATTGGTGGAAATTTATGTTTGTAAAAATTAATTTCTTCAAAATGAGGGATGGGACAAAACGGGAAAACACGTGTCTGCTTATTTTGGATAAATATTCATTTTGTACAAATTTCGTTAACTTCCGATTACCAATTTTCGCGACTTTTCATCGTTAGACTAATTATAATTAAATTTTTCACATACCTGAACTTTTTCAAACTTAATAGACGTTGTGCTTGGAATACCTCTCCGGGCTCAGTTTCACAAGTAGTCTTCAAACAATCAACCTTAATTAGGAATTAGAATTAAAATATAAATATTTCTGAATCTGTTGAACCACTATAAAATTCCATTACAATGAAGTATACGAACTTTCTAGCGATAACGATATTTTGCATCACTGAATTGAACAGACCTTAAATCCCGCTGTTCTTAACTCTTCAAATGTTAGACTTCGAATGGATTAGGACATTCGTATTCTCATCTTCGGTGGGAAATTCAGGCTGAGCTCGGGCAGTTTCCCACAGATACATTCCAATTTATTGTCTTCCGAAAAGGCCAGATGTATCTCGGCTTCACATTCATAAGGCAGAGTGGCGATCCACAGGATGTTTATAGTGGACAAAGCGAGTGAGTATCCACTTGAGAAATAAACAACGTCGAGAGCGTCGCCATCCGAAGGTAGATCTGAGCGTAGCACCCACGAAGCACAGAACTGATTCACCAATCGGCAATTTTTTTAAATCTGTTTAATTGGATAACACCAAAACAACAACAACAAAAATGGCCCCATGAAAAATATTTTGTGACCACTCACAATCAGCCCGGGGATAGTGCCTATGAGACTGGTTGGCATCTGGAGACTGGAGACATCGTTTTGAATGATAAAAGGGTAATGCGAGACACGGTGATACAATACAAAGTAAGTAAAAGGTAATAGATCCTTCACCGTAAAAAAAAGGAAATAGAAAACTCACGTACGCGCTGTAGGTCTCCGAAGGAATCGGCGGGACCTAATTCTTGTGAAGAAAACACACACACGCACATGAGTGCCTCCTTGGAATGTTTTACTTACATCGTTTTGAATGCATCCTCTACTCAAGAGATTAAAAAGAACTACATTGTAGAACCAAGCTTCTCGCGCGTTTCAAACTACTATATTGTAGAAACCTATCTTCTTGCGAACGTAATGTCAAAATTACAGTAAAAAAATTCCGATAAAAATGGGTGGGGATGGTAATTTCAATCTGCTGATCAAATTCAGTGGAAGCTGGGTGGGCCAAGGGGGGCCAAGAAGTTTTCAGGGGGGGGCAGGGCCCCCCCTGGCCCCCCCTTAGTTACGTCCCTGCCGCGCTAAGCAGTAAGGTGAAGATTGACGACACTCGTGGTGGCCCGAAAGTAGCCTTTATCTCATGATTGATTCAATCCCGCCCGCTCTACTAAAAGTATCCTATGTCTATCCTCTTCTACTAAACAACTTTTGTTCCTTTATTTAATGCCAAGCCAAAGACAAGTTTTCATCGGACTAGGACATGCTAGTGTATAGTACCTATTTTTCTCGTGTTTTCCCTCGGATTTCTTACCTTCCTAGTTCAATCTTCAGCCGTTAGTCGGTCGTGTGACTATGATCTGTGTGTGCGTTTTATGCCATTCTGTGTAAGGAGGATCGTTCTTTGTTTCTACCCTATTTTTCAATATTCATCGTCGCTTGTTACTGAACAGGTTAGTAAATTTTATTTAAAATATTAACGGATGCATTTGAGTGTATTTTAGAACCACAGCTCATTCATTTTTTTATTGAATGGCTACCAATTCGTCAGCAGGAAAAGCGAATTGGCGAGTAAAGTATACTTTTTGAATTAGTTCGAAAATTTTTATAAGGTTGGATTTAAATTAGCGTATCTCTGCCTCTCAGAAGTAAGAGATTTTCATTAATTTTTGCGCGCGGTATTTTTTCTTTTATTTTCAGTAGCACATAGCTAGTACTAGCAGGGACACACAAATTGATAAAATATAGCTCGGATGCAAAGAAAAAGCAAAATAAAAGAGAGAAGAAAGCGAAAAGAAATTGAAAGGTTCCCTTGAGAAATTTATTTTTAAAACTCATTCGGCTACTGAGACAAATTGTTCTGTAATGGAATCTAATACCTTTGATGGAGACTTTAGTGTAGACTATATAGAAGCTGTGGATGAGGACATTAGCAAAAGATTTGCTCAGGCTTTTGAAATTGACAACACCGCCATCGCTAACGTCAATGAGGATTTATATGATCCAGCCAACTGGACAGATATTGTGGAAAATAAGACAATATATCTTTTGGTAGAAAGAGGGGCATGTTAAATTATCTGGTAATGACTATATATTCCCCACGAATAGAAATAATCGACGCTTTTCCGAAGACTTTTATACGCGAAAATTGCAGAATAGAGAAAGGTACGGAAGAGAATGCCTTGTATACTCCAAAAAAGTTGATGCAGCCTTTTGCTCCTGCTGTAAATTGTTCGGCAGAAATAAAGCAAGAAACTTAATCAAGAAAGGTTGTAATGACTGAAAGCATTTGAACGAGAGACTACGATCTCACGAGTCGTCCAATGAGCATATATTGAACTCGGCAAAATGAATAGATATTTAGGGAAGATTGTTATCAATGACGTCAATAGACGAGTTCATTCGACGATAAATAAACAAGGAGAAGGAGCATTGGCGGTCAGTGATGATACGTATCATTTCAGTCGTGCTGGACCTTGCTGAACGCAATTCGGCATTTCGTGGAACACACGCGAGACATTATGAAGTTGGCAATAGTAATTTTCTGGGATTAATTTAAATGATAGCTAAATTCGATCATACAATGAAAGAACATGTCCGTATTAAAAATGAAGAAATCCATTACTACTCTCTTGGACCTCGCATTCAAAATGAGTTCATCTCTATGATGGCATTGCAGGTGAAAAAAATCCTTGAAGCCTTTAAAATGCAAAATACTTTTCCATTATTTTTGACTGTACCCCTGATCTGAGTCACCAAGAACAATGTCCCTTGTGCTGCGCTATGTTAACATGACTTCAGAAGAAGTCAAAGTTAAGGAGAATTTTATTGACTTTTTCCCAGTTCAGGACACAAGTGGTCAAGGACAATCAGTATCTCTCATATCAGCCCTGAATGGAATTGGCTTGCATATTAAAGATTGTAAGGGCAAGGATATGAATATGGGCCAAATATGAAGGGCCGAAATCAAGGTGTGCAGGAGCGCATCCTTTAGATGAATCGCCGAGCCTTTTTCACTCCGTTTGGTTGCCACAATTTAATTCTGTTTTTAGGCCAAGAGCAACTCAAGAAGCCATGACATTCTTTCGTATCGTACAGCGAATTTATGATATATTTTCTGTTTTCACTCACAGATGGAAAATACTGAAAACGAATGCGTCCTCCTTGACTCCTAAATCATTGTCAGAAACTAGGTGGTAATGCCGAGTAGAGAGTGTAAAGGCAATCCGTTACCAGCCAAGTAATATCAGGAACTCTTTACTTAAAGTTGCTGATGAATCCAACGACTCAAAAGTCAAAAGTGAAGCGGAGACATTAGCTCCAAAATTTTGAATTCCTCTAGGGTAGGGGTCTCCAAACTACGGTTCGCGGGCCACATTCGGTCCGCGCAGTGATCTCATCCGGCCCGCTTTATCTCATATATTTCTTTTGTGTATTTACCAGCAGCAGTTTTCATTAGATATCATTTATGATATATAACCGATTTTTTTCGAGTACTTGGATGCAATATACTTTTAATATAGGTGGATGATATATTACAAAATTGAAAAAATCCTCAAAACTAGCTCTCTGAAATTTTTTCACGGCCCGATCAGTCATTTGAAAGATCTTATGTGGCCCGCACAGTGGTTCATGGACCTTCATGTGGCCCTTTCAGTAAAAAGTTTGGTGACCTCTGCTCTAAGGTCGTCCGGTATGCCATTCTGTACGCAGTAAATACTGCAAGTAAAATTCTTCAGTTAAGAGACATGCAACTTGATGTGGCTATTAAATATATTATAGGACTGATTGAGTTTTTACAGGAAAATTGGATTTACCTTCGCAATGTTGGCAGTAACAGAAATAGCGACCGAGTTGGATATGAACTTAAAAAGGGAAATGAGAAGGAATAATGTAGGTATAGTAGGTCTTAGTGAAGTTCGGTGGGAAGGAGAAGGCGAGATAAATTCAGACGAATTTAAGATTATTTACTCGGGAGGAGAGAAAAAGGAAAGGGGAGTGGGGATTATAATGAGAAAAGAGATAGCTGAAAGAATTAGCAAGGTAGTGACAGTTAATGATAGATTAATAGCCGTAAAACTTCAGATGGAGCCAGTGGAAATGCTTATAATTCAAGTGTATATGCCAACAACTAATGCTGGTGACGACGAAGTAGATGAAATGTATGAACAGATTACGGAGATATTGGAGGAGGAGGGAAAAGAAAGGATCACCACCATAGTAATGGGAGACTTGAATAGTGTAGTCGGAGAGGGACAGGAAGATAACATAGCGGGAAAATATGAACTAGGGAAGAGAAATGAAAAAAGGGAGAAACTTGTGGAATTCTACCATAGAAATAGATTGATTGTAACTAATACATGGTTTAAGCATCACCAGCGGAGACTTTACACATGGAGTAGCCCAGGAGACCAGAGACGATACCAGATAGATTACATACTAGTCAATGAAAGATTTAGAAATAGCATTAAAAATGTGAAAACATTACCAGGGGCAGATATCGATTCCGACCACAACTTTTTGGTGGCAAATACACAATGTAGACTGAAGAATGTTAAGAGAAACATAAGAGTTAATAAGAAATGGAACTTAGAGGAACTCCTTAAGAACAAGGAGGCAATCATGACCGAGCTGGAGGAAAGGTTGGGGGAGAGAGCTGAAGAAAATAGGAAGAATGTAGATGAGGAGTGGAGATACATTCATAGCAACATTAAAGGTGTAATGGATAAGAAGGTAGGAAAGATAACGGGTGAAAGAAACAAAAAACCCTGGGTCACAGCAGCCATGCTGCAAAAAATGGAAGAGAGGAGAAAGTGGAAGAACATAAACACTGAAGAAGGCCAAAGAAAGTACAAGGAGTTAAATAATGCTTTAAGAAGGGAAACAGATAAAGCCAGAGAACAGTGGATAAATGAGAAATGAGAGGAGATTGTCGAGTGTGAAAGAATTTTTAGAACAGACCTCATGTATAGCAAAGTAAAGGAACTATTCAAGAGAAAGGCAAGAAAGATAGGACGTAAAGGAATTATGAACAAAATTGATAAAATAGTCTTGGAGCCAGACAATGTAAAGAATGTCTGGAAAGAATACATTGAGGTGCTGTATGACAAAGAAGGAAAGCCAAGACATATTGAATTAAATGAAAAAGATCATCTAGGACCAATTATTCTCGAGTCTGAAGTTAAAAGAGCAATTGATGACATGAAAAGAAGGAAGGCTCTTGGGAGTGATGATATACCAGTGGACGTTCTTAAGGTTTTGGGGTCGAAAGCGGTTAAGCAACTCACAAAATTTTTTAGCCAAGTATATGATACTGGCATATGGCCTGAAGATTTTTTAAATGTTGTTATGGTACCACTGGAGAAAAAGAACAATGCAAAATGTTGTAAGGATTACAGAACTATTAGTTTAATTTCTCATACAGCTAAAGTTCTAACTAGAATAATAACCAAAAGAATTGAATGTAAAATAGAAAAGGAGCTGCAAGATAATCAGTTTGGTTTCAGAAGAGGAAGAGGGACTAGAGATGCTATAGGATGTATGAGGATGATGATAGAAAGAGTGCTAGAAGTCAATAAAGGTATGTATTTTTGTTTTGTAGATTGGGAGAAAGCTTTTGACCGAGTGAAATGGGATAAAATGTTCGGTATTTGAAATAAAATAGGAATAGATTGGAAAGATAAAAGACTGCTTAAAAACCTTTACTTTGATCAAAAGATGAGAGTCTGGGTTGAAGGAGAAGAAACAGAAAGTACTTCAATAAGGAGGGGAGTGAGGCAGGGATGTCCTATTTCATCAGCGATATTTAATATTTATGCAGAAACAATAACAGAAGAAGCGTTGATGGAATAGAAAGGATTTTAAGATAGGAGGTGAAAGTATTACCACCATTAAATATGCAGATGATCAGGGATTAATAGCAGAAAACGAGAAATAACTTCAGAGAGACAGACTAGTGGAGGTTGGCCAACAATGTGGAATGAAGATCAATGCCGAAAAAACGAAAGTCATGGTGTGAAAGCGGCATCAGCGGAGCGAACTTCTTCGAAACTTGAAATAATAATAAACTATCTTAGGACAGCAATGTCCCAAGAGAGATTGAGTGGATTAGCCATGCTGCCCATTGAGTGATTAAAATGATCTGACGGAAGATTTTTCTGCAAGAAAGTCGAGGAAATTGAATTTCTGAAAGTTGGCAGAGCAATAAGCAGTGAGTTTTTATTCTACTTTAGCATTAAGTTGAATTCACGTATTGTATGTTTCCATTCAATTGAGATTTCTGCATGTTTATATTCATATCCAAATTGCAGGTGCACATGCAGTTTTCCAGAGTCATATGCGACAGAATAATGAGCATAAGTCATTATGAATGAGTCTTAATGATCAAATTATTGTTGGTTTTCCTAACGAAGGATTGATTTTTGTTCTTGAATTCTAGAAGCGATTCCTTATTTAAAAACACAATAGAAAATATATTTATATTTACATTATACAATAAAATATACACATTTAAAAATACACAATATTTTTAAATTATTTTTAGTACGCGACTTTTACCTTGATGATTTTAAATTGTTAAGGGGCCACCCAAATGCTGATCGCCCGGGGCCCAGCACCCCCATAGTGACGGCCGTGCTGACACCTACAGGAAACATCGAGAACATTGTTTAGAAAGAGGTTCTATTATAAAGATCCTTGATTTAATTGTTTGCAAGTGAAGATATAAATAAATAAATATATATATAGTATATATATATATATATATATATATATATATATATATATATATATATATATATATATATATATATATATATATAAAGCGAAGTTGATATAAAAGTTGGTAATAAAATCTGAAGTGTTGCTAAAAAAAGTGGGGAGAAGAACGGATGTCTCTGCTAGATGAATATAAGTCTTTTCAAACTGACTGAGCGATATCTTTCATGTGGATGTGCCTTAAAAGGTTGACTAGAACAGGGGTTGGCAACCTTTTCTGCATGGCGGGCCATATTCGTGGTTGTGAATGCTTCAGAGGGCCGCATTGGGAGTCACGAGAGCCTCGGCGGATCGGATGAGCGTTTACATCGAAAGCTACCTAGGGTTCCATAGTAGCGAAAATCAAGTCCATATAATTTACCAGCGTTAAAACTTCATCATTAAAGGTTTTGAAAGCATAATTTTACTGAAAATGATATGAAATTGTTTACGTAAAATTTTACCAATCAATTTTTCATCATAGACTCGGGGGCCGCATGCGGTCGATTTCCGACCACTTAGCATATGTTAATAAGTGTTTAAATAATGTGAAAAATAAGATATCAAATTTGTAGAGATGTTTTAGAATTCGATATTATGTATTACTATGTTTACTTTCACAAACTCTCTTAATCTTACAATTAGTTCATTTAAGTAGAAATGATATAACTTTTGTATTTTTTGTATTTTTATCTAAAATGTCTGCATATAAATAACAAGTTGATTCAAACGGAACTTATGATGCCTACTTTCCATTTAATCATTAATTTAATACTTACATATATTGGCTTTAATAGCATTAAAATCACCGCGGATATGTTACTCGTTGTGTTCCTAAATTTCATAATTTAGCGTTATAAAAATTTACAAATACATTCAAACGGAATATTAAATCAATCACGCGTATTTGTGCGGCAAAAATAACGCGTGAATGTATTAGACTATACCGAAATAGAATCCAACGATAGTCGTTGCGATACCGACACTCGTAATGAGTGATAAAAACTGAAAAAAGCCAGTATTTACGGGAAATTATAATAAATACAATCAATAAGCAAAATTCTACGATAAAAATTAGAATTTTCATTCCTTTTCTCAGAGAATATCACAAATCTAGCTCCGATATTACAATTCTAAGATATTTAATGTGCTAGAGAAAATTAACCTGCACGATGGATTACAGATTTCCCATGCAAATCAAATGAGAAGGATAGTTCCTGGAATCAAACCCGTTCCGGGTTTGACTCAATCTTCGCAACAAAAACTATCTTCGAGAGTTCGGCCCAAGTAGCAAGAGATTTCCACCAAGTGTCATGAAAATCGGTCTATTGGTTCAAAAGTTAATGGGGGGGGGGGGGCGGTGGACCGACACAACGACGAAACTATAAGCCTATTTCCATTCCGGGAAGTAGGTTAGAAAGGGAACGGAAAAGTGCAAAGTTCATGATGAAGGAATATTGAGTACATAGAAAATTGGGAGGGGTTTACTATGGGCGAAACGTCCTCTGTCGCCCTCAAATGAGGACATCTCCATAATTACATAATCGAACGAATCGCAAGTATAAAAATGTACTGCGAAATATGCTGAACCAGTTTTAGCGAACAAGCTATGAAATTAATATTGTCTTTGATTTTCGGTGATAAAACTTTTTGGAAACGGACACTTAGGCAAAATGGTTTATTTGAAACTATGCTTGAAAATTTAATGTAATTTACTTATCTCAGTTGGTTTATTTTCTTATTAACCCTTCTTTCATAGTTATGTATTCACTTTTGGATCGAGTGAACCTCAAACAAAAGCTTAACTTAAAAGGCGTCAAATATTTTTATCTCCAAAGTACTTTTTCGCTCTATAGACATTTTATGAACCTTTTCCTGCGATTTGCAGTTTTGGAAAACATTTCCAAAATTTTAATATATTTATCGGACCTTTCCTTAACGTTTTTGCATTGTATTACACTAAAGGTAATTGAATTTTGCAAACATTTTAAATTATTGAATTCTAAATGGTAAGAAGTAATTTTTAGACTAAGAACATTGAAAATAGTAATTTAAAGTTGAATGGTGACTGCTTATAAATCATTCGCCGTAATTCACATTCCTTATACGCTTTAACTTTTAAATGAATGGTTTTCAGGTTCTTAGTGTAAAATTAATATTTTCAGTTCTTAGTTTGCTATAAGCGTTTTTACAAAATATTTCATTTTTCCTTCCTTAGTCATTTTTTTAAACGGCATTCTTCTGACCGACACTTTATTTTTTGCGAGATCGCGGAGAACGTCATTTGTTTTATTTTCCAACGCGAGTTTATATTTATTGGCCAAATCTTTGGCGACTTCCCTGATCGGTGGTGTCTCTAACATGTCATGGAGGTCTATGTTCCGACCCCATGTCCTGCTTATTCGGTTTAGAATTTTTCTCTCCGCGATCTCGAGTATTTTCCAGGACTTCTGCATTATAAATCCGGTCCATACTGGTGCAGCCATTGCCTACTTGGGCTTTATCGCAGATCCGCTAATATATATATATCTCCAGCAAACATTGTAACGAAGCCTAACAATCACAACATGGCATCTTTCCAAATAATTCAGCATGTTGAGAACACCGTCTTTGGCTGCTTCCCCATTTTCTACTTACTCCACTTAGTGCGTGAAGCCGGCTCTGAGCGTGGGTATTAACCGACGCTCAAGTGGCTATTTTGAATCCCGTGATTGCACGATCAGCTCGCTTTTGTTTACGATCTTAATTATCAAATAGCTCTGTAGATGGCACTGTGAAAACAAATAAGCCCAGTGGGCTACTTACCACTTATATTTTTCGATCGCATATGTTTAAACATTTATAAAGGTAATTTTCGTAAATTTTTGCACTTGGCTTGCATTGTTAGCGTTGTCATCGTAGAAAACAGCAAGATAATTTTCGGTTATCGTAGTAAAATGATCTTTATACAATGTGAAATTATTTTGATTGGTTTTTACCTTAACAAACGTGCTTTACACCATAAATGCATACAAGTGTTCGTTGTCGTTCAAATTATTTTGTATTTTTTCGGAGGTATATAATGGCATCTTGGATTTTTTTTAGATATAATGATAGAGTGATTATGGGCATAGAATAAATCAAACGACGGGAGATATCTTAGGAAATAAACAGGAAATAGGAGTGGGACTTCGTATTTATAATTGTTAATAAATATTCGTAAAAATTTTTGCATGGATCTTTTATCAAGGTTTACCGCATTTGTGTCATGTTGCCCCGTAATCAAAGAGCATCGGAAATAATTAAACGCACTTCAGAGTTTAATGCCATAAATAAAGAAGAAAATGAAACAACTATTAGTTTTATGAGTTAATTGTGTATTTTGCTATGATATCTGTTAAGAAAAAGCATCATTACAAGTGTTCCACCTCTCGGTAGGTTTCAGGCGCACCCAACCCAATCTGTCCCATCAAAGTTCTTTTCATCGTCCTTTCATAACAATCCCAATCTTTTAACAAATCCGATATTCCCTTTTTTTCCTTCCATTGTGGCTCATCCCTGAAATCCTCCATTGTAAATCTTCCTTCAACAGATCGTTGACTCTCAAAATTTGGACCTCTAATATTTCGTCTTTTCCTCATTATTCTTATAAAGCCCCTCTTCTCATACTGTAGTTATGTCTTCCTCGTATGTTTTCTTTCAGTCCAGGTAATTTCTCCATACAGCGCCGAATTCACAGCTCAAAATCTTCCAATTTGTCCACTTTTATTCCTCGTGGTCTATGACTTAAGCCTATAAAATGCTACACTCCATATCAAAGTTGCGGAAAATAAGCACGTAATTTTAGGAGTGGCATAATATGAAATTAAGCTATAACTTGACTGATTTCATAATGAATCAATATCTATAATTTTCTTGGTAATAGAACGTTAAATGATATATTTTAATCATTTCGGCAATAGGATGTTGCAATTGCATTTAAAAATTAACGCAACTTGAAGCGTTTTTATAAATATGTATATGCAACACCTTAAAATTCTGTACAAGAAGGATATTTTTGAGTTTAAGCGTTAAAGATAAAACTGAACTGCAAAAATAATAAAACTTTACCACTATTTCGGTTGAGTGTAAATAACTCTATTGTGAGTTTTGTGTATTTATGAGAATTTTTTCCATTTAAATTAAAATTCTCGTTTTTCATATAGTCCAGGGGTCTCAAACTCGGCCCCCGTGGTACATTTCGGCAATCTGCGAAGTAAGGTAGTTTACACTAGACGGGGAAAACTCAAACTTATTTATAAATGTATCTTATAAAATATTTAATGAAAATCTAAGAAGAAATTTAAGATTTTAAAATATAGGTACGCAGTTTACTGCCCATTCATATTTATACAACTTCTGCACAGCTATGTTCTTCCTGCTGCCAGTGTGTGTTTTTGGGTGTCAAAAGAACTTAATCCTCGACGCCGAAACTAGCATTTTTATAATGAATGGGTTTAAGGCCGCATCATAGAGTTCTTCCTTGTGGAATGGGAGAATGAATGCCCAAAGAATATGAAACGGTGAGGACTGGGAAAGTTTGAGGCCCGCGGACTTGGTATCGTGCCTTAATGCGGCTCGCGGGTTCGGTGGAGGGCCTTCATGCGGCCCGCGCACCGATGTGAGTTTGAGACCCCTGATCTAGTCGTTAGATTTCTTGAGTATTAATTAGGCTTTGTGTGTGTGTTTGTGTGTATTTCTGGCTAATCAAACTCTTGGATTATTATAGCCAATTAATTGGGCTTTCGCAATTGTTATCGCTATTGTTATCATAGGAGAAAAAATCACTTCAACTGCGAAATTGTCATTATAGAATTTTACGGGTGAAATTCATTTATTAATTTCAAGGGAAAATCCATATCGAGTTCAGATATATTAATGAAAATTAGTAATTGATCTGAACGATGTAGATCAAATAACTCTTTAAAGCCAGAATTATTTCGATGATTTTGTCCCTGCTTCATCATTTCCGCACGTTCTTCTCTTACGCTTCCGACCACTAACAAGCAAAAAAATATCCTCTTCCTTTCTGCCAATTTCTCGTCGCATCGCCGTCGTTGTCTCGCACTCTCAACCTCTGCTGAATAACAAGTAGGTCTAATCGCGAATTGCATTCCGGATGCGCCTCAGATGTCATCGAGTCGTATTGTCCGATTGTATTTCTAAGAATTGCGCAAGCTAGCCGGGCCAAAAAATGGCAACTAGGATAAAAAGATAACCAACCGAGTGTTTGTTGTTAAGCGTGCCCCCATGGGATATCGTGGAACCCGATAACTTTTGAACTCGTGGACCAATTCGGGCGAAATTCACTCGCCGAGATGGCAAAGGAAAAGGTAAACACGAAACCGTCTTATGCAATTCTTCAGCGAAAAGTCCAAATTTTATTACCCATCATTGTTCTGCCAATAATGGTTGCCATTCTCCGACCTTTTATCGAAGTTTGTAGTTTTCGTACTGTAAAGAATGGGGAATTTACTTACAACGGAGAAAAAAACAGTATGCTCATTTTGGTGACACGGACTCTCAGAAATAAAATCTGCCTCTTTATGAATGCTTTGAACTTTGATCACTTTGATTTTAAGTGGCCCAATATTTCTGTGTATTTTAATGTCAATCTGAGTTGAGTCATAAGAAATCTTGCGCGAATGCTAAGTATTGCGACATATTATGTAATTAAATTAAAGAGAAAATCATCGAAAAGAGGCCGATCGAAAACAAAAATAATTAATCGATCGCAATAGCTAATCAGATGGCTTATATAGTTATTACTTTAGGAAAGCTTCTCAGTTAACACCTAAACGATGGCTCTTCAGGCCTATTTTTTTCAATGGTCGCCTACTTCCCTAATACATTTTGTAGTGATAATGAAATGAATAGCACTTGTGTTAAAATATAACCTGTTATATAATATAATATATCCTGTTTATAACTCTACAATTCACAGTTTTTAGCCTAATCTCTGTTTAATAGCATTATTATTTAGCCGTAACATCACAAATTTTGATACCAAAATGATGCATGAAAGAGGAAAAATTATAATCTTTAATACTTTTTCGTAGCCCTCTGGACCTATCCAGGTTTGAAATCCCCCGACAAAAACAGACGCATAAATTTATCAAATTAAATTTCAAGTCTTTCATTTATAAGTAGTGTCCGAAAATGGATATACCAAAAAACGAAGTTGAATATTTTGTATTATTTGAGGTATCAGCAAAATTATAAAGAAAAGAACCTTTGAAATGTTGTCATATTTAAGCCAATCGTCAATTTTTTTTAAATGACAGATGTTCTCATTAAGCGTCGCATCGATGATGCTGCCTTGTCTATCCCTACGGCTGTTGGAAAATGTGTGCGGATTAGAGTGAAAATTGCTAATGATGGAACACACGCAGAAGTTTATTAATAAACGTCAACAACATATTCAACCCTTCAGAGATTATTTTCTTTTGAATTAAGTTGTTTTCTCAGATAATCATTCAACTTTGTTTTTCGTATATTCGTTCTAGGACACCATGCATATTGTCATCACGGGAATATTGATACGAGATTTACGCGTGCGGATGAAAGTAAAAACAAGAGTACCAGGAAAAGCGTTGCGAAGGGCGGAGGGAGGAGCGAGGCTTCGAGAAAAGACCTCGGAATTACTAAGGGGATTGGATAATTGGCCGAGAAGGGCGTGAGGCAGAGAGAAAGTGAGGGGGAGAGAGATGACGGGGCAAGTACATGACAGGAATAAATAAATCGATGTTGTCCGATCGTAGGAACGCTTTGCGTTTTGTTTATTTCTTTTTCGGGCAACCATAAAAGAAGACATCCTTCGTTCTTGTAGTGACGACGAAATTTTCGGTTCGTGAAGTGAATGTCGAAGGGATATATCGGTATATATTTTTAATTTTGAGACCTTTTACGCTACGATTTAAAATGAAGAATGCAAACATCAATATTACACATTAAAAGTCCCCATTTAACATTCGCTAATTTAAATCTCATGCTTTATCGACAGCAGATTGTGATTTTTACTTTCTCCATATACGTAGTATAGGGGAAAGATTGTATTCATGAAAAAAATCGACTTCGAGATGTCAACGAAAATACACGTTTTGAGGTCTCCTGAACACGTTTTGACCATTATCTCGATGATTTCTGTGTGTGAGTGTGTGTGTGATAGCTTTTTGTGGGTGCTCTAACTAAAAAATCAGGTCAACGCGAAATTTTATATTTAACATTTTTATGAAAGTCACAGGAACTGATTAGTTTTTGGTAAACAGTCTACCGAAAGTGATTGTTTACTCTTGTCACTTATCCGTTATTTTGAAATATTTGCTTTAATATTTGATAAATGTCAAAATATACTGGAATAAGAGTTGTGGGAAATGTAATTTTCTACAACCTTTGTTTGAAACATATTTCCATATAATGCATTGTTTAGGAGATATCTTATATTTTTAGCTGCCATCACCATGCCACCTACCGACTATTGTTAACACTGATGTTTAGTTACGTCTTAATAACGCTCCTTTTTCTTTTCTTAATTGTTGGAGCTTTGTGGGTATATCCAATATCAGAAGGCTATGGTTTGAGGTTATTTCTGTTCTTTGTAAAGTCTGAAATTTTCTCGCAGTTTCTTAAAATATTTATTATTATGTAACCTATTTGGAATAGTTAGAAATATTACAGATATGGAGAAAGTCATGTGGTGGCCACATCAGATTTTTTCAACTTGTATACACATCAAATGTTAAACGTAACTCATGCGACCTTTAGACGAGTCAAGTCGCGTATCGCGGTGGCGGATCCAAGCAGGGGGCGATCCACTGGGTGCATTCTTAAATTCATTCCGCGCAAAATTCCTTGTTTCTAAACTGAAGATAAAGTCTGTATGTCAAGGAAAAGAAAGATTCTGTTAATCCTGATTGTAGAGAATCGAGGATATTATTTCTAATTAGAAAATATGTGATTTGTTTTTGTTTTTTGTTTTTTTTTTGTTTTTTGTTTTCGAGAATGCTACTTTTAGTACAGACAGTCCTAAGTCTGTGAAAAATGGGAAAGGAAAATTTTGTTTCGTGGTAGGACTGAGTTATTATGTCCTTCAGAAAACCCCGGGACTGAGTTAGTATATTTTCTTGACCGCCGGACTGGATTAGTGTCCACCGGAACTGACGAGTTAACACTGAGGAAGGTGGACTTATTTAAGTGCACAGATTTTTTAACGGACTTAGTAGGCTTTTATGGTAACTTGACTCCCTATTGCCGAATGGAATGGATAAAAGTCAACATTTTTGAAAGACAAAAAGGTTGGATATTCTTACTAAAACAGCGTGGGGTGAACCACCACCGAGAACAGCTGATATGTCGCTTAAATAAGCATTTGCTTCAATCACTTAATGACGGAAAGGAGCGACGTATTATCACTAGCAGAATCTTGCTTGATTTACTTTTGTGTTATTTACTTGTACCTGGATATTTACCCTGCAAGTTTCCAGAAGCGTATTATTGCATTTGAGAGGAGCAGAAGTGCCCTGCCTGCCTGCAATTGCTTCTACGAGTTTTCATGTGCACTATGGCCGACCCTTATGCTTAAAAGCACCAATGAGAATAAGTATGGCACGCAGACAAATATTCACATCTTAATTAATAAATTGTTTGAAGAGTTTATACTAGTACTTCATTCTTCTTCTTCCGCCGACTCAAATAACTTAATAGCTCTGTTATGCTGGTAGAGTAACTGTTGTCGCCGTTGATAATTCGAACCGCTCTACGCTAGACCATTACGTGCTCCTTAGTTCAACCCTCCTCGTAAGGATGGCATATCGCGCTGCAGTATTCAACAATTGCTCGTATTAGAAAAAAAATCTGATGTGGCCACCACATGACTTTCTCCATATCTGTAATATTTCTAAAAATTCCAAATAGGTTACGTAATAATAAATATTTTAAGAAACTGCGAGAAAATTTTAGACTTTACAAAGAACAGAAATAAACTTCTGATATTGGATATAGCCACAAATCTCCAACAATTAAGCAATTAAGAAAAGAAAAAGGAGCGTTACTAATTGTAAGACGTAACTAAGCGACAATTGTTAACAATAGTCGTCGGTAGGAGGCGTGGTGGTGGCAGCTAAGAATATCTGATATCTCTTAAATAATGCATTATATGGAAAAATGTTTCAAACAAAGATTGTAGAAAATTAAAATTCCTACAACTTTTATTCCAATGCATTTTTACATTTATCAAGTATTAAAGCAAATATCTCAAAATAACGGATGTGACAAGAGTAAACACCGACTTCTGGTTGACCGATTTTTACGAAAAACTAATCAGTTGTTTTGACTTTCATAAAAATGTTAAATATAAAATTTCGCGTTGACTTGATTAATAGTTTTTGAGTTAGAGCACCCACTAAAAGCTATCACACAGACATCATCGAGAAAATGGTCAAAACGTGTTGAGGGGACCTCAAAACGAGTATTTCCGTTGAAATCTCGAAGTCGATTTTTTTCATGAATACGTTACTCTGCCCTATACTACGTATATTGAGAAAGTAAAAATTGCTTAACTACGAATGGGCATTTCCGTAGAATTCTGTAGGATAGCCTGTGAACTTTGATTGCGGATGCTATGACGTTACTGACTTGTCTCAATCGGCGGGACGCGAAATTTCGAAAATAATTATGTACTATAAAGAAATTTCTCAACAAAATTATCACAATACTTAATGTTCTTAAGTTTCCGTTAATGATTAATATAATACCAAAATGCATTTAACGTACAAACCAACTTCTTGGAAAAGGAGAGGTTTTGTTATTATCATAAAAACAACTTTTTCTGACAAAATGCTAGATGGGACTTTAAATGCAGAAGGTTGAAAGCCGCTGTTCTACGCGTCATGAGGACACGTTGCTACTAAGATATCTAACGAAAAAAAAACACTAACAATTTTTAAATAATTTATCACCGGTCTTTTTATGATCGAAATGGAATGTTTTGAATAAGAAGCATCGAAATGGATTGGAGGTATCAGATTACTGTTGGAATGGTTTAGTCTCAGAATTTCTTTTTCGGCAGTCCGTTTCTCTTTCCTCTCCACCGCATCGCGATTTTGTCCTCATCTGGCTGCGCACCGAATTTCGAATCTACTCTCTAGTCCTCTCGCTTGCGACGACGGTTAAAGGCAATCAACTTCCACTTGTCTACGGTCTTCCTTAATTTGCCGAGGAAGAGCAGAGTGAGAGAGAGAGAGAGAGAGTCCACTTCTGACAAACATATTTACATCCGAAATAAGTGACGAGCGCAGAGGACACGAATGTGACGCGGAACGAATATTAACAGAAAAAACGGGGATTTTTCGAATTGAAAACTATTAGGTGGTAGTTGTACGTGTTACAGTTGTCTCAATCTAATGTAGTATTGTAGTAGTCTTCAGAGATTCTCCGACTTTTAACGCTCAATTTTTGAAGAATTGTTGGATGGCGCAACAGTTTTCTACCCTTGCATGAATTAATCGACAGATGCAACGAAATTTCTCGTGGAATACATCTACATGATACCCTGTAAGTCATCTCTTTGTGGATGGTAGAGGGTGCAGTGCACCAAAAGTCCCTATTTTTTCTACGTTACCTGGTTGCTGAGGATAAAGATGTGGGGCTAAATCAGGGTTTATTTAAAAGGAAACTTTTATAATTCTGGACGGCAATTCCAGCTATACCTGCTTTCACTTATATTTTTAGGGCAATTTAATAGTTGAATACAGTGGGCTCCACTTTGTCGGACTCATCAAATATGATGTTGGGTTAAACGATGAAAATATCATCTAAAGTCTTTTTTTAAAGGATTTTTACGGTTGCTGTAAAGATAAAACTCCAGCTGGGGGAGACGAAAACGTTCACTTGGACCAATTCGCGGTGGGTCAATGCGCCCTTTATTAGCCGTAGATTGCGCAATGCCGTCAATTAAAAAAAAATCCATTTGAGGAAGAATATGATTGAAAGGATCTCGAGAGTGATTAGGAAACGGGAGATGAAAATCCGAACTGAATTAACTGAGAGACAGACAGGATCTTTTTAACATAACGTCATTCACCCTGGCCGCAAAGAAACAAATTTAAATTTAAAAAAGTAAAATTTTGTGTCGCCAGAGCTTAATTTTGCGTGACTATTTAAAAATAATTTCACTATAATTTTAATGCTCGAGTGGAAAGTTAATTTTGTAACCTAATCCCACTATAGTCGACTATACAGCGAGAAGAAATGCTCCCCGGAACGCCAAAAGCTATGGGACGCTTTCCTGGCGATCTATACGTTACATGCAAGTATATAAATGTCGGATAGATATTGTAATCATTGAACGGACTGGGGTGCCTTGGGTATTCCTATAGTTCTCTCGTAGCCAATGTTATAGCTTTTAAGAAGCAATAAATAAATTAACATAAATTTTTATAACGTCTTCATAAAAATTATCTGAAGAGGACGCTGGATAGATTCTTGCCTGGTAAGCTAAACACCCTCAAGCTGATATTGTCCAAGTACCATGGCAGTTTGGGTTTTAATTTGTGTTGTAAAACTATTTGTCATATTATATTATAAAATGTTAAAACTGGCTGAGATAAGGTCGGTCATAGAAAGATAATCTAAAATGTTTTTAAATTAGTAAGTCAATTTAGCATGTTATAGGAATAATAGGACAGTATAACAATAGGATAATGCAACTCTAAATGAAATCCATTTTAAAGAATAAGCGCTGTATTTTTCAAAATATTCAATTCTATTAATCTTTTGATAAATGAAAATTTGCAAACAAAATCAAACGTTAAGCATTCATGTATTTAGACTAAAAATACATATGTTCATTTTTATGTATCCAGAATTAATTTTTAGTATGGAGATTTTCTTCTTATTGAAAATTAAATTTAAGCACTGAGCATTCATTGGTGTATACGAAGATTGAGTTTGAGTTATTTTTCAATTAAATCTGGATTCCATCTCGGCCAGCATCTTTCATAAACGGTGTTAGCTTTTGTAATGCTTATATTTAATTCTCATTAATTACTAGTTTGCGTTCTCATCAAATCGTTCATTCTTTCGTTCTTGTTCTTATTGTATGCTCTCTTAGAAGACAAGTGGACAACGTTTTCGAAAGTACTTTACCATTAATGTTCCATTAATGCATCTGCTGTGAGTTCAGTCACGGCCACCGTCTAGACGGGTGGTCGCCGAGGTAATTTGAGATTCATGTTGGATGGTTCAGCTTGAGCAGTGCGAATTGGAAAATTGCATAGCAGAAAAAAAGAACTGTAATGGTATAATCCGAAAATGAAGTTTGCCGGTACAAGGAAATGTATTTTGTTCTACACGTTAATAAATATCC
Organism: Tanypteryx hageni; assembly: GCA_028673005.1. Lineage (NCBI taxonomy): Eukaryota > Metazoa > Arthropoda > Insecta > Odonata > Petaluridae > Tanypteryx > Tanypteryx hageni. Next base: position 39,260,198 of record CM054117.1, read on the forward strand.
ATGCCTATTAGGACGCCAATATAAATTCTCTGTTATTAGTTCTTATTTTTAAAATTCATAAAGGTATTGCGATTCTGATTCTATGTAGTAAGTATAAAAATTTCATAATTAAGCGGTGTCACATACACCCATTCCTTGGTTTACTAACGGTCGTTTTACGAATTTTCGCTTTAACGCCATTGAACCTTTGGTTGTCGAATTTTCATTTCACATTTTTTTTTGCTTTTACGACTTGTGCGTCAAGTCACCAAGTCGCAAGTTAGATAGCTAATACGTGAGTACGAATGACTTTCACAGCGTCACGCTGTGGTCTTCTGCCAATTAGAACTGCAGATTGGAAGAAAAGTCGTGAATTTGGCTAATTTCAAAATGGCAATGCTAAATTATCCGATTGGGCTACTTGTTATTTTTGGGTTGCTCAAAGTCTTCTCCGCGCAACTTATAAAATTTAATCATGACATTTCGAACTCCATTTTATATAAAAAATATAACAAACAGCATTAAAAATTAGAATTTAGAACCGTTTTGAAATGTTCTCGGAAACGTAAATTTTATGCTTCAGTATGTTTATTGATTATGTGACATAAATTACCTGAAGAATAACCAGCAAGAATCATACGTATGCCATTTCGAAAGATTTTGAAAAGAAACTGCTTTTACCTATGGTCCCATTAGCTTACAATTTTCTCGCTAATAATTTTAGATTTGATGCGCCGCTACGCAATAAGAATTTTTAGCTTTAGAGTAATGGAAAGGGTGTTCTCGTTTTACGAAGCGTTTTTAGGAACTTATTCGTAAACTGAGGAATGGGTGTACTATTATGTTACGTTGAAGCTTCCGGTTGCGTATAATCGCATTGGCGGGAGCAATTGAGTTGCAAGAGAGGGAAACTGAACACGAGCAGTATTGTCCTTGACTGTCTCATATTTTTCATCGTAAAATCGAATAAGATACACCGAAAATATTTAAAAATAACTTATGGATTCAGATAGTGGCAAAATATAAAGTTAAAAAATAACACTGAAATATCAATAATTACAGCCAATGCAAAGGAGGTGGGGTACAGGTTTTGCATTTCCAATCCGCAGCATATCGGAAATGTTCATCCCACGTTTTGCCTTTCATTGACCGTGTGCCATGCTAATAACTATGATTGTAATAATTTAATTGTGACGCGATTCGTAACGCTTAGCACCAACGAAGTGATTCAAAATCTTATACACCTTTTGAACATATGGCGACCGTGGATCGTAAAAAAATTATTCATAATGTTCAGCGCTTTATTTTCGATGCCTCGAGGTACTAATTAAAGCTCATTAAATAACTAATCCTAAACACAGGTGTTTACGACCGCTTTAGCGGTCCTTCTAGGCGGTGTGTGGTTTCCTCATTCATCCAGCACATCCGCACCACCATCTATGGATCCTCACCCCACTTCCTCCTACCCATCCCACGTCCTCCCACTTGCCGCCGTATCCTCTTCTCGTCTCTCTCTGCAATCTCCACCTCTTCCTCCCCTCTTCTTATATGTTCTCTTACATAATATCAGCCTTACAGCTGGTCCACAATCGGAAAAGACGTTAACCTCGTTGTTAAAAGAATTGATAGGTCCCCAGAAAATTCTTGTGCGCTACATCTCTCTTGCCTCATCTCTAAAACACATTTAAGCTAAACAGCATTAATATTCGAAATGACCTCAGAGAGATTGGTCTTGATAATGGCAGTAGGAGAACCCTCTAGAAGAAAACTTATGAATGGCTCTTCGATTTCGTTGTAATCACTGAACTAGAGAATCGTAGCGTGATAGCAGCGTCAATGTAAATGGTATTTGGATATAATTTGACATAGTGTTTCGCTGCATCTTCAGAATTTTCCTTGATCCTCTTCTGTGACATTTTTCATTCACTCTTCATATCAGATATCTCTTTATTATCAAAATCCCACTGACTTTTGTTACCGATTTACAAACATTTTTATTTCCTAAGTGAATACAGACATGTCCATGTGATTGAATGTGCTAGGAGATATTTAATTGAACATAAATGGACAGGGAAATGAAAATTTTTAATTTTGATCGAGAATCGAATCCCGGTTTTCTGTTTGCCTAAACATCCAGAATATACACTGTGGTATCTCAGTGGTAAAGCTTGGACAATTTAAAGATCCAGGTTCGTTTTTCCGAACAAGTTCAGAATTTTTCCTCCCTCTGTCCATTCGTAAATTCATTGCAGTTTTTTATTATCTCGCGACCTATTCGTCGCCTCTAGAAAATCCACGTTTTTTTCACACACGCCGCGTGAAGTATTTAACCAATAACCGTAACTTCAAAAGCAGCTGTTTTGTTCAATCCTTCCTCCTCCTTCGTCTCTTCGTCGGCACGTGTCTCCCTCCCACATTATCCGCCTACCTTACATCAATCGTTCATCTCTCCTCCTCCCTATCCTTATACTCTCTCTCCCATCACCCTCCGACTCCTCCTTCCACTCACTTGTCATATCCCCCTCCCTCCATTTCTACACCCTCTCCGCTTCTTCTAAACTCCTCCCATTCGTCGAGAGGGGTCGTTGACCGTCGATGGTCTCCTTGTCTATCTCCGTCACTTTGGTCCAGCGATTGAATTTCCGCGGAGTGCGGTTTTCTGCATGTTCCACGTGTGTCGCGGTTAATCGTACATCTGACTCCAGACAATAGATTTCCATCGTAGCATAAGGCCCGCTCTCCATCGACGCATACGATTCGATTAACAACTGCCGGCTCGGTGCGGTCCATCGAACGCGGATACCACAGTAAGGTCTCGGTGTCTGTTTTTGAAGTTTGGCCCGGATAATGTCGATCAGGGGAGGAAGTAACCCATCCGTGCGTCTCTTCATTAAATAGTTCACTATTAAATGAGAATAAGTTTTGAATTTGCTGTTAAAATTAGTTCGAAGAAAAAAAGTGATAATTCCGCTTATTTCGCAGTTTAAAGAATGTGCCTACCGCATTAAATTCTATTTGGGAAGATCTGGGAAGAGAATTTGAAAAATAGGAGGGGAAAAAATAAAAATATCGCTTTGAAACAGTGAAAGATGATTCAAGGCCTCGATAGTCACGAATAAATAGGTGGAAAGCATATTTGGAGAAACCGCCTCAGTAACAGGATGTTAATACGATAGCATTAAATAAATTAAATTAAAAAATTTTTAGTTCAGGCCTAAGAAAATGGGTATAAGATGCAGGGAAATAAATGTCAATCCAGAAGGGGAAAATTAAGGGGTAGATTTTCCCAAAATGAATAAAAGATTAAGAGTGAAAGCAGGAGAAAACGAAATAAAAAGGAAATTCGGCTCGTATGAAACAATAGGTGACAGTGATAAAATACTATAATAAGATATCGATTGAGTTAATATTGCATTTAGAATAATCAAACAGAGAGGAGTTCATTAGATGTGAATTAGGTTTTTCATTACGACTTCCTGTTTGTCTTTCGCCACTCAAGATCGCTAAACTTTTTGCGGTTTTACAAGCCTATCCTTCTCTCTACTTTTTCTTCTCCCAAATGAGGATATGATTTTTTACCGCCAACGTAAAAATAAGTAAACCGAACGTGCTACGACAGATTGGAAATGAAGAGAAATCGTTCACAGTTCCCTTAGATGGTGCTAAGACTCTCCCATTTCAACTTTTAATGATTTATGTGAACTAAGTTGTGCTTATAACACGAGTGTACCCGTGAATGATTTATGCCTCGTGATCATATTTACAGCGACTTTATGGGTACAGTTAGATTCCGTTACAACGAAATTATAAAATGAGAAAACATTCTTGCCATGTCGATCTTCACCGTATGTTCAAACACTTCATTTACATAATAAAATCGACGATATTTTATAAACGTTCCACAATTCAAACTTTTTGTAGTCCCATCTCGTTATATCGGAGTAACTGTAGTTGCGTTATTTTGAGAACACCCCCGTTTTCCATTTTATACCATGAGTGCATCTTATAATCTTACGAAATAGATGCAATAAATGTAGTACATACGAAGAATATGTAAAAGCTTTTTAGATTACATTATAAAACATGCAAAACGTGTGGAAACAGAGAAGCAGCAGATGGGTGAGGATGACAAGAGAGGGTGGAACATGTTGATATCACTGCCTGAAGCCGACGTGAGTTGAGATATATGAAAGCGGGAAAAGCGGGATAAGTGGATGGAACTCGAGACACGATCGCCGCTTTCCTAAACCGCAGTTGTACGCGATCCTCCTCAAAAGGAAAGGCAGGCACTTTGAGCCGAGAAGAGACCGCAGCGGATGATGGCAGAATACGGAATATAGTTCACCCTAGGTTAAACTTCCTGCGAATTTTTTCTCATAAATGGCTCCGCTGTCACTTTCCCATGTAGCTTGCAGGATGTGTATTAACAGCTTGAGGAAACCTGTTCACGCAATCTCCACTACTTCCTCTGCTGAATGCCGTTATAACCGTTCCTTCCGCATGCAACTCGCGGTTGTAGTTTCAGGTCGAAAATCAGTCGCCGACGCCATTTTGTGACATCGAAACTCCCATCAGTCAAATAATTTGACCTACAAACCCAAAAACTCATCAGTGAATGAAGATCCATCCCGAGACTTCTTGCATAGTCCAAAAAACTATTAGAGTCTATTATATTGGACGGTTAAAGTAGTTTTGCTTTCACCCTAATCACGAGTGCTACTTGAATTCGCGGCAAGTTGACGGAAAGAGGTGGGTTGTTTAGTATGAATACACATACACACACAAACACATAGATCATCATCAGTCTTCTGTCCACAGAAACATCCGCGGTAATATGTTAAACGGAGTTCTCTACATTATCCTGTTATCCCCAACCTTATTCAGTTCTTGATAACCATCTTCCACTTTCAAGTAGGCCATCGGCTGAAATATTTTCATAACTCTTCCTCTTTTGTCTTCAAGTTTTCCTTCGATCACACCTATAATCATGGATAAAAATTCCCTAGCAAGTTCGCCTCCCTCTTTCTATTATTTCATATTAATATTTCTTCTCTCCAGTTCTCAGCACTTCCTCATTTTTATCCGGTCCTTCCATTTTGTTTTCACCATTCTTCATTTCTAAGCACATGCATATTTGGCACCTTGTAATTTTTTTGGAATTGGTAGTCATTTTCTCTAAAATAACTAATCCCATTTATAACTTTTTAAAGCGTTTATCTTATCCATCTTTACTAATTTAATACGAAATATATTTTATTGGGGAATAATTTGATTGGTAAAAAAATCACTGTTGAATCTAAAGATGAAGCGATGGAGGAGATAGGACCGACGTTTCATGCTTAAAAACTGATTTTAAAAAACAATTACTGCGTTCACTGTAATTTTTTGTTTAGTTTTTTTTGTCAAGTGAAATAGGCATTCAAGAACGTTTGTCAACATTAATAATTACGTTTCTCTACGAGGAATTCTTAGAATTGTCCACTGGAAAGTTTTGGGACCTCATTGCACATAAGTTCATTTTTGTTTCTAGCGTTGTATTTTCACTGAAGAATCAGTTACGTTTATAGTAATATTTTCCATTTACAGAATTTGTATATAATCTGTTTTTTCGGAGGCGTATTTTTTTGGTTTTCATGCGGAATTTTAATACATTTCATCCAACGAATTATGAATTTATTTAGTCGATAAATTACAATTTGAACTTAAATTATCGAATTTTGTTAAAATCGTTTCATTAAGAACAGTGCTGTTATGTGCGTAAATGTGAGCATGATGAGGCTGTGGAGCGCAGACGTGTTGCTATGAAACCTTTTCTTAAAAGACGCCTCGTGAACGTAATTGGTGGTTTTAATAAAAAACCGATGATTTTTTTAAAGACCTGCTTCTCGGGACTTGGAGAAAATCTAATGACGAAGATGGACACGAGTAGTTTCTACGAACCCAGTTTATAGTCGCCCTTTCCTCAACTTTCGCTGATTTATTCTTAATTATAACTTTTTTGTTTCTTTAAAAGAAAATTCACTTTAAAACCTTTCTATTTTATGTGTATAAAAATATTTCTTATCACATAATAAAACACGCTAACCAAATTGTATCGAAGGAACTTTTGGGTCAGTGTATCAAATTATTCTTGGGCTTTTAAGGAATTAGACATTCTGCCTTTTAACTTCACAGTTTAAGTATTTGTTACAGGCATTCCTTAATTATTTGTTTGTAACATTAATTTATCAATTTTCTTTCCTTCTTTGCCAAATTTTATGCATTATCTCTACCATCAAGGCTCACTGCTTTATCGGCCATATTATTCGAAAAATAAATTGTTATCCGTGTTGCACAGCTATTTAACGTGCATCAATACCTCGGTTTACGAATCCTCTGGGAACGAAGATCTTTTATAGCAAAATCGGCATAATTTTTGCAAATAAATCGAAATATTAAGCAAAAACTTCAGAAACTTCATGCGAGGGTGAATCAAAAAGTTCCCGGAATTATCATATAAAAACAATAGAAACTCAAAAAGAACTATTTATTTTGGAGTTATTTTTCAACATATTCATCATTTAACTCTAAACACTTTTCCATTCGATGTCGCCATTATTCTAACCCATTTTTGTAGAAATTTTGATCGTTTGAATGAAACCAGTTCAAAACTGCTTGTTTGGCCTCACATATCAATTCCCAGCGAACTCCCTTGATGTGCTCCTTTAATTTTGGAAACAGAAAAAAGTCCGAAAAAGCCAAGTCTGGACTGTAGGGTGGGTGAGACAACGTTTCCCAGCGCAATTCTCGAAGCACAGCTCTTGATACCGTAGATGAATGTGCTGGAGCATTGTCATAGTGAAACAATTCGCCGGTGCAGTTTCCAAGGCCTTTTTTTATAAGTTCAGCGTTCAGTTTTTTAAAACTTCTTTTTAATAACCTCCTGTTACTCTCCGTTGCCCCTCAAGAAAATTGACCATGATTACACCTTCATTATCCCAAAAACAATTGCCATAACCTTCTTGATTGATTGTTCAGCTTTGAACTTTATTGGTCACTTGACCCCCTTGGTAACCATTGTTTAGATTGAATTTTGCTTTCCGGATCGTACTGGTAGATCCATGTTTCATCACCAGTCACTATTCGGCGAAATAAATCTTCTGGGTCTACATCAAATCGGTTGAGGAACTCAACTGCATGGTCAACTCTCTGAGTCTTTTGTTCAGGGCGCAACGCTTTCGGTACCCATATAGCAGAAAGTTTGCTTAATCCTAAACTATCTTTGAGGATTGATTGAGCTGAGCCATATGAGATGTCCAAACGTTTGGCTATCATTTGCACTGAAACTCGTCTATCTTGTTCCACAATTGATTGGACGGCGACCACGGTTTCTTCGTTGATCGACGTTGGTGGTCTTCCACTTCGATAGTCATCTTTTATGTCTTCTCGTACAAGCTTAAACCGTTTAATTCATTTATTAACTGTAGTTTTCTTAGATGCATCATCCCCGTAAACTTTCTGCAAAGCCTGAATATGGCATTCGATTTCCATCCAAGTTTTGTCAAAAACATTACGTTTACTCGAATCTCAAACTTTAAGTTATCCATACTCATGAATTAATGGGTTAGAAAAACTGCTTTTATATTATAACAAATGAATGAATTATTACGAAATATTGAATTTATATGGCTAAGATATTGCTAGTTTTAGGCAACAATGCTTTGTTATTATTTGGAATGCAGAAAATTGTTACTGAAACTTTCCGGGAACTATTTCATTTACCCTCGTATAAAGCGATGTAAAGTAATCAAATGTTATTATCACTGACGTATCACAAATGGCCAAGGAAGTGAGCATTGAGAAAGTCGACGACTTGCAATACCGACTGGTACCTGGGGTGGTACTAACTTGCCTGTCCTCCATTTACGTAGTTCCTGTCACCTCGACTTCCACCGCTGCCAATTTGGATGAACAGGACTTCAGTAGAACCTATTGATTTATCACCTAATTTACTGTATTTTAGCGCTTTTTAAAAATAAACGCTTATGTATTCGGTTTGTCTGTCCGTTCGTCCAGCATCTTGGAGAACCCAAATTGTCAGGCTAGATTGGTCTATATGAGGGCTGTACGTGGCGTCAAGTTTGTGGATCTAGGATCTGCTGCTGGGGAATAATCTTTTACCAACCCGTTTCATGTCTGCTCCCAATATGAAATGTCGGTGCAAAGCATTATAAATTTGAATTTTTAAATTAGTTAAAATTAAGATGGGAGCTCGAGACACGAACATTTCTATAACTAAAAGACAGGTTTATATAAAAAACGGAATTCTAATCTGTCTAACGAGAGAGAACCGTTGATTTTAATCCACGAAAGAGGAAAATTTTTCCAATTTTTAGCCTACTTTCCAAAATGGAAATAGGCTTATAGTTTCTTTCTATAATAATCTAAGAGGTTGATTAGCCAGAAATAAACACGCTTATGGTTTTATTAACTTTTGAACCAATAGATCGATTTTCATGACACTTGGAAATCTCTTGCTACTGGAGCCGAGCTCCCGAGGATAGTTTTTCTTGCGAGGATTGAAAGTCCCGGGTTCGATTGCAGGAACTGTCCTTCCCATTTGATTTACATGGGAAATCTGAAATCCATCGCTCAGGATAATTTTCTCTTGCACATTAAAATATCTTTCAATTATAATATCGGAGTGGGATTTCCAATATTCTCCGAGGAAAGAAATGGAGATTATAATTTTTTAATGTAAAATAAGTATGTGGAACGTAGGCATCATAAGTTTCGTGTGGATCATCATGTTACATAGCATTGATATAATCTTTTTAAAGGGAATTTATGGACTACATTATGAGACCGTCGATATCAACCAAAGGTGTAATTCTTATGATGACGTCACAATTCTAAAACTAGGAAAAAAGCCCCTTACATAATTTGCTCTGCAATTCTTCCCTCAATTAATAAACTATTTAGTTAGCGTATCTGAATTCCTGGAATGCACCCATGTGCATCTAATGTTATTTCTATCTCTTTTAACGAAGTTTCTGATAACTATGTGACGTCATGGAACGCATCTACTTCGTATTAGTACTGCACTTTTTAATTTAGCCTAAAATCAACACGACTGATTCAAGCGCCTATCCGCCAAATACGGATCTGACTTTGGAATCGGAGTTCTTTGATTTAGTATTTTAAACGTTCTTTATTTTATTTATTATATTTTCTAACAAATATACGTTATAATTTTCCTTTTTTTATGCTAAACTCTCTTAAAGTTTCCTTTTAGAAGAGCACAGGGATCAAAACTAAAGAATATAGTTAGGGTTGCCAAAGGTTTAAAAAACGAAATATAACTGCGAAATGGCCGTTTACAAACGTGTTTTGCGCGGTTGCTTCAGTTAAAATGATATAACGACAACTCAAGTTTATTTAACAATAAACAAATTTATTCTAGCTTTGTAGAAATCCACTTATAATTGGATACGTCATTTTCAAATTGTATACTTAAGGTCGGCGCTTGTTTACATTTATTTTTTATATTTTATTGTCTTTTTTATTCTCATTTCCCCATTTGTTTTGTATTGTTTGTCTTCAATTCACTTGTCTCCGCCATTTTTTTCTTTACCCCCTAACCCTTCGTCCTCTAAATGCCCATTCACGCACGTATGCTCTCTTTCAACTCCATTTTTACTTATGCTAATAATCAGGCGCGCGCCCAGGATTTTCTCTTAGGGAGGTCTCAGCCCTAAAAATACATGGGTAGATTGCTAGTTGTTAGAAACTTCGCACGATATAAATATGCGTAATTCGAGAAGTATCTGTATAACGATTATAAATTATAAGCTGAGAGAAATATAATAAGACAAAAGAGTATATTTCCTGTGAAAATACACATTTACAAGACTAGTAAGAGTTCTTTTAAGGGGGGGGGGATGAAGCCCGTCAGCCCCTCCCCTCTCGGTGCGCCCCTGCTAATAATCCTTTCTTCTTTACATGCATTACTCCTTTTCAATAGTAAATCAAATAATTGGTTTAAAAGGCTTGTTTTCATACTTTTCATGCCTCCATTCCTCGGTAACTTCTTCATCGGCATTGATTCAAGTATTTCAGGTGCATCTGTATATTTTCACTGTAAAGTTTTCTATACTAAATTTCTATTTGCAGGCGACTCATCGACCAATTTGTGCGTTAAGACGTTTGTTTGACTCCGTTTATCGTGCCTATTAAAGGGTCACATTCGATATGAAAAGCTGTGAAATACTCAAATACGACAAACCGATAGGGTTCAGGGCTCATCTTTGGTTTTCCAATTATATTCTCCTTCTTATGCTCAGCTTATGGCATAGGAGGAATTGCCGTAGAAACTGTTGTTGAGCAGCAGGGTATAGCCTATTGCGAAGCTTATATCTCCGCAGCTGTTTGGACTATTTCCGTCATCTATAATTTTTAAAGATGCGGTTATCTCCTGTTCTTTAACGGTACTAAATTCAACCGGAAACGTTAAATACTTTCTTTTTTAAGGGGGGTTTTCCGACACCCCTGCGTTCCATAAGAAAAGCATTGGAATCAGTTTCGGGCATTATAAAATCGCATTTTAAAATTAGTTAGAATCAAAATACGAAGTCGGGACCTAACCGGTTGTGTTCGAAAAAGAAAGACGTTCATTTTGGTTACCGTGAAGATTCTATTACTTTCCGAATTTCCCGGAGAAACCTGAAACAATCTGATGTGGCCACCACATGACTTTCTCCATACCTGTAATATTTCTAAAAATTCCAAATAGGTTACATAATAAAAATATTTTAAGAAACTGCAAGAATATTTTAGACTACAAAGAACAGAAATAAACTCAAACCAAAACCTTCTGATATTGGATATAGCCACAAAGCTCCAACAATTAGGAAAATAAAAAGGAGCGTTACTAACAATAAGATGTAACTTAAGAGTCAATTGCCAACAATTGTCGTTGGTAGGTGGCTTGGTGGTGGCAGCTAAATAATTTACTTTTTTAAGATATCTCTTAAACAATGCATTATATGGAAAAATGTTTCGAATAAAGGTTGTAGAAAATTAAATTTTCTACAACTTTTATTCCTGTATATTTTTAAATATATCAAATATTAAAGAAAATATCTTAAAATAACGGATAGGTGACTAGAGTAAACACCCATTTCCGGTTGACCGATTTTTACCAAAACTAATCAGTTCTTGTCACTTTCATAAAAATGTTAAATATAAAATTTCGCATTGACCTGATTAATAGTTTTTGAGTTACAGCACCCACAAAAAAGCTGGCACATACACACACACACACAACACACATCGTAGAGAAAATGTTCAAAACGTGTTCAGGGGACCTCAAAACGTGTATTTCCGTTGAAATCTCGAAATCGATTTTTTTTCACAAAACAATATTTTCCCTATACTACGTATGGAGAAAGTAAAAACGCGGCTTTTAAACAATGGGAATTGTCATTTACCATGGCCACCTCATTTAAGCGAGTGGTAATATTGGGTGTATACTCGTGAGCGAACGATACACGTTTTGAACATTTTCTCGATGATGTCTGTGTGTGTCAGTGTGTGAGATAGCTTTTTTGTGGGTGCTCTAACTCAAAAACTATTAATCAGGTCAACGCCAAATTTTATATTTAAAATTTTTATGAAAGTCAAAACAACTGATTAGTTTTTCGTAAAAATCGGTCAACTGGAAGTGGGTGCTTGCTCTTGTCATTTATACGTTATTTTGAAATATTTGCTTTAATATTTGATAAATGTAAAAATGTGTTGGAATAAAAGTTGTAGGAATTTTAATTTTCTACAGCCTATGTTTGAAACATTTTTCCATATAATGCATTGTTTAAGAGATATCTTATATTTTTAGCTGCCACCACCACGCCACCTACCGACGACTAATGTTAGCAATTGACGCTTATTTACTTCTTAGTAACTCTCCTTTTTCTTTTCTTAATTGTTGGAGCTTTGTGGCTATATCCAATGTCAGAAGGTTATGGTTTGAGTTTATTTCTGTTCTTTGTCAAGTTTAAATTTTCTGTTTCTTAAAATATTTATTATTATGCAACCTATTTGGAATTTTTAGAAATATTACAGATATGGAGAAAGTCATGTAGTGGCCACATCAGATTTTTGGAGAATAAGAGAACCTTTCCCCATTGAATTAAAGAACCATTTTATTCGTTATTGTAGCATCGTTTAAAAAAATTAAATTAATGTTTTTAGACCAAGCGAAAAACATTTTAAACAGTATAAGATTAAAATAGAGCCCCTTGACGATATTACGTCATTTTGTTTGTTATATTTTTGTTGATTTATGTCTTTATGTTTAGCCTGTTTATTCTGTAATATTTTCGAAGAAAGAAGTTTAAAAGAACTTACCAGGGTCAGTTATTTTTATTTATCACATCACTTGGAAAATTAAAAAATTAAATTAAATAAAATTTAAATTATACTTATCCTTAATCCTAATACAGGTTAATAATAAATAGAATCTTGTTCTATTTATGAAGAAAGAAGTTTACATCTTTTGTCAAATAAATGTCTGATCAAATTAATTATTTTTAAAAATCAAAATGAACTTAATGTGACAGCGAAGCGTCACTGGCTGTCTAGCAGCGTTATATTTATATTTGACATTAGCACAATGATATGATCCAATTGTTTAATTTTTAGAGGAATTTTCGTTTAGTCTATAATTATACTATTTCGCTTGTCATATGACTAGCCAATTAAGGCCGAGGCGGATAATTGCAATAACTATATGGTTCAGATGTTTTTAAGTTAAAAAATCTTCGCTTTTAATCGCAGTCCCTCCAAATTCGATAGATATTTGCCGCCAATGAATAGCAGTTAATATTCCAACTTCCTATTAAGTCTGTCCGACCTCACGAAGTCATCTCTTTGCGGCTATCTTGGCAGGTTCATCTTCGTCAGAGTGACATCCTCGAAGCCATTCCTTAATAGAAAAAAAGAGGAAACTCAGAAGGTCGGAGGTCTTGGTGAGATTGTGGGTGTTGGGGTACAGTCGATCCGAATTTCGTGGTTTTGTATGTGTTTTTCTGACCGGGATGATGTCTGACGAAAATAATTGATTTCGTGTTTTTGTAGCCAAATCCTGAAAGTCTTTTCATTATATTTGCGCAACATTTCAGTAAGCATATCACAATAGACTACGGTTCTTTTTCCGTGGGAATCTACAATAAGAACGCCTAAGCTTTTCCCAGAGAGCAGAACATCAAAATTTTTCTTTATTGCTGGAAGGTATTGGTCGTCCTGTTCGAGTTAAATATTTCAAGTGTGTATTACCTTCATGTGACCGCCAACCGGCTATCTCAATGTGCTTCCGTCTAAATGAACATCATTATAAATAATTTCAGTCGTCTTAGAATATCTGAAATGTATAGTTAGATTAGAAAGAAAAGAATACTTCCATCGTTCTTCTATTATCAGTGTCACAGACCGTTGAACCATCGTAGGCCTGGTAAATTCCATCTGATAACTGCCAAACTACCAGGAAATCGGCGAGAAATTTCAATCTTGACGCAATGACGGAGACGGCACTATCTGCGATAAAATGGCTGTAAAAATGAAGACACGGCTTAAACCCTAAATTTCGTGAATAAATAACTAATCAGAAGATAATCATTTTAATCATTAATTTAAAAAGATATATTGGTAATTTGCAAAGACTTTTTATGATTAAAAACAATCTTCCTCGATGAAGAAATAACCTATTATGCGTCGTGAAATTAACATTCAGGCCAATGTTTTCAGTGTGTCGTTAACTAAATTATGGATGCGTCGCATAAAGGATTTAATCAAATTCGAAATGAGGAAAAGTAAAGTTAGCAATGTCCACACTTGGCCAACTCTTTTTGGAGCTTAATCAAGAACAGTGGCTTGTCCTACGCTTCCAGTCGCTTAAGGGAAAGACCCCTTTGGTCGAATGCAAGGAGGATGTCCTGCACTAATTATGTATTAGTTTTACACAGGACCTTCACTAGAGGTGTGAGGTCAACGCCCACCCGAAGGACATCGGAAGATCTTGTGGGTGCCGCGCTGTCCAATCCCGGAAGACCTCGTGTGACCTCCATTTCGACCTATTGCCGCGAGAGAGAGAGATCTCGCTTATCGAACAGACCTTCGATTCGACCCCTCGCTCGTCGTGTCACATTCATCTTCTATCGAACCCAACAAACCCGCGGAAATATGGTTCCAACAAAAAGAAAGTTACGAAAGTGACCGGTCGCCATAGAATCCATCTTCGAATGTCGGTTTTAAGAGGAAATTATCTTCTAGATATCTCTAATCTCGCTCAAAAGTTCACGCATCCGACTCGGGATTGTTTTCGCTCGAATCTTAAACGCCCGCATGCTGGCAGCAGACATTCGAATCGCTGCCCTTCGATTCTCTTTGGGCCCGAATAGACGGAGATGTTTTTCATCTTGGGCGGAAAGATAAGGCAAGAGAGAGAGAGAGAGAGAGCGATAACTCGAAATGAGACGGCTCAATAAAAATTGAATGTTTCTTCTGTTCCCAACCGCGACGGTTTAAAAATACTCGATGATACTTTCGGAGATCACCACACTAATTTAATGTATTTTCGATAATTCGGGCTTTTTTGGCCCTTAACCTAACCAGCGAAATATTCATTTTTGGAGATTTATTTTATATTTTCCCTTTTAGAATTCGGATTTTGTGATTTATTAGAAACTATCTGTAGTATAATGCCCGTCAAAAACGACGGCTTCATATTTTAAAAATTTAATTCTAACTTTTTAAATATTTATGGTGTAAGAGCCGGCATAAAATTGGCCTACCTTCCTCACATTTTCCCTCCTCCGTTTGTCTGTCTGTCTGTCTCCTCCTCCCTGGCATCCCCCTCCCCTCCTTATCTCTCCCCCTCCCCCCTCGCCAAATGTTTTTCAAGAAATAAAATTTTAGCCATAGCATTAGCCTTTATTCAAAATATGGTGAAGATGCATTAAGAATTGGCTGAGTTATAGCGGTTCAAAAAGCATTCGCGACAAAGAGATAAACTAAGCAAACTATATTATAGATTTAGAACATATCATGTTTTTATAATAGTGATTTAATGAAAACGAATTTCGGAGTAGGGAGAATTTTATTATACTAAATGAGATAATAATCACAGTGAACCAATAATAGACAAGTATTTTATGACACTGTACACTGAAATTTTCTGCTCTGTTAATGTTAAGAATTAATGAAAATCTAAAACATCTAATACTTATTAAAAACTCGGAGGTGTGTATCTTGCTTAGATAATTTACATGTTTCTAAAACTCCTCAGATATACTTACAAAATAGTAAGCATTTTCAAACCATGAACGATTAGAAATTTTATTTAAATGATTGTGTTCAAATTTAAGCCTGACAAACTACCGAACCATATTATGGCTTGAAGTCATGAATGTCGTTAAAATCACTTAATTAAAATGATATTTTCAAGAGAAGCAACTTGTGTATTTCTCCTGATTTTAGGGACTTAATTTAAAATTTTAAGTAATAATCTAAGAGGCCACGTTTGAAATATATGTACAAAATACTGTCCTTAATATTCGTCTACTATGCGACACATTTCTATTGCTTATGCCCTTTAATACGCGCTATAAAATTTTTCTTACTATAAAGCTATTTTGATAATGCTACTCCTTTCCAATATTGATTTGAAATATTGCTAAACTAATAATAATTCCTTCGAAAATAAGAACTTAAGCATAAAATTTAAGTGTAATAACTCTATTCATTGGTAAAAGTTTTTTTGAAATGCTCACGTTAACCTAAATGAAAAGCATTTTATTTAGTTTAAAATGTTTTGTCGTATTAGAACTGCTAAGGCCGCGTTAGATCAGCTACATATTTCATTTGATGGCGCCGTAGGTCATTATGCTGCCATTTATCCCATCCAATGAATAACGACTTAGCAATTTAAAGAGGGCATCATTATCATTCCTTTCTAGGATGTCGAGTGGTGTGATCGCTCATCCAATTGATGATTTACAAATGAAACAAAACTGGCGACTGGCGACGCGAATTCAGTTTACGTACACATTTATATTCAAGTCTATTCTGCTCGATTTCAGTCTTTTGTGAAGGATATTCGATGAAATTATTCGCTCTGCGACTACAAATGAAATCTTTTATCTAGTTTTTCTTCCTAATATTTCAAAAAATTCCAAATAGGTTACATGATAATAAATATTGTAAGGAACTGCGAGAAAAATTTAAAGACTACAATGATCAGAAATACACTCAAACTATTGCCTTCTGATATTGGATATAGCCCCGAAACCCCAACAAATAAGAAAATAAAAAAGAGCGTTACTAAGACGTAACTAAGCATAAATTGTTTACAATAGTCGCCGGTAGGTGGTGTGGTGGTGGCAGCTAAAAATAATAATTTTAAAAATATCTCTTAAACAATGCTTTACATGGGAAAACCTTTAGATCAAACATTGTAGAAAATTAAATTTCCTACAAATTTTATCCCAATCATTTTTATATTTATCAAATGTTAAAGCAAATATTTCCAAAAAACGGATGTGACAAGAGTAAACACCAACTCCCGGTTGATCGATGTTTACCAAAAACTTATCAGTTCTTTTCCCTTAAACAAAAATGTCAAATATAAAATTTCGAGTTGATCTGATAAATAGTTTAATAAGTTAATCGTGGTCACAGGCACACACACCCACAGACATCATCGACAAAATAGTCTAAACGTGTTCAGGGGACCTTAAAACATGTATTTCCGTTGAAAACTCGAATTCGATTTTTTTCATGAAAACAATACTTTCTCTATACTTCGTATATGGAGAAAGAAAAAATCTAATTACTATAAATTTTTAAGTTAATAATGTCAAAATAGATTACCCGGCCGTGCTACGCCGCTAATTGTTGCAAAGAGCGTGGGAGATAATCAATCGCACAATTAAGCTGTCTCGCATCTTCTTCGATTGATAGCGTTTTCTTGTCTCCATTTTATTCCCTTTTAAAATACCTTTAAGCGCTGAAAATTTCGCAAGGGCTGTCGCTTTGGTTGAAGATGGCCGCTCTCTTCGTTATGCTGCTCAAGTTATTGGCGCCTCTCTTAACCACCGTTCATCGAGCTGTCCATCGCTTCCGAGAGACTCAAAGTTAGACAAGGAGGCCCGGACCAGGCCGACGTAAGAAGACTTCGGCTCGAGACGATCTGTTTATTATGTCGCAGGTGTTGCGAAATCGACACACCACAGCGGAAGTGGCTCGAAACCGACTGCAGCAAGTGCGGTAGGTGAATGTGAGCGAGCGAACAGTAAGAAGAAGACTGCAGGAAGCGAATATGAGCTCACGCAGACCCGCTACAGGCCCTGAACTGACCCCACGACATCGCACAGCTCGTCTTCAGTTTGCGCGGAAACATGTGCAGTGGACATCGGAGCAATGGAGCACAGTTCTGTTCTCGGACGAGTCCAGGTTCTCCCTACGATCACCAGACGGAAGAGTAAGAGCCTGGAGAGCGTTTTGCAGTGTACATTCGCACAAAGGACGCCATTCCATGGAGGTTCCGTCATGGTATCGGCCGGAATTTCCTTTGTTTCTCATACGGAACTCGTCTTCATTGAGAACGGATCTCTCACCGCCCACCGCTACATCGAAGAGGTCCTCATTAACCACGTGGTTCCCATTGCCCCGTTTATTGAGGACAGTTTTATCCTGATGTACGACAATGCTCGTTCACATGCCACTCGCTGCGTATCCCAATATCTGGACGAGGTGGGAATTGCTCGGATGGACTGGCCGGCGCGGAGCCCGGACATGAACCCCATCGAATATCTCTGGGACTTGACTGGGAGGTGCGTCAGTAATCGTGCTGCCGTTCCAGAGACGTTAAACGACCTTCGATTGGCACTTCGGGAGGAGTGGGACATGATCCCACAAGAAGAGATAAGGACCCTATTTGAAAGCATGCACCGGAGGATGGAGGCAGTAATTATGGCCAGAGGAGGAAATACGCGATACTGACTGCGTTAAATTCACAGTTTTGGATTATTTTGTCGTAACATTAAGACACCACTAATTTCGTAAGTTTTGCGAATCATTTTTTAATTATCGTTAATCACTGATTTAAATAAAAATGGAACCAAATGTTCGTTTTTTATATTCTTCCTAAAAATATTCCAAAACGAGTGAAACTGGCCATATTTGTGTATGCCAGGCTTACAAAAAGTGATTATTTTCAGTTCCTTGCAGTATCATAAAAATTGTTACTATTTTTAGCATAAAAATTTATAGTAATTAATTTTTTTTATGTTGTTCCGGCTTTTTTGCCGGTCAGTGTATATTGTACAAACTTTCTTATGTATGCGTATGGTCTCACTACACACTCTATTGACTGGAAGAAACTCTTACTGCTACAAAAACAACAAACCGTGGAAAATGTCCTTTGCACGAAAATGGTATTAATATATTGATTATCTCGTATATGTGAAAATCAAACTTAATAAATAGTTATAACTACGCTTGGCAGGATTCGATTTAAATCGAAAAACGTCGATTTTTTAAAACGAAAATGAATAGTCGTCGATAAGCGTCGATTTTCTAACAAGATGGAAAAGTATGCGTCCAAAAACTTACTCTGAATTATAATATTTAAGTAATTTCTGTTTACTTTTTTGCAGTATTATTTTCTACCTACGATTTCGTTCCTTTTCTAGCCTTGCATTAACAGTGGGACTGAAAGAAGGGTATTTTTTTACACTCAAATATGCGTCATTTTGAAAACCTACTCTGGACAATCAGGTAACCGCAAGGCCCTAGGGTAGTTTTGAGAACACGTGTTTCTTAGCTCTTTTGAGGTTTTTGAGATTATATTTGCCGACCTAATGGTGGGATATTCCACGATCCTTTCTATACAGATAAGGTCATGGATATACCCTGCTGAGAATTCCTCGACCCCCGTTAAACAAGGTTTGGAAAAAAGGAATTTCGGTGGTCATTTGAAGACGCTAATCGTTTTCTATCCCTTCCAGTCATCAACCCCGTGGAGTGTATTCCGGAAACAAATGTTTCTCGATCCTTTGTAGGGTTTTTCCTATAGATGACCTTGTTGTATGCACTTTCACCTGTTCTCCCTATGCACAACCCAATCTTTTGGCAGTCTTTTTCTTAAAGTTATCCAGGAAGGATCGTTCCTCTCTCGTGCTTTTGGCTCCTTCGTCTTTTGCTACAAGTTAGTAAATTTCATTTTATATATAATGGTTTAAAAAAGGTGCACATAAATTAGCAATCGTTACTAAAAATTGAAGAGGGATTAAATATTAATATTTATATGCTATTTGTTGTAAAATATTTTTCCGATTGGAAAAAACACATTTTAATCAGGATTTGAGGCAAGACTGTTGATCGAGCGCTCAATAATAGTCTAATTTTTCTCACTATACATTTTATGTTAAATAAAGAGAATATTTAGTGCAGTATGAAATATATTAAATGATACAAAGCATTAGATAGTTCTTTTTTGACGTATAAAATATTATTGTGATAATGATTCGTTGATGTTTTTTCCTAAATTGGCATCAACAAAGGTCTAAAAGCCTTTACGCTGAACTCGCAAATTATTTTTTTTAAGAATTTTTCTCGGCAAAAGCAACATCATATTTAAAAATGAGGTCAGGCTCAGCCCTGTGGAATTTACTCATCATGAAAAAAGAACTTAGTTACTTCCACAAATTTGTGGAAGTAACCAAGTTCTTTTTTTCATGACAACATCATTGTTCGGATTTCATAAATTAATCGTTTTCTAGTTTTCATTATACAATTTAAAGAGGAAAATTATAATTTACTATCTACATTCGCGATATAATATATATGTCAACAATGCGATAAGAATTATACAAAATCAAAATTATCTAGATTTGGAAATACCAGCTTACGATATTTGAGATTAAAAATATACTAAGTTCCATTGTGGTAAAACAACAACAATATTCTCATGACCGATATGCAAGGTGCTAATTTGGTTTAATCATCAAGATTCAGCTAGTAAAAGGCGTGAATTAACTATTAATATGTTTTCGCATATAGATTGGTTGCCGCATAATCACTTTTGGCAAAATTTGTAAGGAAAGGAGTGAAAATACAAAAACAAGAAATATCGTTTTGTATTCGCACAATGAGCTTTTTTGTGCATATGTATGCATATATATATTATATATATATATAATATTATATGTATATTAATGATACCAAGCTCTATGACTGAGTGAAGTTTAATCAAAATCGTTTGAGCCATTTTTGAATAAATCGACAATATGTCGGAGTACACAGTTTCCAAATGCGTCCTTTGGGATTTCACAATGTTCTCGATATTTTTCGCTCAGGTTAGTATTTAACAAGAAGCTAGCAAGGTACGTTGTAAAATACATGTGTCCTTATATGAAGTTGTCATTACTGTCCGATTTTAATCAAAATTGGAAGCGGTCGACAAAATTTAGCAAAACTCACCAAAACCAAATTTCATCAAAATAAGTCCAGCGATTCCTGAGTTGAAGCAAAGGAACATTGTAAAGTACATGTAGGTCTTCATGTAAAGTGGTCGTAATTATTGTCCGATTTTAATCAAAATTGGAATCGGCCAACAAATTTTACTAAAACTCTCTAATACCAAATTTCATCAAAATACGACACGCGGTTCCCGAGTTGAAACGAAGGAACATTGTAGGTCTTCATTTAAAGTGGTCGTCGTTGCCGTCCGATTTTAGCCAAAATTGATATCGTTCGACCAATTTTAGCAAAACTCCCCAATACCAAATTTCATTAAAATGCGTCCAGCGGCTTTCGAGTTTTAACATGCGGACGGACGGACGGAAACGACCTCCCCTATATGCGTTCACTTCTTGCACTCCGTGCAAAGAATGCATAAAAAACAGAGCTATTTATTTGCGTGAGACATCTCTTGCTACTTGGGCCGAACTCCCGAGGATAGTTTTTCTTGCGAAGATTGAAAGTCTCGGGTTCGATTCCAAGAACTATCCTTCCCATTTAATTTACATGGAAAATCAGACATCCATCGTGCAGGGTAATTTTCCCATACACATTAAAGTATATTAGAACTGTAATAATTTAAAATAATCATGTTGGAACGTAGGCCCCATAATTTTCGATTGGATCATCTTGTTTCAAGGTCACAATACTTTCCCTACACTCTTTGTATCTGAAAAATTAAACTTCATTACATTATGGATCGTTTGAAATCGTTTCTAATCGTTCAGTTATGTTGTTGTTAAAAATGTTCTTTTGAAAGTGTTCAACATTTTCACAATTCTCTTCTTTTTACTGGAATGAAGATATACAAGTATATCTTTTCGGCACTAGTCATCCTAGCATGTCCAAATAAGAAAGTCAGCAGTGCTTTGGTGAGGACATGTGGGCGGTATATGGAATACAATGACGTTCCGTTATAAACGGGACATGCATAAATAAGGACACTCAAAACTCGAGACCTGAGTCTTGAGCAACAGGAGATTTTGAATCACATAAATGTTAGCATCCATTTACCCTTACTTATATGCGTACTGTGTAGTTGATTATTTGTACAATTTTATTATTATAATAAATACAGCGTAATAGTGATTGCATAAATGGTCCAGCCAAATGTAAGTCATTTGTTTAAGTGTCTATCAATGGTAAGAAAATATGTACACAAATGTAATTATAGCAAACATTTTAGAACTAGGAATTCTTCATGCATTCACTGAAAAGGAACATTTAGCGTCTTACCTAATATTAAGCAATTTAAAACTATTTGAAGTATTTTTATAAACTATACACAAAAAATCATAAATTGTTAATGATTTTTAAATTTATTTCCGGATAGAAATAATTCAAGTATGCGCATTAATCTACACCATCATGGGTACTTTTATCGTGGTTAATTGAAATTGATCAGTCAGTTTGTCGTCTAATTATGAATTTTGGCACTTTTAATGTTGTGTTCGTAAACCTATCGGATAGAACGTTAGAAGATTCGAAAAAATCTTACTTTCTAATCAAAATGGGTACTTTTATCGTGGTTAATTGAAATTTATCAGTCAGTTTGTCGTCTAATTATGAATTTGGCAATTTTAATGTTGTATTCGTAAACCTATCGGATAGAACGTTAGAAGATTCGAAAAAATCTTACTTTCTATTCAAATTGGCTGATATTCCTTAGTTGTAGGAGCAATATTTATTAAGGAGCAATGCGGTTCTTGCCTGTCTTTGCAGCTACACGTCTACATATTAACCCCCGTATCAGCATTAATTTAAACGTAAATTTATATAGTAACAGTCTATAAGAAGTTGTTAGAAATGAAAAGATATGCCGTAAAATTGCCTTATTCCTACGAAACTCATCTCCGCTGGGAATTTTATTCGACGATAAAGAAATAATCTCTCAGTTTCTTTTGGTGCTCCTTTTATTTGTTTTAAAAGATACCACGAGGAGAGCACGTGAACAGGATACCCATATCTGTCCATGTGTCATGCGCAAAGGTTCCGCAAGTGAAATAGCAACTGGTCCTGGACCTTAAGCATTAGCAATCTCCTTTGGGAACTGGCGCCTGAGAGGCTAATGATAAATGCTAAAATCATTTTGTTCATAACCTTACGTGCGGTTTATGTATCTTTCTACATATTTTGATGCATTCTGTTGTCAGGTTTTAAACTAAATTCTTTCACAAAGTTATTTTACGTTAAATTGAAATTGAATTAAGTAACATATGTTTCGAAAATGTTGGTAATTTTTGAAGATATAATTTTGCTTGAAAATAATAAAACAACCAGTGAACAATAATATATCTATTTAATGTTATCGCGCGGTGAATTCGTACAATTTCATGCATATAATTACTCGTATAATAACCAAAATTTTATAAAAGCTGTGTATTTTGTGTCAATTAAAAATATAACATTTGTCAACATTTGAATATATAAATGTTATTCACTCTACGACATATATAAAATAACGACAGTGATTGTCGGGGTTATGCCAACTAAATCGTTAAACGTTGAAAGTTTGTCAGATTTTGAGATTGCCGCATTCAATTTCAATTTAATTCCACTAATTAATCCACCGTATTCACAACATCATTCAAATTAAATTTCATCATTTCAGTTGTACACTTGTCCAATTCTCGAATTTACATTTCATCTTTATCATTAAAATTCGCCTTTACAGAACCCTTCAATGACTTCTGTATTTTTATGACAATATGGGGTTAGAAAACATCTATCAAAGTGACAATACCGAGGTTTTCCCCTTCGTTTTAATCTCTTGAACTGCAATCATTTCAAATTTCGCATCCGTAGCCCTTGTGAAAACTCCGTAGAATTTCGGTGCATCAGCCATTGAAATCTCTTCTTAAATGAAAAAAACTATATTGGTGGATAGGAAAAAGATTGAGGGTAAGACTTTTAATTTTAAATAACTCATTAATTAATACCGAAAATTATAGACGCAGTTCCTGCGACGCAGTTGTCTCTCAGTCAGAACCAGCTTAATGCCAATATCCAAAAGTCGCCCTATCGAGTACAAAGTCTTCCCATTCCAATTGTTTTTCTTTTCTTACCATCCCTTCCTCTAACACCAGTTGCTCCACATATTCAGCTTCCTACATGCTTTCTGTCACCAGCATGACCCTATCCATTAAAATACAAAATAAAAAATTTACCACTGATGATGATAACATTTACACACAACGTGAATGGTAAAAATGGCCTCTTAAAATAAAATCCAGAGAAAACAGGTTCATGTACGTTCTTTAATTTCAGTAACTTTTCACGCGTAGTCGTCATTTTCCCCATTCCATTTTACTTCTAGTTCGGAAAGTAAAGAATTGAGTACTGATCATAGAATCACGAACTGCGAACAGGTTAAATGAATTCCGCTTAGTTTTTTGGCATAGAAACTTGTTTTTATTGGCAAATCATAATCTAATCCAAAACTGTCTGTGATGATACATTTATTTTAAGATTTTTTAATACTTCTGATAAATGTAATGCCATAAAGAGTATCAAGATGGAATTTACTGTGATACTCAAAATCCTCCCCATTGGCAATATTTTCTTTGTAAAATGTTTGTGAAATATCCACATTTATCGGAAAATATCGTGACGAAAAGTCGTATTTTCAAAATAAGAAACGTCACATGAACGGTGCTGACCTTAAATTTGTCGCATTTCCTTAATAATAAACAGAGATAAAATTACTAATCTTTCTAATCATAACTTACTTATCATCTGAAATCTGCACCTTTATTTTGAATGAAATGACCAAAACATTCGAGTAACTAAGCGAGTTTTGCATAAGGCTCTTTTTTCTATACACGCAAATGGATAAAATTTCTTATCATCGCAACAGTCAACAATATATGGTCGATATCTCATAATTTTTTCTGTGAATCCTAGCGGTCTTCCATAATTATCAAGCGTCGATTTTCATGCCATAATTGACGCCTAAAAGCAGATCGAACCAGATACACTCCGTAGGGTTTTTTCTAACAATCGTAACTCGGGCACTTATTGCGTGTCCTCAAAGTTTTCTTGCGATAATCCGATTAGCGCCAATCAAGTTCGCCGAACTTTCAGATCAGACGTTAATTGTAGTTATTTTTCGAGAAGTGTCATTCCATTATTATCTACAAATTTCTGACTCGGTTATTGCGCTGGGAATAATAATTTCTCCTCCACCAGTCCGCAATTTACTTTGCCCGTGCCGGTGTAGCAGTCATAGTACATGAGCAGGAGCCTTACGTATAAAGATTTCTTAGATTAGTCATTATAAAAAAACTAGCAGATTTTCCCGTCAAATATGACGGGAGTAAATATAAAGAATCTGATATTTTCAACACATGACGTCTATTGAAATCTTGAAGTCATTAATTTCCTGAATACAATACTGAGTATTCACTTTCTTAGGAGATTGAGTTAACCCGGTGTTGCTCGGGAAATTTAGGCTTTCTTTGTTAACATGATGTCGGGATTAGTCATCAAATCTTGCAAAAACTCAAGATAGCGTAATTCCTAACCATTTTCATCGCGTGGTTTTTCTAATTTAAGTTTTCCTTTGTGACAACAGTTCTTGAATTTTCCATCAGTTGGTCGCTCTTCAGAAAAATTCCCGGATCCACAAAATTCACAAATTGCATCCATTCTACCACAATAATGTTGAATTATTTCATTTTCATTTGCACTTTGGGAGTCGTTACGAATGATTTGACTTTCTCTTTCTCTTGCTCGTCGATGTGAAAGGGCATTCTCTTCTCTCAATCGATCTAAGGTTTCCTGGCTTTGTCTTGCCCTCCATCTTTGACATCGTTCGCGATTCAACTCAGCACGTCTTTCACTAACTCTCACATCATTGGTTGTTAATGCGTTTCTTCTTGGTTGTCTTTCACGACGTTCATTAATTTTTTGGATAGTCTGGAAAACGTAATTTATTTTTTAATTAGCGGTTTTAAGATAAATTAATCGCTTATAAGAAATGCATTCTCGTAGAGAATTTAACATTTTCAATAAAATTTCAATATAAAATAACAGATTTTACAAAATAATATTGTTTACAAACTTTTCTATAAACATGTTTTAAAAAGAAAACAATATAAACGTATATTATATTCCTCAATTGATATTAACAAACAAAATGAGGAAAAATAACCTTGATTAACATACCTTTTTGTAGCTTTTAACTTTATACCTCTTCAAATTAAATGTCAATAACAGATTTTATAACAGATACCGTTTACAAAGTTTTCTACAAACATGTTTTAAAAAGAAAACAATATAAACATATGTTACATTCTTAAATTGTTATTTACAAACAAAATAAGAAAAAGTAATCTTGATTAATATACCTTTTTGTAGCTTTTAACTATAAACCTCTTCAAATTAAACAATGTCTAAAGCTAAACAAAGTCTTCCCTAATAACCGTTATAAACAACTGGTGTTTATAAGTAAAGATAAAGTTAATTATTCTATTTTTCTATTATTAATTTTTATGCTCTTATAATAATTAAGGTATATTTTTATTATTTTTAATACATTATATTCAATAATTATTAACGAAAATGAGCGTTGCGTTACGGACAACGTCTATTATATTAAGTAATAAATAAGAGACGGACATTTTCTGCATCATATTAGCTGACTGTGGCGAGCCCTTTCGATTATATAAGAGGTCTCATGCGGCCAGCCATCTCAAAATATGTGGCCCTCTCATTATTTTGGTTCTAATATTTTGAATGCCTTACCTCCCCATATACAGTCAAACTCGTTTATAACGAGCACGGTTGTAACGAGTTCACGGCTATAGTGAGCAAATGCCACCTCCAAGATAAGTTTACGAGCATTTCCATACAAATATTTCACGTATATAACGAGCACGCTTCACGGATATATCGAGCAAACTTTGACCACTTCTTACTGTCTCAAACGCGGCGGCGGTCAGCCCCTTCAATCCTCATAGTGACCCAAAATATGTAACCTTGTGTTCTTGAGTCCAGCCTTTACACCCTATCCCTCGGGGAGGTTAAAGACCGCGGCGTTGTTGTTAAAAAATAATCCCTTCGTCCAAACCAAGAATTCCCAACTTGCAGGTACAGTGGCACTCGCGGAGGTCCTTTGTCCTCTCCTCCCAACCCCCAGCTCTTTTACAGCCAGGAGGTTGTGTTTGGAAGGGGGTAAGGGGTAAGGGCATGTACAATGGCGCCCACCCCCGTCGCTCAGCCGAATGCACCCAACACCCTTTCCCACGTAAAGATGGGAAATCCCACGTTTAATCCGTCTCCTCATTAACTCTTCCTGGAATTGGTATGCTCACAGTTTGCAAAGAAAGTTCGTAGGGTTGATCACAAAAATCAGTTGAGATTTTGCCCTTGAACGAGTAACATGTCCGTACGTAAAAGGAAGTGTTTGTCTATTCGCGAAAAGGTTGATATTATTCGAGAGTTAGAACGTGGTAAAAAAATGTTGAAGTGTGTAAAAAATTTAATTTATCGTCGTCTACGGTTTCAACCTTATGGAAAAACAAAGAAGCGAACGAACAAGAAAATGAGGAAGTATGACTTGGGTACTGTTGATCAAGCACTTCTGGAGTGGTTTAAGAGGCAGAGAAATGCTGGTTTCCCCATCAAGGTACAGGCAGATAAATTTTCAAAACAGTTAGGACACGAGAACTTCACATGCAATAACGGGTGGCTTGATCGTTTTAAAAATCGGCATAACATTGTTTATGCGAAAGGCCCTGTCAGCAGATTCAAAAACGCCAAGTGAATGGGTGAAAAGTGTTTGGGAGGAGCGTCGAAAAGGTTACAGAGAAGAAGACATCTACATGCCGACGAAACTGGACTGTTTTACAACATGATGCCTGATGCAACGTTTAAATTCAAAGGTGACAAATGTGTTGGTGGCAAAAGACCTAAGAATCGTTTAACAGTTTTAATGTGTGCAAACATAAATGGGACTGACAAAAAAAAACTTTTGTTATTGGTAAGTCACAAAAGCCACGTTGTTTAAAAAATGTAAAGAAGCATCCCGTTGAATATGCAGCTAATAAAAAGGCATGGATGACTTCCAATATTTTTCAGAAATATGTAAGTCAGTGGAACAACGAGTTACGGAGGAAAAATAGAAACATTTTACTCCTTGTCGATAATTGTCCTGCGCACTCACATATGCAGGAGTTATCCAATGTAAAACTGGTGTTTTGCCTCCAAATGCGACTTCTATTTTGCAGCCAATGGACATGGGGATAATTAAAAGTTTTAAATGCCATTTCAAGCGATTTTTTGTTCTACAGTTGATTGAAAGGAGGGAAAGAGGTTTAGATGGCAACGACTCTGTATTGGATGCAATTCATTTGATGACAGATGCATGTTTCACCTACAACGATCATAAACTGTTTTCGAATGTCTGGTTTAATATCGGGAGAATTTTCGATTGATAACCATAACGTTGATGAAGATCAGAATGGCTTAAAGAAAATGGAATTGCGAATTTTGACCATGTAAATGACATTGACAATTTTGTTCATGTTGATGATGATTTGATTACCAGTGGAATTCCTACGGAGAGTGAAATAATAGAGACAGTATAAAGCACAGAAGACAGTGATGAAGACAATGTTGAATGTGTCGAATACACAATCCTTACTCAGGATGCCGTGGAAACATTAAATGATTTTTTTGAAAACATTGACATTTCCGATGGTGTTTTTAGTGCACTAAGTGTAATAAGAGGAAACTTCAAAGTGAAATCTATGAAACAGGCTACTATTCAAAGTTATTTTTGTAAAAAGGGGAGTGATTAAGGATGCAGCTGTGAGTAAATTTTATATGTACGTATGTTTACTTTAAATTTTCTAATTTATTCTCATTTTTAGGTTTTTTCATAAATTTACTAAATAACCTTTCTGTTTATATATTCACTTTTACTTCTTATGTCTTATTTCACCATACACATGCATGCTTTTGCCTTCACGGATATTAAGTTTAACGGCTATAACGAGCAAAACTAAACGGTCCCGTGGCGCTCGTTATAGCCGAGTTTGACTGTAGATCCTCTCTCAGTGCCAATGAAACCCATCATCAGTCTGGGATTGATTCATCTTTCGCAAATAATCACACTTCCCATACTCATTGTTTATTCATTGTTTGTTATTTTTGTTTGTTATTTTTTATTTGTTAATTTTTATGGCTTATCTTTACTTTCTACATACGTAGTAAAGGGGAAAGTATTGTTTTCATGAAAAAATCGATTTAGAGTTTTCAACGGAAATACACGTTTTGAGGTCCTCGGAACAAGTTTTGATCATTTTCTCGATGATGTCTGTGTGTGTGTTGTGTGTGAGTTTTTTTGTGGGTGCTCTAACTCAAACGCTATTTATCAGGTCCACGCGAAATTTTATATTTCACATTTTTATGAAAGTGACAAGAACTGATTAGTTTTTGGTAAAAATCGGTCAACCGGAAGTGGGTGTTTACTCTTGTCACACCAGTTTTTTATAATGTTTGCTTTAATATTTGATTAATGTAAAAAATATTGGATTAAATGTTGTGGGAAATTTAATTTTCTACAACCTTTGTTTGAAATATTTTCCCAAATAATGCATTGTTTAAGAGATATTTTAAAAACTCACCTTTTAGCTGGCACCACCTACCGGCGACTATTGTTATCGTCTTAGTAACGCTCTTTTTTATTTTCTTAATTGTTAGAGATTCCTCGCTATATCCAGTATCAGGTGGCTACGGCTTGAGTTTATTTCTATTCTTTGTCACGTCTTTAAATTTTTCTCGCAGTTCCTTAAAATATTTATTATCATTTAATCTATTTGGAATTTTTAGAAATATTACAGGTATGGAGAAAGTCATGTGGTGGACACATCAGATTTTTATTTTAAGTGGTGTAGTTTTGATTTTAAACAAACTGCTCAGGTTCGTTAGGTTTATTATGACGTGTGGCCCTCCAGACCATGCCCTAGGTTTTGCTGTTCCGCAACATCTTCAGGCAAAATTAAACTAGGTCGTAATAAAAGTTACTATCTATAGTGAAATTAAAACAGTTATGTATGGCTAACATATTTGGAATTATATTGTGATATTGTTGATCAGGCGTTTCTTTTCTTGTTACGAGAAACGGGCTGCTAAAATCAATTGTTTCAGATATCTACTCTTCCGTCTTTGAAATAATTATGATCGTCACAAATATGAGACGACTGAGTAACCAAAATACGGATTTAAGCTGATATGGGATATTTTTACTTTAGATTTAAAACGAAGTATTTATGATTATGCATAATCGTCTTCGTTATAAACACGTCTCTTTAATGTTCCTCAAAAAATCGTGACATTACCTGCAAACCATACGTTTAACTCGCTCATACAGGTGAAATTCAGAATTTAGTTAATGACTACAATCTGCAAATTCATTTCTTTCATTTTGAATTCAATTTTGTTATTTCGTTTAATCCTTTAAAACTGGACAAACGGCCGTAAATTTTAATTTCGCGGCCTCCTAACGTGAGATTCGTACCATTTGTGACTCTAACGTTCTCCGACTATGAGTGAAAGAGGAATTTAAGATATGCATGAACAATCTTACGGTCGCTGTTATACACATAGCGTTCTCGGGGGTGAAATAATCTGTTGCGTAGGCAGTCTTGGAAGCATTATTACTCCGTTTGCATATCTATCCTCCTATTGTCCCTCCCTATCTACCTCGTCGGGCTGTTTTTATTGCCTTATCCAAGGTCAGTGCATTGATATTTCTTGTTGCATAATAAATTACTGATTCCATTTCTTCCAAATACAGGCCTGCTTTCCGTGGAAGTTTGTAAATTACGTTCATTACAAGCACTACATAATTCATATTTCAATTTTTGTGGGCGGTACTTTTTCAATTCGAAAAAATGGGTTAATTATCGATGGTTATAAAATAGAAAGCGAATCGTAAGGAAAAGCAATCAAACGATATCATATCGTTAAGCGTAACCTATGGAAGTGTAACACATGAAAGTGTAACATATGGAAGACAATGCGATTACTGGCATGAGAATGCGATATTTTCCGAGAACAATGATTAAAAAATTCAAATTAATAAAGTTTTGACTATATACACGATCAAAAAGTATAACTTACTCTCCCGCAGTGATTACCTTTATTTCAGATAATTTATTAACAAAATTGACTATTCTCTTTTTCCCCAAGGCTAACCTTAGGTACTGGAAATCGCATTGATTTTCCCGGAAGGGAAAAAAGGTCAGGAATTCCCAGTAGCTTTGGCTTACCACCCATTATTCCTATCTTTGCGAATTTTCCTTATAGACGTTATCTCTTGTCCTTGAATTTCGCATACATAACTTTCTGCATAGAGATAATATTAATGTGACCGCCGGAGCCTCGTTCAAAACAATTTTATTATCACTTTTATTCATCCATGAAATCATAGCGATCGCTTTCCCTATATAGACGGAATGTCAATATCGAACGATCGGTAATGTCGCCTATTAAAGCGTTTTTAGTTCTCTTGTGTGTGACGGAAAAAACCCCATAGTTTTATTGGGCATAAGATGAAAAGCAAAGACTTTCAAACTTGATGGAGAATTGATGTTTACGCAGTCGTCTCCCTGCTGCTCCTCCCACTTCCTCCCTTTCCCTCTGCATATATCATCTCCCTCCCGCACACCCTTATCTCTCTCTCCCCACACTCCCGCATCTTATCGCGCGGCGCCCACGCAGCGCGGCGATACCACCGCAGTCTTCCCCTCGGCGGAAAGATACGCGCAATTGCAGACCCATTTGATTAAAAAATAAGTTTAGAACTGTGTCCTCGATCGTCTGTTCTCAATGATTGGAGTGCTATGTTTTGACAAATCTTATCGGAACTTAATCCACATATCTCTTCGATGTCTGCTTTGCGGGGATGTTTTCCTTCCTAGTGATGAGTAGAGTACCCGTTTATATACAATCGGTTCGTCAATATCCGGAGGTCAAACACCTTACATCCAATCTCTCCCCGACTCTTTTCGTTCGATCTAATACTATTCGAGTGTTGATATTAATCGGAAATTCGAAAGTGAATTATCGGACGCAACTTATGGTTTTGATGAAACTGGTGACCAAGTTTATTCCCTATAAAAAGAATTGTCTTGTTCGTCTTGTATATGGAATCCAATTGTCAATTCATTTGGCTCCAATTGCCATAACATCTTTGGGGGAAAAATAAGAACTTCAGCGGTAAATAAATATCTATCTCGTTACAGGAAACAGAGAATATAGTTCCATTTCTTATATAAAATTCGACAATGAAGCATATTAAGGTGCATACGATGTTTTTGCATATTTTCGACACTGATTTCTCAAACTGAAGAACTCATTCCCAAAAACCTCGAGACAAGGGTCTACTTATTTTCGATGGAGAATCGCATGGTCGCATTTCATCAAAATCTGTCACCTAAAGGCTAATTTCCGTGGGCATTCGGTGTGTTTTAAGCTTATTGTTAGATCCTAGTCCATCATGGCAGGGGTTCATGGTTTTTAAAACCTCTGAATCACAAAATTACTCAGTCGAATGCTACTTTTGCCTTTCGTCAATTTGAATCCGGGCAACATAAATATTGTTTATAGCTTTATAGTCTATGCAATTCAACTGTGCAGTAAATTCAACCAGAAGACGTGAATTGTAACTTTCGATTAACCTCTTTTTACAAAAGCTCTTGACATAGTTGACTCATCTGATCCTAACAGCGATGTCGGGAAAGTGATTGTGAGGTTAGGGAGGTTTCATTTACTTATGTGGTTCATGGGAGCAGTTGGACATATAATTCGGGAGGAAGATGTATGATGTAACTACTTTTAACTACCTAATAAAATGCAAACGAAATTTCATTATTGATTACCTTCGAGTCATCAATTATTATTATTATCGTCCTTGGGGCCAAGGAACACCCATACTAACAACAACAAACTAAGTCATGAGAAAGGTAGTTGACGTTGAGTCGCTACCCTCCAGGAATACCGCTCTTCCCCCGAGTCAGAGATTGCTCACTTGAAACATTCATAGCTCCTACTCTAGTTTAGGGATTTTCACGAACAAGCATTTAAGTTGTTCTTCATTAAATTGTCTATAAGTTTTATTTGAGCTTTCTTTTAATAAACTGAACGATTGAAATGTAGTTGTAAATTTTGTTTCGGAGTGACGCATTTTTAGGTCAATAAGCTCTTCATTACTCTCTATTTTTCCTTATAACACTTTTAAATGTTCACAATAATTGATATGACCCTTAAAGCTTGTTAACCTGTTTTTGTATTAAAAGGAGTTTCATGTAAATCGATGAAGCCGTTCAGGAGCTATTAGGATATATACGTATACATCTACATATTACTCTGAAAGTCACCTTGACGGTGGATAGCAGGGGGTGCCGCGCACCAAGTTCCTAACTAATTATTATTCACTTATCTATTGTGGTCACGTATTGTCCCAGGAAAAAAGGACTCCTTATACCTCTCCGTCCTACTATCTATTTCGCGAATCTTGTCCTCATTATCCCTCCGTCCGATATACGTTGGTTGTCGAATAATATCCTTCATTTCATTTACGAATATCTCCGACCTATATTTATCTAGAATTTTAAATCTCGCCTGTAATCTACGATCTTTCAACGATGGCCATCTCAACTCTTTAATGAGTAACGTAACGCTCTGTTTTTTATCGTAATTCTTTTTCACGAATCTAGCTGCTCGCCGCTGTATTTTTTCTAAATCCTTTATGAGTCCCCTCTGATATGGATCCCAAACCGCTGCTGCGTATTCCATTTGAGGTCTAACCAAGGATAAATAACAGGATTCTCTCACCTTTTCCGTGCTTTTTCTGACTATTCTACGCACAAAAGCCAACTTCTTATTTGCCGCACCTATCACCCGTCTTATGTGGGTGTCTCAAGACAGGTCACGATTCAAGGTTACCCCAAGGTATTTCACGGATTCCGAAACAGGAATGCTCTCACCATCTATCGAGTAGGTAAACACGGACGATGGGCTTCTAGATTTCCAAAAGTTTAGAACGTTACTCTTTTTCTGATTGATTTCTAACTGCCATTCCTTGCACCATACAGTTAACGCATCCAGATCATCCTGAAGCTGACGTTGGTCGTTAGGACCACTAATTTCTCTATAGACTACGGTGTCATCCGCGAAAAGCCTGATATTACTTTTCACAACTGAGCTGATGTCGTTTATATTAAGCAAGAAAAGCATAGGTCCGATCACACTACCCTGCGGCACTCCGGAGACTACATCTGCCACACTCGAGGACTTACCATCGATGACTACTTTTTCTTTTCTATTCCAAAGGAAAGCGCGAACCCAGTTAATGACTTTAACTTTAACGCCAAGATTTCCCAATTTTAATAACAACTTACGGTGGGGAACCTTGTCAAAAGCTTTTCTAAAATCAAGGAACACTGTATCGACCTGTTTTTTTATTTTCGCCGCATGATAAAACATCAATCACAAACAAACCGAGTTGGGTGTCACAGGATCTACCTTTTCTGAAGCCATGTTGACAGCTGACTAACAGCGATCTACTCTCGAGATAACGCATTGTGTTGCTAACAATAATGTGCTCCAAAATCTTACATGATAATGATGTTAGAGAAATCGGCCTATAATTTTCGGGATTTTCTTTCTCACCTCCCTTATGAATGGGTGTGACGTGTGCTAGTCTCCAATCATCAGGAACCTCACAGAGGGTAAGGGATTTCTCGAATACTATCCGAAGGAAGGGAGCTATTTCTTCTGCTAGTTCTTTTAATACACGCGCGGGAAATCCTTCTGGTCCTGGGTTTTTGTTGGGCTTTATCGCACCCAGTTGCTTCGCTATTCCTGCCTCAGAGATTTTAATATTATCCATCCGAGTACATCCGTCGGGAATAAGATTATCATCAATCCTATCTCCACCTGCCGTGAACGCCTTCGCGAAGTAAACGTTTAGTAGATTAGCTTTATCCTCCCCATCGTGAAGGATGTCTCCGGAATCACATCGCAGGGAGGGTATTGGAGGACCCCCTCCCTTGATTTCTCTTACATAGGACCAGAAAGCTTTTGGATCCTCCTTCAATTTTGTATTTAATACCTCATTCCAGAAGGTGTTAAATGCGTTACGCATGGTTTTTCTCGCTAATACGCGGGCACTGTTATACTCATGGACTATAGCTGTGCGATACTCGTCGGAAGTGGTGGTAGGTATGTTTTTCAATTTTGCGTGGCTACGCCTCTGTCGTCTTAAGGCAATCCTGACTTCCTTATTAAACCAACGAGGTTCTTTCTTATCAGATTTTAACTTACTGGGGATAAATCTATTGATACCATTTCCTAGTATATCCTTAAATAATAACCATGATGGCTCCATACCTAATCGTTCTGTCTTTTCACGATAACTGACAAAGGTACTTCTGAGATGTAAGCTGAAACTTTTAAAGTCGGCCTTGGCGAAAGCGTATACATTCCGAAGGGGCTTAGGATGTCTTTTGAGCTTTAATTCGCACTCCGCATACACTGCTCGATGGTCGCTAAGTCCCTCCTCTGTGGATACCTTAGTTGTCCTATGCGGGATGTTAGAAGCAAGCAAGTCGATAACATTGCCCGAACGCGTGGCTTTTCGTACCATCTGGATTAAGGAATATTTATGAAACGTGTCAATTAAGGCTTCACACGATTCGCGTTCTTTACCTCCCGTAACGAAACATAGGTTTTCCCAATCGATTGACGGTAAGTTAAAATCGCCTCCAATTATCACGTAACCGTCGTTCATAATAGATCTAAGCTCGGCTAATTGCCTCTCTAAACTTAAAATATAATCAACTTTGGCATTAGGTGGTCTGTAAAATGAGCATAAATATATCTTTTTCGAATTATCCTTACCTAGGCGGCACCACACGCTCTCGGTCGTTTCACCGATAATAGGGATCTGACAACTATCGTACTTTTCACTTATTGCCAAAAATACTCCGCCACCTATTCTATTGGCATGGTCTTTTCTGTATACTCTATAGCTTTTCGGAAAAATTTCTTGGCTAGCGATATCTTCAGTGAGCCAACTTTCCGTACCTATAACTACATCAGCATGCAACGTGCGAATTACGTGTTCGAGTTCGGCAGACTTCCTACAAATGCTGCGGCAGTTTAAAACTACAATATTTAATTTCTCGTTATCGCCTGAATCATTAACTGCTCTATTACGGTTTTTGCAGGTGGACTCTCTCACTTCGCGACCAGAAACTGTATTACACTCGATGCCCCTATGAAATCTCCTATTACGCCTACACCCTACCCTACCCTACTCTCTAATCTAAAAAAGACCTACCATGGTCGAAGATCCTACACGCTCGGTCGTGTAATGAACTCCAGAGCCGTTTAGGGGTACCTTACACGATCCGAGAACCGGCCGGAGATCAACGAAGTCGACTCCCATGCCCACACAGAAATTCCATAGCCTTTGGTTTAGCCCCACCACGCGGCTCCAAACCTCCGAACCACAGTCAATCCGCGGGACAATACTACAAATGGTGAGCCGCACATCAGAACCCGACTCCTCTCGGACACGAGTGACCTCGGCGACCAAGTCCTCAAAAGAACTTAGAATCTCCTCGGACCCGCGCTTCGAGGCGTCATTAGACCCAACATGGACCACCATCCGCAGCCTAGAGCAACCCGTTGACTCCACCGACTCCCGTACCGTTCTCGTCACTTGTGGGACCGTTCCTCCTGGTATACACCTGGAGAACACCCGCTCAGCCACTCCCTCCCGGCGGGCCCGAGTTAGCAAGGGAGCCATAACACGCCGGACATTAGAACTACCTATTACTAAGAGCCCTCCCTTCTCACCCCGACTTCCCATAGATCCAGCCTCCACCAAAGAGACGGGAGCGGATGCGAGAGCATCGGCCGAAGTGTCGTCCTCCGACAACGCCGCGAACCGATTGCAAACTGGAATAGGGTCTGCCGAGGCATTCCCAGCTCCCAGCCTTCGCAGGACCACCCCGACTCCGCTCTTGCCACCCTCCGACGGAGGTCCGTAACCTCTCTTACAAGCTCCGTGATTCGAGACCTCATTCCCTCGAAATCAGCGTCGCATAGAAAGGAGGAAACGGGAATCCTAGGTGAAGCCATCCTAAACACTAATCTGTACTAGCTACGAATTAAATTAAACTTAAAGCTAAGGTTATACTAAGTGACTAACTAATTCGTGAACTTAAGGTCTACGCTAGAGAGGAACGCAGGTAAAAGTGAAAGGGAAGCGCTGACTCACCGCACAAACAACGTTAGCGAACAGGCAAGATAGACACACAAACAAGCGTTAAAACAATTTTATTCAGTACACCAACAGTGATAATCAAATTAAAACAAGTTAAGTTAGTACACAAACAGCGTAGAGTTCTTACAGAAACAATTACTACTTGAATATGAGTCCGGTTGGACGCCATTTTGAGTTTTTTACGATTTTAATGGTTTTCCAACACACAGATTCATGGGGATTTTTTTACCTCGTGATCTAGACATCCATAGAAACATCCCACAAGAAATTAGCTTCAAGATAATTTGTTCCGATTGGAGGCTATTTTGTCTGCTCGTTGCCTGGACTAATACCTTGATCGGCGATTCTAAATTGAAAGATTTGCAAATATTTTGGAAGGAATAAAAATTTGAGGTCAGAGAGAATTGTGGCAAATAATAATTTCTTTGGTACATCATTTTTCATATACTCTGCTCTTGGAGAACGTATAATGAATATGAATTCCTTAACAGGGAAGGTCGTGAAAGAGATTTTGTAATTGGAAGACACACTGAGAAAGTATTTAATTATGTATATATTGTTAAATATATATATATATTTATTTAAAACGAGGAGTTTGTCATAACAGACCCTTTTAAGATATGGAAATTCGTTACGTAAAATACTGTTATTGGCTATAACATTTTCGAAATGGGTCTTATAAACTCTCGATACATCGAATTTTATGTATTTATTCATTCCATAAGCTTCACAATAGTCCCTACAACGTATATGTGATAATAATAATAATTAACAACTTATAATTCCTTCCATGTTTTTGTGAACAGTTTTATTATAAGTATTGCAAGAAAATATAAACAGCGAGTAATAGTTATTGTTGTTCTTTATCCCGAAGAGAAATGGGAAGGTATAGATTTACCAGAAAAAATTCGCGAACTATGTTTTTTAAAAGTAAAATGGAGACTATATGTGAATTTGTTGGTATAAGTTATATATGCTCTCGTAAATTATAATTTTGCTGTACTAAAATCCTGCCGAAAAGAAAATAGATGCATTCCGGGTATCCGAATTCTTTGTCTACGAGAGGGGGGGATGCGTGGTAAAAGACGCACGCAAAAGAACGAAAATTATTTAAAAAATCAATTCTTAAAATAAATAATACGTTCAGATACCGGAAGTGTTCGTTATTTATGTTAGATCAGTAGCTTTGTGAGATCAGAATAAGAGTGTCTACTGGTTTGTGCCTCATAACACCTTTCGTAGTCTTGGGAGTTTCGTAAATTTCCAAGAAACTCTCTCTTGTTGCGCCCATGGGTATGAACGCCCACCACACTATTAAAAACACCAACGTAAATTTAAAATGCGTGATTATATGGTTTCGCCCCGAGTTTTTAAGCAGTTAATTGTCTAAGTTTTCATTTTAGTGGAGCGGTGATTTAATTTCTGCATCAACATATTGCCCTGAAATTAACCAGAATATCCCTAATATTTCTTTTCATGAAAAGTTACAGTAGACATTCGATTCTAGAGCTATATGGGGGAAGGGCTGTACGGTTTAGGCGATAGTCCGTAAGATCGAGGTGAAAAGCATATGGTCACATAAGTTGCTAACATAAATTATGAAAAACAGCGCTGTACTATATATATATAACAGCTTACGGAAAAGGAAAGGTAAAATGGATATATGGATGGCAACAAGATGTTGGGATGAGGAAACCCAGTGAACACTCACCAATCGGACGACTTCAGGTTGGCGAGGCCCTGGGGATGTCGAAGCGACACACGTAAAAGAACACTAAAACAACACAGAAACATCACAAACGTAGAAGGTTTCGGAGTTATTCCTTCATCAGCTAGATCACGTTTGTGATGTTTCTGTGTTGTTTTAGTGTTCTTTTACGTGTGTCGCTTCGACATCCCCAGGGCCTCGCCAACCTGAAGTCGTCCGATTGGTGAGTGTTCACTGGGTTTCCTATATGTATGTATGTATATATATATATATATATATATATATATATATATATATATATATATAACGATACGGAAAAAGAAATAATATGATAAAATAAATGCAACGAGAGGTTGAGAGGGATAGGAAGGATCCAGTGAACACTTACCATACGGTGGTGGACGTCCACAGCGATAGAGGAAGGCTTGTAATTATATATATATATATATATATATATATATATATATATATATATATATGCTTTCTTTCAAGTACGTAAATATTTATCGATGTGATAAATTGCAGCAAGGCATTTCGATTGATTTTTCAAACAAGTAATATGTCAAACAAAAGTGGATTTAACTCGATGATCGAGATAATCACGTTAGTGATAAAACGGTCGGGTAAACCAGATACTACAAAGCAGCCGCCATCGGAAGCAATTCGCCGATTGCTGATTCCGAATCTTGATCGTCAATTGTCTCCCAACCGTAAGGCGACATCGATAATTCATTTTCGTTTCCATTTCCTTCCCAATGAATGTCGCGTGCAGAGTAACAATTTTATTTAAGACTTTCAATGAAAAATTTCATATGCTTGTTTGTTTGTTCGTTATTGCATTCGATGCGCCAACTCTTATTCACGAAATAAGTGTGCGTTATGCGTCAGTACGGCTGATTTTGTGGTTAATCGTTTAATTTTTGACAAACAAAAAATAAATACTTCAACTCTTATGTAATGAATATTGCGCGAAGCATAACGTTTGGTCACTAAGAGACTTGAACTTTGGTTTCTAAGCAGCCTTCAGAATAAAAATAAATATATTTATAGAGCAGTCATAATATAAATAAATATATTGGGTTGCATAAGATGTATGAGATGCTTTATAAAATTTTTCTTACGAAAGTATAATCGACCATTAGCGCCATCAAGAGTCACGTTTTTCTGCTACTTGTTGTTTCTATGTTATTATTGTGCCATAGATACATCGAGTCAACGGTGAGTATATTTTATTTATTGAATTGTGCTGAGAAAGAATACCTGAAAAGTAATGGAATGACGAGATGATCGGAGAGGGAAGACTTTAGCCGATCGTTTTGTAGAGTGAATTATGCTATTATTAGCTGAAAGTACCCGGCGTTGCTCGGGAATTCGACCAAAAAGTACTTAAATTTATGAATAAATAATTAAATTTTTCAGTACATAAACAAAAGCCTGCTCCTTGATCTCAGGAACCACCATGCAAAATTTGGTTACGATATCATAAGAGGTGTCCAAATACGCAGCGAACAGACAAATAAAAACAACTTTACAAAATATATAGTACATCACACAAATAGAAGCAGTGCCCTAACAGAAGTATCGGCGAAACGGCCGCCTTCCTGGGGCGCCCAACTGTGCTACTATACTATATAGATTATTTGCGCACAGATAAATTCCGGATGGCAATCACTGAACGGATGGTCATATCGATGGAATTGCTTTAATTTTTTGTCGTCGTTGTTGCCGTAAATAAATCAAAATGTGCGTGAAAAATGTTTTCATGATAATTTTCAGCGCTTTCTTTTAATCACTCATGTATTCGGTTTGTCTGTCCGTCCGTCCGTCCATCCGTCCGTTCGGCCAATATCTCTGAAAACCTGCAACTTGGAGAGACCAAATTTTTAGGATAGGCTGTTCTACATGAGGGCTACACATGGTACAGAATTAGTGGGTCTAAGATGAGCTGCTAGGGAGTAATCGGTATATTTTGCCGACCCCTAGGTTTCATTTCTACCCCCCCCTTAAGAAAAGCAGGGTATCGGTGCAGGGCATTATAAATTTTACAATTGTTAAAACTAAGATAGGAGCTCGAGACATGAACAGTTCTGTAACTGAAAGACTGAGATTGATGTTTTTTCCATTGAAATGATAATAACACATCATTTATGTATTCTTGTGCTCTATAATAACTCGGAATAAAATTTTATATTGTTTTATCATCCAATATGTGCAGTTGATCTCCGTTTGTGATATGCTTTTCTCGTTAAAATACAATATTAAATTCTCGAATGGAAAGTCTGCTTGTTTCATTGCTATATAAAGAAACATTTTTCTCTGCTACTGTTAGACTATTTAATACGCTTCTTCTTTAATTGCCCAAAATATTCTCACGCCTTTCAATTTTTAAAAGTTAACAATTCACTGTAGAACTGCTTTTCTTCCGTTTTAGTATTTTTTACTTTCATAAGAACGATTTGAGAGGGCGGAAAATTTTTACATTTGTGAGTCCGGATGGTTTTAGAAAAGAAAGTAGTGATCTTTGGAAAATTAACGGGCAAGCTGCGAAATTATCTCCGCGTTTTCATCACCATACGGGATCAATTTCTTGACCGCCTTGTCCACCAGAATGTCGTGTACACGTGGACGCCGCGTGTAAAGCGGTCTTAAGGAACTGAGTCCCGATTTCTCTCTCCCCCTCTTTCTCCCCCGGCAGAGGTAAACCCAATTTTCTAGTATCTCTGCTTCTCTTGCTCTTTTTTCCTCTCCTTCCCCTCCTCCCATTACCCAGCCGCCTCCCCCTCTTCTTCCACCGGCTCCATATCATCCTTTTAACTTGCACATCCTCTGTAGCCTACATTTTGCACACTTTTCTATTTCGAGCTGAATAATGTCGAAAAAATAACCAACTAGATCGAATTAAAGTAGGTTTTAAAAAGGGGAAAAATTAACGAAACCTTGGCCTAGTTGCAATTAGGTCGATTAAAAGTTATTGTTGGTACCTTAAGTTTTAAATAACGAATATATTTGTTGAAAATTAAAACGGTTGAAAGGTTAAAGCTGCTCGTTTTTATCATTTATTTCGAATGCTGACTGATTTGGTTTTCGCGATGATGCAATTTTTTCATTCTTTTAATTCATCAGTGTTATTGATGTACTAAAGTGACTAATTTTAGTCTATTGTGAGTAAATTTTTATTTACTGCATAGATCAGTGGAGCATCTTAATTTCTATGTTTATTAGGAAGTTAAAATCTCGCGATTTAATTCTGATCGCTTAATTTCAGATGTTGAGAAAGTTTTTGACCTTGCGTTTTAAAATCTTTTCTCGGCAATATTACAGACCGCGAGCATAAAACCACTTCACGGTTTATGCAACCGCAGAGGTATTTCAGAAAATGTACCTCAGCTGGCGAAACACCTTTCGTCACGTGTATCGCTCCCCTATTGCGAACCTTTGATTAATTGGCGTCACAATGCAAAATCAACCTTCTCTGGGATTACCGAATGGTTTGCCAAGACGATACTTAGCTTTTCGCCAGCTTGAGAGGAAAAGAGGCGGCAAGATTAACATTCGGTCCAACCCGTTTGATTCGCGAATATCTTTCGAAAGTAAAATCTGACCCGGAGAATCACGCGTAACACGATTCTATCACGTGGGCGCCGTGTGCCCAAGTGGCACCAGTAGGCGCTTGTGACCGGACGACCACCTTGACCGCCACCACTGGATTGGAAGGGCGGGGTGATACAAGAATCGCATCCCAGGGCCGGCCCGACGTACGGGGCGCCAAAGTCTTAGGGTCGCTATCCCGGTCATCTATGCTATGCATTACTTGCAAGTGGATAAATATTGGATACCAATTCATATCGCGGAGTACCCTGGAATATTGACGGCATAAATTTTATTTTTTCATCATCGATAATTTTTGTAGAGCGATGAATAATTTAACATTTACTTTGAAAATATCTCAACAAAGATTTACGGAGGGGCGCTGGAGTGCTATCTCGACCCGGGCGCCACTGTTCCTCAAGCCGCCCCTGATCGCACTCCAAGCCAAAAGAAACAGTGGTGTTCCAACGTCGTTAACCTTCCTGCTGCAACAGAAGGTCGACGCCTACGATTCACTCGTGGGGAAATATTTATCCACCAATGGAAGCGGATATATACCACGATCACCCGATAACTCGCAT
Organism: Tanypteryx hageni; assembly: GCA_028673005.1. NCBI lineage: Eukaryota > Metazoa > Arthropoda > Insecta > Odonata > Petaluridae > Tanypteryx > Tanypteryx hageni. Next base: position 39,302,910 of record CM054117.1, read on the forward strand.
TTGAAAATTGGCCTCTTGGCTGGATCAAAGCCAGGGTCTCTATTCCTGGTAGTGCGTGATTGCAAAGTCATAATGCGGGAAATGATGAGTGCCAGAGAAGGATAGTGTGCATTTCAAAGGGAACCGTCTCTGGCACTACATATTTATCGCTAACGCGTATAAATTTAGCTTAATTTTATTCTAAAAAATTTATGGACAACTCGTCGCATTTAAAACGGCAGTGGTTGTCGTGAAACCATTTAATAACTTATAATAGTTACTACAATTTATTTTTAAAGCCAATTTTCGTGGAGGTAAACAAAACAGCGCAACAACAATATTCGCGCCATCAGAGTTCAAACTCAACGTTATCTGCCGTTAACGCGACGATGTATAAATAATTCCATATCAGATATAAAATATCTCCGGTAGAAAATATCAATCTGTTTTCTATTTCCCATCGAATCGCGACGAAAGAAAACAAATGTCACGCGACCTTATGCCGATCTTGTTTGGTCATTATATGTGTGAAGGTTTATGGACTATAACTGTAATAAGGGAGGTGACAAGGCGCGCTGCAGGTCATCATTCGAGGTCTGACTGCCAACAGTTCCGGTCTAATGATTACGCTCTCGCAACCGCAGAGCAATTGTGATAATAACCTCCAGAAGGTGCAACAAACTGATTCCTACATAAACTCAACTCTGTGGCAGTCGTCTCTCATTTCTTTCGGGTATAATATGATCATATCATATTTTTGCAATTGACGGGAAAAAAATTCGGCTATGGGCAATTGCAGAAAACAGCTTCAACAACGGTACACATTAATTTATCAATGATGCTTTTGACTTCGTACTCGAGCTATGAATTTGCGAATGGATAGAGTTCCAAACTGATTAGTTCTATAATCTGTTCGGTTATCTTCTTTCTCTATTTCCACGTTCGTGTGTTGAGGTTTTCATCAGGCTTAATCACGGGAGTTTGTAATTCAATTAGTGACGCAGGGACGCTATTTACGATCTGCCGAGCATATATACAAGTATGCGTCTCTTTGACGCCTCCGGCAATGTTTCCTCAACGACCGTGCCTTCTTGTGACAGGACGAATGAAACATTACCCGGAAAGTTGTTCTATGGTCACGTTGGTGCGACGTGACACGGACCGCAGAGACATGATTACTCTAAGGCTGATAAGTAAAAAAAAAACTCGGGTCTCTTAGGTAACTACGGACGGAGGAGTATCTGTTCGTAATGGAGACTATAAGATGCAGTTTTGGTAGTCGAAAAACGGATGCACTTATAGTATTTCAAACTGCCTTAAGAAATTAATTCAATTTGTAGCTTCAGAAGAGTGTCCGATGATCTGTTTGCACATATGCTTCCCATTAACGGGAAAATCAATGCAATTTTGAAATCTCGAAAGAATTTTAATCCACTTTTTCGTCAAAATCTAGGGATCAAAACCTGTCACGATAAAATTCCTTAGAAATAAAAATTTCCATTTTAACTCAGACTTAGCAAAACCTTTTCGATATCAGGTAAATACTAAATATTTTAAAATTTCGCGAAATTATTATATTTTAAATTTCATTTGCATGTTACCTGATAAATCCTTAAAACAAATAGCTCGCAATATCTTTCCACAGAGTTGATCACCATTTATACAATTTATACATGCAATACTAGAGGGTACTATAAGCTCCTGGTTCCGCACCACAGAACACATACTTTTCTGTCACAGCCTCCCAACTGCAATAAAACGCACTGAAAAAAATTATCTCAGGCGGCAACGGCATTTCTCCTGCCTTATAGTTAATTCATTTTTTAGACGCGCTGTTTTTATAAGGTGACATTGTATAAATCTGGCATCTCGTCGCGCAACTCCGGTCTATATGTCCAAGCCCTTTCTGTTTTGAAACCGCCCACAGCGGCGTTCCTCCTTAGCCGAGGAACTGGCACCGCTCCACCCGCGAGAGTAGGCCAAAAGCGTCCAGCATTGCACGCCGGGAAAAAAGAGGGAGTCACGCCGCGTCCCTCTTTTGTCTAATTCTATTAATATGACCTGACAAAACTTCCTGGTAACTCGTGGGGGGAAAAAAACTTACAGAACACGAACGTAAGTGGAATGACGGATTCGAGTGATACTTTTGTAAGACTTTTTGTCACAAACGTTGTCTGGAATGCATGAAGCCATTGTAGGTAGGAAAGGAATAGAGTAAATGCCGTTTTTCCAGGGAAATGCATTTCGTTAATATCATATATCTTACAGGTCATTGTATTTTCTGCATGCCATGCCTTCTGTGTATATGTGCAATTATAATTAATGAACTTATATGCCAGTACAAGCATACCTCGCTTTGCGCGACCCCGTTTTAAGCGGATTCGTTATAACACGAAGCAGGTCCGCGCCTACCAGGTGTTAAAAAAAACAAAGGCGTCCGACCGTTGAGGGGGTCAAATCATTAATGTATTAGAAATTTCATTCTTACGGACTTGTGGATTTCAGTGAAATTATCCATGGATCCCCATTTACGGTCAGTATGTGACGCTATAAAAGAAATCCCCAGGATGGCACGCCGTTTTTATCTCTCGATCGACTCTTATTTTGGCGTTATTTCTAAAGAAAGGTGACTGTACGAATAAAACTTTCTCGATGATTTATTTAGGACTTCATTCATACAGCAAATAATTACATTTTTGCCTGAAAAGTTTTTGGTTTTTTATACCATTTGAAACTTTTAATGGAGCTACGTTATTGAAAATGTAAAGATTTGCATCTGGCGCTGATGGATGTAAGCCGACAAGAAGCTGTTTCTTCGGGTCAACGGCGTTTTTTTAAATTAATATTTCGCTTTAGTTTTCGCGTACATGGAACCTATCCTCATTGACACTCCGTTTTGCGCGAATTTCGCTTAGCGCGGAATTAGCTGTTGCGTAAAGCGAGGTATGGCTGTACTTGGGCAGTTGTTTATTTTAGTAATAATTTAGACGAAAAGATATTCTGATTCGGAGAAGTGATCTTACAAGCTACATCTCGTTGTGGGTGCGGTGCTCTTAAGAGGACAAGGGCGGTGACAAATTTATATTTGACGCGAGGCTAGGGGATGAAATGCTGGAGGGTTTGAAAGAGACCTTTAGGGCCTCCGATGATGTTGGTTCATTCTCAAAAAGTGAAGGTGAATACGGCTTTCACAGGAAGAGAGACCCGAAATAGGACCGAAAAACCTCGTGAAACTGCAGGCCGAATACGCAACTAGTGTAGAGGACTCTTCCAGGAAAAGCTGCATACATTAGTTAGAAACAAATATTTTACTCTAAGCAAAATATCGCTTCGTTATTTAAAACATTTCAATTGAATTTCGGTAGAGGAACGCCGACCGAACGCTATGTAAGGTTTGGTCGAGGACAACATTCAAGAATGAATAATCGGGCTCACTTTATGGCAAATCAAATGTTAAAATTCTGTTTCTGTTGGTAACAAGATGAGAACTTCGGCTGCAAATCAGCACTAGTAATATTTAAAAGACACGACCACGATGAAAAAATGTGTTAGAACAATTGTAGGACATTCATTTGTCCCCAGCACAATCAAGGATCATAATAGGGTATTCACTAATACCCTCACTCACTAACTCTCGCGCTTAAGACCGGCAAATATATTTTTGAAGTCCCGGTTTGGCATATCTGCAGAGATTTTACTATAGCGTCCTAATTTTCTCCTTAAGTGCTACTTTTTTAAATTAAAGGCCATAGAAGAGACGCTCTATAATAATTAGAGATATTTTATCCTTTTCGTTTTCTTGGAAGATTGCGTTCCCTTCTACCCTTCTACTTCCTCTCTCCGAGCTTAGTCCATGCAGTCGCTCCGAAAAAAACCGTAAATCTCTGCAAGTACCCAATTCACTTTCTCTTGCGCGTTGGTCTTGACCCGTTATTCCCAGTACAGCTTTTGCAGCATTCGTGTGTCGTTATTTTTAATTATAAGATGCCCGGAAGAAAACGAAAAATTCTCTCATTGCGGGAGAATTTGAGCATTACTTGCGAACTTGACGTGGCAAATGAATCCTGTGTCATAAATATGAACTGTCATCGGCTACGGTGTGAAAATGTTGAAAGGATCGAGGCTAAGAACTAACAGCGCCTGAAAACAATGTTTTTCCGGCTTTGAATTAATTTATGTAATTATTTGAATGGAGTTAATTAAATCAAATTTGATAATTCTACAGTAGTTATTTAATTACATCTACATGTTACCCTGCAATTCATCAGTCTGGAGGGTGGCAGGGGTTGTAATGCACCGAGGCGTACCTAACAATTATCGCAGATTTGACTTTCCTGTTATGGCCTCGTATTGTTCTCGGAAAGAATGAGCCTCTATAACGCTCCGTCCTACAATGAAACTCAATTATTAATGTCAACATTTATCATACAAATAGTAAGCGTGGCATTCAGTGTGGCTTCAACTCTTCTCGGTCAACGAGGGACAGGTGTATATATATATATATATATATATATATATATATATATATATATATATATGTATATATAATGACCACAACAGGCGTAAAAGCCATATGCCTTCAATTAAATCACGCTACGACAGACACTTGTTTGAAATCTTGCGCATAAACAGGCAATGAGCTTAAAATTTATTTTACATAAATGCTTCGTATTTGAGCGAAATGTTGATTTGTCATAATTTAAATAAGTGAATAGATAAGAGGCTATTTTCCGTAGATTTTGTAAACAAGCCATATTATCCTACACTAGATTCACTAATACCGTTTTCAAGGTCTAACGAAACAACTAATTCGTAATTATAAGTCATCAATAAACATAACAGGAAAACACAGTTCGCGTGTTATCCGCGAGCGTTTCGGTTTTTTCAAAACCGCGAGCATGTGGTTGGTTAATAGGATCTTTCAAACTTCCTCCTGGCGCCTAAAAATAAATGAAAATAGAACAGATTTTCAATATCTTTCAACCGTCGCCGTGGACATACGGTACCGATCATTAGGCCATTAAGAGAAACATGATGGAATCGCTGGGAAGGAGTATCGAAAGGCAACTTCCTCTTTTCATGGAAAGGAGAGATTGGAACCGATTAATTTCAGACGCGTTTCTTTCTGCTATAGCGTGGCAGACATTCTATCTAGGAGCCGGCGCCTACTTCTCAATCCCTCTACGCCTCTTTCCCTCTGCTTACATATCCCTCCAGATCTTTCTCTCCGTCTCCCATCCCTCTCTTCCCGAGTCGGATGCTTCGGTCCCGATGGGGCGCGGAGTGACTTTCACGTGACCGCAGCTTCTCAGCCAATGGGAAGCGGGGGTGTGTGCCGTGATACCCACGTGGTATCCAATAGCGGGAGGTCGGAGCACGTGGACAAGACTGGGCGAGAATGAGGGACAGAGAGATATAGATGAGGAGGAGGACCTGTGCTTGCGTGGAATGATGGGGCATAGTAAGGAGGTGGTGTTCGCCGGAGGGAAAAGAGGGAGAGGGGATGGAAAGAGGGAGAGGGGGAGGATGGAGGGAAGGGATGAGACCCGTATACCTGCTGTCCCCCGAAATTACAAGAGGCCTAACTTCTCAGTGGCATATAAAGCAACCGATGGAGTTCATCCGCCTTTGCCTAAAAATATCTTCGTCGACTTTCACTGTCTACTCGAGAGAAAAATGAAAAACAAACGCCTGCGCTCATTTTCTTCGCAGATATCTCCTTGCGTTTTTTTAAAACTCGATTCAGTCAATCGATCGCGGTTATATATATATATATATATATATATATATATATATATATATATATATATATATATATAGGTCGATTTAATCATCGTGGCTTTTAAGATGTGTCCTGTTTTCTTATCACGAAGAAAAATTCCCGCATATTAAGTGGGTTCGTCGAGAACACCTTGCCACACACCAATTGCGGTTGTTTGCAGAACATCATTCAGATTCAGAATATGTTTTTCCCATTTATATGCAGCTTTCCGAACAGTTTAAAAAGTTACGAAATACATCCTATCTTCCCATAAGCAAATGTCAACACGGCTTATAATCCGGAATAGATTGATAACAGACATACTCCGGGGAGTCAATGGGATCCAAATGGGTCACGCGAGAATCGAGTGAGATAATGCTCTGAAACGCTTCCCATCCCACCACACGCATGGCGAAATATTTTCGTTTGCTCCATTTATTAAGAGCCAAAACTTCTATGCTTATAAATAGTCCCACTCTTTCTCTCTCTATCTCTCTTTCTCTCGCTTTCTCTCGCTCCCTTCCATGAATAGATGGTAGCACTCGTGATTCGCCGAGCATTTCGTCACGAGCACAACTCGGATGAACGTCCGTCCTACCGTTATACCGGTGACGCACGTGTCCACGTCATTATGTAACCGCCCTCGTGTTCATTGTTGATATCACGGGGTGTTAATGAGCTCCAGAAAATTAGACGCGCGATACAGGGTTGTCGGTAACCTTTTAAGCTTCATAACCTAATAAAGCCACTGATCCCTCCCGCATCCGCCACCTGTCTACGGTGGCGCTCACGCCGCTCGCCAAAGACCTTGCGCCATTAATCCATCATATATTAAACCACTACCTTTTATCTCGATTGTTCCCTGATCCATTATGTGGTCCAAAAATCGGTGTTTACAAAAACGTTCCGCCCGAAGATGAAACAGGTGGCCGAATTCCCATGCGTTCGGAATCCTTATCCACGCGACCGCCTAATTCCCTTGTCTAGACTACTCCGTAGACAGGAGACGTTTTTAAAAGTTTTTTTCCCCTGCAAATGACGCTATCAAATAGAAAAGAAGTTGCTCGTTTTATCCAGCTGAAACGTGTAACAGATAATTAGAGTCATGGAATTGTCATGTTGACGCAGTATTTCTCTACGATAGACATACAAACGTTTGGAAAACTACATTTACATCTACAAGTTACCCTGAAATTCACCTAGTTGGTGGGTGGCAGGGGGTGCAATGCACCAAATCCTACCTGAAGATTGTCTAACGCAATTCGAAATTTCCTATTGTGATCTCGTATTGTCCTCGGAAAGAACGAGCCTAGATAACGCTCCGTCCTACAATCGATCTCACGTATTTTATCGTCTCGATCATTTCTACTTATATACGTTGGTGCTTCAATTATTCCCACAACATCCTCTTTTAGACATTTCGATCTATATTTCTCCAGAAGTCTCAACCTTGAGCTCAATCTACGGTCCTCCAGTGATACCCAGTTCAAATTCGCTCAGTAAAGAGGTGACGCTTTCCTTCTGTTCGTACTTTTGCTTTACAAATCTGGCTGCTCTGCGCTGTACTCTTTCTAGTTGAATTATGTGTCCCTTCTCGTACGGATCCCATATGCTCGCTGCGTATTCCAATTGCGGTCTTACCAGTGATAAGTAGCATGTTTCACGTACTTTCTCAGTAGCGTTCCGTACTATTCTACCTATGAATGCCAGTTTCTTGTTGGCCGCGCCTATAACTCGACGAATGAAAGATCTCGACAAATGGTTACTCCTAAATATTTTACATACTCAGCTTGTCGAATGTCGGCTCTGGAGTTCATTACACGACCGAGGCTTCACAGAGTGTAGCGTGTAGGATCTTCGACCATGGTAGGTCTTTTTTAGATTAGAGAGTAGGGTAGGGTGTAGGCGTATTAGGAGATTTCATAGGGGCATCGAGTGTAATACAGTTTCTGGTCGCAAAGTGAGAGAGTCCACCTGCGAAAGCCGTAATAGAGCAGTTAATGCTTCGGGCGATAACGAGAAATTAAATATTATAGTCTTAAACTGCCGCAGCATTCGTAGGAAGTCTGCCGAACTCGAACACGTAATTCGCACGTTGCATGCGGATGTAGTTATAGGTACGGAAAGTTGGCTCACTGAAGATATCGCTAGCCAAGAAATTTTTCCGAAAAGCTATAGAGTATACAGAAAAGACCGCGCCAATAGAATAGGTGGCGGAGTATTTTTGGCAATAAGTGAAAAGTACGATAGTTGTCAGGTCCCTATTATCGATGAAACGACCGAGAGCGTGTGGTGCCGCCTAGGTAAGGATAATTCGAAAAAGATATATTTATGCTCATTTTACAGACCACCTAATGCCAAAGTTGATTATATTTTAAGTTTAGAGAGGCAATTAGCCGAGCTTAGATCTATTATGAACGACGGTTACGTGATAATTGGAGGCGATTTTAACTTACCGTCAATCGATTGGGAAAACCTATGTTTCGTTACGGGAGGTAAAGAACGCGAATCGTGTGAAGCCTTAATTGACACGTTTCATGAATATTCCTTAATCCAGATGGTACAAAAAGCCACGCGTTCGGGCAATGTTCTCGACTTGCTTGCTTCTAACATCCCGCATAGGATAACTAAGGTATCCACAGAGGAGGGACTTAGCGACCATCGAGCTGTGTATGCGGAGTGCGAATTAAAGCTCAAAAGACATCCTAAGCCTCTTCGGAATGTATACGCTTTCGCCAAGGCCGACTTTAAAAGTTTCAGCTTACATCTCAAAAGTACCTTTGTCAGTTATCGTGAAAAGACAGAACGATTAGGTATGGAGCCATCATGGTTATTATTTAAGAATATACTAGGAAGAGGTATCAATAGATTTATCCCCAGTAAGTTAAAATCTGATAAGAAAGAACCTCGTTGGTTTAATAAGGAAGTCAGGATTGCCTTAAGACGACAGAGGCGTAGCCACGCAAAATTGAAAAACATACCTACCACCGCTTCCGATGAGTATCGCACAGCTATAGTCCATGAGTATAACAGTGCCCGCGTACTAGCGAGAAAAACCATGCGTAACGCATTTAACACCTTCCGGAATGAGGTATTAAATACAAAATTGAAGGAGGATCCAAAAGCGTTCTGGTCCTACGTAAGAGAAGTCAAGGGAGTGGGTCCTTCAATACCCTCCCTGCGATGTGATTCCGGAGACATCCTTCACGATGGGGAGGATAAAGCTAATCTACTAAACGTTTACTTCGCGAAGGCGTTCACGGCAGGTGGAAATATACTTAAAGATAATCTTATTCCCGATGGATGTACTCGGATGGATAATATTAAAATATCTGAGGCAGGAATAGCGAAGCAACTGAGTGCGATAAAGCCCAACAAAAATCCTGGACCAGAAGGAATTCCCGCGCGTGTATTAAAAGAACTAGCAGAAGATATAGCTCCCTTCCTTCGGATAGTTTTCGAGAAATCTCTTACCCTCTGTGAGGTTCCTGATGATTGGAAACTAGCACACGTCACACCCATTCATAAGGGAGGTGACAAAGAAAACCCCGAAAATTATAGGCCGATTTCTCTAACATCATTATCATGTAAGATTTTGGAGCACATTATTGTTAGCAACACAATGCGTTATCTTGAGAGTAGATCGCTCTTAGTCAGCTGTCAACATGGCTTCAGAAAAGGTAGATCCTGTGACACCCAACTCGGTCTGTTTGTGAATGATGTTTTATCATGCGGCGAAAATAATAAGCAGGTCGATGCAGTGTTCCTTGATTTTAGAAAAGCTTTTGACAAGGTTCCCCACCGTAAGTTGTTATTAAAATTGGGAAATCTTGGCGTTAATGTTAAAGTCATTAACTGGGTTCGCGCTTTCCTTTGGAATAGAAAACAAAAAGTAGTCATCGATGGTAAGTCCTCGAGTGTGGCAGATGTAGTCTCTGGAGTGCCGCAGGGTAGTGTGATCGGACCTATGCTTTTCTTGCTTTATATAAACGACATCAGCTCAGTTGTAAAAAGTAATATCAGGCTTTTTGCGGATGACACCGTAGTCTATAGAGAAATTAGTGGTCCTAGCGACCATCGTCAGCTTCAGGATGATCTGGATGCGTTATCTGTTTGGTGCAAGGAATGGCAGCTAGAAATCAATCAGAAAAAGAGTAACGTTCTAAACTTTTGGAAATCTAGAAGCCCATCGTCCGTGTTTACCTACTCGATAGATGGTGAGATCATTCCTGTTTCGGAATCCGTGAAATACCTCGGGGTAACCTTGAATCGTGACCTGTCTTGGGACACCCACATAAGACGAGTGATAGGTGCGGCAAATAAGAAGTTGGCTTTTGTGCGTAGGATAGTCAGGAAAAGCACGGAAAAGGTGAGAGAATCCTGTTATTTATCGTTGGTTAGACCTCAAATGGAATACGCAGCAGCGGTTTGGGATCCATATCAGAGGGGACTCATAAAGGATTTAGAAAAAATACAGCGGCGAGCAGCTAGATTCGTGAAAAAGAATTACGATAAAAAACAGAGCGTTACGTTACTCATTGATGAGTTGAGTTGGCCATCGTTGAAAGATCGTAGATTACAGGCGAGACTTAAACTTCTACATAAATATAGGTCGGAGATATTCGTAAATGAAATGAAGGATATTATTCGACAACCAACGTATATCGGACGGAGGGATAATGACGACAAGATTCGCGAAATAGATAGTAGGACGGAGAGGTATAAGGAGTCCTTTTTCCCTAGGACAATACGTGACCACAATAGATAACAGTGAATAATAATTAGTTAGGAACTTGGTGCGCGGCACCCCCTGCCATCCACCGTCAAGGTGACTTGCAGGGTAATATGTAGATGTAGATGTAGATGCTCATTTCATCTATTTTATACTCGAAACCTAAATCTTTCTTCTTACTTTTCCAGAACGTGACTGCGGCACATTTCGTATAATTAATTTCAATTTGCCATTCTTTGCACTACGCTGAAATGGCTCTTAAGTCTTCACGCAGTGACTGATGATGCTCCTGGTTTTTTATTTCTTTATATAGAACATTATCATAGGCGAAAAGCCTAATTTTACTATGAAAAACCGAGCAGATATCATTTACATAGATTAAGAAGAGCAACCGTTGTGATTGGTGGTACACCAATTTTACATTCTAATATTAGACGGTAGATATTTGTATTAAATAGTAAATTCTAATATTAGATGTTGAATACGAGATTTATATAATAGATTCTAATATTAGATAGTAGGTTATAATATTAGGTAGTATATTTTAACATTAGAAACTTATATCGGCGAATCACCACTGATGCCGGCTGATTTGTAGCCAAAATTCCCATATGGTTTTCCTAAACTTATAATGGCTATTGGATAGACATTGTGTCATTTTTAGCCTACTTCCCAGAATGGAAATAGACTTATAGTTTCGTCGTTGTGTGCGATTATAATGACCTACCTGAGTTCTGAAAACAAACAAATGACGAACGATCAACGTTTACTTTTGATAACAGAGAAAGTCATCCTTTTTCTCCCAGCTGGCGAAGCGGCTTCTTGGGGTCTTCTTGGGTCTAACTCTCTGGGCAACCCTATCGATTTGTTTATACCTTCCCTCCAGTCGCTAAGCAGGGGAAATAAAATACCTCGGTTTCCGTCTACATCTACATATTACCCTGCAAGTCACCTTGACGGTGGATGGCAGGGGGTGCCTCGCACCAAGTTCCTAACTAATTATTATTCACAGTTATCTATTGTGGTCACGTATTGTCCTAGGGAAAAAGGACTCCTTATACCTCTCCGTCCTACCATCTATCTACATCTACATCTACAAGTTACCCTGCAATTCACCAAGTTGGTGGGTGGCAGGGGGTGCAATGCACCAATCCTACCTAAAGATTGTCTAACGCAATTCGAAATTTCCTATTGTGATCTCTTATTGTCCTCGGAAAGAACGAGCCTAGATAACGTTCCGTCCTACAATCGATCTCACGTATTTTATCGTCTCGATCATTTCTACCTATATACGTCGGTGCCACAATTATTCCCACTACCTCCTCTTTTAGACATTCTGACCTATATTTCTCTAGAAGTTTCAACCTTGAGTGCAATCTACGCTCCTCCAGTGATACCCAGTTCAAATCGCTCAATAAAGAGGTGACGCTTTCCTTATGTTCGTACTTTTGTTTTACAAATCTGGCTGCTCTGCGCTGTACTCTTTCTAGTTGAATTATGTGTCCCTTCTCGTACGGATCCCATATGCTCGCTGCGTATTCCACTTGTGGTCTTACCAGTGATAAGTAGCATGTTTCGCGTACTTTCTCTGTAGTGTTCCGTACTATTCTACCTATGAATGCCAGTTTCTTGTTGGCCGCGCCTATAACTCGACGAATGTGCATGTCCCACGAAAGATCTCGACAAATGGTTACTCCTAAATATTTTACATACTCAGCTTGTCGAATACTCATTTCATCTATTTTATATTCGAAACCTAAATCTTTGTTCTTACTTTTCCAGAACGTGACTGCGGCACATTTAGTATAATTAATTTCGATTTGCCATTCTTTGCACCACGCTGAAATGGCTCTTAAGTCTATCTATTTCGCGAATCTTGTCCTCATTATCCCGCCGTCCGATATACGTTGGTTGTCGAATAATATCCTTCATTTCATTTACGAATATCTCCGACCTATATTTATCTAGAAGTTTAAGTCTCGCCTGTAATCTACGATCTTTCAACGATGGCCAACTCAACTCATCAATGAGTAACGTAACGCTCTACTTTTTATCGTAATTCTTTTTCACAAAACTTGACCATTTCTCCACGCAGTATTTCTCTGCCGACAACATAAACAAATCGTATTGTATCATCGTTATCAAATGCAGTCAGCTTTCGTCAGACTCTCGAACAAGCGAGCATCTAGGAACGATTATCGATTCCGTGAGAGGCCGAAACCGTGAAAACACAGGGCCTTGCTGCCCTCGCGAGGCACACCTTCCCATGACTTAAAGGGATTAGGACGTTAAAGGGAGGGATCTTTCCTTCCAACATAGTGACTTTTTTTGTTGGGCGTTGCATTCCCTCCGGCGGTCAGAGAGGATTGACGGCAACCATCGCGTGGGATGCAGACACACGCCCTTATGCGGGCGAGAGAATAACAGAGAAATAGTTCTCTCTCCCTCCATGTCTACATTTGTGACTAGACTTCCTCCTCGGTTTTCCCTACTCATTCTCCCTCTCTACCCTATCTCTCCATCCGCTTTATTTCTCCTCTACTCCCCTTCATCTCTCTCTCTCTGTCTCTCAAGGCAATGAAGGAAGGACGGAGTGATGCAACAGCGCCCAATCGACGGGCCTAGAAGGAAGAAGAAACGTTTTATGAGTCCATAAAATGGACCAGGTTGCGACTAAAGATCTCTCTTCCCATCATAAACAAGGGCGATAGAAACCGGATATATGTACGTGAAAACTGCTGTATAGCGGGGGATATTGATGTACGTTTTCCTACATTTGTAACGAAGTAAATTTACTTATCGTGATTATGATGCGCCAAAACATATCAATAATTATAGTGTAGGGATGGTGTGCTACCACTTCCTGCCATACTTCTTTGCGAGCTTGCAGAGTGATGTAAACAGTTTGGAGTGCTTGCGATTGATCGGTAATTTGGAATTTTGTTAAAATCTAATTCAAGGAAGTTGAAAGGGGAAAATGTCAATGGCGAAATGTTCACTCGTATTCTTCCGGGAAAAGAATTAGAAATAAAGGGAAGTGGCGATAAGGGATGGTATGAAGCATCACCTAGCGTTAGGATGAGGAACGATCGCTTTCAGTGACCTTCAAGGCATCCTCCATTCATCCTCTCTCCACCTCCCCCCCCACCTGCGTCTTGCCCCCTCGCCCCTTTTGGAGTGCCCGTAGCCTCGTAATACCTTCACTCACTCGCTCATTACACCTCGCTCCCTTCTCCTTTTGCTCCCTCTTGGTCCCTTGCCCTCCCCTATCCGTCCTCCGTAGCCATCCTCACCGGCCCTTCGCTTGGCATCTGTTTTTATTTTATCCACTCTCGGTGACTAGATTTCTTCCTTCTTCCCCTCCGTCCGTTGCTTCGGCCGCTCTAAGCCATAGAGATTAATTCACATTATAAGACATGGGTTCGCCGCAACTTAGGTTAATAAAACTAATTCGAAATGATTAGAAAAAAACCCTTTGAATGATTATTTTTTTGTTATATCGCCACGACAGTTGTAGTTTTATCGAAAATTATCGTGAAGGTTAAATACCAAACATGAAGTTATATTTCTCCTATTGTTTGTATAGGTTGGAATGACCTAAGTAGATAAGGGTATTACAGCAAGAAAATACGCGTTTACAATAATTAGAATTAGGTCCAATCGGGACGCTTCGGACTGGCATTCGTTGAGAAACGACGAGTCGACTTCGAAATTTTTTAATTAACTACTACAGACAATGCGGGAGAATTCAGGAAACGTTATACCTAGTTAATAGAAGTAGATATATATGAATGATTAATGATACACCAGTCAATATGCCAATAAAACGTTGAAAGCAGTTAACAATTAATTACGTCAATAAATAAAAATTGCTTTTAAATAAAGAAATATATGAATGTTAGTCCGATTCGATTCTTTCATTTCTGGAACAAATGGATCAACTTTCATGAGTCAGTTTTTATTTTGTTAAAACAAATCGACGCCATATGCTTGAATTCATATGTTAAGGAATGCCTGCGGAGGTTCACCTCTAGCAAATGAGAGCGATGAAGCCAACTATAATGTCGCATCGTTAGAAGCCTGGAAAATAGGCACTTTTTCGATTTTAAAAATTTTTGCTCAAATTTTACATGCATTCGTATCCTTTCTTCGATAAAAAAAACCATGCTTGATTTTAAAGCATTTTAAAATATAAGTAAAAAATGTGACACAGTTCATCTGGATTCATACAACTGTAGTTTGATTCTTGAATTATGCGCAATTACTCTTAACGATGGCTGCCGTGCTAGTAAACATTCTGAGTGACTTCAAAATAATCTTACTGGCTTCACCTGTTCCCGATAGTTATTTTTCTTCAACGGAGCGAGACGTGGCTCTTCCGCCTCCTTTCCTCACAAATTACAGCAGCGCCATTAGATCTATTCTTGTGTATCAACAAAAGTCTTCCACTCCTTCGAGAAGAAATCCCGCCAATTACACTTTGCAGGGTTCGCCTTTTCTACGATTTCGACCGAATCGGCTTAATATCATTGATTGTGGAATATTCGAGCGCTTGCAAACGTTGTGGTGCATTGCACCCCTTGCCACCCACCAACTTGGTGAATTGCAGGGTAACTTGTAGATGTAGATGTTGTAATAGTAAAAAACTTTAGCGGAGACAGCCTTAAAAGTTTGTCCTATTTATGAAATAGCTTTTCGATGAATATGCGTGAAGAAATGTAGTTTTATATGGATCACGGTGGCAGGTATTATACGTGTTGGTGGCTTAATCAACTCTTATTTATTCATTATAGGCTTGATTGAATATTTATTTTCTTTTCCGGGTTATGATTAAAAACATTTGTAGAATTCTTTTTTTAAAACTACAATGAAAAGTTTAAAATTAATATTATACAAATTCTACTATACGAAATAACTTGTTTCGATTGCTAGATGTTAAATTGAGAACTATTATTTTATTAGCGTTAAAAACTTTGGGAAAACCAGATAAGCATTTCGGCTAGTAGATACTAAACGGTGAATTGCCACTCTTGGCGTATACTATGCAGCCGAAATGCTCTTTTGGTCTTGCCCAAATTTTTTATGGCTATGGGAAAAACACAGTTTTTGATAGATAATTCTCTCTCGAACTCTTGATTTTTGTTTTAAAATATTGAGGTGCCGTATACTTTTAACCTCTGCGGCGGTTCTGCTCATTCTGCGGAATCACCCGGCAATGTTGTGTCACGTGTTCCCCTGTTTTTTTGTCAACCATAATCTTATATCACGAAGCACTCGACTTATATCTATCACCGAAATCAGCTCTCGCATAGCGGCAGAGGAAATCCCATCGCGAGACACTGGGGAGACGACGGTTGGCAAGCGGCGTAAGAGAGAGGGGGAGAGAGAGAGGAGGGCGAGGTTGGGAGAGAGGGAGCGAGGGAGGGCAGGAGGGGAAGGGAGAGCGGCGGAGGGAGTGGGGGAAGTAGAGAAAGAGGAGGGCGACGCTTTTCCCCACAGTCCTCCTCAGTCGCCGGCTGGCTGTGGACGTGAAATGTTAAAACGTCACGAGGATACGAACTGTTTTTTCAATAACTTCCACGGTTGTCACACTTTACCGAACGAACCCGAAGCAGACTGATGGGTATCCAGCTTTCCTTAACGACCCGGCATTGATCACCGTTGTCTCGTTGCGGCGGAATAACTGAGGAGGACACCGGTCAGCAAGAGGCTGACCAGCCGCTAGAACAACATCCAAAGAATTATACAGTTAAAGGTGAGTTCTTCACTCTCGGGTGTTGTTGTTTCCATTCTAACCCTTTCACTCGTGTGTTCCTTCGATCTAAGCATTTAATGGACATTTAATTCCGGTTTTAACAATCGTGAGTTTTGTGAAAACTTGGGTCGTTTTGGATCGCACCGGTGCAGCGTTGGTGATGTTATTTTTGACAATTAGACGTGTTGAGTATTTTTAAGTGTCCGCATGCGTCGGCCCTGCCCGTCTGCTGCAGTTTTCCCCGACAACTCTTCCAAAAAATAGCGGCCGTAGATAATTTTTGGCGGATTCGTCACCGCTTCCGACGTAACGAGAGAATGATCTCGAACAAAAGCCACCCTTGTCTTTTTAAAATGCTGTACTTGGGCACGTGTCACGTTCGTTAGTTATTTTTATTCTTCTTGAAAGTGCTTTTACGTGATTTCGCCGGGAATAATTTTGAAACAAGAAAAAAGTCTGCTATGACCGTGAATCGAACCCGGGTCTTTCACTCGCCGGGCGGATATTTTGTCACCGAACTATCATGGCAGATCAATTTTCTCGTTTCTAAACGCGGATGTTTTCTTTTTTTTCGCCGTCTAAAATTTCCAGCCTACGCTCTATGAAGCGATGCTTCGAATCATTTTGTTACTATGTGTTGAAAATTTTTTATGGTGAGGGTATACTGACCCAGAACCCGATATTCGCCGTGCGCGTGTCATGCAGCATCTGCGTTTAATTTGCCGGTTTATCGATCCGGCGCCAGCTCGCATGGCGTTGCTGGCCACATTGGGCCGAAAACGAATTCGCGAAGCGTGTGTTATTCTTGTGGGTGTGTAATTTTTTCGCTTATTACTATTTTAAAGAAGGGAGGAGTATTGGCTACATTAACTTGGTGTTATATCGATTAAATTATAGCTTAAAATTTAGTTTTTGAAGATAAGTCGCAGTTTCAAATGAGCGCAGCTGCCATTGAAATTTGGGGCGTGGAGGGGGAAATACCACGTCGCTGGAGAGGGGGGCTAGGGTGAATTTGGCTGTCAAAGTTGTCAAGAAGACAGAATGCATATTTTTTTTATCAAAGCGAGTTAATTTTTAATAAGTGGCGGGAGTTGGATTTTTAAATTTTGGGAAATTTTAACGGAAATAAGAAAACTAATTATGAGGGAAAACCATTCACTGTGCCATACGATTTTTACTAGCTTGCAATGCAATTCTTTAAAAAGTAGAAACTCGTCAATGGCATGTCGTCCGGAGGTCCGACAATCCACATGTGGATGATCGAGACGTTTCGTGACTGAAGGCTCACTCACTGCGCTTCGAGGGAGGGTTCACGTGATTTCCGGCGGAGTAACGAGATAAGGAATGGTCCCTATTCGAACTCACGACGGGGGTTTGTGTGCTCAGGTCTACGGTTTCTAACCCGGCGAAGCCCTAAGGCCCTCCCATGCTTATCCGTGGACCTCGGCCCCCACCCCTTTGCCTCCGCCCCTCGGGCCAAGCACTTCCTCCCTCCTTCAACTCTCTCCTTGCCTCTCCCCCTTCCCTCCCCTCGCATCCCTCCCTCAGTGATTGCACGCTTGCGCCTGTCCGCTTCTCTTCCATTCTCCTCTTTGAAGGCCTCGAAAATTCACTTCTGGGTCCCCTTCTTCCGCTCAATCTTTTTCCTAAGGAATTAGGGGCGTGGGTGACCCTAGGGACTGATGTTTCTTCTCTGAAAGGACGAGGTCATCAACTATCCCCGACAGTTGAAGTTAACCGAACCGGCCGGTGGAATCCACAGAACAGGTTTAATTTAAAGGCACGGAGTTATACATTTGTTTATATTTTTATTAGTGATTATTCTAAGGTTTAATAGCTGATAACCATCATGCCATCTTCTCATTCTTTGATTTTACATAAGTACCTTCCATATGTCGTTCTATACTAACCTCATTATAACCTCCAATCTCACTTGATGTAATACCCGAGATATGCTCTTGTCAGCATTTGTCATCAAATTATCTTTTGGAAATTGCGTATGAATGTTATCGTTTTGAGGTATATATTGCATTTTGATGACTAGGATTTTTTTGGGATCATCTTTCTTTCGCATTTTTTTAATTCTCGATACGCAAAAACTAAATAATGAAAATCTCCCAAAATGTTGAAGGGCTCACAAGATGAAATGGCCTTTGTTTACAACACGCAAAAACAGAGAGCGTAACATGTCCTCCGCGCGGTGGTTATATTGCGCAACATGCGAGTCCTTTTCGTTTTTGTTCAAGTGGTTACGTGTGCTTGTGCTGCACGCTTTGTTGTTATTCACGGCGATGTTACAGGGAAGCCGACAAAAATATAAATTCCAAAAATGTTTCTTAAACTTTCGCGTGTTTACACTACAGGTATAGACCGCATGAAGGATGCATATGGAGAATGGAATGGAATTTAAAGATGGCGCTGGTCGCGGTTTTTGACTTCTACATCTACATATTACCCTGCAAGTCACCTTGACGGTGGATGGCAGGGGGTGCCGCGCACCAAGTTCCTAACTAATTATTATTCACTTATCTATTGTGGTCACGTATTGTAGGGAAAAAGGACTCCTTATACCTCTCCGTCCTACCATCTATTTCGCGAATCTTGTCCTCATTATCCCTCCGTCCGATATACGTTGGTTGTCGAATAATATCCTTCATTTCATTTACGAATATCTCCGACCTATATTTATCTAGAAGTTTAAGTCTCGCCTGTAATCTACGATCTTTCAACGATGGCCAACTACACTTCTCGCTTTGTGACACGCGACCGCTGTAATTCCGAAAATTTGATATATCTTTCCTCTCTAGGATATGGCGTTCATATTGTTAAAATTTGCTACTGCATCTGAAATTCTGAAACGTCTTGCTGGCTTAACGTTTTTGGTTCCATCGCCATTTTTCCAAAGTTTTATTATCGCTTCGGCCGAAAATATGTGAGGATCCAGTTTCCGTAAACTCGGGGTTTGTTTTGTTTCCGAAATATTTATGACATCCTCCGGATGCCGATTTCCTGTAAGCAGCTCAGTTGAAAATGGGGATCAGAATCGTGCGATTTAACTTACGAAAGAGCGAACGCGATTAAGTGAATCCTCGCGACTATTTTTCGTACTGTGATGATAGGATCATTGGTGTTTCGGCGTGTTCTTTTGCTACACTTAAGGCGTGTTTTGCAAAATTCCATGCGCCACATGCAATGGATATCGGAGCGAGATATTTGTTTTTTTTTTGCGGCCAATTACATTGTTACCTTTGGGTAACTATCTCCCGCGCCACCCCAGTGGTTTTGGCTGTGGGCCGCGAGGAGGCAGTCACGCGATGCACGTGAACCCCACTACTTCTTACGAGGGGTAGGGGGAGGGAGAGGTGAGGGTTTGGATGTTCGGCTCAAAGTCTCTCGTGACTGGATTCTTTCATTTACCGACTCCTCGAGGTGGAGAGGGAATGGAAATTATGCATTTATTATAAACGTCCGTCTCCAGGTTCTCCGGCGACTACACACACCCTCATTTCGGCTTTCCCATTTTTAATTCCAAATGAGGACCCTAACATATGCGCACTTTTTAAGAGATAATGAGGAAAGGGCACGAAGACCCGGACGCCTGAAAAATCGTTGACGGCTCTTCTTCTTGTCCTCGAGGCGTTTGCGCCGTCGTCGCGGGTGAAATTAAAATGAAGGCATTTGTTTAATCCGGAGAAAATTCGGCGTACGTTCGGCCGTCGTGTCGGTCCTCTTTGATGACTCCCGTCGTGTGAGGTTTTCATTTATCGAGGGGCGTTGACCTCTTAAGGCGTCCTTCCTATCGCTCATGAAATCTGGGCCATTCTATTCCCGGCCGCATTATCTCGCGATGCAAAGACTCGCAATCCGTACGGACAACGTGAGGTTTATCTGGAAGCGGCGAATTTTTGCGTAATTTTCTTGGATGTACCTGGTAGGGAGGTCGCAATCCCATTAGGAATCGGGAAGGCGCGTGAACTGTTAGAGGAGTTTGATCTTTCGGGAATTTCCTCCGAGGCATCGGATGTTGTCGAATGGATGTTTGATCTAGCGATCGATGAAATACGGCTGACAAATTAGGTTTCCGCCTAAATGGCTTTGTAAATTTGTTTAACTTTCTTATCGCTAGTTTTTGTAACGGAGGGCTTTTTAAGCGACTCTTCCATTCTGATACATGACAGGGGTTCCCCAACTTGGTGCTCGGCGAGCACCGCTCTGCTCTTTGGCAGCCGGATTGTGCTCATCTGCGTTGGTTAAAATCGTGTTTCCTAGCACCGGTAATTTTATTTGTCCGATTGCCTTCTTTCTAAACGTACTTAGAACACGAAGAATAACTTTGACTTTATTTATGATCATTCTCTTTTTTGTAAAAGCAGTGTCGCTCGCTTGTTTTTTTTTCTAGGATACAACTCGGTGATCGCCGCACTGAAAAGATTGGGAATCACTGATTTTTACTCGATCTGCATTAGGATTTTTCGAGAAATCGTCCGAAACCAACGCCTTCTTTTTGTTGCGACACGGTCGCCTGAAAGTAGTCAGGCGATGGGCCCGAGCGTTTTGCACTGACCCCTCGAGACAACCGCAATGGGAAATTCCGCTTACCCTAGGAAGCACTCTGCTCCTGCGGTCGATCCCCGCCTAGATGGCACTGTTCCCACAGGCATGTTTTTCCTGGCGGGGCGTCGTCTTGAGCCTCGTTACAGATGGAACGTTTTATTTTTTCGCTTCTGCACCTTCGCACCAGCACCACCTCTGCTTTAACCCATTCTCTTTTTGTTTCGTTTTTGTGCCGTCGCTCTGCGAAGGAGAATGCTACTTAAGACTTCCTCGCGCCTGCCAACCGCTCGTTACAGAAGATCCTGTTGTTAAATGCGCTCGACCAGGAAATTCAAGTGACTGTTCCTGAGATAACGTTTTATATACCGACTAGATGAATTAGACCATTTAAAACGAGCTTTCTAATCAAACAATATAGAAAAATATTAGACCATTTTTTATAAAATTATAGTATAGCAATCCTACCAAATTTGGTTGAACCGACTGAAGACTCGGCTGAGATTTGAGCGTTACGGACAGAATGACCATGTGGCAGGGAGAATGAGTTTTATTATATCAACATTCCCCTTACATCTAACTATAATTTCCGAACGGGAACTGTTTGTTGGAATGTTTTTTCTGCCGAAAACGCGTAGAATTTAGATTATCGTATATGCCGGCGTATAAGTCGTTTTCGATTTTCGGATTGTAA
Source organism: Tanypteryx hageni (assembly GCA_028673005.1). NCBI lineage: Eukaryota > Metazoa > Arthropoda > Insecta > Odonata > Petaluridae > Tanypteryx > Tanypteryx hageni. Next base: position 39,324,382 of record CM054117.1, read on the forward strand.
ATACACGACTAGACGTATTTGCCGTATATGTCGACCCCCACTTTTTCGCTAAAAAAACTTCCCATGGTATTATTTTTTTACTTTTTCCATATACGAAGTATATTGAGAAAGTGTTTTCGTGAAAAAATCGACTTCGTGATTTCAACGGAAATATGTTTTAAGGTCCCCCGAACACGTTTTGATTATTTTCGCAATGATGTCTGTGTTTCAGCTGTGTGGCTGTTTGGAATTTTGTGGGTTCTCTAACTCAAAAACGTCTTATTAGATCAGCACAAAACTTTTGTTATAATATCAAGAACTGATTAGTTTTTGGCTAAGATTGATCAACCGGAAGTGGGGGTTTATTCTTGCAGCATCATCATCAGGTCGGGTTTTTTTACTATATATTTAGGTACAATTGGTATTTTCTCTAATTTTTTATAATTGTCGCGATTTATAATTTTAGCTCTTTTTACCGAGGGAATAAGGAGCGGAAAAGGCGTGCCAGTTACACCTGATGTCATCCACTTTTCTCCTCTCATCTTTTTACGCAGCACTTTTTTCTCTTCTTACTCGAATCCTTTTTGTCTTTCAACTGGCTCTCGAATGTGTTCTCTCCCTCCTTTCTTAGTCTATTTTTCGTCCATCCTTATAGGTCTGGATATTCCTCATTGGAGAAGGGACTTTTCCTTATACGGTTTCATTCTTCGCCTTGTCAAAATTATTTCTCCATTCTCCTTGAATTTGTATTCAAGATTTTTACCTTCATCTTAAAAAGTCAAACATTCTATCGTGTATATAATTTAATATTTTCATCCGCTCTATTACCATCTCATTAGTCTTCACATGAGGCCTTCGAGTGCTGTCGGCCTTTTTATAATCGGTTTTTCCTATCCGCTACCTTTTCCTTCTCATTCACAGCGATTTCCTTTAACCAATCCATCTCCTCGATTTTACTTCCTCATTCTCGGCGTGTTTTCTTTCGCGATCCACCCTTGTCCCTCGCTTCTCCGTCTCCTCCCTGTCTATGGACAATTCATTCTGCATCGACACATTTGACGTCAATTAAGTTTACTCGACGAGAACCTCCACCCTCCCTTGGAGAATTGAACCCGGCGCTCCTTGTTTATGGAGCGAGTTGGCTAGCCCGGAGCATGTGCGATATTTGATAGCTCGGTACAGCTACATAACGAAAAGGATGACGCAGCACATTTTATTAATAAACAAGTATTTTAAAACGCAAGGTTAGTTTGTAGCTTAACGTGATGATTACGCAAGAGCGGGGCAATTTTTGGTGTTTCGTCCAGACGTACATTTTATAGTAAACGGTTTAGTGATTAACTTCGCGTGGAAATACTAAGATGTTACGCATTGATGAAGGAAACAATCTTTGCTTATAGTCGAAAAGAGAGAAAGATTGAATCTCTTCCAACCGAATTCCCATTTTCTTAATCATGCAGGTTGGCCAAGTACCATCTCTCGATTTGGAATATAAATTTAGAGTAGTAGTTCTTCATGAAAAGTGAATTGTTTAAATTTTATCTACCCGAGACGATCGCGAAACGTGGTACGGCGATCGTTCTTATCTAGATTTTTTATCTACTGAATGCGAAGGAAGATAAGATTCGTAGAATTGTTGTCCCGGTATTTCCTACAGAGAGCGAGACTAGGCATCGCAACCGTGGGTCTGGAGGAATTTTTCACGGGCTTCGCGTCCTTCGGGACAAGTTACGGATTTTGGCGATACCGAGGTCGATGAGGAGGTGGAGGCCTTGGGAGGAGTCCATCGAGTGCCCACATCGGGATGCCATAAGAGGGATGCGAACAGGAAACGGGAGCGGCGGCGGACGTCTGTCCGTCGACGTCTCCGTGGGGAGGGGTAGAAAAGAGGACTCTGGACCAAGCCGCCGCCTTCCTTATTGAGTCATATGGGAGTTATCACAAGCAAAGCGAGTTTCCTGTCGAATTGGCCAGATTTAAGTCTACCGGAATGTGGGAGATACCAGTAGGAAATTACTGCGACTCTTAGGAAGTATTCTTCCCTTTCATAATCATACGGCAATCTCGGGCAAGGCAGACGTCATTCATTTGTTTCAAAGTCATGCCATATATAGAAACGTATCCGCAATAGTTATCCCGCTGCAAGTTGTGGTGGTCGTCAGGACACTATTCAAATACATTATATTTGAATGTCGCCAAATTTATTGCTAGCATAAAGGACCATTTACGTCACGGTTTAGGAAAGGTAGATAGATATACCTCGTTAAAATAGTGATGATGTGGAATATAGTGTGATGCGAGAGATGAAAAATAACTTTTCTTGCTCTGAAGACGGATATCTCAACTGGAATTTCATTTTCTTAGATTCAAGGCGGATTGAACTATACAAGCAACGGAGTGGTAATTAAACATGTTTTTTTTAACCCCTAGTTTGGATTCGAGCGCTGAAAGGAGTTGCTGTACGGCCAGGCACGTGTCGGATGAAAAAAGTCCACCTTTCTTACCATAAAAGTAATGCTGAGAACATTTAACAAATTCTGCTCTAATTGGGTGCTATACAAAATCATTGTCGAGTTTAGCCTCGACTTGGACTCGGTACCTCTAAATGTATGTCAATATCTATCTTCATTAATGAGTAAGGGGAACAAAAAAACAATTTCGTTTCTCTCCTAATTCGAAACTGCATCGAAAAGTGAAGGTCCTATGTGTCGTAATTTGGCCGAATGGTCGGTGGAAGGACCTAACGACAATCGCTAAGCTAAATCGGTATATTATTTTTGGAGAATTTTAGCCTCATCAAGTCTCATCTGTGTTAATCTTATTTTTCTGATATTTAAGGACGTTCGATGTAATTAATATTAATTTCAGCGACCTGAAACTCGTTGACGGTATTTCTCAGGACAGATTAATACATAGTCTCTCGAAACATTCACGATATCGTCTAAGTTATTAGTTTTATTGCCGTCAGGATGGGTGCATATGTCGAATTAATTAACTATTGTTAGGGAACTCACCAATATAGTATGGAATTCTTCAATTGCTTCTCAAACTTGAGGTATTATAAATATAACGCTCATAGATGACGATTAAATTCGCTTAAACAAAACTTAAGTTACGTTTCCTTGTTGTCATATTTGTTCAATTAATTAGTGTAAATTTTTGGTGCTATTTTCATGCTTATTGGATTAATTGTTTACCTTAATTTACTATACAGCACCTTGCAATGTAGTTTAGTTATAACTGTAATATTCTTCATCTTGCACAATAGTACACGGCCTGAGATAGAATGATTAAAGACTTGTAGGAATGCTCGGGCCTGATTCGTCGAATTTTAAATGTTGTGGAAGTACACGATTAATGTCTCGGACCAGTCACTTCATTTGATGTCATTGAAGAAGTTCAGCTTTTGTACGATCTCTGATCCGTAGAAGTTTCAGTAAAGCTTTGATTTGTATATTTTAGATATTATGTGGGAGGAAACTAAATCAACCCATGGACATGGGCGCGTCCAATCACGAGGCCTTTTCTTCATTCCTCTCAGCAAAACGAAAAGCCAAAGTAAGCGCACTTCAAATCGAACGCATCCATTTTCAACCAGTCCGTTAGGACATGAGACAGTAGTGGCGCCTGGAGTTAAACTTGGCGTCAGGTGACTCGTCAATGCCTTTCTCTTCGAGGAATGGAAGAGGAGATAATGGACTGCGTCGCGTGAAACGGAGGGAGAAGGGAGGGGCCGAGACGAGCGAGGGGCGGCGACGACACCCCTGTGGGTCGCAGGGGCAGATCGAAGGAACTTCCCGAGTGGTCACGGAGACTGCAGAGGGTGCAATCTCTAGGTCCCGACCCCATCCGACGAGACGAGGGGGTTGTTGGGATAGGTCCTCTCGGAGATCTCACACCTCGACTGCGTGCTCTTTCCCCTCTTTCCGACTTTCCTTCCTCTCTTCCCTACATCTCCTTCCTTGCGCTCTCCTCCCTCAATACTTCTCTCTCTCGACGCATCTGATGCACTCGAGTGGCGTGTGCTGATCCTGTAACGTCGCTGCTCCTCTCTCTGCAAGTATTCGAGGAAGACGACGTGTGTCCAACAGCTCGGGAGGTGCTTCTGGAAAAGTGAGTCGCTCCTTATAATCGGAGCGCCGTCTCTCTCCCCCCCCCCCCCTCCCGATGGATTCCATGCAGATTTTCATACGTCCTTGAAATCTTTCCCGCTATAATGACTAACCGACCCAGACAGGCGGTGTTTTTTTTGCGAAACGCGTGAATAATTCCTCCGGCCTTCATCCGTCGATTTGCTCTGTCCTTGACCCCCTCTTTTTGTCGAATCCGTTCGCGAGGCTTAGACGTGTATCGCACCCGTGGAGATCCCGTGTACCATCCTCAGGAAACTTTAAAGTTACGTAAGTATGAATCGCTGGATTTAAGCTGCTGTTATTTCGACGAAAGATAAGACTATCTTGCTGGATTTTGATTTTATAGTTCAATGGGGCACTCTGGAGTCTCTTGGCGGTAGTAAACTTTGGTGTGCAAGCCAAGTACAATCCCGTAATGTTTTATCTGCACTCGAAATCTTTTTCTCGAAAAAAAGACGCTCTTTGACTCGTATTAGGCATCTGCTTCCTCGATGGAGGGTATGGGACGAGTGTCTGCACGAGAGTGGTAACGGAGAGCGTCGGCGACTCTCCTCGGGAGCAAGCGACCCATGACCCAGTTTCGCGGGTTGTGGCGCGGCTGGTAATGTGTCTTACCGGAAGGTCGTAGAGGGTAATTATGGGAATTATCGAGGAGCCTTCGTTTGTCGCTCGTGGCAGATGCCATAGAGAACGCCGCATCGGGCACGCCAATTGAACGCCAAGTGCGAAAATCGGCGCTTTATGTGAAGTCCCTTACTCTCGATTCCTTTTATTCATTCCTGAAGAGTGTCTTCATCACGCCATGCAGTGATAGCTGGATCTGCGACCAAGTTAATTTTTTTTACCTCGAATGCGCAATTGTCAAGTATTAACGCATAAATACTGAGGTTATAGCGCTAAATTACTCCGCTGCTTTAATTTCCGATAGTCGATATTATTCAAAGAAATAGCGAGTTAATCTTTTTCATTTTTTGGTACCATTTTGTTAGTCCCGTTAGATACTTGTTTGCGGTGCTCGTTTGGTCTCGCTAAACATAGCATTCGATCGCGTTTACCCGTAGAATTTGAGTGCCATAAATTATCCTTCAAAGGATCACTTTGTCATGGCATCTTCCTGTTACTTCTATGTTGTTGTTTTGAGTTGGACTGGTTTTATAGTGAAAAGGCCCATAGGCGAATGTATACATAAATAAAGAATTTTCGGAGAGTTCGCGTGATGCTAGAAACTGTCGAAAGGACGGCACGCAACGGTAAAAGTGATAGCGTGCTAGAGAAGGTCCTAACGTGGGAGGCGGTTGCTGTGTGCCACGTGAAAGCCGGCGATGAGTGGAGGGGGGGGGCGGACGGGTGGAGAATGGGGCGAGGTGGAGTGGCAAGTGATTAGGTGTAGCTGCGTTGCATGCGATTTACGAGGACTTTTCAAGAGTCTATTGTGGAATCTCGGGAAGAACAAGGGAGGTGCGGAGTATGAGCTCGATCAGATGGGAGTGTTGAGAGGTAGAGATAGGGGCGGCCCGAGGTATTTTGGCCTCCCGGGCTGGAATCCACTGTTGAGATATTTTTAAAAAGACCTTGTTCATTAATTCATAACTTCATGAATGATAATGAAGAGTAAAAGGAATTTCAAGTAGATTCCCGCCCATTTCACTATATAAACTACTATCCAGAAGTTATTCATTTACAAGTAATGTATAGATAGATGATCGGGTAAGCGTCCCCAATACTTTGGCGCCCCGGGCAACCGTCCGGCTCGCCCTTACCTGGATAGAGGCATGGCTGGTGGAAGGATGGACGGACAGTGTGGAGGGTGGTGAAGGGTTTGGGGGAAGAGGCATTGTATAATGTGGCATTGGTGTCTGCCGCTTGCGTGTCCAAGGACGACTGCTCTTCCATATAGGCACCGCCGTCGAAGAATTCGCGGTTCGAAACGCGAAGATTGGATATCACGTATTTAAACCTTCTTACCAGAAATCACGCTATTGTTTCGCACATATAAAGCAGTACTGCGAAGTGAAAGTAAGCTCCTTGTGATTTGTTTGTTGCCAGCCATGTAGAGGAATAGAATGAAACAGTTGTTTTTCGATGTGGCGAATGTGAGAGTTAGAGGACTTTTAGAAAACGTGGACCTTGTTGGCGTGCAAAGTAGACCGTCGCTACCTTTTTGCTGGGCCTTTTGCCAAAATATTTAATGCCCTCTTCCCACATAATTCTAGGGATAATGATCATCGCGTGCTCTGGGTAAGGAAGGTAGACGTTTAATGAGTATCAGGAATAAGGTTTTTGTTTATAGAAAATGATTGTTTAATAAAAATGCACGAAGAAAAATGCGACGCCGGCCCGCAGTCTGCACCGGACTAGTGCCGCCGCACAGCTTACTCATATCGAAACAACCTGTACTGAATATATTGATGTAAGAGACGGTGGAAGGTGTGAGATAGTGTGTAAAAATGTTCGTTTAATCCTCAACTGTAACTTTCTCCTTACATTGTAAAGGATATCGCATAGATTAATATAATTTCATTTATTTATGACCTTTTGACAAGGATAGATATAACCCTGCGTGATTTAAAAAGTTTGGTCGAAATAAAGAATCGAAAAATTACATAAAAACGTTTATCACTTTTCTTGAAATGTTAACTGTAGGATCAGTAACGTCTTTCTCTTCAGCCGATTATGCGACGCGAATCACCTGACGCCTTCGCGATCGTCCTTAGGCAAAATTATAAATTCCCACTGCTTTTCCCGAGATTGGAAACGTTTAGCGGGTACTCGCGAAAACGTCGAGGCATATGTGACAAAAACCATTCAGTTTTTATGGGTCGACGCACTTTGCTGGAAATGAAAAGACTCGCTATCTCACTCTGTGGCCGCTTCCCGTGCGTCTCATGCACCATCCAGACACCGGTGAGGCGTGTTTGCGATTGCAGAGGACGCCGTGATCGAGCTCACCTTGTCCGCGCGGACTGTACGGAGGTGACGAAACTTGTTGATGACAAATGTGATGAATTGGGACGCGCGATCCTTGACTCCGCGGAATTCCATTCAAAATCTTGAGAAATTTGCCTTATTTGATTCTCCCGAACGATTGGTCGTAATTTTCTATCGACGAATTTATTTCAATTGCAACATGAATTATGGACGAATATCTAGTGTCGATATTAAATTATCAATTTACTCAGTGTGTTATATGCGTCCGACCTGTTAAAATAACTGAAAGTAATGATTTTAAATGGAGTAGTCGCAAATAAATCACTTTACAATATTACTGTAAACGTTATCACGTTGTGAAGTTGTTCAACTCATTTGAATTAACATCATCACGATATGGATGTTAAAAACTAAACTGTAAAAAATCAAATAACTGTCAGTCTTTAACGCCTGTGTGGGCTCGTTAAGGCAGCGCAACAAAACTTCTTTCTTGCAAATATACTTCCTTCGCTCTCCTGTCTTTCTGGAATGCGAGAATGCATCTACCTGAAATACACGTCAGCCACTTGTCGTACAGTAACAAACCGCATTCTGCGCCACTGTTCAAATAGGAATTCGATTCGGAAAGCGGCTGCTAGGGCGTTATCCGATCGTATCGTTCGATAATTCTCTTTCGCGAACCGTCTTGGAGCACGTCCACTTTCTCGCTAGCATTTTAGCGTCGGCATGTTTTGATTCATGCCCTCGGGTCGAAATATCAGGAATCCTTTTGGGTTCGGAAAGGATGCTGATGAAGATAACGCCTTGCTTATAGGAAGGGGGTGGAATAGGAAGTCATTACCGGAAAGACGTCAAGAAGCTAGGGGAGCCGGCTGTAGGTTAAATTTAGAACGGGCCAACTCAGCTGTGAGACGTCGGATTAAATTAGAACTCGCGATTTTATAGCTAGATATAAATCTCAAGGACGAGAAGAAAAGAGCGGTGGGTCTCAAGAATATGACAGAATTCCGCCAAACCGTGAACGAGCGTGCATCGACGGGTAAAACTGCCTCTTAAAAACCTCGCGGGAGACATCGAACGGTTGTTTGGAATCTTAAAAGACGCCCAAGGATGAAATTGGCATTTAAAGGATTAAAAATTGCGTCCGTTTCGCGGCGAGTGGTGTTAAGTCTCTCCACTGCTTTTATTCACCTAGCGCGGATGCTCACCACGAGATCACGCTCGGTTCGCCCTTGAGAGAGGGTGAACCCTTGCTAAAAATACGTACTCCCCTTATGGGTTCCACTTTGATTAAAAAATTTCTCTCCCGTGACTCGATTTGCAATCGTGCTGAGTGGAAGTTCCCTTTTTCGAAACGTTGAGGCTGCCAACACTTGAGTTTCTCCGCGAAAGTCGACTTTTTTTTATAAAATGCCGAGCGCCGCTTGATTGCCTTAAATCTCGTAAATGCTGAAAGGTGCCGGTCTAGTGGAAATTGTCGGAAATGTGTGGAACATCCAGGAAGAACCATCGTAATGATCTTAAAAATCGATCGCTATAGATTTTTTTTAACGTTCTGGTTTGAAAAGTTATAGATTTTTCCTAGCGCTGCTTCGTGGCGCTTATGAAGGATTAAAAATTATCGGCATGTCTTATCTACTTCCGCTTTCCAAGTTGACGTAATGATAGCGCTGGTGAGGGGTTTCTTAGCGGCGAGAAAAAAATGGGCTCGATTATATTATATATTGGGATTAACGACTGATTTATTGTTAATCGCTCTTCGACGCCATAGAGTAAATTACCTCCCCGCCCCGTGAAATAATCTAGCGTGCGAAGCCATCAGTCTCAAAGTCGTTCAAGCGCCTATTACCTCCCTATCTGCATTGTTATTTCAAGGAATTTAACCTTTTTAATTTTGAATGTCACAGCGACCGCGAGAAAATCTAATTGCCAAGCGATTTGAAACCGAGCACACGTCCTCCTTGCCTCCCTCGCCATTGGAAGCCAGCCAATGGCAGTGGAATTTATGAGCGCTTGGTTGCTACGAGAGCCTCGCGAGCCATTTGATTGCAGGGCAAGAAAGCTCACAATTGATGAAATTCTCGATTCCGTCATTAAAGGCCGGAACGTCTTTCAACTTCGACTGCTAGTCATAACAAGCGACGCTCGATCGCGCCGTTTCAAGGTTTACCTTTTAACCTTATAACATTTTTGTAGATATTAAAAAATTGTTCACCAAATTCAAGAAGTTCATCAGTAATAATCTTGGATGTTTACTAGTTTTGCGATATCTTTTAAAATGCCATTTGCCGCTCTTCGGGGTTCTTTCATTTCTCGAGGATAATTTGGGATGGACGAACATGCCGAAATCGAGCTTATTGGATAACTTCTTAACCCACCAGGGCATCCATGTTCCGATGAAATATTGCCAAATTAAAAGAAAACGGCGAAAGATTTGATTTGTTACCATATTGTTTTTATTTTGAAGATAAATGTTTGCGGAAAAATTTGGCAATTTGGCGGTTTTTATTAGTTTTTAATTTTAGCACTCTTGAATAACGCCACTGTTCGAGCCGAGATTGCCCTTTTAACCTTCTCGATTTTAAAATGCGTCGCTTAAATAAGAGGTTTCGTTGAATTTTCCTTTGAGAAGATTGGCGCTTCGAAGGAGTGACATTAGCACTCTGTCTCGCGAATAATATAGCTGCGCTATGGCCCCCGCCAGCTTCTATGAAAGTGTTCATCAGTGCTCATAGTCACGACCGCCGGAGTTCTCTCTGACGCAGTAAGGTATTCATGTAGAACCTCGATCGAAGAGAGGGTCCTACGAGGAGTTTTGGCGATCCCATTGGATCCTCGAGAGAAGGAAGCGGGAGCAGTGCGGAGGGAGGGAGGGTGGGATGAGAGGGAGGATAGGAAGCGAACGGGCATTCCGCCTTTCTTTACCACCCTCCCTCTCTCCACCTCTCTCCCCCTCTCCATCTCTCTCCCCCTCTCCATCTCTCTCCCCCTCTCCATCTCTCTCCCCCTCCATCTCTCTCTCCCCCTCCATCTCTCTCTCCCCCTCTCCATCTCTCTCTCCCTCTCCATCTCTCTCTCCCTCTCTCTCTCCCTCTCCATCTCTCCCCCCTCTCTCCCCCCCTCCCCCCTCTCTCCCCCCCTCCCCCCTCTCTCCCCCCCTCCCCCCCTCTCCCCCCTCCCCCTCCCCCCTCTCTCCCCCCTCCCCCCTCTCTCCCCCCTCTCTCTCCTCCCCCTCCCTCTCCTCCCTCTCTCCCCCCTATCTCTCCTCCCCCTCCCTCTCCTCCCCCTCCCCCCTCTCTCTCCTCCCCCTCCCCCCTCTCTCTCCTCCCCCTCCCCCCTCTCTCTCCTCCCCCTCCCCATCTCTCCCCCCCTCTCTCTCTCTACTCCTCTCTCCCTCTCTGTACCTTCCTCTCTTCCACTGCTTTCCCCCCTTCCCTGCTTCCCTCTTTCTCCTTTCTTCCCTTCCTCCCTTTTTTCTCCTTTCTTCCCTTCCTCCCTTTTTCTCCTTTCTTCCCTCCCTCCCTTTTTTCTCTTTTTTCTTCCCTTTTTTCTCTTCCTTTTTTCTCTTCCTTCTTTCTTCCCTTTCTTCCCTTTTTTCTTTCTTTCCTCCCTCCCTTTCCCTTACTTTCTCTCTCACTTAATCTCGAGATGCCAGGGAGCTGATATATATCGCTTTCCTGGAAAGACGAGTCCATCCTTAACGTTTTTATCCCCTTTAAATACTCCTCCCATTCCTTTTCCCCTTTCTACTTTTCCACGTTCCCTTCGCATTTCGTTTCCTCTCTTAATTATCCCGCTCCTCGCTCAGTTCTCGACACTTTCCCATTTTTACTTAAATTCTTGTCCCTGCTCGTCACGCTCTTTCCATCTTTTTCCATGCTATCCTTCGCCCTTGTTTCTTGCGTTCATCTTCTATTTTATTTACGCCATTTAGCTTTTTACCAGTCTTTCTTCTCTCATTCCTCCTTTTCCCGTTGTATTTCTCGACTTTTGTCCCTCTTGTGAGGATATCCTCCTACGCAGGTCGCGGTTTACGTATCTTACGAGGTCGTGTATGTGTTTTGTATGGGTTCATTCATCCTCTCCACCTCTTTTCGCCCTCCCCCAACTCCTCCTATCTCTGCACCCCTCTCCTCCTATCTCCGCACCCCTCTCCTCCTATCTCCGCACCCCTCTCCTTCTGCCTCTTCCTATTTCTATCTCTTCTCTTCGTCCAATTTTACACTCTCTTGACTCCCACTCGTATCCCTTTATGTCCTAGCTCGCTTTCGCGCTTCCTTCACTTTTTTTCGCATTTTACTACCATCCTTTATTTTTTGCCAGGCACTGGACACATTTTAGTTCCTTCTGTTGTTATTCTAGGCTTCGTCACCGTTTTTCCGCCCTCTTAATGCGATTTTTGCCCCATTTCTAATGTTTTTATACCCATTAATTTGTTTATTCCGTCCGCCATTGCGAATGTCCAATTTGCACGTTTTGTCGCCATCTCACTCCTCCGTTCTCTTTGGCCGATTTTCATGTTGTGAAGCGGAGGTCGCGATAGAATTTGACAATTATAGTTTTAATCAGTTTTCTTTCTCCCTCGTCGCAAGTTACAATTAAGAAGTCTCTTCCGAGTCGGTGGAGTTCTTTTTAAATGCTCGTCACATAGTTCTGCGGTTGTTTCCTCAGCCTCGATTGACGTAATTTCTGGATAGCAAAGTAGGAAATTGTTTGCCTTAAGGATTTCGTCAAGGTTGGACGATTTTGCACGTGCACAGAATCATTATAGGAGGGCATTTATTTCTCGCCCGAATTATAGAAGGTATTAACTTATATAAGGTATGTCTCCAAAATTAGGGAAGTTTTCGAAGATAGCGGATTTAATATGGCGAGAAATCTTTTTCGGCCCTCTCCGTTTCTCTACACAATTTTCTTGTTATAATTGCTCTCTCTATACAATGAAGCCATAGGAGTCTCCCTACAAGTCATCGTATCGGTTTATTCTTCCCTCCGCCCCCCTCCTTTTCCGTCCGCGAGTCCGATTCTTAGCAGTCGCTGGGACCAGTTTCGCCGCCTTTCGAGGGGAAGGGAAATTGCTGTTTGAGAGGAGAGGAACGGAGAGAGGGAGGGAGAAAGAGGGGAAGGAGATGTTGGTGCTATTAATAGCGTATCTCTGGACGCGATTTCTCTCTTGCCCTCTCTCTCCTCATAGCAACAGCTGTGGTCCTCTTATTCCTGAGCTGATGTTTAGCAGAGGTGGGACTATTCGAGTGCGCCGAGTTAATGTCTCCTGCCACGTGCGCCACTTTGCGAGGTCTCTCTTAAGCGCGAAGATGCGAAATATTAGCCCGAATATCTAAGCTCGCGGCGGGTCATTTTTTACATATCTACCGCGCTGGAGACGAGGGTCAGGGGAGCGGGGCACTCGCCTATGGCGCAGCACACTTATGTAGATGCGCAGCGAATTACAATTTGAATTTTTAAGTGTAACGTTTTATATTATAAAATATTTTTTTTAATTTACTTGTACACTGTAATTAAACTGCTGATTTGAGAGTTTACACGTTGATCCAAACAGAACTTATGATGCCTACTTTCCATTTAATAATTTATTTAATACTTATATTGGCTTTAATAGCATTAAAGTCATCGCGAATATGTAGATTTTTGTGTTCACAAATTTCATTATTTAGCGTTATAAAATACTACAAATACATTCGAACGGAATATTTAATTGATCACGCGTATTTGTGCGGAAAAATAACGCGTGTACGTATTAGAATATACCGAATCCAACAATAGTTGTTGTTATGGCAACACAGTCGTAACGAGTGATAAGATCTGCAAAATCGCCAGTATTTACGCGAAATTCTAAGAAATACAACGGGTAAGCAAAATTCTAAGATAAAAATACGAATTTTCATTCCTTTCCTCAGAGAATAGTATAAAACTCGCTCCGATATTACAATTCTAAGATATTTAAATGTGCAAGAGAAAATTATCCTGCACGATGGATTTCAGATTTCCCGTGTAAATCAAATGGGAAGGATAATTCCTGGAATCGAACCCGGGACTTCAATCTTCGAATCAAAAACTATCCTCGGGAGCTTGTTCCATGTAACAAACCTTGACTAGGGTGCAAAAATATCTTTTTCCAGCTCTGGCTGGTGTTAACCTTATAAGTGCCTCCTCGGTTGAAATCTCCATATTGTATTAACAGCATTAATTATTTTAAAGAGATGGGAAAAATTAAGCTCAGCCTAAGCTTCCAGTTGATATCGCGATCCCCAAAAGATTTCAAAGATAAATTTTATTTTCCTCGTTACGTTTAATCCTATTGTTTTTTCGTGATTGTTACAATTTTATCTTCCTGAGATTAAATAGAAGTCTCAAGTTCCTTAAGCTGTCTGCCGCTAGGCTTTAACGGGATAACATATTTCGGAGACTTTTTCGCACAGCTGGCGGAGTTTCGAATTTGCGATTGCAGAGGCAGTTGGAAATTTCAGGGAGACGCCGGCGTTTTGTTATCGCAGTTGGGAGATGGTGGCGACGTTGGCCTGACAGTGGAGGAGGAATGTAATCACGGCCAGATAAAAACGCGCAATGGGAGAATTAAGTTTTTATCGCGTAATTTCCGTTGCCGGCGTCAGCTTAACGCGGGGACCGTAAAAAAATTCGTTCCGACTCGCGAAAATTTCTGCTGCCGGGATTCAAGCAGGGTCAACACTGGTCTCTTTTTACGGCTTTCGAATTTCATTTCTCTAGTGGTTTTTTTCGTCCCTACTATTTTGGTAGTCTACCGCTCCAGTATGTCCGCTGTTTCTCTAATTACCTGAGGCATTTTTCAAATTCTTTTATAAGCTAATCACCGTTATGCTTAAAGTCGTCTTTTTACCATATTTCCAAAACGCGTTGATTTGCGTTTTATTAATATTGGTTATAGTTTAATATGTCTACCATGCGATTTCCCATGCTTTGGCATTTTTTTCTTCGATAGTAACTTTTAAGACTTTTTCTTCATTGTGGAACTTCTTTATACTTATTCTCCGGGAATTTTAGTGCAATGATTAATTAGATAGCAATGTATTCAGAACGATTTTTATTCATCGATTTAAGATTTTGACCCTACATTATTTTTTACAAAATATCACTTACCACCCAGAACGAGGTATTCATTTAAGCGTCTCTCTGTAACATTTTGTGCTTCATATCACAAAATGCCCCATTTTAATGACGGCAATTAGAACTAAGAGAGCGGCATAAAATCGGAAACACCTCGGTCCTACCACGGCGGCGACGTATATTATCTACGTCAAAATCTGAGCCGTTCACGATGGCACCATAAGTTTGTAGATCTCATGCTTATGTCAATTAACAAGTTCCAATTGCGCCCTTCTGTTTGATAGTGTGTGATGCGATAATCGGTGGCAGGATGTACACAGTTTTCGCACTAAGTGGCTAAGTGAACCGAAATCAAAATTTAAATTCGAGTGCCGCCGTCCCTCCACTTGGGCGGGTTGCGGAAGTTCCGACCCCTGTAGTTAGTTGGTGCTGCTACTGTCAAGGGTGCCCATCTCCATAAAAATAAGCGTCCTTGGCGATGCTAATCCTTACCTCTCTCTCTTTCTCTTAACTTCTCTATCGATTAATAATTTGCTGGAAATATCTCGGTCTTTTTTCATTTTCTTTACATATTATTTCTATTTTCTGTTCTTTTTCTTTCGATAAATAAAACTAAGTTTAGCATTTTCTTCCGATATTCAAACGCTACACAATTCCTTCGACAAGAATAATGATCGTTAAACAGATATTATCGAATCTAGAACAAGCAATTAAAAAATGCACCTGAAGCAAGAAAATGTTTTAAATTGCTTGTTCTTGAATGTTTCAGCCATAAGACGAGCTCAATAGTTCCCCTGTTGAATTAGATTTTACTGATGTTTTACAACAATTATTTCCGCTTAATTTGAAGGTTTTTAATTCAGAAGCGAATATTAGACCTAGCATTTTGTCCGTAAGTCATGTAGTCGTAAAACGCTTAAGCAAGATGGACACTTCAATTATAAATGATTCGCACTGAGTGAGTGAACGACTAGTGAAGTACCATTGAAATTGAAACGAGCGGATTTAACACGGTTTTATGGGTACGGAAGTTACCTAGATAAGCTGTCCGCCTAAATTGATAGTTCTTGTTTTCTTGAGCTTAGCCCTTTTAATTAAATGAAATTGAAGAATTCCTATGCTTCTATAAAAATAGAACTGTTTGTGCTACGTCATTTTAGTTTAATTCTCATCGGCTTGAATTCCGTAGAGCTAAATTTCAGTTGTTTCAACGTCATTGCTGGTCGCAATTTCCGCCCTATTTTTAGGCTCTTTTCTTATAAAGCGAGAAATATTTTAATCACACTGTATCAGTTCCGCCCTGCGTTGTAACCAGTAGTCGAATCTGTTGAATTTAAGAAATTACTGGGGTCATCTAATAGGGTGGTGGAAATACTGAGATTGCGGTGATTCATTAAGGTCGGGTGTTGCAAAAATTTTTCTTGTCCGAATCGAGTTTGCTTATTGTTTTATATTAGTTGAGTTACATTTTTAACGAGTTTTCCGCCATCGTATTTCTCGCGAATTTTCTCCCCGAACGATTGTGTGTGTTCGTCGCTTGATTGCAAGAATACGTAACTTACATACTTCCTTTCGGGAATTGGATGCGTCGTCGGTTCCTAGTAAAGCTTTTTTTATCCTCCAACATTTCTTCCGTCACTTTCCTTTTCTTCCTGCAAGTTTTCTGTCATTGCCCACGACTTTGTATTCATCTGTCATTCCCTGTACTATCATATCGTGCATCACCTTGTCCCTTGGCATCGTTTCCTCGCAATTGGCATCTTATGTGGAGTTCTTTCTTCAGTTCGCTTGATAAATTACTCGATTCCTTTAAATTCTCCACATTTCCTACTCAAGGTCTGAGTTACTCATGTCATAATGCATTAGTTGTTCAAGTTTAATTGCCATATTATTCCTTAATCCCTCGCATTTCTTGTCCGAACCATATGAAGCGTATTTTAATTGCCTTTGCCATCGACACGTTTTGACAAATACTCTATAGTATCGCATCATAGAATACCTATATTCTTTGTTCTAAGAAGTTTATAATTATTTTTTGTTATAGAAGCAGAATTCTTGTTTAAGTTTACGATAAAATTTTTGCCCTAATATTTTATTCGATGCTCGGCGTTGGAAAAGAATCTGAAGTGGAAAATCTCGTACAAAAGACAAAATTTATGATCCTGGACTTCTAATTGTTTGATGTTTTCATAAAAAAGGCTTCCGGTTGGAATGGGCCTAGTGAAAACTCCATGTCACGCGAGCGGGAATGTGTATATATGTCCACGCGCGCGTGATCCACTTAGAAAGTCGCCGCTTTCACCTATCGCCGCCGTGCACCGCGACGCGCTAGCTGCGACTCCCTCGAGAATCCTAGAGTTATTCTGAAAAAACAGCAGTTCATGTACTTTTGAACGATTTCCCTCATTTCAGCGAATTGTTTTCCGGCGTAATTTAGTGTTCATGCATTTTTACCATTTTCGAAAAAAAAATTGCCCATTCTAGGCTAGAGAGCTAAGCTGCACGCGTTCTTCACATAAAGTTGTGTTCTCAGCGCCATCTATCGTGATTTAAGTGCACATGATGACATGTTAGCGTGTGCGTAGAGGGAAATCGTGGGAACAGCCTCCAAATATGTAAATATCTATTGTATCAGTTAGGTTTTTCCTCCTTTCTAACGTGATGTGTCGTTGACCCTATGAATACCGATCCATTCCTCGCCGTAGATCGGGTCCGGGTATCATGGAAAGCTTTATACAGATCGTAAATCGGAGGGACCGATAAACGAAACGATCATAAATGAAGTGAAAGTGATGGGTCTTGGGCATAATGGAAAATTTTATAGAGTAGTTAAATGGTTTATTGGTTTGGTACATGATCAGGGGTGAGTGCCGAATCTCAAGAAATATCAGCTTATTAAAGAGTAAATGGCGGCTTTACGAGTATCCTCGGAGAAGCTTTTACAATCCAGTCGAAATTGACGGAAACTGCCGGAGGATCTCATCCTTAAATGGTTTGATAAAGGTTGTCGATGATATATAAATATATATTCGTGCATGCCATCCGGAGACCGCTCTAATTGATTAAATGAATGTACATAATTGCCCGTGTATAATTTCCCATGAAGAACCGATTATATAAAATAATGCTCGCGGCATTCACGGAATGTTATGTGAATCACGCGTTGTAAAAAAAATAGAACAGCGAATTCAGATCGCAAGAGACCTTAATTGGTTTATTTTCGTCTCGGTATTATTTTTATCCGAGAAGTCGATTGCGTGGCGTTCGCTTTCTCTTTCTCAGGCAGTCGACGCACAATCTGGATTCTCGGAACTCGCAATTACGGTTTACCTCCATTTTTTTGCCGATAAACTTTTTTCCTATCCTGGATAGATAGGAGCGGTTATCAATTTCGCCGAAGTCTTGAATCAATGAAGATGTCGTTCTTACGCTGCTATCATTCATTAACGTTGTTCTTACACGAATTATCTCAAGAGGCGTTTTCAAGAAATTATCGCTATTTTCCGGTCTAATGACTTCGCAAGATTCCATCGAAGTTAACGACGTATCATTTGACACAGTTGGTGAGAATTCTAAATTTAAAGGTTCACCGATAATTGCTGTTGTCTGATAATTTTCTGGTTGTCTATATATAAATATAACCATGTTCTTAATATAACGTTTGAATTTCAAGGACATTAATTTCGGACAGATTTGTCGAAATCCGAACTTTCTCTTTAAAAAGCTATATTTGGGGGTTGAAAATCGACCTATCCGAGCGTGCAGTAGCAGCCGTGAAATTACTTAATTCTTGCGGATCAACAGCACGTGAAATGCGTTTCTATCATCACTCTTCCTCATAAAAAAAGGCTACCGTGCTTTTTTCCGCTAGGACACGGATGACCGACTCTACTCGACTTCATTCATTGCTAAGAGGAACGCATCCGCTTGACTGCAGAGGCATTTTGCGGAATGGGTTTGTACGACTAGAACCGCAAAAAAAACTTGCTACTTAAAATTAGCGACATTTTTTTTGGACGCCCTGTGCGTGATTTTTCTGTTGGCGCGATTTTATTACATTTCTGCCCATACTTATTTATCGAAATGTGAAATAGATTCTTAGGGAATCCATTGATCAAAACTTGGAAAATGAACTGCGAATAAGATACATTTATTATTTTTTGCAAATGCAGCGTAATAAGCATTAAGTAATTATAGCTTTATTTTTGTTTATTAATCAGGTTCTTGAAATAAAAGTTGCGAGTCTGCATGTTTTTTGTTAGTGTCACGTTTCCAGAGAGCTCAACTCAATTACTGCAGAATGTTTTTGGCGGTAAATTGGTGCAATTAGGGCAGACTCAATGTCGGCAATCTGCAGATAAGAAGGCGCTCGACTGCGAGGATGTGTCGCGGAATAGACTTCTCTGGATCTTTCAGCTTTCCCCATCTCTTCAAACTTGCAATAACGAGTTTTTAAAATTTTAGCGGAAAGGAACGAGCGTCTCAATTTCCGCAGTTTGCCTTGAATCGAGCGTGGGGGAGTGTGTCGTCGTGCGCTTGTATCATCTCATCTCCCGTTAAATGGCACAGGACGAATCTAACCCCTATCCGCCGGGTATGGCGACCTGAGGGAGAGGGGGTGGAGAAATGTAGAAGGGTGAGGCACCACGTCCCTCTGGTGCGCCTGCTCGAGCTACCGGGGCGTGCCTTTAAGTGAGAAGGAAGGAAGGGTTAACTGTGAGCTTTGAAAGTGCGCTTATTTGCAAAAAAACTTCGCTTTTTTCTGTAAATGTCTAATTCGTGGGTTAATTAGTCGGGGAAGCTTCTTAATGATTCATTCACGTATCGTGCTGTGAATTAGTTTAAGTTTATATCAATCAAGCTGTCACAAAATTTATGGATGATTCCGAATTGTAATATGGAATCGAGGGTCGTAATTCAAATATTTAACGACGAGATGGCGATAAAAACTCCAAGGTCGTAATGAGCTAACATGGCACGAGTTAAATTAGTCAATAGGGCCGATATGCATATCAAGGTAGCGCAGGGGATCCCTTTTCAAATAAATGCGCATCCACGAATATTTTTCGCCTTCCCCTATTCATGAATTTCTTCTCTCACACCCGACGACGTGCGAGCGGTCCGTTGAATAATGGCGCCCGCCGGGAACAATGGGAGCGGCGAGGACGTCTCCCGATGGTGGGATGGGTTTGGCGTCTTGCTGGATATGAACGCTAGGCGGGGGCGTGGAAGTTGGGAGAAGAACTCGTTCGCGCGGGGTGGCGGTGTTGATTCTCCGGACACGCGAGACACCGCTCTTCGCGTCGGAACGCGTGGGGCACGCGGGCGTGTAATCCTGCACCACCTCATCCGCGCACCTTCCATTCATCGCGTGCCAAGCGTACCCTTTCGACGCGGTAACTCTATATCGCCTTCCGCGGTGCACCAGAGGGTGAAAACAGTCCCTGCGACCTCCCGGCCCCCGTTTATGAGGGTGTAGGAGGGCGAGGTGGGGGGGATGTCGGAGGGGGATGGTGCGGTGAAACTCGCCGGGAGCGAAGGTGCCGCGGCGCGCTCGAGAGGCGACCCCAGTTTCTCTTTGCCCCTCTGTGTGTGATAACCGCCACGGGCTCGGCTCCTCTTCGCCCCCAAGAGGAGGGTAGCGGCTCGTTCCCCGACGGTAGTCCCCGACCGATGGGTCCATTCGAACCGCATGGCCATGCTCTCCAGGATCGGCCGCGACAAGAGGTGAATAGGCGCACGACCAACGAAAAATAAAGTTGGACGAGTTAACTCGACAGTCTTGTTATTGGCTTAGAAAATTATCCGTAGGGTTCCTTGGCGACGATTTTCCAATTATTTTGGTCGATTTTAATCTTGAAGATACACGAATGGAATCGATTTTTAAATGGGCGTAGGATGCAACGTATTGCGGGCGCAGAAATTGGCGATAGACAGCGAGCGGAAGGAAAACAGACCCACTTTAGTTTTGAGGAATGTCGAATGGGATTCTCTTCGGAATCCGTCGCGCAAAAAGCTTGCGATGATGTAATTTTCTTGTTTCATTTTCCTGTCACGCATGGGAATCGCTTTTTTTCTGCCTACAAATCCTGTTTCTGGAGATGTTTCCAGTTCGACATACGCAACATAACGTAATTATTGGTGTAAGAGGTGTTTGCGTAGGCGTAGAACTTTTTTGTGTCGTAATGGTCGGCTCGAGATTTATTTCTGGCGTTAAATTGCTCTAGTCCCGCATCCATGCTATCACGGAAGAATGAAGGAAACTGATGACATTTGTGCAATGGCATTGAATTGCCAATATTTTTAAATAGAACATTTGATCGATGTCATTTTAAGAGCAATATGGTCGGTTTTTTTGATTCAATAACCCCAGCAGTCCTTTGATACAAGTTTTCCATTAGATCGGTACATGAAATGTAAGTCCGGTTTATGTCACACAGGCCTAATTCGTATTGTCATTGCGTCGTTTTCATGAGATTGCAATGAAGGCATGGTGTGCTAAAAGTCTCCCATTAATACATTATATACATATATATATTCAATATGCGAAAAGCTGTTACCAATAAGTTAACCTTTGAGGATTTAATAGATGCTCTTGGTTGAGGATCGTTACAAAATTGACGTCACCGGGCTTTATCACCAGCTATAAAGTAAATTTAGAAGGGGTCCATCCAGCGAAAGACGGCGAATTTAACTATGGTGCTTTCAGGATATACGCGATGCTGCCGTAAAGGAGCGCTTTTTATTGTAGGAGTTCCTTTTTCCCCCAAGGTGACTACTATTATTCGATCGATTTCATTTACTTGGCAGTTGCATCTTTACGAGTTTCGCAAGTAGTTTTTGCCGTCCTCGCGAATTTTCAACTGTCACACGCGTTATTCGGCGTCCTTAGGTCTGTTTTGATCGATCGATGCGCCATCTACTCGTCGAAGGGGGTCGTTGGCGACGTGCGGGGAGGAGGAGGGTGGTTTACACTCGCGGTTACGTTGCATTAATAAAGCCGCGGAATCCCCGCGGCATAAGTACCTGGGATTGGTCCGGTTACTGCAGATATGCAAATCTTTAAGTGTGGTGTGTCGGAACCGGCGTGTTACCGACCTGCACTGCGTCATATATCCGCGGATAAATGGCGTTCCTGCAGCTATGCTAAAGATTATGCGAACCTTATGAAAGACCGTGGATATGCAGGCAGAAAAATGAACGAATTTAGTTTTTGTTTCCAAATCACACGGGATTCTGCAAATTATTCTTTAACATATGCTACTCTTTCCTAAAGGTTTGCGTAATTGTTGTATACTTGGCGACGACGTCGCGGAAAATAATCAAGGTTTCCAAAGTGTTGAAAACAGATCGAAAGACTCGTTCCTTTTCCAAGTGTGGTTGCCTCAGTATAACTAATTTATCATTTTCTAAGTGGGATAAATTTACTATAGTTAGCTAAGACAGGACTCCTCTCCTCTGCAACAGGTGGCCGATGGTCTCCCTGGCCATGCCCGCGGAATACGACAGCGTGGTGGCGGCTAGCCCTCCAGTCTTCTCACACAGCCCACCGACTCCAGGAGGAGGATCTGGGGGCTTCCTCTCAAACTATGGCCACTTCCGCTTCGAGACCGATCCCTGGCAGCATCACCATTACAACCACAATAATTACCGTCAGTTAAACTCTTGGGCCCCGGTCACCAGAAGGCAGGACAGCTACCGCCGTCCCACTCCTCCCTCGCTACCTCTCACAATCCCTCAGGTGAACAAGGCCAGTCCACGGAGGCCATGCCTGGTGGTTCGTCCAGAGGAGGCGACGTCGCCGGAGAGCAGTCCAGAAGAACCCACGAGTCCCACGCGGCTCAAGAAGAAAGTGGTGTTCGCTGATGACCGCGGTCTTTCGCTCACACAGGTTAGGAAACGATCGGTCAGAAATCAATCGTTTAATTTGAATCATACGCTCGATGACCCTGTTGTTCGTTTTCATTTCTATTTTTAAAAAATACTTGTCTCAGGTATCTCCAATACCAACAACGTTTTTTCAGCCATAAGACGAGCTCTATAATTCCCCGTTGAACTTATTCTAATCATGTTTAACGATTTTGGCCTTCTAAGCTCTCCTTTGAAGCTCATAAATTTCTCAGCATTACTCGTTATGTTGCATTTAGAGAATCGATGGTAGTAAAGTCAACGCGAGCCAATGATCGATGGTTGGCATTGATCTATTGCCTCCATTACTGGGATATTTTCATAATGTAATTCGGGCTTTTCTAAATGCACAACTATTTGGAGTTGCATCTTTATTTTCTCTTTGCATCTCCTCTTGCATATTCCTCAATATAAAAATTAAATCCCAGTGGAAATGGAAATACGAAATGTTGTTCTCCATTTCTTTAATTTTTCTATCAACTCGTTTAGTTTTCATATGGTTCGCTTGCTTGCATCCCTCGCTGCTGCTGAATTAAAACTGCCCATATACATTAGTCTGTAACATATATTAATGTAGTAAATGTTTTTAATTAATGGAAGTGGAAATTTTTCTCGATGGGCAATTAAAAATAATTTAATTCGATATGGGAGAAAATATTAAGAGAAAGTATCTTATTATTATCTTGTTGAATATTTTGGGTTACTATTTCAAAGATTCTCATCAGATTAGTAAACTTTGTCGTATTCGTCATGTTTTGCATAATTTGAGGAAAATTCAAATAAAATCACCGAAGCTTATATACGCTTGTAAATTTTAGCTTTTTTCGCTTAGTGCATAATATCAAGGAAAAGATTACGCGATAAAATTTCCATATTTAGGGGCAAAAACTGGACGAGTCGAGCTCCGCTACTAATTTCGCATTTTATTTTTGTATTGTCAGTACTCGTTATGCAATGTGGTGGTAATAGTTCAAATAGTTCATGCACTCCGGTCATGGCCACGGCGTCCATTTACATATGCCGCGAGTCCTTATTTTCGCATCTTTCTTCTTCCAGGTACGCGTGATGCGCGAGCCGTCAGACTGCCCTCCCCTCTGGACGCTCGAATTCCTCGCCCAGGTGACGCGCGGCGTTGCGGCTGCAGCGGCGGCGGCATCGTCGGACGGCAGCGCGTGGGAGACGTCCTTCTCGCAGCCGGCCGCCGATTACCTCGCCTTCCGACGCCGCCTTGACTCGTCTTGCGTCTCGTTAGAGAACGCCGTGGTCGTCATGGGCGACACCTCGGAAGATTCTTCGGCCGCCCTCGTGGGGACCGTCAAAGTCAGAAACCTCGCCTTCCATAAAGAGGTCTCCCTTCGTCACTCTTTCGACAACTGGGCTTCTCACGGGGACGTGGAATGTTCTTTCGTTCCCTCTTCTCCACATCTCTCCCCACCTGCACTCTACGACACATTCTCCTTCAGCCTGAAGCTCCCAAGCAATACGAGGCGGTTAGAGTTCTGCGTTCGCTTCCGTTGCGAAGGATCCGAGTACTGGGACAACAACGAGGGTAGAAACTACGTGGTGGCGAGGCCGGCGGCGGTGCCCGATACGGGGGCGGCGTCGGCCGTGGCCGCTGCCGCCTCTTTGGCCGCGGCTTCTTCTCTCGCCCGCCACGCCCAAAGGAAATTCGACGATGCCGTCCATGCGAAAGTTTCGACGTGGTCGGAGTTCGCGAGTTGGAACCACTTGGTGAACGACGCTCCGTATTGGTGATGGGAGGAGCAAAGGCGCCGGTGGAATGCCGGAGTATCGATAACGGGGCTACCTGTCGGTGGACGATAGAGGTGAGCGGGAAACATTTGAATACCGCACATGTTAGAGTAGTGCTCTCGGAGTCATCCTCTGTTGGATGGTTGCTATTGAATTTTTCATGGAAGGACGTGTTCGGAGGAATTTGGATCCTCGGGAACATAAATTGACACGTTTGTGCAAATTTTTTGCAGTATAACTTAGCGCCGTGCGTTGGCATTATGGGAAATTTGGAGGATTCTGTGGGGGCCACTTAAGCCGGGCCTGTCATTGGCCCTGTATCGTTATAAGTCCTTGCTGAAGTTGCCGAGAATAAAGCTGTCACGGCCACAAATTAATCATATTTGTATGGCCATCAGAAGTTCGATTCCGGATAATAATATATTTTTTAGTATCTTGATGTACTACATTTGACTCTTACTCCAACGCAAATTCACTTAAATCTGAAGGTGGTGTTTGATTTCAATTCGCATTCGTGCGCCCAAGATATATATGGTTGTCTTTTGAATGTCGTGCGTGGGCGTGACCTTTCTTTCCTATTTTGCTTCGCGGCGGTAGTTTTCCACTGCAGGAGCACTAGGAATAACTAGAGGCAATAGTGGCCAACAGATGCGCTCTCCATCGCACCCTCTCTCTATCTCTCTCTAACCCTTTTCCTTCCCCTCCGCTACTATTATTCACTGGCAAACGTCCTTACTCCCATAAATGTAACGCGCGCCCCCGATTCTCGTATCTCCACGCACAACACTATGCGCGATGAAATTGTTAAGTAACTTCAATGAAGCGTTCACTCTCTCTTTGATGGATGCGAGTACTTTCACCGTAGCACCTGAAAACATAACCATCTCCTTCCGGGCTTCCAAAAATCTCGTTCGAGCACTCTTTTAAGACGAGGTGTAGATTATACGCGCAGTGTTTACAATTGTACACATGGTTACAGATGCGTAGTATGTGATCCAGGGTAGAGGGTGGGGATGGATGGGTGGGGTGGGGGATGGAGCGGATCCAGGGGTGGGTCTCTGTAGTCCTTGCCCTACATGACCAGAGGGAGAGAGTTACGGGCTCTTGGCCTCGATATGAATGGCATCGGCGTATTTTACTGCTGCGGGGTTACAACCAGACGTCTTAAACTCGTTTCCAAAAAAAGATGCCGCAAAGCCCGAGGCGTGTGTTTTGTTTTGAAAAAATGTACGTGATATGTATAATACATATTACATGTAACAGATAATCATGGAATTCTATTTTACTTAGGAATAGATAAAACAAACTATATGTATGTAAAAATTCAACTGTTAGTTGAGTAGCATATTAGAATTTTTACCCAGTTTGTTTTATATATTCCGAAGTTATGTAACGTAATTAGTTAACAAATATTGTATCTGATTGTTTTACTGAAGATTGAATCGTGACGTTTAACACTTCGGTTGTTCGTCGAATGGGGCGCGATTACGTAGTTGCATCGGATAATATTTTCAGTGCCTGACAATAAATCGATATGAGTTATAATTTTGTTTTTTAAAAGATAGTCTAGTGCTAGTGGACGTGCTGCCCGAAATGTTTTCATTCTAAAAATCACGCGGAATTTTTGGAACGGAAGTTTGCATATATCGCCGGTATTCGTTTGGTCGTTGACGGGGGTTAATTTTATCCCCGTTGCTGCGTGGGCGATTTCGCAGAAAGGGCGTAACTAGGGTAAGAGCAGCAGAAATAGAAGGTAGGGGGGAGAGGAGGATGGTTGCCAAAATAAGCGGCGTGGATATGAGGTGCATCCCTATTCGACATTCCCCTGAACCCTCTCTCTCCCCACCCCCTCACATATTCCGCTCTGTTTCAACCCCACTCCAGCCGTGAGGCAACGTAACCGCGAGCCACTCGACGCTTAAAACCTTGCACTGAATACCATGGAAATGCGAACGTTGGTTTTTCTGGACTAAAATTACTCCAACTCGTTCCATATTAACGTGGTGAGGGACGTGGAAGCGAAAAATGGGTTGAGATATGGAAGAGGCAGTAAGAAATTGGGGCAATTTTTTAAGCTTGCAAGACAGATTTCATTTGTCAGTTAATGGCGTACAGATGGTGGTGGAGCTCTAGGAAAAGAATAACTTTTGCTTATCGCAGTTTATTTACAGATGCACGACCTAGAACCTGATAACGACGCTAATCGTTGAAACTTAGATTGTGCATCTGTTAATAAACTGTGCCGCGTAAATATAATTCTTTTAATTTTTAGTATGGAAGGCTACATACAAAGTTAAGATCGAGACCCTCGAATTTGATAAATACAAGTATTTGAGCCATTACTATCGCCTTTCCCATGAATTTGATTTTAACCTTCAAACGAGCGAAATTTAAAAAATACATAATGGGATTCTAATGTACATTTTTCCTTGTCAACTTTTTAACTCCTTGGCTGTGTTGTCCCATCCTTTATTTTTGTATCATGTGGTATTTCTTAAATTTGGAGAGCCTACTAATTTCCGCTCCCAATGATGTTTGCTAAAATAATTTTTAATAATGAGTACGTAAACCCGTGGCAGCTTCTACCGTTGGGCGTATGTTAATACTTAGAAATCTAAGGTCATAACAACTCGACGCATTGAAAAATTCAACATTTTTCCTCTTTTCCTCCGCAGTTAACTCTTCTGGTTTCCCGGGAGAGGATGCCTTTAGGGCGTTCTCCGTGCCGCCGGCGCGTGATTTACACGCGGAACGGAAGCCGACAACGGGCGCCGCGCAGCGTGAGCTCCTCTTCGCTTACCATCGTCAAGGAGAGGATGGCGTCGCGACGTCGGCCGCTTCGCGCGTGTCGTTTTAGACATCGCCTCCTCCACTTGCAGATCCCCGATCATTGCTATCGGATCCGTCGATGAAAAAAAATCGTCTTTATCACATTTGTAAATGCTCATATCTTTTTATTAAGTTTTGCTCTTTATTCTTTCTAGTCAGCACACGCGCACATTGGTTTTCATTCGTTTTTTCTCCTGACGGACCAATTTCTAAAACAAAATACAAATCATGTACATACAAAATAGGCAACTATATTTAGTCCGTTCAAAAACTAATTTTTTATTAGATTGTGTTTATACTTATGCAGTGGGGATTTTTAAAGGAAAAACTTAGAATGATGGCTGTTTACATATGATATGGCGGAATCCTAACGCCCTCAAATGGTTGTTAATTTTTAGCGAAGATGTGGTTATTTATGTATATAAGTATGATAGTGAGATGCATCGCCGTGGCGTGCAGAGCTAGCGCGGCAGAGAAACGTGTCGGTCGACGTTGTCGGATAATACGAAATAAAATGGATCGGCATTCTTCCGAGGAAGAATTTTTTTACAAGGTTTTTTACGAAAAAAGTAATCCGGAAGCTCTCTCAATTTTATGAAACGTCCGCCGGCTGACGGTCTCTCTTGGGCCTCGCCTTCCTACGATCTGCTCGCCTTCGGGGATGCCGATTGTTTTTTTTATTACATGCATGTGGTTTGTTTTTATTTGCGGCCGCCGAGCCGAGGTTGGATGTTATATTTTCGTTCCGCATTGTTTCGATTATTTTTTTGGTGTCAGTTTATTATTTTTTAATGACGGCGCCAAAAGCATGAATATTTAATCGCGTTGCTCAACATTTCCCACCAACACATCAAGTCGCCCGGCACCATATTCATGTGTGTATATATTATATATGTATGTATAATTGGGAGCAGTCCGATTCTGTTTTCTCTCTATCTTTGAGACTGACGCCCCCGTGTGATTAGAAGGGGGAGGGTCCCGAATCGCGGCCCTCTTCCCCGTGTCCTCCACAAATACCCTATCCCATTGGTCGATGGGCTGGAGGGGTAAAGAGACTGTACCCTGAAGCCATGACCTCTCCGTCCATCGACGTATATAGTGTGATGTTGACCTGTCCGAGGCGACTGTCTTTTGTAAATACTTAACCGTTTGTTTCCCTATTTACGTTCACAGGTTGTAATTGATTCCTCTTGATTGTGTATAATTGAGAAAAAAAGGTTACAATGTTCCCTCCCTGCCTGAAGTGCAGATCTGTATTTTTTTATCGTCTGGCCTTTGTGTTACTGTATGTAGAAATGTCACCTTTTTAATGGCTTCCTTTATTATTTTTTCAAATGATTACCGAAGGGTAATAAAACCGCAAATAATGGAGCCTCTTGTCATTGTCAATATCATTTTATTAATTATAAAAACCCGATTGGGAACATGATTATTGGTTTTTTATTTCTATTTTTATTTACCTTTTTTCGTTGAAATCTCCTGGTTTCTGAAGGAAAGGGGAAAGGAAATCCCCGCCATTCGACTAATTTTATTTTGGCATTTCATTCATCTTGTTCTAATTTACTTTAGCCTCGTTCTTTTATTTGCTTAAAAAATTTTCAGCTATATACGGACAAATTGGATTGCTTTCTCGTGAAATCGTTCTTCTGCCAAGTGTGTAAATTGGAAGCATTATCCGTAAAACTTTTGAGTCGTGACGAAGAGTTAATCACTTTCATGGTTGGAGTGCTTCTGCTAATACAACTTCGACTCGCTGATTTCACGATTACTTTTGGCGAGAATAAATTTCTAGTTAATGAAAAATAATTAGCTGTCGCCATTAAATATTTCCAACCATATGGTTGAAGTAAATTCGATGAAATGTTATTTTTTGCATTGGTGTATTTAAAACGAAAAAATTAAGCTTGAGTGTATAATTTTTTGCATTCGGCAGTTATGGTTAAATATTTTAGCTCGAATTCGTTGAACGTATTCTCCTGTAAATTTCTCCCATACTGTTGGATTGTGCCCTTAGTGGCGTAGAACTTGGGACGTCAAAATGGTATTGAAGTCCTAACTCCGTTAAACCTTTAACTGCCCAAGTCCAGTATAATCTACAGTGACCCTTTATCCCACCAGTGTCGTTGTCAAAAAGCTACAGGCAAAATTTCTCGCGGCATTGAAAATGACTACCGCCCAACTCTAAATTTATGAAAAACTTGCTATAAAAGATACCTTTTGAACATTAAAATAAAATCTTGGCATTTGGTTGCGTTTGAAGCGTGTTGGCCGCGCAGATAGTGCGCAGCCTATGATGAAGCCGTGATAAAAAATAAAATTGCCCAATTTTACACAATTTCATATTATAAAATTAAGATTACAGTCGGATAATGTTATCTGATGAATTTTTAATGCTTTAAAGTTTATTTAGACTTAATAATGACATATCTTAAATGACGTCCGATGTAAACTCATCCTGCCCACCGAAGCACTAGCGATTATTTTTCGTAGAAAAATGCAAGTTTTCGCCTCGAATCTATATAAAAAGGGAATATTTTACGGTTGAAGTTCAATGTACCAGAAAGTCGGCTGTCGTAGGGCATTGACATCCACAAAGCTCTCCGCTGCGTTTGCTCATAAGTTCTTGCATCGATGCGGCTGAGCAGCGATAATGACATGCAAGAAGAAACAGTGGATCGAACGAAATGATATGAAAACTTCTGCTAATAAAGAAATACGGAGTACGAAAGGAAATTTTTTGATTTACAAAGTTTTTTTTTGCCTCCGACATCCATTCTGCTATAGCCAATCTAAATTTTCTTACGCTTCGAAAAGTCGGGTAACGAGAAGAAAGGTGTGCCTTCGAAAACGCGACTTTTCATTTGTCTTCGTTGATGCGATTTTTTTGACCATCAAGAACTACATCGGCGTCAACAACCAAATTGCCCCGAGTAAAAAAGTCGAAAATAGGTTCGCCTCGGAGAGATATGATAGAAGAATCTTTTCCGTCCGCCCCATGTTTGAGTGTAAATGGTCATCGGAAATGAGACCCACTTGTTCGATTTCAGTCCCATTACGAAAAATCGATTCATTTTCCTCGGCGTTGAGCTGGAATTGGTTTTTCGTCACGTGACCCGGCATCCACGGACCGAGTAAGAACTTGTGCAAACACGACTCCTAGATCGGGGAGAATGAGGCGGCTCCTTTGCCCCAAAAGGCACTCGCTATCACGTCCCAAACATACAATTTGAAGACTATAAACCTACAATATTTAAAGAGCTGGTATCTTATTATGCGAGAGGCACGTTTCCGACATTCTTAGGGTAAAAACATAGTGGAGCCTCGCACTAAGCATCGCATCAAGCATCGACTCAATCAGCGCATCCAGCATCGCATCAGGGCTTTCATAGTGGAGCATCGACTGAAGACTTTCTTCCCAGTCTGATTCTAGAACTCGATATAGAAACATATCCTTCTACTTGTTATAGCTGTACTAAATTTTAGTGTGTAGTGTTGTTTATAATACTCTTTTATATGTATTGATTTAAAGTGTCATCACCTCTCGGATTTGTAGTGTCTTCAGACAGTGAAAGTGATTTGTCGACAAGTACGACAGTTAAATGGTGGGTGATGATTAATACAAATCTATTGTGATGCCCTCTATCCCGCTTATCCCCCACTGCTGCGCGAGGAAATACTTCCGCTATCAATCGTTCTTTTTTCATATTTAAACGGCAATCCTTAATTCACAATGAACTGTGCCCCACTAAATAATCTACTGGTGCCCGGGTGCCTGTGAGTCAGACTGGGGTATGGGGTGTCCTGGAACG
The DNA here is from genome assembly GCA_028673005.1 of Tanypteryx hageni. Lineage (NCBI taxonomy): Eukaryota > Metazoa > Arthropoda > Insecta > Odonata > Petaluridae > Tanypteryx > Tanypteryx hageni. The sequence continues at coordinate 39,354,824 of CM054117.1, forward strand.
CACCAATCAGAAGCCAGATTTCCAGGCATCGACCATCGCACTAACTGCAAAGAAACAAACAAGTTTGATTCCTTGATAGATGCGATGCTTGGTACGAGGGTCGATGCTTCGCTATGAAAGGGCACATTTAACACAATGTGTTTTATTTGAGGACATATGCGATGCTGGAGTCTATGCTTAGTGCGAGGCTCCACTATGTTTTTACCCTTAACCTCCAGCTCTTTCCTCCCATCTCTCAAGTATCGTCCTCAGCATTCTCCTCCGCGCTGTCCATTTCCGCCATTTCTCTCCACCGTTCTCCAACCAAGCACCTCCAACCTTTTCCCCTCCCTCGACTTTTCTCCCCTCTTTCTCCTCTCCTTCCTTACTCCCTATCCCTCTTCCCCTTCCCACTCCTTTCTCCATATCTCCATTTCTTCCTGTCGCCAAAAAAGAAAGAGGTGGTGCTAAGGCGCCGATTCGTGTCTTTCTTCAGGTCACCGTTTGGTGCGCCTCAATCGTTGACTGGCGCCTCGAAGCGAGGTTTCAGGAGTCTAGAAGAGGTCGCACCGGCACCACAAGCCCTCTGGGTGAAACTAGGTTGCTATGGATAAGGTATAACCGATCAGTTTCCCAGAATTTCTGCAGGTGCTCTGCCAATTATAATTAATTTTACGCCCGCCACCTCAATCTCCACACCTCCTGGTTCGTGGCAGATATATTTATTTTCTCCGTGTTGCTTGCATGTAATTGAATTGTTTACACGATAGACTTCCATCTAATTTTACCCTGATAGTGATAAAGAATCTACTTCAGATAGTATTTAAATTTATCTTAAATAGGCATACAATAATTGTAATTCTACCTCCTGGTAGGTTTTAGGAACACTCGACCCAATCTGTCCTATCCAAAGCCTTTCTCTTCAAGTTCTTCAAATTTATCTTAAATAGGCATACAATAATTGTAATTCTACCTCCTGGTAGGTTTTAGGAACATTCGACCCAATCTGTCCTATCCAAAGCCTTTCTCTTCAAGTTCTTATATCTAATTCCTTCTTTTAATGCATCTAATATATACCTTTCCTCTTTCCACCTCTTTGTCTCTTTCCTAACGTTCCTCCATCTATGACGAATTTCAGTAGAACGTTTCCTATCAAATTTTGATCCGCCCATTTCTTGTCTGTCTCTTGTTACCCTAATTAAGATCCTCTCTTCCTATACTGGATTCAAAATTTCCTCATTCGTTTTATGTAGTTTTATCTAATATATAGTATTCTTGATAACAAAATTTTTATGATTCAAATTTAACTTGTATATCAGGCTCATAGTGTAACGCTTAAAACGTGAATGTTAATTTTTAAATATTAAATAATCCTCGATTATATTTTTCTCCGGTGCAATTGGAACCGCTAGCAAATTACAGATCACGCCGTTCAATTTTCAAGTACCATTTCATTTCATCAGTCGTGGATACGCAGTTAAAATAATTTGGACTTCCACATACAAAATGTGTATTCATCAGTGCGAATAAAAAGATTATGGTTGTTTTTGAAATGTGGGAAATTTTACCCTTGAGCTTACTAGCAGCCGAAATTTGCGACCTATCGATAAATTTATCTCTGATACATTAATCGAATTACCATCGGATTTTCCCTTTTGTATCTTCCCATTCACATTTCATGCATCGCAGATTTTCGGTTATCTCGTCGGATCTCGATAAACAGCAAATTGGCCCTTTAGGACAAGTCAAGTGAAGCGGAATAACTGCCGAAAGTCTTTCCAGAGGTCAATAACGGCTCCTTTGAACTCTCCTCGGCCGATTTACGATAAGCGATATGAATTATCGTATCTACTCATCGGAACAACACCAAGTGCACCCGCTAAGATTCGAAAGTGCGATCGCTGGCTTCGAAACCCAGTCACGACTGTTCTCAAACGGGGACGGAGGATAAAAGTGAGTAAGGGAGGAAGAGGATCGGAGAGAAACAGGGAGGCGGAAAGGCAGTGAGAGGGGAGAGAATTTGTGGAAGAGGAAGAGTGAGGTAATGAGGTGGAGAGGGCTAGAGGAAGTGTGGGACGGAGAAGGTGGAAGGAGATAGTTTGGAGGTAGAGGAGGTATGGGAGAGAGGAGGAGGCGTTTAAAGCGAAAGAAGTGTGGTGAAAAGTGTGGTCGAGGTGATTATGAGCAGAGATTTCCTCCTCAGAGAAGTCCGCCTTTGATATTAGTCGCGCCAACAGCTATGCTATTGTCTAGGGGAGGGGTCGGCGGCGAAATTTCCTGCACGGTGAGCCACATTCATAGTTGTGAATGCTTTGGAGGGTGCGTTGTAAATCGCGAGAACTTTGACGGGCCGGATGAGCGTCCATATCGACTGTACGTAGAGAGATTCTCTGACCCCATAGTAGTGAAAAATAAGTCTAAATAATTTACTTGCGTTAAAACTTCGCCAGAAAACGTTTTCAGGCCATAAATCTTATTGTAAAAATATGAAATTGCCTACGTTAAATTTTATCGATCACTTTCTCACCATAGATTCGCAGGCCGCATGAAGCGTTCTCTCGGGCCGTAGATTAAATGATTGTGGAAATTTAGATTTTTCCCGTCGACTGAAATTTGGGTGAATTGCTGATGCATAGAAAATTTCTCCATTGTCTCTTTAGAAAATCACAAATAGAACTTCAAGATTCTTCCGTTAAAAGCTAAGGAGCGAAACTAGCGTATAATATTTCAGGTAAAATTACAGCAAGTTTACGAATACTAGTGTTGAAAAATAAGTAGTCAAACCCCCATGAACTTAAAGGAAAGAGTCAAGAGGCTGTTTCACTATATTTTTATTTTAAGAAATTTGAACAAAAACAAATGCAGTAAACAGTTTATCTTTCACATCCAGTTCGGGAAAATGATTAAAATTTATGTTGGCTAAGGCCTTAGAAACGCCTACGTTTAACAAAAAGTAAAGATTTTCTTTAAAAAGAAACTATTTCTGGTAATTTCAACCGGAAAAATGTCACGATAAAGGTACAACCACTGATATATTTAGTTTTAATTACGTGAATTTCTTTTGTTGAGTATCTGGAGAGGTATTACAGTGGCTAGGCAATATAAGTGGTTGAAAGAAAAAGAGAGGCATACATTGGAAAAACGGAGTTGACTATCTTGTACGAAGACACAGAAGACCTGAACTTCATAGCGTAAATGCTTCAATAGAAAATAGAGAATAAAATTGTAAACGAAATGAGAAGAACAGATTTGGAGGATTTTAGAAAACATGAGGACCTATGGATAAAAATGGCGCAATAAATGAGGAAAGATTGCGAGATAGATGTAAAAGAAGAAAGGTAGGAGTTAGAGAGAGAGAGAGAGAGTTTACCCGTATCTCTTATCCAAATGGCCCGGCACTAAGAATCAGGTGATGCGTCCCGTGGACCAATCAGATGAACGGGCTCAGAGAAAGGATAGGAGGAGTATGAGTTCTGAAGGGTTGCCAGGGAGGTGTGGGAGGCATAAATTAGAGGGAAAATTCTTTGCCCTCTCCCATTCTCTCCTCCTCCCTCCCCCTATTTCTCCTACCTCTAATCCACTCCCTCCCTCACCTCCTGCCTCTCCCGGCACTCGGTGGGTTCTAAGTAGCACGGGTGTCGGTCACCTCATGCTCTCCAGCTCTCCTTCCTCTCCCTACCTCCTTCCTCGCCCTCCCTTCTTCCTCTTCCTCTCTCCTTCCTCTCCCTCCCTCCTTCCTCTCCCTCCCTCCTTCCTCTCCCTCCCTCTTCCTCCCTTATCCTCTCCCTCCCTCACCCTCTCCCTCCCCCACCCTCTCCCTCCCTTCCCTCATCGCCTCCCTCACCTTATTCTACAGATTGGGAGAGACCCTTATACAATCTCTTACCATCTGTTTTTAACTTCATTTATTTATCTGTTTTATCTATTTATCTATCTGTTTTATCTATTTATTTATTAATTTATTTATATATTTATTGTGTGTCTGGTGCTATGGTTAGTTTGCCACAAATGGGTTGTGGTTAAAAGTGCATATTATGGCGATAATAGCCCAAGAGGCTGATTCGCCTTAAATTACACACACACTCCCTCACCTTCCTTACTCTCGTGTTTAATCATTTTATCTAACATTCGCAAACATTAAAGCCGCTTATTTCAACAGTCACCGCACCGTCCTCCCGTAACATTTCCTTCGAGGATTTTAAAGCGAGAATTTGCGAGAAACACTTGACCGGATATTTTTTAAACCAGTTAATGAACCAGGAAAATTTAAAATTCGTCTTCACGCGAACAAATTAAACTCAATGTACTCCAAAAGTAGTTTTTTTAAGTCTCGCTTGGCTATTAATTTCTCCTGATTAATTTAAACCGATCATCGTCCCACTTTTTACATACATTGCCTCGAGTACTAAGCATTTTAAAAATATTTTACAGCTAAATCCTTGAAATTAATAATTACCAGTCTGACAAAACGAAAACTTTACGAGTGAAGATGGTTAAAATCAGTTTATCATTTTTTAAATTTGTCAAGAAGACATTTAAACAGTTTTAAGAACTATTGCAATTAAATTTTAACTGGTAGGAGAAATTCATGCAAGAAGTGTAGCATAAATTAACCTCTTTTATCTCAGGAAATACAGGATTTTCAGGTTCGAATTTTGTTTCCAGTAAGTTTATCTGCCCTGATTCAGCGATTTGATACATTTTTAGGTATATTATTCAAAACGCCTAGTTTAATGAAGCTCTGCAGCATGATAGAAGATTTCAATTTCAAATTTTATTTCCGGTAATATGTCGGGTCTGGTTGATTAGTACAGTGGTTCCCAACCGGGGTGTTGCGGCACAGTGGTGTACCGAGGAATTTTGGGCGAAGCGGAAGAACTATCCTGGGAAATGGGGAGCGGTGTGCCGCCAATATTTGTTTATTTGACAAAGTGTGCCGTGGAATGAAAGTGGCTCGGAATCACTGCTCAAGTATGCCACCTCATCTCATCACATCTTAATAGGTAAGAATTTGCAGTTATTTGGCTTGACGATATGCCATTTTGGTCCGTTTTTCAACGCTAGCTAAAAATGAATGCACCCATATGCGTTAAAAAATATGGTGACTTTAAAAAAACTAGACATCCTACCAAAACGCATGGACCACGAGAAATTTTTCTTTTCTTTTGAGAAGAGATTACTTTCTTGGATAAATATTTTACAAGTTTAAGTCAAAAGTTTAATTTTTTAAGAGGCCGATTTGGCTCGAGTATATCATTGTCTTCTACTTGGATATAAATCGCAAATATTTAATTTCATCGAAATATATTCGGCTGTACAGCCGCTGTTATATGGACAACCCAAACGCAAAAAGCACTTCTTTTGTTTAAACAAGAAACGTCTGAAAATTAAATTCATTAAAACTATATTACCACAAATTATAAATCGAAGGTTGAAAATAAGTGGAAGTAGATTAATATTATCATAGATTCGACGTATGTAGGAATCAAATCGTTGAACAACGAGTGAGCGAGCGAGTAAATCTCTCCTTTTATCTCTCTCATCTATTCCTCGAGGAACCAATAGCATAGCCGGATAAGAAACGTTCGAAGACCTGGATATAGTTCAACGTTTGTGGGGCTCGTTTCGAGACAAGGAACCAGATAGATAGATAGACTGGCCTATCGAGCGAATCGCTTTGGCAATCAAATGCAAGAAGATACCGTTATAAAAATTTAATGGCCACGTATTGAGTGGATATGGACAAGGTATATTTATCTTGACAAATGCCTTTCAAGCTCAGTCGACCGCGGCGGAGGTGAAAAATGTCTATATGATCGTAATTTCTTCTCCATTGGGGTTTAAGTTTCTTATTTCTTTGACCCGATGAAATACCTTTAACGGAGAGTTTCATTAAAGAGTGAATAGACTGCTGCAGCAAATAGGTACGCGAAGAAACATTAAATGGGAGAGTTAGTTATAAATAGAAACTGTAGTTGGTAAATTCTCCCTTTTTTACCGTTGCTAACCTATTTTCTGTCGCGTCGAATTTAATTCGTGAAGTTTCTCCGATTAGTTACTCCTCGTATGCCGCATTGTATTGGTGATCGGTTAATTTAACATTTCGTATTTTTCCCAAAATATCTCCATCTGACTTAATGATTGCTTCCGCGTTTCAAAAGTAACTCTGTGCAATTACAATACTCATATTGCATTCTTACAATTATAGAGGCAATATTTATTCTACTCTGCTGCGATATATTAATCCGCAAAGTTTTATTGTATAAGAGAAGCACGTTTCTAGTTTCGTTAATTCCGTCTAGCTGCGTTATATTTTTGTTTCGGTAGGCATTGTTAACTAAATCTATCCCACCGAAATAGTTCGTTTTAGAATCTACTTTCTGTGAATTACTATTGTATTGCAGTCGGAATGCGCATCTGTTTTTTCATAGCCGGCTATTGTAAATACCTTAGATAAGTAGTTTTTTAATTTTTTTAAATTTAATTTTTTATCCTTGAATCTGTTACACTATATTAATACGAGAAATGTTTTCTTTTGGGAATCTGTTTATAATCTATGGTAATAAATCCATTTTTGTACAATTATAACTCTGATTAGCCGATTTTATTTAATAAGATAATTTGGAGTTTGTATTTAACATAAAGTGTAGTTTAAAAGCTATTACGTATATCAGAGCGACAGTGTCGTTGAATTATGTGCCTGGAGCTTTTCTTAAAGTGGCTGTCTAAAATGTCAAATATGGAACAATATTGAATTAGTTCTATGAATATCCCTAAATTTTTGAAAATGCAGTCACCATAAATGGTGTTATTTTATGCATGAGGGCTGATAGGGCTGACGAACGCAGTTAAAAGAAGTAAAATAAATAAGAAGCAATTACAAAATCGATGAAATGAAAAACCTCAGTTCTTTTATTATAATTTATTATTCCATTTATTATTTTATTTCAATCGTGGCAATCAATTCTCCTTTTACATTAATTACAGTGAAGTGACAAAAATTTTGAATCTCATAATTGTCACAAATCCAGTTACATAGTTCACATAAAATACGAAAAAATAAAACTTATTGTAATAAACAATATATAAAAATGTGCAAATAAACTATCACCTTCCTATATTTATGCCAAATGCAATAATTCTCAATAATTTCTCTTTTTGCTCGACATTGACTCCCAGAAGCGACATAATTCAACATAAAAGGATATGTTGGCCGGCAGCCACACAGCTGTGAATCGCACAGTTGTCCAAGAGATCAGATCTGACATTTAAAATTTGGGCGTCAAAAATATCGCGCTGCCTATATGCTGTCGTTGTTGAATCCGGACTTGGAAACTTCGCTTCCAAACCTTCATCCCCTGCCCATTACCCATCGTGACGCACTTGGATCCTATCCTAAAGTAAGAGTTTGCTTTTCGCTGTTCTTCTTCTGTGTCTAGGGGCAACGTCCTGCCTCTTCCCACTCATCCTTCCCTCTCATTCGCAACACCGTCCCTTCGCCACTCCCTCATCCCCTAAATCCTCCTCCTTCCGACTAATCCTTCCCCCACCAGTCCGTTTAATCTCTCCTCTCCCCTCTTACGTTTATTCTCTCCTCTATTCCACCTCGCCCACCCTACGCTTCCTCTCTTCTTTCTCTCACACCCCTCTCTTCTTTCTCTCACACCCCTCACTCCATACGTCTTCTCACCACCTATCCTCCTCCTCCCCTACCTCCTCTTCCTCCCATTCCTCTCTCTCTCACTCCTCATGTATCTTTACTCTTCTCCAAACACAGCACGCAATTCCAAGTCCCAAATTTTTCCAACCTTCTTCCCAGCCTTCCTTACGCACTCAACTCTCTCTCTCCCTTTCTCCGCTCCCTCTCTTTCTCCCCCTTCTTTCTCCCTCTCTCCTCACCATCTGTTCTCCCTCCCTCCCCCTTCCTCTCCCTCACACCCTCCCTCCCTCCTTCCTCTCCCTCCCACCCGCCCTCCTTCCTCTCCCTCCCAACCTCCTTCCACTCCCTCCCAACCTTCCTCTCCCTCCCAACCTCCTTCCACTCCCTCCCAACCTCCCTCTCCCTCCCAACCTCCCTCTCCCTTCCGCCCTCTTTCCTCTCCCTCCCTCGCTCCTTCCTCTCCCCCCCACCCTCCTTCCTCCCCCCACCCTCCTTCCTCTCCCTCCCTCCCACACTCCTTCCCCTTCCTCCCTCCTCTCCCTCCCTCCTTCCTCCCATCCTCCTTCCTCTCCCTCCCTCCTTCCTCTCCTTCCTCTACCTCCCACCCTCCTTCATCCCTCCCTCATCTCCCTCCCGCCCTCATTCCTCTCCCTCTCTCCTTCCTCTCCTTCCTCTACCTCCCACCCTCCTTCATCCCTCCCTCATCTCCCTCCCGCCCTCATTCCTCTCCCTCTCTCCTTCCTCTCCCCCACCCTCCTTCCTCTGCCTCCCAGCCTCCCTCCTCTCCCTCTCACCCTCCATCTCCCTCCCTCCCTCCTTCCTCTCCCTCCCTCCCTCTCCCTTCCTCCCTCTTCCCTCCCTCCTTTCATTCAGGTGGGAGAGAGGAAGGAGAGGAAGAGGGAGGGAGGAAGAGGAAGAAGCGATGGAGGGAGAGGAGGGAGGGTGGGAGGGAGAGGAGTCCCTCTCTTCTGTCCCTCTCTCCTCTCCCTCTCTCCGCTCTTTCCCTCCTCTTCCTCTCTTTGATCCCTTCTTTCGATCCCTCCCTGTCTTCTTACTCATCCTTAATTTCTCCTTTGTCCCTTTCCCATTTCCCTTCCCATCCAACTACTTCCTTCATTTAGCCTCACATCTCCTCTGTTATTTTCCCTCCGATATCTCTCGCCAATTCTTCTCCTCTCACTTTCCCACCCGCAGATTTCCCTATTTCTTTCCAGCAATCCTCCTCTCATCCCTCCCAGCCTTTGTGATAAAACTCTTCTTCTCCCTGCCCTTCTCCTCCTCCCCCTCAACTCACTTCACAATTTCCCTCCACGCCTTCCCCTTCACTCTCTTCCTCCCATCCCCAATTCAATCCTTTCCTTCCAAAAATGTTCACCCCTCGTCTTTCTCCCATCCTCACCTTTACCTCCTTTCTCTCTCGTGCTTAACTCCCTCTCCTCCTCCCCCTTCAATCCATACACAAATTACCTCCACTCCCCATTTTAACGTTTCACTGTACCTCCAATTCCCCTCCTCCTCACCTCCACCCCTGCTACGAACACACTTCCCGACGACCCAATGGCTCTCACGAACCTCTCTCTCTTCAAACAAGTCCCTCTCCACCCAAACAGTCGACCACTTCGCAATCGCCCGAGACTGGCGCATGCATCTCGTATCTCCGAGGTTCCGGGTTCGAAGCTCTGTTGCTAGGTGGGGAGCCTCGAGCAATCAGCGACGCGAAACGGGGAGATGGGAGACACGAATGGTAGTGAGGAGGAGTTTGGGGTGGGGGTGGAGGGAGAATGAAACGGTAAAAACCTTGCCCGCTCCGCGTGAATCTGTCCCTTTATTCCTAAAAAAATACGAAGAGTGCTGCTGATAAACGTATTCGGAAGTTATTCAGTCGCTTATGGTCGCGGAAGCAAATGTCCTTTTGGGAGAAAAACGATAAAGGATTTGGGGAGAAATGGGAAAAGTTGATGTTGCAAGGGTAAATTTTTTCCGAGTTTTATCTGACGTTGCATAAGGAATTCCTATTGACCTCGCCGGAAGACGGCAGAAATGTGGAAAAAACGCATTTTCCGATGGCAACTCAAAAGATGATGTGCATGTGACTGATGAAATGACACCCATAATCATATCATCCAGGCCAAAGATTGTTTTTGCCTCGTTTCAAACAAGTTTTCCTGAGGGGAAATCCGCATCATATGTCGTATGGTTGAAGGTTATTGTTAATCATTGAGAGAAATGAGATGCATAAATATAAAGCGTTCGCATCGACACTGAATAGATAATCTTTTTATTTTTTGAATTCCTTCATTGGTCGTCGGCAATGATAGTTATTTACCTACCACGAAAAACTGATCCAAGGTTTGCGACAAATTTCCGTAAAAGTCCTTTTTCATGAGATTATTCTACGGATAAATTAAACTGAATACACCAAATGAGGAAATTTTGATGGAATTTAAAGCAAAGTGCATGGTAGTATTGCAGGTTTTTTTTATAAGTCGAGTTATAAAATCTTTGATTTACCTCGATTAAAAATAACCCCTTTAACCAATTGGTGTGCGTTTAAGTTTATTTTTTAAGAATTTCTAGAATTCGCTCCTAATATACAGGGGTCACAAATATCTTCATTGTTTCACTCGAGTGTCGTCTTATTAACTAGGATTAAAAATGTGTTAGGCACCGTTTCTTTTTTATCAATTTTTTACCTTTGAGCTGTATTCTTATAAGCTTAGAGCTCCTATTGCTCTCGCTACAAGTAAGCTGGTAATTTATTTCATTATATAAACACAATATGACTTCGTAAGTATGAATTCCAAGGGACTTAAATTTTCATGATTTTGTAAAGACGAGATTTTTAATGACGAGTTCGTTATAACAAGTAATACTTGACCATGCTTTCGCTGGGTACTTCTGATTTTGGCTATTAATAATCAACTTTGGAGACTACGGCTAAATATTATTATGAAGGAATTATTCATATGCTATAACAAGTTTTTTATATATATTTAACTTTAGGAATCTTGGAGAAATTTTATGCCTGCCACTATTGTGTTAATTGTTGTAGAAATGTTATGGATTTTAACTTCGTTGACTGGAAAGCAATTTGGTTTATTTAATAATCAACTTTGTAAACCATGAGGTTTTATTATGAAATAATTTTTTTAAATAAGGATTTTGCATTAACGTATTTGGTATCATCGAGATTTTATTGTATTTGATATATTTCATCATAACTACGTGTTTGTGCTTATTGTTAGTTGAACTGTGTAATTAATTATTTACTCATCTTCTCGGGTGCATTTCGCGGTCTGGAGTGGGTATTAGTTTTTTGCCTTAAAAATTTATTTAAATTTAAATTCTTATTTTTCCACCATAAAACAAAGTGGATAGAGCCATTATTATTTTAACAGGATTATAAAGCTTCCACAACGTCTGCTGCGTTCCGTAGCGTATGGGCCAAAGATTTGGAATTGTATTTGCACGGTTAAGAAACTCCTTCCCACTAAGAGACCTAATATGTAAACGTTCCTATTCTTCCTCTCTTCCCACCCAATCCCACATCTAAACCGTGTGCCGCCATACTCACGATGTAACACCATATGAGGTTTAAGCAACACATACTATCGGTTGATCAGCTGTTCGCGATTGTCCATTCAACCGCAGCCATCGGCGCACCTGCGGTACTGCCATTCGTGAGGTTCGCCAAATGGATTGCTGTTTCGTATTCCGCGTCACATTCTGCGATAACTGGTGTATTGCATAATAGGCGGATTCAATCGACATTTTTTTTAGCCTCCGGGGCGTTTGCCTTTGATCATTGGATAGCATTGCAATAGCGTTCTTCGCCAATCTTAAATCTCTTGTTTGTTTGTTTTTCTGGCTAATCAACCTCTTGGGTTATTATAATCATATCTCCTTCCACTCTTTAAGTCTCTGTTAACAAGATTCAAGGGACACTTTTAGAAAATGAAAACTTCATTTTTCTCTTACAGGTTATGCTGAGATTACTTAAGCAACATTTGGATATTTATAAATTCGAATGAATTTCATATCAATATTGCAAAATAATGTAGTAGGTAGAGCATAACTATTCAATTATTGTCAAAGAAGTACAGAATGCTGCATAAGATTTTAGTTTATTGGCTTTTAATATGCAGTACACAATTTTGCATCGGTTAAAGTTTAAATTTTACTGGTATCACCCATCTTAATTCATAGGACTCAATTGCCAATGATAATATTAAAATATGTTTGCATAAATACACACAAATATGTAATATGATTTGTCTGCATAAACCAAGGTCGACCCTTCCAATCATGTCGTGACCATATATTTGTGCCATATTTTTATTTTCATACCCTTAATCAGGACGCTGTTATCGAGCTACTGATAAATAAAAGGGTAAATAATAAATAAAACCTCGCATTTTTCTCATCCCTTCAACGGGTCTTTTTTATTCTTTCACCCCTGGGTGCCGGTTGGTAGATCCTTAGACTAAACACATTCGCGCGCGGTATCATGGGAACCGATCGGCGGCTCTCGGAGAGGATTATAAGGGGTCGGGAAAGATTTAGCGGGAAAAAGTCCCGACTCCTTGAGAAAGAAGAGATAAAATAGTATATCGCGTTGAAGATTCACGTCGTCGCCTGAAAGGGGAAAATGTAGGAGGAGAGTAACCTAAACAGTGAGGGTTATTAAAGAGAGAGAGGACGAGAAAGGAAAGAGGATAAAAAGGAGAGAGGGAGACAGAGAAGGAAGAAAGAGAGGCGATGACGTGACGAGAGAGGAAACATGAAGATAGGCACGGAGAGGAAGAAGATTGGCAGGGGAAGTCAAGTTCAATTTGCAGTATTTCGAATCCTAAGGAACGATAGTTATGAAAGATTAACTTCTTCATATTCTTTGTTTGGGTTGAATAATGGATGATTTACGTCGATGGATGTTATGGTCGAACACGAGTTAATTTCTAGTTGAACGTTCTATCTTTTGATAGGCTTAAAAAAATATTTCTTAATCTTTGCATACGTCCATTAAAGATATAAAATCATCCTAGGTCGGAAAGAAACAAGATGCTGTCTGACAGATGCATTGTGTTTGTACGTATGCACTAAAGAAAGTTTTGGGGGTAAAATGCAGGAAAAAACGTTATTAGTCTCTAATGCAAAGAAAGTTATTTTTAGACAGTGATCATTTTGGAATAAAACCGTCGTTTGTGTAAAAATCCAATCGCCATATTTGGCGCCCCTGATAATTTTGCTCTCAAGGACCCCAGACAGCATCGTAACTTAATTTGTAGAGATGTAAGATTAGAATGCTGATTATTACAATTATTAATAATTCTTTGTATATTAAGCACACTCCGTTTTATGGATCTAATGAATTTAATAATTAGCTAATGCGTGCGTTGTGATCTCAAGTTCGTAGGAAACCTACCACCTTTCAACTGGGCCATTTAAAAAATAAAATTTTATTCGAAGTGGAAGTATTAAAGGCATATTGTTATGCAAAGAAGTTTATGTCCCTAATTTTTCAATCTGGGTAAAATAAAATTATTCATTCCAACATATTGCGTCGCATGTTACGTAATTGGCTATTTTGACTGTTTAAGTGCGACTGGAACGGTGCGCTAAGTAATATGTTCTTCGCTTTATTGTACTGCAATGCTTTTGATTTCATATTAAGTAAACGTTATTTTTGTTAATATGTTTCCAGTGTAGACTCTTAGCAATCGAATCATCAATGAAAGAAACTGCCATTGCTATTGATATCAAGTGTTTTCTTGGAAGGAATATATCTTGAATTAGTTAGAAACCTTTTAGTCCGTTCTGAAAGGAATAAATAGAATATTTCCGTTATGTGTTTTCGATAAATTCATTCTGCGTGATTGGCCCAAAGGGATAGCAAAAGTCAAATTTTCGTACCTATATTTTATTGATGTAAAAAGCAATGGTAAATTATAAATTAGTGCAAAAACGATTTTAATAAATACCTTTGTGTGGTTATTTTTTCATTATGAATTTATTTACCAAGTTTAATTTTCTACTGGTTACACAAGTTTCGGAGTATGACTACGGTATTATGTACGCATATGTGTGTTTCTTTCGTAGATTAAACATTCGCTCATTTAGTATTCTCATTGGAAATTATATGTATTCAAAATTAGTTTCACTATATCATAATCGAACGAAACGTTATTGCACCGAAGACTAAATTTAGGTAACCAAAGAAAGTTCACCATGTAATTGGAAGTGACAACGCTCATGGTTAAAAGAAATTGCATGGCTCTCCAAAAGTGACGTCAATTATATGAAAAAAGGAAGATTCACGCACAAAAATGTGAAGTTAGCACAACAATTTGCGCAAGATTCCCAAGTTCACAGTAAATAGGGGGATAGAGGATAAACACTAATACTCCGTGTTATAAATGGAAGAGGATATATAGCGATTATAATGGCGTGGCGAGTTCAGCAGTTCGAGTCGCTCGATCAAAAAAAACACAAACACTCGACCTATCGAGATCTCTTCATTTCCTTCACAACATCTCCTCCGCTTCAAGGCTGGTATTTGTAAATAGTTCGCTTGCCTCACACATTCGGAGTGATTTCATTTTCATCAATTTTTGGTGATCGGTCTGCTAAAACATACCGCTTGGAAACAGATTCATTTTCAGTGCTCATTCATTGTTTTTATAACTTTCACTTCTTATTCCGCCATCAAATAGTTCAAAAATGTTTTATATTTAACTGAAGTGCTCTGGCCTAATTTCATTTGTCAACGTATACATAAAGAGCAAGTTCCAAAGTCGTGTTGAGCTTTTTCCGCACATGCATATTTGGCGCAATGGTTACAACTAGGGGATCGAAAGGTCAAAAGTAATAAAGTAATTAAAATAAAAATAATTGTTTTATCGATAGGTTATACTTGTGGAAAGAATTGACACAACGCATCATCTGGAGCTCGTTTGGAATCATCTAACTCCATCCATTCCTCTGATCAGTCCACACTGACGGATTCGTAATTTACTTAATTTGTTTAACGTTTTACTCTAAGAAGCTCATTATCTAAAAACTAGTGTAAATCAGAGATCAGATTTTTCTTTTTTACACATTTCCAGAAATCCTTTTGCAAGTAATCGGAATAATATTAATTTGTAATATTAAGAGTTTCACATGGAAAAATTCTATCTCTTGTTTTCGGCTAGAGTGATTCCATTTGTTTTCAGATAAGATAACCAGATAAACAGAAGTGTAAAAAATTCTTTAAACGCCAAAGGTAAAATATTTGTCTACCTGTTAAATAAAAATGATGCACAGAAACTCGAAAGTTACTCTACGTTATCGTATTATTCTCGCGATGATATAACTGTATTCAAACTGGTATTTTTATTCGAGTACTTTCAAGAGACGAAAGGAAGTTATGGCCGTCTTTATATGTAGTTGAACTCAGACGTGATATTCAAGTAATTACGGGACATTGTCTACCTTCCTCATAAAAAAATTCTTTAACACGCAATCGTTCTGAGAGATACATGACTCATGTTTTAATTTCCATCTCGTGACTCATTATGGACACTGGGAGTCACAGAACCTTTTAACCACTTCTCTATGCATCTGTTGTCAAGTTTTGGTCAGTTTAGCTCTAATCGTCTCACAGCAAATGTCGTTTTTCCACTGCAGCGTCAGGGTTTGTATCTCGTGGATACATTGCTTGCCATTACGTTAGTAATGAAATAGTGTCAAAAATTTCGGCATGTCTTCGTAGAAACGTGTTCTCAACTTAGAAAATGAACAAGATGTTGAGATGGTTAGGGAAATTTGTTTTTTTAACTGATAATGATGAACAAGATGAAGATTATTTTGGTGACAGAGACAGGATGAAGAAGAAGTTCCAAAAAATGTACCAAAAGAAAGCGCTGCGTCCCCTGCAACATTACGAAAAGAACTAGTTTGACCATGTATTGTTGTAAAAATTTCACCTCCGCAGTGATTTTCGTTTTTCCCACATGTGAAAATAATAGTTTAAAACAATCCCAAAATGTTGCAATTTTAAAAATTTTACACTATCTTCATTATGGGGTACTAATGCTACATATTGTAGCCAAATTTTAAAGTTGTAGCACTTCTAGAAGTAAAATAATATTTTTCTAATTGTTTAAATTTAAAAAATTTTTAACGGCCGCCGCAATTCATATATGGTGAAATTGAATGTTTATTTGTGCAAATTCACTACTCTGTAAATAATTTGAAAATTTCAGCTTCCTAGCTCATCCCGTAGTACCTAAACATTTATTTGTTTAAACTTTAAGTATTTTTAACTGCCAAACAAATTAAAATATCAAAATTTGTATAATCCCTATTTCGTTTTTTTAAGAATTCTACTTATAAAAAAATTTCAACTCCGTAGCACATTTGGAAATACATAAACCTTGAAAATTTGTTTAAACAATTGCACAATTGCGAATTTTTAGCAGCCGCATTGTTGCACTTTTTCAAGATTTTCGTTTTTTCTAGTCGGTTTTGCACAAAATCCTACCTAAGAAAAAATTTCGAATCTCCAGCTCATCTGGAAGTGCCTAAACATTAGTATCCTCCTATATATATGTTATATGTTATCTGTTATATCCTCCTCCTCCTCCTCCTATGTAAGAAACGTCTATATATAATGATAGAACACGCTAATATAATTTGTTCAAATTGTAGGAAAAATCGAACATGTAGCTCAGGTTCTGATTCCGACATGAATTTTAAATCCCCCAGGAATCATTAAACAAATATTTCTGGTTATAACAAAATTTAGTACAGATATTTCTTCTTTAGTTGTTCAAATTGTTAAATTTGGTCTAAATAATACAAAATTAAATATTCCATTATTAAAGATGTAATAATGAAAAATTGTTTGGAAACATTTACTATGTAAATCCAATTTATAAAAATAAACAAAAAATGAATATTTTTGTTTTACTATTTCCCATACATGAGAGTAAAAACAATGAAATCAGATAACTTGACAAGTGTATGATGTATCTCACAGATACATGCGTGTGATAACTGTGGGCAATGCGTGTCCCGAAGGGTTAACAAAAGGAAGCGTGTCTACTGCGAGGATTTAAAACCGAAACTTATCTTCTATTTCAAGAAGGCAATAGCCATTGCGTGGAAAATGTGGCGGAAACTACAGAACTAATATCTAAGAGAATATCTAACAAGTGAAGATACTAAAATTAATTTTTATAACCAACTTTTATATAGTTAATTCTTTAATATGAATAAACTCTGTAATATAATTATGATAACCTTTTTGCTTGCATGGGCGTAAAAATTTGCAAAAGTGTCTACCAGCTCTTGAGTGATGTGGGGGTCTCTCTATTTAAACTTTAATCTTTTTACAGTTGTGACAATGGTAGACGGAAGTAGAGAACTCGGCGACACACGTAAGAATGTTTGGTATATGAGTAGTATGAAGTTCGATAGTATCTTTAGTTTCATTAATAAAAATACTGACATCCATTAATATTGCCTAAAATTAACGAAATTATACTGCTAGTTCAGAGTAATTCAGCTTTAGATACTAGTAGGAGTGAAACTTGAATATTTCATATTTTAGTCACCTAACTTAAATGATAAATATAATAAACTGTTCATTTCCTAACATCACATCAACCATCCATATAAAACTACTGTATAAGTATAGTTAGCTGAAGAATTGCTAAGCTACAACACAACACTTTAAAATGTTTTATTTAAATTTGTTCAAATTAACATCCTTTACAGCAGTATTACCTATGTTAAATACTGATAAATAGGAATATGATACTAAAATGTGAGGGGTTTTAGAAAAATGCAAGAACAACTGGTTAATTAGAAAAGATTTCATCCAAAGTAAAAAATAAGCCAAGTGAAAAGTTCCAAGAATAAAATTATGTTCATGGCACAAACTACATAAATATAGTCATCTAAAGTAGTGTTCAAATGAATTGTCGATGTGAACTATTCCGAGAAGATCGCATTAATGATTATTAATATTATTGCAATACGAATGTGATTATAATGTAATAATAATAAAATGCATGAATAAGGCAATATTATAAGAGGAGCGATAAGAATTTAATAATAATAATAAAATTCATCATAAGCTTAAATGTACCTTGATTTTCCAGACGTATTTCTCAATGAAACTCATAAGGAAACAGTTTTTAGAATAACCTTAAATGAATAAAGATAAAAAGTTTTTAAGATAAATAAAAACTTACTATCAATAATAATTACGATAAATAAAAATCTACAATTATTAGCAGAAATAACCCTTCAAAAAACGTAGGAATGCTAGTATCAATACAAATTCAAATTAAAATAAAGTCCTCTTACACCATCAACAATTACAATAGTTTGTTTAATCTCGTTGTTATGACTGACGCTTATCTATCTTCCCACGCGAATTCAAATATACATTTATTGCAGTGGCAAGGTAAGGATCTGGTGGCCGAGGTGACTAAAGCACCCGTCTTATGCGACGTGAGGTGAGGTAAATGTAAGTTTAAGTTTCCAGAAATATGTATTATCCGTACATTTCACGGTAAATGTGCACTTTTACCGATGTGCCTTGGTAAATGTGGAAATAAGTAAGAATGAGAAATTTTACACTTTAATAATTACGTTAATTTATAAAAAAAATCATCGAGGGTTCGGCTCCACTGGTATATATTAAGATGATCGCTTACCAACCAGAGGGGGGAACACAGTGAACATGAGGAGGAACCAAAAACACTTCGACTAACCAGTAGAAGGGGAAGGGGAGTTTCAGCACAGCGATAGTGACGCCGCCTGTCAGTAGAAACTGTAAGCTATAGATAAACAAAAGATAAACGTAATGACGTCATAACAAAAGACGATCGTAATGCGCAATATTAGGTTGGTATCTTGGAAGGCGGTAAATTTGAATCGAGTTAAAATTTTGCTGTTGTTATCTTGGAAGGCGGCGGATTTGAATCGAGTTAAAATTTTGCTGTTGTTATCTTGGAAGGCGGTAAATTTGAATCTAGTTAAAATTTTGCAGTTGGTATCTTGGAAGGCGGCGGATTCGAATCGAATTAAACTTTCTGGGTTGGTATTTTGGATGGTGGTGGATTTGAGTACGTTAAAATGAAGCGAAATATTGAGCAGGTTGATCAAGTTTTTTTTATTTCCAATAAAAGACAATCATTATTACTTTATAAAAACACAACAAAAATGACAATCTTTTTTCAAAGGAGGTGATCCATCGATATGAATTTCTCCGTTATTGCAGGCAGGCATGGTTGATATCGTTCCGTCTTATTCCAATCTTCTAATTCTTGTAATTCGGGAAATGTGGCGGCTATCTGATGGATGTCACGTGGATGATACAGTTCAATGTAATCAATAGGTATAAATTTCAGATCCTCTAATTTCATCGTCTTCCAACCACGTTCATGGCCGACCCAACTTTATGTATAATTGCGAGTTGTTTTAAGTCCATAACTGAAAGTTAATTATTTT
Source organism: Tanypteryx hageni (assembly GCA_028673005.1). Classification (NCBI taxonomy): domain Eukaryota; kingdom Metazoa; phylum Arthropoda; class Insecta; order Odonata; family Petaluridae; genus Tanypteryx; species Tanypteryx hageni. The sequence goes on from CM054117.1 coordinate 39,373,965, forward strand.
CAAATCAATGATTGCTTAGATTTATAATATAATAATAATTTTAAATATAAATTAAATTACCTTTGGAGAGCGATCTTATGCGTGGAGTATTCTGGATGCGTCTTTCTTCGAGAAACTCACTTATGCACGCGTCCGTCCTCTGCCGAGTCTCAAAACCGAATGAAACCTTCTATGTGCAAGATTGCAAAAATGCTGAGACTGCACGGCCGCGAGACTCTGCGTAGCGATTTTGAGTCAGCGAACCGGACGTGATCACTGCAAAGTGCCGAGTTCGTGCATACACCGGATGTGATCTGGAGAGTGGGGGTTAACGCAAAAGTATCACGTCAACACTTTCCCAACTTGCGGTATATTTGAATCGAGTTAAAATTTGGTGCTTGGCAGTAATTTAAGAATCTCAACCGTCGTCTCCACCACTTCACTGCTTTCATCGACACCGACGTCTCCATCGCTTTCTTTATTACACCACCACCGTCTCTACAACTTCGCTGGGTTAATTTCCACCACCGTCTCTACAACTTCGCTGGGTTAATTTCCACCACCGTCTCCACCACCTTCTTCATACTACAAAACCGCCGTCTCCACCGACTTGAAGTAAGTTGTATTCAATTCCATTCATTGATTTTACGCTTCTTGTGAGAAACGATTGAAATATTCTTTTTTTAGTATGTCTAGCCCCAGAAGCCTTCAGAGCTATACCATTGACGTCATAGTTGAAAATGCTATTGATATTAAAGATTTACCAAAAATTATACAAGAAAAAATTACGTCATATAAAAATCATAGCGATTTGATATTAACTATTTTGGAAGGGAGATTGATTTGCGAACCAAACTCACCACCATGGGTGAAAAAGTGGATTCATGAACGGAAAATAGCACGGGATAAAAAACTCGGGATAAGTAAGTTTTTTCAATCGTTTCTCATCATTTACTTCTAATTAATTTTATTCCTGTTCCCGATGTGTGTATACATTTTTGACTACACACATTCTCTAATTGTATGTTTCATTATCTGATTTATATGTAATAGATTCTTTTTATATGGAATTTTGATTTAAATATATACATTTTTTATTATCTGATTTAACTGATGAGGAAAATTACTTCATATGTTAAAAAATTATTAAAAATAATACTTATCATCATTTACGTCTAATTAATTTCATTCCTCTTCTTGATGTCCGTATGCATTTTTTCATAACGCATTCTCTAATTGTTTGTTTCATTATCTGATTTATATGTAATAGATTCATTTTTGTATGGAATTTGATTTAAAATCTATATATTTTATTATCTGACTTAACTAATGAGAAAAATTACTTCATATGTTTTTAAATTGTTAAAAATAACCCTCATTTACAGATGGATTCTCTCAAGGCGAAATTTCAGAAAGTGTCGAAGATGAATACATTCGTAAAAAAGGAGGATTTGGTGCAAGATAAAAACTACAAAATAGCATCATTTGAAAAATTTAATACTAGATATGGTTGGACATTAGTGGTGACGATAGGAGAAGATGAAGATTTGTCGGGGGTAAAGATGTTTTTACCCAAGAAATTTTTAAATGCTATTACCGACGAAGAAATAAAAATGTATAATGAGAGTAATATTAAGAATTTAAACATAAAAGTAAATAATAACAATGTTATTATTTGTTAAAATAAAAAAATTTCTAAATATTTTGATTGATTCCATTTTTTCCCCCAAAAATTATGTGAAATATTGAGCAGGTTGATCAAGTTTTTTTTATTTACAATAAAAATACAAGCATTGTCACGAAAACAAAAATACTTTGTCCTAACTCGTCTTACTTATATGATTTAACAAGTCGTAACTTGTCGAAAGTCGAATGGAAGGACGAGATGAAATAAAAAAATAGGACGTATCTATTACTAGAATAACTTGCCAGAAAACCTGAACATTTTTTTAACCAAATATTATATGCCAAATAAATTTGAATATACCGAAAATTGATAAAATTCAGTAATCTATAAAAATAATTAATTTATCAAATCTCATTTATGATTATTTATATAAATTAAAATAAGAGAATCACTCGAACAATTTATCGACGCGTTTTTTTGCAGGTCAGAGCGGTTTATTTACCGCGCTCGCACATAGTCAAGATCTTAAAGGCTAAATAAAAAAAACACATTAAAAAGGTAGAATCTATGGCAGTTCGTAACTCACTCCGCTTCACTGACGAAAAGAGCCTATTAAAAAAAATAACTGATATTAACAAAAAGTTGATTTAAATCAACTTTTTGTTAATTAACATAATGATATCTAAGATGCAGTAGCGACAATTTAACAGATTTATATTGTTTAAATTCCGTTTATAATCGATATTATATCAAAAAATTATAATACGGGTAATAAAATATTCACTTTAACCTGATACGATATAATTCTTTTCTTTTATCCAAATCTTTTAAGCGGACAATCTTCTATTCTATCCAACGTTGTCGTTGAAATGAAAGAATTCCCGTATACAAATTGGATTTAAGAAAGTACGTATTAAATCATCGCGAGATTTAAATAGAATGTCTCCACGCATATGTTTCTCTTTCTTTTCCGCTGGGGAACTAAGAAGGAAAAGCCTGCACACGCTCTCTGAAATAATGCCACCTTGCTCTTTGAAGACGCTATCTACATCCGGCCGCGCAATCCTCGTAACCAGATCGCGACATCATAACATCTCACCGTAGAGAATCTCGCTGTTGTTATATTAAGAAAGTCGAAATTGTACATCTCTTCGTTATTCAATACGCTCGTGGATATCAACAGCATTCATATGTTAGTAATAAATAATAATAATTAGCTAAATCCATTTCGAAATTGTGTCACACTGCCTCCGAAAAAATATACACGGGTAAATTATTATTTATTTGCCTTTTATTCTTTATTAAAAAAAATAACTAATGGAAAAATTTTGTATTCGATATTAATTTCTTTATATATTTTAATATTATAAAAAAATCAATTTTATAAATCCCATCGAGAATTTCATGAACAAAATTAGGGAATAAAGACACGATATATTCTCTTAGACTTATCTTGTAAGATCTAATAGCAAAATCTTTCTTCGGTCTACGAAAATTTATTTTGAGTTATCTTTTTCGGCTACTTTCACAAAAAAATCAATTTTATAAATCCCATCGGGAATTTAATGAACAAAATTAGGGAATAAAGACACGATATATTCTCTTAGACTTATCTTGTAAGATTTAATAGCAAAATTTTTCGGTCTACGAAAATTTATTTTGAGTTATTTTTTTCGGCTACTTTCACAAAAAAAAATCAATTTGATAAATCCCATCGGGAATTTCATGAACAAAATTAGGGAATAAAGACACGATATATTCTCTTAGACTTATCTTGTAAGATCTAATAGCAAAATCTTTCTTCGGTCTACGAAAATTTATTTTGACTTATTTTTTTCGGCTATTTTCATATTTTTTGTGGAAAATTCGTCTAGTAAGAGATATTTTGGAAAATGTTTTCGAATTTCATTTGATAAAAAATTAAGTATAAACTTTTTAAAAAGTTTTTTAGGTTGGTATTTTGGGTGGTGGCGGATTCGAATCGAGTTAAAATTTCGCTGTTGACATAGCCGAATGCGCGATATATTGGAATCGAATTAAACTTTCTGGGTTGGTATTTTGGATGGCAGCGGATTTGAGTACGTTAAAATGAAGCGAAATATGGAGCAGGTTGATTAAGTTTTTTTTGTTTCCGATAAAATACAATTATTATTACATTATAAATACACACAACACAAATAACAATCTTTTTTCAAAAGAGGTGGTCCATCGATATGAATTTCTCCTTTATTATAGTGTTCCGAGTATGGCTGATATCGTTCCCTCTTACACCAATCTTCTAATTCTTGTAATTCGGGAAATGTGGCGGCTACCTGATGGATGTCACGTGAATGATACAATTCAATTTAATCAAAAGGTACACATTTCAGATCCTCCAAATTCATCCTCTTCCAACCATGTTCATGATAGTTCCGAATAGACCCAACTTGATGTATAATTGCGAGTTGATTTAAGTCCATAACTGAAAGTTAATTATTTTCAAATCAATGAATGCTTAGATTTATAATATTATAATAATTTTAAATATAAATTAAATTACCTTTTGAGAGCGATCTTATGCGTAGAATATCTGGATGCGTCTTTCTTCGAGAAAAAAATCCAAATGAAACCTTCTATGTGCAAGGTTGCAAAAATGCTGAAGCTGCACGGCCGCGAGACTCTGCGTAGCGATCTTGAGTCAGCGAACCGGACGTGATCACTGCAAAATGCCGAGTTCGTGCATACACCGGATGTGATCTGGAGAGTGGGAGTTAACGTGAACAATTTCCCAACTTGCGGTATATTTGAATCGAGTTAAAATTTGGTGCTCGGCGGTGATTTTAAATACGTCAAAATGAAACAAATATTTTGTTCCTAACTCGTCTTACTTATATGATTTAACAAGTCATAACATGTTATTCTAGTAATAGATATTTTGAAAAAAAATCAAGCATCGACTTTTTTAGAAAATTTCTTCGTAATTCATGATCGACAAAATGTTTTCCCAAACGAATTTTGACAAAAAATACGTTTTTAGTAGTAATAGATATATTGAATATTTTGAAAAACGCGTCGATAAATTGTTTGAGTGATTCTCTTATTTTAATTTATATAAATAATCATAAGTGGGATTTTTAAAATTAATTATTTTATAGATTACTGAATTTTATTTATTTTCGGTATACTCAAATTTATTTGGCAAATATTTTTTTTGGTTAAAAAATATTTCGCGTTTGTGGAAAGTTATTCTAGTAATGGATATTTTGACAAAATTAAACATCGGCTTTTTTAGAAATTTTCTTCGTAATATATGATCTAAAAAATGTTTTTCCAAACGAATTTTGACAAGAAGTACGTTATTTAAAACAATAGTTTGGAGTCCGATTAAATTTTAAAATCCATTTATAACGATCTCTCTAACCCGGCAGGATTTTTTAACAACCGATAAATTGTATAAAGCACTGGGTAAAAATAAGTTATCGAAGAGATACGTTCAGGATTGGTTGAATTCACAGGATGCTTATACATTGCACAGGCCTTTAAGAAAACGCTTCCAAAGAAATTTTTACGATGTTGATTATATCGACGAAACTTGGCAATGTGACTTAAATGATATGCGAAATTTGAAAAAGTATAATAGTGAATTTGCATATATTCTAACCATTATAGATTTATTCTCAAAATATGCTTGGGCAGTTCCTTTGAAGAGCAAGACGTGGGAAGAAATGGTGAGGGCGTTCGATTATATTTTCAAAAATAGAAAACCTATAAAATTACAAAGCGATAAAGGCTCCGAATTTAGGAATAAAAAGTTTCAAGATTTCCTCGAGAGAAAAAACGTCAAGTTTTATTATACTCATAACCCCGATGTCAAAGCTGCCGTAGTAAAAAGATTCCGAAAATTAATAAAATTCAGTAATCTGTAAAATAATTAATTTAAAAAATCTCACTTACAAATTATTTATATAATCAGAGAAATATTGCATAAAAAACGTATTTTTTGTCAAAATTCGTTTGAAAAAACATTTTTTAGATCATATATTACGAAGAAAATTTCTAAAAAAAGCCGATGTTTAATTTTGTCAAAATATCTATTACTAGAATAACTTTCCACAAACGCGAAATATTTTTTAACCAAAAAAAATATTTGCCAAATAAATTTGAGTATACCGAAAATTAATAAAATTCAGTAATCTATAAAATAATTAATTTATCAAATCTCGCTTATGATTATTTATATAAATTAAAATAAGAGAATCACTCAAACAATTTATCGACGCGTTTTTCAAAATATTCAATATATCTATTACTACTAAAAACGTATTTTTTGTCAAAATTCGTTTGGGAAAACATTTTGTCGATCATGAATTACGAAGAAATTTTCTAAAAAAGTCGATGCTTGATTTTTTTTCAAAATATCTATTACTAGAATAACATGTTATGACTTGTTAAATCATATAAGTAAGACGAGTTAGGAACAAAATATTTGTTTCATTTTGACGTATTTAAAATCACCGCCGAGCACCAAATTTTAACTCGATTCAAATATACCGCAAGTTGGGAAATTGTTCACGTTAACTCCCACTCTCCAGATCACATCCGGTGTATGCACGAACTCGGCATTTTGCAGTGATCACGTCCGGTTCGCTGACTCAAGATCGCTACGCAGAGTCTCGCGGCCGTGCAGCTTCAGCATTTTTGCAACCTTGCACATAGAAGGTTTCATTTGGATTTTTTTCTCGAAGAAAGACGCATCCAGATATTCTACGCATAAGATCGCTCTCAAAAGGTAATTTAATTTATATTTAAAATTATTATAATATTATAAATCTAAGCATTCATTGATTTGAAAATAATTAACTTTCAGTTATGGACTTAAATCAACTCGCAATTATACATCAAGTTGGGTCTATTCGGAACTATCATGAACATGGTTGGAAGAGGATGAATTTGGAGGATCTGAAATGTGTACCTTTTGATTAAATTGAATTGTATCATTCACGTGACATCCATCAGGTAGCCGCCACATTTCCCGAATTACAAGAATTAGAAGATTGGTGTAAGAGGGAACGATATCAGCCATACTCGGAACACTATAATAAAGGAGAAATTCATATCGATGGACCACCTCTTTTGAAAAAAGATTGTTATTTGTGTTGTGTGTATTTATAATGTAATAATAATTGTATTTTATCGGAAACAAAAAAAACTTAATCAACCTGCTCCATATTTCGCTTCATTTTAACGTACTCAAATCCGCTGCCATCCAAAATACCAACCCAGAAAGTTTAATTCGATTCCAATATATCGCGCATTCGGCTATGTCAACAGCGAAATTTTAACTCGATTCGAATCCGCCACCACCCAAAATACCAACCTAAAAAACTTTTTAAAAAGTTTATACTTAATTTTTTATCAAATGAAATTCGAAAACATTTTCCAAAATATCTCTTACTAGACGAATTTTCCACAAAAAATATGAAAATAGCCGAAAAAAATAAGTCAAAATAAATTTTCGTAGACCGAAGAAAGATTTTGCTATTAGATCTTACAAGATAAGTCTAAGAGAATATATCGTGTCTTTATTCCCTAATTTTGTTCATGAAATTCCCGATGGGATTTATCAAATTGATTTTTTTTTGTGAAAGTAGCCGAAAAAAATAACTCAAAATAAATTTTCGTAGACCGAAAAATTTTGCTATTAAATCTTACAAGATAAGTCTAAGAGAATATATCGTGTCTTTATTCCCTAATTTTGTTCATTAAATTCCCGATGGGATTTATAAAATTGATTTTTTTGTGAAAGTAGCCGAAAAAGATAACTCAAAATAAATTTTCGTAGACCGAAGAAAGATTTTGCTATTAGATCTTACAAGATAAGTCTAAGAGAATATATCGTGTCTTTATTCCCTAATTTTGTTCATGAAATTCTCGATGGGATTTATAAAATTGATTTTTTTATAATATTAAAATATATAAAGAAATTAATATCGAATACAAAATTTTTCCATTAGTTATTTTTTTTAATAAAGAATAAAAGGCAAATAAATAATAATTTACCCGTGTATATTTTTTCGGAGGCAGTGTGACACAATTTCGAAATGGATTTAGCTAATTATTATTATTTATTACTAACATATGAATGCTGTTGATATCCACGAGCGTATTGAATAACGAAGAGATGTACAATTTCGACTTTCTTAATATAACAACAGCGAGATTCTCTACGGTGAGATGTTATGATGTCGCGATCTGGTTACGAGGATTGCGCGGCCGGATGTAGATAGCGTCTTCAAAGAGCAAGGTGGCATTATTTCAGAGAGCGTGTGCAGGCTTTTCCTTCTTAGTTCCCCAGCGGAAAAGAAAGAGAAACATATGCGTGGAGACATTCTATTTAAATCTCGCGATGATTTAATACGTACTTTCTTAAATCCAATTTGTATACGGGAATTCTTTCATTTCAACGACAACGTTGGATAGAATAGAAGATTGTCCGCTTAAAAGATTTGGATAAAAGAAAAGAATTATATCGTATCAGGTTAAAGTGAATATTTTATTACCCGTATTATAATTTTTTGATATAATATCGATTATAAACGGAATTTAAACAATATAAATCTGTTAAATTGTCGCTACTGCATCTTAGATATCATTATGTTAATTAACAAAAAGTTGATTTAAATCAACTTTTTGTTAATATCAGTTATTTTTTTTAATAGGCTCTTTTCGTCAGTGAAGCGGAGTGAGTTACGAACTGCCATAGATTCTACCTTTTTAATGTGTTTTTTTTATTTAGCCTTTAAGATCTTGACTATGTGCGAGCGCGGTAAATAAACCGCTCTGACCTGCAAAAAAACGCGTCGATAAATTGTTCGAGTGATTCTCTTATTTTAATTTATATAAATAATCATAAATGAGATTTGATAAATTAATTATTTTTATAGATTACTGAATTTTATCAATTTTCGGTATATTCAAATTTATTTGGCATATAATATTTGGTTAAAAAAATGTTCAGGTTTTCTGGCAAGTTATTCTAGTAATAGATACGTCCTATTTTTTTATTTCATCTCGTCCTTCCATTCGACTTTCGACAAGTTACGACTTGTTAAATCATATAAGTAAGACGAGTTAGGACAAAGTATTTTTGTTTTCGTGACAATGCTTGTATTTTTATTGTAAATAAAAAAAACTTGATCAACCTGCTCAATATTTCACATAATTTTTGGGGGAAAAAATGGAATCAATCAAAATATTTAGAAATTTTTTTATTTTAACAAATAATAACATTGTTATTATTTACTTTTATGTTTAAATTCTTAATATTACTCTCATTATACATTTTTATTTCTTCGTCGGTAATAGCATTTAAAAATTTCTTGGGTAAAAACATCTTTACCCCCGACAAATCTTCATCTTCTCCTATCGTCACCACTAATGTCCAACCATATCTAGTATTAAATTTTTCAAATGATGCTATTTTGTAGTTTTTATCTTGCACCAAATCCTCCTTTTTTACGAATGTATTCATCTTCGACACTTTCTGAAATTTCGCCTTGAGAGAATCCATCTGTAAATGAGGGTTATTTTTAACAATTTAAAAACATATGAAGTAATTTTTCTCATTAGTTAAGTCAGATAATAAAATATATAGATTTTAAATCAAATTCCATACAAAAATGAATCTATTACATATAAATCAGATAATGAAACAAACAATTAGAGAATGCGTTATGAAAAAATGCATACGGACATCAAGAAGAGGAATGAAATTAATTAGACGTAAATGATGATAAGTATTATTTTTAATAATTTTTTAACATATGAAGTAATTTTCCTCATCAGTTAAATCAGATAATAAAAAATGTATATATTTAAATCAAAATTCCATATAAAAAGAATCTATTACATATAAATCAGATAATGAAACATACAATTAGAGAATGTGTGTAGTCAAAAATGTATACACACATCGGGAACAGGAATAAAATTAATTAGAAGTAAATGATGAGAAACGATTGAAAAAACTTACTTATCCCGAGTTTTTTATCCCGTGCTATTTTCCGTTCATGAATCCACTTTTTCACCCATGGTGGTGAGTTTGGTTCGCAAATCAATCTCCCTTCCAAAATAGTTAATATCAAATCGCTATGATTTTTATATGACGTAATTTTTTCTTGTATAATTTTTGGTAAATCTTTAATATCAATAGCATTTTCAACTATGACGTCAATGGTATAGCTCTGAAGGCTTCTGGGGCTAGACATACTAAAAAAAGAATATTTCAATCGTTTCTCACAAGAAGCGTAAAATCAATGAATGGAATTGAATACAACTTACTTCAAGTCGGTGGAGACGGCGGTTTTGTAGTATGAAGAAGGTGGTGGAGACGGTGGTGGAAATTAACCCAGCGAAGTTGTAGAGACGGTGGTGGAAATTAACCCAGCGAAGTTGTAGAGACGGTGGTGGAAATTAACCCAGCGAAGTTGTAGAGACGGTGGTGGTGTAATAAAGAAAGCGATGGAGACGTCGGTGTCGATGAAAGCAGTGAAGTGGTGGAGACGACGGTTGAGATTCTTAAATTACTGCCAAGCACCAAATTTTAACTCGATTCAAATATACCGCAAGTTGGGAAAGTGTTGACGTGATACTTTTGCGTTAACCCCCACTCTCCAGATCACATCCGGTGTATGCACGAACTCGGCACTTTGCAGTGATCACGTCCGGTTCGCTGACTCAAAATCGCTACGCAGAGTCTCGCGGCCGTGCAGTCTCAGCATTTTTGCAATCTTGCACATAGAAGGTTTCATTCGGTTTTGAGACTCGGCAGAGGACGGACGCGTGCATAAGTGAGTTTCTCGAAGAAAGACGCATCCAGAATACTCCACGCATAAGATCGCTCTCCAAAGGTAATTTAATTTATATTTAAAATTATTATTATATTATAAATCTAAGCAATCATTGATTTGAAAATAATTAACTTTCAGTTATGGACTTAAAACAACTCGCAATTATACATAAAGTTGGGTCGGCCATGAACGTGGTTGGAAGACGATGAAATTAGAGGATCTGAAATTTATACCTATTGATTACATTGAACTGTATCATCCACGTGACATCCATCAGATAGCCGCCACATTTCCCGAATTACAAGAATTAGAAGATTGGAATAAGACGGAACGATATCAACCATGCCTGCCTGCAATAACGGAGAAATTCATATCGATGGATCACCTCCTTTGAAAAAAGATTGTCATTTTTGTTGTGTGTTTTTATAAAGTAATAATGATTGTCTTTTATTGGAAATAAAAAAAACTTGATCAACCTGCTCAATATTTCGCTTCATTTTAACGTACTCAAATCCACCACCATCCAAAATACCAACCCAGAAAGTTTAATTCGATTCGAATCCGCCGCCTTCCAAGATACCAACTGCAAAATTTTAACTAGATTCAAATTTACCGCCTTCCAAGATAACAACAGCAAAATTTTAACTCGATTCAAATCCGCCGCCTTCCAAGATAACAACAGCAAAATTTTAACTCGATTCAAATTTACCGCCTTCCAAGATACCAACCTAATATTGCGCATTACGATCGTCTTTTGTTATGACGTCATTACGTTTATCTTTTGTTTATCTATAGCTTACAGTTTCTACTGACAGGCGGCGTCACTATCGCTGTGCTGAAACTCCCCTTCCCCTTCTACTCTAACCTACTCAACCCGGTGGGGCCTAGTAAAATTTGCCTTCATGTTCAAACTTAGTTTAGTTGTGAGGTGAGGTAAATGTAAGTTTAAGTTTCCAGAAATATGTATTACCCGTACATTTCACGGTAAATGTGCACTTTTACCGATGTGCCTTGGTAAATGTGGAAATAAGTAAGAATGAGAAATTTTACACTTTAATAATTACGTTAATTTATAAAAAAAATCATCGAGGGTTCGGCTCCACTGGTATATATTAAGATGATCGCTTACCAACCAGAGGGGGGAACACAGTGAACATGAGGAGGAACCAAAAACACTTCGACTAACCTACTCAACCCGGTGGGGCCTAGTAAAATTTGCCTTCATGTTCAAACTTAGTTTAGTTGTACACATTTACCACGAAATTTACACATTTACCAGACAACGCACATTTACCATACTTCTCAACTACAACAGATGTTCGCGATGCTTCCAAGTTGTGGCTTGTGTTGCGACGTTTATCCACATTTACCAGTGTCTCTAGGTAAATGTGTACATTTCCACAATCCAATCAGTAAAAGTATGTTGTACTTACATTTACCGAATTTAGTGGTAAATGTGTATATTAACCGAGAAATGTACACATTTACCGGACTACGCATATTTACCGATTATATACAGGGTGTCCCAGAAGTCCGGCCTCATAGAACAACTTTGTTATTTTGCAGAATATCTAAAAATAATAAGAGATCAAAGTTGTTTGAAATAGGCTATTTTTCGGGAGAAATATTGATTTTTTTCGTCTAGGGCCTTCCGTTCGACCGCTACTCTCTTGGCTCATCAATGGTTAAGTGACTCTGTCCCAGAAGTCCGGCCACATAGGACAACTTTGTTATTTTGCAGAATATCTAAAAATAATAAGAGATCAAAGTTGTTTGCGATAGGCTATTTTTCGGGAGAAATGTTGATTTTGTTTGTCTAAGCAGGATAAGAAGCCTTGAAGAACTTCGGGAGAACATCCGTGCAGCATGCGCAAAAATTACTCCGCAAACATTGCTACGTGTACGGAGAAGCTTGAGGGAACGAATCAGAATGAGTGTACGCCAGCATGGATACCAATTTGAAAATTTATTGTAAATGTGCAATATACACTGCTGCATGAGTTTTTGGAGTTTTTATCCATTTTTGTTGCAACTCCTATTCACATAGCCGGCTCCTAGCTCCTTTATGTGGACGTAGGAATTTCCGCCGAGTCACTTAACCATTGATGAGCCTAGAGAGTAGCGGTCGAACGGAAGGCTCTAGACAAAATTAATCAACATTTATATATATATATATATATCCGGTGGTGTAGTGGTTAGGACGCTGGCTGCTACTCGCCCGATGCTTGAAAGTCATCGGGTACGAATCCTGCGCGAGTAGGATTTTTTCTCAAGGTCATCCGGCCCCCTGTTTGCGTGGTTTGAGGAGACCGCGCAAATTCAGCTGTTCCGTCCTTCGGAAGGGACGTTAAGCCGTTGGCCCCCCTGGTGTTCTTCGCAAGAGCAGGCAAATGCCGGCACTGGGTTTCCCTCCTCCCTTCTGTGTGTGTGTCCGGTGTGGAAGGCAACGGGAAACCACCACACCGTGTATGTATATTCCCTAGTCAAAGCCAATTAATTAGTTAATTGGTAGGACCTGTCGTAAGACAGAACACAAATGAATATATATATATATATATATATTAGGGTGGTCCTTATTTTTAAGTTTTGGAAAACTGGAGGGGGCACGTTTTGAATCTGTTCCATTATGAAAAACAATTTTGGTAAAATTAGGTTAGTTTTGAATAATATTTAGGGGTCGCTACCAAGATCTGAAAAATCGCAATATATCATAATGCTAAACATAGGTGCACTCATTTTTAAATTAGTTTAAATTTTAAACTTATTTGAATTGAATTGTGAATTCTAGATACTTAGTATTGAAAATTGTGATGCAGCACCCATTGGTCAATGTTACGCAATACTGCAATAGATATAACCTTTCAGATGTACCCCTCAGAAATCCTGCGTAAGTCCACTTGCAGGAGCACTCTTTGTGTTATGTAATAGTCCATATCAGGTCTTTTGGAACAATCTAGAACTGTCCAGAACGTTATAGAACCTTCATAAACAATCAACGTTCTAGAACCTTGCGGAACAATTTGGAACTTTCCAGAACGTTCTAGAACCTTCTGTAATGATGTAGAACTTTTCAGTACGTTCTAGAACCTTCTGGAACAATCTATGGCCTAAACTATATAAGCAGACCACCTAGTGCAGTGAGTTCAGTTGTCATCAGGCAGCCAAAGAGTGCAGTTCAGCCAAGGGCTTTCTCCCATAAAGTTGTTGTGTAGAGACTCAAGTGAACCTGACTTGTAGGAGATTACAATACAGTGCACTCCCAGTTTGTAAGTTTTGTACTGCGTTCTGCTGAACACCAAAAATAAACTAATGACAACAGAAGTAAGTTAGCTAATTTTTTCACTTTACTTTCAGGTTTACTTTTATGAATAAATGGCTACTGTTAGTTCTACTACCCATAAAATGACAAATGTTTGGCTAATTGGACTACAATCACGTGAAATACCTGGAAATAAGCTACCTTCGAAGCGAGAGGTAATGGCTTATTTTTTTATTTGCATCTGACTGGAAAGAAAACTTTTCGAGAAAGTGCGACTGTAGCTGTAACTGTACAAGACTACAAACTCAATAGTTGCCAACGCTGCTCTGAAGAATCTTGCTCATCATCTGTGGTACCTCAGCTAAGAGCTGGTTGCCCTTGCTTTCTTTGATAAAAAAGTATCAATGGATACAAAAGCCAAATTGATTCAAGCTCTCCAAAATGATGGTAATGAGGACCGCTCAAAGAGAGTGACTGTCGATCTGGATAGCATCTTGGAGAAAAATTTGGACTATTTTGTGTCAGCCAACACTTTGAGGTTTTTCTACATACTTGGTCTTGACTCGAAATTCACAGAATTGGATCCCGAACTCTGGGCTTCTGATGGGAACTACATTGCCACAGAAAAGTGCATCAGGTCCATCAATTGCATTAATGATACGGCAGAACGTGGAGTTGCCCTGATCGAGGAATACAATCGATTACGCACCCAGGGTGAACAGCAAAAGCAATTTCTTCTGCAGGTTGTCAGCGATCATCGGAGGAGATATCCAGACTTTGCGAAGGGAACACTTGTCACAAACAATTAATACCACTGTGTCAGTATTGTTATGTTCATCATGTGACAATGTAGCATGGAAATTACCAACTCAAAATTTTATATGCTTTGTACTGTATTACATTTTGTTTAAAATAAAGAAAGCTTAAATGTTTCAAACTTTGGTAGCAACCTCTAAATTTCATCTAAAATTCACCAAATTTTGGGAATATTATTTTTTTTAATATTGGAACAAGATAGGCTGGTGCCCCTATTCAAAATAAGACGTTTGTTTTTATATATAAAAGTTGGTAATAAAGGTAGATACTTTTAAGAACGAATCATCATACATAAAATGGAAAAATGTAGTTTTTAAATTTTGCTTTCCCAAAAACTTGGGGCGTCTCTTATTCGGGATCATTACCACCCTTAGACTCGGGCAAGCAGGGCCCATGCCCTGGACCCAGCACCTCAGGGGTCCCCACGCTTTGGAGGACCCCCTCATCATAGGCACAAAAAATTACTAAGATAAAAATGAAATATGCAGGATAAAACCAAATAATTATGAATCACCTGCACAACCAAGCAAATGTTACCCTATTTGTATGGGATATATTGTATAGGATATGGGAACGTCTGAATACACCTAAATTAAGCCAGCCAATTGTCTTGGATTAGATGGGATAGTTCCGGATTCCGATAGCCCCGGATCCCCGTATGGCGAAGAGTCCCGGAAAATGTTTCGCATTTGCCCAACGTGTTCCGCTTGCCCCGCATTTTCATCGAATCGCTTAAGTGCTCGTAGATTTATCGCTCATTGTTAACTGCCACGAGTCACTTGAAAGTATCGTGCAACGTATGTTATTGACTGAATACATTGTCACGGTCGATAAATTTAATAATAACATAAATGCGCATTGACGTGCGCAACAACGACGTGTGGGCAAGAACTGATTGAACAATAAACACATGCGTAAGTATCTCTTCTCTACCCATTATTCTAAATCTTCATCGATAAATCAGTATACCTCACATGGGCCCAAGAATTTTGTAATACATTTTTTAATCAAATTGTTTATATAGACGGGCCCCGCAATAAATATTTGCCCGGGGCCCCGCACACCCTAGGGGCGGCCCTGTTCGGGGTAGTGTGGCATTTGAACGAATACGCCATTGGTTCCTAAAGTTAAATCAAATAGAGGGCTCAATATCTCGAGTGTGACCGTGGATGCAAAAAAAGCGTTTGGTTTACAGCGGCGCGTCAGAAGCATTGAGAGAGGAAATTCGAAAACGACCCAACACCGATCGCTATTCCACCCAACTTGCGTTAATATCTTGCGTCGTCATCGGCTGCAGCCCTCTAGCGTAAAACTTCGCCACGCCCATGATACTGCTCCCGAGCGGCGAAAAATATTAGCGAGTCGCGAATTCCGATCAATACCGGACATTTGTTTCGCTCCAGATTTCTATCTACGACTTAAAATAGCGCTAGAAATGTTCCGAGTGACGAATGTTGGCGGACGATGGAGCTCCCGCACGCGCATAAGTGGAATGTCACGATATTCGAAAGAGAAGAGCGCAAACGATCTAACCGTAAGACGTTAACGACCCCAAGTATTCATGCCGCTTTTTCTGCTAATGTGGAGCGTTACAAGCCGCGCTTAATGATTCGTGTATGCGCGTCCAATTTGAGGTTCGTAATGTGGAACGATGAGCGTGGGCGCGCGTGTTTTTCTTCGAGAAAAGTGGCAGTCGGCTGTTTTTTCCAAATTATAATTTAGAATGATTATACTTTCAAATTTGCCGAATTTGCTTGAAGTTTAATATGGGGTTATAAAAGAAGACATATTGCTTGTATTTCATATTAAAACTTTTAGTATGCTAACTAGACAATTTTAAGATAAGGGCGCGTTCGCAAAGGCGGAGTAACATTATTTATATCAAGGCTATGACGTGCAAATTGTTAACATTGGCGCAAGACAAGAGTTGATGAGCAGCAATTTTGATTGAGGTGTTTCTCTTGACTTCCCATGATGTTATAAAGAGATAATACCTAATATCATGATATAAAATTAAGTCCACAATATCATCACTATCGTTAATGAATCCTAATCGGATTCAACAGCTATTATACGCAAAGGAAGAGTCATATTTTTAGGGCTGCTCTGCAAAAGAAAATTTTGGTTCCATTAGTTAATGTTAAAGGAAGATGCTCAAACTTAAAATGCCATGAGGGATGATTCTACTCAATGAAGTGTTAAATTTTGCATTAATTTAATCGCACAAATTCTGCCATTAAAAAATAAAAAACTGCGGAAAATGAATTTATTTCCATGTTATAAGAGTTTGATTGAAGTCGCACTTTTAACCATTTGTCAGTTATCAGAAACTCATGATGAACGGTGATGCATCTTTTTGGTAACCCTTTATTTTCTGGGAGTCCTTTGAGCAGCATATCTTGTATATCCTTGCACCGGTGCATCTATTTTTTTCTTTTGCTATTCCTATTTCGACTACTACTCTTTTACTGAAGCGCTTCAAATCAAGTTTCGTAGAATGTAAGTAGCCTATAGAGAAGTATTGACAAAATTAACCTTTTATTTAAGGCCAATCTGATGCAGAACATACGTGTATTCATAAATAACTGCTGCATTGACGTTTAGATTTCTTAACCTCGATCCCTGACAACAACTTATGTAAAATTGATTTTAATACAAACTGGTATGCATCCATACACACACACAGCCACAAAAACACGTACGCGAAATCCCATCCAGAAACAAACGTGAGACCAGAAACATTCGCGCGCATGCGCACACAGGAATAAAGATATGAAGAAAGGGCGAGTAAAATATTTTCCACGCAAATACGAAAGTTGATTGAATTACGAAAATAGATCACTTTCGCCAGCTTTCCGGACAAAATAAGGTTTCGCCCCAACATTTCGACTGGCACGCGAGTCATTTTCGCGTGCTACGAAATCACTCATCGTATCCTCTTCGCAGAAATTAGTCTGGCTTTTCAGGTGCGGTATGTTCAGATTCTGCACTCATAATCGGGATGGTGAATTTTTCAAGGCCTAAAATATTCGCCGGCTTCGTAGAGTGATCTATCGGTTACTCTTCAAAATTTTCCTCTTCGAAGTCGCTAATATAGTTGGTTTGACAGTAGGAATAGGAGCGATCGCTATCTTTTGCCACCTCCGACTTCGACCTTCCGAAGGAGCACCGTCGCCGCTCTCATAACCCCTCTTTACAGCGGGCTGCTCTCCTTTTCGTACGAAAGAAACGCTCTCGGAGCAGTATCATTACTAGCGATGCAGCGGCGTGAAAGACAATTAAGCTTGAGGTCGCACCCTAATTCCCGACTGAAGACCCGCCGTTGCCCGACGCTATGGAAATGTTCACTTTCATAACACCTCCGATGTTTCTTCGTCTGTCGGGGGTCACGTGAGGAGGGGGGGGTGGTTGGTGGGTTGCGGTGGGGAGAAAAAAAGGGGGGTGCAAAAGGTGATTGCGGTGTTGTTACTCGGTGGCCTTGGCACATTTGCACGGGATCGCAAGAGAGAGAGAGAGAGGTCTTTTAATGCCGCCTAGTTCGTGATCTGGCTGTTAGGCTGTTAGGGAGCGCAGCCTCCGATGGCCCGGAGGGTATCTTTTTGCAAATCCTCGAGAGGACTTCGACCTCCTACACGCGCTCTGCTCCCGTAAACGGATACCATTTTTTTATTCGTAAACAACGCCTCGTGGCCTTAGAAAAATGGAAATCCTTCGACCTTCCGCCTTTGGCTCGAAATTGAAGTGGGTCAATTTTTTTGCGATCGAGTTGTGTGGGTCATGCAGTCCACCGAAACGAAGTTGCGCAATAACTGGTCTGATTATATTGGGCTTCTAAACTTGACTTTCGGATTCCTGAAATGTTTCGGTCTGAAAAGAAGGTGTCATCTCGGGGGTATCATCCTCCATGGTCAATCCGATGCCTATTTTTGTCAGAAATTTGTCGGAAAGAAAAACTTAGAATTTGAGAATGTTGCGGTAGTCGACGAACCGATGGTCCGATGGGGTTTCTGATTTCCGTGTTTCTTGTCACTCCTTACACCATTTTCTCTAGTTTACATAAATTTCAAGTTTTACAACTGTACGCAATATTTAAAAAAATCGCCTTATTCCTCCCGGCAAAATCATGAGATCTTTTTTTTAGAATTACCTTTTCCTCTTCTTGCAGTCGGCTCAAATAAAATTGCGTCTCCAGACAATCTACAGTGTAATGTCTCAGCGCTTGGCTTTTAGGGTTATCCTTACAAAGCAGAAAAATAAACTAAGGAAATCTGATTTTGAAAGTTTATGGTCATGGCTGTTGATAATGCAACACAAGGTTATCAAGCGGAATCAATAAGAAATGGAAGAAAAGGCGAAGAATAAGAATGTGAAAATTATGAATCTCAAAATTGAATCTTTATTGCATTTAAATCCCAAAAAATATTTAGTTCCAGAATATTGTTGAGCATCACAAATTATTTAACTAACCAATACTGATATAGTATTTCTCAAAATTAGTTAATTTTTCGTTAGCCCTAAAACAACTGGAAAATATGTAGAAATTCAACAGTAAGTCATTGGTTTATTTATAATTTATTGTCCTCGATAGTAATGTTGCGTTGAATTTTTAATAGCTTTCCGAATTTCATCGTCGGAATTGCTAACTTGGCCTTGAGATCATCTTTGTGATTAAGGAAAGTGAAAGTTCTGTAATCAGAGTCACTAAACAGATGTCACACATTCGCCACTCATACTTTCGAGCAATCGAAAAACTCCGTTGGTTTTTTAAAACATTGTATTATAAAATAACAAAAATTTTCATTCGGGCGTGTAATTTATTTCACTTGTTTATTGAGTTTGACTTTATTATGGTATTTACAAGATTTGAGGAAATAAAAACATGCAGAAATCGCATAAGTAAATTGGAGGATGTTAGACTTGACTGATAACTATGATAGCCACTGCCCTGGAAATGCGTTCCGATTTCGTCCTTGGACCACAGAGGTCGTACATCAAAGTCACTTGCCCTAAGCTTCGTTTATATTAAGTCTCAAGTTTAAAAATCATGTTATTCTAGATTTCAGCACACGTAGTCGAATGTAGGGCGAAAGGAATCCAAGCTGGCAACGATGAGAACGTTTCCCGATTGAGCCAAAAATTGGAATTTACAACCGTTACGCAAAAGATTTTAAATATTATATTATATATTATATTATTTAAATATTTAACTTCCTTTCCTTCCGCGTTTCTTTATTCCGTTTATGATTTCGATTAGTATTGTACTAGTAAAAAAATGCATTCAATATTCATTCAATACAAAATTTAAAACAACAAGTACTTAGAACAGGGATGGACAAACTTTTCACGAGGTAGTTGCAGCTTCTTAGGCGGGCCGCATTAACAGATGAAAATACTTCGGCAGGCCACGTTAGGACTCGTATCGGAAGTTAATTTAGATAACGTAAGGGATCCTGTCAGTATTAATCGATAATATATAATATGTTATACCCATAACATCACTGGAAAGTTTTCCCGGCCATAATTTCAAGCTACAAATATGAAATTATCTGTATTTTATATTACGGTTCGCTTTCATAATGGCATCGCGAACCATGGTTTGCCCACCCCTGACTTGGAATGTACCGATATCTCTCATTCATTTGACTATATATTTTAGATATTTAAAAGTGACAGTTTTAAGTAATGCAGTGGTGTCGAACGTAACTAAATAGAATTAGATTGATTAAAATTGCCGAGTGACCAAGTACTGAAATAAAGACATTTATCACGCCATCCTATGGTGGTATCACACTGCAATGCAAATTCAAAAGTGTGAATACCCAAGGCACAGAATTGGCGTTTTTGCCGTAGAGAAGTTTGACGCCACGGAGATTCTATTTTAAAGTTGCGCCAGAGGTTCGCGAAATTTTTAAGAGGCAAACCTATTGGCAGAGAGGAGAGATAAGCTTTTTTTTTATTGAGGCTCGTGATGGAGTTCGAATCTCGGAGGTCTTATCGCGGAAGAGTATAGGTTCTGAAGCTCCGATGCGACCAAAATAAAGCGAACGTGGAGAAGGCGGTACTTCAGAAGAGGAAGAAGTCAATACGATTCGCTCCCTGGAAACGAATAAACATCGCGTACAAGGCACAATTTGAAAAAGTATCCCTGAATATAATTTTGAATTAAAAATTAAAATTTCCAGTCGCTGAGAACTTTGGAACTTATCTGTAAGTCGCGAAACCGTTGCATCTTACCGATTTTTTAACCTATTTTCCAGAATGGAAATAGAGTTATAGTTTCGACGTCTGTCCGTCCCCCTCTATTAACTTTTGAACCAATAGACCGATTTTCATGACACTTGATGGAAATATCTTGCTGCCGGGGCCGAGCTCCCGAGGATAGTTTTTGTTGCGAAGATTGAAAGTCTCGGATTCGATTCCAGGAACTATCCTTCCCATTTCATTTACATGGGAGATCTGACATCCATCGTGCAGGGTAATTTTCTCATACACATTGAAATAACTTAGAATTGTAATATCGGAGCGGGATTTGTACTATTCTCTGAGGAAATGAATGGAGATTCTAATTTTTATCGTAGAATTTTGCTTATCGATCGTATTTCTTCGACTTTTGCGTCAATACTGGCTTTTATGCAGCTTTTATCGCTCATTACTGGAGTGTTGCCATTGCAACGACTACTGTTAGACTCGGATTCAGCATAGTCTAGTATGTACATACGTTATTTTTGCCACACAAACACACGTGATAAATTTAGTTTTCCGCTCGAATGTATTTGTAATATTTTATAAGGCTAAATTATGAAATTGGGGAACACAAAGAGCAACTCATCCGCGGTGATTTTAAAGCTATTAAAGCCAATATAAGTATTAAATAAATGATTAAATGGAAAGTAGACATCATAAGTCCTGTTTGAATCATCTTGTTTTCTCTGCACGCACGTTCGTTTGAAATATATATGGCTAACGAGTCCGAAATAATATCCTATTTCTTTCTCTTTCTCTTTAAATAATCCACTGGTTGCCCCCAATATACTTTTCTGCTGTACGTGAAGGGTTCTTATATGTCTTCATTTCTACGGAAAGATAAGCATAAAAATTCTAGCATCCAAACTATGCTACGAGAGAGAATCACTTTACGTCCACGCAAAGATTCACGCAAACGATAGAATATTAACCACGCGATTCCCTACGAAATGCATCGAGGAGAGACAGCTATGGCTGATAGTAAATTCGTCTCATGAAATAATTATGCATTCCCGTCGTGACATGAATTTTGGGGGGCGGGGCTGTCTCGAGATGAAAGTTTGCAGCCGAGGGTTATTTGGAGCCGAGGTCGCTGAACTCCAATCGACCTATCAAAAAAATAACATTTAAGATTAATATCGGATATTTATAAGATGAAATTGTGACACGATGTCTACGAATGGGTGTCAGTTTGAGGCGTAAACAGGTCAGTTAAGAGTAAAGAGGTTTAGATATATTCTCCCATGTTTCCCTAATGTGTGCTGGTTCGACGATTGAATAATGTATTTGAACAACGAGACTAAAAAGGTTAGTTATCCATCTTTCCCTCTAGCCTATTCTAGATTTAACTAATAAGCGTTCGAGTTATCACCACCGAAAAGCAGAAATATACAGCGAACGAATTTCATTTGGATAAATTCTTAAAACAATGGACTGGGCAATTTTTTGTTAATTGCTATTTTTTACTTGCTGAGATAAACTATAAGAAATAACTCTTGTAGCGGATGACCACTTTTAGTTGAATACTCACTGGTACCGTAATTATATTAATTCTTAATTTGTCCTACATTGATAATGTGAAGAAGATCGTGACCCATTTGAAAAAGAATTCTACCATCAGATGATGAATTTCTTTGCCCGCTGCATTGCTGAACTGAAACCTTAAAGAAATGCGAACGATCTATGCGTCTTTAAAATTTGGTCGACGTAATACAACAAAGACAAGAATAAATTCACCACTCACCCAACCACAACAAAAAATTGCCCAATATCCTAAAAAAAGATTCACGTCACAAGTGATAAATCTTAATGGCAGGAATGAGAAAAAAGATCAAAACAATACACTATAGCCTTGAGTTGTTGGCATGATAAAAGCTTTGTGAAATCCTCTCTCTCTCTCTTTCTATCCTGAATTACAAATATTTGCGTTGGATTATCATGATCCTTTCGTATAATATTATCTATTCGTATTTAAATACATTGTATTGAATCCTTTCACCATTCTTTTTTTCTGCTGAATTGCTCTATTTCGGGATTTCAGACAAATCTTTTGTTAACATGAACAATGGTGCATGACTAACAAATTTAATATCCCGATCTTTGGTTAGCCAACGGAATTTGTTTTCATTTAAGTTTTGCATTAACTTGGACTGGTTTGTTTTTTATTTATATTAAATTAATTAATGTGTAAAGTTTAAACAGCAGTATGATCTTCTTTGAGCAGCTTATTTATGCTTTTAGTTAGATAGGTGCAAGTCCAATGCTTCTTAAAATATAAAATGTTATATTTAGGATGAGTTTTAACTTCTCGAATATATCTTTGCTATTCTTTGATTAATATTCTTCAAAAAAAGTTAATGACATCATTGTAAGAACATCTTGTGCCTTATGATTTCCATTTAAAACGAAGAGAATTTTTAGACTTCATAGCTTGTATTAGCAGCTGTGAAAAAATTAAGTCGTACTGCGCCTTCTCTCAACTTTGTCGACCTGTCTGACGAAGCAATGAGGGAAAGCTGAAGAACTTCAAATTTTAGGAAAATCGGCATTTGCTCAGTCGAACAGCAAAATTTGCGTTCGGACTATCTTAGTTCAGCGTCCAGAGCAGTAAAGAGATGTGAAGACATGGGGCTTTAACGAATAGAACTTCATCAGAAAAATGATTGTCTCTCGACCTGTCTTTAAACTCTTAAATTTCAACCAGCGAAATTTCTCGGTTTCGTATATGCTCATTATAATTGCCTAATAGTATACATTCTTTACTGCGCAAATTTTATTCTCACTTCGCGTGAGAATAATGTATTAATGAAGAATTAAATTTCAAAGACTATCCCTTTAAGCGCGCAATATAAATTTGTTTAACTCGAAAGTTTTATCGATGCTCTAGTGCTAAAGAAATTAAAGCTGGCCCAAAGTATTCGGCTTAGTTTGAATCACTTCTTTATTTTCGTTAACTGATTTTTCAGATTTATTTTGGTCAACAGCCAGAAAGCAGATGCGCATGGTCCACTACATTGGAACAAACATATTCGCCCTAGAAAAAGTTCATATGAGGATAATCGAACTTAAAGCTTTTAGCGTTTGATAAGGTGAGACGTTCAACACATTGAACGCGTTTCCAATGCCTCTGACATTTTCATCCCAACTTGAAGCAATATTTACGAAGATCAAATGTTTGACTGCTCTTTATTCAAGAATTGCGAATTCTGTAGCATTTATCGAGGAAGGGAATGGCTTGAGCAGGACTATTGGTGGCAGATAAAAATTAAATAAGTTCATAAAACGTCGCTATATCTTGAGCTGGGATGTCATTTTTATTCATTATTTTCCAAATTTAAGCAATCTTAATTGATAAAAATGTATGTGTAAGGGTTCTTGAACCTGAATATGTATTCACATCGGAAAGATTGAAAGCATTTGGCGGATAATTTCAGCGCATACGAATTCCTCGAAAAAAATTGCGATGTAAAAGATTCGATGGGTTCCGGGAAATTCGAAATTCTCGGTTTCCCCCTCTTTCCTCGCCGCGTCCCCATCATTCTTCCTCGTTCTTTTCTCTCGCAATCTTTTCCTCTTTCTCCCTCCCCGCTTTCCCCCGCGCTCCCCTCCCTCTCTCTACTGAAAAAGTATAGTAGTTCCCCTCATCTTCCCTTTCTCTCCCTACGTCCTCCTGCTTCCATCCCGTTAATGCCCATCTTATGCCGTCGTTCCGCTGCCCCCCTTTCATTTCTCTCACTTTCTCCCTCGTTTCTGCCTCTTTTCCTCCCCTTCATTCCTTCCCCGTTTCGTTTTTTCTCTACTCTATTTTTTCACACTCCGCGCAGCCTCCCCTTCTCCTTCAAGCCGACTCTTCCTTTTCTCATTAAATCTCGTTATTTTTGTCTTGTTTCAACCCTCCACGGCTATCCCTCTTCCTCCCCCTATAATCCGCTATCCTCCTCTTCTTCCCTCTTGCATCATCCTCTCTCTCTCTCTCGCCGCCCCTCCGCCTACTCCCTCACTCCTACCCTCCTCCTTCTCCCTACCCCTTTATCCATCCTATCCTCTCCATCATTACTCATCCCTTGTTATCTCGATTTTTACTTCACCTCTCACGCCATCTCGTGCCCTCACTGACATTTTTCCGCAGCTTTTTTTACTTTTGTTCACGTTTCCCAGCACGTTATATACTCCCCGTTCCGTATCTGACGAAAGTTTGATTTAAATGGCCGCTATTTTAATTTGCGCCGCATAAGTTTTTTTCAACGATTCTTAAATGCGTGTTACGTCTTTTGTAATAGCTTTTTCCGCTAATCGTCGACGAAGACGATATTTGAAATTAAATAAAAGACGATGAACCAATACTCCATATGAATTTTTATGCATTTCTTGGGGTTGATGTTACATTCCATGAATGATCCCTATATTTCCGATCTTCGCTAATGTCTTCGCCATTAATTTTAGTTTCTTTGAATTCATATATTCATCTTAGAGCAATCGAAATTGAAATTTTCTCTCTGCAGATTTGTCTTCATCCTTCCTCACTCTCTAAAGAAGACAGGCCCACATGTATAAGCCGACTTTCGCTCTGATCTCTTCTTCCGTATTGATAGGCTTACAAAGGCCACCTCCGTGATTTTCCATTGCGAAAGAGTGACTGAGATCACCGCGAATAAGCAAAACCTCGAACGTCAAGGATTATCTCTATTATAGAAAATCGAATGCAGATTTAGTTCACGTTTTTATATAGGCAATTTTCGCAGCGTATTATTTTTCCCGAATGCTCTCTTCCGACATCATTTCTGAGGATTGCCCGGGATTGTTTAGGTATTTCCCCTAAAGAATTTTAAATTTTACTAGACCATTAGCTCAAGGATTACTTTCTGTCAGCGGGACACAAGCGGATGTGTGGTAATTGATCAGTACTTCTCAGAATGAAGATTGGTTTCATTAGGCTTGTTTGCGGATGACGCATCATCTCTTTTAATATCTTGACGCGTGAAATTAGCAACGTTACATTGTTTGTTAGCCGAGGAGCGTAAGGTTTGCTCGTGGAATATCCATCGCCGGCCTCGATAATGGCCAAATCTAATACGATTGCTACCCGCGGTCTGGTGAAATAATGTTTCCGACACTTCTCATTATTCAAATAATAAACAGTGACTTCAACTGCCGATTAGTTAAATGAACGAGAAAGATATTGACGGTAGGTCGTATCTGCTTTGAGACCGATAAAGTATACGGGCGTTGTGTTCTGTACCTCTTAAGGTTAATACATAATATCTCGACAAAAAGAAAATGAGATATCAGTTTGATAAGGGACAATTAATCTAATAATCCGATGGAAAAGGAGTTAATTAATTTCGTCTTGAAACTTTCATAATTTGTCTTTGTTAGAGTCGTTAGCCTAAATTTATTCATCTAAAGTGAAAAATGAGCTATTTTTTATTTTCGAGCAAAATTACATTACACGAAATTTAATAAAAAATATTTTCTCTTTATATCTGAATTTCGTTACGTTTCAAATCGTCCATTGGAGTGAAGACTCGCATGAAGGGAGACATCCTAACGTGGACACCAACAAGAGAATGGAAGAGTGACAGATTGACAAATGGAGGGCCACACTTGACAGCCAACTGCAATATGGCGAAAGAGGGCCACATATGAAACGGGAGAAAAGGAACGAATCCAGAGAACGCAGCGAAAGCGAGAGAGAGAGGTCGAAATGACAGACCAATACACGAAGAGAGAAAGGAGCAAAAAACCTGTTGGTTAGCTGACTGGAAGACGATTGGGAAGAGAGAACTCTCAAAGGTCAGCTTAAAAGAGGATCTACTGGACAGAAAGAAAAGAAGGTAAGGGCGCAAAATTCGAACGGTTTCTTGAGAAGAATGGACACCTGTTGACTTTCATTAAGGGGTTAAAACCCTTGTCACATCAGAGTATAGGGAGGTAAGTGGAAAAAATGCTGGAGTTTTCGGAGAGGAGATTAAACAATTTATCACTTGAGAAAGGGAAGGCTGTGCATCACTTTCACTTGCCATCTGAAAGGAGAGAGGTTAGGACAACACGATGAATATCCAGAATTGGCCATGGTTTGCCGCTTAACTCCCAGAAGAGTGAAACGCATTCTCATGATGACCTAGCAGTACAGTAAAGCTAAGGGGATAGCTCCATTTTTAGGATATTTATTTTTGTAGCTGTTTATTATCCTCTCAAAGGAGGTAATGATATAAAAAATACCAAGAGGAAGACAGGGGTCTCAGATATGCAGGCCACAGAGCAGTTCAAAAAGTGCATGACTCATGTCTTTGATTGTACTGTAAGTGGAAGGGACAGCTCTTACAAGACAGTTATTGAGTAACAAAGAGATAGGAAACAATATGTTTACGATTTAGGAATTTTATGGTTGCTTTTTCATTAAAATGTACACCATTTTGAGTCATAGACTATTTAAGCTTCAACAAAATAATTTGACACATTATTATGACTAAGCTGACCAGATTTTCAAAATCTCAAAGGCGGTCATTTTCTTTAAAGAGGACCAAATCTTCTAAAAGAGGACTGTCCTCTTGAAAAGGATGTCTGGTAACTCCACATATATGCCATTAACAATTTCCTATAAAGTTTGGTAGAATTTCAAAATGAATTTCTTGAACCAAACTGAACTATTTTTGTAAAATAATTCTGGTTCCATTAGTCGTTCAGTAAATTGGGGCAGTTCGGCAGTTTGGTTCGATTTTCTGCACTTCTTATATGTAGTTGTTGTCGCTGCTCACAACCATTCCCTAGAAGTTGCCATCTGTGCACAGTGCACACATTGCACCCATGGTAAACATGGTCCTGACCCAGGATAAATGTAAAAGTGGATGGGGAAAAATTGGAACAGCTAGAACAGTTGTCTTACTTGGGCTGTGTTCTTACCTGGGATAGTAGAAGTACCAAATCTAAAAATTATCGATTTACTTTTGTGAATTACAGATGTAAAAGTAAACATCTTTTATCGTTTACTTATATAGGAAGGTGGATTGAGCTGAGAGCTATTTACCTGCACAGCTTCAGTCATATTCTAATCAGCCTTATGATAGTTACCTTTTAGTTTTGTTTGTCAAATACTTAAATACTTTAAATACTTAACTGTTGTCATAAAATATTTCTAAAAATTCCAAAAAGGTTAAATGATAATAAATATTTTAAGGAACTGTAAGAAAAATTCAGACTTTACAAAGAACAGAAATCAACTAAAACCATAGCCTTCTGATATTGGATACAGCCCCGAAGCTCCAACTGAGGAAAGACTATCTCTATGGAATATAATAATTTTTGTTCTTCAGAATTGACTTTTGATGTCAGCAAGTAGGATCTCTATATAAATGTATGAAATAAAAAACAAGCAAACAGTACTTGTTTTTTGCCCCGAATATTGATTTTCATTTGAAATAATCCCATTTACAGTGAGCAGCAATGACCGATTTATCACATATTTTTGGCAGGAGGGAGGTTTGCTGACACCATGACTCTCAGAAGTCCAGGGTTCAGCTCTTCATACCAAACACCTCTCTTTTCCAGTTGTTTCTCGACTGCTGGTTTGATTCGAGGTATTCCTCCTTGGCTGTTTACCCCTCTTCCAGTAATCAGAAACAATGTAGCCATCTTAACTGGATTACTTCTTCTAGTTATCT
Organism: Tanypteryx hageni; assembly: GCA_028673005.1. Lineage (NCBI taxonomy): Eukaryota > Metazoa > Arthropoda > Insecta > Odonata > Petaluridae > Tanypteryx > Tanypteryx hageni. The sequence goes on from CM054117.1 coordinate 39,402,378, forward strand.
CAGCATTTACACCAGATTTCCTATTTCTTAGCCATTCTGCATGAGCATCCAAAAATGCGTTCAATACGTGTAAAGCTTCTAACACATTCATAGAGTGCATATCCAAAGTGTTTGGTGGCTGGGAAATTACATCATTTCCTGTTGTACTGTCCTTTAAGTTGCTGTACTCTCCTGTGAAAACTTGAGATAAAATATTAGCAGCCTTTCGATTTGCCTCATCAGCCTTTTGCTTGTGAAGCGAGGCCATTCTACAGTAATATGCAGCAGCTGATGGAATACCACTCCTGCTAGCAGCCTGAGCTTGAGCACGCCTTTCCTTTTGCAACCTAAGGTTCAGAGCAGCAGATTTCCTTGCATGATCCACCAGTGCCTCCCAACTACCCTCCACTTCCAACAATTAAGACAATAAAAAAGAGCATAAAGTTTTTACAATAGTTGCCAGGAGGTAGTGTGGTTGTGGCAGCTAAAAAATTTAATTTGTAAAATATCTCTTCAACAATGCATTATATGGGAAAATGTTTTGAACAAAGGTGGTAGAAAATTAAATTTCCTACGACTTTTATTCCAGTGCTGTTTTACATTCATCAAATATTAAAGCAAATATTAAATAAATAAAATATCTCCTTAACAATGCATTCTACAAAAAAAATCTTTCAAAAAAGTTATAGAGAATAATATTATCTACTTAAGTTTATAATAAACAATATTTACATTTATGAAGATTTAAAAGAGTTATTTGCCAAAACCCAAAACATGGTCAGAGTAAACATCCACTTCTGGTTGAGCGATTGATGCCAAAACCCAATCAGATCTTCATTATGTAGTACTCTTTCTAAATATAAAATTTGGTATTGATACGAGTGTTAAGTTTTTGAGTTAGAGCACCCACAAAATCCTACCACGTACAGAGACTGACAGACAGACACACATGGACATCATCGAGAAAATAGTCAAAATGTGTTCAGGGGACCTTAAAACATATATTTCCATTGAAATCTCGAATTCAATTTTTTTCATGAAAACAATACTATGGAGAAGTAAAAATGCATACAAAAAGGAAATAAACTGAAGTGGGCAACATATGACTTTCTCCATATTCATATGGCAAATTACAGGTTGTTAGCTTTGGGATTGTTGTCAATATTTACTTCCAGTTGACAATTAAGAAAAGAAAAAGGAGCGTTACTAAGGCGTAACTAAGCGTCAATTGTTAACAATAGTCTTTGGTAGGTGGTATGGTGGTGGCAGCTAAAAATATAAGATATCTCTTAAACAATGCATTATATGGAAAAATGTATCAAAGGTCGTAGAAAATGAAATTTCTCACAACTTTTATTCCAATACATTTTTACTTTTATCAAATATTAAAGCAAATATTTCAAAATAACGGATAAGTGACAAGAGTAAACACCCACTTCCTGTAGACCGATTTTTACCAAAAACTAATCAATCTTCTAACTTTTATAAAAATGTTAAATATAAAATTTTGCGTTGACCTGATTAATAGTTTTTCAGTTAGAGCACCCACAAAAATCTATCACATACAGACCGACCGACAGACAGGCACACAGACATCATCGCGAAACTAGTCAGAACGTGTTCAGGGAACCTTAAAACATGTATTACCGTTGAAATCTCGAGTTCGATTTTTTTCATGAAAACAATACCTTCTCATACTACGTATATGGAGAAAGTAATAACTTTTAATTACTGGTACATACTTATAATTTATAATAACCATTATCTAAAAATTACAGTATAAAACAACAATAAACAAAGTACATATATTAAAAAATTGTGAAGTTGTAAGTTTAAAAAAACAGTAAATAATTCTATGATTTAGTGGGTCCCCAGTTTTAAAATTATAACTTTTTATTGGAAATCAGTTTGGCAAGTGATTTTTTTTGTATAAGTTTATGCAAAATTTACATCCGTTACTTTCATAATTGAGATCTACAAACCTTTAGGGCCTGGATGCCTCACATTTGCCGCACCCCTTCCTTTGGTTGGCTCTGGGTAGGTATTATAATTGGTATAGGGCTGAAGCAACCAGGTGAGATCACTAGGCAAATACACCATACAAAGCTGAGCAGAGGGTTGGGTGCTCAAGGCATCAGGTGTGGAGCTCCTAGTTACACATAATTAAATTTCAAGCATAAATGCAGTATAATGCATCTATTAAAAGTATCTTAATAGAAAATTGTAATACTGCAATTTTCATATAAAGGCATTTATTAGGATATGTAGCTTCTTTACTGGGCATTTTAATGAGAATATTTGAGCAAAAACTGTTCAGACTTGTGATGAAACTTCTAAATTAGTCATTCAAACCTTAGAAAGATGCAACATGTGCATGATGGTGGAAATAAAAGTCATTCAAACTCAACAGAAGCTTCTCATGCAAATTTTGGTTAAGATATGCTATACCATTCTATAAAAATGTCTCTTAGGTTCTATGACATCAGCTATAATTTTAAAGCTGCATTCCTGATTACCTATTTGCTATTTTGTAGCTTACTATGAATAATTACAGATAATTAATTGTTATAGTTGAAAATATTTTCATTTTACCATTGTCAGTCTCAAACCAAGAGATTTTTCTCAGAAATGAATTTTACAATGCTGCCAATATCAAGAACATGGATATTGACAATTAAAATGTCACATACCTGAAGCAAGAACATCTTCATGGTTTTCTTAGTCAGAACATTCAAAGAATTGCTTAGAAATTACATTTAAAATAATTAATAGCCACATTATTTTTACAAGAACATTAAATTTTAAAATAAAGTATAGGTATGGAAAATTTTCTTTGTAACTTATAAACCAAAATTTATAGGAAATTGGAAGCTTAATATGAAGTATTGAGATTGAGTGGTCACATTTAGTGTTAACTATAATTTCAAAGGTCATGGTCATGTAAAATCACCTTGGTCTCTGTTGACACATCAAGCAGTGAAACCTGCTTATTGACACTGTGCAAGAAGTTTACCTTGATGAAAATCTACCTCAAAGCATACAACATTGTATACATCTTCAGCAGCAAGAAGCATTTAATATAAATGATGTAGCAACATGAATAAAGCCATGGAAAACTGTTTTAACTATTCTGCCATCTGTAGAGCTTATCTTTATTTTTAGACTACAATCCTAATATAATAATTCTCATGTGCCCATCTATCTGTCACATCTTATTCAGACATGTAGATGAGCTACTGATCTGAAATTTAGTAGGATGATAGGTCATTGAATACAACCGATGGGAAAAATCGAAAATTGTGAAAACTTAATTTTCAGGTTATATCCATAAGAAAAGCATGGAAATCTGTGCATGGCTTTATAAAATTGCACTTTTAAATTATTGTATTTTTCGGGCTATAAGATGCACATCTTTTCCAAAAAAATGACTGCCAAAATCTGTCTTATAGACTGAAGGTCTATTATTACCGTATTCATTATTACACTCACAAACCCATTGATCACCAAAATTGAATAATTGACAGTCATTCATTACAAAAGCATTTAAATGTAGATTATTAATAACTAGCATAATTACCCGTTTAAATTCAATGGGAAAATTGGAACAATATATTCAACTATATTGGAAGGAAGTGAGCTAAATCTAATGCATTATTATATTTGCTAATATTAAAATGTAGTCAGATTTTAACTAAGTTAACAACATCTTTAAAGTTTTAATCAGAAAAAATTAGCTATTATGGACTAACCAGATATGTTGATTTTCTGTGAGAACAACAATGCTGTTGATTGCCAAGGGAATGTTTCAATAAAAATGCAAAATTTCGAATATTTTAGCTTAATGTGAGCGAATTCAATTTGAAAACAAAAATCGATGATAAGAATCTTCATTTAATTTCCTTTAAAATGGTTCTCATCCGAAGATCGTGTCAATTACTTCTAATTTAATTTTGGAAAAGAAAATAAGTCTACAAGTGTGAAAGAGGTATATTTAAATCCCTCTTATGGGAAATCCCATATAGTATTCCAACCAACAAACCGATTAAGGCTTTTATTAATAGTCTATAGTAAAAAAATTGTTAATGTGAAGGTAAAACCTTATGCAACGTGAATTCCAATGAAGTGTTTCCATTATTGCACTTTATTATACGTCTGCTCACAGTGATTACAATTTTGGTGTATTTACAATGTTATTAATACATTTTAGTTCCTAATGAGCTCGTTGAATAGTGTGATTAATGTCATGGAATATTAGAATTCTGGTAAATGTTATAAACATTTTATAAATATCGAGGATAAATGCCGTTGTGTGTATTGAGATCGCAATGGCTTCAACAGTGAAGAGATATGTCTACACTATAAGCTTCAGATGGTTCAATATGCAAAATGCATGGCAATCGAGCTGCAGAAAGTAATTTTTTTCCACGTCGCACAGAATGTGATCCTTGAATGGAGAAAAGAGCAAAAACTGAAGATAACAGGAAAAGAGAAAGTGTTTGTAAGCATGATCCTAAATGGCCACAAGTAGAGGAGGAAGTGAAAAAATGGGAGTAGAATAGAGGAAATTAGGTATTGCTATCAAAATTGTTTTGCATGAGGCAAAAAGAAAGCGTATTGTTTTTACGTTGCAGTCTATTTATTAAGAATAAAAATCTCTTCTTTCACTTAAATTTAAGTAAATACTATCTGTAAGGGGTGTATATATGTCCAATGTGTGCAGTGCTTTCCGACAGTCTAATTAATAGGACTGCCAAATTCACACACAGAACATTTAGCTATACAAGATTGAGGCAATTATTTATGTTTTATATCATCCTTATTTACTTTCACGAATTGTTTCTCTAAAATGTTACATTTAAATATTATCATGCCATAATATTTTCTTTAAATGTTGCCAGATAAACTCAATCACAGCTAGAAATGATAAACGATGTGGCCCTTCCAAAATACTTTTTTCCTGAAAAATCTACTAAAGAATTGGGGTGCATCTTATAGCCCAAAAAATACTGTAGTTAAAATTGAGTAAGAAACTTGAGACGAAAACAGTTATATAGCTAAAAGAATGGGATTTATTATTTTTAAAGACTAAATTCAAGTACATGCCGAATTGGCATAAAAATTTATTTTTAATTAAAAAAAAGGAATATTTTTAACAATGAAAAATATCAACTACCATGGCAACAAGTCCAATGCTTTTAAATGGGAACTGGTAATCTGTAGTGTTACAGCATTAATTTAATGCCTTTTAATAGGGAACTGATAGATCGCATTGTAAACCTGTTGATTTCAACCAACAACGAACATGTATGATGTCATAAATTTAATAATATGTCGTATTAAATAACAAACACATTACTCCTTTTAATTGCAGGGATAATTTATCCTTATATAATAAATAATTGTTAGGTTTGTCAGATTCCATAGCTCAATGGTCAGTGTATTGTGCTAATTACATGGGGGTACTGGGTTTGACTGGAAGCGTTTTTTAATTAAAAAGTATTTTATAATAATATATATAATATTTTATAAAAAAGATAAAAACAACAGAAAAGTATTTTATAAGCTTCCAAATTTTGAAGTTGCATAGCAACGGGTTATTCACTTGTATCTAACTAATGATACTACTGAGATAGTTGAATAAATGCAACACTACTGCTCGTTGCCATCTGCTGCATAATGTTATTAATTAAATATAGCCCAAAGTGACCATATTAAGTGCCATGTGCTGCATTACCATATTAGAATATAAGAGAGGGAATAAAAAATATCGCTAGATGTACAGGATGCGTAGCAAAGACAAAATTCTTATCACGTATGCTGAAGAAGAAATGATCAGAAAACAATTTTTTGAACTTGAATTTGAACTTGAATTCTAAAGAGAGAAAATTACACTTCTGATATAGCATAAGTGGATATTTGGCAGTACTTTCTTTCCATCATATAAGGTGTTCTTCTAGGAATTTCACATGAATCCAAATTTCAAGTTTTGTATGAGATTCAGAAACAATTTAAAAACAAATTTATGACCAATTCTGGAAAGTATTTCAGAATAATTTCATAAGTTAAACAAGTATAGATTCTGCAAAATAATAAAACAATAATGTGTGTATAAAATCTTCACAAGTGACCTTTTAATTTATTTCAATTGGCTATTTAGAGACACTTGAATGAAATCTAGTAATGTGAAATAAAGATTTACACAAAAATGGGAGTTGGTAAGACATACTGATTTTATCTTTACATGATACTAACTCACTCACTCAAACAACGTTTATCACAAGAAGTAAAGACACTAATGTATTCCAGAGAAATCACCAGCTGATAAATTTTACTAGGCAAACACATCAACTTGTTACTGACTCATAATCTTCATCTATACTCTTTCTAACAGAGTCAGTTTTCTTTGGTGTTGGATCTGTCCTCAGGACACCAACGGCATTAGTAAGTTGGCCCATTTGTACACTGTTTAACTTAAGTCCTTCTGAAAGTCTTTTCCCAAGGTCTCCAGCTTCTGGAAATCCAGCATCAGCAGCATATTTGACACATATCTGGAACATTTGACAAATATGGAATGATAATAAATAAGGGAAATTGTTTATAAAATTAATTAGCCAAGGACTACAGTCACATTAACATATTTTTATATCAACTCATAAAATTTCCGCAATTATTTGTTTATCGAAAAAGAAAAAGCTAATTACTGAAAATTTTATCCTAAGCAAGTTTTCAGTTAGATAGATGACCAAATTTTAAATGTTTATTCAGAAATGAGAATTTAATTAATTATTAATTAAAAATTTTAATCTAGAATGGAGATTGATGGCAAAGAACTTACTATTCCTCTGGTGGTGTTGCCTTCTTTAATGCAGGCATCCACAAACAGTGAGAGTGAATTAATACTTGGAACTCCACTGATGACAGGAGGTGGTTCATAATCCTCTTTTACCACACTCATCCCTTCATCAGCACCAAGTCGCAGGAGAACTTGCCATGCCTTCTGAAATTCTCCGCATTGCACACAGACTGACAGCAGGTCACCCAACATGGACCCTGTCCACCTGAATTGAGAGGGATCAATAACAAACTCAATGAACTGAAAATATTTTTGCAAGAAATTTAAACATTCAAAGCAATTTTTATTAGGTAACTAAGTACTGAAAGATGCATGGATAAACAACTAAGGGTGCAGTTTAAGAGAAGCATATTAGTGAAAGCAATTACTGGTATAATTCACTTAACGACCGATCACCTAATGGTATTCTGTAACAACGATAATTGAAAATTACAATGTAAATTCAATTTATGACATCATCCCTAGTTACAGTGACACCTTAAAAATATAATTCCCATCAAATTTAAACAGAATTCCACTGAAAAACAGCTATTACATAACGATGTTTTTAATACAACTCATTTTCAAAGAAGCTAACACTGTCATTAAGTATACTTGTAAACTGATTGACAATAAATTCTCTTAGGTCCATGATTCTCTCCAGAATTATTCTTCCAGGAAATCCAGTTTTTTAGCAATGACATTAAAAAAATAAATTTTATCTGAAAATATTAATCAATGCCTGAAAACCTTTTTTAAACCTGAACATTTTTTAGTTTCACAGAAAGTTCCCAATGTAAATGAGGTAAGTATACTCACATGAGAGTTTTAACTCTTATTCCAATGTTTGCATCTTCCTCCTCAATCTTCTCCCATACTCCCCATGCAATGCGCATGTATGATTCACGCATCATTTCATTTTTATCAGTTACTTCAACTGGTACAGGATTGCGTGCCATAATGTCCAGAAGGGCTGACAACAGTGAGTCCCTCCTAGTCTGGTCAAATATAATCATGTCTGACCACATTCGAGGAAGATGCTCCAATGCTCCATTAAGGTCTATCGCCTTCAGTATCTCCTGTAAAACATTGTAGAGCAAACAAAATAAATATTTCTTATGCTAAAAATATTTTTGACTGGATAAATTCTTTTTGAGATAATAGCCAAAAAATATTTCCATTACATATATTATATTACAGATAAACATCTTGATATGGATTCACTCCCCTTGAGGTGTTCTGTATTTGAGACTTTTATAAAAACAAAGAGTGAAGAAATATTTCAGCATTACCACCCAATCAATCAGCAAATTAATTGGAAATAATGATGTGGGCAACACATGACTTTCTCCATATTTATATGGCAAACTACATGTTGTTAGCTCTGGGATCGTTGTCAATATTTACTTCTGGTTGACAATTAAGAAAAGAAAAAGGAGCGTTACTAAGACGTAACTAAGCGTCAATTGTTAACAATAGTCTTCGGTAGGTGGCATGGTGGTGGCAGCTAAAAATGTAAGATATCTCTTAAACAATGCATTATATGGAAAAATGTATCAAGCAAAGGTTGTAGAAAATGAAATTTCCTACAACTTTTATTCCAATACATTTTTACATTTATCAAATATTAAAGCAAATATTTCAAAATAACGGATAAGTGACAAGAGTAAACACCCACTTCTGTTAAATATAAAATTTTGCGTTGACCTGCTTAATAGTTTTTGAGTTAGATCACCCACAAAAATCTATCACATACAGACCGACAGACAGACATCATCGTGAAACTAGTCAGAACGTGTTCAGAGAACCCTTAAATGTGTTGGGCGACTAAAGTCGACAATTTTTTTACCTTTAAGTGCGTAAGTCGACTTTAGCTCATGTGCGATAAAAATCGTTTCAGTTGGAGGATCTAATTGAAAATAGTCACATCTTAAGACAACCCTCCTTTGCACTTATTTGGTTGAAAACTCATTAAATACGAATACTGTTTGCCATAATTTGTCAGGTTGATTTTCTCGAGGAAAATTGTGCGCATCTGTCTTGTGGACTTATTTTTATATAATAAAAAGAATAATGTAAACTGTAATATGTAATATAAAATATATAAGGTATATTATATAAGATATAATTTAAAATCCAGAATTTACTGCATAATTTTCTTTTATAAAACTGAATGAATTTGTTCATAAAGTTCACAAGTGTAATGCCACAAGTTGCCTATGTTCCAAGGGGCAAATTTTTTAAAAATTTGTATAAATTTCACAAAATGTTTTATTATTAATTTAAAATACCTTTTTATGATTTACTACCTTTATTATTTTCTAATCTGTGAATAAAAGGTTAAAATGAATTTTTGTTATGGTTTTTTAAGTTACAACATTCCTGGTAACCCAAATAGCATTTTTTTCATAAGCCATATGCTAAGGTGACAGAAACAGAGGTAGCCTGTCGCTAGAAAATGCGTTTCATGTGGAAAGCATCAGTGACGCAAATCTACGTTCTGTCCAATAGCAGCAGTTAGTTGCTGGTACCGTTATGTAATTTTAACAAAAATGGGTAAATATTAGCAAATATTAAATGCAAATAATGAGATAAACACGCTAAATTTTGTATATAAGCTATAAATTTGTATTTGGGGTAGGTTTTTATCCATAATCAGAGTTCATTACTGCCAATTTTAGCTCAAGTCTAACGTAAAAAATATTTACACGAAATTAACAATTTTCTACCAAAAAGTTAACATTTAACTACAAAAAATTTATTTCCTCCATTTCACTGCCATATATGTATGCCTCAAACCCATTTACATAAGAAGTAACAAAAAAAATCCAATTATAACATTTTATTTTTTAATGGAGTTTTAAGATATTTCAGGGAATAAAATTTTTTTATCTTGACGCAGCTAAAGGGTTAAAACATGTATTACCGTTGAAATCTCGAGTTCAATTTTTATCATGACAAGAATACTTTCTCATATTACGTATATGGAGAAAGTAAAAATAAATGAATTTTTTGATTTATCTCATTAAATCTTTACCCAAAAAATGAAATGTACTTATTTTGTGCTATTAGGATTGTTTGCCTTGCTCTCACTTATTTCACGTTAATTTATACCATCACATCCTAACACGTTAATGCTGGTAGCATTTTTCTCATAGCTGATCCATCAGACAACCAGTTTTTATGCTTATATCCTTGTTGATTAGGTAATTTTAGTGCCATACTTAAAACTAAGCTTTTTCTGAATGAGTCATCATGCTAAGATTATGCGGGTATGCTATATATAAACAAGTAAGATACCCTTGCTAAAGCAAGAAGTAGAAGCATGTTTTCTTAACAATTTTCAGGGCTCTGTTTTGCCTCCCCCTTAGGGGAAGTGACAACCCACACCGTTGGAATGTAGATCCTCATTAGACCTTCCCATCTGTGAAAACTTCATTCCTATACCTTCAGTAGTTTGGCTACATTACCAATTCTAAATTTTGATTTTTTCAACTTTGAAGCCATCTAGCGGAAAATCTATTCAACTCCTTGGAAAATCCAATCAGTGGAAAATTCATAGATTGATAAGAGCTACTCAAAAAGAATTTTCCAAATATCTCTTAAAACAAAATATTTGACTGTTCACAGGCGTACACACAGATTGATCACATTAGAACTTTTTGCATTTAAGAAAACACGTTAAAAATGAGTTCAGTGCACTGGTGGGTTGCTCTGCCAGACATTGTGAAAGTCTTCTTGCAAGGTGGTGTCTCATGGGACTTTCACTCATATTTAATAATTTATGTGAATGAATAAACGGAAAAATTTCAAAAATTGAACTTTAATAAGAAAAGATTTTTTTCAAAATGAGTTTAATAGACTATTTTTCATTGACGGTAACATGCTATGACAAATAAATAGCTCACTGGTTATACCAAGGATTTCTGGAGAGGCAAGAGCTTTATAAAAATCTCCCTATCTTCAGAAATACAATTCTGGCTGAGGAGCTGAAAATAGACAGGAAGTTCAAATGCTTATAGACCCCACTGACTTTGCCCTTGGATAGACTTGACAACTGAATGCGCTGGTGGCAAAAAATATACAGAATGAAAGGTAGATTGTGAGGAAAATGAACATTCATGAGAACTGCTCCTAAAAATGGGTTCATTTCAATGGATGCTGAAGGTTTCAGGGTAATATGGCTCTGTATTCCAAAGGTTTCATACATAAAGGAGAAAGTCTTTTATCTTTTGCATAAAAATAATGAGGCCTTTCTTGACTTGTTAGTAGGTATTTTGAAATGCATAGAAGTCTACTACTGAGATTTAACTATTTGCATCAATGGCAAGAGCTTCTCACACAAGCAAAAAATTACTGTTCTTTGATCCAATGGCTGGTCAATTTGCCCATGGCAGACAATACAATAAAGATTCATCCTCAGATTCAGCCTTGGCTATATGTAATTATTTTTCTTACTAAAAAATACACACCTCCATTACCACAGGCTCTGGAACATAAGCTGTAGGAACTAATTTATTGTAGACTTCCATAAATGTTTCCAAGGGCTCCATGGTGCACATGAGAATAAAATAGTTTCGGCTGAAATGAAAAGAAATGAATATTCTTTAGTTAGTATTAGAAGATACAGATATTTATTAAAGCATATGATAATGAAGGAATCTGATGAATACAATAATAAAGCTAATTGATAACATGCTGAAATTAAAGCTACGAGGTGCTACCCAAAAGTTCCGGGAATTTGAGCATTAAAAAAAATTACTTACGCTAAGTCCTAATTTCCACCATCCCCTTCAAAGTAGTCACCTTGGGCTTTTATACAGCATTCCCAGCATTTTTTACATGATGCAAAGCATCCTTGGAAGTCTGCAGGTGTGAGCGTGTTAAGCACCTCTTGCGATTCTGCCCGGATCTCCTCAATCATGTCAAAACGTCACCCTTTCAGCCGGAGTTTCATTTTGGAGAACAGGAAAAAGTCGCAGGGGGCGAGGTCAGGAAAGTAGGGGAGGTGCGGGATGATTGTCACATTTTTGGAAGCCAGGAACTGCCTAATAACGAGTGACGTGTGGGTGGGCCCATTGTCATGGTGGAGCACCCAGTCATTGTTGCACCACTTGTCTGGACATTTGCTTCAAAACATCGCAGTAAAACTTTCCATTGACAGTTTGACCAGGTGGAAGGAATTCTTTGTGGACGATCCAGTCAATGTCAAAAAAGATGATCAGCATGGACTTGACATTGCTGCGAACTTGACGTGCTTTTTTTGGCCGCGGTGAATTTGGCGACTTCCACTGTGACGACTGCTGCTTTGTCTCAGGGTCATAACCATAAACCCAAGATTCATCACCAGTTATGACCTTGGAGATGAAGTTGGGGTCATCTCTAACTTCATTGTGAAGCTCCCTACTGACAGCAACGCGATGGTCTTTCTGGTCGTTGCTCAGCAGTCTCGGAACAAATTTTGCAGCAATGTGTCTCTGTTCAAATCCTCTGACAAAATGTGTTGACACGTCCCGTACGACAGTTCGATGATGTCACAAACATGCTGGAGTGTTTGCCTTCAGTCTGCCAGGATAGCCTCATGCACTTTTGCGACGTTTTCTGGAGTTGTGCTTGACGACAGTCGACCAGAACACTCATCGTCGTCGACAGACGTCCGTCCGTCCTTGAAACGTTTGTACCAAAGGAACATTTTGCTTTGGCTTAAAGTATCATCACCAAATGCTTGTTTAAGCATTCTGTGTGTTTCTGCTGCCGTTTTGCTGAGTTTGAAGCAGAATTTGAAGCAAATTCTTTGCCCCTTAACATCAGCCATTTCAGTTCAAAACGAATTCGCAGAACCACTCAAACATGATGTTACAAAAATGCACAGAACTTGCGAACACATGCACTCAGCTAGCCGCCACGTTGCGCACTTATTCACAAAGGATACTGTCAGCACTACCTAGCGGCGAGTGGCCGTACTACAAGCAGTTCGCGTGCGCTATTCAAATTCCCGGAACTTTTGGGTAGCACCTCGTATTTGCCAATTCAGCTTGTTATTATTCACATGTTTTCTTTTTTGTTGGTGAATTACAATTTTATATGTTATTAAATAAACACCAAATACTCAGTGATCACTATATGAGCTGATAATTTACTTTGAAATGAATATTACCTTCTATTGTTCTGCTTAAATTTATAAAATTATTATACTCATTTTATATTTATGGATTTATCTTAGTTTTCTATCTAATACTGAGTATCTGCAGAGTCTTCTGCTACACAGGAGATTACTTAAGTTCAAAAGTTATTAGCATACTCACTAGTAAACTGATTCCTTGTAAGAATCGCCAATCAAGTCATAGTTGTTGTGAGAAAGCAAAAGGTCATGTACTCTGTGTGCTAGATCAACATCCTGCAAATGATGCCGACAAACCTCCATGGCCGTCACAAAGAAAAGTGTGTCTCTTGGGTCTTGGGGTTTTATAGGTTTCCCATCCAGCTTGTTCAATATATCTATGAGCACATAGCTCCTTGGTCCTCCTGAAATTAAGCAGTTTATTTAATTGAAATTAATTTCAACTCATTTAAGAATATCCTCAATTAATATCACACATTTCATTTATTCTTTTTCTTAGATTTTATACTCTGAAGCCAGAATAACTTTCACTTAGATATATAAAAATCATTCACTTGATGACTCATCAATTTCCACTATTTCTTTTTTCCCACAGTGAAATCGCCCAATTAAAAATTTTTCCATTCCTCATTTCACTCTTTAGTTAACCATTCTAATAGTATACTTAGTTAAAATACTTCTTAAAAATTGAAAAAATGTTACTATTTTTGTGTTGGCATAACTTACTATCTTTACAAAAGATGGAGAGGATGTAGTAGTAAGTTGCAAGAGATGGTTCAATCCCCAGTTGATGGAATTCTGCCAGCGATCGAAGGGCCAATTCCTCTGTCTTTCGGTATAACCTCATTGTGCTTAGCACTTCCAAAATTGAATTCAGGGTATTCAGGTTGGGCTGTAGACTTCTGGATGCCATTTCCATCAGAAGTGACTGACAATGAGTAGTAGAGAATATATTGTCATCAGTTTGGATATAATTTTAAACGAACAATAAATTCACATTTCAATGGATTATAAATTCAAGAAATAAATGAGAGCCTGAAAGATTTTTTCTCTATCATAGGCTGGAATAACTTGGGTAATAAATATTGTATTTTTAAAGAAATTTCTCACTAAGTTTGGCAAACTAACTATATATTCTGAACAATTTCAGTTGATTTTAGGGATTAAAGCTCACCTCCGTAAATTGCCAGCGAGGTTCAGCTCCTTCCTTGAGATAAGGTATTGCAGAAATTAATGCATTATAGCAACCAGTATCTGGTGCCATTTTGGGATCATTTGAAGCTGTCATATCTCTTAGGATTTGCCAAGCTTTTTCTGCTTGGCCATGGCGTGCCATTCCTCGTACCAATGCTCTGCGTGCATTCCCTCCATAAGGACCAGATGATAGTGATTCAAACACAGTCTCAGCTAGACTGCCATCCCTAAATATAAATAATTAAGTAAATTAAAAATGATGAGAAATAATAGAATATGAAATACTATTAGTATTAAATATTCTACCGGCAGCTTGTTCATACACAAATGCATCTTCTTTAAAAAGAACAAAATTTTACGAGGAAAAAATTAACTACTAAATAGAAAAAAATCTGATGTTGCCAACACATGACTTTCTCCATACCTGTAATATTTCTAAAAATTCCAAATAGGTTAAATGATAATAAATATTTTAAGGAACTACGAGAAAAATTTAAAGACTTTTCAAAGAACTGAAATAAATTCATACCATAGCCTTCTGATACTGGATATAGCCATGAAGCACAAACAATTAAGAAAATAAAAAGGAGCGTTACTCAGACATTACTAAAGCCGTGTCCGAAATGTGTACTTCTGGCTAGATAGCGTGCTTGGCCTTGTAGGTAGCAAAGTTTCACCTTTTACGGAAACACCCAAAGTCTGTCCGAAATCGTAGCATGCAAGATCCAAGTCAGAAGCAAAAGTCTAAGACCATAGCCAGAGGAAGTGCAGTCTTCTATTCTCCCTCGCTCGCTTTCAACAAATATAAAAATCACTATAAAATATTCCATTCATTTCATTTATGAAATTAATTGATTCGTAATAAAGAGCCCAAGACGAAGTCAACAGTCTGTGTCGCATATCTCACAGCCTTATAGTTGCGGAGATAACATGGTTTCATAAATTGGATAAAATATTGTAAACGAATAAACCTAGAGATTTGACATCTTGCAAAAGTAATAATAAGACTGACTCACACCCTATTAAAATGTGACAACAATCGAATGAACCGTTTTGTAATTATGAACCGGTAAAATGACGCCTTCCGTCTCAGAGCTCTAAAAAGGGGGCCTTTTTTCATTCTCATCCCAAAAACGTCTACTTTAAAAAATCCAAAAAATTAAAAACTACCCTCATTCAACGCAGAATTAAACATACTACACTCCGATATGCCTCCTACAGAAATCCATGTGGCCGTTTTTGAGATATTTAGCCGTAAACTCAGGTATAGAAACTTTTGGCGCCGATAGTAAGTGAACTTGAGCAGTCAAGGAGGTAAAGGGATCTTTTAAATGTGATATATATTAAATTGTGAAATTGTAAGTTGAAATTAAAGAACCAAAATTACCTTATAAAGCGTTGAATTTATTATAAATAAATGCATGAATTACATATTACAACTTAGTATTAAAATACTACCACGTTTATCTCGCGAATCTTTCACTATGAAATACTTAAATACAATAAATAAATGGCTACTTATTTATTCTTCGGGGACGGATGATCTAACAATTAAATTCATTACGTTAAGAATTGAAGCAGACAGAAGATTCACCGGAAAACGAAACTTGGCCAAGGCAGCGTAGTACGAGTAAGTACTGTTGGAAATTGTAAATTATGTAATTCATAGCGTGAAATCAAAAATTTTAAGCATAACAATCACAAAATATATAGCCAAAGAAATGGTTCTTCGTTATTTATATAATATTTGGCACAGTTCAGCAAAACTACTTCTCGCTATTCTGTAACGGTAACATTAGTCTTAAACAAAATCCTTATAGACAATAAAATCCAAAAAAACCAATATCTCTTACCGAAAATGCTTTCTAAAACTCAGATGTGGACATCTAACGAATTGTAGCAGAAAAGTTCTTAGTCAGCTGTTGCACTACATGCCTCGAATTTGCTACAGAAAAATATTCAGTCAAATTTCAACTATAATTGATAATATAAAAAACAATTTAAACCATTCAATACATAATCGATCACATTTTCCTTCGCCAAAATATTAAAAGAATAATTATGAGTAAGCGAACTTAAAAGTTTTCCAGAATTTTCATTATACCCGATTATTCATTATTACCCGATTCCTATTTTAACGCCTTCATACCTGCATTACAGCTAATATTATAGCAATACGCATATTCCAACCATTAATCACAAGCATCACAATCTCAAGCTCCTCCATTATGCTGACAAGCTTACTCCAAATGACTCCAAACCTGATACATTTAACAGCTGTTCATTAAGCAGACTATTTTCTAGGTCATCATGACGCCACGTTCTAGCATGCTTCCGGCTAAGCATGCTATCTTGAAGTACGCATTTCGGATACGGCTTAAGTGTCAGTTGTTAAAAATAGTCGCTGGTAGGTGGTGGCAGCTAAAAAATTAGTTTAAAAAATATCTCTTAAACAATGTATTATATGGGAAAATGCTTTGAACAAACATTTTAGAAAATTAAATTTCCTACAACTTTTATTCCATTACATTTTTAATTTCATCAAATATTAAAACAAATATTTAAAAAATACGGATAAGTGATAAAAATAAACATCCACCTCTGGTCAACCAATTTTAGCTAAAATCGAATCAGTTCTTGACTTTCTAATACAAATACTAAATATTAAATTTTATGCTGATCGGATTATTAGTTTTTGAGTTCGAGTGCCCACAAAATTTTGGTCACAGGCACACTGACATCAAGAAAATAGCCAAAACATATTCAGAGGACCTTAAAACGTATTTCCGTTGAAATCTCGAATTCGATGTTTTTCATGAAAACAATACTTCATAAGTACCTACTTCATATATGGAGAAAGTAAAAACCCACATGATCATAAATTAAATGAAAAATACATATATAAATTCTTCAATCTGGTATGAACTAAGAACAAAAGGTCAATTAATGATAAAATAAACATTAATTAAAAATTATGAATAAATATTTGTAGCAGAGTGCTATTCATTTTTTTAATTTTAAGACAAATATACCCAGAAGAGGCAATAAAGGTTTTGATGCTACAGAATAACTAGAATGGTAAAATATCTAAGAAAAAAGTTGCTAAAAGAGGTTTAATGTCCAATGTCAGCAAAAACAAATAATTAAATATTTTAATGATCTAAATATCCTTCCTTGTTGAAATTTATATTATTGATTCAACCTTTACAGTAGAATTAAAATTTACAACTACAAAATAGAGAACATGAATATTAATAGAGAAAAATGAAAAGATGTCATATCAAAGAAACTGTACAAACATACATTAATATTTAGATTAATTATAAGGTCATTAGTGCATAATTTTTATTAGTAAGCACCAAAAATATTCTATATAACACAAAAATATTTATGTAGATGTTATGAAATGTGATTATTTCACAACATAAATATGTATGAAAGCATAATTTGCATAGCTTCAAATAATGCATTAATGATTCAGTGTATACATTCAAACAATTCAATTCATTATATCACAAATTTTCCAAGAACACAATGGTTTTCTTTATTTACTTATACCATGTTGCTTTTCTCTCGAAAGGACTCTTCTTCCAAAACCATTTCCTTATTCTCTCCTAACTGTATCACTAGTATTTCAGTTTTATTTCCCTTCAATTGACCAATACACTTACAACTTTTATAAATTACATTTATAAGGCATTCACTACTGCTTTAATACCTTTATTTGGGACTTCATATCATACACATATACAGACAATTGGCGGCCCCAGGCAAATTCATTTCTGATGACCCCCCTTAACATTATTACTCAGTATTGTGAGAAATTACTGTTAATTGATACAAATAAAAAGGGCAATATTAGATATTTAGATGAAAAGTTTCATTTCAAAACACAATGAATTCATTTTAATGTTTTAAGTTTATTGTATCTTATAACAAACTTCCATCAATCAAAAGTTTATTTTTCTCGCTACATGAATTGCGAAATCAGCAATTCAAGTCAGATGACCGAGCGATGATGTTACAGAATTTTCTATTGAAATAATGGCAAGATTAACCCACCTTTCTTGTGTCATCATTGAACGTAATTATGTTTTAATTAGTTTTAACTTTGAAAATCTACATTCACCACTAGCTACAGTGACCCATATAGTCAATAAAATTCCAAGCACATTAGAAAATATTTGGCATAATTTCAATGAAATGGTTGTCACAAATATATTGAAAGGCATCCAGTGCTGTTCTCCAATGATCCGGGACTATTTGTGAGAACGTTTTAAGTTCAGTAAGCAGGTTTAAGCCATTAATGTAACTTTTAAATTAATCCTGTTGCTCCAAAAGCAATTGTTGTTGTTTAAGAAAATCACCATCAGACATGTTTTTCAGTGTCAAAATACTGTAGAAAAAGACGAAGTTTTTATTAAAATGCTTTAACAACTGAAATCATTCACTTAGTGACATAATTGCTTGATCCAATAAAGTATTAAAAAAACCCTATGCATAATTTTTTCTCAGGATCATATATTGATTCATCTTCAGCTTCATGTGAAAATATTTTAGTTATTTTTCATTGTCAAACACGATTTCACTAGAGAAACAACTACCTCTGGATTCATTTCAAATTCTTTTGCAAGCTCTTTTGCTAAGATTTTCAAATTTTCTAAACCCATTCTCTTTGAATTGGATTAAAAAACTTTCTTTGCTTTGCAAAATTGATAATACTTAATACTTGATCCAACTGCATATTTTAGCTTTGCTTAATCTTGCTAAGAACATTAATTTGCGCGAGAATGTCGTACCCAAGCACTAACTTTTTTTAAAAAATAAGAGTTTTTCAGTTCTTTAGCCAACGAAAGTGCTTCTGTTCGGGGTTTTAGGTCATTAGTTGTTTCTGAAACAGCAACTAATGTGTCATAAACATCACCAACTGATACAGAATCACTTCAACACAATTAATGTTACATTCCCACCGAGTTTCCGATTTTTACTGTAAAATTATTAACACAATTTTTAAAAACCTGCCATAAACGTGTCCAGCCAGAAAAAGGCACATAAATTTGCTGAAAAACTCCAAAAAACGATTTAGCAATAGATGACCCTGCCATGGTGCCGAGTATTAAATTGAAATTGTGGCATCCACAGGTCATAAAAAGACTAGGCCTAAAGAATTGTCACAATCATCCACCGGGTGATAGGTATGGAATTGGCATAACTAATTAAACGTAAAACAGGATTAAAATGCAAGAAGGCAAAGACTAAGCCTCCTTTTATACTGACCACTTCACGCCAAGAACCTATTTTGCCATCTGACACAGATGCATTACACCTATTACCATGCGAACAAAATTCTTGCAGCAGAATGGCGGAGAGTTAGTCTTGGACTAGACACTGATATGTGTCCAAATCTGGATAACCATGTTATTACCGGATACTCTCGCATGGCGGGAGGCCCATGGCTAAAGAAGGCCTACATTTGTTTAGGGTTTCAAATTTAATTTGGAGAATTCAAATTTGTTTTGGCGGGGATCTAAACATTTTCCAGTATGATACTATCACTAAACGATATAATTGTATTTCTATTAAATATTTTAATCACATCCATGAAAAATTATGAAATGTATCTGGCCAAAAATCATGCAATTCTCCCCCAGTTTTTATAGAGTGCATAATGTACAATTCAGTGGCCCCGGGTGACTGCCCAGCTTGCCCGCCCCTAAGACCAGCTCTGTACATATATAAAGAACGAGTGTCAGGAAATGTTTTAAACTCTTATAACCATGGGTGCACAAACATTTTGGCTCTCGGGCCATATTTCATCCAGGATTGCTTCCACGGGCCGTATAACAGCTAAATAACTTATTTGCGTGCCTAATTTTGATACTGTTCAAATTTTCATTCTTCAGTTGATTTCTGGTCTTATTTTTATTTAAATTCATTGTTGTTAAACTTTACTCGCAAGAATAGATAAAAAGAGATACTATAATTAATAAATTTCTACCACACTGAAATATTTTTATTTATTAATTCTACGGCATCTGATATACTTTTTCAGAAATAGTATAGGTACTTTTATCTTGTATCATACTAAGTTGTAACAGTTACCTATACAATATATTTACACCAAATATTTATTCTTGTTCTTTAATATATTTTAGAAGTGATATAATAATGACACAAATATTCTTAAATTAAAATAATCATATAAGTAATCATAAAAGAAATATTCTTTCAATGCCTACTTTCAATTATAAAAGAAAACTCTGGTTTATTAATAATAATTATTGCAAAATTAACATTACACCAAAAGAAGCAATGTAGTACATTTAATGCAAGACAATAAAATGAATCAGGTTTAATATTACTGTAATACCATCAATAGAACAGTAATTTATCATTAATATAACACAAATTACAGATATTGTGCACAGAACAAAGAATTTTGTATTTATGTATTCACAACATTAAAGCTCATATTTAAATGTAAAAAAGTTTCAATAAAACATGCAAATAAATAATTATTAATTTTTAGTTAAAGTTACAGAAATATGTGAGGGATGACACTGCTTTTCCATAATTAGACTCTCAATATTTGGTCTCAGGGAAGATGTGGCTAACTGCAGAATATCATTCAAATTTTCATCCTTAAGTTGATTTCTGGTCTTGTTTTTATTCAAATTCAAAATAGTGAATGTTTGCTCACAAAAGAAGGTGCTACCAAACATGCCTGTAAAATAAAGCACATTTTCTAAAAGATTAGGGAAACATTCCCATGGCAAACATTTATAAAATTCTATCAAATCCTCGGGATTGAATTTTCATGATAACTATCTGACTTCTGAACAGGGCTGTATATATGGGGAGGTTTTGAGGGGTTCAAACCTCCCCCCTTATGGATTCTCCTTTCTTAAGAACCTAAAGAAATAATGACTGAGGAAAACACAAAATGTTAAGTTTTTAACTGCAATTCAGATGGGCAGATTTATGCTTAGGCACATGAGGTGCTACTTAGTGACCTAGAAAAGTCAATATGTTTGACCATTGGAGAGGGGAACATTTAAGGGCGACTCATAGGGTGAAGGAAGTGAAATAATGCACATACTTCATCAGTGTAGATGGGTTGCCAGATGATAGCTCTGCAAAATCACAATCGGAGCACTTTCAAATCGCCCCAAGTCGCACATTTCCATCAATTCGTTGAATAGTAGGAATACTTTTATAATTTATTACGTGGGATTTATGTTTTTGGAGCCACAGGAAAGCTAAAATAAACTGAAGTGAAGAGCACATTCTTTTATATCAGAATGTTTATCATTCGTTTATGTGGGAGACATAAGAGCAGGTGGAGCATTCTGTAAAATATGTGTATTGTTTGCTCATCAAGTTGGAGGCAGAGGAGATCAAGCATTAGGAGCATTAGTAACAACAGCCTAACTAAACTGGAAGAATGCGAAAGAATATTTTGGAAAATATGAGAAAACAAAATATCATATTGAGGCTAGTATGCATGCAGATAATGTTCTAAATGTTATGTGGAAAGCTAGTTGATATAGTGTGTATGCTAGATTCCGAAAGAAAGCGTCAAGTAGAGGAAAACAGAGAAAAGTTACATTCTGTAGTAGAAACCATAATTTTATGTGGTCGCCAAGAACTTGCTCTGAGAGGCATGAAAGATTCAGATCCCATTTCTCTCCATGAACCAGACTATAACGACGGTAACTTTAGGGCTCTTTTATGATACCGTGCTAAATCAGGAGATATCGCACTTTTAAATCATCTTTCTACATTCTCTGGCTCCCAAAGTATGTATACTAGTCCAACCATTCAGAATGAAATTGTTGAATTTGTGGAGAAATAATACAAAATGCAATTGTTTCTCGAATGCACGATGCTAAATGTTTTTCATTATTGGCAGATGAGACAAGACATATCCAGGAAAGAACAGCTAGCAATTTGTGTTCGATATATTGATAGTAAAGAAATCTTAATTCGAGAAGATTTTTTGTGTTTCATTCCTGTAACTGATGTGACTGCCTCAGGTTTGACTACTATCCTCCTGTCCACATTGACGCAGCTTGGAGTAAATCTGAACATGATTGGCCAAGGCTATGATGGGGCTGCTGTCATGAAATTTGTGCATTGCAGTGCCCATGCTTTAAATTTAGTTACTGCATATTCTTGCGATTTGTCAGTCATTAGAAATTGTATTGGCATTATTAAAACAGCTGTGAATTACTTTCGTCTGTCTTCTCAGAGAAACAATATTCTAGAGAAAATAGCAAAAGAAAATAAAAGGCTAACTCATAAAACAGTTCTAGGTTTATGCGAAACGAGTTGGTCTGAGAAACAAACTCTGTATCCCGTTTTGTGGAATTGTATTCTACAATAGTAGAAGCTCTGCAGCAACTTCAAGAATCCGGAGCAAAAGAAATCTCTGATCAGGTATATCAATTATTATTCTCTATAACTAGTGCAGAATTTGTATTTGCATTATTGACATTAAACAAGATATTTTCTTATAGTGTAAATTTATGTAAAAGTCTTCAGAAAGTAAATATGGATTTAGTAGAATGTTGTGTGCACATTGATTTAATCATTAATGTGATACAATTAATGTGTATAAACAGTAAAGACTCATTCAATGAAATGTATCTGTCAGCAGAAAGCATGTTGCACAACGTTGGGAGCAAAATGATCAAACCCAGAGTAATTGGAAGACAATCCAAGCGTCAAAATGCTCCATCAAATGATGCAAATGAATATTACCAGCGTAATTTATTTATACCTTTTCTTGATCACTTTTTAGCTGAATTAAAGAATTGCTTCTCAACACATAATAAACTAATAGCTAAACTGCAGCTACTGCTTCCTACTAAATGTAAAAATGAAAAGCCAGAAATTTTCCAACAGACTTGTAAAATTTATGGTGAAGACTTTGGACAACTTAAAGTAGAATTTGAAATATGGCAGTGTAAATGGAATTTGCTGTCAGAAGATGATTTGTCAAAAAACCACGTTAGAGGCATTCCAAGTTTGCGATGATATGCTTTTTCCTAGCATAAAAAGACTATTAAAGATTCTTGCTACCTTGCCCTGCTCTACAGCACCCTCGAAAGATGTTATTCTTCTTTAAGACGCCTTAAAACCTGGCTTCGGAATTCAACGGGAGATGAAGGTCTAATGGATTTGGCATTGATGAGTGTGCATCGCAGTGTGCCTCTAAATGTAGATGATATTATATCCAAATTTGCTTTAAAAAATAGAAAAAAAAATTTGTAATTTAGAGAATAATTTTTATTTAAATTTTTTTTATTTAAATAAAATGTATTTTTATGATACTTATAGTAATGTATTAAAATATTAAAACTTTGAAATTATTTTTCATTAAAATCCCCCCCTTAACTAAACTGTATCTATGGCCTTGTTTCTGAATATCAATCAACTATAATTGCACAACGGGGTTAATGTTATTCACATCTGCAATGAAAGGATTAGAAAACAGAGCCATGTCCCCAAGTTGTTTATGAAAGTGTTGAAATCTTGAAAAAGCTTCAAAAAGTTTGTCAATTACGTTCACATACTTGGTCAAACTAACTTTATGTTTTTCCATCATTTTGGAAAAATTTGGAAAATGAAAAAGGTTATTTTGCTGAATTTGGGATTTTAATAGTATTAATTTAGCCATGAATGCTGCTACATGGTTTAACAACTGATTGATTAGTTGATATTTACCTTGAAACTTTGAATTTAAATCATTGAGTAAATGAGTAATATCTACTAAAAATCCTGTCACATTGCCAATTAGGATCTTCAATAAGTGTGTTAGGCCTACATTTTTCGTGAAGAAATATTATAATTTCATCCAATAACTTTAGAAATCGCATCAAGCATTTTCCTCTGCCCAACCAACGAATTTCAGTATAATAGACCAAGTCATTGTATTCTGCTTCAATTTCTTCTAGAAATTGTTTAAATTGCCTGTGATTAAGCACTCTTGATTTAATTATGTTAACTGCTTGTGTAACCTCCTTCATGACATGATCAAAGCCTATATCCTTACCACACAAATTTTGGATATGTATAATGCAATGAATTTTTAATAGTTCCTTATCTTGTCTGTTACATTTACTAGCTAAAAGTGTGGTAAGACCGTTTTTAAACCCAACCATGGATGGTGCATCATCTGTGCATATGCATGAAAGTTTATCTAAAATTAAATTATTACATATTTCTAACACAGCTTCAAATAAATTGGACCCTTTCGTTTCTCCCTTTAGCGAACACATTCCTAATAACTCTTCAGTTATTTTGAAGCTTTTTAAAACTCCATGAATGAAAACTAATAGTTGCGCTGTTGATGAAATGTCCACTGACTCATCAATTGCAAGAGACAAATAAACAAATTTTTTTGCTTTTTCTACAATTTGTTTGTTAGTATCCTTAGCTAGGTCTGAAATATGCCGTTGTATTGTCATTCTGTTTAAACTTATATTCTGAAATTTAATTGTTGCTTCAGGACATATTTTCTGCGATGCCAGAATTAAGTACTGTTTCACAAAATCACCATCTGTAAAGGGCTTACTTGATTTAGCTATCATCAGAGCTATAACATAACTAAATTCAACTGCAATATCTAGTTCAGATGTATGTTTCAGAAATAAGTTCCTCTGTAAGCAAACATAACGCTGAAGATCTGCTACTTTCTTCTCCAGAAATCTGAGCGAATGAAGGATGTTTAAGTTCATGATGCCGTTTTAATTTGAATGCTTTTGAAATGCCACAGTGAAATTACACAGAAGACACACTATGTTATTGTTCAATTGTGTAAAGCAATCCTTTTCTGTCCATTCTTCTTTAAATGTTCTGTTCTCTCTGTCAACTTTACGTTTTCTTGTTGCCATTTAAAATAAGGGTTATACTGAAAATCAGTGTAAACACGCAAACTTAAATTGTATTACTAAGAACAGCTCATGTTAGCCACCAGCCAAAAACCACGTACAGGGGGGACAGAGCGTAAACAAACGCGGCTGATAGATCGGCCGGTGGCAGTTTTCGCACATACCCCAAAGGCCGATATATCGCCATAAAAAACAATGCAAGAGAAAAATAATAACTACTGTAGTACAGAAGGTGCATTACTAAAAAAATACTCACCTCCATGTCTTTTGAGGCTTTTGTTTTCCATGAATGCTCTGACGAAACCATCGTTCCTCAAATAAATCTTCCGAGACAGTATCTGAACAATTGTGGAAACATAGAAGCTCCAAAAAAGACAGCATAACTTCATCTGATATTGCTGCACATAACAATAATGAATAAAAACACAATAAATTAATAAAGAGGCAACTGGGCAGGAATATTTTGCCATTTTTCAGTTAGGCTGAATGGATATTTGGATGACTAAATGGTTGTCTGCATTCCAATGACTTTAGTCATCACCAGTAGCAAATTTGAAATAAGGCCAAAGTAGACAATGGCCTAGGGGGAGTGAGATTTCAAGGCAGCAATAAAAATGGGATTTCAGAGCAGAGATGCTGTTTTTGATGAATGAAACTATTATGATCCACAGATGGATGGATGGACAGACAAATCCTATAAAAGAGCAGTTCTTTAGGGGAAAAATCACCAAAAAGAGGGCTGAAAAATAATTTGGCCTAGGGGTGAGAAATTCCCAAATCTGCTAATGGTTAGCACACTAGCCAGTATTTCTCAATTGGGGTGCCACAAGGTATTCTGAGGAGTGCCACGAAAATTCTGTCAATCCAATTTTACCCTCTTTTTGTATTTACAGTTATCAACTTTGTTTGTATTATTTCCTTTATTTTCTATTTGCTTACAGTTAACAGTATGATATTTTTATCCAGAAAAGGTTGTTTCAAACAATCATGAATGTGTGAACCAAGCTGATATTATTTTATCCTTACATTTTTCTTAAAAAATGTGTTAAATTAAAGGTTCTTGGTTCTTAATGACCTTTAATTAGAACAACATAATATAGCATTGAATTTTCATTTGCTTCTTAATAGTTATCATTATTCCACCAATTAACATTATTTTCTTATGAAGGTCTATTACAGGCTCTCCACTAGAGGTGTGATTTTTCTTACCTTTATTAATGCCAAGTTTGACTATCCAGTAGGTTATGTATAAAAGAAATGTATGATATGCATCACGTAAATCCATGTAATTAACTATTAGAACTAATATACCTTAAGGACTAGTAAAATAAATAATTATTAATACTCGATTTCTTGCCTAAAATATAATAATAAAAAACATGATTACTAAAGAGGAGGTGGGGAGGGGGAGAGGTGCCACCAAATTCTGAAAAGTTGCTTAAGGGTGCTGTGACTCTAAAAAGGTTGAGAGACATTAACAATGGCAGTTGCATAACATATGAATTGTAAAACAAAGCACTTGAATAAATGAAGTCTTTACACATAACATGGATGGTGCTTACAATAATTGTAAGCATCATCCATAAAAATTAATAAAGGGTTTTATAATTATTAGAAAACCCTTTAATAATTTTTATGCTTTTTGAGGTCAAAAAAGGAATATTGGGTAAGCAATTTATATCTTAAAAGGGAGTGTAATGGTGAATTTTATAACTTTTTTAGGATTAAGTTTGCCAGTCAGCAAACATAAATTTTTTTTAAATATTTTATAATATTGCCCAGTGTGTTTTTTGAAACATCTCAGTTGTGATATTCTCTTTATGTTTAATCTCAAAAGGATTTCCTCTAAAACACACACCAGATTAATTTTTCATCATTCAAATTTATGACTTGAAGTGTAGATGTAAAATGTTTGTATGTGTGTTATGGCAGAAACTATGGAGACAATGGACAAGAAAAGAAGCAGTCATAAAATTGGTTACTATGAAAAATATTTGCCTCTATTTTTCTTTAAAAACCTGTAAATAATAAATTTCTACTTTCATTTTCACAATTAACAATCTGATTTGGTCAGACAGTCATCCAAATTCTTTAGGATATGAATAAATAGGTCACAGGTAGTGTAATCAGCTCAATAACCATCAGTGTGTTTGTTTCATCTCACTGCTCACTAGAGACAACTTCTTACATATTATGGATACCATTTAGTCATCCAAATAAGCATCCAATGTAACCAAAGCCTTACAAGTTATCTGCACAACAACATTCTATTTCATTAAGGGAGTAACTAAAATGTCCAAAAATATATGGAAAAGATTCATTAATGCTTATCTTCAAGGAACTTGGTAACATTTCAACAGTAAAAAACAAATAAAAGTGCAATAATGTTGCAATTTGAAACCATGGATTTTTATCTAGTCATTTATTAATTATTAAGATATAAATATAAAAATAATTTAACCTACCTTGCTCGTTCTTTTTTAAAATTTCATAGACAGTGATTGCGTCGGTTACAGATACTTCATCGATCAAATTTTTTAGAATGTCCTCACTAGCTTCACTTGCATCTGTAATAGCAGGTTTTGCAGTAAATGCCTGGGAAACACATAAAGAATCATAATTGAAACAGATGTAACTCACATACGTACAATAAAATACGAGGAAAAATATACGCGTGAATTCTGCCCGAAGAACTAATTATATGAAAAATACACAAAGCACATAAAATTAAGTTTTTAATGCAATAAATGTTCGTATAACATCTACGAAATGATTAAGGTGAACTGTTATCACCTTAATGGGCGGGTCTGCTAGTTTCTGATCAAACCATTCAGCATGTTCTTTTCGAATCCATAAAGCAGCTTTTCTACCAGACTCCTTCGACAGTGCGTAAATACGTTTGGCCGAGTTTGATGCAGGTATTAGGTATGGATCGTCATGATATTTGTACTCTGGAGCAGTATAATCCCTTTGAATTGTAGATTCTAAAGCCTAATAAAATATATACCAAAGATAATATCACAAAATTACTCACAAAACAAAAGATAAAAACAACTGTATCACATAAAGAGACCTTTAAAATATCAGTAGGTCCGCGCTGGATTCTCTTTGGTAAAACGATACTTTCAGTGGCTGAAGTATGCTGTCGCGCTAATAAATTGGCAATGCTCCATCGAATTTGAGGCCTGAATAAATAAATTACGAATGAATATTTGAAAGAAAAGCTAAATTAAAATTATCCGATTCACATCAATGGGTCTAATCACATTATGCACCAATATACTATGCAATGCTTTATTGTTATAAAAAACCAACCTGCATAGGGATATAAAACTGTTCATTGGATTCATTTATGACGACGGCGGCTTGAATTAACAAATTAAACTTTCAAGGAACGTTTTATATTTACATTTAGCGATATCGTAATAACGGTAGTCAATTGTTTTCTAGCTGTACAACCTTCATTTATCAAGAGACATTTTCCGCGTTTATTTCAAATATTGTTGACAGGTAGCAATGACAAGTTAACATCATTTTAAGATTATTTCACTTGTCTAGTAATATAAGCTACTGAGTTGGTGAATCACATACGTCTTTCCTTTAGCAAAAAACGTTTTGCAGCTGCAGCAGATCAGGGTTTGATTCTAAGATAGGTTGAAAATTATATTCACCATCAATAAACTGGCATTAAATAAGGCTTCTAAGGCTCCAAAAATACAAATTATAAAATTATTTCCATTTGCGCGCTAAATGAAATTCAGTATTGGAGAGTTTTACTAAAATTTGTCGACCGATTCCAATCTTGGTTAAAATCGGACGGTAATAACGACCATTTTACATGAACACCTATGTATTTTACAAAGTACCTCTCAGGAATCTCGTTAAATACCTACTCATCTGAGCGCAAAATATTTAGAACAAAAGTTGAATCAAATAATCAAATATAATTTGTTTGACAGATTCCCATAAAATGTAAGGTTTACGATAAACTACGATAGAGTACACCTTTCCATACCTGTTCATTTGTTAATCTGATGTTATTTTGCTGTTGCTACCTATGCTACAGTTGTGTCTGAAGCTGCCGCGGCGCCGCTAAATCGTGAAAACACTCGTATTCCGTTTTTGTTTACTTTTACGCTGGGCAATTATCGTCAAAGATCTTCAGTTTATTATTTTTTTTCCGTATAAATGCTACTATTTGAACTTCTAGTGGATATATGAGCTATATTTCCGTTCTTCAACGTTTTACCTTTGTCGGATTTCATTTGATGTAAAGAAACGCGTTGGTTAAGCCTTCGTAATCATGAAGAATTTTAAAAACATGTCAAAGTAATACATCATTTTGATATTTTATCTAGTATATACCAGAAATATTTATGATATTTTGTATATCTCATTTATTTTATAATAAGTTTTTCATAATAAATGTTATTAGAAAATTATGATTTTCGATCATAAAGAATTGGTTTTTTGAAGCAGCTGTAAACCAACATGTTCATAATAAATAATTATTTAAAAATAATCGTCATATATTTCGTTTTCTTGACTTTAAATTAGAATATAAAAATGGTCTATCATTATATAAGTTGCAAGATAAAAATAGTAAAACTTCTGAATAGTATAAATTAACTGGGTTAAGTGCTATGTTACAAATTGTTCGTTTGGCGCTAATTCGGATAGCGCACAGATGTCTCGAAACGCCTCTCTTGCGCTAACCGAGGCATGCCTTTAATTTTCATTTACCCTACGTTAATTTATTTTTAAGCTTGAACGGCGGTAGGTACGTATTTATGCATCCCCCATCATATGTGCTCCTCTCACCATGATAAGAACATTTTTAGAAATTTAGTGGTATTAAAAAATCTGGCATTGTTATTCAAATTATTTAACATTTTCTAAAGTTATGTTTTCTTTATTAAGTTAAATAATCTCCCCACTATTTCATAACGAATATCAAATTACACGTTTATGAGTGCCAATTTTCACCACAAAATCGTAAAAACACTATTCAGCATAGATAAGAGCCTACTAAGTGTCTTTTTTGTTCTTTGCGTCTTTTCACGTAAGTCTAAACTCGGAACATTCAAGGAAATTGTCACCGTGCATTATTCACAATATATTTTCTATGAATTATCCAGAAGTATTTCGCAGAATCATTTTATGCTGTGTACCCAATGAAAATTTTGTTAGGTCCCTTCGTATCTGTTCATACACGACAGAAGCCGAACCCAGGTAGAGAATTAGAGACAAGTAGAGGATCGTTAAAAGCAGAACGTAAATAGCGGTAAGGTGATTCAAAGCCATTATCGCAATTCTGCTTGTCTGGGCTCCTTCGACTGATGTAACTCTTTGGTTGAAAGATGCTGCAGGCGATTCTGTTGGTCCATCTTCGATACCAGGTGGAGTCGCTATCGCCACGTCATACAAAGGTACATAGTTGACTACGAACCGATCACCGTCGTCTCTTGGTTCCATGATATTTGGCATTAAAATGAAAACTTTCTAAGCTGATTCTGAGTCATTCGCGATCATGTGGGAGTTTCTTCCATTCACCAGCTATTGCAGGACTGAAATCTTTTAGTACCGCGAGTGTGAATCTGAAATGAAAGGGGGTGAAAATAAGGGGTAAAATTATTGGAAATTTAATTTACGGAATTTTCGGATAATCTTTATTTTTTAGAGATAATTGGCATCCAAAAGTAATCTAAGAACGCGATTCGGAAATATTCACGTAATTATCAGTAATAAAGTGAGTAAGTTTAAACGGCAAAAGAATTTAAGAAAATCATGATATTTTAAGTATTGTAGAAAGGCTTCCTTAATACGTTTTCTGCCCTTTAAAGATCTCTTACATACATATTAATATTTGCGTAAAATATGAGTATTAGGAAATCGGCATTTCTTATTAAAATCCAAGAAGAGTTGAAATTATCTACCATTCTAGCAATATTTAAAGTATTACGAAAATTGTTCTTATAGGTAAGGATGTGTTTATCTTTTGGTTATAATGCATTTATGCTCATAATAATTTCGAATGAGCTCTATGGACAGATTACCACTACAATTTCTCAATCAGAAAAACAGCTCTATATAACTGACTTTATGAAATCCGTATAGCAAAATCTTTCATGAATGGCAGGGATCTTAACCGAAAACGAATAATGTTAAAGTAATAGAAAATTGACGAGTCATATAAATAGCAACTGGTAAGCAAACAAATATAAGAAAACCAGATCTGCATAAAAGTCAAAGGAGTTGATTTGCCATAGTTTTTGCAGGAGTTAAAAAATATTGAGCTTTGAAACTTGTTATTTTGAATTGTGTAGTATTTTTACCTTTGCATTTTGACCCGCAACAACGAAACCCCATCAAAAAAACTCCCTCATGTTATTTTAGCTGTCATTAAGTTAGATAATAATTAGGAAAAAGGCGATTACTCTACGGCGACTGTTCTGTGATATCTTGACGCAAATTACTAAAAAAACGTTTCCTCCATTCTTGTATTTATTTATTTATTCATTAATATTTCACATGCAACACACAGTGTGCCAATTTACAGTGAAATCTATAACTAAACAAGCAACAAACACAAACATCCATGTCCTAAGACAGAATTCGAACCCGCGACCTTAGTATTCGTTGGCAAATACTCTAACCACCTCTACCAAGGCAGAGAAGCACGTAATGGAAATTTTAAATAAATAATTGATAAGATGAATAAGTTTATTTGAAACAAGTAGTTCTGGAAAGAACTAATCCGTCTACTTTCTTTTCAATACAATTTTAATATATAACAAGTAGGGGTGTACACAGGTTTCCCGTGGTACATAAGTGCTTTTCGTCAAATTCGCCGTAGTATAGTCGTACAGAAATGCTTGTAAAAGAGATATTATTTTACTTTTTACTGTGGTACCCCTGCTCTTTAGCTCCGCATTAAACATATTGACTTAATTATGGTATGTTGTACAAATCATATATACAAAGTGTAATTGAAATCCGTTCAGCCAATTCCTTCCAAATCCTTAATTACTGAAAGAGTTTGATTTGTAATTGTGGCACCCTTGTTTGGCCGATTCAGTTTAAATATGGTAATATGGTTTTTTATATATGTGTATATTCTAAGTATTAAATGTGGTTAAAATTGATATGGACAGTTCAACATAAATACGTGTAAAAAGAAAGTATTTTATTCCTTATATTGTGGCAGCCCTGCTTTCTATATCTATATCTATTTCCTTCCAAAATCATAATTATTGAAAAGTTTAACTTTGCAATTGTGGCACTCCTGCTGAATCGATCCGGTTCAAATATGTCAATTTGGTCATTAATATATGCATATTCTATGTACCAAATTTAGTTGAAATGGGTTCATTCATGAAGATGTTAGGGATACGCACGCACGCACTCACACGGACACCGAGGCGATCTCATAAGCCTACTTTCCATTTCTTGGAAAGTAGGCTAAAAATGTGCGATAACGTTACCACATTTGGACTTGCTCACTGAAATAGTCCTCTATCGTTAATTTCATTTGCCCATCGACTTTATGGCGAGGGTAAATGCTACGAATACATTATCTTACTTTATATATAGAAGTTACCACTGCAATTGATTTTAATACTTCCACGTGCCAGGGGAGGATTTAGTGGAGGTCATTTCGAGCGGCCCCCACATTTTAGAGGGTCCCAAAAAATAATACGAATTTATTTTTGGAAAATCAGTCAAATTAAAATTATCAATTTCCAATAGAAAAACGTGCTATATTATGAGGTGCATTAGCCTGTGGCAATTTTTGGAGGATAACAAAGCAAGTATTGATTGTACCTCCCACTAACTAGGATGCACAGTGCCTATAGAGCCGGGATCGGCAACCTTTTCTGCATGGCGGGCCGCAATCGCAGTTGTGAATGCTTCTGAGGGCCGCATTGGAAATCACGAGAACTTCGGCGGACCGGGTGAGGGTTTACATTAGAAGTTACCCAGAGATTCTGCGCTTTCATATTAGCGAAAATCAAGTCTAAATAATGTACTAGAGTTAAATTTTACAGAAAAAATACCAAATTATCTATGTTAAATTTCACCGATCTTTTTTCATCATAGCTTCGCGGGCCGCACAAAGCGCTCCCGGGGCCGTATGCTGCCCTCGGGCCGTCAGCTTAACGTAGAGAAGAATAAACTTCAATCGAACAAAATCACTGCTATTATTATGAACGTTGGCAAAAGGGTATTATGACAGCCCTATGGTACACTTCACAATTATTTTTAATTAACGATATTTGTAAGTATTTTTACAACAATAATTCATACGCACCCCTCAGAAGCGTATAGATGTGTTACAGCAATATCGAAGGTGCCGTTTCTTTAGTGGTCGCGGTGCAAATGTTCCAACCACGGAGAATATCGTTTCGGGCAGGTTTGGTAGTAGGAAGAACTGGTTTCGCCATTACAGATAACGAAAAATATTTGCTTACATCGAAATATTATACCATTATTACCTACTCTTTAAACGACATGGAATAAATATTCGCTCTGCGTATTTCGATGCAACAGGTGCTCTATATACATCTCGGCCATAGTGCTGAAGTCATTCGCTCGTAAATTGAATTTTTTTAAGTCGCTAGAATTAGTTAGAGTTCAGATTACAATTAAATTAAAATTACCGAATTTTTCTTTCCTTTGATTTTAGCTGGAATTGAGTCAGTGAGGCAATTAAGTGCAAAAAGAGGAATTTGATAAAAATTTTAGAGGATTGGATTTATAAGTCAGAAGATGTTTTTTTCTATTCCTATCATGTATTTCTGCACTTTTTTATGGTTAAGAGCCGATTCTCGGTTTCTTTTTTTCTTATTTTTCATTAATAGATGTCCTTGATGGCTGGTGTAATTTAGGTTCATCACAGAACAGTCGGCGAGTGAAATGCACAACAGCACATTTTTATTATTCTTGCGCTGCCAGGAGACCACTTCTAGTTTCTCTAGTCCTCACTAGAAGTGATAAAGACTAAATTTAGCGATTGCTCTATTTTTCGAGCCATAGGGTTAGGATCTTTCACCTACGAAAAACAAGTATCTATTGCAAAATTATGATTTACAGGTTATGAAAGGATGTTCTCTCGAGGAAATTTTTAAGTCGAAGAGAAAAGGTGAACGAACTCGAGCAAATAACCATTTGTAAGTTTCGACGAGATAAAGACCGAATTTTGTTGCGCCTGGACATCCTGTTCCGAGGGTCGTGCCAGCTTCGCGATAAATTTGCTCAAACTAACTTTGCACGTCGTGTCGCCACATTCGTATTTGTGAAGTGGCGAGAAAAAATTAGGAGATTGCGTTTTGGCCATATTTAGCTTTGTTTAATCGTTGTGCCTTTTACTGTGAATGAAATATCGCTATCAAGTTAGTGAGTGACACTTGATTTCATGACATTTTCCCTCGATGCATCTAGTGTGAATGGTGAGTTGTTTCACTTCCACGTATATATATATATATATATATATATATATATATATATATATATATATATATTAGTGATCTCATATACTTCGTGTTGCATGTGTTATTACTCCATTGACCTACGGGCATTTTATTGGTGGGATGTGTATTCATCTTCATATTGATTTAAGTGCCGTTAAGATTTTGCTAACCTTGTAGAAAGCGTTTTAAATGCCTGTTAGATTTCCCAGATTCCTATGAGAATTTTCAATTTTCTTTGGCAGCGGTGAATTTATTTATTTGTGCACTATTCATCATCAATTAAGCTTCTGCTGCTAGTGTAAGGATTTTTAACTTTTAGGTTTTCGCTGAATTTGAAATATTAAAAAGCATCTCAGACTTTTCATTTTCATGAAATATTATCGAGTGAATATTTATCTAATTATGATATTCTTTCTATTTATTTGATAATGATAGTTGTATTTGTAGTTATCATATTAGGAATGGCATTTTTATTCACTCGCGCCCTACGTGATATGATTTAGAGACATATTATAGGAAGCTCTGTATTTGCTATTGCTTAGTATGTTAGTTTTAACAATACTCAATTTCTCTTTATATATTTTTGCGTAAAAATATAATTTATCGTTATATCTGCTATCGTAAAATTTCATGGAAAATGAAAATGGTTATATTCATCTGTTTATAAACATGATTTCTCCAATTTTATTACAGTTTTAATATAAATAATTGGAAAATATTAAAATGAAGTTCACATCTTTCGTTTGCCTTTTTATACTCCAATGTCTCGGTGAGTACAATTCGGAAATTAAATCTCACTCGAATAAATGTTATATTATATCACATATTGCGATTTTTATTTGTGTCCACTTGAAAGAAAATGGATATGTGCAATAATTTTCATTTTCATTTTATCTCATCATACAATCCGGAATAAACAGTATCAGGAACAACAAACGCGGCTCGAGTAAGTAATTGGATTATGATAAAATATAGAACCATATAAAGTAGCAGTTTAATAGATTAATTGGAATTATTCTTTTGTAAAATCAAATTTAAAACTTTCATTGTTGAGCGACTATTGAAAAAACATATTACTTTAGTTTCTAAATGCTAACTTATAATGCGAAATGATAGTGCACGTCTATATTTGGCTTTGTTTTTGACTGCAGAAACATTGTGATATAAAAATATGAAAAATTAAACCTCCATCATGGAAAGTGGCCCACAACCAATTTGTGTGGGCTGTGACAAGTCCAAATATTAATGAGGACGTTTCCATGAATATATCAAGAACATAACTGGATTTAAACTTGCAAAAATCAGTTTTATTAACAAAATTTTACTTTAAATGCAGAGTGAAGTAACTGCATTATAAATTATTTTTTTAAATACAATTTTGCTGGATCGTAAATAGGTTTTGATTGCAACCATACATTAGAGAAATTAGACTACAAACCTATTTTTAAGAACTCATATTTTTAAGTAATGTTTTCAAAAATCTTTTCATATCCTGTTTCATAAAAAATGTAAACAATTTTTCCCGGATTGAGCGAAAACGGAAATTAGAAAGGCTCGTTAATGAAATAGTAATTTGATATTAAATATCGGTAATTAATTCAATTTAAGAATATTAAATATATAAAACGATTTTCAATCTCAAATACTCATTTCCTGGATACTTGAACGTATGCCCATTAAATTTTAAAGAAGTAGCAGACGAATACTTGTTTTCTTCACTCTAAAAATCCTAAGCCAGTTATATCAGACGTCCTCGGATCAGTCTACAATTTCTCTGTCTAATGTTGGAAGAACTAAATATCACTTTAAAAAAACCATATTTACTTAATTAGTTTAGTATATTAAGAAATCGATAACGAGGCAATTGAAGTGTCTTACTGCAGTATATTTCCTCTAATTAGAAATTCACGCGCGATTCTGGCAATTTATATCACATAATTTACGAAAGTATCGATGTTTTCTGAATATAAGTCAGGTTTTATACGATTTATGGTTGCTCAAAATAAGCAAAAATTTCTCTTCGTTGGGTAATTGGCTTGTTTCTCTGTAAAAAAAAATTCGGAACATTTTACAGGAGAAGATCCCTGGTATTGAGATAGATCCGATCGTCGGCCCAAGCGAGTTTCAACAGGAGATACAAGCAGCTCTGCACATCTTTAAGAAACCGTCGAAGATATTGCCTCCCGTACTAGCTCCCTCGCCAGTAATTGGGCAACCAAGATCACCGAGGGACACCACCACTTTGGGCGGTCACGCCAAAGACATAGTGGACACAATGACCTCTTGGATGCCTTCATTTCCATCCTTCGGATCTAGCGATAGAGAGGATGGAGGTTCATCTTGGATACCTTCCATTCCATCCTTCAGATCTATCGATGGACCTCCATCTTTTTTCGACAATTTTAGAGGATATTTTTGGTAGAAGAGACTGAGTTGAACTAATCGGGACAAGTTCCGCAAATGAAAGATCGGTTTGATGTTGAGTTTGAATGGAATTTTATTTTGTTTTCAATTCTCGTGCGTGTTTTAACGTCTTCGGTCTCCGCTTTCCTGGCCCTGTGTTTTTACTGGCAAATAATAATTGGCATGATCAAAATATTGAAATCTAAATCAAATTTATGCTTTTCATTGTAAGTTGAAGTGACTGTTTATGTAATATTATTCCTTGTATGTGAATATAACACTCACTTTAGTTCGGTAATTAAATATCGATAAATTTCCGAAATATTTATTGTTAAGTTCCTTTTAACCCTGTATTGCTTAAGTTCTGGTGTTAAAATATATAGGTTATGATTTGGAAACTGATAAAAATTCATCAATAAAGTTTTGCGAAACATTTTCCGATTAATTTTCAAAAGAATTTTAACATTTTTAAAATCTTAATATTTCTAAAAATTTAATCTTCTTCTTTATAACGGACCTGGCGGCTGAGAAAATATAAAATTCCTGTTGAAATGGAAAAGAGAAATGAAAGTATTATTTAACGGAATTTTGCATAAATTACCTAGAATGAGAAAAAACATAAAACCTAAAAAAATAAGCGTTTAATTTTTATAATCCAGGGGCGGATCAACTTATCGGGAAAATTAAAATGAATAAATGTATATTTGTTGAAATATTTACGCCGCGATATGGAAAAACAACAAAATAGTGTTAATTCCTAAGTGAACAATGTTTTGAATGTTGTTTGTGAGTATATATAAATATTTAAATAAAAACATCATGTGACTATAAGGGCCGGATCTTATAAAAAATCCCGGGCCGGTATTCTCCCTCGATCCGCCCCTGCTCCGGAGTTCTTTCATGCCGATGTAGCACTGATGATATAAATGTTCCCAGTCACGGTTCCCTTCTGATGTCAATGAAGTCCTTCTTTTGCTAAACAACTTACAACAAAAACAAAATACTGAATCCTTGAAACGAGAATAAACTAACCATTGTCTATCAATCGCTTCTCCATTACTCATTACACACTTAAAATGTGCTGTGGAAAAAATATCTTATTGTGATCTTTGGAGAAATTAATCTGTTTAGGTTCTTTCGGATGTCCGTTGGAAATGGAAATAGGCTTATAGTTTCGTCGTTGTGTCTGTCTGACAGTCTGTCTGTCCGTTCCCTCTATTAACTTTTGCACCAATTGACCGAGTTTCGTGACACATGGTGGAAATCTCCTGTTACTGGAGCCGAGCTCCCGAGGATAGTTTTTGTTGCGAATATTGAAAGTCTCGAGTTCGATTCCAGGAACTATCATTCCCATTTGATTTACATGGAAAATCGGAAAACCATCGTGCAGGGTAATTTTCTCTTGCACATTAAAATATCTTAGAATTGTAATATCGGAGCGAGTTTTGTACTTTTCTCTGAGGAAAGGAATGGGGATTTTAATTTTTATCGCAGAATGTTGTTTATCGATCGCATTTCTTTGAATTTTCCGTAAATACTATTGTTACACTCGGATTTGGTATAGTCTAGTAGAGTGGTGCGCAATCTTTTTTAATCGCAATCCACGCAAACACTGATAAATTTGTGAAGCGCCACGAAATTTATTAAAAGCCATCAATATATAGACAATTTAAGTGCTTATGATAGGTTAAATTTCCATTCTAAAGCCACCTTTTTCAGCTTTCTATAATTATCTTCTTTCCTAATGATTCGACGTTTAGGTAAGCTGACGGATCAATAAAAATTGAAAGGTGAAAATTGATTGAAGACTACGCGGGCTAACTGAAATCGAGTCGCGGGCCATAGGTTGCGCACCACTGGTCTTGTAGATACGTCATTTCTGCCGTACAAATACGCGCGATCAATTTAGTTTTCCGTTCCAATGTATTTGTAATAGATATCAACCCTCGGGAAGAAGGGCTAATGGGACAGAACTCCAGCAGCGATCCGCAGCACAGACGCCAAAGGACAATGCCACTGTATTGCTTCCGCGCTTCTTATTTGGTTGGTGACCTTTCCAAGATAAGTGACTAACAACATGAAGAAACCCATGTCAGCGGGTTTGCCGAGAGAATTTTTCGGTTGCCCCGGTTTTCCCAACTACCACCTTCCATTTTTGCTAGGTAAGGGTGGCTGTTGAAGGGCAGCCCTTAAAATGTGCCGAGGGAAAAATATCTTATTGTGATCTTTGGAGAAATTAATCTGCTTAGGTTCTTTCGGATGTCCGTTTTAGCCGACTTTCCAGAATGGAAATATGATTATAGTTTCGTTGTTGTGTCTGTCTGACAGACTGTCTGACCGTCTGTCTGTCTGTCCGTTCCCTCTATTAACTTTTGCACCAATAGACAGATTTTCGTGACACATGGTGGAAATCTCCTGTTACTGGAGCCGAGCTCCCGAGGATAGCTTTTGTTGCGAATATTGAAAGTGTCGAGTTCGATTCCAGGAACATACATTGATAATGTAAGCAAAATGGCTGCCCCTCACCAAGGGTGGCCGCCCTTGGTGAGGGGCAGCCCTGGGCGGTAGCCCACATCGCCCATGCCTAGAACCGGCCCTGCGCCTGTCACATGAAATATTCATAAACTGGTGCGGTTAGTTTTTTTAAATTAATTAATTAATTTTTAGTTTAATAAATTCTTGAAAGTCAGAACTTGGAAATAGTGACTGCTGCGTAATTCCACGCCGAGGTCTTTAGGGCCTCATATTGAGTGTCCATAATCGCGACCCCAGCGTATTTTGAAAGAAGTAGTGTTAGGGTTACAAAATGTCTCACGCAAATAAATAGCTCTGTTTTTTATGCATTCTTTGCACTAAGTGCACGAAGTGAACGCATATAGGGGAGGTCGTTTCCGTCCGTCCGTCCGCATGTTAAAATTCGGAAACTGCTGGACGTATTTTAATGAAATTTGGTATTAGGAAGTTTTGCTAAAATTGGTCGACCGATTTCAATTTTGATTTAAATCGGACAGCAATGACGACAACTTTACATAATGACCTACAATGTTCCTTTGTTTCAACTCGGTAATCGCTTGAAGTATTTTGATGAAATTTGGTATTAGAGAGTTTTAGTAAAATTATTTGGCCGATTTAAATTTTGGTTAAAATCGGACAAAAGTTACGACCACTTTACATGAAGACCTACATGTAATTTACAATGTTTCTTTGTTTCAACTCGGGAACCGCTTGATGTATTTTGATGAAATTTGGTATTGGGGAGTTTTACTAAAATTGGTAGACCTATTTCAATTTTGGTTAAAATCGGACAACAATTACGACCACTTTACATGGAGATCTACATGTAGTTTACAATGCTCCTGTTTCAACTCGTAAACCGCTTGATGTATTTTGATGAAATTTGGAATTGTGGAGTTTTACTAAAATTGGTCGACCGATTCCAATTCTGGCTAAAATCGGACAAAAATAACGACCACTTTACATGAAGAGCTACATGTAGTTCAGAATGTTCGTTTCAACTCGGGAACCACTGGACTTATTTTGATTACATTTGGTATTGGGGAGTTTTGCTAAAAGCGGTCGACCGATTCCAATTTTGGTTAAAATCGGACAATAATGACGACTACTTTACATAAAGACCTAAATGTATTTTACAACGTACCTCGATAGCTTCTCGTTAATTACTCATTTTAGCGAAAAATATTGAGAAAATTGTGAAATCTCAAAGAACGCATTTGTAAACTCTGTGTACTCCGACATGGAGTATGTGCCTATTAGATTAGTTCTGTCTGTCCAAACGAATGTTCGTTTTCGGCTTCTACCGAACGGATTTTCACGACATTTGGTATTGAGGACTTATGGCTAAGGGCAATAAGAAAATGGATGAATGGTTTGCATAACCCAATAAGGGGTACTTTACTGGATACAAAAAACGAACCTTACGCCATATCTCGTAACATATTAGTTATACAGAAAAAATTCCTCAGATAAAATTTGTAGAACTAGCTAAATCGAATATTTCATAACAATTACATTTTTATCGTAGGAGTAGCCGTTTCAAAGAAAATCAAACAAGTAAATCGTAATTCGCTTCGAACTTACTTAGAAAAATCCATGCATTGTTACCTAATTGTTGTCAACGAAAACAATCTTAATAATAACTGAAGTAAATAAGATCTGCTGTCTGTCCTACGCACAGTGGGTATCTCAGAGGTAGTGCAATGAATAGCCGGGGAAGGGAGGAGGGAAACCCGGTGCCGGCATTTGCCTGGTCTTACGAAGAACACCAGGGGGGCCAACGGCTTAACGTCCCTTCCGAAGGACGGAACAGCTGAATTTACGCGGTCTCCTCAAACCACACAAACAGGGGGCGGGACGAACGTTTAATACCATTACGTGTGCATGCACTTATATCCAATCTAAGCCAAATTACGACGAAGAAAAGACCATAAACGTAAATATTACAACTATTTTACTCGAGTGAGATTTGTTTTAAATAATTTTCGTTTGTTTCATCGATTTAAACTTATTTGAAAATAAGTCGATAAAACAAAAATTTAATATTTCTCTGGCATGACATATCGTTTCACAGTATTTAGATATTATACTAAAACTACGTAAATACGTTTATTAATGCACCAACTTAAGGTAGGGAAGACATATTTAGTAGTCAATGAGAATAATCGGGCCGAGGTGTTTCGCTATTTTATGGTGTGAATTCGTTCAAAGTATGTCGTTATATTTAAAATATTCCATCAGACGAAACTGGCCTATTTCTGATATACTGTTTACTTTCCTAACTTGTTACTATTTTCTAGATGATGTCTGTGAGATAGGAATTCTGTGGGCGCTCTTATTAAAAAAACTTATTATTTGACCAACACAAAATTTTATATCCAAGATTTTTTATTAAAAATTCAAGGTCCGAGAAGATTTTAGCTGAAATTTGCCGGCCGAAAGTAGAGGTTTACTCTTGTAATTTTTTCGGTTTCTGACAAATATCTCCTTTAGGGCTTCACGAATGTAAATATTTATCTTTATTCAAGTTGTAGACAATACAATTTTTGTTTTGTTTGGAGTAGTTTTTCATATAACGTATTTTTATTATCCGTCTGAATTTGTTCAGTGCATAATGTCACTAATTGTAAGTGGCGGCTTTGTTTCCGTTGCTATGATATAATTTCTAATTGTTGACAGCGACTGTCAACAGTTATGTTAATGCGGGAGAGTAATTGCCGATAGTTATTCATTAGGACGCTGTAAGCACCATTGCAATCATATTTATTAGTCTGTATGGAGAAAGTTATGTGCTGAACACAGCAGAATTTTTTCAAAATATTGGACCGGGAAATATAATCATAAACAAATGCCTTGTATTTCCAAAAGAATAAAACTAAAAATAAACCTTGTTAAGACGTGCCCATTTCGAATTTGGGACAAGAGAGTCATACAGATTGGGGGACTGGTTGCGTTTATAATTTTAGAAATTTAATCAGAACCTCCCCTTTTTGCGCTAATCAGTTTTTTTTAAAACTATGCCAGTCGTCGTAAGTGGTAACCGTGTCCAGCATATACCTGTCAGCTGCGATAAATTCGAGAGCCCCGCTATGCTTTAGAGAACGAAAACAACAAAGAATTGAATTATCGCTTCCAAAAATAGCGCGTCCAAATCAAATGTTGTTTCCAACCTAAACTGTTTCCACAACGTTGACCCACATTGCAAATATATTTGCAAAATGGAACGTTTGTGGAGTTTTTTCAAGTTCGCTGCATTTCCTTTTGTTTTAGATACGACAATATACAGATAAATTATATAATAAATATCGGACAACACATGGCGCTGCGAAATGAGATCATGGGGAGGTTTTTGTTCGCCCCAGTTCACATAAAGCGCCCGGACGCGGCTAAGACGGCTGCAGACGGCAGAGACAGGTCAGTAAAAATAACAGTTGTTTCAGGTATTTTTTGCGTAGTTTTATAACTATTTTTGTATATATATATATATTTTCTAAAAATTTCTGAATTTAATAACGATGTCGTGCATTGGATAACACTAGTGCTTCATGAGTTAATGCTATACGTACATATATGGGTAAAAGATTGCGAACTCTAATTTCAAAATTTGTCACTATGTACCACGCCACATAAGAAATTGAAAAGAGGTAATAATACCAAGAAGAACGCGCGATTTATCACACGAACTAAGTTACAACTCGCAGAAAACATTTAGCATCGAATAAAGAATTTCTTCTCTGGTTACATTGAAACATTTCAGTCTGAAAATTTTTCCTGTAACACAACACAAAAGAGCAATTGGGAGTTAACGGTTTTTCTCATTCTTTTCTGTTTAGATTCCTTTTGGAAAAATGCATTCTTCTCTGTTGGTAGCTCTTCTCTTTGCCGTGGCTTTCTCACAAGGTATGTGAACATATAAATGGTGCTTCCTTAAACAAGATTATCTGTGACTTGTTGCTAATCATTGAGTAATATTTAGTGCACCATACAGATTTTTCCTTCCTAGACTAAAACATTGTTTTCGAACAAATATT
This sequence comes from Tanypteryx hageni, assembly GCA_028673005.1. Classification (NCBI taxonomy): domain Eukaryota; kingdom Metazoa; phylum Arthropoda; class Insecta; order Odonata; family Petaluridae; genus Tanypteryx; species Tanypteryx hageni. Next base: position 39,445,817 of record CM054117.1, read on the forward strand.
TTTTATATTTTATGGAAAAGAAAAATGTTAATTTTTATACTAAGCACAGGTTAATGGGTTATTATTTTTATTCTCATTTAGATTGAATTTTGAGTAATGCTGTCTTGTTTTTTTCTAAGAGAGGGCAAGCGTAGCGTCATCTCCTGTGGACACAAGTGTAAGTAGAATCGTCGCTTTTTTCCTTTTTAGAGAAATGTAACGTATTTTTATTCATTTTGGTTTGCATTGATCATGTAATTTTGTATATACATATGTCAATCAGTCTTATAACTTTCTTTCTCTAATTTGAGCAAAGTTTTAAGTTAATTCTCGAATGAAACGGTCATATACTCATTAATACTCTTCTCTCATATTTCTCATCATTAATCGTCAGATTTAGATGTGCTTAGTATCCACATTTTCTTTTACTGCTCGAACGGTCCCATTATAAAATATTCTGATGCATAAGAAAAAGGTAGTTAAAATGATTTTATTTTTCTTGAACTAACTTCAAATTCTTACGTATAAAAATGGGGTTTAGTATCGGAATTTCTAAACTCAATGGAACTGCATCCTGCCTATACATCTACATTTCTATATCCCATTATCCTTCCCTTTACTCACAGCTCTACTCAGAATGTTTTCGAAAGAATCATCTACTTGCTCCAGGAAAAAAATCTCAACATTCTAATGATGCTTCACTATTGCAACTCTTAATTGAATCCATGTTAAAATTCAAATTAAATTATATCCATTAAAATCACGCTACCTAATCACTCCCTCAGTGTCAGGGGCGTAATGATAGGCCCCGCAACCCTCGCAATGCGGGGGGCTCCAATCATTCAAACCTTACTGACTAAGACGTATGACGCCCACTTTAGGAATGATATGTGCATGATATAGGCCATGATTATATGCCTTCTGACGTCTCTCGCTCTTAGACCAATAAATTTTCTCATGTGTCAACATTTCTAAAGTGTTATATATAGCTAGGGAAGATAATTGCGCTTATTTGTGTATATTGTGTGTATTTACTTGTTAACTGAAGCATGAGGTCTGCGTCCACTGTTCAGACTCTAAAGGATGACAACTTGACTTCAATTACCTGTTGGTTCAGTAGTCATTATTTTAGGCCTCCAATTTTGTTTTCATATATAGGTACATAGGTAGATTTTGGTTGAAAAGAAGCCCCCTTCTTTTCGACACCACGAGGAGCCCCTGATGGCACATAGGATTTACAGATCGTATTCATTCTTAGGGGACCGTTCATGTATTACTACAGCAAATGTTTAACTATTGTTGACCCCCTCCTCCCTCCATGCCAGCAACCGTTAGCATTTGGGTGACCCTCTCTCCCTTCGTTGTCCCCCCCCTTTCTAATAAAAATTAGAAAATGCATAGTTATGCATGGAAATACTATCCAATGCCTTCTAACAGCGTTGCAGTGCATTTTAATGCTCTTTAAAGCACAATGAGGGAAACTCGATCAGATTAAACAAGGTAAAGTTATGTTTGCTGAAAAATCAGTTAAATATGGCAAAAATAATTCTAATGTCGGGCGAAATGCGGGTAACGAGCAGGTGGAAGCTTGCTGTGGACGAGCTGTCGCGACATGTAAATCGCACGTAAAAAGTAAAAAAATTCTTAGATAAAAAATCTTAGGTAAGCATTGGTCATACTCTCCTTCCCCCAAAGGGGGGTTATTTACAGGTGCCAGGGGTCTAATGTCCCGTATGGAAAGGAGTTCTTTGAAGTGTACCGATATCGTACAATACAAGGATCGACGGTTTCACTTCTCGCCAAAGGAATACTTGTCATACTTTTAGCCGTAAAATATCATCGACCTCGGTCAAGAATCGAACCCGCAATATTTGAAACGGTTGACGAGTGTTTAAACCACTGCTCCACCGACGTCGACCGATAACTTTAGGTTAATAAGCATACTCAATGTCCTAGAATAATGAATACGTCTTATTACTTTCTCCATACACGAAGTACAGAGAAAGTATTGTTTTCATGAAAAAAATCGAATTCGAGATTTCAACGGAAATACATGTTTTAAGGTCCCCTGAACACGTTTTGACTGTTTCCTCGATGATGTCTGTGTGTCTGTCTGTATGTGATATATTTTTGTGGGCGCTCTAACTCAAAAACTATTAATCAGTTCAACGCAAAATTTTATATTTAACATTTTTATAAGAGTTAGAAGATCTGATTAGTTTTTGGTAAAAATAGGTAGACCAGAAGTGGGTGTTTACTCTTGTCACTTATCCGTTATTTTGAAATATGTGCTTTAATATTTGATAAATGTAAAAATGTATTCTAATAAAAATTATAGGAAATATTATTTTCTACAACCTTTGTTTGATACATTTTTCCATATGTTGCATTGTTTAAGAGATATCTTATATTTTTAGCTGCCACCACCACGCCACCTACCGAAGACTATTGTTAACAATTGACGCTTAGTTACGTCTTAGTAACGCTCCTTTTTCTTTTCTTAATTGTCAACTGGAAGTAAATATTGACAACGACCCCAGAGCTAACAACATGTAATTTGCAATATAAATATGGAGAAAGTCATGTGTTGCCCACATCAGTTTATTTCTTACGTTTTTAGAAAAGCCGACGTCGCCCTGTAGCATCTTTTTCTCTTAAAGTAACGTATACTTGGAAGACTGAGTGCACCTGTAAGGATATTAGGCTGCACATTTTATTGTATTTTAATAATTCTCAGGCACTACTCGCGGACCCCCTGGACTACTTTTGGGGACCCCAGTTTAAGAAACGCTGATTTAGATGATAATCGATGCATTTATTCGTTTTCATCCAAATTACGATTGCGTCCGTTTGTAAAAACGTGATTCAATTTCACAATCAGCAATATTCCCGCAGGGTAATGAGCTTCCGTCAAATGAATTGGAGGACGAAGATGACTCACAATACGCCGAGCTCTACTGGCTGACAGGAAAAGAAATCACGCCCAATCTCCGCTCCGAAGACGACAATGATGTGACGCTACTGTGGTTCAACGATTTCATGGAGTCTTTCAAGGTTAGAGTTGACTTTTAACGTAGCCATATCTTGCTTATGATCACAGAGAACGCTTTAGTCATTCGGCGTAATTCTTTTCCCTCCGTCTCATAAAGGACATCGAAAATGAAGATTCTACCGCCTCTGAAAATTCAGCGGACTGGCACTCCGATTGAGGAGAAAGGCGAATCAAATATTGTGAAGTGGAAGAAAAGGATACGAGAGAAGAACGGGTCAGCGTCTTGGAGCGAATGGAAAAACTGAAGTCGCAGACACGAACCTGCTCGTATTTCGCTCGAATCGATGCTCAAAAACCCACCAAGGTGTTAAGCATGCATAATGAGTTTATTTGAATAAAATATTTATGTATTGGTCTCTTTCATTACATTATTTTGACATCCCGGGTTAAAGTGAGCATATTTATCGGTGCAATAACTCCGTCACTGTTTTTTTGATAGGCGAAGAATGCATCCATTAAACGAAGATGACATTGAAGCTATTCACCTGTGGTTGTAACGACATTTTGACCCCGCAGGCGAATTGCATATATCACATTTCTTTTAAATTTGCTCATTTCTGTCAGGAAATGGCCCAATTCTTTCAAGTATGATTCTTTTGAATAAAAATACAAATGACATTAATTAAACGAAAAAACTGGTTTATTTATCAACAAATAATTCTGGATCACAAATTTTTATTCTCATGAAAATCTTGAAATTAAGCAAAAATTAGGGTTTTGGATTATCAATTTTGGCACATGTTTTAATTTGGAACTCAAACTTCACAGGTCAGAAATCCCATTCTTCAAAAATTATTTTAAGAAAAAGTTTAAATTTTTTAGTCTTCATGGATGCGTTGAATGGAAACGAGTCCAGGAGCGTCTCATTTTCTCGTAAGAATTATGGTGGCATCGGTGAAGTAATTTTAAAGTTGCGTTTTAAAATTAGTTGTATTTAAGCTACGAAGTACAAAGGCTATAAAAATGGAGCTTATTGTTCCCTTGAATTGATTGTTACCAAATCAGTAAGAAAGTGAAAAAGCTCGTGTTTCAGATACTTAACTACCTTGAAATTGACAGCAGTGATTTCATCTTCCAATCAATATGGATTGATTGATTAAATCCATTATTGGCGGGGTCAGGCCCTAACATCGTATGCCGATTGGTATAGATTTAGAACCAAGTTACAGACAGACAATAAGGAAACAAAAAGAAAACTATAAATAAAAAATGCAAAAATAATTCATAAAAGTAAATAGTAAAAAAGCAGAAATTGAAAAAACAAAGATTACAATAAGAAATATAAGAAATATACACAACTAACGTAATTGTCCGTCAGATATGACGGGTATGCGTGGATTAAGTATTAAATTTAAGGCACTTCCCATTCTTCCTCCTTTTCTCTCTTCCTCTCTCTCTCTCATCCTCCTCCCTCCCATTCTCCCTCACTCTCTCCTCTGGAAAAATAGACTTCCTAATTTCAATCTCGCCCTAATAAAGAACATTATCTATCTCTCCTCTTCTCTTTCCTTCTCTGACTATCTCTCTCTCGTATTAAAGTATTCAAAGCATGCATTTCTTACGCATATAGTATAAGGATTAAGATGACAGTAAAATTTCGAAGTTTAACAATGACACGGTTGGCAAGGCAGCATATCGCTAAAAAACTAAATTTTTCCAATAATTAAGATTTAAACGTAGAGCATGAGCTATTTTATATCGTAGGCAAAATTTGACGATAAGTATATGAAATTTAATTTACTTTCCTTTATAATGGTTTAGGTCCAAAGATCGTAGATCAATCCTTTCTAATTTTAATTTGCAAAAGAGTAAAAGCCTCTCAGTCGAAAAATCGATTTTAACGTGTTAACTTATGGGAAATAGAAATTATCTACTGGAGTCGAACCCGGGTCTTTTTTGGGATTTTGTTTCGTAAATGGCTTTTACTATAAGAGACAAACATTCCTACCAAATTTCAATCTCCTATCTACTCGGAATGTTTGTTAAAAATAGCGTTACAGTCAGTCAGTGGCGCGTGGTGGAAGTTGTTGCAGACGGAGTAAGAGAAATATATATATATATATATATATATATATATATATATATATATATATATATATATATATATATATAAACTTAAGGAAAAGGAAAGGCAGTAATGAGGGTGGCAACAAGGTGTTGAAGGATGCCCAGTGGACACTTACCAAGTTGGTAAGCTGCTGGAGGCGTCGAAGACAATCTCAATCACTTCTCTGATTCTTGTCATGCACAGTTTAAATAATATACAGACTCAGCATAGGACTTGCAATATATTAGTTTTTGGCGAGTTTGATCGTATTCACACACAATTTTTGGTTTCAGCATTTTTGTATATGACCGATTTTTTCGCGGCTCCCAGGATAAAGCATCCCCACAAGGAGCCTCGGCTCACACTTTGGGAAACACTGCTCTATACAAGGGTTGTTAATAATAAATTAGTTAATGAAAAGTTTTAAATATCTCCGTCAACTACTCTTTATAAACTATAAATATATATAATAATCTGATCGCCTTCGACGATATCGCATATTCCGTCTCCAAAAATCTCTTCCAATCTGTCTGCGTAACTTTACTAAAACCAGAGATTTTTAAGTAACCAGGGCGCGCCCTAATAGTTAAACAAATAATTTAAATTGTTAAACTCGTTGTGGAATTTACTTTTAAGCAGGAATAAAATATAACTTATTGCAATGTAATTATGAATCGTAAACGCTTCAGTAAAAACATAAAACGTAGAAATGTGGCTGTATTAATGCAAATATAACACAATAAATTCGAAGAAATAGCAACCAAAAGATAACTGTAAATAAATGTATGATATTATGTTATCTTTTTAAATGTATGCACCATGAGCCGTTTAAAGGCATTTCAGGGAAATTATATTGATGTTATCTCTTATTATGCGCGCTTAAATGTTAATGCGAGGAGTCATCAAACCCTACCAGGTTTTTCACTAACTCCTCGAATTTTGTCGAATGAAAGGCATAACAACGGGGCAAATTATTTACGATGAAGTGAAAAGTGTGTCGATGAGGTTTACATTTCAAGAGGGCAAACTTTGTGGTCTAACAACTGATGGAGCACCGGCAACGGCAAGGGAGCAAAATGAGTTTATATTAACGCAGACATTAGTGTCTCAAGAATTCACTACCTAGTACTTCATAATTCATCAGGAGTACCTGTGTGCGAGGACGCTGGAGTTGATCCATTTAATGGAAGTGATTGTTTCTACAGTCAATTTCATAAGAACCCAAGGGCTCAATCACAGATAGTTACAAGCCTTTCTTGCAGAAGGAGGATCAAGCTATGGGGATGTAATTTACTTCAAGCATGTTCGTTGGCAAATTTCATATCGCTTTTAATACTTTAAGAGGCATCGCACTAGACGATAGGTTGAAGAATCTGATTTATATTTCTAAAATTTGCTCACTGGTCCGATGGTGAGGAAAAATTTCAAAAGTGGCATCTCATTTGAAAAGGTTGGATAACTCTGCTTTAGACGAACTTCAGACAAGAATCAGAGACGTGATTGAGGTGTCTCCCAAGAAATGCTGCAGTCTGCGTCGGAGAATATTCTGCCAAGAGCATGGATATGTATTCAACATGGTGACGCTCATTTTCAACATTCGATTTGAATTTTTTTCAATAAATATATTTAAATGACATCAAAGTCTGTTCATAGAAATTTTCGCATTTCTCTGTGATTTCTCTTGAGATTTAGCGTTATTTCCAGGGTTCTCGAATAAAAAAATCACTCTGAATGCTCCTAAGACTCGAATCGTCTCAGAAGAGTTATTCAACTGGTACTAGCAATAATGTGAAGGGCTAGCAAATGCAAGCGTTTGTGATCTTGTCTGTAAAAATAATTCTTTTCTATTGGTTTCATGTTTGGAAGGAATGGAACAATTAAAAGAGAATTATCCGGTGTTAATATAATGATAGAATATAGTAAAGCGTGATCTAAAGTTATTAGTTATCTTAGGTTTGATCATTTGACTGCTAGTGTGAATTAAATACAATTAGTTTTGTACTTGCCACCTTACGTTTAATTTTCCTGAAATAATAAGCTTTGTTTTGCGTGTCGTATATATAATACAGAGTAGGCAAAATGAATTAAATTACCGTAAACACAGGTAATCTCAAATATTTGTATAATTATTTCAGAAGTTTTCAAATCGAATTATTTCTTTACTATTTGATTTTATTTGAAAAGACTATTCCTACGATAAAAATATATTTTACAAGAAATTCTTAGTTTGGCTAGTTCTACAAATTTAATTGGAAATTATTTTTTACGAGATATGAGGGCAAGTTCGTTTTTTGTTTTCAGTAAAATGGCACTCCTGATTGAGTTATGTAAACCATTTATGCCATTTCATTATTAGCTTTCGCCTAAACACCAAATTTCATGAAAATCAGTTCGGTAAAAGCCGAGAACCATCAGGCGGACGGACGGACAGAACGAGGCTAAGTGGCACTTAACATTGGAAATTTTGAGCTCAAAGTGGCGCTCAAATGTAACTTCATGCATTGCTATGGGGAGATTTACCCAACTTTGCACGGTTTTACTTTACGCGGTATTTTACAGGTAGGCACGTACCATACTTAGCAAAGGATGGTAGTAGTAAAATTTGTACAGTACAAAGTAGATACTTACGGCAAAGAGCTTCACAGCCGTCTCATACGTCTCATTTCCTTGTGCATTAGATGGGCAAGGCATAGGGTTGCCACCTTTTCCTCTGTGTCAACCCTAAGATTTCTAACTTTGACCCAAAGATCATAAAAAATCGTTTCCTATTTATTGATCATTTAAAAGCATTATTACATTGATTTTGACATCGATGAATTTTTCTGAAGTGCTAGAAATTTCTTGCAATAAAACAATTTTATTGGCTTTCACTTTTTCTGCAGCTGTAAGTTGAATCTTTGTTCGTTATGGAGTGTGGTATAAATGATGTATTTTTTATTTTTTAGATAGTGTTTATTGATTCTAGGGTAATTGCGGGTGAATAGGACTGTTGATTGTGGGATAGAAATTTCAAAGCAGAAATTATTTTGGCACCAAAAAATGATTGCTTAGGTGCGATCGCAGTTTTACTGAGAGATGTCATAATTTATGCAATTCTGCACGTGACGTATTTTTCCAAAAGTAATGCATGATTTGCCATTAAGTCCGTTGAAATTATTAAATTTTGACAACATTCATTTCAACCCGAAGATTTACAAAGTGCACCCCGGAGACCGAAGATTGAGCCATAAACCCTAAGACTTCGGATGAAACCCGATGAGGTGGCAACCCTTGCAATGCAACGTGCATGCATTAAGACGATAAAATTTACATTTCTCCTCACTCTTCCACATTCACAAAAGCCTATCACAGTTTTTTTTTCTTTCTGCTGTGTGGTCAGTGCAGAATAATGCTTCTCTAAGCTCAAGTAATGCATGAAGCCACACACACACCGCCCTTAAGATAAAGGAAGTTTGGTTAAAAATTCCCAAAAAATTATCGGAATTGTCGTAGGTACGGTAAAGCGTGGATAATTCGGCAATTAGACGCCCGGGATTATCAGTTCTTTGGTGAATACGGAAATTTTATGCCGTCCTGGAAACGGACAGTAGCTCGTAATTGGCTGTCAGAAGAAATAGCGAGCGAAATAATTTTGTGTAGAGACCGCTAGATTGCGATGTGTGCTACTTTCACCGAGAATAAAAATTGAACACTGGACTTTGTGCCACATTGACTTGAATTTAACCCGCATATTGCTTCCTTGGAATAAATTCGCCACTCAGCGCGCAAAGGACGATCCAGGAAACGTAAGTATATACCACTTACAATAATGGAAAATGTGGAAATAGTAAAGACACTTTGTAATGGAGATCATAAATATTAATTCTCTGTGATGCTCTCTATTTCAAAAAGCAGCTATATCAACTGCTGCAATTGTACTCTTCAACCAAAGAATGAGTGACGTAGAACTCAACGCCCTTGTATATGTAGTTCATGATGAGATACTGTAGTAGTGTTTTAATCTGAGTCGTAGAGACTTTTTCTGTGATTTTTATATATTGATTCGGTGATTTATACTTAACGGAAATAAATTGTTCGGCAAAGGCTTTGGCAATGTCTTCTTTTACATTCATTTTTTTATGCGTTGTTTTCTAATATTATAATTTTTTACTTATATACTGTGGTATTCAGTTGTTCGTGATTGTCAGTTCTTAGTCCAAGGCTTGGTCTGATGAATATCAGACTCCAATGCATTACCAGAAATCTGTTTATGGTGGTCTTATTTAGCCAAGGGCCTCATTTTCAGTGTCAATTTGCTAAGTAATCACGAAAATTGTGTTTTTAATTTACAAACATAAGAAAACATGCATTTTAAAGCATATTTTGTTTGGATTATAACTGTCTCAGAATTAATGTCATACTTGCTTATTTTAAAAGTATGCTCATGTAAGAACTTGTATCTTCAATGCAGGCATGCCGGAGGGCAGCATTGATACAAAATTAAAGGGATGCTTTAGCATTGTACGTGTTAGAAGAAGGCCACAGTGAAGAAAAATAGATTTTATCTTTGCAAGTGAGCAATATTTTACTCATTAAGTGCAATCGTTTACAAAACATGTTATATCATACCTTAATGAATAGCAAAAATATCTCATCCAGTTTGGAGGAATATCAAGTATTTATAAAACCAATATTTTTATATATAAGTATTACATGAGAACCGCAGTGCCATGAGTACTTTTAAGGAAGTTCAGCAGTCAAAATTGTTCATTGAAACAACTAGTGAAAAAATGTATTTGAAACATCGCTAGTGTTGAAGACAGAAACCGATATAAAATGAGATTTCAGAGGTAGTAAATGACAACAAGTCTAATCAAAGGTACTATTTTTTGAAATGTGTTTATTTTTCCATTCATTTTGGAAAAGGAAATAAAAAAACTGTAATTATGTAACCTTTTAGATGTTTACAAAATCATTCGTGGTTTATCATTTTCTATAAGTCCAGCAGTGTGAGCGGTTGGCGGCTAAGGAACTTGCTGTTGAGGAAGAGTATTTTGTAGCCATTGTGCTATAGAGTTAAATGGTCTAGGCTTGTTCATCTGGTTTTGTATTATATTATTTAGAGTCTGAAGCAGGAATTTTCCATCGCTTGTTAATCCGTCGATGAGGTTGTATTCTTCCGAAGTCTGGTGACTCTCAGTTTCATTTTCTGGCTTGCTCTAGTTAGGCAGCGCAGCGCAGGTTGTGGTCCATGAAATAGAATAAGATGTTTAAGTCAGGGTTTTTTAATCTGGGGATCGCGGACCCCCTCGGGGGTCCGCGAGTTATGTCCGATTGTCATTATGAAAAAATAAAAAATAATAAAATCTGCCACATAATCTCCTTACAAGCGCACGCTGTCTTCCAGGTATACATTACTTTTAGAGCAAAGGATGAAACAGAGCGATGGCAACTTTTCTGAAAATATTAGAGAAATAAATATTCTAAAATTCTCTCTCTCTCTCTCTCTCTCTCTCTATATATATATATATATATATATATATATATATATATATATATATATATATATATATGGATGTCAACAAGGTGTTGGGATGAGGAAACCCAGTGAGCACTCACCAATCAGACGACTTCAGGTTGGCGAGGCCCCGGGGATGTCGAAGCGACACACGTAAAATAACAGTCTCTCTCTGAGTGCTCACTGGGTTTCCTCATCCCAACACCTTGTTGACATCCATATATTCATTTTACCTTTCCTTTTCCGTAAGTTGTTATATATATATATATATATATATATATATATATATATACATTTGGTGTTGGGATTACGATTTCCAATCCTAGATGCGTGCATATGAGTGTGAGAGGTATGAAGCGGTTTAAATCTCAATTCGCCAGATTCTGTAAGTTGTTCGAGACTGGACAGTCATTCATACACTCCGAATGTACATTAGATGCGTATATTCGCAAATAAGGACAAACGACTTCTTAGAGGTGATTCGAGACTATTATCATGTTCTTTAATACATTGAAAAACCTCGAGTGTGCTGTTTTGTCTACAGCGCATGTCGGTGACAAATTGCTGCACTATCAAGTAAAGGTATGTGGTAGACGTATTTGCGAGATACGATTAACGACACCCTAGCAATGACTTTGCTTCTGTTTTTTCTAAACTGGGTACCGCGGCACACTAGGATGCCGCATCTTATTGTTAGGTATGCCGCGAAAAATGCTGGCAAATAAATAAATCAACGTTTCGGAAATTTTAATGGGTCATTTGGACAATAGTATTCCCTTGGTTGGTTGGAGAATGCGGGCACCTGCGGAGTAAATATTGGTAGAGGAGTAAGACAGGGTTGCTGCCTATCGCCGACCCTATTCAATATATATGGAGACAGTTTAATTCAAGAAGAGTTAGAAGGCACAGGAGTTTTAAAAATTGGAGGAAGGATTATAAGAACAGTAAAATACGCGAATGATCAAGTACTTCTAGCAAGAAAGGAAGAGGAGCTCCAGAAAATTATAAATAGACTAGTAATAACAGGTAGAATATACGGTAAGGAAATAAATACAGAAAAATCCAAGGTCATTCGAATACAGGGCAAAGAAGAGAATCTGAACATAAGTATTGGAGGAAAGCCGTTAGAACAAGTTTCAGACTATAAATACCTTAGAAGAATCATAACAAGAGAAGCAGAATGTACGGATGAGATCATGACTAGAATAGGAAAAGCAAAAGCGGCTTTCAGAAGAAAGAAACGCCTACTTACGGGGAATATAAGGGAAGATATCCGCAAGAAGTTCATAAAATGTTATGTATGGAGTATAGCTTTATACGGGGCAGAAACATGGACGCTGAGGAAAAATGACATCAAATACTTGGAAAGCTTTGAAATGTGGACTTGGAGAAAAATGCTGAAAATAAAATTGGCAGATGGGATGAAAAATGAAGTCCTACGAAGAGTAGGAGAGAAGCGAATGATTATACAGACTATTAGAAAGAGGAATGCAAACTGGGTTGGACATTACCCGAGGAGAGAATGAATAAAGACGTGTTAGAAGAAAATTAGATGGAAAAAGGGAAAGAGGTAGGAAAAGGTTTCAGCTGATAGACGATTTGAAAGGGAAAGAGAGTTATCAAGATATAAAGAGTACAGCGGAAAATAGGAGTATATGGAGAACAAGGTTTAACCATGAGTAATCATGGACCTGTCTACGGACAGACTACCTATGATGATGATGATTCCCTCGGATAAGTTAACGATGATGTGACACCGGCAAATGAATGCATCCAAAAGTTTCAATACACGCATGCAAAAATTTGCGACGCTCTTTCAAGGTGAGTGTGCCACAAAATTCTGTATTTCTTTGAAAGGGTGCGGCACATACAAAATGCGCTAGGTTCGTTCAGATCGATGATAAAGCCGACAAAAAAATTTCATTAAGGTGGCCATACACGCTACTGTTTTCCGGAAGGTTTGCTTCCAGGAAGGGACACTTCCCGGCAAGCCGGAGCGTGTGTGGGGAATTCGGCCGGAAGGCATGGTCGGAAAACGAGCCTCCGAGCCTCCTGGCAAGGGTTCAGGTTTACCTCCAGGTTTGCCTCCCGGAGGGCAGGCCTTCCGGCAAACCGTATTGTGTATGGCCACCTTTAGTGTTTGCAAATTGATCAGAGAAGAGGAGAATAGTCGCACTTGCGTTAAGCGTCCTTAAAAATTAACCGAAATTGTATTTTTGCCTCCGGAATAGGCGCTTTTGTCCATTGAAACTCTTTACTGTGATCTGTTTTAAAATTAACGAAAGTGTTTAATAATTATTCGCGAGTGTAATTGTCCATAATTATTCGCATGTCTTATTCTAATGTCGAGAGCAACTTGTAAGTAATATTGCAGTCAAACTCATTACTCTGTGTGGAGAAAATCATGCGCTGGATACGACAGATTTATTAAAAATATTCTGTCGTTTTCACTTTTACATATGCCGTAAAAACCTTATGCATTTCTGGCTTAACGCGATTACTGCGAACGTTTCAGTTCCTCTATAATCATGGTTAAATTTTCAAGAAAAGCTTGTCCAACGCCTCTGATAGGAAGTTCGTATGCCCTCGGTTTATTATATGAGGCCTTTTGATAAATTTCAGTAGTTGAATAATTATGTATGAGAAAGGTGTTTTCCGGAAAAACAGCTATAATTTACGAAGTGGTTAGCGCCCCCCAACGGTGCGATAGTTCAATAATAAGGCGCGAAATGTGTCTTTAGACGCACGGTTTCTTGCTTGATTTCCTGTTCATTTAGATATAAGTATTAATATATAACTGGAAGCGAGAATGCAATAGGTCTTCAGTATTTTCAGACTTATTAAGCCAAGAGGAATTAGATTTGCATAGCTTTAAGAAATAGATTCCAAGGTGTGGTAGTAAACATTTTCATCGCTTATTCCAAATATGAATCTTCAACTTTTCTCCGGACTTAACGATTACTTAGTTCAATTGGTATTTTTATATTTCTCTCAAGTCAATTTTCTCCCATTATTATTATTTTTTGGCTCACGAGCTTCTGTAACCTACGAAGGCTATGGATGTGTATTTTTTCAATCTTGCTTCCGTTATTGGATTTCATTTAACAGGATTAAAAACAAGCATCGGTCGTAATAGACCACTGGTACATTTAATCTTTATGAAAATAAACTATAGGAAAATGAATTATACGTATTGAATTGCGATACCGAAACAGAATTACTCTAGAAGAGTACTAATAGAAGCTATGAATGACTCTTTATAGGATCATAACAATGGTGAAACTTTTGGTGATCTACGTAATTGGGGTAACCATCTTGATCGCTGGTAAGTCGTGTCATATAGCCTAATGTACATAAGTTTTAAAACTTTGTAGATATGATGATATTTAAAAAAGCCTATAAGAAGTACTTAATACAACCTATACGAAGTTACCTTTTCGTCCTGGTATTTAACAACAGAACCAGGGCAATATTTAATAAGATCCCTACAATATTATTTTTGAAATATTATTGTCTAATAAATTAATAATAAAGATAATTTTAGGACAAAGCATACCTTCTCTTTTTCAGCAGTCATTTCGGTCAGCGCTGTTCCAAATGAAGATGAAAATTTACTTGAGGTTAGTGAGATGCTGTTCTGATATCCAAATGTATACAACCTTTTTAACCAAGAAAATAACCGCAACGACATTCACGTTGACCTAGCTCGTAAAAAACTACGATTGTGTTTAAAACTTCCATATTAATTTGTTGCCAGTGTTTTTCCTTAATCTCCTCTGCGAGGGGTTAAAAATCTAAATAATCATCCACCATTTTGTTTTTTTCCAAAATTAAACTTTTTTGTCTAGAAAACGCAGGTGAAATTACCGTTTCAATTAAAGTTACATAAAATGACAACTGAGGCATGTATATCTAGTGCTGTTGCGGAGTTATAATAAAATCAAATTAAAATGCCTGTTTAACCAAATTGATCTCAAAAAGTTACAGATTTCTCCTCATAATAAATGATAAGAACCACATGTATCTGAACTCCAATGAATTGAACATCTATCTCTAGAATTTTTCTTTCGTTCTAAATGTGATGTTCGAAATAAAAAGCTGACAAAACGAATCAGTTATAAAATAGACAAATGGGGAAAAAATATGGAATAAATTAAAAATTGAATCCATTGAACTCTTCAAGACAATCAGACAATCAATTAGTGTACGTACAAAAAAGTCCACTCTGAATTTATAAAGAAAACGGTTTAAGACGAAAGAAACTTGAACACATTAAAATATAAATTCATGATTGAACCCAATCAAATATCTCAAATCAAAGAGGCCAAAGGATTCAAGCGATAAAAGACTGACAAATAACGACATTATACTAAATTCATTCTGTAAACCTCAAGCGTATATTTGATTTAGGTTCTATGAAAGTACGTGCGCGCCAGTTATCGCCAATAAGCTAAATCACACACTTTCCTTATTTCATGTTCAACAATCTCTTCGGGTGGTCATCAAAGACTGAAGCCACGGTAAAGGAGAGCGGAGAAATGGAGAATTCAACTGCAGAGGGAAAGTTTTTATTTTTTCCCTTTCTAATGAGTAATCTGTGGGGTAACATTATGGGCCATTAGGGGACACCGAAATGAACATGCATCATCATCTCTCGCAGAATTCAATTTCAAATGTGGATAGATAAAAGCTGAAACATTTTTCTGTGTGTTGCATATGTTATGAAAAGTAAAGGTGACCGCTTTTCTGAATAAATTCATTGTACCTTTGGTATAGTTATTCCTTTCTCAAAGTGTGTTCATTATATTTTATTAAAATTACGTTTTAAAAAATTCCTCTTCTCCATTATGTTAGTTCAAAGCCTAACACAGTTTTTGCTTTTTATCAAGTACTGTTGGAAACTCCTCCGGCTGCGTAATGACTGACTGAACTGGATAAGAATCTGAATTGCAACGGAAATTAAATTTATTTTTATAGTAAGAACTTCTTTCTTTTAGCACTGAAGCGAGATTGTGGTTTTTGAACTTTCTCATTATTTACGGAGTTGCCAATATGATTCTTCCAGAGAATTTGTATAATAAATGAGAGATGTTGTTGAGGTACGGTTGTGTTTGGTGTGCGATAGATAATGAAATTCAAAGTCTAAAAAGACAGCCACACAAGCAATAAAAAAAAGATAGAATCAACGAGACTCACTGAACCATTCAAATGATGTAGACGATAATTTCTGCGAAACGGTTGAAGAAACCCTATTCATACTTCTACTTCTAACTCGAGGAAAGTACGATGAGTGTATATGGTATACATAAACGGTAAATTTATTAGGAAAAAGACACAGGCTTAGATATCTAATGCAACTTTTAATCCATTGACGTTATATCATACAATCAGGACGAAACTACCAGAGTTAAGCGGGAATACAGTATGTCCTCAATATTCGCGGGGGTATTTGTGTACATCGGTATGAGATTCGCGACAAATAAAGTTAACAATTCGCGGTGTGATGGTTAGGCTGTTGTTGTCAAAACATTCGCGGTGAATTTTCAAGAACGTAACCCTCGCGAATGATGAGGGCCTACTTTAATATTTGTAGTTATGGCCGATATTTGGAATATATCATATGCAAAGATTAATTAAGCTTAAGAGAATTATAGTGCTTATATTGCTTAAATCAAATTTGCACACGATGTAGATTCTAAATCTACTATTGCCAAATCATCACTGATGACGACTGCTTTGTTTTTGAAATGCGCAACTGCTTTTCCCAAACTTTTTATTACTATTAGAGAAAAATGGTCGGTCGAGTAGTGAAACTATTACTATTATATGGTAGCGAATGAAAAAGTAGTTTTTTAGACATGGCCGTTCGAATTTGATCGACAGATCGGGTTTGGTCAAAATAGAGGTACGTATCGTTTAAGCAATTTACCAAGCCTACTGTTTTTAAATATCTACATTAATAATTGATATTTTTACATCACTCAAATTGTAACCTGCTCATCTCAATATGCGGAATTTTCTGAAATTTTCATTATTTATTCCTACTTTAAAGCATTATTTAACTCCTTGTACTTTCTTTTGCCTTCTTCAGTGTTTGTGTTCTTCCACTTTCTCCTCTCTTCCATTTTTTGCAGCATGACTGCTGTGACCCAGGGTTTTTTGTTTCTTTCACCCGTTATATTTCCTACCTTCTTTTCCATAACATCCTTAATGTTGCTATGGATGTATCTCCACTCCTCATCTACAATGTTCCTATTTTCTTCATCTTTCTCCCCCAACCTTTCCTCTAGCTCAATCAAGATAGCCTCCTTGTTCTTAAGGAGTTCCTCTAAGTTCCATTTCTTGTTCACTCTTATGCTTCTCTTAACACTCTTCAGTCTACATTGTGTATTGGCCACCAAAAGGTTGTGGTCGGCATTGATATCTGCCCCTGGTAGTATTTTCACATTTTTAATGTTGTATCTAAATCTTTCATTGACTAGTATGTAATCTATCTGGTATCGTCTCTGGTCTTCTGGGCTTCTCCATGTGTAAAGTATCTGCTGGTGGTGCTTAAGCCATGTATTGGTTACGATTTATATATTTGTTTGGCAGAATTCCAAAATTTTCTTCCCTAATTCATTTCTCTTCCCTAGTTCATATTTTCCCTTTATGTTATCTTCCTGTCCCTCTCCAACTACACTATTCTAGTCTCCCATTACTATGATGGTGACTCATCCTTTTCCCTCCTCCTCCAATATCTCCGTAATCTGTTCATACATTTCATCTACTTCGTCATCATCAGCATTAGTTGTTGGCATATACGCTTGAAATATAAGCGTTTCCGCAGGTTCCATCTGAAGTTTTATGGCTATTAATCTATCATTAACTGTAACTATCTTGCTAATTCTTTCAGCTATCTCTCTTCTCATCATAATCTCCACTCTCCTTTCCTTTTTCTCTCCTCCCGAGTAAATAATCTTAAATTCGTCTGAATTAATCTCGCCTTCTCCTTCCCACCGAACTTCACGAAGACCTACTATACCTACATTATTTCTTCTCATTTCCCTTTTGAAGTTCTCTAGTTTCCCCCCTGAATTCAGATTATATATACATTGACATGATATAAAGATTTCTGATCTAGCTTTTGCATGCTTGAGTACATATTGATTTGATTTTAAATTTATGGATAAAATGATGCTGGTTGCAGCTTGCTTGATTTCCACAATATATGTATTTTATTTTGTTGTTATTGTTTAATTTTTATATTGGCCAGAAGTTAATAGGGGATGGATTTTCTAGGTATTCCTGTTTACTATAGAAAGGATGATTTAATAACTAATATTTAGTTTGTCTCTCTACTGATTTGAGTTTATTTTTATTTTTGGGAGCAGGAGAGGTAGGTGTTTTGGTTTGAATGTGAGGAACGCTGCTGTACTCTATGGAGATAAAATTGGTTTCTTGTAAAATAGATGTGGGTTGACCAGTTTTGTTGAAACAAGTGAATTTTTTTATAAAGGTGAAAGATTCGTAAATATATATGCATGGAAATGTTAGAATTTATCTTTCTGAATATTTGTTTGTATGATGCACGTCAGGTTAGTTTGAAAATTTGCGCTAGACTAAGCAGAGTACCTCAACATCCATATTTTATTCATCAAATCACGTGACTGCTTGTTTGGAGCGCATGATAATGCTCTCTTACTACCTAGAAACATGATCTATACCTATTTATCCTATAGAATAGTGACTCTCTGAATCGTTATAACCTATAATCAATATAACGTATGCGAGTTTTCATTAGGTAGTTCCCTCTGACACGTAGCTTGAATTTGTCATTCAGCATATAAGACGAGTGGGATACTATGCATATGTACAGTACACCTTGATGTTTTAATTGTAAAGAACATTGCAAAACCATCAGAAAACCCAACGAAAAATATATGAATAAGTTTAACTATGGCGAGAAAATGGTTTTTCCAGAGCAAATATTCGCATCTTCCAACTAATTAGTTTTCTCTTATGTTGTAAAGCTAAGGCTTCCAGTTAATCAATTTTGCAATTGGCAAAGGGTAAACTTTAATAGTGCCATTAAAAAACAAATTTTAACTCCGTATAACTAGCTTTCGCTAAGCAGAAAATTATTACAAGTGATGTTCTACTTCTGAAGTAGGTATTACGCCGCGTTGGTTTTCCTTGTTATCGGGAAGCAGACGAACATTTGAAACAATCTGGCCACCGCGAAATCATGATATCTCTCAGAAAATTATAACGCGATTTATTACGTTTTGTGCCTCTTAAAACTGTAGCCTGCTGAATTCATATAAATTAAAGAAGAGGCGAAGTATGAGTGATTCAACTTTTTACATTTTTATAAAAGTACACCTTCGCCGAGATGTTAAAATCGATCTTCCGCACAAACAACATGTGCAACTGACTAAACATTTTTTCGCGGTGTATTATTTGTTTTTTATTGATTAAGAAAGCTACTCAAACAATCATTTTCATTACTTGATGGGTTTTGCGTAAACAAATGAAAATATTGTCGTTGTCATTTAAATAATGAAGGAAACTAACTTTCAGAAGGTGATGTTGGAGCTACGCTAACATGGACTCACCTCGTTATCAGCGTCACTGTCGACTGGGACGGCGCTCACGAAGGTAGTGGAAACTAAAACACAAAAGTTCGTTTAAATCGATTTCCGGAAATAACAGGATTTTCTTATTTTAGCATTTTATAAGGGGTTCAATTCAATTTTATGTTACATATAAACATATAATTTTCTTGGTATTAAAATATAGCTAATGTTAATTATTTTGCTTACCGGATATTAACAGCCCCACCCCAAGAATGAAGAGGATTGCGCGTTTACTCATGGTGATACTATCTGAGAAAATAATTAAAATATATTATGTTTATACTCTGAAAGAATCAACGAACCTGTGAAAAAAAGCTAATAATTTTTATAATGTCATTAAAAATTAATTGTTACAATAGTAATAGTACATATATTGTATTATATTATTTTGTGAATATGTTCCGGTGGCTAGGATTATAATATTGGCTAATTCTGTATTGAAACATTAAATTAAATATATGCATCATGAAGACTTTTCAAATATTTCAAATTGAAATTTTTAAATTTTCTTTACTTGGTCGCACTTCTTTATTGTGCAATATACATATAATGTTATGTCCTTTAAAGTTTGACATTTGCTTAAACATAGCGTTTACAAAATTATATGAATTCTATAAATTAATTGAGGTATTGCAAAATTAACTCACCTTTTTGAAGATGATCAGTTAAAAACGCAAGGCTAATTTTATAGTGGTTAGCAACGATTCATTCACTTAAATGTCTTGAGCTGGGTCTATGTATTGTACAAAGCTCTTGCGCATATTTATACGAGTTCAAATATTATTTGGGCACAACCTTCACTGCCCATTTCAATTTTTTGAACGTCATACCAAATTATCCTAATTGTACCATAAACTTCCGACATTTCTTGATATTCCATAAACAATAAGCGTTGTTCTGCACCTTCTCTAATTTTGGGCACGTCATGTACTATCTTTTAAGATAGGTGATGATGAATGACACAATTACAAAATCTCATTATTTTCCTTTGTAGTGAAAATTACATTTATGTATCTGGTCCGTAATACTGCTGATTCCGAATAAGCTGCTAGGAATGTTTTGGGTAAGTACTTTTTTATGAAGCGCCTCTCCGTTACTATATTTATACGTACTATGTACTAGGGGATTCGCGGGATCTTCGGCCTCGCTCAGTCCACTTAGGGCTGGTGGGAGGATCACATTGCGCGCCTCTGGGAGTCTCCCTGTACATTTTAGAGAAATGTTTATTTGACATTACCTTCATCGTTTGATGTTTTCCGTATGTGTACCAAATTTCGTTTCGATTGGGTGACTTGGAAATTAGCACAATGCGCTAACACAAATTGCGCAGTAACTATAAGTGTGATATTCTATAAAAACTAAAGACTTTTGACTCTAAGTTATTTGTACATGCACAGAAAGTTTGGTGAAGATCAGACAACCGAAACGGCAGTTATCGTAGAACAAACAGACAAAATGCACATGGACTTAACAGAAGAGGCCTCGCTTCGCTCGGTCAATAATTTATTTTTCAGAATAATTTTGCGACACCGGATAGATAAAATAAGTAATGA
The DNA here is from genome assembly GCA_028673005.1 of Tanypteryx hageni. Taxonomy (NCBI): domain Eukaryota; kingdom Metazoa; phylum Arthropoda; class Insecta; order Odonata; family Petaluridae; genus Tanypteryx; species Tanypteryx hageni. The sequence goes on from CM054117.1 coordinate 39,466,563, forward strand.
ATAGAGAAGATAAATGTTTACGGAACAAATTCAAGTTTTAGGTAATTGCGTTTCATAATTTCTTCGCATTAATTCCTGACATATATTCGGAACAACCTCTGATTTTGATGTTACCAGAAACGGACTACAGGAAATTGTACAGTTGGCTATAGTATGTTACATTTTAGATTTGTATTTAAGATATGAACACCAGAAACAGCTTCGTGGAGGATATATAACTTTTTAGTGTTGTGAGATAAATATGTCAGCTTTTTTATGCATGCGTGCACACGTACTTCAGAACTGAAATTAAAATAGCTATTAGTTGTGCGTAATCAATAGTAAATCTAAACAATTAAATTCTGAAAATTTCAATAATAATAAATGGAAAGATAAACTTACTATAAGTTTGATGGAAAATTTATAAGTTTTCTAACAGTTTCAGCCATTTTTCGATGTTCGAGATTTAGTTGATGATTGTTTTGATGGCTTACTTATCTCGGAAAAGGCTTCTAACATTTTGAATGCATTTTATTCTTAAGTGAAGTGGTTGTTTTTAAGGTAAAAACATAAAAATATTGCAAAACATCCATCAAAATTTATCATTGGTCTTTGCCTGTAGAATTGGATTCTAACATAGATACAGTTTTAAAGATCCCTCTTTTATCATTGTTTGGTGTAAAAAGCTTTTATGTTAAAATTCTGATAACTTAATATTTATCTAAATAGTTTAGGCTTTAACAACGATATAACCACTATTTACGGCCACGGTTATTTGGTTATAAATTCGTGATTGTTTTATGAAAATAAACGGGAAAGTATTCCTTTGCAGCCTGGCCTCGCTCGGCCTCTCCTGTTGAGTCCATGTGCATTTTGTCGGTTTGTTCTACGATAACTGCCGTCTCGGTTGTCTGGTTTTTACCAAACTTGGTGCGCATGTACAAATAACTAAGAGTCAAATGTCTATATTTTTTCTAGAATATCACTCTTATAGTTACTGCGCAATTTGCACTAATTTCCAAATCTTATCCTGGCTATAGAGGAGACCCTTGAATATCGCGGTTTTAAGCTTTCGCAGACAACCTCTCGGCATTCCAATTTAATTATCGCGGGGAGTAGTTTTGGCTTTCCGCGGGGTATACGTACGGTATATCGCTCATGAACAGTGATTTCCAAACTGTGTTGCTGCGTGCGATGTGTGTCGTGAGATCTTTATTTACATTTTCTCTAAACCCAGGATCCTAACCCTATTATTTAGGAAAGGTTATAGTTTTTTAAATATCGCGGTTTTGGCCTTAGGTGTACTTTCGTAGAACGTAACCTTCGCGATATTCAAGGGTCTTCTGTATTTGGCCGAGCGAAGCGAGGTCTCTCCTGTTGAATACGTGTGGACTTTTGTCTGTGTCTGTTTGTTCTACAATAACTGCTGTCTTGGATGTCTGATTTTCACCAAACTTCGTGTGCTTATAAAAATGACTTATAGTCGACTGCCTATAGTTTTTCTAGAACACCACCCTTATAGTTCCAGCGCGATTTGCGTTAAAGCATTGCGCTAATTTTAAAATCTTATCCAATCAAAACTAAATTAGGCGTACATACAGAAAACTTAGAATGGTGAAGAAAATGTCAAATAAAAATTTCTCTAAAATGTCATGTATCCTCCCAGAGTCGCGCAATTTGCGTTCGCGCGGTCTATCCTGTTGTCCCTGTGCGCTTTGTCTGTTTGTTCTACGATAACTGCTGTCTCGGTTGTCTGATTTTTACCAAACTTCGTGTGCATGTACAAATAACTTAGAGTCGAACGCCTTTATATATTCTAGAATATCACCCTTATAGTTACTGCGCAATTTGCGTTAGCGCATTGCGCTAATTTTCAAATCTTTGTCTGTTCTACTATACGATAACTGCTGTCCCAACGAGGAGACAAGGCTCAGGTTCATTTGTCATTAGTTCCGTATTTGATGCGTCTGTTAGATTTACATTTCTTTCATAGATATTTTACTGCTGAAGGCAGAGCTCTACTCAAATTTTACATCCCCACTGTATGAAGTGCAGGAGACGATAATAATATTGAACATGTGATTTCCCCCACCAGCCCTAAATGGACTGAGCGAGGCCAAAGATCCCGCGGATCCCGTAGTTACTATAGTTACTATATACCAGGGGTGGCCAGACATTTTAGTCTGCGAGCCGCACATAGCATTCTCAAAAATATAAAGAGCCGCACTCAAGCGAGAACTGTGATAATGGGTTGAAAATGCAACACAAGGAAGACTAAGGAAAGAAATTAGCAAAAATATATTTCATTCTTTAACAACTCCTAAAAATAAGTTGCATAGATTCGGCGCATACGTAAACATATCTTCGAGGTTAAGGTAAAATTGATTCAGAGAAAAGATGGATAGCATTCGCCCTCGAGCCGCACATGGGCTACAAAAGAGCCGCACTTTGGCCATATCTGCTCCATACTATTGGCTACAGAGCTACGAGCTCCTCGTTAGCAAGAAAATGTTTTTGGAATATTACGTAATATCCTCTTTATTAATTTTGAAATCTCAATGCTGTTAAGAATAACTCACAGCTATACTTTTATCAATAGCAGCAAAAGTGCCTTCGTCTTCCACCGCTTTTTAGGACTTTTCGTCACTGCTGAAAAGCATTATTATCATCGTGATGTTCGTCCGTACGTACGCATATAGCAGGGAAGAATTGGCTGAACCGATTTCAACAAAATTTGGTACAAAGAATACTCACATAAATTAATGACCAAAATGGCATATTTGGACCAGTTCGAATTAGCAGGGGTGCCAAAATCGCAAAGTTTATCTTTTCTGTAATTATAAATTTGGAAGTAATTGGCTGTACTGATTTCAACGAAATATTGTAAGAAGGAGGCGTGCAACATAGAAAAACAAAATCAATATGTTTATAATAGATATTAAAACAGGGCTGTCACAATACAAATAATAAAAAGCTTTCTTTTTACAAGTATTTATGTTGAACTGTCCTCATCAATTTGAACCAAATTTAAAAGTTATAATATAGACATATATAAAAAACCATATTAGCATATTTAAACCGAATCAACCAAACAGGGGTGCCACAATTACAAATTAAACTCTTTCAGTTATTAAGGATTTGGAAGGAATTGGCTGAACGGATTTCAACTAAATTTTTATATAAGATTTGTACAACATACCATAATGAAATCAATATATCTAAAACAGAGCTAAAGAGCAGGGCTATCACAATAAAAAGTTAAATAATATTTCTTTTACACATATTTCTAGAGACCTGATCGCATGGATTTTAACCAAATATGGTATATATAATCTTCATATACTAAAAAACCAAAATAGCATATTTTATCCGTGTCGACTAAACAGTGCTACCATAATATCAAGGTTAGAATTTTTCTGTAACTATGAATTTTCAACGTAATAGCTGAACCGATTTCAAAGAAATTTCGTTTATAGGGCGAGTATAGAATGGCAAAACGAAATGAACATGTTTAGAACGAATCTAATAATCAGGGCTACTACAACATAAGGAAAAATAATTTTCTGATTTCAAAGCAAATAAATTAGTGTACGATTATACTACGGCAAATTTGACGAAAAACACTTCCGTACCACGGGAAACCCGTGTACATCCCTACTTGTTATACCTTACAACAATGTTTCTCAACCGGGAGTCCCCGCGATATCTCTCGGGGGTCCGCGAGATGTGTAGAACATGTTTATCTATATATCTTTTATCTTTAACTTATTGTAGAAAATTACAAGTGTAGTTATTTCTTAATATGGAATTTTTTCACATACAACGTGTTTGTTCACGCGTACAGCTCTGATTAATATTTCAAAGTGAAAAGACGAGGCAATTAATGAACAAGTATAAACTTCTCATGGGAGGGGCTCCGCAGAAAATGTAGGACTTTGTAGGAGGCCCGAGGCTCCAAAAAAGTTGAGAAACACTGCCTTACAACATTAACGATCATCATTATTTCTAAACAAAATCTTTGTGTGGGTACATTTACACGCCTTCTTAATGTAATCTCCTAAGTAAATCCTCTTATTAGCCATTTCTCTAAAAACGGTTAAGAAAAGTTATAATAAAATATTCATATATATATATATATATATATATATATATATATATATATATATATATATCATCATCATAGTTAGTCCGTCCGTAGACAGGTCCGTGATTATTCTTGGTTAAACCTGGTTCTCCATATACTCCTATTTTCCGCTGTCCTCTTTATATCTTGATAACTCTCTTTCCCTTTCAAATCGTCTATCAGCTGAAACCTTTTCCTACCTCTTTCCCTTTTCCCATCTAGTTTTCCTTCTAACACGTCTTTAATCATACTCTCTTTCCTCAGGTAATGTCCAACCCAGTTAGCCTTCCTCTTTCTGATAGTCTGTATAATCATTCGCTTCTCTCCTATTCTTCGTAGCACTTCATCGTTTTTCATCCTATCTGTCCATTTTATCTTCAGCATTCTCCTCCAAGTCCACATTTCAAAGCTTTCCAAGTATTTGATGTCATTTTTCCTTAGAGTCCATGTTTCTGCCCCATATAAAGCTATACTCCATACGTAGCATTTTATCAACTTCTTGCGGATATCTTCCCTTATATTCCCTGTAAGTAGTTGTTTCTTTCTCCTGAAAGCCGCTTTTGCTTTTCCTATTCTAGTTTTGATCTCATCCGTACATTTTGCCTCTCGTGTTAAGATACTTCCAAGGTATTTATAGTCTGAAACTTGATCTAACGGCTTTCCTCCAATACTTATGTTCAGATTCTCTTCTTTGCCCGATATTCGAATGACCTTGGATTTTTCTGTATTTATTTCCATACCGTATTTTCTACCTGTTATCACTAGTCTATTTATCATTTTTTGTAGCTCCTCTTCCTTTCTTGCTAAAAGTACTTGATCATTCGCGTATTTTACTGTTCTTATAATCCTTCCTCCAATTTTGAAATCCCCTGTGCCTTCTAAAGCTTCTTTCATTAGACTTTCTCCATATATATTGAATAGGGTTGGCGATAGGCAGCAGCCTTGTCTTACTCCTCTACCGATATTTATTCCGCAGGTGTCCACATTCTCAAACCTGACCTTTACAACTTGATTCTCATATAGATTCCTAATCAGTCTCCTGTCTTTCCAGTCTACACCTATATCCTTTAATATCTTCATCAACTTTACCCAATTTACTCTATCAAAGGCCTTCTGCGCAGATATCTTGACTGTATTCTATTGCCCTTTCTGATATGATTCTAACTACTCCTATAGCATCTCTAGTTCCTCGTCCTTTTCTGAAACCGAATTGATCTTCCCCTATTATTTCTTCTGCCTTTTTCTCCAGCCTTTTATTAAGAATCCTCGTGATGATCTTCGATGTGTGTGACAGAAGGCTTATAGTTCTGTAATCTTTACACTGCATTGCCTTTGGCTTCTTCTTTAGAGGGATCATTGTTACTTCTAGGAAATCCTGAGGCCACTCTCCTGTGTCGTAAATCTTATTAATTAATTTCGTGATCGCTTTTAGTCCTTCTGATCCTATGACTTTCAGTATCTCAGCCGGTATTCCTTCGCTGCCCGCGGCTTTCCCCTTCTTTAGTTCCACTATCGCCTTTTCTACTTCGCTCTCCATAATACTTGGTCCTAAGTTGTCTTCTTCAATGTTTTCCTCATTTTCCAGTTCTATTTTTGCTGCTCCTGCCTGTTTGCTGTATAATTCTTTAATGTATTCTTCCCATACCTGTGCTACATCCTTTGTTTCTGAGACTATCTTCCCATCCGTATTCATAATTCCTTTACCACAAATTCCATTAGACTTCTTATCTTCTAATTCCAGTGCCCTAGCGTACATCATATCGTACCGTCCTAACTTCTCCATTTGTTCTATTTCATCACATTTTCCTTTTATCCAATTTTCTCTAGCTTTATCTGTTACCCTTCTCAACTCATTGTTTATACACCTATAGTTGGCTCTACCTTCTTCACTGTTAACGTTTTTCCATTTTCGTCTCTCATCCATTTTCTCCAGCATTTCCTTCGTGATCCATGGTTTTCTGATTTTCTTCTCTTGTTTTCCAATCTCTTTATCCAAGGTATCCTTGATACTGGTTTTAATTTCTTCCCATTCAATAGCCTCGGTTTTTTTTCCAACTTTCTTAGGTTATCTTCCAACTTCATGCTGACTACATCCTGCCTTTCTTTCAGATTTTCTAGGTCCCAGGTCTGTCTTTCTTTTCTCGTTTTTCTTATTTGTTTGAGCTTTGTACTCACGTCAACTATTAGAAGGCTGTGATCTGAATCAATGTCTGCTCCTTGCAATGCCTTGCCTTGCCTTTATGCTGTTCCTGAATCTTTGTTTTACAAGGATGTAATCTATTTGGCATCTCATTCTATCTCCTGGGCTTTTCCATGTGTATAACCTTCGTTTATGGTTTTTGAACCATGTATTAGTCACTACAAGGTCATTATTGATGCAGAATTCTACGAGTTTCTCCCCTCCTCGATTTCTCTTCCCAAGTCCGTATTGCCCGACAATATATATATATATATATATATATATATATATATATATATATATATATATATATTGCAGACTCTACTTTTACGGGTAGCACGCGAGCGAATAGGGACCTTGGCAAAAATATACTAATTTTTAGCGATGAAGTATGTGCACACTTTCAGTTTTCTTTTCTTTTCTCTTAAAACAGGTACTGGTACGGGTATTTATAATTCTTACAATTTATCATTTTCTTAGTTTATCAAATATATGTATTTTTCTTTATTACTACTTCTTTTATTTTAAATTGCATTTTTTATACCTCCCTCAATAAGTAAAAAAATACATATATATTCAGAATATTATTGAACACCTTAGGTACAGCACACGCAGAGAAGAATAGTTTTATTCCAAAAAATTTATTTGGCCCGCGGCAATCTTAAAGTACAAAATCTGGCCCGCTGACCAAAAAAGGTTGCCCATGCCTGCGCTAGACGATCCATTGATAGATCACGGAAATTTTCTAGAATTACTAATTTTATTTAGTAAGTCCTCGCAAAAGTATCAAAAAAGAGCAAGGAGGCAAAACAAAGAAGCAATTCATGAAAAATTGTTTGTTTTTTGTCATATTAATATTTTGACTCGATGTATTCTGTAAATTATTTTTATCCATTCCAACTCGTAGTTCGGGGTACCCCGAGGTCATAATTTTTCCGTTTATCGGAAGATCGCAACATGTAATTGTTTTCTGTTATCGCAATATTTCTCGCGAGAATCGTCAAAATAACTGAAAATTATTTGCTACCACCGTATCATATTGAATGCTGCACAGTCTTGCTTTTATCGATGGATATTAATTTGGTTTATCATTGAAACGTTGATATTTGTAAAAATAAGTAACAAGATGGAAAAGTATACTCCATAAATGGAATACACAGAGATTTCGAAGGCGTTATTAATGGGAAATTTGTATGGAACTGTATGAAAATATTGGGTGATTCTCGAATTTTTATCTCCAAAACTATAAGTCGTAATAATATGGTCTCGAAAACTATCTTGTAGTAAATGTTGTTTTGTATCAAAATAAATTTTTTAATCTAAACCTCACAGATAATATAAGAGAATGGGAAAGAAATATATGGATTTTTAATTGTTGTTTGCTGAGAGAACCGTCTTAGCGATCCATGTAAACAAAATATGCGATGTTTTGCTCGGGATTTTCTCGAATTTTTATCTCCGAAGACATAACTCGTAGTTATGTGGTCTCGGGAACTATCTTATAGTAAATATTGTCCTCTGTACGAATAAATTTTCTAAACTATACCTCACAGATCATATAAGAGCTAGAGAGAGAAAATTTTGGTATTTCATTGTTGCTCGACGGATGCCATTTAACGAGATACGAGTATAAGTTTATTAAAGTAATCATGTAAAGTGTAATTTCTAATTGACGGATTCAGTTGAAAATCACAATTTGGAGATAAATTTTAATAACGATCACTCGTACATAATTAAATGAAAATCCGTCCAGCGGTTTAGGAGATGATGGTTACGACGGACGGATGTTGAGTTGTCCATCATTACAATGCATTGGTGCCGTTTCTGACGTAAAATTTTTACACAACGTGTTTATTTGTTTTAATTTTACATGAAACTTTTCACATAAATTTTCAATCGGTTTTTGTCTTTCATGATTTTTTTCATTGCAACCTCTTTATTAAATGTCGAAAAATCGGGAAAAATCGAATATAAACTTAAATATGAGGGAAGAGAATGGAAGAGAGAAAAGGAGGAAGAATGGGAATTGCCTTAAATTTAATATTTAATCCACGCGTACCCTTCATATTGACGAGCTTTTGTACTAGTAATAATAATGATTAATCATTACAGAATGACTTATTATAGTAAATTTCAGAATGTAACAAGCGCCTTGGCCTCAGTATTCAGCGAGTAGATCATTATAGAATGACGCATATAGCCCGTCCGTCACCATTCTCCTACACGTAAAATCCTAATATTTTTACAATTTTTTAAATTTAAAATGACAATTCGAAAATTACCGAGACACTCCTCCAATTTCCGCTCTGAAACGAAACAAATTTAACTCGTGTTTGCTGAATAGGCCTGAAAGTACTGAAACGGTTACTCTTTTTCGCACGTATTTATATCTAGTTAGACTTGCAAACTGGAAAATTATAAGGATTAAGTTTGGCACTCGAATCGCATGTTAGTATTATCTGGTCACGGTTCCTCTATGCCATTATCTAACCTGTTTCTCCTTTTTGCTCCATTTCCTTCAAGTTTTACCAAGAAATATTTCTCCGAAGCCATGTGTTAACACATATCATACCTACTGATAGTTCTTTGGAATTTCGGCGCTTTCAGCACGAATCATAGTTTTTAAATGAAAAATTATATAAGGTTTCATTGATGCTTTATTTCTTGAGGCTAAAAATATTTCATTCCTCCAAGCCAATATGCAACAGTTTTTAGGCTGGTTTCAAAGGAAGCATAGCCTTATGCAATGGTCCTGTCTGCATGTGTGTGTGTCCCCTACTAACAACTTTTGCACCAATGGACCGATTTTCATGAAAATTGGTAGGGGATAATCATCGAAATTGGACCGGCACGTGAATTGGACAGGTTAGATTAACCCCGCTTGTACCGTCAATTGCTGCATTCTGTCGTTGAATTTATGAAGTACTACAAGGAACCGGCTACCTCTCACCGTTCAGGCCAATTCCTTTCAAGCGTTGCTGAGTTGTAGGATGATTCTCTTTTTCCTGCAATTGGATGTTGATTTCTGTAGTTTTCTCTAAGGCTTGTATCTGAAAGGAGGTATATTAAGACTATTATAGATGTTTCTGTTTAAAAGCCAGTTAACCTGTGAAGATGATGATGTAGGAATACAGTTTTTTAAATCTGTTCCTTCAGCGTGTTAAGCAAAATGGCCAGATTCCCCCATATTGGACCGGCGGTTGTCTCCCATATTGGACCATTTAAACTGATTTCATATTGTTGACCGAGTGTTACATTAATTTTCACATTTTTGTTAAATATTGTCATATTATTACTAGTTACTGGACAGTGTTATTTTTTGAAAGGAATATAAAAATAACTCACCTGCTACAGAATAAAACTAGGGGAATCATTCATATAGTGAGGATATTAGACAATCCTATGATAAAATTAATCTTACCTATGGGTCTATGGATGTATTTCGTATAGTACGAAGAATATGTTTTAGTTTTTTCTATTCGTACGTTGTTTCAGATTTTTAATTATTTGTTTTTGAGATTATTTCATACAGAGAACGAGGTTTTTTTGTTATTTCTCAGTATTAAGCTGCAAGAAAACCAATTGCAAAATACTTTCTGAAATTAGCATTGTGAATTTTAGGATTGCGAAAGGGAAAGGGAAAATACGGGAAATGGAATAATGAGGACATAGAGGGAGCATTATCAGCTTATCTGCATGGCGGAATTGGCCTTAATTAAGCAGCCATAACTTACTACCTACAAAAAGCAACACTAAAGAGAAACGCATAAAGGACAAATATTTTTGCTGCCGCAGAGAAGAAAGCAATGGGGAAAAATGTTGCTATCCCTGAAGGCAAAGAGATGGAACTGGTGAATCATGTATTGCGATTGGGAGAATGCATGTTTGGAATAACACCTAAGAATAAAAAAACTGGCTTTTCAGATATTTGAAAAGAACAATTTAATACAGAAAAACAGTCAACGGGGAAGAAATGGTACAACGCCTTTATGGCCAGACATCTTGAACTTTCTTTGCAGCAGCCAGAAGCAACATCTCTACAGAGAGGAAGTGGCTTTAATATGGAATTAAAAAAGTCTATTTCATTCATGAGCCTTTGTCCAGGAAAAAAAGTTTATAGTTGTTAAATGTTTATTATATTAGACATTCTTGTCAGTGGTCCAATTTAGGAAACCTATGATCCAATTTTGACAAACCCTTCTCCTAAATTGGATCGTTTGCAGTGTTTCACAATTTATTTTTTTAATTTCACTGAAATAGGAAACTAAAATTTTATGACACATTCTTTTTACCAACTTTTGTATTAACTTTGCCTATATATATATATATATATATATATATATATATATATATATATATATATAACAACTTCTCTCACTGTAGCTGAAGAAGGAGTAGTTCCGAAAGCTTTACGTTCGTGATGTTTCTGTGTTTTTGTGTTATTCTACGTGTGTCGCTTCGACATCCCCGGGGCCTCGCCAACCTGAAGTCGTCTGATTGGTGAGTGCTCACTGGGTTTCCTCATCCCAACACCTTGTTGACATCCATATATATATATATATATATATATATATATATATATATATATATATACATATATACAGGGTGTCCCAAAAAGATGTATACATATTTTAATGCTGAAAAAATAATCCTTTAAAAATTAAAAAAAAGACAAGATTTGGTGTGTGCGAAGCAATAAGCTTTTAATAAAAGTTTAATGATCGCAGATGTTCAAAATGACCTCCATTAGCTTCAATGCATTGTTGGCAACGGGTAGCTACCGACGGACAAACGTCCACCAAGATATCCACTGGGATGGCTGCAACATAACACTTCCACTTAGCAGTTTTGAGAATCCGGTGTACACTCGTTTTACTGATCCCAGTCTCATTAGCACATCATCTTACAGACTTTTTTTGGTGATGGTTCAAATTGCTCTAACGCCTTAGCAGAATTTTCTGCATTCGTTGAAGTTCGACGTCTCCCAGATCGTTCCCTGCACACGTCTTGCACGGTACCGTAAGTCTCGAATTTATCACGAATTCTTGAAATTGTGCTTCGTGTTGGTGGCTCAGTCTTGAAATCATGTCTCCACTGTCTCTGAACCTCACACACATTCTCAAATTTCCAGTACCACTTCAAAATTGCTTTTCTTTGCTCGAAGTCAAATGTTGCTCCGCCATTTTTATTATGTTGTGCTTTTATGGGTATTGAATTGTTGCTTTTCATTATGACTGAAGTCATCATTTAATTACATGTCATGCAACAATGAGTCGCTATAATTTTCATCCAAACAATAATCCGTGAATAGATATTCTATAAGACAATGTGTATGCATCTTTTTGGGACACCCTGTATGTGTGTGTGTATATATATATATATATATATATATATATATATATGTGTGTGTGTGTGTGTGTGTGTGTGTGTGTTTTGTACCCCGTCTAATCTATTCAACGAATCTCGAGTTACATTTCAGTCGTAAAATTGTGATTTGTGATGTGTAATATGAAATTTTTACCTTCGCTGTGAATTGCTTATGGGTAAAACTTTTGTGTTTTACGATGTTTTCGTATTGGTTTTGTATTGGTATTGAATATAAAGTCCTTCGTGAACCTCTTTCTTAATGCGCAGAAATACTAAATGGACAATGGAAAAGTATTCAAATATGCCTTGCTCTTCGGGAGATTTTCAAAACGGCAGACGGTTCGATGGTTGTAGCTCAACTATTTCAGCTATTTATAAATGCAGGTTTTTCCTGGGTAATCGGCTTGTGCGCGATAAATCGATACTTACCGAGGTCATACCCACTTATTACAATGCGATTTTCTTCCACGATAGCAGCGGCGTAAACAAAGTCTTATCTAAATGTAGGCCAGTCAGCCTTTGCCACATATTATGAAATATTTATTGCGTCATTTCTCTGTGGGTTATTGAGCATTGGCATTAACTAGCCATGTACTGTTATTAAGTTCGAATAACATTACATACTCTGCTTTGTAAATTACTCTATTGGAAATGGTCAAAAATGGAGCGTAAAAATAATGTAAATAATAAAATTCGGATAACCCTGTAATTGTAATTGCCGTATAATATTTTCATTAAGAATATGCCGAAACTTTTTTATCAAAACCATATTATTGCTGAAATAAACCGTTACAAATTGGTATTAAAAAGGTCAATGTTAAAACATGAAGTGGCAAAACAATAGCTATTCGTTTACCTGAATAAATGTGAAAATATCCTTTGTGTTCGTATTTTGTACGGTAAAATTCCATTCTCAAATTCTTTGTTTATTATCACTGAAATCTAACCTTGTAACTCATGTTAATTTATATTGAGCTTTTCAGATTTCATCGATCAAAAAAATAAAATATCGAACGAATCTTAAACTTTCTAGGAGATAAGCATACTAAAATATTAGAAAAACCATCTGATTAGTTGTGGTATTATTTTTTTGAAGTCAGTGATTGAATCCTCTAAATGAGACCACTGAAATTCGTAGGAATATATCAACTGAGATATGCTTAAAAAGTAAAAGAACAAATTTCGTATTGGAACGCCCGCGGGTAATTGCGCGTGAGCGTAGTACAGAAGCTATAAAGGTCGAAGATGAGAGCGACCCACGGAGTTTTGATTATTTAAGGTTGACGAGGAATAGCTTCGTTCATAAGTTTAACCATTGCTCGAATTGGAAAATTTGAACAACTGGAACACTAGTAACCGGGACGTTCTTTTCTGATTTTTTTAAACAACGGTAACGCTATGGGCTTCATTTTGTATTAAGTGGAACGGCGTTCCTATGCCTGTCAGCCCAATTCGAGCATTGAGCTTAACTCATCATCTGGTGGAATCAGGAAATCTGTTTAGTTTTTGAAAAATTTATTACAACCCTTAAAATATTTTGTTGCTTAACCTAATGTGGATATATATATATATATATATATATATATATATATATGTAGGTATGCTACCGGATATTTCATTAATCCAAGTGGAAAGAATATGTGAACCGTTTTTATGGATTTTTTTTCAGTACACAGCTCCATTTTAGTCAGGATTGAACCATACAATTTTACTCGACAAGCGAAGACTGTTTCCCAGTACGTTGTCGTTTATGAAATTGCGCAAATTTTACTCAAATCTCCCTCTTCAGGTACCGTCCCCTCCGTCTGTGTTTCCAGTTGTCCTTCCGTTGCTACGGTCGAGTCACTCTTTTCGCCACCACGAGGTTGAGCATGAAAATGGAAAATTACATTAATCATTGCATTGGACAAACATTTAGATTAACCAGAGGCGAAAATCTGTAAGTAAAAGAAAATAATTTTATATCTATCAAGTCAATAATGTAATACGCTACTGCTTCAAATACATTACGTTGAAGGCATAATTTGTTTATTATATTATTTTTCTACAAATGACAGAACCCGCCAAACGTTCTATAACATATTCTCGCCATATTCGCCCAATTAGATTAAAAATGTCAATTACGTGAATGAAAGTAGAATTTGATTTTTATTTCTATTTGCTCCCGTAATTTCAATGTTTTACATTAAAACCAGAGTGAGGAAAATACGCGGTTTTCTCCTATCGTATGGAAATTGTCATATCAGAAAAATAAATCTTTTATTTCCTCCTCATAATTCAGATGAGACAATTACGCGATGGAGGCAATTGCGGGGTTCCTCGAGAGACAGCGATTACCATTTGAACCTTTTAAAGCGCCACATCTGGATTACGGTTATCTTAGACCAGAGGTCGGCAACGTGGCGATCGCGAGACATATACCAATCGCCGGCTGACCGAAAGGAGAACATTTGGGGGTGCCGGCGGTGTAGTGGTTAGGACGCTGGCTGCGACTCGCCCGATGCTTGAAAAAGTCATCAGGTACGAATCCTGCGCAAGTAGGACTTTTCCAAGGTCGCCCGGCCCCCTGTTTGTGTGGTTTGAGGAGACCAAAGACCAAGACCAAAGACTTAGAAACGGAAATATAAAATACATAGAATAATATTATTTTAAAATCACAGCAGAATGATGAAAACTTTTAGAATTTGGTTGACGGAAATCCCTCATTAAGAAAATGTGCCTGAAAATATATTCTTACTGTGCTTCAACATACTCTTGTGAGTCCCTTTTTTCAAGCATGGATTATATGGATTATTTGAAATCCAAGTACCGATCCAGGCTCACCGATTAAAATTTAGACAACTTCTGGTTACGAAAATCGAGTTACGTGCCAAATTACAACAAGTTAGCTGAAGATTTGGAGTGTCAAGTTATATATATATATATATATATTTATATATATATATATACATTGTTTTAATAAAGATTGGTACATATCTACTCTTGTTGCTTTATGTGCTCTTCACGTCCTCAATAATGCAAGTTGCGCCCTCATAGATGAAAAGGTTGCCGACCACTGGCTTAGACATACTTCAGAATAAAAATCCTAATATTTGGGCACGGAAATTTTAATGCAATGTAAAAATATTCTTACTTGAATTCTTTGGATAAAAAATTAAAGCGTAAATTCAGAAATCAATCGTCGAGTGTTCGGTTATGTATATCTAATAGGAAATCTGTATTTCTCTTACCTCTAACAAACTTTCATCTTTCGTCGGGGCCGCAGTGATGAACATGACTGAAAGGAACGATTGAAGCATTTTATTCGAGTTTAATGAAGAATATAAACGATCCAAACAATAAATATAGTAAAAATATATTGAGCAGCGACATAATTTCTTTGAAACATTCGTTACTCAAGTGAATGTTATGGTAATATTGTATATATATGCATGTGAAATATATTGACGCGTTGATACGTGTATAAATTTATTTCCAGTTCATTAAAATGATTTTTTTTTATAAGAGAAAAATAATTTTTTTGGCTTTTTATGTATTTTCTATGCGTGATGATTTCACGTTCACCTACCTGTAATCATTATGATTAATCCAATTAGGTAGCTCATCAAAATCTTCAACATATTTAGACCTAAAATCAATGGTAACAGTTAATATTATTTCTACACTAAATAATTAAAATTGAGAATGCATTAGTATTATATATATATATATATATATATTTCTGCGCTTAATGCGTCCAAATAATTATCAGGTGGATAAGGGTTTTCGGAGGACAGATTTTACTTTTTATTCTAGGAATTGACTTCCGTTGGATGAGGTAACACTGAAAAATATCATATGTACCTTACGCTTGTTGCAGTTGGGACCAAAGGATTAAAAAACGTTTATTTAGTATAAAATTCTTGCTGGTGTAAGGAAAATCACTATTTGTACTCGAAAATTACAGGCAATCTTTTGCGATTTGAATTATAGATTCAAAGCTGACATACCTTTAAAATTCCTTCTAAAGCTAAGTGAAGTAATATCCTTCCAGCTAAATAGAACTGTGACAACTGAGAAGCTAAAGCTGTTACCTTCACATTTATATCGAAACTTTCACAAAGACAAAAAATTGAATGATAAATTTTACTCTGAATGTGTCGCTTCTTGCTAATGGTCTGTCACCATTGTGGGGAAGGTGAGAAAAGGGAGAGGGGGTGTTGTCCAATCTTACTTGCACACTTCCGGTTATTCTTGTTTCGTACTCAATACCACCTTTCCACCGTGTTTTCTTACGCATTCACCGAGAAAGCTTTGGAGAATGAGCACTTTTTTGTTTATATCGCTTAGCAGTAATGATCGTGTAATTCACGTGGCCATTTCGCGTACTTATGTACAAATATAATATTTTTTCTGATTGAAGTTCTTATAATAATCGCTGAAGTATATATTTGCATGTTTATACATTTAAAGTGACAAAGTACGATCAAATATAAATCACTTTCTTCGTGGAATCTAATGCTGAAATAATTACGCGATAAGAATCTAAATCGCACCGAGGTCACAAGTTGGAACCTATTTGGCGAATATTAGGAGTAAGAACCTCGGAGTTATTTATTTTCGTATCAAATTATGCATGGCTTTTTGTTAAGGTTTATTTTTTAAATGAAAATACGGTAATACCTCGCATGTCGCAGTAATACGCTCTTTGAAAGCAAGGGGAGTACAAGGTAAGATCCTATACAACTACTACGACATGCGAGGTTTTACTATATTTCATGTCTGCTGATGTTGCTAAGCATTGAAACCCGGGTGGTGAGTTTTGTAATTTAAATTTGTGGTATCGTAAAAGTTATTTTTTGTTGTGTTTTTAGCCTACATTCCAGAATGGAAATAGGTTTATTTTCGTCGTTTTATCTGTCTGGCTGTCCTCCCCTATTAACTTTCGAACCAATTGACCAGTGTTTTTGAACCTTTTTGCTTTTGCGACACACTTTTTAAATGATCCAGCTCCCGCGACACACCATGAAAAGCTCCCGCGACACACACTGAAAAAAAGTCAATTTTCTTCGTTAAAGTATAAAAAAATACTTAAAATTCCTAATTTATCAATAAAACGTCATAAATATGTATAGCAAAAAATATAACAAAATGTTTTATTATGCAAAAGAAGATTTTGTACAGATGCTATAAAGTTCGAAGATGAGAGCGACCCACGGAGTTTTGATTATTTAAGGTTGACGTGGAATTGCTTCGTTCATAAGTTTAACCATTGCTCGAATTGGAAAATTTGAACAACTGGAACACTAGTAACCGGGACGTTCTTTTCTGATTTTTTTTAAACAACGGTAACGCTATGGGCTTCATTTTGTATCAAGTGGAACGGCGTTCCCATGCCTGTAAGCCCAATTCGAGCAGTGAGCTTAACTCATCATCTGGTGGAATCAGGAAATCTGTTTAGTTTTTGAAAAATTTATTACAACCCTTAAAATATTTTGTTTCTTAACCTAATGTGAATATATATATATATGTAGGTATGCTACCGGATATTTCATTAATACATGTGGAAAGAATATGTGAACCGTTTTTATGGATTTTTTTCAGTACACAGCTCCATTTTAGTCAGGATTGAACCATACAATTTTACTCGACAAGCAAAGACTGTTTCCCAGTACTTTGTCGTTTATAAAATTGCGCAATTTCTTCTCAAATCTCCCTCTTCAGGTACCGTCCCCTCCGTCTGTGTTTCCAGTTGTCCTTCCGTTGCTACGGTCGAGTCACTCTTTTCGCCACCACGAGGTTGAGCATGAAAATGGAAAATTACATTAATCATTGCATTGGACAAACATTTAGATTAACCAGAGGCGAAAATCTGTAAGTAAAAGAAAATGTCTGTGGGTCGTTGTTCTTTTTTCAAATGGCAGCCGGGAGGAAGCGTTCCGTGTGATTGGTTCGGTTCAGTATGCTACCCTAGAGAGGTACTGTTTAATATTACATGTGACATGCGTAACAACTTCTGGAAAGCTCAGGCCTTTACTATTTTAACTGAGTTGATACATTCTCGTCATTTAATCCTTACCCTCCACGTCGAGCGAATTCGATATCGAGTTAAAAAACTGAAATGGGGCTCAAATCTTTTCCGGATATATTGAAAATTTCCATCTATTTTGAAAACAAATTTAAAAATTGAAAGATAACTATGGTATAAAGCAGTGGTTTCAGTCGGGTGTGTCTCTAGGACTACGTCGGGGGTCTTGAAGGGGCACGCTCAAGACCTTAAGATTATAATTTTTCTTCTTCGTTTTTCACGCATGTATTCGTAATAAAAAGTTGCGATGTTACGACTAAGAATGACACCATGAAACAAAAACGCGCCTAAACTGTGAATTTTAACGATACATACATGAGTTATCTCTCTTAAAGCAAGTGTTATTCATTTCACTGTCACTTTAAAGTGTGCTAAAGATTACGATACCATTAAAAAGTTTCTAAGGGGCACGCGACCAGTAAAAACTCTGTACGTTAGTAAAATAGGTTGAAGATCGCTGCTATAAAGTTGGTTTTTAACTATAACAATAACGGTCTTTAATGATTTGACATTCAAAGGAGTATCAATTCATGCACCGAAAATATAAAATATTTTCGAGACTAATTTTATATCTATCAAGTCAATAATGTAACACGCTACTGCTTCAAATACATTACGTTGAAGGCATAATTTGTTTATTATATTATTTTTCTACAAATGACAGAACCTGCCAAACGTTCTATAACATATTCTCGCCATATTCGCCCAATTATATTAAAAATGTCAATTACGTGAATGAAAGTAGAATTTGATTTTTATTTCTATTTGCTCCCGTAATTTCAATGTTTTACATTAAAACCAGTGTGAGGAAAATACGCGGTTTTCTCCTATCGATGGGAAATTGTCATATCAGAAAAATAAATCTTTTATTTCCTCCTCATAATTCAGATGAGACAATTACGCGATGGAGGCAATTGCGGGGTTCCTCGAGAGACAGCGATTACCATTTGAACCTTTTAAAGCGCCACATCTGGATTACGGTTATCTTAGACCAGAGGTCGGCAACGTGGCGATCGCGAGACATATACCAATCGCCGGCTGACCGAAAGGAGAACATTTGGGGGTGCCGGCGGTGTAGTGGTTAGGACGCTGGCTGCTACTCGCCCGATGCTTGAAAAAGTCATCAGGTACGAATCCTGCGCAAGTAGGATTTTTCCAAGGTCGCCCGGCCCCCTGTTTGTGTGGTTTGAGGAGACCGCGAAAATTCAGCTGTTCCGTCCTTCGGAAGGGACGTTAAGCAGTTGGCCCCCCTGGTGTTCTTGGTAAGAGCAGGCAAATGCCGGCACCGGGTTTCCCTTCTCCCTTCCCCGGCTATTCATTGCACTACCTCTGAGATACCCATTTGTGCTGTAAGAGAGGCGAATTGGCTGGGCATTCAAACAAACAAACAAACAAGGAGAACCCTAGTTAAGCAGACCAATTGTAACATACTTGGTAAATCCCTTCAATTTTACGAACAATGATAGGCCTGTTACTAATACAATCTACTTTAACATCATTGACACCAAAGACTTAGAAACGGAAATAATAAATACATAGAATAATATTATTTTAAAATCACAGCAGAATGATGAAAACTTTTAGAATTTGGTTGACGGAAATCCCTTATTAAGAAAATGTGCCTGAAAATATATTCTTACTGTGCTTCAACATACTCTTGCGAGTCCCTTTTTTCAAGCATGGATTATTTAAAATCCAAGTACCGATCCAGGCTCACCGATTAAAATTTAGACAACTTCTGGTTACGAAAATCGAGTTACGTGCCAAATTACAACAAGTTAGCTGAAGGTTTGGAGTGCCAGGTTATATATATATATATATATATATATATATATATATATATATATATAGTTTTAATAAAGATTGGTACATATCTACTCTTGTTGCTTTATGTGCTCTTCACGTCCTCAATAATGCAAGTTGCGCCCTCATAGATGAAAAGGTTGCCGACCACTGGCTTAGACATACTTCAGAATAAAAATCCTAATATTTGGGCACGGAAATTTTAATGCAATGTAAAAATATTCTTACTTGAATTCTTTGGATAAAAAATTAAAGCGTAAATTCAGAAATCAATCGTCGAGTGTTCGGTTATGTATATCTAATAGGAAATCTGTATTTCTCTTACCTCTAACAAACTTTCATCTTTCGTCGGGGCCGCAGTGATGAACATGACTGAAAGGAACGATTGAAGCATTTTATTCGAGTTTAATGAAGAATATAAACGATCCAAACAATAAATATAGTAAAAATATATTGAGCAGCGACATAATTTCTTTGAAAAATTCGTTACTCAACTGAATGTTATGTTGATATTGTTACTTCTGTTCAGCAACCCATTTAATTCTTACCGCAGTAGATATTCGATCCGGTAAATCGTACTTTCTGAATAATCCTAGAAAGTTCAGCCTTTAATGCCGAGGGTATTCGTGAATTGAAAAAATTCTACTCATAGCTCAATAATTTGTTTCTACGAGAACAATATAAATTCCTTTAATTGATTTATTGAAATTCCAGATAAAAGAGTGTTTAATTTGAACATTAATTTGACTTCCATATATGCGCGCATGTGCATATGAAATATATTGACGCGTTGATGCGTGTATAAATTTATTTCCAGTTCATGAAAATTATTTTTTTTAATAAGAGAAAAATAATTTTTTTGGCTTTTTATGTATTTTTTATGCGTGATGATTTCACGTTCACCTACCTGTAATCATTATGATAAATCCAATTAGGTAGCCCATCAAAATCTTCAACATATTTAGACCTAAAATCAATGGTAACGGTTAATATTATTTCCACACTAAATAATTAAAATTGAGAATGCATTAGTATTATATATATTTCTGCGCTTAATGCGTCCAAATATTTATCAGGTGGACAACAGTTTTTCGGAGGACAGATTTTACATTTTATTCTACGAATTGACTTCCGTTGGATGAAGTAACACTGAAAAATATCATATGTACCTTACGCTTGTTGCAGTTGGGACCAAAGGATTAAAAAACGTTTATTTAGTATAAAATTCTTGCTAGTGTAAGGAAAATCACTATTTGTACTCGAAAATTACAGGCAATCTTTTGCGATTTGAATTATAGATTCAAAGCTGACATACCTTTAAAATTCCTTCTAAAGCTAAGTGAAGTAATATCCTTCCAGATAAATAGAACTGTGACAACTGAGTAGCTAAAGCTGTTACCTTCACATTTATATCAAAACTTTCACAAAGACAAAAAATTTAATGGTAAATTTTACTCTGAATGTGTCGCTTCTTGCTAATGGTCTGTCACCATTGTGGAGAAGGTGAGAAGAGGGAGAGGGGGTGTTGTCCAATCTTACTTGCACACTTCCGGTTATTCTTGTTTCGTACTCAATACCACCTTTCCACCGTGTTTTCTTACGCATT
The DNA here is from genome assembly GCA_028673005.1 of Tanypteryx hageni. NCBI lineage: Eukaryota > Metazoa > Arthropoda > Insecta > Odonata > Petaluridae > Tanypteryx > Tanypteryx hageni. Next base: position 39,487,687 of record CM054117.1, read on the forward strand.
CACCGAGAAAGCTTTGGAGAATGAGCACTTTTTTGTTTATATCGCGTAGCAGTAATGACCGTGTAATTCACGTGGCCATTTCGCGTACTTATGTACAAATATAATATTTTTTCTGATTGAAGTTCTTATATTAATCGCTGAAGTATATATTTGCATGTTTATACATTTAAAGTGACAAAGTACGATCAAATATAAATCACTTTCTTCGTGGAATCTAATGCTGAAATAATTACGCGATAAGAATCTAAATCGCACCGAGGTCACAAGTTGGAACCTATTTGGCGAATATTAGGAGTAAGAACCTCTGAGTTATTTATTTTCGTATCAAATTATGCATGGCTTTTTGTTAAGGTTTATTTTTAAAATGAAAATACGGTAATACCTCGCATGTCGCAGTAATACGCTCTTTGAAAGCAAGGGGAGTACAAGGTAAGATCCTATACTACTACTACGACATGCGAGGTTTTACTATATTTCATGTCTGCTGATGTTGCTAAGCATTGAAACCCGGGTGGTGAGTTTTGTAATTTAAATTTGTGGTATCGTAAAAGTTATTTTTTGTTGCGTTTTTAGCCTACTTTCCAGAATGGAAATAGGTTTATTTTCGTCGTTTTATCTGTCTGGCTTTCCTCCCTTATTAACTTTCGAACCAATTGACCAGTGTTTTTGAACCTTTTTGCTTTTGCGACACACTTTTTAAATGATCCAGCTCCCGCGACACACCATGAAAAGCTCCCGCGACACACACTGAAAAAAAGTCAATTTTCTTCGTTAAAGTATAAAAAAATACTTAAAATTCCTAATTTATCAATAAAACGTCATAAATATGTATAGCAAAAAATATAACAAAATGTTTTATTATGCATAAGAAAGACGATAACTCTCCTTAACAAAATATACTTGGTTTAATATAGCCGTTGTTAACATTTTCGGCGACACACCTCCCAGCTCTTTGCGACACATCATTGTGTCGCGACACAATTGTTGAAAACCACAGCAATAGACCGATTTTCATGACACTTGGTGGAAATCTCTTGCTTCTTGGGCCGAGCTCCAGAGGGTAGTTTTTGTTTCGAAGATTGAAAGTTCAATTCCAGGAATTACCATTTCCATTTGATTTACATGGGAAATCTGAAGTTTATCATGCAGGGTAATTTTCTCTTGCACATTAAAATATCTTAAAATTGTAATATTGGAGCGATATTTGTACTATTCTCTGAGGAAAAGAATGAAAATTTTAATTTATTATCATATTTCTTCGAATTTTGCGTAAATACTGGCGAGTTTGCAATATTTATCACTCACTAGCTGGAGTTACACGGCTTTGCTCGGGAAAGAGTTTTCTTTTAAGTAGCAAATGATTTTTATTTCTCGAGGCCCCGCGCTGTCGGTGACCCCAAATTTCTCAAATGTGTTATTCGGAGAAGAGGTTCATACGGGATTTTAACTACCACCTAAAGAAACCATTGAAAAATTTTAGTTTGGTTTGTGCTCGTGGGTGAATCTCAATGGCGAATCTATCATATTATCAAGGCATTTCCAAGAATATTTGGCGTAATCGAGCAGTTTTATTAAAATATGAATTACTCCTAGTGCACCATAAGCCCTGAATTTTCGTTCCCCATTCCTTAATTACGCAAGCGATGTTTACATTAACATTTACTATCTTATGTAATGTATTGTAAAGTTTTACCATTAATATAATTATCCATTAACGCCATAATTAATATTCACATGAATAGATGCACCAAAGCCTTTAAAGCAGCAATAAAATTATGTGGATTATGTCGATACTATTAGCCAAAACGTAAACAATAAACAACATCTTGGTTACCGAACAAATATAAGTTGAAGTATCGATTTATGTTGAAATAAATCTTTCAATGTTTAAATGGTAAAGGATAACAATGTTATAATATTCCTTAAAATCATTTGACTCACTTTAAAAGTATTCATAAAATATATTTAATCCATTTGTATGCTTATCTTGGCGTTGGCTATTCTTCCTCAACGGCGCACCACGGCGTGGATTTTCCTTGCATTAATGTTTAAGTGACTTTCTCTTTTTGAAGAGGACAACAACTGAGAAATTTAGCTTTGTTGCTGCCTGAAAAAAGGTAATTTAACCGATGAATTTTGCGCTTAAAGGAAAATTTCGAGCGATTTAGCGCGTAATACGACAAAACATGAACAGAATTAAAATATTCAGTCATTCTTGCATAAAATAAGTCATTTCTCGTGATCGTAAGTTTACATTTAAGTATATTTATATTCACATCAGTGAAGGGCTGCATTGCATTTTGTGGCTTCTCCACAACATTTCCCATGCATTCTTATGGAAATAGTATTTCGTTTACCCCACGGAGTATAAGAGACCCCACAATCGGCAAACATAGACTAAAACCTTCCTCTGGTGCATAGAATAGCCCATAAAACTTTTGAATTCGACAGATCTTATAGTGTCCGAGTTATTAGCGCAAAAACATTCTCTTTTATATATTAGACTAGCGTAATTGCCCGTCAAATATGGCGGGTATGTGCAGATTATGTATTAAAATTAAGGTACTTCCCATCCTTCCTCCCTTTCTCTCTGCCTCCCTCCCACTCTCTTCCCTCCCTCTCCCTCTATTCTCTCTCCCTCCCTCTCCTCCTATCCTCTCTCCTCGTATTCTCACTCTCCCTCGTATTCTCTCTCTCCCTCGTGTTTTCCCTCTTTCTTCTTCTCTTTCTCCATCCCTCTATTCCTCTTATTCTTCACCCTCCTCTTTTCTTCCCATCCTCCATCCTCCTCCCACCCATTCGGAGGAAGGCAATGTATCCTCCCTCAAAATAGCGCCACAAACGGACAGTAATTTCTTTAATTACCACGTCACCACTAAATAAAAAATTCTGATTAGCTCATTAGATAGATTTCTGCAAAATTTAAATTTTCTATCTACATCAATGATCGAGTTATTCGCATTTTAATTGCTTGTCACTCTGACCAACGGACTGGAGCCTTTTATTATTATTTTTGTGATTCTTTTAAACCTCTCTTTCTCAAGTACTCCATTCTTCTAACTAACTCCCGTAACCTATCGCACAATCCTTCGCGCTATAAACATTTTACATGCTCGGTTTGTTTATTAAAACGTCCAGCAAATGCCTCCGATTTTCATACTGTTTCTATTTCAATAATATTAAATTTAGCTCATCATAACGATTTTAATCTTTTTAAATAGCATTTCATGTTTTTAGGTATAACTTCTCGTAAATAGCGCAACGAATGTTGTTTACATTGATTTCTATGAGAAGATTTTCCCCCTCCATTCGTCTTTCTCTCCTTTTCGTATTAAAAGCCTTCAAAGCACGCTTAAACCCATAAGGATTGAAATAACAATAGGATTTCGAAGTTTAACAATGTAATTGGTAGGCATGGCAACATCCAGTTAAAATGGGAAGATTTCCCCAAAATATGCGAATTAAACGTTTAACATGAGGAATTTCGAATTGTAGACGAAAAACGATGAACAGAATAAGAAACCTTGTAACCTTTTAGTTAAAATAGTTTAGATCTAAAGCTCGTGAGTCAATGTTTTCTAATTTTAATGTCAAAAAGAAAATAAGCCTGCACGTCAAAAAGTCGATTCTTACCTGTTATCTTATAGTGAATGCAAATCATCCTCTGGTGTCAAACCCTGGAGGTTTTTCGTAGATTTTTCTTAGTCACCGTATGTTCATATCCGAGTAGATTATCTTTGCCAAATTTCAAGTTTATGTCTGCATATTTGATCGAGTTATTCGCGTATTAAGAGCTTGCCATGGACCAACCAACGCCATCTGCAGACATCCCTGGCGAGCCGGCGATGCATCCCCGTCGCGCAGACAAAGGTATCAAACGTTTTATATTAGGTGATTACGGTTGTGTTGCCATCGCAACGACTATTGTTGGACTCGAATTCGGTTTAGTCTAGTATACACGCACGTTATTTTTGCCACACAAATACGCGTGATCCATTTAGTTTTCCGTTGGAATGTATTTGCAATATCTTATATCTATGTAATCTATGTAATATTTTAAATATATGTAACTGTGCCTAAGTGCAGGAAAAGTAGGGGATTGCTTGGAAGGGTGAAGTACGGTGGGGACTTCGTGGGCCCCGTGACCGCTACGGTAGCCGAGAAGGCCTTTCATGAACCCACGAAAATCCGCACTCTAGGCACTGATTGTAATTAGTTTGAAATTGTATATTGTTAAATATTTTTTAATTTTTCTAATATAATTTATGAGCACTTTATTTGTAAAATTGGAATTTTAGAATTATATATTATGTTTTTCTTGCCACCTGGCCGTCTGGCCAAATTGCAATGTTTTTTAAATAAATAAATAACGCTAAATTACGAAATTCGGGAACACAACATCCGCGGTGATTTTAAAGCTATTAAAGCCAATATAAGTATTAAATAAATGATTAAATGGAAATTGGGCGTCATAAGTTCCGTTTGGATCATCTGGTTTATTGTTAAAAACTTTAATAAATAATATTTCGGTAGGTATCAAACGAAATAAAATAAATAATGTTACTTTTTTGCCAATAAGTCAATGGGGCCCGCGGGCGCGCACAGGACTGATTTCATTCTCCAAAATTATCTTCCAGCGAGTGCTGTAGGACACGTGACACGGATAGGCAAAATATAGGTGGTTGGATTTACTCGGGAGGGGAGAGCGTAGCCTATTAAAACACATTGGTTAACGATAAGGAGAACAGATGTTCTCCTTTCGGAAGGTCAAACGTTGTCCTCCCTAAATATTTTGTCCTTCTCTGTCCTCCTTTAGGAAAAGTTTTGTGTTTTCGTCCTTCCTTTTACCTATCTTAACCAGTTTCATGGAATTTTAGTAGGTTGACTGTCTCTGAGCATGACAGTTACATTGCACTACTTGCGACCGAGGTGTTCCGCACGCTGCTTGTTAAAAGATTTTTCAGCTCTCTCTTATCTGTTTTTCTAAGCAATAAAAAGCACTTTGTCTTCTAGGATGAATGTTTCATTTTCTACTTTATATTCATGAGCAAAAATGGCAATAATTAATTTATAATCATTCTAAAAATTTCAGCCTCTCGTGTAGCTTTTAATTCCAACAAAGATACATATATGTTTTGGATATTTTGACTTAGAGATAATAGTTTTCAAGCAATTTTAGCAGTTTTGTTTAGAAAAAGTTATATTTTGGCCGGCTTAGGTAGATAAAGGTAAAGTACTCCTTTAGCCAAACAATTAGAGGGTTACAACACCCAATGCATTTGGCAGTTGGCTCCCAGTCACTGTTGAAACAGGTTTTACCCCTGACGATGCCCACCTTGTGGGCGAAATGCATTGGGTGTTGTAACCCTCTAATTTTTTGGCTAAAGGAGTACTTTACCTTTATTAATCTTAGCCAAAGTTATTGAGCTACTATCAATTATCGGATTTGGTAGATCAAATCCCACCGAGGTAATGAATGTTTGTGTTCTTCAAACTGGGTTATATGCAAGAATGGACTCGAGAGTCTAAATATCGCCCTTAAATTAAAAAGTCGTATTATTATCGTTAATTTTCAACATTGAGGTAATTTTTGTCAATCTTAAGTGCTTGGTTTGAATTTGTCAATGTTGGGATTTAATTTTATCTTACATCTCTAGAACACTCGTAACTGCTGAATGGTAATGTTAAAGTTTGTTTAATTCACTTTTAAACTTCAGTAATTGAAATTTGTGGTGCGATTTATCACAATGCAAATCTGGATAAATATGTCCGGTGTTACTGTGAAAAAATTGTTTCTAAAATTATATATTTGTTCTTTCTTGTAAGCGTACGGTATTTTTAAAATGCCACCAGCCTGTTGTAGGACATGGACTCGTTTATAACTATTATTTTATTAAAATAAAAATGGAATAAGCCATGTAAATAGTTTTTTAATCCTCACATTTACCCTTTCTTGCTCCTTCCTTTTTGCTAAAAATAACTGCACGTGACCTCCCATTTGGTAAAATATCTGATCGCCTTTGTAAACCAGCAAAATGCATCACATACGTTTACACGGATAAGCAGTTTCACAGTAATGAATTCACAACAAAAAATATATTTCCTTACAACTATATGTACATTACGGTAACCAAAGTTGCCACAGAGTAAACAAGGAAATTCCAACCAACCAAGTGATACATATGTGGCCAGAATTCGTAGCGAAATTTACAATAGCAAACAAAATCGATTGTTAGCGAGGCAGCACTTTAATTTTCTTAATACTATCTTTACAATAACAGATAATAAATAAAAACCTAAGCATGTATTAAAAGAGTTTCATGAGCAGCACCACGGGAAATACTTTTATAGTTTATGTAGCCTTTTCACGATAACGAGATGATCTGCTCCTTATAGAGTTCAATGTTTTTGATGACCTGCCTCACTTCAGCGAGAGATGAAACTTTGCTTTCCTTCAGAATCACAATGATTTTATCGAGAACGTTTAAGAGTTCCTTGTCTGTCTCCGACAATTGATCCCACATATCTTCATGTTCAAGCTCCTGGTCACCAGACACCTTAGAAACGGGGGCCAAAATATAATAATGTTAATACAATTGTATCCAACGAGTTCGACTTGGTGGATTTTATTATTTTGGGTTGCATAGATACAAAATACATTGAAATATCCTAATGAATGGTTCGGACCGATCGTCCTACACTGCGGCTCAAGATAATTCCGAGTTTGGCATCTGCCGGAGACGCCAAAACATTGGGAAGCGCTTTCTCAGCAATTTAACCTTACATTATTTTAAAATAGGAAATGTTGGCTAACAATGGGTAATTCTTAACAGAAAAACATTTATTTATTTTTTCCTGGTTATTATCGTTGCTTGTTGATAGTAGTAATAATTATATTAACATAATATTTCTTTATACCCAGATCGCCAAAATATCTCCAGTCGTACCTGCTCATAACAGTGGAATTGCTTAAACATTTACAGAATATGGGAAAAGTAACGAAAATTACGAGGAGGGTAACACCGTACTTAAAACTATCGCACTAATTAAATAATTTGCTGTTAAAATTACGAAGTATTATTTTGCACAAAACTAGGGAGCCTCCCATAATTTTGCTCATATAAATAGGAAGCGACACAAGCATGCAAACGCAAACACATACGCAGTAATAATAATAGAAAAAGAAACGCACAGCTACAAAATAGGTGCTGCAATACAAGAGCTAAAGGCAAATGAAATACGTTTTAAGCGACAAATACCAATTTTCACTGAGAAATTTGAAAAAATATAAAAGTCGAGTATCGTGAAATATAGAATATTTGTTGCGATATAAACGGAGAAATTAATTCTGTCGTCGTTGAAATCATCGACTTATATCAGATTCAAAATGAGATATCGAGGTCATTCCAGAATCAACGATCGATTGATAACCACTGAGGATGGCTACTTGGTAGCCGAAATGCTGGTTTGGTTTTGGCGACCGTTTCGTGGGTGACGAAGTCATCATCGGCTTCGTTCTGAATAATTATTCCGAATAGACTCACCTCTTCGTCATTGGTTCGAACTGCGGGCGCTGCTGTTGACGGATAGAAAACAATTAGTACCGAGTGCTTAAATGTTAATAAGATCACTTTAAATTAATTTTACGCAACTCGAGTCAATTATTCTTAAATTGAGTTTTTCAGAATTGAAAAAGAGACATTTCATACAGATCGGATATAAACCTGCACTTGCGAGCATGCTTTGCAGAAGCGACGCCGAAATCACCATGCCAATAAACACGATCATGGCTTCGATCGAATCGGCTGTGCACCTAAAAATAAATAAACATCGCTTAAAATCACATTCAACTCCATGTAGGATAATTGATTTTTTGTCACTGTCTTTACGTTAATCCAGCTTAAACAGCGCTAGTGGTTCTAATGCCAGTGACATTGGCGAAGCGGCTTATATATAGTTAAATCAAAAACAAAATTGTAAACACGAGGACAGAGAAACGGAATTTCTTCATAGCACTTGGTATCGTTTCAAAGAAAATAACAACAGACAATCGCTGATCACCTTTTGTTCTCATTTTTATATCATGAACAGGTTATGACGCAACCGCGTGAGACTAAATCTCCTTGGAGGGATTCTTTCGTTCTAATATTTAATTAATTTTAAATTAAAAAATCGGAGCCCGCCTCAAATATCTCTTTGAGATATTTCTAATAGGACTATGATGTGATAGGACGAATCTTTAATGCAATTAAGGCGCTCATTCTAGCATTTGTTCTGCCCGTGATTCCAAAAAAACAACTTGGTCTGAAATCCATAAACAAGAGGCGGTTTCTCAATTTAATGAGCGCTTTTATGCCGCAATATTCAATGGTAAACGACTGTTTATCCTATAGTTTTTTCCATATGAATGCTTCCATTAGTTATTACTTGTAAACTATTATTAATTGTTAAATATTCCAAAAGAGCATATAATTATCAACTTAAAATTTTCAATTCACCGGCTGGAGGGCGGCATTTTTAAGATGGCCAAATAAAGATGTTTTATTCACGTTGAGGTGTGTCTGTTGTCAAGTGAATTTCTTATTAACACTTTTGCTCGACCTTAACGATTACTAGATTATATTTTCTCAATCCATAGCAAATACTGAAATTGTTGGTGATTTCAGCTAATAAATCAGGGAAATAACATGTAGCGTTGCTTGGAAATGTACATCGAAAAGTTTGCGACTCAACACATTATATTTATGTAAGTTATATTTGCAATCATAATTTTTTGTAGTAGGTAAAGCATTCGTTTAATGAAATGTGCTATGAAAAGTTACCGTATGATTTGTCTTATCGTAGAAAATTATTGGGCATATTTATGCATATGGTAAGCATAGGGATTCAAACCTCATTATGGTACAGTAAAGTTCAACTTATTTAAATATACAAAATAGATTAAAATTAACCATTGATTTTAATACAGTGGATTAATTTATTATCTTACCAATAGATTATGAAAGTGTGTACGTCGTTTTTGCTCGGCCAATAACGAAAGATGAAGTGGAAAGCGTCGGCCTTCTCCAAAGGCATTCCAGTACTAACAAAAAAGCTGCTTATATAAGATTCCCCTTTTAGTGCATACTAGTGAGAGCCGAGTTATCGGTCTCTTCTACCGGATGGTAATTAGAACGTCAAGAACAGTTTTGTTACAAAGAGAAGTTTGTAAAGAGATAAACCTAAAATGAGTCAGCTCTAATTATCCCTCACATTTGTCTTGAATGATTGACACACAATCCATTTACATGTTACCCACAATTAAAGGAATCGCTAAAGAGGCGTTTCTGGATAAAATAATAGAATAACGATTTTAGAAACAATTATTTATCGAAATATATATCAAACTGCGTTCATTAAAAATGAAACCTATATTCATTTTATTAAATCATAAACTAAAGTAATTTTCCCATTGAATATTCTGTTATATGTTACAAAATATCATGAGCATATTTTAAAATATCGTGACTAAATGTGCGTGAAAGCTGTTGTATAGACAAAACGTCACTAAGAAATTTGATGAGTCACGCAGAGTAAATGTTGAAAATATTTTTGAGATGGGCCATTTTCGACTTATTTGTAATGTTTACTCCGTTAGGCAAAGAGATTTTAAAACTATTTTTATAGCGATATTTGTATCTCTGGAGGAAATACTGGAAAAGGGGGAGTAGCTCTGGTACTTAGGAAAGATATGATGAAAAGCGTGACAAAAATAGCAACGAACGATAGACTGATGGCAATAAAGCTAAAAGCAGTCCCAGTGGGCATGCTGATAACCCAGGTATATATGCCAACGTCAGCTCATGAAGATGAAGAACTCGAGGAGATTTAAGAGCAAATTAATGAAATTTACGAAGAAGACGGAAGAGGAAAGGTAAACTGCATAATAATGGGAGATTGGAACAGCATAGTCGGAGAAGGACAGGAAGAAAATGTCGTCGGGCAATACGGACTTGGGAAGAGAAACCGAGGAGGGAAAAACTGGTACAATTCTGTATCGATAATGATCTTGAAGTGACTAATACATGGTTCTAAAACCATAAACGAAGGTTATACACATGGAAAAACCCAGGAGATAGAATGAGATGTCAAATAGATTACATCCTAGTAAAACAAAGATTCAGGACCAGCATAAAGACCGCCAAGGCATTACCAGGAGCAGACATTGATTCAGATCACAGCCTTCTAATACTTGACGTAAGTACAAAGCTCAAACAAATAAGAAAATCGAGAAGAGAAAGACACACTTGGGACCTAAAAAAATTGAAAGAAACGCAGGATGTAGTCAGCATGAAGTTGGAAGATCACCTAATAAATTTGGAAATCAAAACCGTGGCTATTGAATGGGAAGAAATTAAAACCAGTATCAAGGATAACTTGGATAAAGAGATTGGAAAACAAGAGAAGAAAATCAGAAAACCATGGATCACGAAGGAAATGCTGGAGAAAATGGATGAGAGACAAAAATGGAAAAACGTTAACAGTGAAGAAGGTAGAGCCAACTATAGACGTATAAACAATGAGTTGAGAAGGGTAACAGATAAAGCTAGAGAAAATTGGATAAAAGAAAAATGCGATGAAATACAAGAAATGGCGAAGTTAGGACGGTACGATATGATGTACGCTAGAGCACTGGAATTAGAAGATAAGAAGTCGAATGGAATTCGAGGTAAAGGAATTATGAATACGGATGGGAAGATAGTCTCAGAAACAAAGGATGTAGCACAAGTATGGGGAGAATCCATTAAGGAACTATAGAGCAAGCAGGCAGGATAGGCAAAAATAGAACTGGAAAATGAGGAAAACATTGAGGAAGACAGCTTAGGACCAAGTATTATGGAGAGCAAAGTAGAAAAAGCGATAGTGGAACTAAAGAAAGGGAAAGCCACAGGCAGCGATGGAATACCGGCTGAGGTACTTAAAGTCATAGGATCAGAAGGATTAAAAGCGATCATGAAATTAATTAATAATATTTACGACACGGTAGAGTGGTCTCGGGATTTCCTAGAAGAAACAATGATCCCTCTAAAGAAGAAGCCTAAGGCAATGCAGTGTAAATACTACAGAACGATAAACCTTCTGTCACACACGTTGAATATCATCACGAGGATTCTTAATAAAAGGCTGGAGAAAAAGGCAGAAGAAATAATAGGGGAAGATCAATTCGGTTTCAGAAAAGGACGAGGAACTAAAGATGCTATAGGAGTAGTTAGAATCGTTTCAGAAACGGCAATAGAGTACGGTCTGCGTATGTTTCGTAGACTGACAAAAAGACTTTGATAGAGTAAATTGGGTAATGTTGGCGAAGATATTAAAGGATATAGTGTAGACTGGAAATACAGGAGATTGATCAGGAATCTATATGTGAATCAAGTTGTAAAGGTCAGGTTGGAGAATGCGGAAACCTGCGGAGTAAATATTGGTAGAGGAGTAAGACAGGGCTGCTGCCTATCGCCGACCCTATTCAATATATATGGAGACAGCCTAATTCAAGATAAGTTAGAAGGCACAGGAGCTTTAAAAATTGGAGGAAGGATTATAAGAACAGTAAAATACGCGAATGATCAAGTACTTCTAGCAAGAAAGGAAGAGGAGCTCCAGAAAATGATAAATAGACTAATAATAACAGGTACAAAATACGGTAAGGAAATAAATACAGAAAAATCCAAGGTCATTCGAATACAGGGCAAAGAAGAGAATATGAACATAAGTATTGGAGAAAAGCCTTTAGAACAAGTTTCAGACTTTAAATACCTTGGAAGCATCATAACAAGAGAAGCAAAATGTACGGATGAGATCAGGACTAGAATAGGAAAAGCAAAAGCGGCTTTCAGAAGAAAGAAACGCCTACTTACGGGGAATATAAGGGAAGATATCCGCAAGAAGTTCATAAAATGTTACGTATGGAGTATAGCTTTATACGGGGCAGAAACATGGACGCTGAGGAAAAATGACATCAAATACTTGGAAAGCTTTGAAATGTGGACTTGGAGAAAAATGCTGAAAATAAAATTGGCAGATGGGATGAAAAATGAAGTCCTACGAAGAGTAGGAGAGAAGCGAATGATTATACAGACTATTAGAAAGAGGAATGCAAACTGGGTTGGATATTACCCGAGGAGAGAATGAATCAAGACGTGTTAGAAGAAAATTAGATGGAAAAAGGGAAAGAGGTAGGAAAAGGTTTCAGCAGATAGACGATTTGAAAGGGAAAGAGAGTTATCAAGATATGAAGAGGACAGCAGAAAATAGGAGTATATGGAGAACCAAGTTTGACCATGAATAATCACGGACCTGTCTACGGACAGACTTACTATGATGATTTTTATAATGCTTATATGCACAATGCATGGAATTATATAAGTTACTTAGTGAAAACGCACGATAATCAATTTCCAAATCCAGAAAATTTTTAATTTTTAAACAATTGTAATTTTTGTGGGAGTTTAAAGATTGTGATTTATGGTTTTTACTTAAAGAAAATCTCGATTCATTTTAAGACAAAGCAAAAAGTTATTTTATATCTTCCATTTCTAGGGCTCAGAAAAACTACATCTACATTTTACCCTGCAATTCACCTAATTGGTGGGTGGCAGGAGGTGTATTGCACCAAAACCTACCTCAAATTTATCTCTCGCAGGTTGAACTTTCCTATTGTGATCTCCTATTGTCCTCGGAAAGAAGGAGCCTCGATAACGCTCCTTTCTACAATCGATCCCCCGCATTTTATCTTCAAGATCGTTTTTACTTATGTAGTACGTTGGTGCTTCAGTTATTCCTAAAACCTCCTCTTTTAGACAATCCGACATTCCCTAGAAGTCTTAACCTTGAGTTCAGTCTTCGGTCTCCCAGTGTTATCTAGTTCAAACCCCTCAATAATGACGTGAAGCTTTCATTATTTTCGTACTTTTGGTTTACGAATATGGCTCTGCGCTCTATTATTTCTTACTGATTTATATGACCCTTCTCATACGGATCCCATATACTTGAAGTGTATGCCACCTGTGGTCTAACTAGTGATTAATAATAGGTTTCACGTACTTTTTCTGTACTATTCCATACTATTCTGCCCATTGAACCAATATCTTGTTAGCTGCGTCTATAACTCGACGAATGTGCCTGTCCCACAATAGGTCACGACATATATATTATATATATATTAATATATATTTTATTATATTCCTAAATATTTAACACACTCAGCTACTTGAATATTGTGTCCATATATTTTATACTCGGCATCTATTGCATTGTTCTTGCTTTTCCAGAAGGTTACTGCGTCACATTTACTGTAATTAGTTTCAATTTGCCAATGGTTTCTAAATCTTAATGCAGCGACTTATGGTCATCCTGGTTTTATATTTCTATATATGGAAGTGTCATCTGCGAAAAGCCTGATTTTACTACGAACTACCGAGCTGATACCATTTACGTAGACTGTGAGCCTAAGAATAGAAGAGGGGCTGATACACTTCCCTTAGGAAAACCTAACGCAAATTTAACGGGGATCGAGTGTTTCCCATCGATGACTACTATCTGTTCTATATTCGAGATGAAGACTCGCCCAACTCACAACTTTCGGATTGATACCGTATTTTCCTAGATTAGCCATTGATTTATGATGATCTACTTTATCAAACCCCTTCCTGAAGTGAAAACAGAGTTGGCCTATGTATTTTTCTCTCCGCATCGCAACAAATTGTTCACGAAAAGGCCGAGCTGCGCTTTGCATGATATGCCTTTCCGGAATCCGTGCTGGCATCCGCTAAGCGATGAACAACTATCTAAATAGCACATAACAGAGATAAAGATCATATTCTCAAGTATGTTGCACGATAATAAATTTAAGGAAATCGGCCTGTAATTTTCAGGGTTCTCTTTGTAGATGTTAACTTCCAGTCTTTGGGAACGACGCCTTGCGTAATGGATTTCTCGAACGCTGTTTGCGCAGATATTTTCCCAGGCCCAGGAGATCTATTTTGCTTAATGGTATAAAGTTGGTGCGCGATAACATTTACCAATTTGCAGTGACTATAATGAATCCGGAAATAACCTCTGTACGCACTTTAAAAAAATATGATGTGTCAAGCACATGACTTTCGCCATAAATAGTAACGAATATAAAGGCAATGGTAATGATAAGCTGCTCTCGACATCCGAATTTTCAAGAATAATTATCGGCAGTTACACTCGTGAATAATTTTGAAACACTTATGCAATGTAATGGAAATTCGAGGTTTATACTCATAACTTTTCAATAACAGTACCTACAAAAAAAACTCAGTCGGTTTTCTTTAAGAAGTATTGCCGGGAGAAAGAAAAGCGAGCGTGTTTTTTTTCTGGAAGTTATCGAAACAGACAAACTCGCCAAAAACGTTTAAACCCAATCGAATACAGTGAACATAAGCGAGTCCCGAGATAACTACCCTCCATTGAACCAGTAATCCACGTGTTCTTAAGTTAAAAAGGTAACCGAATAGGCAGCTATACAGTTCCGGGAGATATTTAAATAGCCTAGCTCTCCGCGTAAAAAAGAGTTGCACCGAAGTTACGCGGAGGTGGAGTAGAGCGTGTGACTTTGAAACCCTCCGTTCTGGAAGTGAGCGGAGTTGCCGACAGTGGTAAGATTTGCGTGGGCTTTTTAAAAAACGGACCACTCCTCAAAAAATGCGAACATCTTGCTGACTACCAGCAGATATTTTTAGTATTTAAGTGTAATTATACTTTTAGCGGTTTTTTCAAACGACCGTTCACGTGTTCGGTTTGCCCGTCAGTCTGACGCGTTAACTCCTCCTAAACTAGGGTGACCAGACTCTTAGGAAGCAAAACCGGGACATAACACGATCTGAACAGGAAAATCCGGGGCATAAAAAGGAAAAACCGGGACAACCTGAATTTTCAAATCTTTTTAATAATATTTATATTAAAAGTAAACAAGCTTCGCAAATACGAGAACAATTTTGTCCAATGTATTAACAAATAATTTCAATTTAATGAATATGTAAAACATCTTACAACGCAATATCACGATTTAAAGGTAGCAATTACTTTAAGGACAAATAATAAAATTAAATATATAAATAGCATAGAAGATAAAATGACACTGTATGGCTTCTGTTTCATTTTATATAATTTTTCATAAATTTTTTAGACCTGCCTGTCTCATTCAAATTTTGTCATTTTTAATCATCGAAAAATTCTTGAAAACTCATATTTACTTTAAACACGCATAGCATAATGATATCGATTGTTTTAACATCAAGGTTGTTTCGTTCGTCGGACCATACAGAATTTATTTTCGAAGCAGTCTTTCTACATGTGTATTATGTGCCTGAAACACAAACCAAAAGTCGCACAATTTCTTCATCTCTGTGGTCTGCTCTTGAATTTCAATGCCGAAAAATAGGAATACCACCGATCGTAACAAGATTTAATAAGCAATTTTTGTATTTTCCAAAATAATGTGATTCCGATTAAACACATTTATGAAATTTTTGTGACGAGGAGATTTTGTAAGGCAGAAACTACAAATCTGGGACAAATGGGTGTCCCGAAGAACTTCATCGGGACAACGGGACGTTAAGTCAAAATCCGGGACGTCCGGTCACCCCATCCTGAACGAAAGCAGAGAGAGAGAGACTTCGTGTTTTTTCGCCAATCGATTTAGTATGCTGTCTCTTTGTGCGCGCTATCTTGTGGAGGTCCGTCTGTCTGTCTGACGAAAGCAGATAGAGCAAGGAGTGGGGGGGGGGGGGCGCATTAACAGATGAGAATGCTTCGGTGGGCCGCATTAGGCTCCATATAGTTAAGTGAAATCGATAATTAACAATATTTTATCGTGAAGACTTCGCAGGAAAAGTTTTCCGGGCATAATTTTAACTCATCATCATCATGCCGCTGTCCGAAGACAGGTTTTAGCTGACTCGCTGCCTCCATCTCTCTCTCTCCCTAGAAGCCTCTTTTATACCCCAATAAGTATTATATTCCTGCTTTATATTCTCTAATATTCCTATTATTTTTCTCCCTCTTCCTCTTCTTCAGCTAATTTTTCCTTCTAAGATCGTCCTTTGTAAACACTGTCTTCTCAATATGTGCCCTATCCAATTTGCTTTTATTTTCCTGATTGTTTTATTAGCATCCTTTCTTCTCCCACCATTTCTAATACTTCTTCGATTCTCTTCCTCTCTGTCCATTTCACTTTCATCATCCTCCTCCATACCCACATCTCAAAACTTTCTAAATATTTTTCCTCCTTTCTCCTTACCGTCCACGTCCTCTGCACCATAAAGAGCTATGCTCCATATGTAGCATTTTGCTAATTTCTTCCTTGTTTCTAAATTTATTTTCTTGCTTGTGAGAAGCTCCTTCTTCTCATTAAATGCTGCTTTTGCCATTGCAATCCTACTTCTGATGTCCTGTGTACTACTTCCATCCTGCGCTAAAATACTGCCAAGATATTTGAAACTACTTACTTCTTCCAATTTTTGGTCTTTTTACAATTATATTTAATTTCAACTAACAAATACGAAATCGTCCGTATTACATTTCATGGTTCGTTTTCACGATGGCATCGCGGGAGGTATAAAATGCTCTCCCGGGCCACATCAGAACGGCGGGCCGGACTTTCCCCACCTCCGAGCTAGACTTCATTTTTTCGCCAGTGATTCAGTATTTTTTCTCGTTGTACCCGTTCTCTCAATTTGTCCTTCTGTCTGAAGTGCTAACTCCTCCTAAACGAAAGTAGCTCGAGACTTCGTTTTCTTGCCAATCGATTCAATATTCTGTCTGGTTTTGAAAAAATGCCATTTACTATCTGATTTAGCAGTGTTTTCCTTGCTATTTCAATGTTCCGCGAGAAGAGTGAGTTAATAGAAAGAAGAAATTTATGCTTTAGTGAAATGACACCTTTCGAAATGAGTGTTTATTTTTGTATAATAACGGCTAAATTATCCAAAAAAGCCATAGGAAACGTAAATGGACGTCCTAAGCCAATTAGAAAATTTAAATAATAAGTTGGTACTTATCATAGGTTTCTACAATGGCCATAATAAGGTTATGAAAAAACGCGCGTTTCGTCTACAATGCAGATGTGGTAACTCACTGAAGATAGATTCTGATGTTAATCAATTACGAAATTTTTTTTCAATTTTTCACGTTCTTATTTTTATTTTCACCATATACGTAGTATAGGGGAAAGTATTTGTATTCATGAAAAAATCGACTTCGAGATTTCAACGGAAATATACGTTTTGAGGTCCCCTGAACACGTTTTGACCATTTTCTCGATGATGTCTGTGTGTCTGTCTGTATGTGATAGATTTTTGTGGGCGCTCAAACTCAAAAACTATTAATCAGGTCAACGCAAAATTTTATATTTAACATTTTTATGAAAGTCAGAAGTACTGATTAGTTTTTGGTAAAAATCGGTCAGCCGGAAGTGGGTGTTTACGCTTGTCACTTATCCGTTATTTTGAAATATTTGCTTTAATATTTGATGTATGTAAAAATGTATTGGAATAAAAGTTATAGGAAATATTATTTTCTACAACCTTTGTTTGAAATATTGTTTAAGAGATATGTTATATTTTTAGCTGCCACCACCACGCCACCTACCGACGACTATTGTTAACAATTAACGCTTAGTTACATCTTAGTAAGGCTCCAATTTCTTTTCTTAATTGTTAGAGCTTTGTGGCTATATCCAATATCAGAAGGCTATTGTTTGAGTTAATTTCTGTTCTTTTGTCTAAAATTTTCTCGCAGTTTCTTAAAATATTTATTATTATGTAACCTATTTGGAATTTTTAGAAATATGGATAAAATCATATGGTGGCCACATCAGATTTTTTATTTGCTCTTAGCCTTATGACGAGTTGGATTATTCTCTATTGAACTAAGTGGTAACATTAAAAATATTGTCGATTCTGATCAAACTTGAATATCATTTTAAGATTTCTTAATACGAAAGGTTTAGCCGAGAAATCGTTTACCTAAGATCTCTGCCTCACATCGCCGTTATCTTTTTACTCCTACTACCTACAATCCTTTCATCTTATTCTGAAGATCTTCGCAAGAAATTTTTTATCATATCGTTTTAAAAAAACACTAAAATCCCATTTTGCTTTAAAGGTACGAGTAGAATAATAGCGAACAATCTTTATAAGCTCTTTATCCTTCTGACATAACTCTCGAAGCACTTGGCAACTCGAGTAGAATGTGTTCCTATAAACGGCCGCTTTTCATTCGACTCGCATCGTAATTATTGAACGACTTTTATACCGATTTGATTTCACAAGTCTTTGTCGTATTTCTATTATTTATCATCTATCTAACAATAATAAAAAGCTACTTCTGTCCCATTGTCCCTCTGTTGCTATAAAAATGCGAATAACTCGATAATAGAGCGAGATTCATTTTTAATATTTGGCAAGAATGATCGATTCACTTATTTTAAGATGATGACGAAGAGAAATCTCGAAAAAAGTCATAGGTTCGACTCCAAGGTCGGGATTTCAAATCTCCATATGATAACACGTAAAAATCGACTTTTTTACTTGCAGGCTCTTATTCTTTTTGGGATATAAATTAGAAATAATTAACCTATGATCTTCAAATCTAGCCCATTTTAAAGAAAAAACTATGAAGTTTTTTATTCTGCTCATCGTTTTCCGCCTACAGTTCGAAATTTCTCTTGTTAAACGTTTAATTCATATATTTTGGGGAAATCTTGCCATTTAACGAGATGTTCCCATGCCAACCCATTACATTGTTAAACCTCGAAATCCTATTGTTATTTCAATCCTTATGGGTGAAAGCGTGCTTTGAATGCTCTTACGAGAGAGAGAGAAGGAGAGAGAAATTCTTTTCATAGCAACCAATGTAAACAACATTTGTTGCGTTATTTACGAGAAGGAATACATTTTAATGTAGAATATTAATCATTCGCATATTAAAATTAAGTACTTAGAATCATCGTAGGAGTTCGAAACTTGAAACAACGAACGCCTAAAAGAACGAAAGTTTGTTTTCTTGCCATCCAAAAAAAGTCAACGCATATTTATGTTCATTTTTTATTTCACAAAAACCTTTCCCGTTGCGTTTCAACGGGTATCTCCCTAGTTTTATAATACAACTGGTGTTTTTAGGCGCCCGTCAGTCTCCTTGATTGAATGAGTACGATTAAACAGCAACGTAATTGATAGGGAAGAGGAAAGCGAACGAAAGAAGGTTCAAAATAGTTGGAGCGTGGGTGAGAGAGCCAGAAAAGGGTGGGAGTGAGCGAACGGCTGTTGAGCAGGAGGAGGTAGGAGGGATTTGTAAATGAGAGTGAGAGGGAGTACGAGAAAATGAGAGGAAGTGGGAGTAAACGGGTGTGATAGGACGTAGATACGAAGCAGTGGGAAGGAGGAAAGGGTGATAGAAGTGAGTGCTAGGTTAAAGGGGGAAGAATAATGAGGGGAAGGGTAGACATTTTTAAGCAGTGTTTTTTTCGGAAGAGAGAAATGGGTCGATGGTCAATGAATTAACGATTGTTGCAGTGGCGTGATTAGAGTTTTGGAACCAGGAATTCCCGTTCCAGGGAATTTACCCGATATTTCTTATTCTCGATTCCCGGGAAAATTTTTAATGATTCCTGGATTTGTTCGTTTGAATTTTGTGCCGAGTCAAGCTTTTCCAGAATTGCCTTCATAGCTGATTTTTTTTATATTCCTCTGAATTTCAGCCCCAAATGTTAAACTATACCAAAATTAGTTTTTAATTTTTTTATTTTATGCATATCGTACCAATAGAATTACTGATGAATACTAAATATTTTTTCAGTGAATGATATTTGGTAACTGATTTATTACGAGTGTGAGATTAAGGATAAGGTTGCGTTTCTCGCTATTATACAATTTTAATGAAACGCTAATACAATGTCAAAATGGCTTCTTCTCGCGCCCTCGAATGTCGTTAGTAAAAAAAGGTCCAAAGGTAATGGTTGCATGTATCCGAAACTAGGCACTGAAGTGAAACGACCTTCCCCTCCTATTCTTCTTCCTTCCCCCATCCCTCCTCCCCCAATCGACCAAATTAGCTGCTCTGACCAAGTGAATTATACATAAAACGGGGAGATGACCGTTGAAAACGGGAAAGTTCTTTATGAAGTTTCGTAAATAGATGAGACGCGAAGCTATTATCCAAATCAATGGTACCCCAATTACACGAAACCGGCAAACAATGCAAATCACTAAGAATGCGTCAAATTCTCGCGTCAAAGACCGATCTGTTGATCAATTCGACGCGCATTCAAAAATCGATGGCTGGAAAACAAACTTAATATTCTATATTCAAATGTATTCCTTCCTTCTCGCATATAACGCAACGAATGTTGTTTATATTCGTTGCTGTGAAAATCATTTCCCCCTCCTTCCTTCTTTCACTCTGTCTATCGTGTTAAAAACATTCAAAGCATGCTTTCGCCCATATGGAATGAAATGACAATATGATTTTGAGGTTTAACAATGTAATGGGTCGGCAAGGCAACATCCCGTTAAAATGGCAAGATTTCCCCAAAATATGTGAATTAAGCGTTTATTTAGCATGTGAAATTTCGAATTGTAGGGTGAAAAAATCTGATGTCGCCGTCACATGACTTTCTCCGTATCTGTAATATTTCTAAAAATTCCAAATAGGTTACATAATAATAAATAATTTAAGAAACTGCGAGAAAATTTTAGACAAAAGAACAGAAATTAACTCAAACAATAGCCTTCTGATATTGGATATAGCCACAAAGCTATAACAATTAAGAAAAGAAATTGGAGCGTTACTAAGATGTAACTAAGCGTCAATTGTTAACAATAGTCGTCGGTATGTGGCGTGGTGGTGGCAGCTAAAAATATAACATCTCTTAAACAATGCATTATATTGGAAAATATTTCAAACAAAGGTTGTAGAAAATTACATTTGCTACAACTTTTATTCGGTACATTTTTACATATATCAAATATTAAAGCAAATATTTTAAAATAACGGATAAGTGACAAGCGTAAACACCCACTTCCGGCTGACCGATTTTTACCAAAAACTAATCAGTACTTCTGACTTTCATACAAATGTTAAATATAAAATTTTGCGTAGACCTGATTAATAGTTTTTGAGTTAGAGATCCAAAAAAAGCTGTCACATACACAGATATCGAGAAAATGGTCAAAACGTGTTCAGGGGACCTCAAAACGTATATTTTTGTTGAAATCTCGAAGTCGATTTTTTTTTCATGAATACAATACTTTCCCCTATACTACGTATATGGAGTAAGTAAAAAATGAACAGAATATGAAATATTATAATTTTTTCTTTAAAATGGTTTAAATCGAAGATTAATTCTTTCTAACTTAGATCTCAAAAAAGAATAAAAGCCTGCTAGTGGAAAAGTCGATGTTTACGTATGAGAACTGTAAATGTCTTCCTTGGAGTCGAACCCAGGACTTTTTCGAGTTTTTTTCGTCATCATCTTAAAATATGTAAATCGAGTATTCCTACCAATTTCAAAAATGTATCCGATCGAGTTACTTGCATTTCTATAGCGTAACAGAGGGAGCCACAAAGGGACAGAAGAAGGCTCTCATAGATTTTTTTCTACCCTCAATTTTAACTTTGAGGGAATTGCAATATAGGATACATTTGTAGTTGGTCTCTTGTTATCTCCACATCTTCAACAACGAGGAAAGATCAGTTGCGCAAGTCCAAGTGCGTCTGAATATTGAATCTGCTGACTTGTCGGAAATAATGTATCACATGCCACTGGGCTTTATTAATGACCTATGTATTTACGTTGTATTAATAATATATATCATGTTTAAATGAAGAATTGTTTATTAAATATTAAAAATGCGAAATCTTTCTTATTCCAGGGATATTTGAAAACCTAATTCCCGTTTCTCCGGAAACAAAATATCGCCGGGAACCTAAAACTCGAGGCATGATGTTACGGCATTCCAATATCACAATTAGGTCATTCACGGGTTCAATTCTGTCTCTATTAATCAATTAAACACGGTTTGGGTTTGAATCCTAAAGTTCTCTTACGATTTTTTTTTCAAGTGTTTTGGAAAGTGTGAACGGCGGAAAAGCTGTGGTTAATTGTATATATAATAATATATAAGATAATTTTACGCCAACAAAAATGGCTATGATGCAGCGAAGAACTAATGTAAGGCTACCACCTGAAGTAAATAGAATATTGTACGTTCGTAATCTTCCATATAAAATCACTGCAGAAGAGATGTACGATATATTTGGGAAATACGGTGCAATAAGGCAGATCAGAGTTGGCAATACTCCTGAAACACGTGGCACAGCTTTTGTGGTGTACGAGGATATATATATATATATATTTGATATGTAGCATTTTGTGCGAACAGATCATTCTCATACTCCTTTCTCTTCAGGATTTAAAAGAAAGAAATAAAGCACGATATAAAATAATTATGCTCACTCCTTAATACTTTTATTTTAAAGATATAATATTTCAGAATAAATAATTTTGTGAAATGTTCATGCAGTTATATATTCAAGTATTGTGAGCACATGCTCATTCTCCAAGAAAATATTCAACTATGATTAGCAAGGCGTTTTTGCGCTAATTTTGAAGTGCACATTATGGAAAAATGTATTATATCAAAGCTTAAAGGTGCAAGTTTATGAGATTTTTCAGTTTTATAGAGAGTAAAGAAGGCAGGGTGTGAAAAAAATGAAAATAAAGGGGAATACAATTGAATGATTCTGGATATCAACGTATTACAGGCCCCAGGCACTTCACGGAATAAAACGTTATTGGGTTGGTTAGAGCGACGATATGATATGCTCTTTCCACATAAATTAACCTAGAGTAACCGTAAGAAATAAAGATACAAAAAATATGGGAGACAACTGTCAATTATTTTATCTACTTTAGTCATATCTGTGTACGTATTAACGGTGAAGTAGTTTTGATAAAAGCTACGTGGACACTAGAAGTTCCTGTTTTCAAGTGTAGATTAAGTACAAATAATAAATGATTTATAGGCTAACACCTGTCTTTGTACTATCAATGTATAGTCCTTAGGCTGCCCAATTGAATGTTAGCAATTCTTATGCAAAAATGACATTGAAAGCGCCTGTTTAACGCGTGTGAGTATTCTATAAATACTAGCCAAATAAACAACGAATTCTAAATCCGGTTTTTTCTATACGTACAGCTTTTATCCTTTAGAAGATAACGCCAATCTCTTCAGTTGGCAATACTTCAAATAAATTGCCGGAAATTAAAGGACACCAAGTTTCTCGCTATCTCCGTTGTTCCTGAATTGATAGAACCTATATATAAATAAGTTACATTTTGAACAGGAATCATTTCTCGTCAGAGTTTCTAAGGTAAGCTTTGAGTTTCTATTATTTCATTCATTAAAATTGACTCGCAGTGTGATGCATTCTGACTAGAATAATTTTTGAAAGCATGTGTTTCATAGTTATATTATTCGAAACACCTCACCCTAAAACGAAAGTAAAAGTATTATAAAAACAATTTCGGGTCAATTTGTGGTGCCAAGATAAATTTTCTGGTCATTCTGTCTTTTAGAAAATGTTATCAATCATTGTAGCTCTCGATTCTCCTCTCTTCTTTTTAGATGGTTTCCTACGCCTTAATAGTGCTTTCGTCATGCCTGCTCATTGGGAGTAAGTATTTGAGCGTACTTTCCAGCTGATCATGTGAATTTTTATGCTTGCATACGATTGTATATAGTTGAATAATGTCTGCCTTAAATATTACGTTTCTATTTATTGATATATGTTTATCCTAGCTGTAACTGCCCGCTCTGTGAGGACGACTGATACGCAGGTGAGTTTCTGTCTGCAAATTTGTTTTCTTTTATTTTTACATCCACGGTAATTTTTTAAGATAACTTATAGTTGACTTTGTGGATACTTACAGTTCTTGTTTTAGAAAAATTATAGTTAAATTCAGAAGTAAATCACTTCACGTACCGAATGGGTGGTTTCCAATTTAAAGTACTGCGGTTGGAGTTATACGCTACAAATGTGGGCTTTACAGGGCCGTCGCGTGGGATGAGTTTGAGAGACGACCACCTAAGGCGGCACTTTACTAAGGGCAGGATTATTTCAGTGTCGCTGCCCTTTTGTCGTGAAATGGGGAGACATTTTGTCTTTATGCCTCAGGCGACAGATTTCCATTCAACCGTGAACTTGTGAAGAGTGAAAGTTGTCTCTCATAGAGGCTAACTTTTCTAGTTCAAACTATTTGCATCACGCAATATTGCATGTCTTATAATTTAGCAGGGAGAACTTAAAGTCGATGTGTTTCCATTTATATATAATATTCTTGTCGTTGGTAAACATCTTCCATTCGTTAAGTGAAACTCCTCGATAACAACTTTTATTTTGGATTTTAATGAAAGCCGAATTGTCTCCAGTTTACTATCTCCTTTATAAGTTTTCTCCTTCATTCGATTCACAGGACGACCCTCCGACAGAACTAGAATGGTCGCAGCTCACAGATGAAGAAAGGGAGTGGTTCAGCAGTCTATTTAACACGGCAAACTCTACATTGAGTGACGAAAAGCTCGCGGAGATATTGGCAGAACTATACAGAGTGCAACCAGATCTTGTTAGAAGTCTACCTTTTGTGGTCGATTATTTGGAGAACGGCTATTTTGGGCCGCGACCTCCACCCATACCTGATTATCCGTTTTACCCAGATGATTATGAAGAAGATTATGAAGAAGAAGATGAGTTCGCGAAGAAGTAACCAAGCAACTTCACCTTGAACAGATTCTAATGATCATCTATCATTTCATTCCACTTTTAAAAGGAAATTTTTTTGACAGGATGGCTCTCGAAAATAATTTTAAATCCTTTCCCTGCTTCTCGAAGGTTAGAGATACATGCATCAGAATGTCTCGCGACTGCAAAGATTATTTGGATGAGCCCCGCCAATTTATTTGTATTTAAAACATTTTCCTATCAAGTTTGAGACTTTTAACTACTAAAAAAGATTGTATGCATGGAATGACACAATAAAGCCAACATTTATATAGATATATGATTTATTAATGTGTGTAAATAACTTCCTTACAAGTATCGTAAGAATATGTAATAGAAACCGGTGTACATTTTCATTCGCAATTTCAACCTAATTTGATTTCACTGTTATAAAACTCGGTAACTTAATGCATCATACAGACTCAATATATTTATGCAATATTATCTTATAGTTGTAAAATATTAAATGGAGGCCATTAAAATTTACTTTTATTCCCACTGTGGGGTATGATCATATAATTTGAATTGCTATCATAATCAATTCACGAACAAAAATGCAATCCTATTAAACCAGGAAAGTAACAAGTTTGAATTACAGGATTAGAGGAGGACATTATGGAGCTATTCCATTTCATTTTTTGCACTAGCAACTATTCTTGAACTATAATGTTTTGTGGATTAGTCCTACATCAACCATATTTATTTGCAAACAATGCTGTACTACGTGATTAATATTCTATAATTTATATTTATATATTTATAATTTGCGATTGTAGTATTTAATATATAACAGTGATAAGAAATACATAATTAAAATTCCGTCAAACACACAAAATTTGACGTTCTTTAATTTTAGTGTTAATTACTAGCGAAAAATATAGTACGCCATGTAATTCGTAAGAATGAGATCCAAGCCAACAGCGTCATTCTTAAACGACCGCTGCCCGTGGCCGTTCATGCGAATAAACACAATCTAAGATTCAATGATTGCTTCACGGTGAGAGCAATTCGCGCTCTCCCCGATAATGCTTCGGCTCCCCAACACCATCGGTGGGAGCCTGCTCACATCCACCTTCTTAACTCCTCTCCCCCTGGCCTCAACCTTCGCTAGAATTTTACTTCTTTTTGGCCATTCCCCCACTCCCTCCGTATCCTCCAATCCCCGACCTTTCCACATTATCCTTCCACCCACATGCCTCCACCCAGTGTCACTTCAATCAGTTGTCTTTCTCTTTCGCTGACGAAGGGATCACCCCCGAAAGCTTCCCTGTTTTTGTTTTTTTGTGTGTTTTACGTATGTCACTTCGACACCTCCAGCAACTCGCCAACTTGGCTTATTGGTGAGTGCTCACTGGGTTTCCTTATCCCAACAACTTGTTGCCATCCATTTATTCCATTTATCTTTCCACTTCCGTAAGCATATATATATATATATATATATATATATATCAGAATACCCTGAGAATGATGGCAGAGACAGCCATCGAAACGTGGGTGAATCTAACCTTCACTCGGCTGAAACCCGTGAAGATTTCACTGCATATATATATATATATATATATATATATATATATAATTATATATATATATATATATATATATATATATATATATATATAGTCAAAACCAATTAATTAATTGGTAGGACCTGTCGCAAGACAGAACACGAATGAATGAATGAATATATATATATATATATATATATATATATTAACTAAAGGAAAAGAAAAGGTAGTGATGAGGGTGGCAACAAGGTGTTGAAGGAAGCCCAGCGGACACTTACCAAGTTGAGGACCAAGTTGGCAGGCTGCTGGGGGCGTCAAAGAGACACACGTAAAAAAACACGCACACAACAACCCTTCATCTACATCTACAGTTTACCCTGCAAGCCACCGCAAGGGTGTGTGGCAGGGGGTGCATTAACACCAAGGGGAAAACTCCAAAATTAGGTCTGGGTTTACGCCCCTACGCAAGTTTTATTCTGCTCAGCTATCGTTCTAGGGAAAAATGAGCCTTTGTATCTCTCCGTCCTACAGGCTATCTCTCTTGTTTTACGAGGATGGTCCATTCTACCAATATAGGTGGGAGTTCTTATTATTTCTTCGACGTCGCTGGAGAAAGTACTCGTTCTAAATCTTTCAAGAAGTTTTAACCTAGCACGTGATCGGCGCTTAGCTAGTGATTCCCATTTTAAGTCCTGTATCAAGCCTGTAACGCTTTTATTTCTATCATAACAATTTTTGACGAATCTAGCAGCTTTCCGCTGCACTTGCTCTAACTCGGCGATTAATCCTTTCTCGTACGGATCCCATATGCTCGACGCATACTCTAGCAGCGGTCTAACTAAAGAAAAGTAACATGTCTCTTTGACTTTTTCTTCGCTTTTACCTACTATCCGTTTGATGAATCCTAGTTTCTGCTTAGCTTTCCCGGATATATTTCGTATGTGTGTGTCCCACGAGAGGTTACTTGTTAAAATGACACCTAAGTATTTGACGGATATAGGATATATCTTCCCATGCCACCGCTAGACTATTATGGCATTCATGGTTCATGTTTCACATCTGTAGGTCAGAACAGGCAGAACATTCTGGCCATACCATCTCTTCATTAGGAAGACTGGGATAATTGATCTGAATATATTCGCAATCCGTCCGAACGCACTCCATGCCTTCTTCACTCTCCTGTTGACTTCTCAAGAAGAGTTGACCCAAGTAATAGTAGCTTGTGACTTTTTCGAGTTCTACTCTCTTGAAATACTTATGTATACCTTCTCAAGATTTTTAGATGACCTCTGTGTTATTAATTCATTTTAAGTCAAGCTTTTCGGCTTGCGCGCTACAGTTTCTCAGTTCTTTTCTTCTGAGCTTCCTGAAAACTGTGTGTGTGTACATATTAATGAATTTCAATAAGTCTAATTGTGGAAATTATTTCTTGATTCGAGATTATTTCTTTTGCTTTGTTGAGCAATAAAGTACGATTGCAAGTATCACTTTTTTCTTAAAAACAGACACTAAAAATAAAAATTACAATAACAAAGAGGCAACAAGGAAACTTGAACACATGTCGAAAAGTCTAGATCAGCGTTTCCCAAACTGTGTTCCGCGGAACACTAATGTTCCGTGAGATGTTAATAGGTGTTCCGCGGAAAAAATCGATGCTAGCGATATTTCTTCTTCTAAAATTTATTTTTTTAAAAATATACGTGTATGTAAGAAAATACTAAATACATTTATATAGTTGTTCTTATTATTACGCGATGATCTGTCCTTAAGAAATGGTGTGCCATGCCCGAGAATGCTAGGAAGTTGCATGAGAGATCAGCTGATGCATGAACACATGACGTTCGATCTATGCACTGATGCATAGGCAGCATTTATCAACTAATTGATTTATGTCGTCTATTCGATGATCGCTCGATATCCCTTATAGATCTCATCTAAAAATATTTCTCCGTGGAAGATCACATTTTTTAAAGTCATTGTCTGATTTAAAGCGTTTATATAATTACATTACTTACAAGGTGAGTAAATATGAATGTTGTCATATGGCTACATTTATTTATAATTGAACCAAATAATGTAAAACTTGTAAAACAAGATTATTATAAATTTTTAGACAGTATTATTACATAAAATGTGTAAAAATAATTTTTTATTTCTACAGAAAAAATTTGGGCTCGAACTGGTTAAACAATTACACTACACAAACTTGTCCCCCATAGTTCTGTGGCTGATAGAAGGAAGTTTTAAACAAAAATCAGTCTTCTGGTTCTCAAACTGTCTGAATCAAACAAGCAGTAACTCGGAGTAGTTCAAAGTGAAGATGAATCTTCGATTTCTGGAAAATCGAGAGGTGAGCTGTCCAAGATGAAGCAATTAATGTCCAATTCCAACGAATTAGCATCAGGCATTAAGAAACCAAAAAGAAAGTACTATGAAAGTTATTTGTATTATGGATTTACTTCCATTGGAAATAAAGATGCTCCTGATGCTCAGTGCGTTGTGCAACAAAACATTATCTAACAGTTCTTTGGCCCCTGCTAAGCTTCGAAGGCATTTTGAAACTAACCATGCTGCAGATAAAGACAAAGATGTAAGACTTTTCAAGCGATACCTTGATTCGCTTGCAAATAGGAAACTCTCGATGCATAAAATTGCCAAGTCAGAAAATGAAAGCGGAACATATGCATCATACAAAGTAAGTAACCGTATAGCGCCAGCGGGACAAGCGCACACGATTGGAGGAGCGCTTATCAAGCCTTGTGCGAAAGATATAATAATGTGCATGTTTAATGAGCAATGTAGTAAAAAAAAATAGACGCAGTACAGCTATCAAACAATACTATTGCACATAGAATTAAGCATCTTGCTGTTGACATTGAAGAAGAACTGGTTTCCCGACTGCAAATCTGTGATGGGTATTCATTGCAGCTAGATGAGTCCACGGACGTATCAGGGCGTTCGGTATTTCTTGTAGGTATTTGTCTTTTATAGATTTGATATATTTATCGAAGAGGACCTGCTCTTATGGGAATCTTTACAAAGTAACGGTACTGGTGAAGAAATATTCAACACCCACAGAAAAGCTGTCATATACACAGACATCATCGAGGAAATTGTCAAAACGCGTTCAGTGGACCTCAAAACGTGTATTTCCGTTGATATCTCGAAATCGATTTTTTTTTCATGAAAACCATACTTTCCCTTACACTACGTGTGGAGAAAATAAAAACGCAACTTTTCAACAGAGAACTGTCAGTTATGGACACCTCATTTGAGCGTGCAGTAATATTAAGTGTATTCACGAGCCCCTTGACGATAATACTTAATTTTGTTTGTTTACTTTTTCTATTCTGTTTACGATGAAAGAAGTTTATAAGAACTTAGCAAGGTCAGTTAATTTTATTACTTTCTCCATACGTAATAGATTTCGTGATTTCAACGGATATACACTTTTTGAGGTCCCCTTAATACGTTTTGACCGTATTCTCGGTGATGTTTGTATGTGACAGCTTTTTTGTGGGTGCTCTAATTCAAAAACTATTAATCAGGTTAATGCGAAATTTTATATTTAACATTTTTATAAAAGTCACAAGAACTGGTTGTTTTTGGTAAAAATCGGTCAACCGGAAGTGGGTGTTTACGCTTGTCACATCCGTTATTTTGATATATTTGCTTTAATATTTGATATATGTAAAAATGTACCGAAATAAAAGTTGTAGAAAATTTAATTTTCTACAACCTTTGTTTGAAACATTGTCCAATATAATGCACTGTTTAAGAGATATATTATGTTTTTAGCTGCCCCCACCACGCCACCTACCGACGACTATTGTTAACAATTGACGCTTAGTTACGTATTAGTAACGCTCCTTTTTATTTTCTTAATTGTTGGAGCTTTGTGGCTATATCCAATATGGTTGGGGTTGATTTCTGTTCTTTATAGTCTAGAATTTTCTCGGTTTCTTAAAATATTTATTATTATGTAGTCTATTTGGAATTTTTAGAAATGTTACAGATATGGAGAAAGTCATGTGGTGGCCACATCAGATTTTTTATCACATCACTTAGAAAATTAAAAATGAAATCAAAGAAAATTAAATAATACTTACCCTAAATCCCTATACAGGTTAATAATAAATAAGAAAGAAAAACCCCTTGATAATTTGTTCAAACTGGTATTGAAATACTGGGTATTCTTGGGCGCCGCTGGATACTTCATTGTATGGATGGGCCGCGAAGGATTCGAGAGGAGTCTACTCTTGGACGCCCGAGAGCCGATACTCTTGGACGCCCGAGAGCCGATACTCTTGGACGCCCGAGAGCCGATACTCCCGGTTCTGGAGTCAACTCCGAGTGCGTGGTGGCACCTTGTGGTATTTGAATCAACTAAATACCGAAACTGCTCTATCTCGGCGTTGTTGCTGAATCGTATTCTATTTCTTGATGGGTTAACTTTGAAAATTGGAATACATAATGTTTTCTGACTTTGATAGTTGTTTATTACAATAACAAATACAAATTTCAGTCTTATTTCCAAAGATTTATTCATAATGTTATGAGACCCTGTTTTTTACTGTTAAGATTTAAAGTACAATAACAACAACATATAATTTATGCATTTTAAAATAAATTACTGATTATTTTGGCACATAACATCTAAATTTGACGTATGTTCCACGCGCGTCGCTTTCCCCAAAAATCAGTCAGAAACACGTATCTATCTTCGGGAATAAGGCATTTATATTTCTAGGCCCTGATCGCTTACGTTTTCTTTTACTTACGGATTGGTAAATAAATTATCGTAAAACGCCCATTCTTCTTCTATATCATGTATATTCATATAGTACTGACCAAACCATGAATTTCTTTAACAAGTTCGTAATAATGCCATTACCGCGGAACTGCAGTAATGGTGTTTACTTGGTTATTCAAAATTTTGGGTAATAAAGTTCAACATTGATATGATAAACCGAGAAAGAGTAAATAAAATTAATTTTAAAATTAGTTAATTGGGCAATTAATAGCTTTTTACGTTATTTTATTCACGGGACCGTTTTGTGGGGCCATGGATCGAGCAATGAGAAAAATGGGTATACATATATCATGGAAGTTATTTTTTCATATACCAATGCGATTTCACAGAACCTTGTCTCGGTAATTCATATCATGCGGTTCAGCGCAGACGCATGACGTCAGCTTGGAGTCGACACACACTCCAGCATTCGAAGTCAAAAAGAACCGAGAGTGTCGACTCCGGGATTCAGTTGGGCACATCCCAACTTCATTGTAACATCTTTTGTAAACAAAATGTGTCTGATCAAATGAATTATTTAAAAAAATATCAAAATCAACAATGTGACAGCGAAGTTTCGAAAATGAGCATTTTTGCGGATGCAACTGCAACAGGTGTAATGAGCAGTATCCTTAAAGTCATTGTTAAATTAGGGTAAATTTGCAGAAATTTACAATAAAAGGAACTTCCAGGAGTAATTTAATTTAATAGAATTGATCAAATCGGAAGAAAGGACAATCAAGTGGTTTTTCCGAAGATCATAAGATCACGATGCTCGAATGGAAGAAAAAATTAAGTGAAAAATATGTTTGTTTTGAGAGAGCGTCAGAGAAGAGAAGGATAAGCATTCTCACGTATTGGGTTTCTGGTTCTGTTTATGCTTCTTATTTTCACACACAATGAGGATCTTACCCACTTTCGTAGTGGAGATGGAGATTCGGAATGGATGGGAATGGACTGGGAGAGAGAGAGACTGGCTGTTGCTTAATGTTCTGAGATTAATAGCACTTTACACCAGGAGTCCTAAGCCTTGAGCCGACCGTGAGCCACATTAAATATAAAAAGTATCTGGCGAGTCACCTACGAAATATACGTAAGTTAGTACATTACTAATAATACAGTGGAACCCCAAAATACAAACGCAATGCGTACCATGAAATGTGTTCGTAAGCTGAATGTTGGTAAGCTGAATTAGTTTTTCCATTAGAAATAGAGTTAATTTTGTTAATGCGTTACTGAATCATTATCAAAAATCAATTTTCACGTACAAAGAGGGTAAAAAATTGCACTATCAATACGTGAGAATTGAGCCTTGTGCGGGACCCTTATAAAGCTCGAAGCTCTGTTCCAGGGAACTGAATGAACATGCCCCACGCCGGCCCTGTATACGTATAAGCGACGAAATTTTATTATTTAAGTATGAGAAATAGACATTGCAAAAGCGTATATGCAAGTATAAGAAAAGTTTTTCATGAATTCCTTTAAACCTGCATGAAAATTAACATAACTAAGATAAATAATAAGGAACTGTTTCATAATATATGTGTAATTTAATAACCTTATACATTTATCAAAACATGTGGGCCGCACGAGAATAATTGTTTTATCATCTTTTTAATTTAATTATACAGTAGCATATTGAATCATTGGCAGTGAAGTTTAAAAAATAAAAATTAGAAAAGGGATGATGATTTTAAAACGAAAAAATGAATTAATATACGTAGCACTTCTCATTTTATTTCTATTTAATTCAATACGTTAAATGTAAAAACTAAAAATTTGTCTGCGGCCAATTTATTTATGTAAAGTAACAAAAGCCTTCTATGGACCCAATGAAACCAACACTCGGGCCGCGTGTTCGACATTCGTAAAGTAATGTTTGGTATTTCAAACCGTATATTGATTTGTAGTATGCATTGTTATTTCGTTTTCAAATTATGTTCAAATTTTTCTCAAGTCCGTTGCTTATTAAATTATATCTTTTTTATTTGACACAACCTGAAAATCCCATCGGAGGGATTATTTTGTTTACTGCTAGGTAAGCCCAAAATGACTCCAAACTTGGGTCACTGAACGATGATAAAAGTATCGCATGTTTCCGAGACCGGCTTTTCGGTCTGATTAACATCTCCAAAATTTCCTCGTCTTAACCGGATTTGAAATCGGTACCGAACGCGTTAATATCCCAAGGGCACTTGAGACAATTTACTACGGTACTTTAACCCGATCCAATTTGCGGTTGGCTATCTAATCGAGCAGCAGGTTTCTTCACCGAACAGGTACCGGACTCGGCTCTCAACGAGCGACCTTCCGATAGCAGGGCCTTATCTGGAGAGGCAAAGTCGCCCGGCGGACTCCTTTCTTATATCCCGTCGTTCTTTAATTGGCAAGGGTCTCGCGAGGCGGCAGAAAAAGGAACCAATATGGCGATGGGCGGAGGAGGACCTTTCGCCGTCGTGGGAGGTTTTTCCACGCTCTTCATACCGATAAACAAGGTGCAACACTTCATAGAAGAGATGGCCGCAAGTCTTCCGAATTTGCTGAAGAAGTTGCCGTCGTTGCTTGGACCAGCAACATCTTTTATTTCCTCCTCGTTGAACGGGGCTGGATGACGCAATCGGCGCCGTTAGAAAATTAAGGCCTCGATAATCGCTCCCTTAACAGTGCAACTCCTTATACACACAGGCTCATTATGTAATTAGAATATCAAAAATTTGAATATTATTATAAATTTGTTTGCTTGTTAAGAAAAACATTGTAAGATTTATTCCAGATTTATTAATGAATGCTTCAACAGCTCGCGAGTCTGGATGAGCCTTTTTCATCTTATTAGTTGGTTTAAGTTTTGCCTGTCAACTATTTATTAATAAATAATGCATATAAACATCTAAAAATTATTTACATAGGTTAATAAATAAAGATTAAATTTTTCCCAATGAAATTTTTCATTATACAGGAGAGTAAACTTGTTGTGAACATGCACGCCAAACTAATCTCCCCAATAAATCAGCAATTAGCCTCAGGCTCTTTACGTGACTCACATGATGATTCTGAATAACTTTCAAGCGCTGACCAGCTTCGATATATTAGCTCAGTCGTCACAATTTTGTGTATTGTTTTGCAATCGGTATGCAATTTTTTATAGAATTTCACGCTAGCATGCGTATTTGTTGGAAGATAGCTCACAACAAAATGCTGTTTAAGTTTTCTAAATAACCATATGCGGATGATAGTGGCAGTAGCCACGTGCAAAGCATTTGCGGTGAGCGCGTCAGAGACTGCCTGTCTGTCTGTCCGATATAATAAATTACAAGAGCAGTGATTCTAATCCCTACTAATGACGGATAACGGTAACTTAAGTAAATGAGTAATTTTTGAAAATGAATGCGTCAATATATCGGTTTTTATGTGCTATCTTATGGGAATCTGAAATTATCCTCGGGAGTCAAACCCGGGTCATTTTCGGAATTTTATTCCGCCATTCCCCTTTAAATATCTGAATCAGCTATTCCTGCCAAATTTCATTACCGTATCTAGTCGAGAAGTTTGTTAAAAAACGATCTGGGGCGGAAAAGCTTTTTTTTGTGCGAAGACGAACTTGTATAATATTATATAGATCAAGGGTGCCCACTATTTTTGGGTGTAGGATCTAGTTTTCTTAGAGTTACCCAGCCGAAATCTATTTTTCCACATATAAAAAATAAATAATATACAAAAGAAGAACTTTTAATAAAAGTTAATTAAACAAAAAATCAAATTGACATTTAATGGTATAGCTTAGTAATTTGTTCAAGATATTCATTTTTTGAACTTCCAGCGGTTTGAACATTTGTGGGGCTGAGTGCGCACCCCTTGATGGTGCGACACTGCTCCAACAATAAGAGCACAAGGATAACCGCGCTCAAACCACATTTGACCCGTTTTTTTGGCTTGGCCCTTGCCTCAAACCGGTCCTGGAGGTTAGGAATCTATATTATTAGTTTTTGCAATGGAAGGCTTTAATTTTTAACTTATACATATTTTTTAATATTTCTTATCAGAAATTTCATATAAAATCTAAAACCAATTGTTGTTTAGAGAAAATACTCTTCGAGATTTTGTTTTCTTTATAATTTGTTGACATAAAAATAAACAGGTATTATTCATTCAATTATCAATATACTAGCTGAAATGCCCGGCTTCGCTCAGGAAAGTTTCCTTTTTAGTAGCAAACGATTTTTATTTCTCGGGACCCCGCGCTATAAGGTGACTCCAAATTTTCTCAAATGTGTTATTCGTAGAAGAGGTTCATACGGGATTTTAACTACCACCTAAAGATACTTTCGAAAATTTTCAGTCAGGCTTGCGCTCGTGGTTGTATCTCAATGGCGAATCCATCATATAATCAAGACAGACTGTTTTTTCAAGAATATTTGGCAAAAATTGCTACATTTTAATTTGAAATTGTCTAAAACTAAAACTCGAAGGAAGTGAACTTAGTCGGCAAATATGTACTTAAAGTATACCAAGAATCGCAATAAATCATAAAAATATTCGTCAGGATTCTTAAAAACTGCGACCATAATAAAATATACGACTGCAGATTAAGAACATGCCAACCAAGTGGTCCCTTTTCACATGTATAGCTAAGGTATACTAAGGTGCTCAGATTTCGACTGTGACAAGAGGGAAATGGTTAAAAAAAAAACAACGAAAAAAGAGGACAAACAAAATTTGGTGTAAAACGTTTTATTAGGAATTCACAATAAAAAACAAGGCATTATATCTAAATTAACTATTTCTCAACAAAA
Organism: Tanypteryx hageni; assembly: GCA_028673005.1. Taxonomy (NCBI): domain Eukaryota; kingdom Metazoa; phylum Arthropoda; class Insecta; order Odonata; family Petaluridae; genus Tanypteryx; species Tanypteryx hageni. The sequence goes on from CM054117.1 coordinate 39,523,617, forward strand.
GCAAAAGTAAAGGAACATTTTAATCAAATAAATCTTTAATAAAATTCTCTAGTCATATTTGTCAGAGCGGCTCACTAATTTCGGTTTTTCTTATCCTTAATTATGTGGTTGAATTACTAAAAGAACGGCTAAGGCAACAGAATTTCAAATTTTCAAAATAATAATTTTTTTAAATAAAGAGTAAAAAAACTTATCCCAAAATCCTTTTTAGGCTGGTTTCCAAAGGACACATAGCCTTATGAAATGGTCCTGTCTGTGTGTGTGTGTGACCAGATTCTGAGTAAGTAAAACCGGGACACAACGTGTTCTGGGGAAGAAAAACCGGGGCAATATAAGATCTTTAGTTGTTGTCACTTAAATGCCAAAGCGTAGCTTGAACATGATTTCCTTGACAAAGTAGCCATAATGCTTTCAAATTCTAACATTATGTGCACAGCATTATTACAGAATTGGTCAGAAAATTGATGGAAACAAAATTTTAGAGCCATATTTACAGCATTTTTCGGACTATAAAACGCACCCCAAGTATTTTGAAAATTTACCAGAAAAAAGGTAATTTGGCCACGTCGCGTATCATTTCTATCCGTGGTTAAACCTGTCTGTCAACATTCAAGAGAATGTTATGGCGTGAAAACAGTTAAATATAACGTTTTAGATAAACTTAATTCGTGAAAGTAAATAGGGATGATCTACAACATAAATAATTGCTTCGAAACTCGTATAGCTAAATGTGCCCTGCGTGCATTCGGCTGTCGGAGTGCGCTGCACACTTCGCATCTATAGGCAACCTTTACGGATTGTACTTATTTAAACATTATTGAAAGATGAGATTTTAATTCCTAATAAACGGATTGCATGTGTAATGATATAAAACTGGTGGAATGTGATTTATTTATTCCATATTTATGAAATAAAATATAAAAGGAACTTTTAACTGGGACAAATACCAAACCGGACGGGACGCCGGGACATCTAAAATCCGGAACTGTCCCGGCTTAACCGGGACGTATGGTCACCCTACCTACTAACAACTTTTCCACCAATGGACCGATTTTCGTGAAACTTGGTATGAGGCTCGTGCTACCAGGGCCCACCTCCGGCCTATATTTTATTTCGCGAAGATTGAAGTCTCGGGCTCGATTCCAGGTGCGTTTTTCCCTAATTGTTTTACATAAGAAATCTCAAATCCATCGTGCAGAGATGTTTTCTTTAATACATTAAAATACCTTTAAATTGTGATACCGGAGAGAATTTTGTAATGCTGTAAGGGGAAAATAATGTAGATTACAATTCTTATCGCCAAATTTTGATAATTGATCGAAGTTTCTTGAATTTCTACTAAAACAGCGTTTTTGCGTTTTAAATCGCATTTTATCGGGTTGTTGCCATGGAGACGATTATTAACGAATTATGCTTGAACATAGGCGAGTGAACAAATGGGTTATTTTTCTTATCCACTCGAGTACCCTTCAGCAATGGACAGTTGATCCATACATATTAGCTTATAAACAGTAACATATATTAAATTCGTTTATTTAAAAAAATATATGCAAAATATGTCAAAAAGATTTTGACATTGTTTTTAGTATTTTAAACCTGATAATACTCTAATATTTTGTTTTCCAATTTCTCTCTATCATTGATAAACTATGAACTACAAGTGTTATTTATGGTATGAGAATTCTTTGGAATGACTAACACATTCTGAAACATTTCCCGTCAATATAAGTAATCAGTTCGAGAAGTCAACTTTGGGAAACCAGCCTGCATTAGTCCTGGTTTGGACTTCTTGTGTTTATATATTTATTATTATTATTTGTCTTTAAAACTGTTCAGGTCCGAAGATCGTAGATCGATTGTTTCTAATTTTAACTAGCAAAAGAGGAAAAGTCTGAAAGTCGAAAAATCGATTTTTACGTGTTATCTTATGAGAAAAAGAAATTATCTACTGGAGTGGAACCTGGATCTTTTTTGGGGATTTTTTGTAATTAGCTTTTACTATAAGAATAAAACATTCCTACAAAATTTCAATTTTCTACCTACTCGGAAAGTTGGTTAAAATAGCATCACAGTCAGTCGTAAATAATTCTTGGCCCTTCCGCTCTTTTATTAAGCCTTTTTAAGAGCGGTTTTAAAATGTATATTTTAATTTGTAGCATTTATATGGCAAAAATAATAAGCTTATAGTTATTTGAGCTTAAAGTCGACGCTAACACTTGACCCGATAAAAAACATTTTCAATTTTCACTTCTCCATGCATAGAATAGGGTAAAGTAATGTTTTCAGAAATAAATCGATTTCGAGATTTCAAGGGAAATACACGTTTTGAGATCCCCTGAACACATTTTGACCATTTGCGCAATGATGCATGTGTATTTTACAGCTTTATTGTGGAAACTCTAACTCAAAAACTATTAATCAGTTCAATGCGAAATTGTATATATAACATTTTTATGAAAGTCACAAGAACTGAGTAGTTTTTGGTAAAAATCGATCAACCGGAAGTGGGAGTTTACTCTTGTCAATTATCCGTTATTTTGAGATATTTGCTTTAATATTTAAAAACATACTGGAATAAAAGTTGTAGAAAATTTAATTTTCTACAACCTTTGTTAGAAACATTTTTCCATATAATGCATTGTTTAAAGAATTATCTTAAAAACTAAATTATTTAGCTGCCACCACCACGTCACCTACCGACTACTGTTGTTAACAATTGACGCTTAGTTATATCTTAGTAATGCTCCTTTTCCTTTTCTTATTTATTGGAGCTTTGTGGCTATATTCAATAACAGAAGGCTATGGTTTGAATTTATTTGTTTTTTGTAAAGTAAAATTTTCTCGCAGTTTCTTAAAATATTTTTCATTATGTAACCCAGGGGTCGGCAACCTTTTCACCTACGAGGGCGCAATTTATATTACTAAGGACGTGAAGGGCGCATAAGCAAGACCATTTGATATCTCTCTGTATCAGTGGTCGGCAACCTCTTTATCTATGAGGATGCAACTTTAATTATTGGGGACGTGAAGTGAAGTAACAACAGTAGATGTGTACCAATATTTATTAAAATGATATTTTTGTATATATAAGAGAAAAACTATTAAAGAATTTATTATAAAACAAAAAATAAATCAATGTGAAACTTGGGACTGCATATCTTCAGACAACTTCCTATTATTTGGCACATAACTCGAGATACCTGATCTTAGGCAATTGTCTAAATTGTAATCGGTGAGTCTCGATCGGTACTTGGATTTCAACTGTTTCATGCTTGAAAAAATGGACTCGCAAGTGTATGTTGAAGCGCAGTAAGAATATATTTTTTGGGCACATTTTCTTAATAATGGATAGCGATTTTCGTCAACTAAATTCCAAAAGTTTTCATCATTTTAATGTGACCTTAAAATAATATCATTCTGCATATTTATTATTTCCATTTCTAAGTCCTCGGTGTTAACGATATTAAAGTATGTTCCAATACTAACAGACATATCATTGTCCATAAAATTGAACAGATTAGCAGAGAATTTTATTATGGGTTTTACTTCAGAAAACTGACGAAACCTAAAATTAAATTCCTTCAGGAGAGTTTCAATGTGTTGTGAAAATGGTTCAGTGGTAACATTTTCATTAGTTAGACTCTCAATAATATATTTTAAATTCGGGAAATGTGATAATGAATTTCTCTATAAGTGAGACTTCCACAATGCTAATTTACATTTGAATGCATCTACTGCACTTATCATTTTTGCAATGTGTTGATTTTTCCCTTGCATCTCCATATTCAGTTCGTTCGATTTTATAGTTATATCAACAAGAAATCCGAAATCCATCAACCAAGCTTTGTCATCCAACTGTGCATAATATTCATTTATTGATGTGAGAAATTCCTTTACCTCCTTTATGAGATTTATAAACCTCACAAGTATTTTGACTCTGCTGAGCCATCTAATTTCGGTATGTAAAAAGAGATCATCAAATTCGGCATCTTCACCTTGTAAAAGTAGTTTAATCAATCGGTGTTGCATTGGTACAGCTCTTATGGAATTTATTATTTTTGTTAGTTTTCATGACATGTTGAAAATGAAGAACTTTTGCGCATAACATTTCTTGGTGTATAATGCAGTGATATGAAATAAATTTTGGAAAGAGAGGATCTTCTTTACACAGCGCAATAAATCCATTTTTACAACCTGTCATCAAATCAATCTGTAGTAATTGCGGTCAACTTCATTAATGGTATATTACTTTCTTGGACATATTTTTTAAAAGCTGAAAAAATGTCTTCATCTCTTGTTCGTCCCTTTAATGGAAGAATTTTAAGAAATTCTTCCTTTCCCGAAAAATCATTAAACACCATCTTTACAACCATAGCCAATTGAGAAGTGTCTGATATGTCTGTTGACTCATCCAGTTGCAACGAGAAGAAAATACATTTTTGTAAATAATTTGCCAACTTTTTTCTCCATATTAATTGCAATAACTTCAATTCTTCTTGTAACTGTTCTTGCTGATAACTGAATCGTGTTGATTGCTGAGGTAATTTCATTTTTATTTTTAAAGTCTTCGAAAAGTGAGTCAGCAATTGCTAACATGGCTTCTTTTACAATCTCACCATCTTCAAAAGGCTTTTCCTCTTGGTCAACAAATGCGAAATTTTAAGTGATGCAATCATTGCTCTTTTTGATTGCTGCACTGGCCTGGTAAAAATGCTGTTTAGTTGAAATAGATTTCATATCAGAAATTTTCTTTTTTCCTGATCTCAGAGTTTAAAGTTTAACTAGTATTAAAATTTCCGTGGACCGTATTAAAATGTATTTCAACATTACTTTTCTTTGAAAGTGCGACACAAGCATTGCACAATAAACAAACACTTTCCTTTCAAATCAATAAAACAGAATTGTTCTTCCCAATCAACATTGAAGTAATATGTCCTTTGCCTGCGGATGATACTTCTATCACAATAGCTGATAAGCTGTACTCTCAACTGGAAATAAAGGGAAATGTTGTCTTAAACAGCATTGCACAATATTATAATGAAAACCTTCTCACAATAAACACTGAAAAATCATGCTTTATAGAATTCTCCCCACGCTTATATGACTCAGAAAATAGCTACTTTGTAGGAGATATCATGATAATGAAAAACCACTGCACAAAATTTCTTGGTTTAATTATTGATGAAAAACTAAGCTGGAATTACCATATAGATGAAATATCGCATAAAATTAGCAGAAATCTTTACGTCTTAAGGAACCTAAAATATCGCTGTACACAAGGAGTTATGAAAACTGCTTATTTTGGACTGATTTACCCATACCTTGTCTATGGAATTGAATTATGGGGGCACACTAGTAAAACAAATTTACAGAATCTTTTCATTTTACAAAAGAAAGCAATACGCTATATAGCAAACTTACCCCTGAAACAAACATGTAGGCAGGCTTTTGTTGACCTTAAACTACTGACACTCCCCTCCATTGTAATATATAGGACATTGCTATATTTAACTACTTTGGATGATATAATATCTAATAAAGATGTCCATGAACACTTCACTAGAGGCAATTCCTCTTACCGTCTTATCCAACATAGACTAAAATTGTATGAAAGCCTACCCAAATATAAAGGTATTCAATGGTTTAATATTTTATCTCCCAACCTTAAGTCTAGCAGATCAGAAAAAGACTTTAAGAACAAAATGTACAAATTTCTACTGGAGAATGCTTTTTACTCAGTGGAAGAATTTATTGATGTATGCTACTCCAAAAACATGTAACAGGAAGAAACTCTAACATGTAATTTATTTGTTTTATATTTAAATATTGCTGTATTTTGAGATTGTAGTTTTAATATGTTTTCTTACTTTCAAATATATATGATGATTTTTGATGAAGGCTAGTTGCACAATTATAAAATATGAAACATAGAACATATAAGAAAATGTAGCATATGTATTATGTACTCACTCTGTACTTTTTGTATGTTTGTTTTGATATGTAACTCCCATAGTATATATATATGTTGTGAATGTCCTCTATGACGGCTCCTGACAATTGTAATGCTTTGTGTATGCAATTTTTATGGAATTAAAAATAAATAATAATAATAATAATGGGGATGAAATTTTCTACAAATGAATTAATAAACACAACACACTGAATATCGGAAAAATATCAGAAATATTGTGAACTGTTGGTCAATTTAAATTGATTTATGTTTAACCAATGAAGAGGGAAATGAGCTATCACTGGCTGATGTTGTAAGAGACGAAGAAAAATCTCCCAAACCCTGTACTTTGTATACTAAGCGAAGACCGGAACTCCGAAACCAACGACTCACAACAATAACTCGAGCCAAGTTATGCTACAAGACGGAGGACATAATTTCGAAACCAACAACTTGCAACAATAACTCGAGCCAAGTTATGTTACAAGACAGATGACAGAACTCCGAAACCAACGACTCACAACAATAACTCCAGCCAAGTTGTTACAAGACGGAGGACAGAACCCCAAAACCAACGACTCACAACAATAACTCAGGCCAAGTTATGCTACAAGACGGAGAACAGAACTCCAAAACCTACGACTTTCAACAATAACTTGAGGCAAGTTATGCTACAAGAAGGACAGAACTCTGAAGCCAACGACTTTTAACAAGAACATGGAAGTTTCACGCGACATAGAGAAATAGTTTTCCCGTATCGAGCGCCAACCTCCAAATAGCCTGAACCGGCTAACGGAGCTATAGTACACGACGGGTTGAGAACAAGGATCTCAGTTAGCCTTGCACCCGTAATAGCGATTGAAGGCGACAGGACACCTTCACCTAGCATAAACTAGGGGTGGAGAATTCCCTATCTTTTCGTACAGTTCGTATGAGAACGTTTGTATGAATTGTCAGCACATGCACGGCAATCATACAAACATGATAGCGGCTTCTCTTCTTGGCGAGTAATCTCTGAAGCCTCAGGTGAAGATGGAAAGATGCCGAGTTTCTGCTCCTTGATCCACTCCCAACTCCTGGGGGTTCTTGAGTAAGGTGACTGTTTTCTGCCGAATGTTGAACCTCCGTGGTTGGTCTTCCTTTTCTTATTTGGGGGAAGATCTTCCTCCAGATCTGTGGCAGATCTGGGGTGGCGATGCTTATACCAGGATGAAGGTTTACATTCCCCAATGGCCTGCAACTCCAGCATCGCCTTATTCTGCAGTCCCTCGAAGAAACAACACGCATCGTTGCGCATATGCACCGTGATTGGCTCAGCTCCTGTGAGCTCGTTTGGGTGCAGGCCCCACAGTGGATGTTGGTTCAGATGTATCCATTTCAGCAGGGGCTGAGGGATTATCTGCGATGTCCGTCTCCCCATCCTGCATGAGCAGAGCGAAGAGGAAGATTAGGCTGCTCTGTCAGCTGCATCTTGGTGATATTCTCCTGCAGTGTAATAAATGCAGCCAGACGACGGTTGGCCCCTCGGGGATCCCTTGGATGGACGATGGTGAAGCCAGAGGTGCTGGCTTCAGGTGGTGAGGTATCTTGGCCCTTAAAAGGTCCGTTGGATTTTGCAAAGTTTTGGCCCTGAAAAGGTCCTTTGGTTTGCGTCGGTGCACTGATGTTCTCTATAGAGGACGTAGGTGGTTGCTGTCTCGACTAATCATGCTGTGATGGAGTTTGCCCGTTCTCCCCTGCAGGAGGCACCGAATTTTTCCCCATTGGGAACAGGATGTTGGTGATGTTCGCCGGCAAGATGCAAGGCGAGGTTATATCTTCAACTTGTGTGCTATCCACGTCACCTCCGATAGCCGATTGCACAGTAAGATTCCAAACTATGAAACACGATAGCGGCTTCTACTCTTGGCGAGTCAATCAGTAATCCCTAATCTCCGAAAAATGGTGTGAAGGATGTATTTATACTAGGGCAGGGTAGGGAGAAGGGAAAGGGACATGGATAACAAGAGAGGGGTAACGGAGGAGTCATTATGAAAAGAAATCTGTTAATGACAACAATGTGTTTATCCAACAATGTATGCCCCCATTCTGTTCGCTTATAAGTCCTGACCTTGACGATGTTATTTTGTAACAGACATATGATTTGGCTTGGTGTGAAGTATGATTAAGATGTTGGTTACAAAGTTCTATTCTTCATCTTGCTCCACAACTTATTGGTCTCCTGAGAGTTTTCCGTAATTGTTTAACTTGAGTTCTCTTTTTGGCTGGCGGGTGACACACAAATGTCTTGTGGGCGCCATGGCGCCCGCCGCATTGCCAACCTCTGATGTAACCTATTTGGAATTTTTAGAAATATAACAGGTATGGAGAAAGTCATGTGGTGGCCACATCAGATTTTTTTCAGTATTACGCCTTGGTCTGTAAGACCATTTCAAGTTTTTTTCCATTATATCTTTTTTGTGTCAAATGGATGTGGAGTTCTTGAGCACATGCTACCTTGTAAAATGTATAGTACTACTGGCCAGCTGTCAGTCGAAAGATATCTTTCTTGAGAACGTCGTAGCATCCCTCTTATGCCACTGGTTCACAAGTGTGTGCTTAACTATGGTTTCTACAATCTTTTTGTACTTACACACAATGATATTTTATGACCTCAAAACGCAAAGGAAGTGAAAAGAGTGCCAAGAAAAAAAGGTGAGAAGAGAGAAAAAAATTATTTTTCACTCTTCTCTAATAATTTTTTGTTAACTCCACGTTGAGAAGTAAGGGTGCGTAAATTATGCGAGCAAATAAGGAATATTTTATCTCAAAAGAAATGATATGCATACAATTACCAAAAATAAGTTTTTAAAATATGTCATTACTACATAAACAGGGTAGTTTTTCTCCTAACCCCATATACTTTTAGTATCTATATTCATGCCGTTTTTTTTAGGAATTTAACCCTGTGATTACTGTAATTTAAATGAGCTTCGAATAATTTATTCAGCAATGAAGTAGTGCGGTGAGCATTGGCAGACATGTCAGCGTATTTAATCGGTTAAGCTTGCACAATGCTGCACACAAAATGACAACACTAGCAGATGTTGGAATTTCCCACGTCCTCATAGTCATTAGGACATTTGTTACATTTCGGCGCTTTATGCGAAATACACAAACAGAATTGATTATCTTGTGCGGTGTAGAGAAATGCTCCAGTGACGGATGAGTCCCTTAAATGTGGGAAATTCACAAAATCGAGAAACACTAAATCGGGTAATATAATACATTCTTTATATGGAGCTTTGGTTGTGGCAAAAAAAACAACCTTAAATGTGGGAAAACCTTAAATCGGGAAACCATAAATCAGGATTCCACTGTATGTATTAAAAATAAGAAATCAACAAAAAACCTATCAAGTCAAAGATAAAACAGATTTTTACACAAACAGTTTATTAACATTTCCCTAAGTTGATCTTATAAAAATCACATTGGAGGTCTATATACAACTACTAAATATTCAATTAATTTACAAATATTTATTAATTATGTACAAAATATATGCAAAAGGCACTTACATCTTTAGAAACAGTCTAAAAATTACATGAAAATGGGATAACTGACATAATCATCTGACATCACTTTCTTGGATCACCAACTTATAAAAAATTTATACCTGTTAGAATTCGATACTATCAAGCTAAATTCAAATAGCAAAGGATACATTTAAAATACTCTTGCAAGACACAAAATGCATGTTTTATCAAGTAAGAGGAATGCATATTGTCATTTCACATGGCACAAATAAATATTGAATTGGTGGAGTCTGCAAAATTTGCAGTTTGTATTTAAGCAACTTACAAAATATCATTTCCAATTTGTAACAATTTACTATTAATTGGTGTTGTATGACATAGGAAACTTTCTGATGCTTATATACAAAAAGGCTGCATATTAATGTACGCACAAAAATATACTGGTCAGTGCAAAGAACCTACTTAGCTAGAAATATAAGTGTAAAGGGAAAAGCAGTAAAAAAATGGAAGCATATCACCCTCCTACATAATAAGATAACAATGCAGTTCATGAGTTACAAATTTTCGCAAAAAATCACTTGGAAATCAAGAGGCAAAATGATAATGCAAGATTACTCATCAGAATATACTGCAATACTTTCCAACATTGAAAAACTTTTAGTTAGATAACACACCTTCCAATATTTTACCGTTATCACGCAAATTAGACATTTTTGCAGATCATTTGGTACATAGAAAGCTTTTAAATGTTTACTAAAGATGGAACACTCATTCTTTGTGTCCTAAACAGTACAAAAAGTGTAACAAGGGTAAATATTTTTTTTAGAGATAAGTGAATTCTTAGAAATTATAAATATAATCTAGTTATAAGTTCAGTATTTTACCTTTAAAAAAGTATCTAAAAATAATCACAAAAAGTATGTTTTACTCCGGTTAAGTTAATTCAATGGAAAATTTATTATTAAAAGAACTTGACAAGCAATACCATATTGTAGCAAAAGTAAAGATATCAGTAGAGCATTGCATTTACCCTATTAATAAATGATTGCATTAAACTAACTGGTAGGTTTTCATAAATATATTTTAAAAAGCTTGTGACATCTCTAAAAAACAAGGACAGAATCTTTACTCTGAGAGATAAAAAGGATGTTATTATAATAATGCTACAAGAAATCATACTAAAAAACAGGTGCAAAGGCATCATTACTTCTTCAACAAGGTCTCAATGTTTTCACCAAAAAGTTAATGTTGATGGTCTCGCAATTTAACCGAAATTAAATGCCATCCTTGACTGAATATATAAAACTGTATGAGCATATACTCTTATCAATATAAAATTCAGAAGATTCCATAACAATGTACCAAAGGACAAAATTATTTGTTGCTAAAAGGAATTGTAAAGTAATTAAAATAAGAATTTAATAAAACGATATGTATCAAGTAGCTGACAAAGATTGAGGTTTTTTCTAACCTCAAATGCTTCAATCAGATGTATACATAGTTACCCAATCTCACCAATGAATTTAACAATGTTAAATGAGAAAACAATAACTTGAGATTCTTAATGAGACTGCTTTCCAATCTTGCTCATTTATAACATAAGAAAATGGCCAACCTTCCACAGCAAAGGTCCAAAATCCTTTTTGACAAATTACCATTCATTGTAGAAATGTTTTGCTATCACACACACGAAAGTACTTTTGGAGCCGCTTTACTTGGAGAGAATTCAGGCAATTTGTAGCTAAATAACCTTTAAACGCCGGATTTATTTTGGGGTATTTTTGTTGATTTTATGGAAAAACGACGAATCTCATGAATTATTGGTACTAAAATGTTCAAATAAAAAGCATCTTATTGTAAAAATATTGAAGAATTGCATACTTCTGTTTTGTAGGAGAAAGAAACCTGCCGAAAAAATATTATGAAAAAATACACGTCCGTGTGCTATTGCATTTTGTGTGACCATATGGGCACATTCTGCGTTTAAAGGTTAAAGAGTTTTCATGCATCCATTAGATAATTTTGAAGATGGCCTGATCATACCAACTATGGCTGAAACTAATTGCAAACAGTTGCAATATAAAAGCATCAGATACTTAGATCAGCACACAATACAGCATTAGATACCACTCTTACTATGATAGAATATTGAAATTATTAAAAACTTAGGCTAAAGATGATTAGACAAATCAACTTTTTAGATATGAAATGCTGTCATGTAAATAGAAATTAACTAACAGACGTTTATTATTATCTAAGAAGTTACTTGGTCTATTTCCTGATTGGCCATTATTCAGTCAAATAACAATCAATCGACACAAATTTCGAAGCATCCAACAAGAATCACAACTGAATCTTTAAAATTTTTATCCTAACCAAAAGAATTTTTACCGTCATTATAATCAGTGGAATTACCACTTTTTACATTAATATACATACTGCAAACAGCTACAACCAAAAAGGGAATTAAGGAGGAGACTCATACTTGGACGCTACACAATATCTTAAACATTTACATTATATTTTCAACAAAAATTCCTCTATTGCAATACTAGAAATAACATGCTTGGCCTTTATATTTAAAACTCTGTCATAATAAGAATTGAATAATTTGTATTTTAGAAAATCGGTAAAAATTTAACTTTAATTACTCTTTATCTTGTATATGTTTACTGCATAGGCACCTATCTGAGCTGCCCTATAGAGAAATTTTAACATTTTAGCTCGCAAGCTCACCAATGTCTCTTAATGAAATTATTATCACAGACAATTTTTGAAAATATGAAAGACATTTTCAGCCAATTTAGGATAACACCTGCCATTACTTATGTATTATTTTATAAAAATAACTCGAAAAACTTATGCAAACATTTTTTTCCTTAAACTATATATAGGGAAAAATGAAAATCTAGTAATATATCAATGACACCACAGTAAATTACATCTGCAAAATAATTATTTGATACACTGCATAGCTTAGCAAAAATCGGTAAAATAGAAATAAAATTTTACTCAACTGTTATCAACAAATAATATTAATGGCAATATAATTCTTGAGTGTATTTTAGTTATAAAAATAACATTTTACATGGGTTAACCATTTTACCAAAATGTAGTTTTGATCAAATTTGAGTGTTTCACCTATCAAAAGATGATTAATAAAAGGCTGGAAAGACCAAAAATCTATGAAGAACTTTTTTATGCATATATTTGTATCTGAATACTTGAAATTTGCACATGTAATACTTGCACTTCTTTTCTAAAATACTGCTTTTAATTTAATTTAAGGTGTGGGCAAAACACAGACTTTTCCTTTGGTGATTCAGAAAATCAGTTTTCAAGGCATATATAGTCCACAAAAACAAAAAATTTCAATCCATCTACAAATATTGAAATTTTAGAAACTTTTTGGGAACAACAAACCATTGCTTGAAAGTCATCAAAACAGAGACAAGCGTTAGAATAGGCATCCAAATAGGGTAAACCCTCGATTATCCAGCCTAGTGAATGTAAAAGGAAGCATGAATAATTGAAAAACACGGATAATGCAAAAATGGTTTAATTTAATTAAAAACACACTTAAATGCTCATGAACAAAAAGGTTTGACAAAAAAAGCTCTCAAAATGGTCTGTTCAAAAAATTCCATAATATTCACTTGTTTTGATGACTTATTTATATTGTCTCTAATAATTGTTCCTATTTTTCTTGGTTGCTACAATGTCATCGTAATCAAAACCTTTGATGATGGTGACTTAGTGACAAAGTATCAAATGTAAATATCCCTGTATTTGTTTTAAGTTACATTGTAACAGTGGCGGCTCGTGTTTGCTGTTTGGAGGTGATGTACCGTGGACAAAAGATGGTTTTAGAAATATAAACAAAATGAAAGAAAAAACTGAAAAGCATGAGTTAATGAATATATAACAAATTTCAAAACTGCTATTTTAGAATTGAGAAACTCAAAGTACTGTGAGAATCCTTCAAAGACACTCATGGCAGAAGCTAAGGAAGTGTGTGACTATATATGTGTTGATATAATGGACAGATATTCTTCCACTAAACACTTAGTAGCTGCTAAATTGTTCAACAAGAAATGCTTCACTAGATTTAAGAATGAACATCCCACAAAAGAGATAGTACTGACCACTGAAGCTTATCCCATGATTGACAAAGAAAAGCTTGAAACTGAACTAAAAGTATTCTATTGTAGGACTGATATTCATGAATATTGCAAATTAATTGAGCTGCTGAAATTTTTCTTGGAAAATAATCTAGATGATGTTTTTAGTGAAATTACGAAACAGATAAAAATCCTCTTGACAATTCCCATGACTACATCAGAGGCAGAGCGCTGCTTTTCAACATTGAAAAGAATAAAAACTTTTTTAAGAAGCACTATGAATTCGGAAAGACTAAATGCGCTTGCAGTACTTTCAATGGAGAAAAATTTCCTCAATTGTCATCCAGAGATCAAGGAGAAAATTATTGAACTTTTTGCGCAAATTAAAACAAGAAGAATGGATTTCATTTTTAAATGAATAGATCAAGCTTGAACTGTAACAATTTAAGTTAAAGTAAGTAAAAAATGTTTGGTTTTTTTGTTAAGATTTTATCAAGTTCCTGAATAAATTTTCTTTTTATACATGTTTTTTTTCCTTTTACACAATTTTAAAACAAAGGCTAAAAATTTTCTGGAGCAGCACCCCCACTAATTTTAGCTACGAGCCACCACTGCATTGTAACTATACAACCATTAGTTTTTAAAATGCAAATATTGACGATAGAGCACTGAGGAACATAGCTTATCGATCAAGGTTGAATGCTGTCTCTCCATTTGATTTTCATTAAACTCCTGAACATAAATTAACAATATATTTACAAACTTATCCTTTTGGCATATAAAGTCATTTTTTAGACATTGATTTAATGGAATTATGAAAATATCATGGTCATTAAGTTTTTTAAAGCAATGCAATTAGCATATTAACAAAATTTTGAGACATATGGAGAAAGACAGCACAAATAATCTACAAACCGAAGAATCTGTGCACAGATAATCTAGTTTACTGTAAATAGGTATATTTCCCTAAGTTAAACCATGTCATTTTGATAAAGGAAGAGTAAATTTTAAGTTCCCTTCTTAAGTATTGTATGATCAAAAGCTTGCCATCATACACTTTGGTTTTCAATTATGGATTTTCAGATTAAGCATAATCTCAGAATAAGATATCCCTTGTACAAGTGGCTACCTTAATACAGTAAATAATGGTTATAATCAACTCTTGTCATAAGTTGCTTTTAGTATAATTGTTTTATTAATCTGAGCCTTTTGTATATTACCACACATACAGTGTAGCAAAATCCACATTCATATTTAGATAGAAAAATTTTAATTTTTCCAGATATTAAGTTTAAAATATGGAGTATAGACGTTACATATGCATGATATTAGAAAAGTATGAGTGGTATGTAAGGCTGAAATGTCAATTATGAGACTCCTATTCAAAATAAAATGCTCACCTTTGAATGTTATAAATTCTTCTTGTTAAGCCCACGATTTGGAAAAGCATTTAAAATGATAAAATTTGGATTAAATAAAAATGGTAAATGATTACTCTAGCTACAATATGGTATTTTTTAACATCACTGAACAAAAATTTAAAACAGGATAATAATTTTATATAAGTTTAAAATTATTATCTTAATAAATCTTAGCCAACCATGAGGAAATATTTACAAATATAAAAAGCCAATGTAGACAAGCAGTTACACAAGCACATGAAATTTTCACTTCTTGATTAGATTTTGGAAGAAATATAACAAGAGAAATACAACCTTGGATTGCAGGCTTTTACAGAGGACAGTGTTGACAGATGATGTTAGAGGCCGTGTAATGAGCTCTGCGACTAGATATTTTACCTGTATTGCTGTGACCATCTTCAGGAGTAAAGTAAGTTTATGTTTATGTTGCTATCTTATACAGTAGGGATGGGCAATCTATGGCCCATGGGCTGTAAGCGGCCCAAGAACATTTTATGCATCCCACGGAGCTGTGATGAAAAAAATTTAACACAAATTCATAAAATTATGATAATAAAAACTTTAACTTGGAAATTTTCACCCTAAAATCCTCGTTAAAACTTTATTTTTATTAATGTGATACCTCAGAATCTCAGAATAACTTCGATTTAAACTCTAATCAGGCATGCCTAAGCATTGGTAACTTTCAATGTGGTCCGCCCAAGTATTCTCAACGACTGATGCTTTATAAAAGGTTGCCCTCCCCTATTATACAGAAATGGCTGCATTATGGCTATTGATCATCAATATGAGAACTCAGACAACATAAGATTATAGGGTGCAAAACTGATAGTGAGCAAGGAATGCAGAGGATCAGATCAACAACAAACAGCCAGAAGGTGAAAGGCACTGTCATGACACCCAATGGCCAGAAAGAAAAATGCATCAATTTGATGGTAAAAGGCCCAGACGATGCAATGGCCAAAGTTTAAGGAGACAGCTAATGCTAAATAAGACAGAAATGAAAACCACTACTCACTTTACTCCTTAAGAAGCCTGCTTCAACCCAAGCAAAATATCGAGTTGCACTGCTCACTAAATAACCATTCACAAAAACATCATGTCAAGAGAAATACAATTTGTATCTTTCTTGGTCAGATGAAGTAGTAACTTTCATGATTGTCAAATCTACAACTAATGAAATTTACTGGCCTATGATAATGATGTAATTATTAAAGAAAGGAGCAGCCAAAAAACCCACAGGAAATGTGTAGCTCAATTTTAAAGTATGAGAAAAACAATGGAGCAGTTTAAAAATAACACAACATATTTTTCAAAAATTTGAAATTCAAGATGGAGAAGAAATTGAATTAATAGTAAATTTAAATTGGTAAAAAATATAAATTAAAAAGCTTCGCATGATATGACTAGAACAAACAATTATGACTACGCACGGTAAATGAGTTAAGCCAACTCAGTATTTCGGAAGATGTATTCAGAAACAGCATCTTCAAGCACAGAAGTTGCAAAAATCTTTTCAACTAAATGATTCATTAGCCATAATTTAATAATGATATTTCTTCATTATTTCATACCTCATTTATCTGCGAGGAGATGCATTAATTTGCTATCATAAAAACAGTTGACAACATAACATGCGAATCAGAATCTCTTGAAAATCTCAATTGATTCAGTTCTTGTTTATGATAACTTCAGGACGTCATGCCATTTTCTTCATATGATGAAGGAATGTTTTCAAAGGCAAGATTAGCATCTTTTGTAGAAAGGATATCAATACTTATTACTGGTTCGACCATACGTGTCCCGACAGTTTTCTTAGTGGTCCTATTTCTCCTCATTCCTTCTGGTAAAGGGGCAATCATCGTTACACTATGGCCAGCAAGCATAGATTTAGCATTGGCTTCCAACTTGTTAGCTGAGGCAGAACAATTGGAATGTCGAATTCTAGAAAGAAAATGAAAGGGTTCAAATGAATACAACACAAAACATTCCCTTGCAAGTTAACTACGCATTATAAGGGAAGTAATCGAGTTGAATTGGAAAGGCTTAGTAGATAAAAATTTGATCTCAGCACTCACTTGTGCGTCTTGAGCGTGCTCGACTGATTGAACTCCCTGCCGCAGTCATCACACTTATAAGGCCGCTCCCCGGTGTGTATCCTCTCGTGGCGAATTATGTGCGACAGGTGGTAGAAGGCCTTCCCACAAGCACCACAAATGTAGGGTTTTTCCTTGGTGTGAGTTCTTGAAGTAGAAAGTATAAAAAAATAGGGTTAGTCAAGAAAAGATCCAAGCTCGTCAATTACTAGTTATGGTGCATAATTTAAATAAATCATTATTGTTTACATACAGTTAAATAAAATCACTTTAAAATTCAAGAGCTTTTTTGGGGTAAGTTCAACTTACCGTAAATGTATTTTTAAATCATACTTCTTATAGAATGTTTTCTTACATTCTGTGCAGGTATGAGGTCTTTCCTTGAAATGGTCCCTTTTTATGTGCTCCTATAATGTGATGAGATGAAATGATAAACAAAGGTATAACAGAATACTTAAATCAGAAAATGGAATCACATTCCATATGAAGTAGTAGCTAAAGTATGATCAATAAAGCCTTAATGAGTGAATCTGTCAACACTGTCACTCAAGTCTTTCAAGAACCTTTTATAAATGAGTACAGTGGAATCCCGATTTAATGTTTCTCCATTTAAGGTTTTCCCGCATTTAAGGTTGTTTTTTTGTGGGTCTGACCAAAGCTCCATATAAATAATGTATTATGTTACGTGATTTAGTGTTTCTCGATTTTGTGAATTGCCCGCATTTAAGGGACAAAATTCTCGTCCCTAGCTGGACATCACCTCGATTTAAGGTGCATTTACATTATGCGACACAACAATATATTATTTAGTGGAGTTGTAATGTAATAATTAACACTAACCATCAACCACACAATACATACCGGCATTGTTTCGTTAAATGAACTCAATATTTTGTTGTGCCATGTTTTGTCAATCTACCTTTAGTTCTTAAGTCAAGTTGCGGTGACATCATTACATGAACATGGATTTTTTTTACGCTTCGGTTCCAAAGCGCTTGCTCGCTAGCTTGACGTGTTAGCTAGTTGTGCCACTCGTGTGTACTAGGGCCATATTTACTGTGTTAATGCGAAAGGAAGACAAACCCCTAAAAAAGGGAAGGTTTATTCAGATCAATGCTTTTGTTACATCAAGGTTAGGCTATTCAAACTTCGTGTGTACCTACTCGTACGTCGCTGGAGCACTTCCCTACACCGCACAAGATAATCAATTATATTTGTGTATTTCGCATAAAGCGCCATAATGTAACAAATGTCCTTAAAATCTAATGACTACAAGGATGTGGGAAATTCCAACATCTGCTAGCGTTGTCATTTTGTGTGCAGCGTTATGCAAACTCAGCCGATTACATGTGCTGACATGTCTGCCAACACTCACTGCACTATTTCATTGCTGGATAAATTCGATTATTCGAAGCTCATTTAAATAATAGTAATCCCTCCATATTTGCGGGGTTAAGTTCCTAAAAAATGCTGTGAATATAGAAACTGTGAATATCATTATATATAGACATTTCTTACAGAGGAGGATATAACATACATATAACATACTAGTAGAAGGTGCTTGCATACTGCAAGCATTTCATCTCACCTTGAAAAATCACTTGCACTTTTTTAAGATTTTCATTTTTTCTAGTTGGTTTGGCACAAAATCCTACCTAAGAAAAATTTCGAATCTCCAGCTCTCCTGGAAGTGCCTAAACATTAGTATCCTCCTATATGTTATCATTATATATAGACGTTTCTTACAGAGGAGGATATAACATACTAGTAGAAGGTGCTTGCATACTGCAAGCAATTCATCTCACCTTAAAAAAATTCATTTTTCAGAGAGATATTTCATCATGGGAAATATTTAATTAATTCATAAGATTTCTCCTTGGGACCGGTTTTAGTTTTTTCATTATGGAATAATAATGGAGTTAAACAATCACTAATTTTTACAATTTTAGAAATATTATACTTTTCCCACATTGGGTTAATAATGCCACACATTTCTGCCAAATTTTAAATTCTTAGCACAATTAGAAGAGAAATAACATTTATCTAATTGTTTAAATTTAAATAATTTTTATCGGCCGCAATAAAAATTTATTGGATACAATGAAATGTTTATTCGTGTATATATACGAAACACTAAGTAATTTAAAAATTTCAGCTCCCTAACCCGCCGCATACTGTATAACCATTTACCTATTTGTTTAAATTTTAAGAATTTCTACTAGTAGATACTAAAAGTATATGGGAAAATTGGGGTTAGGGGAAAAACTTCTCTGTTTATATAGTAATGACATTTTAAAAACTTATCTATGGTAATTGTATGCATATCATTTCTTTTGAGATAAAATAATCCTTATTTGCTCGTATAATTCACGCACCCTTACTTCTCAACGTGGAGTTAACAAAATAGAATTAAAGAAGAGTGAAAGATAATTTTTTCTCTCTTCTCACATTTTTCTTGGCACTCTTTCCACTTCCTTTGCATTTTACAAACCCTGGCGGCTCCAATATCATCTGCCTTGTTACACATTTGCCATCTCCTGCAAGTCATTCAAGCATAGATTTTAATAAGTGGCTCATTCTTCTGTTTCAGATTTGCCAACTGGAATCTACAACGTTTATCGGAAATTTCCATTTTTTTATGCATTCCATCACGAAGTGCACGCATATAGGGGAGGTAATTTCCATCCGTCTGTCTGCATGTTTAAACTCGGGAATCGCTGGATTTACTTAGATTAAATTTGGTATTTGGGAGTTTTGATAAAATTTATCGATCGATTCCAATTTTGGTTAAAATCAGAGCATAATAACGACCACTTTACATGATGACCTACATGTATTTTACAATGTACTTTGCAAGCATCTCGTTAAATACTCATCTGAGCAAACAAAAGTTCAATAAAATAATTAAATACACAGTTTTGCTCAAATAACTTTTCTTGTAGAATGTAAGGTTTACAATACATTTAAAGCAAAGGAAATTAAAATTTTTATCTAATTATACGATTTTTGATGTTCTTTTGTTCATTCAAAAAAATATTAATGAAAAATTTTACAACTCGGGAACCGCTGGAGATATTTTAATGAAATCTGGTATTGGGG
Organism: Tanypteryx hageni; assembly: GCA_028673005.1. Classification (NCBI taxonomy): domain Eukaryota; kingdom Metazoa; phylum Arthropoda; class Insecta; order Odonata; family Petaluridae; genus Tanypteryx; species Tanypteryx hageni. The sequence continues at coordinate 39,543,819 of CM054117.1, forward strand.
AGTTTTACTAAAGATTTTCAGCCGATTCCAATTTTGGTTATAATTGGATTACAATAACAACCACTTTACATGAAGGCCTACATGTATTCTACAACGTGCCTCTTTTTCAACTTGGAAACTGCTGGACATATTATGATGAAATTTGTATTGGGAAGTTTTGCTAATATTTGATGACGGATTCCAATTTTGGATAAAATCGGACCATAATTACGACCACTTTAAATGAAAAACTACATGTAGCTTACAATGTATGTTTCAAATCGGGAACCGCAGGACATATTTCGATGAAATTTGGTATTGGGGAATTTTACTAAAATTTGTCGATCTCAAAGAACGCATTTGAAACAATGTGCACTCCGACATGGAGTCCTTTCCATACTTGTTTATTCCATATAAAAAGTCTGTAACTTGACAGGAATCTTACCTTTCAATTAATCTGTACTCTTAATATTTGTTTAAATTAACAATAATTTGATGTTAATAAACTGCTGTTTAATCTTTCAATTTTAGACTATCCCCATTTAAGGTATTACTCGATTTAAGGTACAAAAAACTTGTCCCCCGGGCAAACGTTAAATGGGGATTCCACTGTAGTTAATAATTTCACTGAAATTGCTGGACACTAACGCATTCATTTTGATGTGAATATGAAAACATTTACAATGGTATATTTGAAGGTGGTTAGCATTACAATTTAGCCTTACCCTTTACTATATTTAATACTGAAGCTTTGGAAGCATGCTTTGAATATTTATAACAGCAATTTCAATTTACTACAATACTGAAGTCAAAAACTAATTGCGCTCGATAAATTACCACTTCTTTGCTATAAACCATCCAAGCAAGAGTATACACAATGTCAGCATTACAATCTAACAATTTAATTTTTTAACATCATCTAAATTAACCAATGAAGCTTTGAAAGACCTGAATTTAATAAAAGTAAAAATTTAATGACAAGAACACAACTTTAAAACAATTAGAAACTATCTTATATGAGTAAGCTCTTCTTATTACCATTCCAATTTCTTCATAAACAAAATATTTTTGTAAGAGCTGTTTTAGATTTTATTACTATCAAGCATCAACCTCAAGTGGTTGTCTAAAGGTGGGCTCCTACTGGTGCATGCCGCAGCACGGCATGCCTCTGCATGGTTTTTTGACCCATTCACACTTGTGACTGCAGAGGCATGTTTTTTGCTACAGGAGGGTTCACGGCACTGTCTAAGCAGTGAAAACGGCACGAGTCACGTGGTGATGGAAGCAGGCAACTCCTGCAGAGTGTTACCAAAACTCTTCGACAACCATGGGCATGTGTGCAAGACCCACTTACATTGGGGCACACCGAAGCACGCCCTTGCATGGTAGCCGAAAATATTGTCTCCGTGCATACCACTGCAGAAAAGTTGCAGAGGTGTGCCACACTCTGGGTTTAGTGGGAGCAGGTTCATTTAATAACATGGAAAGAATATTTTCTGCCGCTCCACTGCATGCACCACTGGGAGCCTACCTTTATAAAACACTTACATTCGGCAATACTTTCACAAGTTTCAAATTGGAATTTTTAAGATCATACTAGATTTCAAACAATTAAATGAATCGTTCCATCCTTATTCTGACATTTTGTTAACTACCCATTCTATTCCAGACCTTTGCGATTACTACTTGACAAACATTCCAATGGATGCAAATATGTACGCAATCCAGATGTTAACAGGAAAATGTAAAACTTAACTGAAAAAATCACTGGAAATTCCGACTGTATATAACTTTTGTCTATCTATTGAAATTAATCTCATTGTTAATACCAAACTGACTAAATTATTGATACCACAACACTTAACAAATGAAACTACATACAACATTAAAAATAAAATAAAAAATTGATACTTTTCAATTTGCTAGTTAGCCTTAAAATTATATCCAAAACTTACTTGAACTTGGGAGCTAGTGGTATATTCCTTTGTGCAAAATCCACATGAAAACTTTGGAACAGGGCCAGTTTGATGGGAATTAGTCATGTGTTTGTTTAAAGTAGATTTCCATGCAAAAGACTGCCCACAGTGTTTGCATTGATAGCGTTGAAGATCCACAAAATGAATCCCTTTATATGAAAAAATAACTCAAAATAATAAAAATGTCACCAATTATAAGAAAAAAATTAGTCACACTATGGCAATTATCCAGGAAACCTCTAAAAAATACCGTATTTATCCAAGTACCACCAGCACATTTTTCAAAACTTTTCTTTAGAAAATCAGGGTGCGTGTCTTATTCGAGTATCTCATATCAGAGAAAATCTTGCTGTATGATACAGTACTAAATACGACGAAGGAGATGAAGATATATTTTTCATTAAATTATATTATTACTGAATGCATTGCACTATTTTATCTATGTTTTTATTATGTATTTTTTATTTTAGTTATGATAAACCTTGACTATATGCACATGAGCCACACCTTCCGGCCCACTGCAGATACCTCGGCACTACGCGCTTTGCATTCAGCCTCACTAGTTTTGATAAAACTTGTCGTTGAGTATTCGTTGTTTAATTGAATTGAGAATAATTGTGATAATTTACGATATAATTATTTATAATTTCAAACTGTGATCAAATAATCAAGTTACTATAACATCAAGTTATGCTAAATAGAACACAACACTACGTAATGTACTTATATGTGCGTGGAATAACTACGCTCCATATTTTGTCTTAATAACAAGTTCTGTGTCTTATAAGGGAGGATTTTTTTTACCGTGAGAACATATCTTGTATTATATAATGGAAGCTAATAGGATATTATGGCTTGATTAACGAAAAGTTTTTCAAGAACGTAACTCTTTCGTAAATCTCCCTGTACATTGCAACAATATGGGCAACTGCAGATAGAGGAATATATAATGCAAAAAGCTACTTGTAATAATATTATCTCTTATATTTGGGTTTATTAAATTGAAATTTTAATGATATTTGTTTTTTTAAATTTGTCTTCCCAAAAATTGGGGTGCGGGTCTTATTCGGGGGTGGGTGGTACTTGGATAAATATGATAATTCAAACATACTAAGTAAAAAACTAACTACAATGCTTTACATGTCACCATCATTCCCATAAATTCCTAAATACTAAAATATTCCAATTTTTAAATTTGTACCTAAGTAACTTGTACTAAGGACAAACAACATTCACCAATTAATTTGTATTTAATGACAACAGAAGGAAATTATATTACCTCATGTGACCAAAACATTACAATACACATAAAGATAGGTGATTTTACAATTTAAACTTTTATTTTCCTTCGACTTCCTATATTTTTATTGTTTACAAGTAAATTTTAGATCATTAAATACATAATTACTGTACCCATAAATAAATCAATCTCATGCTCATTTCAATTACAAAACTTTGTTTGGCAGTAATTCACTTCTTGTTGTAAAAAGAGTCAATTATTGGTGAACTGCCGCTAAGGATGGCGTTTTCATATCTGAAATGCTCAACCATTTTATTGATGCTGGAGTTAATTCCATCATGTATTGGATTAAAGCTATAAAAATTAATTTTAGAAACTTGGAGAAGAGTGGCAGAGTAAACTTTCACAATGCAACTTTTGTGGCCTGATTCAAAACTCACCCAAGTGCTGTTTGTAGTTGCTATTCTTCGAGAAAACCTTTCCACACTCTTTGCATTTAAATGTTTTGGTTGGGCCTTTGCTCTTTGGAGGTTCACAAGATAATTGTTCTGCAGAAACAATCTGAGCCACTGTGGTCTACAAAATATCAAGCAACAAATTAAATGGATTGGATTACAAAGTTATAACTTGAAGAAAAAGCAATTCAAATAACAAGAAACAAGATGTCTTTTTTAATTGATAAAGACAATAAAATCCTTCTGTTTCCATCAAAGTCATGCAAGTCAAAATTACTGACAAATCTCAATACTGCAGAGAGAATGTGTGAAAAAACATCTCATGCTGTATGTAGTCCAATAAATATTTCCTTGGTAGATTTTCTAAAATGTTCAGCTTAATTAAGAGGAAAAAATTAGGTGAAGAAAAGCTAAGACCAAAGAATAGATGAATCAGTATATGGAATAACATGAAATCACATTACTCTTCAATAAGAGAGCTCTTTAAGAACCTATAGGACATAATAAAAATGATTAAAATTGAAACCTTTTATGAAACTGAACAGCACAACAAAAACTTACTCAGAAGGACACTGATATTCTTGTTTTAAATCAGTAGCAGAATTTCAGCTAACCAGTTTGCACAGACATTTCATCGCATAATATAACTAATTTTCTCTTTCACAAAGGTATATAATAATGGTAATTTATAAAAATGGATTACTATACTTCCATCTTGCTATTCAAACTATTGGGAAATCTACCTCTATGCAAAATTATCATCAACATTCATACTTAAACTAAATTAATAAAAATGCAAATTTTCAGAACTCTGAAACGTACCTCCTTCTCATTAGAATTCTCTACAAGAAGACTCGTTGATTCTACAGTATTTATGCCATCATTTGAGGTAGCAGGTAAAGCCTCATGTGAGCCAGTATCACCAGATGTTTGGGAAACTTGTAGACCCCCACTCTTCCCTTCTTTTGGAACCATGACAGAACTTTCAAACTCTCCAACTGTCCCATGTAATCCACCATTCACACGAATATCATCCTTCTTGAAGAAGGAGTTTGGAGGAGGAAGAGTCACTTTTTTTACCTCAACCTCGTGGTGCAAATCAGGAGTCACATATATCACAATCTCAGATTCTTCTTGTGGATTCACAGTGATCCACTTTCCTTCAGGGTGGGGCTGTCTAGCCACACAACCTGAATCAACAATCCACCCATTCTGAATACCACCAGTCTGAATACTTTTCATTGCATTTCCTCCCTCTGGTGTTTTGCCCGAATCATTCATTTTCATAACTTCAGTTTGATCATCTTTTAGAGGAAACTTGACTTTCTCGAGAGTTTCAATTTCATCACCTGAACTTTTTCCCATACCTAAAATGAATGCCTGAGCTTTCGTTACACTTGGTTCTAGTTCTCCAGTTTCATGACCACCACCCATCATAACTGCATCATTTTCCGCTTCTCGTTGATCAACCACTCCATCCTTAACATCATCAGTCACTTCGCTTGTGATTCTTTTCAACAATTCACTGTAACTGTTCACGGTATCTTTCTTTAAGGATGCTTCATCCTTTTTACCACCTTTGTTATCTTCTGTTTCCATACATGAGTGAACTTTGAATTCATCAGCAGACTTGTACTCCTGAAAAACATAATTATACACACAAACAAAATCAAGGAAATGTATATTTATTTGATAGGAAAACATAACAAATAGTAATTAGAGATGAAATGTAAAATACAGTATTTACCCAAATCCAAGACAAGGTTTTTTTCCAAATTTCAGCTTGCGAAAATTGGGGGGTCTTAAATTCGAGGGCAAAGTCATGTACAAGTCAATACATCATGGTCAATTGATCGCGCATCAAATCATAGCGCTTCAATTCACGACACATCAATTTGATACACAATAAACTCATTCTCAATTCTTCGCTAGACAAATTTTTCGCAACAATTTCGTTGCGTGACAAATTCGTCATGAGACAAATTGGAAGACGAGACACTATGACAAATTTGTCGAGAGATGAATTGAGTTTGCCATGCAATGCATTGATGCACGATGAACTAACCTCGACGAATTGATGCGCGACAAAATGACTGCGACGAGTTTTCATAGAACCGTAGGAAGTATGGTAATGTGTTTCATCGATATTTTTTTAAACAAATGAAACAAGATAAAATAATTGTCTTTTTATTGCAAACTTACGATCCGGAATTCAATTAATAAAGTCTTAATTTAAAAAATACTTTTTAAAATTCTTTATTTTTAAGAAAAAATTTGTAACAAATCATTTCAATTAATGAATGAACTAGTATACCTATACTGAATAAGTGTGTTCGAAATATACACCAAACACAGTCACTGAGAAATTAGGTCAAAATCATTTTTTGTTTTGAGTCTGCTAAATGAGGGGTCATCTTAGATTTTGGGTAGTCTTGGAATCGTGTAAACATGTTAGCAATTTCTTGATTTAAAAAAATGCAGCAAAGAAGTTGTTTATAAATCAATTGAAATTTTAATTGAAGCTAATTTAACACTATTAAAAGGAAATTGTCTACATTAAATCTATAAAAAATACTACTAAATAAATTATTTAAACCAATAAAAATGTACAGTCCTGCTCAATGCCAAATAAATTAATGAAGTCAGGAGTTTAAGTATGATAGACAGACAAAATAGCTACTTCAAAGTCTGTCTTCTAACATAAGTAGGCTTCCAAGGGATACAGCCATTAAAATACTTTATGGCAAAAGTTTTCTTAATGAAATCCCTAAACACTCAGTTTATAAATCAGCTGGTAAACTAAAGTGAGACTAAAGAAAAATGGATAACTCTGTTCCTATGCTATAATGAGTGATAACACATGGGTTTTCTGACAAGCAAATCAATTGTATGCAGCAGAAATAGTGCACTCAAAAAAGTGAGTAATTAAACCAGCTGGGAAGGCCATGGTAGCTGAGTTCTAGGAAAGGAGAGGTTTATTACTGCTGGAATTCATACTGCAAAAATCAAAAACGCTAGGTAATCCCATCCAACTATAAAATAAGACCTGTGTGAAACTATCAAATAAAAACAATGAGACTAATTCCTGCCCACATTGTTACCATCTGAATTATGCATGCATTAATGTTCTCTGAACAGGTTAGAGGTACATTCCCATGAGAGTGGTGTGGGAGGAGAGAATGGCTCTATAAACTCAGGCCATTTCAATGAAATCGGCAAACAAAGAAGATATAGTAAATGACTGTAGTAATATGCACCTCGTATATCTCTATCTTTCACTATTAAAATTTTCAGCCTCTATTGGCGTCCTTGAAGAATAATTTTTTGAAATTGAGTTATGAATTTCAAACCGCCTCCTTTAATAATTTCTAGATATGCCACTGATCTGCTTAGCACACAGCATTAGTCCAACCTTACTATGCTGAATACTTGAGGTTCCCCACATGCTTGATGGAATCTCTACGCTCAATCAGTATATAAAATTTATTTAGCAATGTTACTTTTAAAGATTAAAGTGGAAACATTCATCCCTTCTGCATCTGAATGTACTATTTTATAAAATTCATGAATTCATCAAAAAGTGCCAACTATATATAGAACAATGAAATATATTTAAATTATTAATGGTGTACAATATACAAAAATGTCCAAAACAATGTTGAGTTATTTTTTGGTACAGTATACTTACATTCCCACAGCAGTTACAGTGGAAATTAGTCTCTTTCTGGTGCTTTGATTCATGATCCTTTAACATAGCGGAAAATGGAAAATCTTCCCCACAGACATTACAATAATACCGTCTATTCTGACCAATAAACTTCACATCCTAAAAGAATAAATTATGCCTTATTAGAACAATGGGCAAGAATGCAGAAATCTGATAAACAAACATCAAATTTGTTTTACTATAGATTTAATTTAACAAGCTGAATAAAATCACATTCAATTCTATAGCATCGAAATTCACATTAAACAATAAACTGACTTGTTATTTTTTAATCTACACTTAATTCTACAGAAGTTGAAACAAACTTAACAAATTCTTGAATGTGAATAGCAATGACAAATGAGGATTACTTTGATGAATGTATATTTAGGTCAAAATAAATTGAAATTACAGAAAAAGGCAAATTGTTGAAAACAAATTGTTACTCTTCTATTTAAGAAAAAAGAAATAATTTTTCTGATAGAAAATTTATTTAAAAAATAATTTGATCGATGCAAACTTTTGTGTACATCTATGTGCTTTGATACATAAAACGTTCAAACTTGGAAAAATATTCTTTTTCATTTAAAATCAAGAAAAAAGTTTTAAAAATTGCAGAAAAAATAAACGTATAATTTGAACTTTTAACCTGCCCCTTCTCTACTTGCAATGGAATAGGCCTTTCCCCTATTTTTATGACAATGTTTGAAATATCTTTTCTGAGTGACTAAGATCTTTGTGATGTGATGTGGATTTTTTTCATCAGAGCATTGTGACAACAGACTTGCTCTAACTGATGTGCTGTATTTTAGAAATTTGTTGGGTTTGTAACTACTTCATCTGCATGTACAAGTTTTTGCATATAATGATAATAAAATAATGTATTAACTTAAAATTAATATTAATTCGAATTAGAATACATTTTTCGCCCAAGAGCTATGTATGCATTCAGGATGTTTTAATGTTGAAAACCAAATCCAGTCATGAGGGGGCATACTTGGGGTCATCTAATTCCATTCATTACAGGTTAATGATGAACCTACCTCTTCTTGGTTGGTCACAGCAGATTCTGCATGCATAGATCTCATGTGCTTCTTGAGCAGGATATTCGACTTGAACTGCTTATGGCATGAGGTGCAAATGAATTCTCGACTTGTGTTGTGAGAATCTTTGTGGTGCTGCAATGCATTCACCTGGCTAAATCTTCGACCACACACATTACAAGGGTAAGGCTTAATTCCTGAAAATGTAATGTAGGATTTAAGTCAACATGAACAGAAACTTTCTGAAAGAGTTATATGAAGTTTATGGTGATTTTTTCATCATTTTAGGCAATATACGTTTAATGTCGCTATCTTAAATTTTGATGGGAAAAAGTGCAGGTATTACAGAAATGAGTATGATATTATATAATTCTTATACTTTTATTATGACTGAAACATCGAGTTTAAAGAAATTACATTTTAAACTCCAACTTTCTAAATATATTGTCTGACTCCAGAATCCTCAATAAGCATGAGATCATTAAAATGGTAAAAAGACTTACCTGTATGTACTCGAATGTGGCGAATTAAATTTGACACATGGTTGAACTGTTTTCCACATGTTTCACAAATGGATTTATTAATTCCCAAGTGAATGTTGACATGAGTCCTTAAATCTGACCTTTTGAAGAAACCCTGTATTAACAGAAATTTCCTAAAAGTTATCAGCATATCAATAATAAACCAACCTTTTGGTTTAAATTAAAAACCATGTATGCACCATAAAGCTACTTAAATTCAATAAAGGTAGGTATACATGAATGAAATTGTTATAATGGTTTTGTCAATGATTATTTTAATGGTACCACATTTATGTTTAATGGAAACAGTGCCTCCTTTTGACTACTACCACCACTGTTAATGCTATTTTTATGAATAATTTTAAAGTATATTCAGAAAAGCATCCAAGGGAGGCAATGAAGAAGTTATAGATCCAAATCATTTTTTAAACAAAAAAGTTAAAATTGACAAACAATGCAGTCATTATCAGTGACGAATCACCAGTAATTCATTCAAAAACCTGCTTTTCCCAAACGTTTTACGATTATCAGAGAAATCCTGTCTATTTGACTTTTGCCATAATATAAACTGGATATTTTCTTTTGAATGAAACAATGGAACAAAATGATTTCTTACTTGTAGTCTAACAATATATTAGGATTACTTCCATGAAAACAATTTTACCAAAAATTAACTTACACATTTTCATAATCATTTTCCTAAATCATCTAATGGAAGTAAAAAGTTTTATAAAAATATTCAACTAAAAATACTGACTGGAGGAACAACAGAATATTAAGACCAAGGACTAAAAAAAATGAAAAAATTATCAATAGATAACCTTTGAGCAAATGAGACAGCGATGAGGTTTCTCCCCTGCATGTATTCGTCGCTCGTGGTACCGTAACTGCGAAGCCCTATCAAAACGGTTCCCACACACAGAACAAGGATATGGCCTCATGTTGAGGTGAGAGCGAGATTCATGCCTACGAAGCTGCGAGTGTGATTTGAATATTTCTCCGCAAAGATGACAATTCCAATCCCTCTCCCCACTGTGAGTGTGAAGATGGCCATAATACTGAGCTGCACGGGGATATGCATTTCCACAAAGGTCACACATATAGAGACCATCTTCCTCAACCTCCTCTTTTTCATCCTTTTTATGCTCCTGAAAAAAATTGATATGTTTTTAAATGAGCAGTAATACAAATAAAGCCTTGCGGTATCATTAAATTTTCAAGGTTAAATTTTTGGATGAGACAATGCATACTTCATCAGTTGAGCCAGGACTTTTCTTTTCCTCATTTTCCTTCTTTTCACTAGTTTCATCTTCTTGGCTGGCATCTGGATTTTGCTTGCTTGATTTTGGATCAGGTTTCTTCTTCTTAGGACGTTCAACTCTAGGGACCATAGCTTCTAACACCTAAAAATAAGGTAGATTACCTATGTAACTTGTTAAGATATCAAAGGAGATTAACAAAAAATATATTTAAAATAATTTCTTCAAAATTAACGGGTGAATTTAATCTATGACATTAAGGTGATCTGCACTGATCAAGACAAAAAGAATCTCATTTGAATAATGACAATTTTAGAAAAGATGCAGACCCTGGCTTCTAGTGCTAGTTGGCAAGCAAATTTGTTGTTTTAGCAATTTCTGAAATATAACTAGATATATGCTACTGTCCTATCAATTTGATAATTCTTTGAAAAAGGATAAATTTTCCTCTTCTTACGTATGTTATGTTCAACTTCTCTTTTAACATGACAAATGTGAGCCAACTTCTTTAACGTACACATTAATAAGAAAATTTTTGTCGTATATAAAAGTATTTTACTACACTAATACATTACTACAGTGCCACAAAATGATGAACAATTATGAATGTGCTTCCCTTGTAAGCCTTTACATTTTATGTTTATACTTCAAAGTAAAATAAGATTGACATTTTATTAAGCAAAAGCTATAAATAATCCTCCCAAGTAAAACAAGGTTCAGTAATGAAAAAAATAACTCCACTTATGAAATTTACAGAAGTATACACTGTTTATTGAAAAATAAGTCGAATGGATTATCAATCAGAGGGACACTTCATAGTCATCTTGAAATCTGAAATTTAAAACCTTCTGTTTTTATAAAAACACATCACCAAATGGAAAGTACGATTAATATAAAATATTTACCTGCAGCTTATCTTCAATATGTACTTCTGGTCCAATCACTCTAGCTGTCTTTCTATGATCAACTACATTGCGTTTTTTCGGCTGAGCTTTTTCTTTTTTCACAGTGGCTGGTTTCTTACTTTCTGGAATGCTTATTAGTGACACTGTTGCATTATCAGGTAAAATAGATGCTTCATTATTAACTTCACCAGACATCATGTAGTTTCCTTCTCCCCCACTCATGTGTAGTACGATTTGCTGCTGTTGCTGGGATGGCTGAATGTTTAATCCTGTAAGCATGTCCACCTCATTTTGGGGTTGCAAGGTAACTCCATCATGAAGATTTGTTTCCCCTGAGCCATTATCGACTGTATAAGTGAGATACAGCACCTGAATTAACAAAAAATGGATTATTACTTCAAGAAAACCCATTTCACCATTCATGAAATTGACAAATTTATGTTTCCACTAAGTGGATTTATATCTCCATTGTAATAACTTTGTTAACTTCATACAAGATTTCTCTCAAGAATGATTATGTATGAGAGAATGTTAATTCTCATATTTGGCCTTCTACTTTCCGAGAAGTTATTACATAATTAACTAATATAAAAGATAACTTATAAATATATTATAATGTACCTGTCCATCTTCTGTTTGAAATGTAGCACTTGCACCATCCACAAAATCAATATTGCCTATATCAGAGAGGGTTACAGGCACTGCTTGTCCTTCCCCCAGGGCTTGACCTAAATCATCCACCAAAGTAACAATCTGCTCCCCAGGTGCTCCCAAAGATTCTAAAGGATCCTGAAAGAAAATATTTTCTTATATGTAATCCACATAGTTAATGATGCACAACAAAAACAATGAAGATACTGACTGATGATGCTACACAAAATAAGTCTTGAGATAAACTACGAAATGACAAAAAATTATTTGAATGAGAGAAGTTTAAGCATCTAGAATTTTTGGCTTTGTTCACTCCTGACTGCCAGAAATCATTAGCTATTATTTCAAGTGAATATAAATGCGTTAAAACCAAAAAAATTAAAACGTCTTCATCATGAAAATATGCTAAATGGTGACTAAGTTCTGTAACACCTCATTCTTATGTTTTTTGTTAAATAAAAAAAGCATTTTTTTTGTGCACAAGCCTAGTAAAATGAGGAAGTACAAGCAAAATAAATAAGTAATATTATTGTAAATAAAAGTAGTAGAGAAATGATTAATATTAATTTATCAATGAGTAAAAACTTGACTTTGCATCATCAATAAGTAAAAAATAAGAAAAATTAAATTCACACTGTAACATCTTTTAACGCATATAAAGTAAATTTGACTCCCACACAACAACTTGGGTTTAATAAGACAGATATTAAAATAATGCAGAATGTAGTTTGCTTAGGACGTGTACTAGTATATATTAATTTACGGAGAAACACGAAATGGAGATTATTAGGAGCAGGAATCCAGCAAATTTAAGATTTGACATTGAAACTAAAAATTGTATTACAATGACATGTCTATGACCGCAAGATATTCCAACTTTAGTACTTGAAACGGTAACACATTTGATTTTTCACAGGAAATTCGGCTGGCGTGAATGATGAAAAGTTTATGTATCTAACTAACTTTTCGAATTTTATACAAAAAAGACATTTTTCAGTTACAATGGAATCATTCATTTAGCTCCAGATTTACTTCATTAAATGTAATTAGTGAGGATGATATACAAATATCAAGAGAGTTTAGGCATTGCCCAACTGTCACTGACTATTACGTTTTTCAAACAAAAGGTATTATATCTCAATCAAGAGGGTAAATGACATGAATTCTAATCCACAGAATCAAGGGGGTTACTGAGCATATTACACGTCAACTATGAATCATTAATCGCAAATTATCTAGGAAAATATACTTATTTTAATACAAAGGATTCTTACCACACCGGGAAATGACAGCGGCATATCTTCATTGAGGGAAAGCATCTGTCCACAAGACTGCGGATTAGACTGCACATAGATTACCATTGGTTGGGATGGTTGTCCATCCGTAGGTACCATAGATTCCAGCACCGTCATCGTATTTGAGTCTAACACTCCGGTACTTAAAGATTCAGGACCCTCTAAGTTCATTTTATTTCGTTCTGAAGGCTTCTGTAGTGGATTATAAAAAGCACAGAAAAATTCTTGATGTGCGTTTTTCAAACATCATGTCATGCCTTTGGTTGTAGTCTTTCACATAAGTTTGAATAATTTACATGTATAATTTAATTTATAAATTATCATTTCGATATGAAAAACATGCATATTATTTTATAGAAAAAATTTGCATGTAATGAAGAACTTTCGAGCTAATGCTGCACTTTAGTATAATACAGATTTATATTGAAACACACGATAAATGTTTTCATCAGCTGTCAACTTAGAAAACCACTTCAAAAATATTTCAAAAATCAACATTCAAGATAAGAACGAAACGTAATGAGCAGACAATAAGAGAGGGAGAGAGTCTACTCATCTATAAAAGAACCTCTAGCCAACTCCTCGGTAAAACACAAAATATTTGACAGAAATACACCATTCTTTGAACTCGTTACTGATTTATTTCTCGCCAAATCAAATTCTATTCTTCGTATCTAGTTCCAAAACTACAGTTACTGGACTCTAAACATGAAAACATTACCTCACCATTAAAAAATGTCAGCCATTTTGAAAGCGTTACTATTTCAGGCTGAGAACCAATTGGTACCCATACCGCAAAAAGCGCGCTTTACGAGCTTCATTTGAATTACTTGGCGGCAACGCGGCAATTGGTTTTGTCTTTCGACAATATCGCTGCGAAATTTTCAAATACCAACTGTTTTGAAACGCAACACAACAATTTTTTTAATTCCACCCTTTATAGAAGTGTACCAAGGTAATATATTATAAAGGGTGTTCACAAAGATATACTCCAATTTCTACATTAATTATTAATGATATATACTATTTACTTTCACATAAGTAAAAAATGGCAATTTTTAAAATTTGGTATGTACTTTGTGATCCAAAACTTAAGCCAAAGTTTCATATTATGTCTTTATAGCAGCTGTAATTGCTTTATATCTTGAACCGAGTATTATACCTTGAAAGATCATTTTTAAGGTATTCTCTGGGATTCAGATCTGGATAAGTGGTTATGAAGTTAACTTTAGAAGATCCTATCATGGTGAAGCTTAGTCGGAAAATCCAATATCGTATTGACTATTTTATTCTATACTATTTTTAGAAACTTGTGCACAGAACAGCATTCATTCGACAAACTCCCGCACCTTCCACTCCCATTGACATTATAAACAATTCTGTATCATCTTCCTTAGCCCTATGTTAGATAACAAAGGTGAAATACTCCTTTAGCCAAAACAACTCGAGGGCTACAAAACCCAATGCATTTCGCCCACAAGGTGGGCATCGTCAGGGGTAAAACCTGTTTCAACAGTGACTGAAAGCCAACTGCAGTTGGCTTCCAGTCACTGTTGAAACAGGTTTTACCCCTGACGATGCCCACCTTGTGGGCGAAATGCATTGGGTTTTGTAGCCCTCGAGTTGTTTTGGCTAAAGGAGTATTTCACCTTTGTTAGTTTTGGCCAAAGTTATTGAGCTACTATCAATTCTCTGTTAGATAAACACGTATCAAAATATGTCCCCCATATTCTTTTGTCCAATGCAATTTTTATTTCAGTTTTGGTTCGTGTATCCACTTAAACATTTTCAAACTTTATTTTCTTTATTTAAATCTTTAATGTGTAACAGTTAAATGAGAAAATTATCATTAGCACCTTGTCGTAAACATCTCATACAATGAGAAGATTAATAATATTTTAAAATAAAATCTTTTAAAAATATCACTGAAGGACTTGCCTAACAGTAAAACTTATTTGTATTTAATGCAGGGGCATGACTTCTATGGGTATGTTGTAAGGACAGCCAAATAACTGATTTGCCATTTGCTTGTAAAGCACATTACATTTTACAATTTTAAATACATTTTTAAAAAAACATGCTTTCATTTTTTAAATGTATTCCATATTTGCTATAGACATCTATGTACCAGAAATTTGTATTTTTGTGCAATAGCAGCGCAGGGACAATGGGGGCATTACCCCAACCTAAACCTGTAAGAACGGACCGAAGATCAGAATAAAGTTTTGTTATCATGGTTGTCACATTTGTTCTTCCAAATGAAATATAGCTAAAACAACCTTGACATAGTCTTTTGATTCAAAAGTGGCCACAAAGAGATATGCCCACAGGTACCCATGATTATGTTTTCTGTTCCATTTAATTATTGAACATTTTCTAGGGAAAACATACCAGCATTTCACTTTAACATATAGTCCAGCTTCTCAAATTCACCATTCCAAAATGTATAGTGCAAAACTGCATGTTCTGGTTGTAGCAGTCTCATTCTCTGAAAAATATCCTTTACCTCTTTCATCTCATTCACCCATAACCTTATACTTCCAACAATGCTGCTTGTTCTACCAATGCTTGACAATTCGGAAAAAATATAATTTTTTAAGCACAGTAAGTGATAAATCATATTTTTTGCTGCCTCAGTGGTTGAACATCCACCTGCCAAGTTGAAGACCAGAGTTTAATTTCTGATCAAGACAACTTTTCTCCCACTTTCTATCAACTTGTTATCTTTACTATTTAATATATTCTTATAAAATATTGATAACTTTAACAGTACAGCATTTGGTGCATCTAGTTACATAACTGAATCTTCAATGGCCCTAGGGCAAGAATTTCATTCAATTTCCTTCACAGAAAAGGTTTTAAAAAATCAAGAAGCAATGTGGGGTTGGTGAGGATTAAGTATACTCTATTGATTGAAAAAGGGATTCACTGCAGTAGAAATGCAATGGAAGCTTTTCTGATCTAGTCCTTCAGCTGTATAGCTCAAGGAAAATAATGTAGGGACAATAACATTTATTTGGGGAGATATCCTTTACACCAGTCACGTCTAACTTGTAGATGCTTCAGGGCTGCATTAAGATGTTTTTTTTATGAGCCAGAGATGGAAAAAGACTTTCTATAGATAGGACATCTGTATTGCAAAAGAAAAAATTTAGAAACCATTCCATTGCCTCATCACAAAAATATTTATATAAAATTTCAAACAATTCAGCTGAGAAAAATCTCATTTGAGGCACCCTATGGCACAGAAGGGGCTGCCAGTTTGCTTCAAGTTATGTAAAATAAAAAATATGTATATGTAAAATAAAAAAATCAATTCATAGATACGCATAAACTACTGCTTTACATTACAAGATTGTAATGAGCCAAGCTAAATTATTTGCTAATTTAATTTGTACTAAGACAATCTTTTCCCAAAATACTCTTGGAAAATATATCAGACATTATACTAATAAATATGTACTCAAATTATTATTAACAAAAAACTCAAATTTACTTGGATATGTTTAATTCAAGCTTTGCCTGCTTAGGAAATTTCCTATAAGAAGGGCCATGTGCATCCCATTTACATCCCAATGAAGCATGTAAATACAGGCAGACCCTGCTTTCCATTCATGTTAGTTCCTAATTGACAAAATTAATTGAGTCAGGTGTGACTTTGTGGAAGTAGGTAATGTTATGCATATTAAATACACAGTACCTTCCCACAATTTTTTATATTTTCCAAGTAGTTTTGCACGTGATACTGCATCATCTGGCAGGGAGGAATGGTGAATGGGTTTTAAAGAAAATCCAGGGGTGGATGGGGCAAGATAAGACTGTAATTGGAAGGGTCAAATGGAGTGAGGAAGAAAGGCTGGGAAAACCAAAGTTAAAATTAAACAGTTTCCGACAAAAGAGTTGTACAGAATGGGTTCCACAGCAGTAGGTGAAGTGTGGAGAGATACTGCAGCAGGACATGCAGGGAGTAGGGGGAGGGAAAGAAGTATGAAAGCATATATAGTGGGCTGGGAAAGCACCCAATTGCCGAGTTAATGGCCAAGTCCAGAGGGAGGGGGAGGAGAGACGGGCTTTAGGAAGGGACAAGGTAATGGAGAGCAAAGGTGAAATTTTGGGAAAAACATATTCATTCACTAGATTGTCACATTTTGAGGAGTTAAAAATTTCTAATTGTTCCATTGTCTAATTTCCATCCTTTGGTTAACACGTAAAATCTCGGGTACAAATTCACTTGTGACGATTGTAGATGTAGGATCTTCGTTCTTGAAGCATCTCTTATGTTCTTCGACACGTATGCCAAAGCTTCTCCCTGTTTGGCCGATATAGATAGCGTTACAATCACTACACTTCATTTAGTACATTCCCAACTTTGACAAATATAATTTTGTCTCTGGAATTAAGTATGGTAGCTAGTGTTTTCGGAGGATAAAAAGCTGCTTTAAAGGTAAGGAAAATTATTGGAAAGTTTGTTAGATAAATGACCCACGAACCCAGTTCCCTTAAAACAGCTTTTTATCCCCCAAAAACACTAGCTATGGTACTTAATAATTCCAGGCAAAATAAATAATTTGTCAAAGTCAGGAGAGTACAAATAAATTCAAATGTATTTTCATTGTCTTAACAAAATTCATTATGACAGTTTAAGTTTATGATTTGATCTAACAACAATGTTTTTTAAATGTGTTATTGAAATATGAATTGATTGCATATGTAGTAATCATGTTTTGTCTAATCCTTTGTATGCTTATTTTATAATCTTTTAAAATAGGTATTTACATGAATTTTTGAGTAGTGTCCTTGGTCAGGAATGAAATCTCTCATTTTAACATTGTCTATGGAAAATAGTGATCTGCTTTTCGTCGTGGTTTCCAGGAACGTAACCTGACATAAAAGTGAGGACTGCCTATATTATATTTATTCATGTATATAACAATGTTCTCAAACATCTACATCAAGGAAATACTCCAGTTACATTCTATTTCTAAGCATAATATCAAGATGGAAACACCAAAATTCACTAAGTGGAAAAATAGCCAACTAAAGGGAGATAACTTACCTGAAAGAAAAACTTGAAGTTTTAAGGGTTAATACCACGGTAAAAAAAACTAAAGCCAAGAAGAAATTCTGGAAAGCAGAAGAAAAACTCAGTTTTGACTGGATATGCAACCAGGATTTTCCACTTGATGAGCAGGTATTCTACCACTGAACTACAGAGGCAGACTGATCCATCTGTTTCAGAATGAGATATTTCTCTCATATTAGCATCAGCATTTTTCTCCTACTTCCCAGAATTTCTTCTAGTCCAGCATGTTTGTATGCATAGAATATAACAAACACTTTCCTTAGTGTTTAAGATAACAAAAATGATACTCTTTTCCTGTTATTTTTAATAGATTGTATTCAATTAGTACAAAGCATTCATTTAGCAAGTTTTAAATAATCACTGGGCATCGTGCACCAACACGTTTCTTCATCAATGGGATCTTTTATCTCAAAGTAGTGGTGAAGGAATTAAAATAAAATTAGCAGTTTTTGAAAAGGTTAAATGAAGCACAAATTATAAAAATTTCCATGATAACATGGTGCAGTTGTTTTTGTGCTGAGCCAGTATAAAATAAACATCAAGTAAGAGATTCAGCCCTTCAGTGACGACATACCAGCACGCATGATTTCATCAACCAGCAATAAATTGCTAGCTATTACAGTGCTGAAAAGAGTAGAAAATCAGATTAAAAAATGTGACCACATATGGTATTCCTACAAAACATCTTGTTTTATAAGAATGGTTTAATTTGTAAACATTTTCCTTATCTATTTCAACATATGAAAAATCCCAGATTTTATTCTTGAAAGAATGTTATTATAAGGAACAAATTCCATGTTAATCACAATATATGAGGAAATGTTAAGTTAAACAATAGACAAATTTAAAAACTTGGATTCTATGGAGTTCATGTCTTATTCCTTATGCTAATATTACACCTTTGTACAAGTTCTGAAGAAAAAAATGTTTTGATAGCCATTTTACTGATTAATATTTAGCTGACATAATTTCTCAAAAAATTTATATAATCAATCCAATTACTAGCTTTCTTTAAATCATGATAATAAGTTACCCCCATAAAGACATACCATGAGTTGATAATCTGCTTCTTAACAATATAATTGTCAAATATTCCAGCATCAGCAGGGATCAAAGGCTCTCCAGTCATAACATCAATTCCAACAAGAGCACCACTGCTACGAGCCTCCTCATTCAACTTCACAAGTGTGTCTTGACAGTCAAAACCAGAGTTTGAAGCTGTAACCAAACAAAGTAAAATGAGCTAACATTTATGAAGAATTGCCCCATACATAAGGTAAAAAACTTGACCTATAGAAGAAAGTGGTTAATTATTCAGAACTTGAATACTAACCAAGAGTTTTTGGAATGACGAGCAATGCTTCAGCATAGGCTTGAATTCCTAAACGTGCTTTCCCTTTCACTTCATCTCTATATTTTTGTAATGCTAAGTTAGCTGCCACCTCAAATGCTCCTGCTCCAGGCACTACACATCCTGAAAGAAATCATCAGACATGTAATTGCTTCTTAAAAGACCTTACTTGATATTTTTTATCAGACAAGGCAAAAGGCTTTAAAATTTATTCAGATTATTTCACTCCTGAAAAAAATGAAAGCAATCCATCATTACCAGCAAAAAACAGAGTAATGCAGACTAAAAATTTTAAGACAATTGCACAATTTGAAAACAAAAAATTAATATTCCCATTGATAACTATCCAAAATCCACATAATGAAGTGATCAAGCTTAGGGCTAATACCAACCATCATCAATAGCATTCTTGATGGCCCTCAGACCATCTCTAATTGCATCTTTCACTTGAACAAGTGTATACTTATTTGCTCCCTTGATAAGTATTGTCACACTCTGGGGGAATTTGCACTCTTCAACAAAGGTAAATTTATTCTCTCCCTGAAAAAATACAAGCAAAAACACAAGGAATCAATCATTATGCATTAGTTGCTTTCAATAATATAGGGTCTACATGAAAACTTCAATGCATCCCAGAGGAAAATTGTACTGTGACAATATAAGCTTATTGTTTGGCAGTAAGCGAAAACAAGGAAAAGTATGCTCCATAAATGGAATAAACAGTGTTTTCAATGGTGTTCCTACTGGGATTCACGTACACAATGGCATCAAAAGATTGGGCGGTTCTCAAATTCTTAACACAAACAATAAGTCATAACTACGTGCTCTAAAGATTTTGGTGACAAATGTTGTACTCTATCTGAATAGTTTTTTAAATCTATACCACACATATAAGAGCTTGGGAGAAAAAAAGGCTTTTTAACTGTTATTTGCCAATGAACCTGTCATAAGATGGAACACTAGTGTTGATGATGATTTGCCAATTTATGTGGTCTCAGACTTTTTTGGCAAATGTTATGGTCTATCCGAATAATTTTTTTAATTGATACCTTAATGATCTTATAAGAGATAGGGACTGTTTCACACACTTAGGAGAAACGATGCAAATTTTGCCTATTCACAAACCATAATTATCAGGAGACAAGTTGCAACTTATTCTGCTTATCTTATAGATTTAAATACTGTCAATAAGGTTCTTCCCTATTATTACCTTATGTTCAGTTTCCTCCCCCTTAACATGCCGTTACATGTATTTTTTTCATTCAACTCAAATTAAAACACCATTTTATATAATCAGGGGCACAACTTAGGGGATGTAGTGCATGGGGAGCCCAAAAAAAGAAGACTCACTAAATTGTATGAACAAGAAGTCGAAGAATATTAATATAAAACTAAAAGAAATTTATTGAGGCCTTTGTGAGGAACTTCTCTCGCTAGCAAAAAACAGTTTTGAAAGATGAGATTGAAAACTGTAGGAGCATTAACCAGTCAACTGGGTATGCCATATATATTAGCCATGGCTCTTCTCACCCATGGTGGATATGCCGTATATATTCGTCAACTGATTTTCATACCCATTCACTATGGGTATGCCAAAATAATTTGTCGTGTGGCTTGTATATCACGTAGCAGTATCCTCGTAGTTTACTTTCCCGCCGATAGATGGGATATACCTCCTCATGTCGAAAAAATCAAAGGGTCTTACGGAAGGCCTGCATCTGTCATGTGGGGTTGCCTATTATCGCCCCTACACAGGTGAAAGTAGGAATTTTTATATTTTTTCGCACACACATTATGTTTACAGTCAGGATCGCATTCCCTTTACCTCCTGTGGGATCCCAAAAGTAATAAAACCTCCTCCAAGTATCATTTAACGGCACAATTTGAAAAACAGATGTTAAAAGAAAAGTAGAATCATTCTTAGTACGGAAATCTAACCAGTGTTCTGTTGCAAGGCTCAGTTTTACTTGAAGTGTGTGCGTCACTGTTATTACAAAGGGTGAATTTCATTTTATGTAGTAATATAGTGGTTGAGACTGATTTTTTTGGAGGGTGCACAATGTTGCTCCAGTGAATATACGTTTTCCATTTATTTAGGATTTTATCATTTTATTTTATCAAACAAATGTTTATTTGCTATTTTTATAAATTTGCTCGATTTTTATCCTTTTGAAATTGTTTATTTTATGAATTTTAATATGATTTATATCAGTAAAACATATTTCATGACTAGAATATTTCATTATGATCTTTTGTTAATTTATAAAGAAAAATTATTTTTCCATAATGTTTATGATTTTGACATGTATGCCCATTAGTAGAGTGAAGTATTTACCACTTCTTTCAGTAGAATACTCGGAAGTACACACAATGAAAACTGATCAGTTGGCAGAGACATTTTCAAATTGAAAAGCCGAAGAAAAAAATTAAAGTCCTATAAAAGCAGTTTTATAAAGATATTTTTACATAGTTGGGGCCCACAAAATTTTTACTTGCATAGGAGCCCCAAAATCGTAGTTATGTCCCTGTCTATAATAAAAAAATCATAAAAAAAACATGAAAATATGATTAAGAACATGGAATACTATAATTGATAAGCCTGAAACATCATGCAGTTCATTAACAGCAATGGGGGGAAAAAATATGGATGACTTATTACATGAAAAATCAATATTTGAAACTTCCCTCTATATTATTTCCTTCGCGTTGTAAATATTATATCATATACAGACACTGATTTAGTATATAATCCATATTCCAAATGAACACTCAAATAAAACAGTAATGTAACAAATGAGAAATCAAGTTGAGTGTTACAACTTCAGGAATGTTACATATTTAATCTGCTAAGAAATCACTCCTCTAACCTAGTCCTGCATAGCAACACTAGCTGAATTATATTTATAGCTAGATCATTTTCATTTTTAAGAACCAAAGTAATGGTTCAAATTAATAAATTCAACTAAATTAAAAACTTCAACTCATGACCATGGAGCTAATCAAAAGATTCCTTGACGACTTTCTCATAAAAATGTATGTCATGTAGTAGTGAAAATTAGTGTGAAGAAAACTTTTATAGGAAATTATATAAAGGTTGGAAGAAAGTGGTCAAATAAATCAAATTCAAGCCAAAATTCAGGTCCAAGCTAAATCAATATATAATGCTCAAAGCATCCTTTTTGCCATAGTTTTCACTTAAATAGTCACACCTTGAATTACTTGTTCTAATCCACAAGGTTATAACCGAGTCTTAGTGATTATTAGCATAGATTACCACAATTCCAACATTTTTTATCAAAACAAATATTGTTTTTATTATTGGACTTACCAGCACATGCTCATATACAAGTCCTGCATAGCCCAAATGACTCTCATCAATGTCATCCACACTATTAAGAGCTGCACCACCACATGCTAAAGCTAGGCGCTCCATATTACGGCGTTTGGCTCTCCTTAAAGCCATTATGCCTTCTTTAGCCAGCATGTCTAAAGACATTGGGTCAATACCCTGAAGAAAAAAATAAAAAACTTCTTTCATAAAAAGTAAATTCATCATTTGATCAGAACTTGTCGAGCATTGTCACAAAAACAACACTTGGCATGTTAACTGAAGACTTCCTATAAATTATCAGCCTTTTTACCTTTTGATTGATCACTACAAATTTCTTGTCAGTACCATCACAGAGCTTATTTTTCAGTTCAATCACCTTCTTGACCCTTTTTTCTATAAACTCCCTCTCCGCTGCAACCAACTTATCACGATCTTCAGCAGACTTGTAGAAAAACCCGGAGTTCACTTCACTGCCATGGAATGAATTAATTTAAATAAAAATTTAAAAAATCAAAACAAAAAAATCCAAACAAGATAAATGAACCAACCATTTCTCATATTCCATACTAACATTGCATGTTAGTATATACACATTGGTGAGTCTTTTGGGCATGTCAGGATGGCGAGTACCATGGTCCAATACCAAACCACGAACTAGACATGTCTCAGTTTCCGTTTTGTGTTGCATCTCCATAATTTCAACCATATGCAAGTCCAATGGTTTGTTTTCTTGCCTTATAGCCAGAATAGCATCAACACAAACCTGGAAATATAAACTAATTACAGTAGAAAACGTCTATATGATAGGAAACCTGTTTATATAATTTTCGACTAAATGCTTGAGTGATTCTTGATAAGTATATGTTCCATAAGCTCTTCAAGTAATATTGCGTGATTGTACTAATTCATCACAGCATGCTACAGTAATAATCAGCCTACCTCTGCTAAAACATCAGCCAACTTTGGATGAACTTTGGTGCGAAGAGAAGTCTGGGCAACAGTCACTAAATTCTCTTTTGTGGGTTCAATTTTCTGTTTCATGCTATCGAGGATTTCCAGAGTCTTAATGCGAGCCAGATCAAATCCTTCTGTAAGAATTCTGGGATGTAAACCCTGAAATGGAAACCCTACAATTAGACACTTTGTACTACAACAATAGACGATATTACAAGAGTTACAAAAAACAACCTCAGAAATATATAGGTCGGCTTGTTTCATCAACTCTCCGATAACTAACACCGTAGAGGTTGTTCCGTCGCCGGTAATGTCATCTTGTGCAGTCGATGCCCGAGCAATCATTGATGCCGTCGGATGCTGGATTTGCTACAAGAAAATAAATAGTACCATTTAAAACACAATAAACGAAGGGGATCCATTGATACTGAAAATATTGAAAGATGTCATACCATTTCATGAAGAAGAACATTACCATCCTTCGTGATTTTTATATCACCGGCACCAGAGACAAGCCTGAAACATGTTATTGCTCATTGCATCATTCAAAATTATATATATACATGATATTTCACCAGGAGGACATTTTTTGGTGACATGAATTCTTTAAATAGGCGGGCAGATAAAAATATATAATGAATTTTCAAAACAGGTTCTCGAGTTTTCTGTCACGTGGGGATGTAAGTTAGCTGAATTACTACTACTCACATCTTCATTGTCCCTTTGGGCCCTAAATTTGTCTTCATTACATCCTCTATACCCTTGGCAGCTGAAATGTTAATTGCTAAAGCTTGAGCAGCTCGAGCAAATTCAGCTTTGGGATTTAACAAACTGATTGCTGCCATTTTTCAATTCTTCGAGATACAAGAACAAACTCCGTGCTCTCACACAACGCAAACAAGCTGTAGACTGGAAATTTGTCAGTATTATAGTTCCATATGTTCCCGCTAGATAGCAATATTCTCCGTAACGTCATGGAGGTTATAACGTCATGATTTCAGAAACAATGAAATTTTCTTTATAATTCTGAAGTTACGTTGCAATAATTCATTAAGGGAATAAAAAGTTGTCTCAAAATTTAAATTTCAATAATGACCCGATGAAAATGTCAAACTGGTAAAATCCAGAGAAAAATGTTTATGCTTCGAGCGAACTTAATAGTTTCATTTCTGATTATGAATCATCAAGAAGATCACAATATATAGCAACTTCTCAAAAACAATAGATTTGGGCAAAATTCAGTAGAAGCCTTGGTTTTTACTACCAATAACTTTCATATTTCCAAATTTTCGATGTGTTCTGGCTATCATGAAATTCCGCACACATGGAAGGCTATAAAGTAGGTACCTACCTATTCAGATGAGCCAAGAAATCTAGCATATATAAATTTAAACAAATACAATATAACAACAAATAAATTTCCGCATAAAGCAAAGATATTCTATCTCTCAAAAACGCCCATTCTTTTATCGCTCCCATTTCGGCTATTTTCAGTTATTTATACTTTTAATTTTGTCAACCTGACAGTAGCTAACATTTTATACTGAAGGTTATACATTTTTCAGATGAAATGTTACATTTCACTGCACTTGGGACAAGTTGACAATAGCTAATACGTCTTTTATGAAAGATACATGTCTTACTGTTTTTAATCACAACCTTCAAATTTTGGAACTTATCTTCTACAAATCGTTAAAAAAAATGTAGAAAGTACATCTTATTAAGCATGTTTGGTTGATGGAACAAATATTCTACTATTTATCATTATTTCCTTTTGAAAATTAATATGTAACAAGATAAATAATAGTACAACTATCCTGCATTTAAGGGAAATAAATTCCGTAAGTAATAGTAATAATTTATATATATATATATATATATATATACAAGTAGAAGGTGCTTGCATTCTGCAAGCATTATCATTACAAATATTTTTTTTAATTCTAAAGATTTCACCTCCGCAGCGATTTTCGTTTTTCCCCTATGTAAAAATAATAGATTAAAACAATCCCCAAACTTTGCAATTTTAAGAATTTTATACTTTCTCCATTATGGGGTACTAATGCTACACATTTCTGCCAAATTTTAAAGTTGTAGCACTTCTAGAAGTGAAATAACATTTATCTAATTGTTAAAATTTAAATAACTTTTAACGGCCGCAATAAAATTTCATGGATGCATTGAAATGTTTATTCGTTTTTATAGATTAAACTCTAAATAACTTAAAACTTTCAGCTTTCTAACTCGCCCCGTAGTATCTAAACATATACCTATTTGTTTAAACTTTAAGAATTTTTAACTGCCAAACAAAGAAACATATCAAAATTTCTATAATCCCTATTTCGTTTTTTTATGAATTCTACTTATAAAAAAATTTCTACTCCGTGGCACATTCGGAAATACATAAACCTTGAAAATTTGTTTAAACAATTGCGAATTTTTAGCGGCCGCATTGTTGCACTTTTTCATGATTTTCGTTTTTTCTAGTCGGTTTTGCACAAACTCCTACCTAAGAAAAAAATTTCGAATCCCCAGCACATCTGGAAGTGCCTAAACATTAGTATCCTCCTATCATTATATTAGACACTACGCCGCAAGTTAGGGAGCTGAAATTTTTAAATTATTTACAGGTTAGCCTATGTAAACGAATAAAGATTTCAATTTATCCATAAAATTGTTATTTTAGCCGTTAAAAATTATTTAAATTTAAACAATTAGATAAATGTTATTTCACTTCTAATTGTACTATCAATTTGAAATTTGGCAGAAATGTGTGGCATTATTAACTCAATGTGGGAAAAGTAGAATACTCCTAAAATTGCAAATATTAGCGATAGTTTTACTCCATTATTGTTCCATAATGAAAAACGAAAACCTGTCCAGAGGAGAAGAAATCTTATGAATTAAAGAAATATTTCCCATGATGAAATATTTCTCTGAAAAATTAATATTTTTTCAAGGTGAGATGAAATGCTTGCAGTATGCAAGCACCTTCTACTAGTATGTTATATCCTCCTCCCGTGTAAGCAACGTCTATATATAATGATGAAAATGTTTTCATTCTAAAAGTTGCCAGCACGTCCAAACAAAATAAACTAGCCGAATTATTTGTTGAAGCTACATCGTTACATTTTATTACGCATTTTTCCTAAATGGCCGTTAGTGAAGGGGTAAAATCCACATTAAAATATATTATGAAGAAAGTAGTCTCCACTTATTATAAAAACTAAATGGTACTTTACTAATGAGTTTAAAGGATACTTACGTAGTTACCGTTTAAAGATATAAACAATTTTAAGAATATTTAAAATATCAAATATTGTTATTATTAACTCGGACTTCTGAAATGAAGTGCATAGAAAGTACAGCGGCCAATTTTGCAAACACATGCTTTCTTCGCGGATGTACGGATTCTTTAATGGAACGAATTTTTGAATTGCAAAAGTTTGGGCTTTGGCTATATAAACTTCGGTAACCTTTTATTTAAGCTTATTATATGGAAGTTTAAAAATTTTATTTGCCGCAACGTTATCTCATTGAAAGCGTATTGTTTAGTTCTTAATTTTATTAAACTATCAGGTCGATCCGTTCTTCGCCTGGCTCACGACGCCTCCTGTTAAGGTATATTACTATTTTATGTTTCATAATCATTGCGTTAGATAAGTCGCCGCTGATTTGATAACGAAAGTTTGGCAGATATTGGACCAGTCGCTCTCAAGTTGTAAGCGATCACACATTTTGTGTAGATAAAACGGCTATAACAACCTAATACTAACTGCTGATTAAAAATTGCACTGTTATTAATTATTTATTTTTTATAAGCAATCGGCTTATAGCACTAGGCCAATTACAGTTTATCGATTAACAGTATATAAATAACAAATACAATCACAAACGACCATTACCAAGACCCGCGACTCTAGCATTAGGAGCCAAACGCGCTAGCCAACCCTCTACCGAGGCCGTTATAACGATATGACGGAAGTCGCACTTCACTTAGTGACGTACCGGAAAATCTGGGGGGCTCCCCGCAGGAAATAATACGGGCCCCACGAATTCGCTGATTTCTAGAAATTACCTCGCGGCCCCCCTGGAATAACTTCGCGGCCCACAGGTTGGGAATCACTGCTCTATGGCATTGAGTATGCTTATTAAATGACAGTTATCGGTCGACGCCGGTGGAGCAGTGGTTGAAATACTCGTCATTGGTTTCAAGCATTGCAGGTTCGATTCTCGGCCTAGGAAGATGACAATTTACTGCTAAAAATATGACAAGTATTTCTTTGGCGAGGAAGTGAAGTCGATCCCGTGTATTGTACGATGTCGGCGCACTCCAAAGAACCCCTTTTCATATGGGATATTAGGTAGCTAAGCCCCTGGCACCTGTAAATAACCCCCTTAGGGGGGAGTATGACCAATGCTTACATAAGATTATTTATCTAAGAAATATTTTACTTTTCACGTGCGATTTGCGTGTTGCGACAACTCGTCCACAGCCAGCTTCCATCTACTCGTTACCCGCGTTTCGCCAGACAGAATTCTTTTCGCCGTATTTAACTGATTTTTCAGTAAACATAATTTTACCTTGTTTAATCTGATCGAGTTTTCCTCCTTGTGCTTTAAAGAGCATTAAAATGCATTGCGACGCTATAAGAAGGCATTAGAAAGTATTGTCATGCATAACTATGCATTTTGTAATTTTTATTAAAAAGGGGGGTACAACGAAGCGGGAGAGGGTCATCCAAATGCTAACGGTTGCTGACATGAAAGGACAAGGAGGTCAAAATAGTTAAACATTTGCTGTCGTAATATATGAACGGTCACCTAGTAAATAAATACGATCTGTAAAGTCCTGTGTACCATTAGGGTGGCTCATGGTGTCGAAAAGAAGGGAGGCTTCACTTCAACTAAAATCTACCTATGTACCTATATATGAAAACAAACATTTACTTCATGATGAAATTGGAGGCCTAAAATAGTGACTACTGAACCAACAGGTAATTGAAATCAAGTTGTCGTCCTTTAGAGCCTGAAGAGTGGACGCAGACCTCATGCTTTACTTAACAAGTAGATACACAATATATGTACACAAATAAGCTATATATAACACTTAAGAAATTTTGTCACATGAGAAAATACATTGGCCTAAGAGCGAGGGATGTCAGATGGCATTTAATCGTAGCCTGTATCTTGCACTGGTTTGCATGCCGAGAAATGCCTCTTCTCAGCATTAGAAAGCCATATTGTAGAAGTCGCAATTATATTTTTCAGGTTCCTAAATCGGGCATCAGATGCCTTAGTCAGTACTGTTTGAATGATTGCCCCCCCACATTGCAGGGTTGCAGGGCCTATCAGTATGCCCCTGATTTCACCCAAATTTTTTAAATAAAACAAATAATTTATTGTACCATTAAATTGTTTTGTTTTCATTCTAACTCTTTATTTTTTAATAATTAGGTAGATGTGTAAGCCAAAAGTGTGTGCATTCTTTTTAAAATAACATTGCAAATGAAAGCAAGAACTGATTGTGAGTAATCTTGCGTTACAAGCAAAGTGAAGAGCTGAGAACTCTGACTGAAAGCACTTCGTCCCGAAGTGGACATGCTATGCTAGGGTAGGCGGGGAAGAGTGGTTGCTATGGCAATGGCTGACATCAACCACTGCCTCATGAAAAGGGTTTGAGCCACACTTCACTGTCCTGTCTCTCTCTGTCTTGAGTTTGGTTGTTTGTTACATGCGCCGCTGCATGTAGTTAATAGTGTTTTCTTTTTCATATATAGTGTTAACATTGGTGTTTCTCGTTAATTGCGTTAATGATTTCTCTTTTGATTTTTGTGAAAAATTAATCCAAAAAATGATTTAGTATGTAATTTGTTTGAGACTCCCTTTTCTCATTGGATATAAAAAAGACTGGTGTGTCATTAGAAAGAAGTTTCTTCTGTTTAAAAAGAATATGAAATTACTTAAGGAACACTATTTTGCAAAAAATATTATCGTCTTGCTGAAGTATGGGAAGAGATCTCACAATTCCTGGCAATGCCCACATAGTTGATGCCCCAAGAAATATATTATGCCTGGTATGTTCTCCCATTCAAAGTGCCATGCATGAAATTTAATCTTCCTTAGTAAGTTGCTCAAAAAAAGCCTGCATATCTTTTCTATGATTATCATTCTCTCTTCGGATTTTGAATTATTCACTTTATGAAGCCTCCTTATACTATTTTTATAAATTTATTTCATAGAATCAAATTTATGGATATTGGATATTTTAGCTGGATGGAAAAGGATTAATACATAATGAAACTCTTTGATACATTGTGAATTTGAAAAAAATCCAAAATATACACTAGCATTTCCACTCATTGGAAATTATGCCATTATATTTTATTGCATGAATGAATTCTCTGACAAGTTAATTTTATTTTTGGTTATTGTCTATTATCCGGGCCCATTTCAAAACAGTGACAGTGGTGCCATCAATAGTGAGAAAGCAATGAGACATTGTACCACTACGTATTACAGAAATTTGAATGTCTTCTTTGGCTCTCCGGGTTGGATTGGTTGGGGTTTGGTTTGTTTCCTTTCAACGTTCACTTTGGTCCCCCCCTTGAGTTGGGTTGCGTTGATCTTCATTCATGTGGAGACACGAGGTTGGCGAGGAAGATGCCTTTGATTGAATTCTTTAAGATATCGCTGCCTTTAGTCCACCAGAAATTGATTTGTGATTTGTTAGGTTGTTCAACTAAATATTTTAAAATGTGGCCGGATAATGAATTGGGATGAAGAAGATGAGTAATATGAATGAAGATCAATGCAACTCAACCCAACCTGAGGAGGGAGGACTAAAGTGAATGTGGAGAGAAAACCAACCCAACCTGGGAGGGCAAGGAGGACAGGGAATCTCCTAAAGCTAAGTGTCATATTTCCTGAGTGTGTGTGTGTGTTTTGGCTATTAAACCTCTTGGATTATTATAACCATAGCTTCTTCTGCACCAAACATAATCACAAGGAAGGAGGGAAACCAAGTGCCGGCATTAGCCTACTCTTAACGAAGAGCACCAAGGGGGCTTAACATCCTTTCCAAAGGACGGAATGCTGACTAGGCGCGGTCTCCTCAAACCACAAACAGAGGGCCAGGCAACCTTAGAAAAAACCCTACTTTCGCAGGATTTGTACCCGCTGCCCTTTCAAGCAGCAGGCGAGTAGCAGCCAGCATCCTAACCACTACACCACCGGCACCTCAGTCATATTTCCTAAGTTTCAAATTTCTGTAGTACCTAAGTATGATGTAGTAGTACAATATCTCCTCACTTTCTCAGCCATTTATGGCACCACTGTATTGAAATGCACCCAGTAGTAGTATAACGTCTCGTCACTTTCTCGACATTGACTGTAGCTGTATTAAAATGGGCCTGGATAATAGACAAGAACCTTATTTTTTAACATAGTGTTTTATTAAATTCAAGTATACTATGAAGTTCACTAAATTTTGCATAATTCTCTTACCTTTGTAAATATAAAGATCTTCTCAGTTTCTATCTAATGTGAATCATTAAATTGTCTTAGGTGGCATCAATACCCACACTCATATGGAGCTTGATTTAATGGGAGCTGTTTCAGTAGATGATTTTTATCAAGTAACCTTTGCAGAAATGTTGAAGGCACCACTATGATGAGTAAGTAAACGTAAAAAAGTTTTCAATGTAAAAAGATTCAAAGAAGAATTATCAAGCTCCACTTATAGCTGGAATTTAATTGATAAATTAAATACTACTAATAGCCATTACAGAATTGGGAAAACTAGATGTTCATTTTGGCTTCAAAGGATCTGCCATCGATGATGATTCACCAATAGCAGATGAGGTGAGGGAAGAATTGCACAGCAAATTACATAAGGTACTTTTCTTCTTGTTTTAGGTTTATGTCGTCATCACAATTCTATTAATTAGTTCAGATACCTTAAAGAATGCAACATAACTTTTATTTATTCTATCTCTATTAATTCAGTAATTTAAATTATTATTTTTTTCATTTCACTGTTTTATAAAAGTTAACTAAAAACTTTTTATTTAATTTATATTTTATATAAGTTATTAATAATAAATTTATTAAATTTTTATTTTTTCACCGTGCGATTTATAAATGTTATTAACTTAAATTTTTTTTTATATTTTTAATTTTGTTTTAGTCCTAATGTGAAATATTTGAGTGTTTTATTTTCTTCAAAAATTAACTTTATTTACTAATAATTTCTATAAATACAGAATTTAAATTTTTAACTGATAATAAATTATTTAAACTATCACCATTTATTGATTTTATTTCTCGCAGCAGTCAATTGTCAAGATAAACAAATTTTGAGATAGGAATGGGAAAAGGGGAAGGCATTTAGCCTTTGGACAAAAATATGAGCTTGGGTTTTGAAAATAACATTGTCACCACCATTGTCTTTAAAATGGTTATATTTCTCCAAAATGTGTGATTTAAATATTTAATATGAGCGATTTCAAGCTGTAGGAAGAAAAGGATGAATAGAATAAGAAATTTTATTAATTTTTCTTTAAAATAGTTCAAATCGGACAATTGTAGGTCAGTTTATTCTAATTTTAATATTCAAAAGAATAAAAACCTGTATGTGGAAAAGTATATTTTTACGTTACCTTGAGAAATAAAAATAATCTCCTGAAGTCGAACCCAGGTCGTATTTCCACTTTTAATATAAATCCACCAACTCTGCCTGTTTCCAATTTTTTAATAATGTTTATCATGCCTTAGATGATAATCTTTTCACTGTGGATATTTTCTCTGACTTAAAAGAAGTGTTTGATAGTATTAATCATAATTTATTGGCATTATAGCTAAAAAAAGGTGGAATAATAGGCAATGCCTTAGACTGGAGTATATCTTTTTCTGACATCAGACTCTCCCATGTTACCCCAAATGGTCCTAATACTAATACTTCTTAGCCTTTAAAAATTACCTGTGTAGTTCCACAGCAATAAATTTTGGGTCCTTTGTTATTCATTATTTTTATGAATGACCTCCCCTACACCCTGAGAGTAAACCTTTTCTGTATGCTGATGATACATCTTGTCTTATTACTTCTGATGATAAACCTCATTTAATCAATAAATTAAATTATTTTGTTCAAGAAATGCATCAGTGATGTCCAACAATCTAGCAATAAATTTGAAGAAAACTGTTATCTATCTGTTATAGCTATCTCCAAAATCAACGGTGGACGAATTTGATGTCCAGGTGATCCGAAGAATAGTGCATCAGTTCCACACACAGGAAAGAAAACACCCGACTCTTGGTGCTATGCTACCGGCGATCAAAGCGAACACAGGCTTCAAAGGGAAGTTGGTTCACTTAGAATCCTTCTTAAAAACATTGGATTAAGGTAAGTGTATTGACGACATATTAATTATTACTGTAGAAATTTTGTAATAACAACATCTCACAATAAAATTATATCATCCCAGGTGGAGGAAAACTGCTTCCAATAAGCGCATTTTATGCGAACGGAGTGATATTCGTTTGAAGCGAATCGCATATTTAAGAGCAATAAGGAGATATAGAGAGGAAGGACAGTCAATTGTTTATACTGACGAAAGTTATATTCATTCCACGCACTCTGCTCCATAGCAATGGTCGAGCGGGGATGACACGGGATTAAAAGTTCCTGTATCTAAGGGTCAGCGACTCATTATTATTCATGCAGGTATGAGTTATTTATTTTATTAATGTACATGTGAAAGTAATTGTATGATTTCCATTGACTATAGATAGGATATACGTTCATTTTTTTAAGGTGGAGAATTTGGATTTATGCCGCAGTTACTTCTAATTTTTAAATCGGGTCTGAAAACAGGAGATTACCATGGAGACATGAATAGTGCAAACTGTGAAAAATGGGTGAAAAACCAGTTACTCCCCAATTTACCCCAGAACTCCGTCCTTGTGATGTACAATGCGTCCTACCACAACGTGGAGCTTGACCGCCTGCCGTGCAGCAGTTCCAGGAAAGATGTAATGAAGGCATGGCTGGATACAAGGGGAATGCAGTACTCAACGGCTGAAACTAAACTCGAGTTATACGATAAAATTAAGAAAATTAAGCCAGCTCATAAAATTTTTGCTGTGGATAAAATATTAGCCAAGCATGGACATTTGACGCTTAGGCTGCCTCCGTATCACCCTGAATTCAACCCAATCGAAAATATTTGGGATATATTAAAGAATTGGGTAGGGTCAAGAAACACAAGTTTTAAACTAAATGAGGTGAAGATATTAGTGGAAGAAAAATGTGCAGATATCAGGAAAGCAGAGTGGCAGAATGTATGCGAATGTGTAAAAAAAAACCGAAGCTGAATATATAAAAAACGAGATGATAATGGATGATATTGTGAATGAGGTTATCATAACTTTGGATTCAGAATCCGGAGATACAGATTCATCTGAATAAAATATCATTGATGAAAATGTATCGATATGAATGTGTATAATAAAACCTTTCTTTGAAATATTTACTTTTCTTTTGGAAATCCTTTCCTTTATCGTAGCTGACTTTCCATTAAATTGCGGGTATCATACGATATGAATAAGAGCAAAATCGTATTACCACAACCTATTGTTGATAAACGACCGGATATTACTTAGTATTACTGCCCTCTGTTAATATTTGTTGAGATATTTACAAAGTACATGTTAATTTATTCATCGCTCTGTAAAAGTTATTGATAAGGAAAAATTAAAAGGAATTCTATCAAGGTTCTAGCTTGTTCGTCTACATAAATTGGTATCCATTATTTAGTCACTTGCATGTAATGCATAGATAAATGATCGGGATAGTGCTCCCAAAACCTTGGCGCCCTGGGCAGCCGCCCAGCTCGCCCATAGCTCGGGCCGGCCCTACACACATGGGTCTTAAGTTGTATAATCTTTTACCAGCTGGCTTAAAGATTCTGGACATAAAAAAAATTAGGATAGCTAATAATCTGATTCTGACATATGGGGCATATTAGAGTATAGAAGAATTCTGCCACAGTAAATTTTGATGCATGTGTGTTAGTGTGTAAGTGATATTGTACAAGTTGTAACAGATTATGAAATGTATGCATAATTCAACGTAGGTTTGTGTTACCTACCTCAAACCTAACAAAATTATAACCTAATGTATTGGTAATTGTGATATTGGTTGTGTTACCATCCTTTTGTGTTCATGACAATGTAACACCCCTGTTGGGGTCACTACAATAAATTTTAATTCAATTCTATTATTAAGTGTTTACAATAGTTGCTGGTAGGTGGTGTGATGGTGGCAGCTAAAAAATTAGTTTAAAAAATATATCTTTTAAACAATGCATTATATAGAAAAAATTTTCAAACAAACATTGTATAAAATTAAATTTCCTACAATTTTTATCCGAGTACTTTTTTACATTCATCAAATATTAAAGCAAACAAAAAAAATGGAGCAAACACCCACTTCTGATTGAGCGATTTTAACCAAAAACTAATCAACTTTTCACTTTCATAAAAAATATCAAATCTAGAATTTTGTGATGATCTGATTAATAGTTTTTGCAATGACATTTATTTACAAAACATCCAGGCTCTAAAAATAAAACTGTTAATTATTTTATGAGAAAGGCTGAGGATATTAGTAAAAATGTAAGTAAGCTTCACATTTTCACGCAGTCATCAAGCTAAAAAGATGTTAGATGCCAAGTCCATTACTGCTATTAAATCGATTCCCTATTCAGATACCACTGTACTTCGTAGAGTACATGAAATGGCAGAAGACATTCTCCAGCAGATTGTGGCAGAAATTGTGGTTGATAAAAGATATGCCTTGCAGATTGATGAATCGACGGATGTTGCCAATCATTCCCAGTTAATAATTTATGTCCACTATTACAGCGAAGAAAACGGCATTACTGATGAGATTATGGCATGCAAAGACTTGCCTAGGAATGCAACTGGTGAAGAGATTTTAAAAACTTTAGATACTTTTATTCAAGTTGACTCAGGCTTACTTTGGGAATGGTGCAATTGTATCTCTACGCTGCAATGACTGGGCACAAGAGTGGCCTTATTGTTCGTATCCGCGCTTTAAACCCTATATTAATTTGGGAACACTGTTTTATTCATAAGCCAGCTTTGGTTGCAAAAAAGTTGAGTCCTGATTTGCACGGAGTATTGGATGTTGCCATTAAAATGGTAAATTTTATTAAGTCTAGGGTGTTAAACTCGCACCTTTTTAAAGTGATGTGTGAGAAAATGGGATCAACTCATACCCAGCTATTGTTGCATTCAGAAGTGAGATGGTTGCCACGGGGACGTGTATTAACACGTTTATTTGAATTGAAAAATGAAGTCAGACTTTTTCTGACAGAAAGTAAGTCGGATTTGGCTGATTGGTTTGAAAATGAGGACTGAATTTGCCAATTAGGTTATATGGCAGACATTTTCCATAAATGAAATGAGCTATATCTACAGCTCCAAGGTTTTGACAAAAATATATTTAAGGCACATGATAAGATAAAAGCGTTTTATCAAAAAATATTGTATTTGCAAAGTTGTATGGAAATTAACAATATTTCGATTTTCCCATCCCTTTCTGAGTACATTGGGTTAAACAAGGTGCCTCTAAGTGAAAGAGTATCAGTTATAATTAACAGTCATTTGATAAATCTTAGTAAAACCTTTTGGTATACGTTCCAGAAATTGAGAGAAGGAATGGCTTTGATGACTGGGTAACAAATCCTTTTGCAAATAAGGTTGTTTCCAATTCTTTGGTTTCAACGAAATTGAAGGATGACCTAATCGAGTTGTCAGCTGACAGGTCATTAAAAATAATTTTTGATGGTAGATCACTATGTGACTTTTGGCATATAACCCGGAAGTAGTTCAAAGAATTGGTTGACATTGCTGTAACAAAACTCCTTCCATTCCCATCTATCTATTTATGTGAACAAGGTTTCTCAGCACTTACATCAATAAAAACGAAAATAGAAATAGAATTATGCTGATTCTGATGCTCATTCTAGCAATAAGTAATATTCATCCATGGATACATGTACTAATTGAAAAAAACAGCCCCATCCATCTCATTAAGAAATACATTACCAATATAATTTTACTTTGTATGATTAATAATTGTTTAATAAAATTTGTAATATTTTTATATTGTTTTTCT
Source organism: Tanypteryx hageni (assembly GCA_028673005.1). Lineage (NCBI taxonomy): Eukaryota > Metazoa > Arthropoda > Insecta > Odonata > Petaluridae > Tanypteryx > Tanypteryx hageni. The sequence goes on from CM054117.1 coordinate 39,580,772, forward strand.
CAATTGTGTACTAATAATAATTGTAATGATAACTCAATCCATAAGAAAACTTCAAAATTAGAGCCTTATGGTCACATAAAATAAAAAAATTTCAATTTATGTGTTTCGCAGAGATGTATGATCAGTAAAACACTTTCAAGGATGGAAATATATTACTTTAGGATAAAATTTTGTGGAGAAAGAGGAATGGAAATACGAGTTCAAGGAGAAAAAAGAACGTGTAAAATTTCCGACTGTTAAAGAGATTGTTCTTGTACTTCTTAAATGTATGCTGGTGAGTGTCAAATCGCTATGATATTTAGATTCCAATGGATACATTTAAAAAAGTGATGTAAGAGTTTCATTAAAATATTTCAATATTTATAATACGCCGAAAATTATATCCTTATAGTTTGAAGACCATTGCTCTATAATACATATGGAGAAAGTAAAAACCTAAAATTTTGTCTTCAAAAATGTTTGTGGACCGAATCAAATCATATTTGAAAACCAATGCTAAGAAAATGAATTTTCATTATTTTTGTATGTTCTTTGGTTAAGTCCTTAATTTGTATGATAATTTCAAGTAATTTTAAAATGCAAATTAAAAATGCCCTAAACTAATTTGTGTGTTAATCAAATGGAGAATGTAAATTATTGTTGTCTAACTCATCTTTTTTTGGCTACCCAACTAAAACCTAGAAATCACACCGAGTATTCAGATGAATAACTCTTCAAAATCTTGCCGACTTTTCTTGTTTTATTGTCTTTTTTGTGTAGCATCTGCCGGTGAAGGGTCTGCCAGAACCTTTTTAAAATGATAAAGAGATTTGGAAGATTGAAAAAATTTTCATGGTAAGGCAGACTATCATTTCCTTCAAACATATAAATGAAATGTATTGCAGAATCAAGAAATTCCATCTATTTTAACTTTTAAAATTACAAGAGCCAATTAGCTTCAGGAATTAATGGTGCTAAGGGTTATGACCAGGGCTGTAGTGGAGGGTATCATTATATATCGACGACTCTTACAGAGGAGGAGGATATAACAGATAACATATAAGAGGATACTAATGTTTAGGCACTTCCAGATGTGCTGGAGATCGAAATTTTTTCTTAGGTAGGAGTTTGTGCAAAACAGACTAAAAAAAACGAAAATCATGAAAAAGTGCAACAATGCGGCCGCTTAAAATTCGCAATTGTTTAAACAATTTTTCAGGGTTTAGGCATTTCCGAATGTGCTACGGAGCTGAAACTTTTTTTATAAGTAGAATTCTTAAAAAAACGAAATAGGGATTATACAAATTTTGATATTTTAATTTGTTTGGCAGTTATTATTTAAATTTAAACAATTATAAAAATATTATTTTACTTCTAGAAGTGCTACAGCTTTAAAATTTGGCAAAAATGTGTAGCATTAGTACCCCATAATGGAGAAAGTGTAAAATTTTTAATATTGCAACATTTGGGGATTATTTTAAACTTTTATTTTTGCCTGTGGGAAAAACGAAAATCGCTGCGGAGATGAAATGTTTAGAATTAAAAGAATATTTGTAATGATGAAAAGTCTGTCTGAAAAATGAATGTTTTTTTCAAGGTGACAAAATGCTAGCAGTATGCAAGCACCAACTACTAGTACTCTCTGCTTTAAAAAAAAACCGGGTAAGACCCTCCTTCAAAGTTTTATTTCCGTATAGGGTATACCCTCTGCTTTTTTGCGACTACAGCACATATTTATTCTCCAAAGACCTTACAAAAAACAAAGTTATGAGTCATCAAATTACCAATATGCACATAACTAACGTATTAATATTATTTAACTTACATATATTATATGAACAAATATTGTCAAGAGAATGTTGTGAGATTCATATAATAGGTGTCAAACATGCCTTATAATATATAAGATTACTATCTTACTCATCGAGGTATACATTTTAGTTATGCCTTGACATAATGATGCATAAAATGATAACGTGACAACTAGGTGCCCCTTAAAATAATTAATGGGTCACTGAGACCTAAAGACAAAAAAAGGCTTTTTAGTATTTTTTAATGCGTTTGAATACCGTGTTTTCAGACATTCAAAACCGATAATTTGAAATACTGCAACTGCTTTTCTGCTTGTCGCGGTGTTACAGTTACATGTCTGACGCGTTGTGACATCTCGCGGCTATAACGCTATAATCGCATAAAGACAAATGAGTCAGTTTAACCGTGCAGAAGAACTTCAATTGAATTTGTTGCTTGAATACTAATCCGATAAGAATTTTTTCTCCGATCTAGAATATTTTCAAGGTATTATACTAGATAAAAATTATTAATTGCCATAATTAATTTGTTATCAATTTTAATATATGAAAGGTAGTCAATTCATATTCCAATTATCCAAGTATATTCACGTTGCCATGTATGCTTAACGTGATGATGTTTTGAATTTAATTATGAGCGTCCTTTGTCATTATATATGGTACAGTAACTTTAATCATAAATCCATAGAGGTATTAGAATCGTAAATGATTTTCTACATTTGTAAACTTGTTTTACCACATTCCAAAAAGACAAAAGATCCAGCTAGTTACGTGCATTCTCACGATGTTTATAGCTGGGCAATTTTGTACAATTTCAGGTCATTTTCAATTTTTTTTTCTTTAGAAAATGCCAACTGCGAAAACCCGTCCGTCGTCCAACCCTGTGGACAATGCAACGATCACTACAAATGAAAAGATTTTAAGAGAATGTGCAATCCTCTATTCTGATCCGGAAAGGGGTAAGTTTGATCTTATTTTCACACACACGGGGTACCAACTCTGTCCCTGGAGTGATTCCAAAATTCAGGTGATAGGGAGAAGTTATAATTATTCATCCTCTAACATTGGCATAATTATTTATAAGAAAAAATATACCTATAAATGTATGTTAAATATGTTGAATGTATGTTCTGGGACAAGGCAATGAGATACAGGAAAATCCCATGTTTCTAGCACCTCTTAACTCTTTGAAACCGAATGAGAGTAATTAGCTTCATGTTTATTTTTATAAAAGGGAAGGATCATGAGAAGGCACTGTAAAAATGATCTGGTGTTAGATTTTTTAATTTAAAAATATCTTCTGAGTGGATAAGTATTTTAGAAAATTCTTATTTCAACATGAAAGGGATTTCAAGTTTTTATTTTTCTGTGCGTTGATCGTTAGTATGCTTCATTTGAGAATTCAGAAGTTTGGAATTTTTTACATTCCCTCCCGAACTAAAATTCGAAAAATGACACTCCAATAGTAATAAAATGTTCCGGAAAAATCAGGTGCGGATTTCGGTTAAGAACCAGTGGTCCTCAGTGGGTCAGTGGTGATCCTCAGATAGTTAATTCTAAAAACTTGCTCAGAATCAAAGACCGATGGAAAGCCCCTTAGGACGGGCCCGTTTTAGCAGAAATGCGAATCTGATATTTTGTACCGTTTTTCGATTGTTGTATTAAGTTTTACCATCAACTAAATTTGATAATTATGGGAATATGCCTAAAATTCAACTTACCGCTATAGCGAGTAAATTACCCTTTTTAAAAATTAGTTTTGTTCACATTTTGTCGCTACTTTTAGACATGATTTAGCCGCTTATAAACCTCTGCCTTTATGAAACATTTTAAATGAAATAAATTCATAACAATCTAATGCTTTAGTTTAACTCCTAGATGCTTGCGTTAAAATCTTTAACTACTTGCTTTTACTTTGATAAAGTCTTGCTCGAGAGATCGTTTCTAAAATAGATGGGGTTACCATGTGGCAGATTTGCCACAGCCCTTAATACCATGTGCCGACTTTGCCTCGGTCATATTTTGCTACTTAGGGTGGTAATAATTTTCCATGTCTGTTAAAATTATTATATCTCATTAAGTCGAAAAAATAGTTATAAATATTTTACACTACTATTGCCTAACTTTTAAGCTTAACCTTCCATTGTTCATTATAAGATATTCCTATCTGCTTTTTTGTAATGGAAGCCTTAAGTATTCGAATAAGCCTATTACACTGAGGGTTTTCTCTTAGTCCAAACCCCAATGGAACCACTGCGAAAAAACTTCGGAGTGAATGACTTAACTTCGTTCCTCAAAAATATCTAGTCATTAATACTTATTGCGTTTTGTAAGCTGTAAGTCTTTAAAATCTTTTGCAACCAAATTTGCGGATTTACATGCGACAAGATAGAAAATTTCATTTTGCACGTAACTTTCCTAGGAACCAATTCACGTAATTGCAATAGTTTGAAGATGGATTTTTCTTACTGTTTAACAGATTTTTCGAAATAAACCGTCGTTTTCCTTTTAAATCACATTCAGATTGAAAGTCTCTTGAATTATCCAAGAAAATATTTTCTCTACCTTATTTTGCATATCTAAAAAACATTTACCTGTTGAATTTATGTAATTATGTGCCGTTTTTAAATGGTTTTGCTAATCATCTACGTAAATCAAATTGATTCACTAAATTTGTTTCCCTTTCCAAATTTAGAACATGTGAAAACATAAGCTTTAATATGTTGAGTCAGTCCTAACTTCATTATTGCCACCCGAGCACAATCATGCTGTCTTAATTTTACTCAAAAAACTCCAAATATTTTAACTAATCTTCGATTGTATCCTTCAAAAATGTTTCTCAGATCGAAATTGAATTAGGTAATTACCGTTGTTGTATTTTTATAATGATAGTCTGTGCTATAAAAACGGAACCTTCAGTACATCGTAGAAATACTTGTTTTTGCATTCCGGATTTTTGGGTACTTTAATTTAATTATTTTACAATTACACACAAGTTGATTTGTTAATTTCAGCCTTTCCTATTTTATCGTAAGCTTAGGTATCATTTTCCGTACGAAATTAGAGCGAGGTATGACCCATTTTTGCTTCAAAACAGTCAATTACCTATATATTCCCGTTGGCCTTAATCCTGACTAAAATCCGACCCACAAATACTGAGATACTTTCATTTTCAACAGGTCGCATTCCCTAGTTTCAGTCTGTGCCGCCTGAGGGGGGATAGCTGATCAATGATTTCAACTGCGGCAAAGTGAATGAGCAGAAAAGCCCAAAGAAAAAGGCCTTAAAAGCAAAAAAACGGCGTGAACGGTGAAAGTAGCCTGTGGAACAAAGTGGAATTCGATTGCGAAGAACGATAAAAAATACCGTCCTCCAGCTTTAAAAATCGAAATGAATAATTTCCTATTTAGGGTGTTGACGATTGTTTCTGTAAATGAGCTTCGTTAAGGAAAATACCGTCTTTCTCGCATTCGGGGTCCTCAACCTCCGACAAACGCTACTTCCTTTCGATGCCGAATTAAGTTTCGCGAGCAAGGAAACCACATTTTCCGGTTTCGTCATTTTCAATCTAATGTCTCTCTGAAAAGTGCTTTATTCTTATGGCTTGCACGACTTTATGCCTATGATTTTAATTGCCCGACATTCACATGTAGCATTTTTACCGCTCAATAAATCCGTGAACATTAATATAAATACCAGAAAAAATAATGCCACCTCAATAAGTCGATATTTGTTTCGACGTTGTGAAGGATACAAAGATATACATGAGTAATTAATTATTTCCGTTTAAAATATTTTCTTTTCGTTTTTCCGGGACATTCCCGAAATTTGGCGAGCCGTCTCAGCGTCCAGCCATTTCAGTCAGATTCATATTCTTTGGAATTGTAATACTTATTCCCTCCTGTTTGATGAAATAATATCCAGAACGCCCAAAACTTGTGTATTTTACAGTTAAGCAGACATGCGCAATACATTCGCGTATTTTACCGGTTTTTCTTCCTCAGAAAATATGTACCGATATTCTTCCTCACAACATGTCTCATTCAGCACTTCAGGGTCTGGTCTCACAATCCTAAGTGTACGATTTATTCCTTTTTGTATCATCGATTTTCCAAAAGTAAACAATCAGTATTTGGATGCTTCATTCTACAGCTCATCAATCAATTTGACCCATTCGCAAAAGGAATGCCTCGCGTGTTCTCGACATCTCTCGGTTTCAAACACATTAAGGCTAAAAATACAAAGATTATTCGATGTGAATGATTTTAAAATTTTAAACTGTTCCCGAAAGTTAAACGTACTTGATTGAAATATGTCACGGTAATTCATAATTTTTTTAATTATTCTTTTGAGTGATATACTATTGAAACTTTTCCAAAGAAATTTTCGCTCCCCATCTAAAAAAATTCATTCATGATGCAAGAAAATTTCTCGTCGTTTTGGTTTTGCTCTTCCTCTCTTGACATGCACAGTTCCACATGAACAGCCGAGGCCGAGCTAAAACAGAAAATAACGCAACTAGTGTCCGGGCCCGTTATCAGTTAAATATAATTTATTAATTTTTACTTCAATAAGAGTTTTTGGATGGTCCCAATATATATCCACAAATTCCTTTGATCTGACTTTTTTAGCAGCAAAGGACTGCACCTTGTAAATTGGCGCATTTTGTTGTTAAATAAAAACATTTCATGAAATCGACTTGATAATTAAATTTATATACGCAAGCGATAATTTACTACGTCTGCGTCAGCGATATGCGAATTGGTTATAACTTAAAGAACAGCCAAACAGCACTTATCCGCCATTACCCTAAGGCGATTACTTCTTTTAACAGAAAATATTTTCTTTAAATGGATTGATTCGCATTAACATCAAATCCAGTAGTAAAATGCAATATTAGGCGTCCATCCTTCAAAAGGGACATTTTTTACGGAATCGGGACTGGGCGCCTTTGACTATAATTAAATCTCTCATCGATGAAGATTAGTGATAAAGGGAATATTTTATGTTCAAAATCAGAGTTTCGTGCAAATTGCTACACAGTTTTGACCGATATAGACGAAAAGTCAATGTGGTGGATGTATTTTATACTATACCAAAGGAACTCTCCCGCAAAAAGCCGGAACGTGTGGTCACCCTAATTCCGGGAGAATTTAATTTTGGGTATTGGCGTTTATGGGGTTTCATAACTAAATATTTGGCCGATTCGGAATGGTTTTAATGTTTTTATCAATAAAAGAAAATTACGCACCTTTTTTGTCTGCTCAAGCGTTCAAGTGTCGAGTTTATGTTTCCACTTAAAATATTTTTAAGATGCTGATTAAATATACTCGACACTCGTACCCGTATTAATCAGATGCAGATAGAAACGTTCCTGGAATAGAGGCGGGGCCTATTAAGGGGATTTTTTGATTTTCTGGATCAAAACCTATGCGCGTACAAATCCTTCAGCTTTTAAATCCATTTAAAGGCGCCAGAAAACGTGTCGGACGAAAGAATTGTAATATAATATTACATACATTCATATCAGTAGTCTAAACTAGTCAATATGCTTGCATAAATATTTGAGTTTGGTTTTTTCGACAATTAGAAGAATATAGCGATGGTCCAGAGTTTCTTGGTAACATTCATGTTAACGTCAAATATTTTATATTACCAGAAAGTTAAGTCTTTTCTAGTTGATTTTATGAGACATTTATTATCTGTTGCCTCGAGAGACTCAAACTATAGAAAAGTTTTATCATTTACGATTGATGGAAGAATTCTTGTAGGCAATTGTAAATACAAGCCGTTATCCTTATTGTACAGATCATTATCGAAGTATTGGATTAATTTCGATAATCGGTCTTAAAAATGAACATTTCCATTTAAAGTATTTAATTATTTTTTTACTTGGTTGATTGTTTAATAGCTTCTTATGTATCATTCGCTTAAAGCTGCTCTGTACAGTTATATTTATCGACCTCGTCAAACAAATATGGAATAGTGAAATTTTGAATAATTTAAACCTCAAGTTGAGGATGACGTCAAAACCATGGTCGTCAGCATAAAATAAAATAGTGAAAAATTAATAAGTGTTTCAAGTTATTTCTGATAATGGAAATAGTCCACAGAGTGACGCCAAAAATAGTTAAATTTAGACTTTTTAATTTGGTCAGTAACATTTTTGCATTTGTCTATTTTGGAATGAACTTAATGAGCTTTTCAGTCTAATATTGTTATAGTTACCACAGCATGGAAGTTGAAACTCTTATCGGTATCATTTTCTTAAATTATTAAACCTGTCTTCAAAATCGGTGCGATTATATGGGAAAATGTGTACACTTCCAAGCACTGAGAAAATGCCTTGTTTATCGCTGGTTTAGGCTGCCTGGCCGATGCCATCTAAAAGATATTACACCTTGATAGTATTTTTATATTATTATAAATTTATATATTTATATAAATTTACAATTGTTGTTTTTATTTGTTTTTTACTTTACAGGGTTGATAAAGGTTGCTGAGCAATTTGGACTCACGTTGGTCGCTCCTAGAAAGAAAATAGTTATTTTGCTCATTGGTAACCATTCAGCAGGCAAGTCTTCCTTCATCAATTGGTACGTATATGATCTCATTGTTCAAATATATCAATTTAAATGTACCAATGATAACCCAATATTTTTAAATTTCGTACGCCATTAGGTATCCGTCAAATTGTCATAATAATTTATTACTTTTTCGTAACGTTTGTTTAGGTTATTTGTGCCTTCGTTTAATTGTTTGATCAAATTTCAAAAGTTGAAACAAGATTTACTATATTTAAAACGTGTTTTCTATGATTCGAAACTATCATAATCCATATCATTTATCATCTTTAGAATAATAAACCATCGTGACCCATTGTGAATTATTTTCTTTGGACGTCGAATAAAATTTTTGTTTTGGTAGATGATCTATCTAAGGTTCATTGGCTTAGAATTTTAAGCATTACTGCACATTTCGAAGCTAACTTTAGAAATGTATATCAAAATATGTTATATGTGTCTAAGTTCTACAAAGAGTATAACACCCATTTCCCGCGTTAAGTGGGACTGGAGTAGACACAGGCGGATGAAAAACGCTGTCCTTCCTCAGGATTATTATTTTAAAAGAGTGACTAGCCATTGGGTCAGGGTGTAGATCTGGGGTGGGCAAAACGTTTACGAGACGGGCATTGCCAGTCGAGAATGCTTAAGCTTGCTGCATTATCTATAATAATTGCTTCGGTGGGCCGGAAATTATTATAGATAAGTAGCATCCTATTGGTGGAAATTATCAATAAAGACTTTTTTAGTGCTATAATTTAGAAGAGGTTTTAAAGTTTTTCGGTCGTAAATGTTGTTTAAAAGAATCAAGTTATTCGTAATAAATTTTTCGGTTCATGATTGCTTCGCGGGCCGCGGGAAATGCTCTCGCGGGCCGTAGTTTTCCCGCTACTGGTGTAGACGATAGTGCAGGCACCGTAAAGAAAAATTTCTTTTGCTTTTAGTTTTTTTTTCATAATAGCTATATGTTTTTGCGATCTTCGAGCGCAGTCGGTAGCGCATCTCGAATCTCCAATTTCATTTTATTTTTATGAACGGTACCTCATCGTTAAATATATCAACAAATGTAGAAAGGTGAAAGATATATATTAATCATCTCTGTAAACAATACTATTCGTGTGTGTTTTGTTGTTCCAACAAAATATATTTTAACTTTTATGCGCATATTGTATAAATTAATTAAGGCTAATTCGAGATCAAATACCGTATTCCAACGAATGAAGATGATTTACTGGCAGAAAAGTTACCAATTTATAAAATAGTGATATTCGTACAAACTTGCTAACAGAATGATTGGAATTGTAATTCCTCGTTTGGTTAATTCGCGCACGTATCATGTTATTTTCCCGTTTTATAACATTTTCGGTAATTCGCCACTTGTGCGAATTGGCAAATAAAAGTTCTGGCAATGTGCTAAAGGTAGGAAAAATATCCATAAGTCGGAAATAATTGAGATTGTATTTGCACCGTCCCAAAAAGCTTGAGCTTTCTTTCGAAAAAATATTGCAGCGTTTTTATGTCGGAGTAAATGCGGTGCTGTAGTAAAAGTGTTTCAGGTTGTGACTCGAAAATTTTGCAAGTTGATAGATTAGCTTTGACATAACTCGTTTCTGTTTGACTAGCCCGTTTCATGCTCGGTTGCTCGTGGCCCTTAGAAAACGTGATAGAGGAGAGAGTCTGGTGGAGATATGCGGAGACACGTTGAGGGATGAGGAACTGGTTTGGAAAGGAATGTTTAGGACTGACTATTGAAGAGAGGAGATGGACGGGCGGCTGTGCATGCACGATAAGGACGCTAAAGAGAGTGCAAGAGAGGATAAAGGATATTTTGTTTTTATTTCTGGATTCGATGCGACCAAAAGGCTTCTTTCGGAATATGCTTTGTTTCCTACCACTTCACGCGGCATTCTCTGGCCTAAGTCCCTTAACTCTTAGAACGGTGTTTTTCTTTTGTTGACAAATAGTAAACTCCGTTAATCATGAATTCGTTGCCTACGCCCTTGGTATTTACCCAGCCTTGGCGTGTGTATTCGTAGTGTTATCGTATGTCCTCGTGTATGTCACGCTCGTAAATCTCTTTTATCAGCCTTTATTCCGATTTAACTTCCTCCAAGTAATATGCCGGTATCATGTAGCTCCATTAATTCTCGTCACTAGTAATTGAATCCATGGAGATTTATTAATCACTTGACGAGTAGTTAGCTAGCCCGTAAAATGGGCAGGCAAATGTTAACGCTTTTTACTTTCTCCATATCATTATATATATATATATATATATATATATATATATATATATATATATATATATAAAAGAGGAACTGATTAGTTTTTGGTAAAAATCGGTCAACCAGCAGTGGGTGTTTACTCTTGTCACTTATCTGTTATTTTGAAATATTTTCTTTAATATTTGATAAATGTAAAAATGTATCGGAATAAAAGTTGTAGAAAATTTAAGTTTCTACAACCTTTGTATGAAACATTTTTCCATATAATGCATTGTTTAAGAGATATCTTATATTCTTAGCTGCCACCACCACGCCACCTGCCGACGACTATTGTTAGCAATTTTCGCTTAGTTACGTCTTAGTAACGTTCCTTTTTCTTTTCTTAATTGTTGGAGCTTTGTGGCTTTATCCAATATCAGAAGGCTGTGGTTTGAGTTTATTTCTGTTCTTTGTAAAGTCTAAAAATTTCTCGCAGTTTCTTAAAATATATTATTATGTAACCTATTTGGAATTGTTAGAAATATTACAGATATGGAGAAAGTCATGTGGTGGCCACATCAGATTTTTTAATTTACTCTATCTTTATTCGATAAATAATATTCCCATAGATTGTAACAGTCAAAATGGTCTCTTGCAAACGTGATCATGTATCGTAACTTATTTTTATCCTTAGGTTTAAATAAGTAAATTTTAGTTTGGAGTATTGATTTTTGATCAATTTTAATTTCAACTCAATAAATAAAGTATGTTGTTGAAATAAATTTTCTTTAATACTTAGTGACACGTTTGTGATTTTATGCGTACCTTAACATTCCTTATCCTAAATGATACGCAACCTTCACAATACATTTTTGCTACATTTGATATTAAATCAGTGGCGTCAAACCTTTTCTGCATGGTGGGCCGCATTGGTGGTCGCGAACCCTTCATTGGAACGGGCCGGATTAGAGTTTGAATCGGAAGTATAGCCTACATATTCTGATGTTCCATATAAATGAAAATCAAGTCTAAATAATGTTTTTATAGTTTACATTTCAATATTAAAAGTTTTATTATGAACATTTTCATAAAAATGTAGGGATTTGTGTGTTAAAAATTTCGGATTGCTTTATCATCATAGCATCACGGGCCGCACAAGAACCCTTCGCGGGCCACATCTATCCCCCGGGGCCGAAGATTGGAAAACTTTGCACTACATTTACATATCGAAACTAATTTCTTTTCGCTCTGATTCTCGAAAAGCCCAAAATTTCGGTTCGATTCTGGTTCCGCTCCGTCAATCACCATGAAACAGGTTCAAACAGGTTTTTTTCCATACGACTTGTTTTTTTTTATTTCAAGGCAATTTTAAACAAGTTAGGAAAGTGCACCGTGCATCACAAATAAACGCCTTTCATGCGATGTAATATTTGAAACTAAATGGTATAGTTTGAACGAACGCACACAACAAAACAGCGAATCAGCGCCACCAGATTGTCTTTGTCTATTAAAAATTTCTTCCCTCTCCTGGCTTGGTGCATTAATAATCGCATTTACGTAATTTTAGCATAATGACTATACACTGCAAGACGATATATCAGAATTGATCCCAGGAAATGTTAAGTTTTTGATTTACCGATTTATTTTCTAATCAGTTGTAATTACTCAAGCGGTCGAAAATTATTTAAAATGTAAGTACTTTATTTGAGTTAAGGAGTTCTTATTGTCTTTATGTTCATGTTTATTCCTTCGTCGTAAATTATCCATTTATTTTAAGTCACAAAACTCCTTGTATGCACGAAAGAAAAATAAACGTACTTACATCCATTTCTTCGTCGTATATAGTCCATTTCCTTCCGTTTACAATATGCCTCATACACCTGAAAGGAAATTAAACATATTTCGTAATTATAGCAGATCTTATTTACTTCAGTGCTAGGAAAATTATTTTCGTTGACAGCGATTAAGAAACCGCGCGATAAATTTTCTAAATTCAAAGTGAATTACGACTTTCTTTTTTGATATCCTTGATGATGGTTACTCCTGCGATAAAACTGTATAGAGAAGGAAATATTTTACTTGACTAGATCGACAAATTTTGTTTTAAAACCTTTTTGGTGAGACCAGTATTTCACGAGATATGACGGAGAGTTGGTTTTTTGTTTCAAGTAAAGTGGCACCCCTGATTAGATTATGTGAATCATTCATATTTTATTATTTTCTTTGCCTATAATCCTTAATACTAAATTTCATGAAGATCCGTTTGTCAGAAGTCGAAAACGATCATTCGTACGGACGGACGGAGTGACCAAAACCAATAGGCTCCTGAGTTGGAAACGGAACGCACCTAAAAATTATTCTTTGGTGAGCATTGTAATTGCAGAGCGCTCAGCTTTTTAGTCTGAATAAGAATGACAAAAAAGACAACAATAACAAATGAATAAACTAATATTAGCTTTAAATCGGAAAAAAGTGATTTTTTTCTCTTTTCAGCAATGGAAATGCATAAAAACCATTGTAACGACCTGATTGCTTTTAAATGGACCTTTAATGCTTTTAATGGAGATTAAAGACGTTTTAATGGAAATTAATGCCGTAACAACGAATTATAGTGGAACTTCCATAACTCGAATCTCAAGGGAAAATAAACATTATTCGAGTTACAGAAAATTAAAAATACGGAAATATATATTTTTCACATATTTGTATATATGCAGTGAAACTTCTATAACTCGAATCTCAAGGGAAAGCAAACATTATTCGCGTTATAGAAAAATTGAGTTACGGAAATATTTTCTAATTTTTCTTTAATTGAGTTATCATCAAGATTATTCCCTTAAACATTTAAGTTAACTTACTCTAATTTTCAATTTAACGCATATTATGAAAATATCATCACATATATTTTCTTCCGATAATGTGTAAGTTTTTACTGTATCCAAAACGCTAATTGCATCACGTGCTGTGATTGAGGGTATCATAAATAATTAGAAGTCTAACGTAATACTAAAAGCATAAACACCACGATTAAATTTGGGATATCGACTGTAGGAAGGAGCGGATAGGTTTGTTTTTCTCTGAGAATATCAGAGAAGCAACCCTGATAGAAGTGACGTTATGGACTGCCTGATGCACTGCACCTACTCAAAATCCTGTGGTGTTACTTTTGATATGGGCTGTAATGCTTGCATTCTGCAAGCACCAATTATGTACTTGTATAGTATAAGGATTAAGGCGACAATAAAATCTCAAGTTTTAACAATGACATGGTTGGCAAGGCAACATATCGTTAAAAAGCTTAAATTTTCCAATAAATATGATTTAAACGTAGAACTTGAGCAATTTTATATCGTAGGCAAAATGTGGCGATAAGACGTTATTTATTTTTCTTTAAAACGGTTCAGGTCTGAAGATCGTAGGTAATTTTTTTTCTATTTTTAATTTGCAAAAGTGTAAAAGCTTGTAAGTAAAAAATATCTATTTTTACGTCCTATCTTATGGGTAAAGAAATTATTTACTGGAGTCGAACCCGTGGCTTATTTGAGGTTTTTTTTTCGTAAATAGCTTTTACTATAAAAATCAAGCATTCCTACCAAATTTTAATTTTCTACCTACTCGTAAAGTTTGTTAAAATCGCATTACAGTCAGTCGTAAATAGTTCTTGATTCTTCCGCTCTTTTATTAAGCCTTTTTAAGAGCAGTCTGTGTGGGCAGCACGAAATTGGGCCCATTTAATCACCTCCCCGAATGTTGTGGACGATTGTCGCCTAATCCTCTATAGAAATTAAGCCCCAACGTTGGTCGGTCAAAGTACGAAACTGGGCCCACACTACATGTTTACACAACACACCTATCCGTTCAGTGACTCAATGTCAGTCTCGTTTTGATTATGGAAGAAGTATCAGCTATTGAAAGTGAGCAGTACAGCTCGACCCGTCACTTGTCACTAACATCATGTCAATTAAGGTCGTTTCGTCCGAACGTGGTTCAGATGTCATAGTAGGGAAGTACAAGTATGTAAAACATTCTACGAGGATAAACGGTGAATTAGTTTGATATATTAAGATGAACGCTACCCAACCCAAATGGGAGAACACAGTGAACTTGAGAAGGAACCAAAAACACTTCACCTAACTTACCCAACCCGGTGGGGCAGAGTTGAATGTTCCTTCATGTTCAAACTTCCCTTCCCTGGCCCAACCGAGTTCCATTTCTTTCTACAAGTTGAGGGCCCAGTTTCTCCCAAGAATTTTTCCGACAAGGGCCCAATATCGTCCAAACCCCTTTTTTACCTGCATCTTCAGGGGCCCAATTTATTTACCGGATTATTGGCTTAATCAGATTATGGGCCCAATTTAGTTGCACCAGTCTGTGTGTGTGTGTATGTGATAGAGATTTTATGGGTGCTCTTAACTCAAAAACTATTAATCAGATCAACGCTAAATTTTATATTTGACATTTTTTTTAAATAACAAAAGTTTATTAGTTTTTGGTAAAAATCGGTTAACCGGAAGTGGGTGGTTACTCTTGCCACTTAAAGTTTTATTTTTAATATTTGCTTTAATATTTGATAAATGTAAAAAATTACTGGAATAAAAATTGTAGGAAATTTTGATTTTCTATGACCTTTGAAGCATTTTCCTATGCATTGTTTAAGAGATATTTTGAAACACTTTACGCTTAGTTACGTCTTACAATTAGTAACCGCTCCCTTTTCTTTTCGTAATTGTTGGAGCTTCGTGGCTATATCCAATATCAAAAGGCTATGGTTTGGAGTTTATTTCAGTTCTTTGTTAAGTCTTTGAATTTTTCCTTTGAATACTTCCTTAAAATATTTATTATCATTTAACCTATTTGGAATTTTTAGAAATATTACAGGTATGGAAAGAGTCATGTGATGGCCACATCAGATTTTTTTGTTTATTCTTTCCACCCCGCCAAAACTAGTCAAAATGTTTTCAAGGTCGATTCTTGGTGTATTCTTCGTACCATAATTAACCTAAATCCTCAACATATTTAAAAAATGAAGGCGTGCGTACGTGCTTAAATCTGTCTCCATGTATTTTCTGTTGATCCACAAAGGTTGTGGCAGGTGATGGAAAGGAAAAGATTACATTTACGAGTAGTTCAAGGTGGTCTTTGGGTTTACTTGATAAAAATGATGATTAATTTTGAAGTAGTTAGGTCAATAAACAAATATTTGTTATTTTTTGTGTTTAAAATATGTCCGTTGGTTTAAGATCTAGAAAAAATTGATAAGATTAAAGTAAAATTTTATCAGGTCTTATGGCAGTATTTGTAAGGTTATTTGATGTCTTCGTAAACATAAAACAGGTTTTATAAGTGGAAAGCTTAGGATAAAAGACTCTTTGTAAAAATATTTTTTATAAAAACTATCGCAAACAATTTATATAAAATTTCCCTTTGTAGAATACACCAAGAATACACCCCTTGTATTTTATTATTTATTTTTCTTATTTTTCATAAATGTTTCTTTTTTATCTTCACTCTCTTTATTGGTGTTCATCTCATTCTTCCTTTGAATTGATTTCGCTTATATGTTCGACCATCGACCAAAACTCTTTCAGATGCATCTTAGCTTTAATTTTTAGCTGAGTGTAGTAAAATTAGATAATGTGGATCCAGATACACTGCAGCTATCATTCATTCATTTTCCATTAAAACCCCTACTCTGATTTGAAATTTTTCGGCTAAAATGCAGGAAAATTTGCCTGATAAACCTCAAATTTAATTTTCTTCTCCGTTCAAGGAGCAAAAAATCTCTCATTGTCGATAGTTGTGTTTGTAATCTGAATGTCACTCCCTTTAGAGGCTTGAATCCTATAATAGCTGTTAATTAATCCCATTTATCATTTGAAAGAAATTATCTAAATTACTATCTGCCAACAGATAAATATGTGACATTTATTTTGACGTTTGTAACATGTTATAGGTGCTATTCCATTTTGTGGGACAATCCAGGACAGATTTCTTTAATTTTTACTTTTTCTATACTGCGTATACTATTGTTTTCGTGAAAAAATCGAATTCGAGATTTCAACGGAAATACACGTTATAAGGTCCCTTGGATATGTTTTCACTATTTTCTCTACGATGTCTTTGTGCCTGTGACAGGAATTTTGTGGGCGCTCTAACTCAAGAACTACTAATTTGATCAACACTATACTTTATATTTAATATTTGTATTAAAAATTCGGAGACTGATAAGATTTTGGCTGAAATTGGTCAACCGGAAGTGGAGTTTTTACTCTAGGCATTTTTTCCGTTTTCGTGAAATATCTCCTTTAGGGCTTCATTTGTGTGAATAATTGTTGTTATCAAAGTCATAGGCAATATAATTGTCACCAACCTTCGTTGGAAACATTTTTTCATAGATCGCATTGTTTCGGAGATATTTCGATTATATGTCTGAATTTCTTCAGTACATTGAATGTTAGTAGGTGACAGATTTGTTTCCGTCGCTATGATAAAATTTTCGAATTGTTGATAGCGACGCAAATGCTGCCAACGGTAATCAATGAAACTGTTATCCATAGCAACAAATAACAATTTAACTTGCTTATTGCTTTTTCAATATGAAAAATGATTCAAAGTATTTACCATTGTGAAAATTATTCAGTGTTTCACGAGTGTAATTGCCGATAGTTATTCTTGAAGACGCTGTTTTCGAGAGCAGCTTGTAAATACTATTGCAGTCATATTAATTACTCTGTATTGAGAAAGTCATGTGCTAGACAAGATTTTTTCTCACAATTTTACTGCCAACAATGGAATTTTGTTTTCAATCAAGACTTCGACAATCGACTAAAATACCTTAATTTTACAGCCCTTAATAAGATCTTTTATTGTTTAACGAAGTGTGTGCGCTGCAGTCATACGCACCGCGCAACAGAAATAGAAGCTTGTTCACCAATCACTTCCGAAATTCCTTTCTTCCACTCCATATTCATGGTATTCTCACGGGAAAATGCTCCAATACACATCAATTTGAAATCTTGACAACAGGCCGTTGTTGCCAAGTTCTCAGTTTGGAAAATTCCTTCTTTTCGGCTGTTGGAGGAAGTCGGCAGATATTATCGTGCTAAAGACGAAGAGGCCTGTCATCCTGTCATCAACGCCTTTCGGCAAGTGGAGTACATAGACCGTCGCATCTTGCAAACTGCCCGAGGCACTCAGCTATTATCGCATTGGTCGAGGGTAGAAGCAGGATGCTATAAACCGATCACTTCCTTTTGTCAAATACTATAGTCTTCGTGCTTCGCTGGGGCACAGCGTAAAACAATGGCGTGAGGGATACTTGAGAAATTCAAAATGGAATGTGACTGAAAATTTGGGAAATTCCGCATTTCAGTAACACTATTTGTGCGAACCGAAAAAAAAGGAACGAAATAAATTTCGGTTTTGTTTCGGGTTCAAAATAATTTATTTTTTTTTCCGGTTCGGGTTCGGTTCCTCCACGGCCAAAAATATCGTTTGTTTTCGGTTCGAATTTTCGGCTCAATTCCGGTTCGATGTCCTGTATTACCCTGAAAGGTTAATATAAAAATGTGTTGATCTTGAAATCTATTTTTTTCTTTTTCATCCTGACGCTTTTAACGAAAGCAAGGGCATCAAAAAGATTGCAAAACGGCCGTTATGCGCAACGAGAAATCTTTTCTCTCGTTAAAGCGAAACCGCAACCCCCACCTCGGTACAACCTCTTTCCTTTCGTAAATCCAGCAAGTGCACAGTCGACTCGAGAAGGCTCGTGCATTATTCACGTTTTTCTTACGCTCTTAATCTTTATTTTTTATCGCTTCCACCCATTTGCTTCTGCTCCCGGGCGCCACCCTGCCCTCTCCTTCTCTCTCTCTTTTGAATCATGCGAGAATTTTTTTCAGGCTCCTCGACGCTAGTTCGACCGGCAGGAAAGCCCGGAAACTGGCGAGGCAAGATAATGCCAACCGCTCTTTTCTTTCAAAACATCCTTTAGAGCCGCAGTTTCCTCGTTTCCCTCCCTTCGTTCTCTTCGCCCTTGACCGCCGCATCCGCTTGAGTTCGCGCCAGTTGCGAAAAAGTGCGCAAGCGGAGCTAAAGATTTTATTAAAAATAACGACAGAAATTTCGCTGATTATTAATTAGTTTCGCGTGGCGTCCTATTATTCGTATTAAGGACGGGATCGGCTGGAAGGAGTTGGCGAGGTTTGCGTCTGGGAGTCGATCCCGGTCGGACGACCGAGGGATCGGAAGTTAGCGTCCTCCCAGCTAGCCCGACCTCAACCGCAGAGTTATCTGCTTAGTTCGGATTTTTTTATTTCCTCTCACTCTTGCTTCGCTTCGAGAGCTTCGTTTCTTAATAATATTTTACGAATTTGAAGCGCGCCGTTTATTTTCCTTAAAATATTTCGGGTGCTGCTGACGAAGCAAACCAAGGAGTTTACAGAAATGCGAACAATTTTTTTTATGTTAATAACGATGACGGAAAGAAATCTGTGATTTATACGAAAGATTTTTAATGCGATAGCAACGATGCTGACCCCCACCCTCTCTTTACTCTCTTATGTCTATCATTATGCTCTCTTTAATGACTCACTTTTATGAATAGTAACAGTAACTTTGAAAATAAGAGTTAATATTCTCTTGATTAGTTTCGAATATTTCATTGTGATAGTAATGTTAAGTGCCCATCATATACTGTAGATTTACCATTTATCTTTTAGCTTAATTTTTCGTTTGTCAGAAAATTTACATTATTTTGAAGATCAGTGATATCTTACCATAATTAACCTAAATCCTCAACATATTTAAAAAATGAAGGCGTGCGTACATGCTTAAATCTGTCTCCATGTATTTTCTGTTGATCCACAAAGGTTGTGGCAGGCGATGGAAAGGAAAATATTACAGTTACGAGTAGTTCAAGGTGGTCTTTGGGTTTACTTGATAAAAATGATGATTAATTTTGAAGTAGTTAGGTCAATAAACAAATATTTGTTATTTTTTGTGTTTAAAATATGTCCATTGGTTTAAGATCTAGAAAAAATTGATAAGATTAAAGTAAAATTTTATCAGGTCTTATGGCAGTATTTGTAAGATTATTTGATGTCTTCGTAAACATAAAACAGGTTTTATAAGTGGAAAGCTTAGGATAAAAGACTTTGTAAAAATATTTTTTATAAAAACTATTGCAAACAATTTATATAAAATTTCCCTTTCTTGAAATTATTTGAATATTCAAAATAATGTCAGTTACATATATAAAACAATTTATAACGGCTTGTAGGTGACATACTTTTGAAATAAATTTTGTAGTTAATACTTTTAGTTGTTTCCTTAATTTAACTCAACTGCAACTGTTGTATAGAATTTCATAATCATGCTCAATACTAATTTTATTTTAAATCCATGTTGTGGACATAGATCTAATAAGAAAACACTCACACATTAATTACTTAATTTTTTCTTTTTGTGTTAATATTATCTTTGTTAAAATTTATATCGACTTATTTAAAAAAATCATGTTGGTAATGCCCATTTTCATTTAGGTATATTGAAGAACATGTCCAGAAGACTGGTGTGGCCATTGAAACCAAAGGTTTTACCATAGTTACCAGTGGAAAAAAGAGAGATTCACTTTTGGTAAGATCTCTGCAGAGTTTTGTATTGCATGTCATAGAATTTGTCAGCGGAAGCATAAAAGTTTTATTTCCATTTAAACCCAAATAAATTGAAGCTACCCTGTCTTCGAGGCAGTTATTGTTATGATATAAGTTGGAAATATATTTTTAAATCTCGTCTTAAAATTGAAAATGATGATTATAAAGACTACACAGTTTCAAAATTTATTGAAGGGTGAATGTTTGCACAAGTTATTTGACGAGATTAACATATTAATTTATTATTTATGTAGAAATCTTATAATTTATTAAGTTTACATTCATTTCTACTTTTTAGTTATGCATCACATTTATTTTTAAATTGTATATACCAATGTTATTTATCTGATAGTTTCTGTTGGTGTAATCATTGTCCTCCACCCATCGAAATAGTGTACGATAGGGTTGACCAATAACCTAGAAAACATATAGTCTCTAATGTTAACCATATTTGTGAGACTTTTATATGTGATTGTTTGTATGAAATATATAGTTTGACCATTGAGTTCCAGAAATTCATTGCTTGTATGCTGTAATTCTTTAAATTTCAACCTTTTTTTCAATGTCAGTTCTCCCTCAGGAAGTATTATAATTAAGATGATGGGATTCTCTGACCAACATTTTCAGACCTTTGATTTCCTCCTTCTTTTGGTTAACTTTATATTTTTGGACCCAAAAAGACCATTTTTATGGTATTGAAGACCCAGGCTAAAACCCATCGTATTAGATATCTGTACAAAGAGACTTAACAGTGTATTGGTATGTAATTCCCAATTAATCAGGTAGACCTGACCCATTTATTGCAATATTGGCATGTTGAGATCACGCATACTTCAAATTGGTTTCACTTCATGACTTAACAAACAAATCAGATAAATGATTTATCTTATCCATCATTTTTGTCGAGAAGAATAATCTTTATTTACATTATTTCATTACAGGGGAATGCAACTCTACATCTTTTTCCTGTCTTTAAACCACTAAGCCAGTTTAAAGGTGAGTCACTGTATTTTTGCATGCTTTTAGAAGAAGTTATACATTTTATGACTCAAACTCTCTACGTTCCATGTTAGTAATGTGATCCCAAAAAACTTTTACTTTTTCTTTTGACTAACATGCTTTAAATTGATAAATTAGGCAGCTTCAGTGGCCATAAAAATGTTACAAAAATCCTTTTTTCATTCCAGCCGTAAGGCGAGATTGATAAATATATTTTGAATCAATATACATGAAATTTGACTCAAATATAGATCTTGGATCATATTACAAATTGTATTTAGGTATCAGCAGAAAATTAATATTGTGGTTGTTAATATTTATGGTAATTAAAAAAATCACCAGTATGTAATTTGTAAATTTTTTATTACTAAGCCTATCCTGTATTGATGTTTTTTATTTTATTAAACTTAATTAGTCACTTTTGCATGGGCAGTTACCTATAGCAGGTCTTAATCATTAAAGTTTACTAGCAAATTTTTTAATTATAAATCAAATTTTGTGGTGAGCCTGAGTATATCGAGAAATAGGTAAATTTAATTATTTTTATTTAGTTTTATTTTTGCTCCTAATTTTTCAAAGCCTTATTTTTTATATCTAAATGCCATAAATGGATTGAAGTACAGTGATTAAATAAAGATAAACATGTAATCAAAATTAGAATAGTAGTTTCTTTACTATTCAGTTAAAGCAGTTTTTGAATGGCCTAGAATACTATAAACTTATGTTAAAATTGCATACGATTCCTGGGTAAATTTGCAATTACATCATATTTTGAAAAGGTGGTGTTTGTTCTTAATCTTTTGAATGGTTCAATGATAGAAAATATGTCATTGTTTTTGTTAGTTGCATTTTTAATGTTTTTGGTGAAGACTATCAACTTCTGCAGCGGGAAGCAAGAGTATTTGCTTGCGTATGAAATAATGATTCAGAAAAATTGTTTAGCTGCTATTTCAATGTTTTAAAAACATTAACCTCTCAAGCATGGATGACTTGCTATCTGCAACTACCAAATTCTCTCACTCAGGCTTTTTCAACAGACTTTTTGCCCCCATATTTTTTTTTGCAAAATGTGTTGCCTATATTTTGCCATTATTATTTGATTATTTAAAGAGCCAAATTACATACGTTGAACAAAGTGAACAATTGATACTGTCAATTCATGCTTGAGAGATTTCATATCATCATTAGCTGAGAATAACATTTCAGATAATTTGACAAGGTTGGGCTAAATGATTTTTATGGATTCTTTGTTTTGATGAATATTGGTAATTAAATATTATGTCATCTTTTTATTGATTCCAGAAGAAATAAAAATCAGCTATTTTTAAAAACCCTTGCCATTCTACAGTTGATAAATGATTTAGTGATTGATTATTATCATGTGAAGGAAGTCTACTGTTTCTATGCTAGCAGCATGTTATCCTAACTCTGCCTTGGAGACCCATTCCAATTCTTTCCCTGATTCCAACCAACCACTCATCCTCTCTCTGCCCTCCCATTAGCTTATCTCATCCTGTGTGGTTTCTGCAGACTTCCTGGCTGTCAATTTCCTGCCAAAATGGGTTGTGTTATGGATTTTCCTAGGAAATTTTTGAACGAATGTTTTCTTCATAGTTGTATATTATTTTATAAAGTTAAAATCTAGTTTCATCCTGGAGTATTAGAAACACAGTATTCAATAATAATTGTACCTTTGTTTCATTGGATTACAAATAAATTTGTAACTTTATAAAAATTTGTTGAAGAAATTTTTGTTTTCCAAGAGATTAGTCACACAATGAGTGAAATTGTTTCAGTTGTTCTAATTTTTCATGTATAATGTAAAGTTGTAATTATAGGGTCTATTTCCTTCTAATATAAAAAATATTCGAAGTATATAATTTTTATCAACTTTGTTAATGTTCTCTTTTTGGACATAGTATCTACTCTTAAATTTCTTACTTTAAAATGGAAATAAGCTCTGACGTAATAATTTTTAAATGTTATTGATCCATAATTTTTTATTCCATAAATGGTTATTAGATGCTATAGACAGCCGTGAATGGCTTCTTTAATTTTTTTGTACTTAATAGTTTCTATTTATCAAAGCTCACATAATTTTCCAAGTTTTAAATTATTTTTTATGTAACAACTTTTGAATAACATGTTGACTATAGTCTTACTTTAGTAGAATATGGTTATTTTGTTTCCCTGTTATTTTTCCTGATAACCTGAGAAGGATATAATAGTTATACCTTGTGAGTTGATAATGCTTTTTTACTTTTAGGGTAGACGAAGGAAGTTGATTGTCTACCGGATGGTTTATGGTGCGTAATTTTATATTCCACAGTGTTATCCAATAATGTATAATTTTTATTTAAACTGTTTTAATAACTTGTACATAATTAAAATGTTTCCTAATTTATTTGAGAACAGTTTTGTTTTTCAATAGTTAATTATAGCTTGTGGGAGCCAATATGAGCTTGTTTGTGGCAATGCAGATTGGCAAGCTTATGTGTTTTTGTTAAATTGCATGTTAATTAGGTAAAACTGATGTTAAATGTGAAATGTTTTTCTATGTAGAAAACATTTTTGTTTGAGTGGCCAATACAATAGTAATGTGACGCTTAATTGGTCATTGCATTCAAAACTAATGCTGAAAATAGGGTTTTGTTGTTGATGTTATTAATGAAATTTACATGTGCTTATATACAGAGTGGTTAAGTTTATTTGCATCTGCAAAAACCCTATCACCCTCTCTAATTTATTATTTGCTTAGCTTTTTTAATAATATTTGCTTACAGGCTTTGAAAGGATTTTTGTATACATACAAATATTAAAAAGTTTAATAAGGTTTTGATGAAAGTCATGATATCATCAGCCATGATTATGCCACTTCAAATAATATTTTATCATATTAATTTTTATAATTTGATTTATTACATTCATTCATTAACTATTTTTCAAAAAAGTTTTCTTGTTAATTTTTTTGTAGTTCTTAAGGTTTAAAAGCTAGAATTTTTATGATTATTCAAAAGTTTCAGTTTTAACTCTTCAATTCTATTCCTTATTTATTACACCCATCCCTCACTTTGCACTGTATATTGCTTCCTGGATAAGACCATGTAAAGCAAAACCATGCAAAAAGAGATAGGAAAGGAATATATGAGGTTGCATTTGAGCGCCATATTGAGGTTAACATACAACAATTCAATCACATTGCATTCAGTATTGCTTCCTTATATCCTTTTTTGTAACCTCTGCATCAAACAAACATTTTTTCAACATTCTGAGACCATTTCAAAATCGTACTAAAGGGAAATTGATTATTTTCAATTCAAGGTTGTTCTATAAAAAGAAAACCATGCTAAACTGGAAATGTGTAGAGTAAAACTATACAATTAGAGAGAAGAACATACATGCAAAAATTCCAAATACTATATGCACTTTTGCCTTAAGTTTATATTATTAGATACTTCTTAATTTATACATATCAGCACTTAATATTGCATTTAATATTTTATAAATAATTATATTAAAACTGTCATTATTTACTTGCTAGCCCCAAATGGCTCAGGATATCAAAATTTTAGGTAGGCTATTAAAGTCAGAAAGGTCCAGGTCAGAAAGTTGAAAGTGTTTTCAACTTGATAGGCAGGCAATATTACAAAGATTAACTATAATAAATTTGAAAAGCTTGTTCTATATTTTTGAGAATGACATCCGAGGTTAAATAATAGCCTACATTTTGATGTATTAATTCATTTCAAAGCACAATTATTTCAAAGTGAGAGTAAGTTAAAATAATCTTATATAATTGGAAAAATTTGTTAGCTGTGAAACACTCAAGAGTTTTGTGAGATATTCGAAATGCAATTCACACATTTAGCTTAATGAGTAAGCTTTTAGTTTTTTGTGGCATTGTACAGAGTTACTAAGATAAATGCTTGTATAAAACATTATCAGTACATTCATTTTAATTTTTGAATCCTCTGTGAAGTGTACCACAATAGCATGAAGGGTAAAGTTAGAATTGGTGTCATGTATGCTTAATTACACTTACTGGAGGCCACATTGCTTTCCCATCACTCTTAAGTTGTTTGTTCTTAAATATATGTATAATGGTACAATATAATAATATATAATTCATTTGCATTATTTCATAAATTTATGTTGCTCTGGCATGCTTGCATAGAGTAAAATACTTCTCCTCTACTCGTTGCAAAATGCATATGTTTTATTTGGACTTTTAAATTGCTTCCTTGCTTGATTGTCCTAGGTTTTTAGTTTCATTTGTTGATAAATGTTCATATTTTTGCATATGTATATATTAAGGATAACAATGAGTTTGTGTGTTGTTTGTTAGTAGATATATATCATTGAAGTAATTTCAGCTTCAAATTACATTTAAAACTGCTTCTATTGGAAAATTATGGTCACAATATTAAGATGTTACGAATCTGATTCATGTGATAATTGATACTTTAGCTGTTTGCTATTTCTTCTAAGCAAACTGATTGTCAAATGGTGATCATTTCTTGAGTTTGTAATTATGTAATTGTATTTAAGATCAATAACATCTACTTGAATTAAATTAAATCAATTTTCTATTAAGGTTGTATTGATTTTGAATGTGATTTTTCATAAATATTATACATTAATGAAAGAAATTACTGTTTAGCCTATATTGCATTTTTTACTCTTCTTCTTTATCTTGATTTAAAATTCCAGGGTTCATTTTGCCAAAGACACTTCCTCGGCATATTTTGTGTAGATATCATAACATCATTTCTTGTATTTTCACTACTATGTAAATCATTTGCATATTAATTCATTGTTCACCTGCATTTTTACTTCTTTGTATCACATCTCATTTTTCCCCAGAAAAATTCTCATCTGATCATAGCCTTTTGAGTTACAAAAACTTGATGAAGAAGATATATTGTTGTAAAATTTTAATGAACTAGCTATATAGCTTGAAAATTTAAGATTTTCAGATAAAATGTGAATAATGAGTAGCAGGCATAGTATCACATCTTGAATTAATAAAAAACATATGATCAGATTAGGATCAGACCCAATAGATAAAGGACAGTTTTTAACAAGATTACTAAGATCCATCGGAAAATAATCAATTTGTAGAAATATTTAACTTTAAGCAACCTCTCTTTCCTCAGGTTTTTTCAAGACTTTTCGTTGAATTTATGCCTTTTTTCCTTATTTCCTGCATGTGTTCTTGGTTAAATTTCTCATTGTCCCACCTCCTTTTCCCATGACTGGGTAAAGTCCACAGCTGCATATGGTTGGGTGACTGCCTATCTTTCCCACCACTTCCTCTGATCTGGTGGTGACAAAATGGGGTGATTAGGGGGTAGAGGGGAAGGGGGCTCAGGGTGGTGGGGTAAAGGGAAGTGTGAGACAGCAGTGCAGTTTGGGAAGTGTTTCGGCAAGGGAGGGAGGCAACAAATACGTGTAACCATAAAAGCGGACAACAGTCCCTTCGGAAGATCAGTATTGAAAAAGCAAGCTCAAGGGAAAGTTCTTAACGATCAAAGGAGCTCTGAAGTGTTGGATATTCTCATTATGTAGGGATTCGTTTATATAGTATTCTTTACTTGGAAATCTATTATCTTTTAATTTAAAAGCACACCAAATCATATTTAATCAAAATAGTGATCTGCTGTTTGTGTGTGGAGAATTTGTTACAGCTTCAGGTTTTTTTCTGTATGTATATTCATTTTTAGGCTCTGTTAATTTTACATTTGTTGTATCATTTTGTGATAAGTGTAATATTTTTGGCAAAAAATGTCTTTTAATATCCTAAAATAATTTGTTAAAGTTTTTGTTTTCCTAAATTTAGTTAACTTTTGTGACTTAAGTCTGTGTTTTTGATGATATTGTTTAGAACTTTTTATTGAAATTATATTGTTTGGTAAACTGTGCTGAAAGTTTTATCCATCCGTCTACCATTTAAACGCTCAAGATATTATATCATATTATTTACAATTTGGTACTACAGTACGGCTCATCGCCGGGCATCTTGCGTGCTTTTGACATTGCAAGCTGCCTAGTGAAGGGCAATGCCGTGGTACCTCTTCTTCATCAAAGGGAGGATGTGTGAAATTGCAGTGTTTATAGACATTACCTGAGTAAAAATAGTTAAAACTTTGTCTGCACGATCCAACTATGTGACTATATTTATAATTGTTCAATGTTAATCATCATTCTTCTTGGATTTTTTGTATCATCTAGATGTTGAAAAAGGTTTAAAATTTTGCAGTATTGCAGAATATAATAACTGTGTAGTAAGGGTTCCAGTTTCATTCAGAAGTTGTTTTATTTAAACACTACCATCAAAATAGTATTATCAGTAAGAAAGTAGTGTTTAAATATTGTTTTATTTTCGTAGCTGTGGCTAATCTTGAGTTTGTTATTTGTGATGTACAGCTTTGGTTTTATGTAACTGGTTGTCATGTATAATATCAAAAATTATTTTTCTTTTGATATCCTATGCATGTTTTTTTACAAATAAAGATTTTGAAAAAGAACTTGATTCCTGTATTAAATTTATTTAAAAGATCATGTTAGTAAGAGTAAAGTTTTCTTTGATAGAAATATTGTGAAGTTTTTATTTTTACTATCCTATTTATCACTAGATATACCAAAACCGGGGAAGTGGGGAATCAGAGTTCAAAGTTACAGTGTATAGGGAAAGGGTGAAAAAGGTGGAATATTTTGCATATTTAGGTAGTATTCTGACGTAGGATGAAAGAAGTACAAAAAAGATCAGTGCAAGAATAGCAAGAGCAAAGGAGGCATTTATGAGATGGCGAGAGTAGTTGACAGTAAGTTTGAATAACGATATAAAAAAGAGGTTAGTGAAACATTTGATATGGAGTGTAGCATTTTTCTTATATGTTGTCTAATCAATTTTGCTTGTTTCATCCGTTATATACATATTATTGTTGTAGTGACCTTGCCACTAGGTCTAGAGCCTAATTGCATTGCAAATAAAATAAATTAGGTGGATGGGTATGAGGCATGAGAAAATAAGATGCAAGAAGATTGGAGGCATTTGAGATTTGCATATGGCATAGACTGGAGAAAAGTAGTTGGACTGAGGGAGAAACAAATGAGCAAGTCTTATGAACGGCATGGGATGAGGGAAGCTTAGTTAGAATAATGAGGGAAAGGCAGAAAAAATGGTCACAGAAGGGAGGATGATAGGAAAGAGGCAGAGAAGAAGAGGAAAGGAATATGAAATGTATTAATAGAAGGGAATGGGTGTGAGAAATTGAAAAGAAAGGCCTTGGATGGTACAGATTGGTTTGGATGAGCCAAAAACCTACCGGAGGGTAGAATGGTATGTGGAGTGATTTATCTCTAATTTAGAAATCTATTCTAGTTGAAACAATGGTCACCACTCTGAAGATTTTCCTAATTCTTATCTGTTTTTTTGATCTTCAGTAGGATTATTTTACCAATATTTTCAACAATTGAGTTTTCACTGTTCAGGGTAAAATTTTACTTGGTTATTTTTATTGGAAAAGTATGTTTTTTCTTCCCAAGTTGACATTGTTTTATTGGAATTGTTAAATAAACCTACAACTATGGATTTTCTTGTAATTTATTATACATAGGACATATTGGACTCGATTCAAGCTGAAGATTTTTATTTATCAATTGCAATTTCTATAGATAAAAATTTTGTAACATATAATGTGATGGGAGAAGTATATATGAATGTATTTTTTCATAAGTTGTTTGTATCTCTTATGCAATATGCAATTTAATAGAAGATGTCAAGGAATATGGCAGTACTCGTATTCTAAAAAAATGTTACATAAAAAAGTTGATATTTTAACTGGGTGTTTTATTTGTCAGGGCATTTGTGATGCCACTAATGCCTTTGATTATTTTTGCTTATGCAGTGCATCTCATTGATTAACATTACCTAAGCTTCAGCCTTGTCAAATTAACAACTCTATCTAGCAATATAGCCATAATGAGTGTTGAATGAGATACTTAAAGGTACATTATTAACTGTATCATGAAGTATCTTATTTAATTGAATGAAAAAGAGAGTAAGGGAAAATTTAATTATTATATTTGCTAAACCAGAATTAAAAACATTAAACATGGTTATCTCTTCAAAAAAATGTAATACTTGAAAGTTATTCATGTATATTTAGTTATTTTGCATGTAATTATTAATTTTAATTTCTCCTTTTGAAATACAGTATATCCTCAGTTTAACAGACTAATTGGAGGGATGGGGTGTCCATTATTGCCGAAAGTTCTTTAAATCTGAAAGTTCATCATATGACGAAGCAAAATGCACCTAAATGGCCACATTTTACAATGTCAAATGCATTACATTAGGAACACTGTTAAACAAGAATAATATATTTATCTAATGTGGTAAAACTGTTAATTCGAATAGCATGTATAATTACGACTTTGAAATTTCCATGCGCATGTCATCCACGGTCTCCCACTCTCACCGCTTCACTTCCGACCGATGTAGTTTTTTCTAGTTAAGTAAATATTCTATAAACATCACCACGTTTTTTATCAGCCTAAAAGCGCAAAAAACTAGTAGATTGGAACAGTTGGCAGTCTGAAGATTTGGAACATAAACATCGCCGCTGCAAGTACGAACTCCTGCGAGAAATCCTGTGGTACCGAGAATTGAGCCAATGTATCTCTAAGTGCTGCATAACAAATTAGTTCGTATTTCTACTGTCTCACTCTGCCTCCTTTTAATTTCATCACTCGGTGCTCGACACCCTTGCCAAACATACTTTCCCGTAGAAGTTTTATCGACGTTCCGGGCGGGAAGTTCAAAAGTGGCGAAAATGTTATGGCAAAAACTGAAAAGTATAGAAAACAATCAGACAGGAACCAAACATCAGGCAATAATGCTCTTTGCGAATGGACTGCCCTTGGCATTGCCAGATGGTGAGTGTTCTGAAATTGCAGATAAAGCGACGATAGGGAGTGGATTCTCAGTGACCGAACGGCCGTCGGCCATGAGTCCGTTAAATTAAGAAGTCCGTTAAATCAGAGTCTGTTAAATTGAGGGTTTACTGTAATTATAAAAATGGTAGAAGGATAACGAAAAACAATTCTTTATTGTGATATGTATTTTAAAATCATATTTCACTAATTAAAAAAGTAATATTGCACATAAAAATTGGAATGTTAAAATTTATTTGTTTGGCATTATATATATTATATTTATATTTTAAATGTATTTACTCCTCTATACCATTTAGAAAATTGGTACCTCCACTTGCATATGATTTTTGGGTACCGCATAAATTTAACATCTAATGCATATTGGAATTTGCAATTTTTTACACTCTCAGTTATTTAACTTTCTTCATTCATATTGGTAAAAATTATTTCATTTGGATAGCATACTTAATTTAATGTTTCATGAAAGGTATATAATCGCTTTATTATTTAAATATTAACTCTATAAAAATTATTTTTTATCATCCAGGTGTTCTGGACTTCATGACTACTGAAATATCAACATCAAAGCAGAAGAAGTTTAGTCTTATATCATTTGTTGACACTCCAGGACTAGTTGATGGTGATTTGAACTATCCTTTCGATGTACAAGGAGCCATTCAGTGGCTAGGTAAATATTTGCTGACGAAATAAAACAATTAATGGTGTACCAAATTACATATGTATAGTTATTTGTAACATGCAATATGAGACACATATTTCATTTTTCTAGGCTCAATGGCTGATCTGGTTTTTGTATTTTTTGATCCCATTGGCCAGGCGCTATGCAAACGAACATTAAATTTAGTGGAATCTCTAAATGATCAACATGCAGAAAAAATGCGCTTCTATTTATCAAAAGCTGATGAGGCTGGAAATGAATCAGATCGCCAAAAGCAAGTATAAATTGAAAATTATTTTTAGTATTAATTGTTTGATGAATAAAAATTTCCAATTGATGTTCATTAGCATTACTGTGGTTTCTGAAAAAAAATTGGCTTTAATATGATTTTATCATTTTTAATTCCTCTTTTTTATTTTTCATCTATTTATTGAGGAAAATATAAACATAGCTGGATTAGCTTTGGTAATTTTGTGATTATTTTATGACTATTAACTGCTTCAATATCAGAGCAACCAATTTAAGGTTAATAAGCATAAGATCTACTGTTGAGTCCAAAGAATGGAAAAATCCTCAAAATAATGGATTATAAATAACATATTATCATTACTATTAATTAAAACATTTTACTATCAATTATTACTCAAAATGAAATAATTATCAAGCTATGTCTATTCAAGTTTTAATATTTCAAAAATAAAATCTTCAGTTATTAATTTAATTGCGTTAAAGATGAATAAATTTTTGAAAATTTACATTCAAAACTTGATAACATTAATTTTATGAAAAATATTTGGCAACTAGATTATAATTTTTTTTGATGTGACAATATGACAATTATATAAATTACCTGGTTATTTAATTTCATAGCTCTGTATTTATATATAATTATTTTCTTACAAATCATGTTTATTGATCCCAGGGTTATGATGCAGATTGTACAGGAGCTCTGTAAAAGGCCAAGCTTAAATTGTACTGCTTTTGATATGCCTGCTATTTATATACCTGATATCTATAAGGTAAGAGGATTAAAAAAATAATTTTGATAGGCGAATTTGTAAGTAGGAGTTATTAAGATGAAAATATAAAATATAACCGACATAATTTTATTCAGATAGATTCCCTAAACTCTTAATTGCAATGCTCCTGTTATATTAGGGGTTAGCAACCTATGGGTAAAGCGATGATGATAAAGTAATCTGTAAAATTTATCACAAAATTTCATGTAAATGAAAATCATGAACAAAAACATTTCAGGTGAATGTTTTCTAATAAATTATATATGCTCAGTAAATATTTAATTAATAAATGAAAGCCTAACATCAACTCTCATGAAGTCCTTGGATTTAGTTTCACAATTTAAATTTACTGAGTTCATGAGCCAATTGATCTGGTTAATGTTCTTCTGCAGATGTTTTTTCTTTTGTCAGGCAAAGAATTACAACAGCAGTTACCAAAGCTATATGGATAAATTCCTGATTACCTGAATCCATTTATAATAAATTTATAAGA
The DNA here is from genome assembly GCA_028673005.1 of Tanypteryx hageni. Classification (NCBI taxonomy): domain Eukaryota; kingdom Metazoa; phylum Arthropoda; class Insecta; order Odonata; family Petaluridae; genus Tanypteryx; species Tanypteryx hageni. The sequence goes on from CM054117.1 coordinate 39,613,112, forward strand.
GATTTTGTCTTAACTTTCAGTTATCCATTTTGCAAACCTTGGCATATGCTGCTTCCTACCATATTTCACAAATTTTTTGTTAGTTAACTGCAAAGGCTTCCCATGTTTGCATATTTTCAATTTAAATGATAGTTTGACAGAAATAGCCAAAGGTGGGTTGTCTGGAAATAATCCATATTTTGAATTATTTTTGTACACTCCTATGCATGCAACATAGTAGAGCTGAATCAAACACATACAAGCAATGAAAGTGTAAAAAGTTAACCTTACCATTTTGTCCATATTTTTTAAACCATGTAAGAAATATTTCAAAATTAACACATCCTTGAAGATTAAGGAAAATTTTTACATCCTTAAGAAAGTGTTTCTTCATAATGCACATTAAATGGTAAAAAAACTTGAACCTTTAGGCATCAGAGGGGCTGCACATAACAGGATACAAATATACATCCTAAGTAGAACACAGCAGGTTCATATTATCTGACAAAATCATCAAAACAAACATTTCTTTCTAAATTACAAGTCTCCAAATGTGGAGTTCCTCAAGGATCTGTTTTGGGTCCATTATTGTTCATTCTATATATTAATGACCTAAAGAAACACACTACTGGCTCTAAAATACTTTTTGCTGATTATGTATTCCAGCTAATTACTGTACCATCTACAAATGAACTAACAATGCATACTACCAAAGCAGCAAATTACATGAAAAGCTGGTCAAAATCAAACTGTCTTTCACTCTATCTCTCAAAAACAGCCCTTCTATATTTTCATCCATATCAAGCAAAACAGAATGATCCATTCTCCATTCAAATAAAAGGTAATACTATCAGATAATCTTCCCACACTAGATTCTTAGGCCTAGATATTAGTGAGACCTATGACTGGACACAACACATTCAGAGAATCACTAAAAAAATCAATTCTGCCATATTTGTTTTCCGAAATCTGAAACAGAAGGTTTCTCTCAAAGTTCTTTTAGCAATATATTATACATATACATATTCCCATTATATTTCATTAAAAATAGTAATGTCTCATTATAAGTTACATTTTTTAAGGATGATTAGATGCTTTTAAGTATTCATCTATGGTGTAGTAGTGATGTTTTAATAAAAACACTTTTAGTTCCACATTAAATTTTCTGTGGCTTGAGGTGCTTTTTATTGAGCTTGGAAGAGTATTATATAATTTACTGCACATGAAGTATGGGCTATGGTTGAAGAGAGCCATATGGTGCTGCATCATGTGAATATCTGATTTTTGCCTGGATGATAAGACAAACTGTCTCATTCACATTACTCTCTCGTAATTCACAAGATACTTAAGCTTTAACAAATGATACGACCCTTTTAAAATGACACTGGTGCTGACACAAGACAATTAAATATAATGTGACAAGCAAAATGCTTAGAAATATATTGGAACCAGAATAATACACAATAGAAATATACAATAGAAATACTCAATAGAATTGCCCACTTGGAGGGATAATAAACGATATGAAAATGTAGTTCGATGGAGAGAAATCATGCCCACAGTGTCGCCTTCTATTGATGCCTGGAGGTATTTTGCAGGCCGTGTCACCTTCTCTTGGCTTCCTCGCCATCAGTCATGCTTCTCCCACATGGTCTCTGCTTGAGCCTCTGCTTCCACTCGTGATTGTCTCCATTCTCTTACTGCTTGCCTCTCAGCCCTGTGGTTCTGCTCTCTGACATTGCCACATTCAAACACCCTTGGCTTGATCTCTTCTTGAGATGAAGGCATACCTCTCGCAGAAGTTAATTGGTTAATTATTGCTATTCTGGTGTTTCCTTCTGGGCTAATATCTGTGGCCTATATAAGTAGAAACTCAGGAAATAACACATAAATGCAGTTGTTCATGCTGGAGTTTGTGCTTTGCTCGATTTCGGACACAAAAACCTCTGGCGGACACAAAAAACTGTTGAAGGAGACAAAAACTGTAGGAAGCTAAAATGCTGCAATGAGTATTTATGTATATCTGAGTTTACATGAAATAGATGGAAATTCCCTTTTACAAATAAGATAGATTCAAATATAAATATACAAGAAAGCATTAGTATTTTGTTTTCAATAAATATATATTTACATGATGTTCTCTTTTTAGGTTAAACATCAGTCTTAGAGCTCTCTTTTGTAAGATAAATAATCTAGCTAATTGGGATGATGTTCCCCAAAAGATGACACCATATCTAACAAGGGGAGACTACATAACTTGGGTCATTGATTTCAATGAAACTTTTTGGGAGATAGAAGACCTCAAATATGAAGACCCATATATCAGCTTTTGATTAAATGGGCCTTAGTTTCGGCAGAATATTTTTTTCTTTTCAAGGGATTAACTGTGGCTGGATAATATCCAATGGTAAGCCAACTATCTTGAGCAGTTGGCTTGGCTGGGTGGTTACCGTTCCAGCCTCGGACTATTTTGTCCCGAGCTCAAATCCAATTTTTTTGTTTTAATCCACTTTATTATTTTTAATTTATTGTATTATTATTTATTAACTTTATTATATTATTATTTATTTATTAACTTTATTATATTATTATTTATTTATTTCATTAAAATCGATGTACGAGAGCATATTGGTAGCTATTTCAATGTGAATTAATGTCTGAAAGAATACCATGTTACAGAACTGTTAGATTCATGCTATTTATCACTTGAAGGGGAAGTGTGTGTAGATGTTTTTGGATGATAACTGTCATAGAAACAAGAAAAGCATATGAAAACACTGCACCAAGAACATCTAATAAAACACTGCTGTTTGCAGACATTTTTTTGCTGTAGTTCATCTGGAAAGCAGATTTGATGACTTTAGAAAAAAACTCCTGATTTCTGCAAGTTTTGATGCATACCACACATATTGTAACATGTCCTTGAAATGAGGTGATGACAGTTGATCGTGGGTTAGCACATGAATGCGAATTTCATCCTCCCTGGAACTAATTTCACGTTTCTCTTGCGGTATGTGCAGTTTTGTAGTCTCCTGATGAATAGGTTCACTTGACAATAAAAATACACGTTGCAGGGCTGGCAAATTGGTGTGCATTTTGGCAGGATAATTTTGAGCTGACATGTGAGCATGTCATCTTCATCCGTGAAAAGTTTGTCATACATCGCTGTATTGGTTTGTCCACCCCAGGAATCTGGTAACAGCAAAAAAAGCTTGTCAGAGAGGTAAGCCTTCACAACTGTTTTTAAAAAATTTGAATCAATTCTGTCATCATTTTACCAAATTTGGAGCACGTAACTACAACATTTTGGAACTCTTCCTCCAACTGCCTCACAGTTCTGCTAACTTGAGGCCCAAACATACCTCCAGGTTTTTGCATACAAAGAAACACTTTGGGTAGCAAATTTCCTGAGGCGGTGATCACATACTGTGCTATATATGAATGTGTGATTTTGTTCCTGTCTCTGATACAAATCTGGACAACCTTTTCGCCTTGATGAGTCAAGGTTCGTTTCATGCCAACTCTGTACTCACATCCAGTTTGGTCTGTATTAATGACATAGTCTAGGTCATAGTTGAGTATTATGTGCAATTTTTGTTTTTGGTAAACCTCGGCACCTTTTAAAGTTTCTTCCAAAGACGTATCATCTTTTTGAGGTACATAGTTTGTAAATTTTTGCTGTTAATTCATAATCTTTCTTGAATTTTATTATCTACGCTTGAGATGCAGTGAAGGTGAACTCTGGTGATGTATGTTGTTAAGCTGCATCTAATGCCCACTGTTGGTGTATTCTGGTTGTAACTTGCTCCTTCCTTTTCCTTGCTTTGCAAAATCTGTCGCATGTAGAGTTTTTATTCATGTCATGTTTGTCCAAGCGCATTCCTCCTTTCGCAATATATTTCATTGTGATACTTTTTCTGTAGGGTTGCTGGTGAACATTTTGGATGTTCACTAGCAAGATTTACAACCTTGATTTCGATGTCCAATGATACATATCAAATTTTGAGGCTTTAGGTGGCGGCTCATATAAATCACTGGCACTTTGCAATGATGAAGACGGACTCTCCTTCATCTTCACAGATATATGAAGCATATACTGCGTCTTCTTCATTTTCTAGGAATAATTCTTACACATCGGCACTCTGTATTCATCGAGAATGTCGATGAATCCTTCAACAGCTGCGTTTCTTTCCTCGGGGCCCTTCACATGCATCAGGGCATTTAGAACCCCCCCCCCCCCCTGACATACTCCGAACCTGCCTGGGAACTTCAAAGATTTTTATAACAGATAAACAATAAACAGATTTGTAACATTTTTTCACTTATTTTAATTGGAATCCAACAGTTCTGTAACATGGTATTCTTTTGGATATCAATGGGATTTGAACCCAGGACTAAATATTCCGAGGCTGGAACAGTAACCACCCAGCCAAGCTAACTGCTCAAGACAGTCGGCCTACCATTGCATATTATCCAGTTACAGTTAATCCTGCAAAAAAAAAGATTCTGCCGAAACTAAGGCCCATTTAATCAAAAGCCAATATATGGGTCTGCTTATTTGAAGTCTTGTATCACCCAAAAAGTTTCATCGAAATCGATGATCCAAGTTATGTAGTCTCCCCTTGTTAGATATGGTGTCATCTTTTGGGGAACATCATCCCAATTAGCTAGATTATTTATCTTATATAAGAGAGCTCTAAGGCTGATGTTTAACCTAAAAAGATGACATAATGTAAATATATATTTATTGAAAACAAAATACTAATGCTTTCTTGTATATTTATATTTGAATCTATCTTATTTGTAAAAGGGAATTTCCATCTATTTCATCTAAACTCAGATATACATAAATACTCATCCATGCAAAAATCAGATATTCACATGATGCAGCACCATATGGCTCTCTTCAACCATAGCCCATACTTACTAATGTGCAGTAAATTATATAATACTCTTCCAAGCTCAATAAAAAGCATTACAAGCCACAGCAAATTTAATGTGGAACTAAAAGTGTTTTATTAAAACATTGATACACCATAGATGAATACTAACAGGCATCTAATCATCCTTAAAAAAACTGTAACTTATAATGAGACATTACTATTTATAATGAAATTTTATATTTGTAATGAAACTTTTTTTATTTGTAATGATACCTTGTTATTTGTAACAAATCAATAAATTTTGATTTGTATTGATTAGGTTGTATCTTACGAGGAGAGGCTACGACCTTCAGGTCATGAATTTTGATAAAACGCGACCAAGTGATTCTGCATCGAAAATAAGGAGACCCAGGCATTGGCCTGGGATCAATAGTTTTTAAAATTATCCTAGCATTCTTTGAAAAGTAATATTTTGCTGTAAAAATATGCTGTAAAATTTTTATTTGGAGGTAATTAACGCAGAAACATATACTGTATATACTCAAGTATAATGCACACCCATACTTTTTGCCAAAAAATCACAACTTTTTTGTATACCCTGTGTATAACGTTCGCCCTCGATTTTGAGTGGTATAAAAAAAACATTTTAGAATTACATATATTGTCATGTTAGGTATTAACTAGAATTCCATAAATAAATAAATACAGACCCATCCCAGGTAATGCAAGACTTGACTTATGCAAATCCGAGTTTATGAAAAACCTTCGAAAATTAATTTTTAAAATCCGAAAATTCAGAGTTATGGAAATTTGTTTACAAGGCAAAATACTTCACGCTTAAAGGTCAAATATTGAATGAAGTTTAAACATGTAAATTTATTTTTAATTTATCAAACTACACATAGCACTTATTCACAGAATATTGAATGGCTAGAGTTATTTAATGATAGTATTTAATACATCTTAAATTTCATTGCATATCGTGGTCGCCTTCTTCACATAGTTATTTGGGGCTGAAGATGATGAGGAAGAGAATTCTATGGGTATTAAATTACTTATATTGTTAATTATATTTATAAGATATTCATTAACTAACAAATTATTTCAATTTAGGTATATAGTACTATGTTTTTTGTTTTTAATACGTGTTTTGTGGGAAGACTACCTGGCGATTTTGCGGGAGACTATAGCAATCAGCTGATTAGTTAGTGAAATGTGGAATATTAGGAGGGGATGAAAAAACAATTGTAAGGAAGTAATTAGGTGTTTAATATATTTCATATATATATATATATGTATATATATATATATATATATATATATATATATATATATATATATATATATATAATATATAATAATTAGCACGGTTTTCCTGTCAATTAACCCAAAAAGCGAGAATCTGGTGCAAGGTAGGTACATTTCAATTTTTTATTCAAACTGCACGGAAGTGTTACCCGTATATAGCGCACATCCCTACTTTGTGACCTAAAAATTTGGTCTTTGAACTGCATTATATACGAGTATATACAGTAGTAATGGGATTCCATGTCGTTTTCCCCAAAGCACTTCATCCACAGGACGTTTCACCCACATACACCTTCCCCACGGGTCATTTCACCCTTACACTCTCCACACATGGGATGTTTCACTCACAGACACTTCACCCATGAGAAGTTTCATCCAAAGACCTTTCACCCATAGGTTTACCGCCTACAATCCACTTCACCCCCAATGATTTTTCACCCATAATTGTTTCACCAATGGTTTAGTTCACCCAAAGACTTATGAACGTAAATAATATAACATAACTAATATAAAAGAAGTAATCACATAACAGAATACCTTAGTATTTATGGCTATAATTTTACTCTGTAAACATAAATTGTATTATTTCCATTGAATTGTCATGTCCTAAAACCTTTAAATAAAACATATAACAACAGTTGATATTCTTTCATTTCTATTCTCATACTGTAAGGGCATAACTATATAAGAAAAGAATGGATGAAGTGATGTATGAATGAATGTCTGTGCTTGTGAAACACTGTATGTCATATGTATTTTTAATTAATCATTTCATTCTGTGATAAGGTACAGAAAGTTCATTATTCTAAAAATAACAGTTTCCATAATGTACTTCACTTTATTAAACAAATGTATCAGTCATCAACCCTATATAATTTACTTGGTTGTGTGTCAGGTGCAATGCTCGACTGTGGCGCCGCTCTTAAATAGTCTTCATAAAAGAGTGGGAGAATCGAGAACTATTTGTGACTGACCGTAATGGTATTATTAACACACTTTCTGGTTAGGTAGAACAGCGTTTCTTAAACTTCATGTAAATTTCTTTGCTGCGGGGACCTCCTGGACTAATGCTGGCGACCCCCGTGGGTCTGTGGAACCGCTGAGGTAGAAGATTGAAATTTGGTAGAATGTTTGACTCTTACAGAAAAAGTCATTTACGAAAAAATCCCCAATAAAGACCCTGGTTTGACTCCAGAAGATAATTTCTATTTCCGATAAGATAAGACGTAAAAATCAATTTAGCGACGTGCATGCTTTCATTCATTTGCTCATAAAAATTAGAAAAATTTACCGTTGATCTTCAAACAGACTGTTCTAAAGGAAAATGAACAAAGTTTCTTATTCTTATCATTGATTGTCTCCCTCAGTCCGCAAATGCTCGAATGTGACGTTTAAATGAATTTTTTTGGCAAAATTTAGCCATTTCATGAGGATTTACCTTGACAACCATGCCATTGTCAAAATCAAGACCCCATTATTGTCTCAAGACTCATGCGAGTAATATATATGTGTGTATTGAGTATCATCAAGCATTTAACATGTCGTTCAGAGAATTTTAAATAATTTACGACAGTTTTCTATGACAAAGCATTCAAGTTTATGTTATACATCCAGTATGTTAGAATTTTGAATAGCATTTTGATATTTGAAGGATAAGAATAATTTAATTGAAAAAATAACAAGTATGAGATTTTAAGTTAAATAACAAATGATATATTCCTTCCCGTCATATTGACAGGCTTTTATACTAGTTAAAGATAAAAAGATGATTTTATGTTAAAAATGTAATTTCCATTCTATACTTACTAGGGCATTAGCTGGTCTAAAAATTGAGTTTTTTTGTGTAATAGGATTCGAAACATTTCTGTATTCAGAACTACAGTGTAACTATCTCATTCTAAAATGCAGAAAATAGGCATATCACAAAAGAAGTGAAAAAGAAATATATGTTTGCAATAGTAAAAAGATACAATATGAACTTCCTTTGCTAAATAAATCTCTCAATGAAAATGAATTTGACAAACATCAACACCGTGATTGTTAAAGTTTTTCTAACACATCAAATACAGTAGTTCTTTCAAATAACCTTAATAAGGTCCTAATTCTCGATTTCAGTTTTCTGGGAATATTTATTCATTTATAAATTAAATAAACGGAATACGACTTCATAACAAACATTATTTATTTAGTTTCCACAACTTTGATTAACTTAATGGTTGTTTAAACAATGCTATCTGATACAGAGAGTGGTCCAAATGATTTCACAATTGAATTCAACGTATTAATATTTTTAACATTTTAATGGTATTTACACACGATTAATGTTTTTGGACAAGAATACGCTTTGTATTTGTAATTTCGACGGCCAATAAATAGACTATTTCATAAAATGAATTTTCATATGTACGTAATTTCATTTACCTTGCCTTGGGTAAAATAGTCCATTTAATAATAAAAGTTTTCTTCTTCTTTCTGTTTCTGTGTATTGACATATTTCTATGTCCATTTGATGTTCAATAGTGTGCAGTTTATTATATACGTATTTGGTTTGATGAAATTGTCTATATTAAGTAATGTGCATTGACCATATTTAGTCTGTTGCTATGCCATTTGTTGTTTGTTTATATTGCTAAAATAATAATGTACTTGAGATTCTATGCTATTAGTAAAGACTTCCTTCTATAATGGATTCATTTGAATTTTGAACATTGAAACTGAAGCATGGACCAAAAACAATGGGTGAAAGATCTTTGGGTGAAACCTTATGTGGGTGAACTGGATTGTGGGCGAAAAACCTAGGGGTGAAAAGGCATGGGTGAAAATTCTTTGGATGAAACTTCTCGTGGGTGAAGTGTCTGGGTGAAACATCCCGTGGGTGAAGTGCTTTGGGTGAAACATCCAGATACCAGTAATGGGCATTTAAAATTTTTTATTTATTCATTATTATATGTTTTTGCATTCATTACCTCCAAAGGAAACATTGTAGCAGCATATTTTTACCAGAAAATATAACTTTTCAAATAACACTTGGACTTGGATAATTTGGGAAAAAACGAAAACATTTGGGATCGAACCTGTGCCAATGCTGTAGGAGCTATCCACTCAGCAATTCCTTTTCTTATCAACAATATGACAGTGTAGCTTATTAAGTTGCATGTGATGTTTTTGCATATTTTCTATGCTAATTTCTCAAACCCAAGGGGCCATTCACAAAAACCCTGAGACATGGAGTCTTATTTTCGATGTAGAATCACCTGGTCGCGTTTCATCAAAATCCGTGACCAGAAGCTAGGAATTGTAAATTGTTTATAAACTTTGATTTTATTGACTGTGCATGTCTATGTTTATATATAACAATTTCCACATGACACTGCGTGTATGCAAATTTTTATATATATAGTAGGAGGCTCTGCCCCCTGCTCGCTTTGCTCCCCAACCTCTGGCCACGCTCACTTCGCTCGCATAAGAATTGTAAAACAGTTTATATTTGAAAATAAATTTAAATATCTTTTTTTACATCAGCATTTTTTATTAACAATTACTTAATTACATTGCAAAACATCTTTTTACACAATATTTTTAATTGTGTTACTTTCTTCAGGATTTTTTGCACCAGTTATGTGAATACTAATACAAGACATACTACAGCACCGAGTTAGTGCTACATATAACTGACCATGACTAAATATTGGCTCCTCTTATTTGTTGCCGGTTTTGTTGTGCTCTTTGATGTTCAGCCTGCCAGTTTTCTCTTACTGTAGAACGATTACGCCAATATTCACGATTATTAGTTTATTCAATTTCACAAATATTATCATTTAATCTGAGATTATGTTGATATTCACGATGATTTGCCTGAACATTTTCATTTGCATGATGATTACGTTCTTTTTCACATAAAACTTCCAGGTGACATTGGCAATATCTCTGCTGTCTATTCATGGCACTTACTAATAAAAGGGTCATGTTATCTCTAAGAGAGCTGTTTGCATTGTCATGGTTATGCAACAATACATTGATTGTGTGAACTACTGGGGATGTATGGACTATTGTTGTGCGGTAGTTTACACAACTGCTGCATTGTGGCACCACCATGCAGGGCATCACCATGATACACTATTCTACGATTATATTATATAGAGAGAATTTGACGATTTCTATGTTAAATAACATGTAACCTATGGAAAAATATAATATTATTATTAATCCAGATTTTCCTTGAAAAATTTGGGCAGTATAATCACACTTAAATAGTAAATATGATTTAAATAATAAATTATGTTACAGTAACATAATTTACAATAATAAATGGATTTAATGATGTCAACCATGAAAGAAATACATAAATTTTAAGAATAAGACAGTCATTATATAGTAAGGTTTTAGCAACACTTATTGAGGTTTGTAAATAAAAATCATAAGGAAAAAAATTAAAAGTTACCATCTATTAAATTTAGCCTATCCTGGACTAATGATTAATAAAGATACAATTAAAGACTTTATTTTTTAATGGTGAACATGTACTTAAAAATGTGTTTAGTCATGTGGTTTTAGATGTAAATATACAGAAGAGTCTATAGTTTGACTTTGTTTGTGAGGAACAACTTGTTACCAAATGCTTTGATTAACTAGAGAATTATCAAGGTAGTCTTATGGCTGAAATTAAATTTCAGAATAAACACATCAAAATTTGACAAATTAAATACCCGTCTTAGGTATCTCCAATTTTTATAACTTTGTTATGGCTGTTGGAGATACCTACGACAAGTGCTTAATTTGTCAATTTTTTATACTCAAGTATTTATTCTGGAATTAAATGCTTTGTTAAAATATCAACTATTTTGTTATTTTTTCCATGATGTAGAAGTAAAAAAAATAGTTTTCAGGGAAATAATACTTTCAATTATTGCTGGTTCTCTCATAATCTAATCAGTCTAGAGCTAAATCATCTTTTTCTAGCTCAAAAGAAAATTTTGTTAAATGTTGAAATAACTTTTGTTTTCCATCATTGTTATTTTCTTATATTAATATTGCAATTTTTCCTGCTGATCCTCAAACCAAATAATTTATAAATCTTGCATAATTTTTTTCATTGACATTGGTATCTACTTGTGTCTTTTTCTGTATTATCTTTTTGCCTACTTTAGAAGTCATCTATCTCTCTTATCAAGAATGAAGGGGAAGTGATCCAATCAAATCTCTGGACACAGGTGATTTTTGACTGATCTGATCATGTTGTTGAAGCCTGACATTAGTTTAGACTTATAATATTTTTCATTCCTTCCTGTTTATGATTTCCTAAGTCTTGTTGTTAGCCCATTTTAACAGGGAGAAAGAAATGAACATTTATGGAAATGCTGTGTATTTAAAAAAATCAATTTTATTAAGACCTATTGAAACTGGTTTCCTGAAAAAATCTTGGCCTGGACATTGAATAGTAATGCCTCTTTATTATGCACTGTTCATCATTAAAGTGCTTTATGCCTGAAATTTAGGTTGTCCCTAGCAGAAAGGTTTAAGCACTGCACAGAATAAATCAAGCTTTATTTGTATCCAGACTACATATATGAGTAAAGATTCTGAATCCTGCTCATACTATAACCTTTTTTCAAGCCCACAATATTTAAAAGAAGCTGCATAGACTTTTTCATGATCAGTTCAAGAAATTTGTGTTGGTGAATTTATTTTTAATGCTCATCTAAAATACACTGGGTTATTCATAAGATAAATGATTTATCGGTGCTATATGAGTTATTTATTGATAATTTAATGATAAAATTCATCATAAATATGAGAGCATCAAAATATCCTATATCAAACTTAAAATTGGCACCCTTGCACTATTTAGGTGATGAATCCATACAGTTGAACAGTCCCTGAACCCTCATAAACATGGAACTTCCAAAGAATACATGAATTATAGGAACCCTTAGTGCTACCTATTGTTTTTTGTGGACTTATACCATTATAATTATTTTTTCTATGTAGAAAAAATTTCTTATCAGTTGGAAGTTGGTGAACATTGCATCTGGTTGTACAGCTTATATCTTCTACTGACTAAAAATGTGATTGAGGATTATAAATAGTAGGCAATTAAAGTAATTTCTTTGCTCATATAGATTAAATATCTATTCTTAATAAAGGGTATGCTTAATTTCTTCAATTTCCTGTAGCTGTAGTTGTTACTAGAAACTTGTAATTATTTGCATAATTTTGTGATGTTAGAAAATCTCTGTATTCAAAATACTTTAAGTAACTCATTTGTTTCTACATAGTTATTTGAATGATTAATATCACATTTATTGTCACTTATATTTACTTTCTTAGTTCAGTTTTTGCCAAGTTAAAGTTCATTCCAGTTAAATTTTGTTTTCACATATATTACCTCTAGCTTTTTAACAATTTTTTTCTAAATATCATACTCAAATTATTAATTAATCTAATTGTTTTATGTTAATCCTTATTTATTTTATCTTTCCTATTGAATAAATTTATAAAACATCATTGGTTACCGTTTTTAGTTGGTAGTTTTGTCTTAAAATTGAATTGTGCTTGGTTATGCATTTCAGGACAGACAGCCAGCAAAATGTGATAACCAAATCAGTGAGGTAATCAAGGATATTGAGCAAACCATCAACCATACAATTCAAATAACTCTTGATACCCTAGAAAAAGATTGTGAACATATTATAGAACTTCTAGATCAAAACTTAGAAGTGGACGATGAAGCAAGAAAATGCAATAGCAAAGCATCCAGGAGAGGCATGTAACTTTTGACTTAATACCAATTTCATCAAATCCCTATATTCACCAACTTAAAGATAAATCTCCAGGTGCTATTAAGAAAAAACTTCACAGCATAAAATGGTACAGTTTTCATTTATTAAAATAATCATATTAATGGCTAATTGACAAATCCTTTTAAAAAAGATGACGGTATCACCGATTCTATTACCATATTTTTTGGCATATAAGATGCACTTTCTTTCCAGAAAAGTGACCCCCATTATCAGCCTGCATCTAATACACAGAAGGTAAGATTATTACTGTTCTTAATACTCACACTAATAAACACACTCTTTCCCAAAATGTAATAATTGGCAGTCTTTCATCAGAAAAACAAAATATACATTATTAATAATTAATAGTGACAAAATTGTTAATATATACAGTAATACCTTTGTCATCTTCGGATTAGGAGTAGAATGCAAGAGCAACGGCTCGTTTTCGGCACATGCAGAGAACTGTGGTGTAAATGGGCTTTCGGGAGCAGGAGTCGAGTTGTTGGCGACAGATAGTGGTGTATTTTAGGATTGCGAATGTACGGGAGAAGAGTTGTATTTGCTAATTTCAGCTTCGAAAAGAATTTTGTGAATATTTAATTTTGCAGTTGCCCTAGCAATTGGGTCTATCTTTTGTAACTGAACAGCTACAAGTTCCCCGAAAATGTCACATTTGTCCCTACTTGCAGCTTGTTTTTTTTCCCTTGATTCTTTCATACATTTCGTCGTGGAGATGGCTACGTCTAGAAATGCCGAATCTTAATTATTCCTCCGTTTCACCCCGAAGAATATCAGCTGAGATCCTGATTGACTTAACATGTTTTCGCTCAACGAGTGAAAACATTTTTCTGAGTTAACATGTTATGTCATTCGAGAAACAAAGTTCGATATACATGTTAATATTAACATGTTAACTTGATATGTTGGTGTTAAATGTTAATCAGTGGAGACCCGCCTTTATGCAACATGAATTCCGAGGACGCATTTTCATTATTGCACTTCAATACATGTCCGCTCACAGTGTTTACAATTTCGGCATGTTTGCAATTCTTTTGTTCCTAATGAGCCCATTGAATAATGCGATTAATGCCACAGAACAGTAGAATTTGTGTAGATGTCATAAATAATTTATACATTGTATTGTATTGAGATCTCAGTGATTACAAGAATGAAAAGATGTGCCTATGCTATTAGTTATAAGCTTCAGGTGATTCAATACGCAAAAAACGCACGGAAACCAAGCAGCAGCATATCATTTTGGTCCACCTCCCACAGAAAAAAAATGATTCGTGAATGCAGAAAATAAGGAAAAACTGAAGTGGAAGGGAAAAGAGAAACATAGTCTTTGTACGCTTGGTCCTAAATGGCCACAACTAGAGGAAATGGTGGATATTAGAACAGAGAAAGTTAGGTACATATTGCTGTATCGATCAAAATTGTTATATATGAGGCAAAAAGAGTTGCAGTCGAAAAGGACTAGTTCAGCATATGTATCGATATTAAATATGCATTCTATATATTATTTATCCCATTAAATTAAAATATCATCTTACACTTAAAGTTAAGTAAGTACTATTGATAAGGGGTACACTCTGACAGATTTAATTAATATGACTGCTGAGTTCATGCAGGGCACATTTAGCTATACATATCTCAAAGCAATTTTTAATGTTTTAGATCATCCTTATTTATTTTACAAAGTAAGTTTATTTAAAATGTTATATTTAACTGTTATCATGCTCTAATATTTTTTGTAAGTGTTGCCAGATATGGACTTAATCACAGCAGGAAGTGATACAAGACATGGCCCTTCGTAAATGCCTTTGTGAATCAAAATACTTTTTTCCTGAAAAATCTTCTAAAAAACTGGGATGTCTTATATGCCGAAGAATATGGTATAATGTTTAAAAGCTTACCTAAGTATTATTTGTTAATCAATAGCACCAAATTAGGTGTAATTAAATTTAACAGGAATATTTTGTGGTCTAACTATGAGCAGAAGGGCCCACGTAAAAAATTTATCTAGGACCCCTCACCCAGCAATTACATATGTATGTTCAATTAAAAATGAAACCCATTGAAAAACTGACCAAGTTGCAATTATTAATCAATTACCAGGAATATGCTTAAAAGGTTGGGCTATTTAAATTACTCTGTCCAGAAATAATGATTAATTGGAAAGTGATTCAGAAATTAGGACAATAAAGAGAAATTGCTAAAAAATCTCAATTTTTTCTTCATTCGGTAAAATTCAAGGGCCCTTGTATGGCATTTTGCCACCCACGCATTCCTATGTTTATGCCACTGAAAATATACAGTACATTTAAATGCTTTTTCCATTATTTTTTAAATTGTTATATTTTTCTCTTACAGTGTTTGGGTTAGGGCTGCTAGCAGTTTTGCTACCATGCCTTTTCATTTATAAATATATTATAGTAAGATTGAGTAAATCTGTAGATAAGATTGAAAACATGTTTGGATTCAGTTTTGGGATATTCAGTAATTATAAGGTGAGTTATATTACTCAAGACAGTTATAAATTGGAAAGATTTTAAAGTTAAATCTAAGGAATATTCCAAGACAGCTGTGTTCCATCAATTCATTTAACATATTACTCTCATTTACATTTATAAAGGACCTATTTCACAGCTGGTTAAATGCATTTAGTCATTCATAATTGAGAAGTTGCATATAATTTAGCATTGTTCAATTTTTTTAAATCAAAATGTAATAATTATTTCATTTTTAATATCAGAGAAGTCATTTCAAAAGGACAAACGTCAATGTTTCATTATTGTTAAAGGTGTAGAGTTTCATGGAACTGTAAATGTACCTCCATTGTTGTCTTGTAAAATTTCAAAGATGGTTATATTATCCACCAAAATTATTTTTGCAAGGCAATGCTCATTGTGCTTGTAATCTTTATACAAGAATACTAACAACTTGATGCTTTATTAGCACATCTGCTGACCTCGATGCAATGCTTTTATACACTCAAGTGCTTTGTCATTCTTATCTCTTAGTAATTCAATACTTCCATGAATAGACAGCAGGCAGTGTCTTGAGTGCATATTTGTTTAAATTTTCCAAAATTATAGTCATTTGTAACTGCTAATGGGAAAAAATGGTCAGTGGATGTGTTAATGGGTGGAAAGATTTTAATTGAAGACCACTTGTTACATATAAAGCTTTTCTTTTGCAAAGTTGAACTGTACAGTAAGAGTACTTCATGAGTCATAGTACTCGAAAAAAAGGCCATTGATGAAACTATGTTTTAAGATGCAAAGACGGGTGTACAAAAACAAATAGTGGTTAAGCCAAATAGCTTAATTTATTTTTATGGCATTTTTACAAATTCAGTGATTTTTATTTTGAACAAAACCACTAGTCATGTTGCAATAACTTTGGGACATGTTGCAAATCTTTTACCACAAATAACCAATTTACTTAAGTAGGAAATATTCAAAGTGAAGTTGTATGTATATAGTGCTAAAGTTAAATGTTGAAATTGTATTGAAATAAGTAGTTTTTTATTTGTACTTTTTTACATGAACTTCCAATGTAACTTTCATTTTGCTCAAGTTTCTAAGTCCAGCATAGGGTAATATTAAAACAAAGTTCCTGTCTGATAATTGTATCACATTTACTTGATTGTTCTAGTAAAGTATGGGATTATATTTTGTAGGATGGCGATGAAGAAAATGGTGAAGAAAGCCCTTTTATTGTTGGAATTGTTGTTTTAGCAGTATCTATTGTACTAGGTATGCTTGCTAAGATGTCTTTTGATTACCAGTCCACTCTCAGCCGGTCACAACGGAAGTATTTTATTGAACTCAGAAATTACATGAAATCCGTTGTGAAGAAGAAAAAGGTATACATCTGAAATTTAAAAGATTCCTCAAATAATCTTTTCATTGATTGTAAACAGGGATTTGCCTAAATTTGTTAAAATATAAGTATGAACAGTTCACTCTAATGTAATTACATCTTTTAAATTTTTATCACATCCTTTTTATTTACGTTAACATTTCCTAATTTTTATCAAACTCAATTAATAGTTACCGTATGGTATTTTTGAGTCTTTAGATAACGTTTGCCTTAAATCTGCTTCCATTATGAAACCTTATGAAGAAGTTAAAAATCCTTTTTAGTAGAAAACTAAAACCATAAAGTGTTTTCTTTAATCATCTTTCTTCCATAAATATTTATGTAACTCTTTCTTTTCAGAATCAACTATATCAAGAATATTTGGAACAAAGTGTTGATCATTATGATATATAATTATACAGCCTTCAGGAAGACTGAAGTAACTACAAAATTGCAGTTATCTGGCATAAAAAGAATGTTGAAGTATTTCTCTATTATTATTATGGATACTTACTTCAACATTTTAAGTGACAATGGTTTACGTTTTATGAAGTTGTGTCTAACTGCCATCAAAGTGTAACAAATATTTTATGAACTGAAGAAAACATTAAATTTTATCATTATTTAACATTTCTATTATTTATAAAATATACTTCAAATTTCTTGAATAACTGTAGGATCCTAGGTTTGCTGAATCATCGCGTCACCCTCATGCAAAACCCTTCTTCTTTCATAGTTATTATAGTTAAGAAACCTAAATGGTACTTACTTCAAATGGAGGTACATTAACAACAATAAACAAAAT
This sequence comes from Tanypteryx hageni, assembly GCA_028673005.1. Taxonomy (NCBI): domain Eukaryota; kingdom Metazoa; phylum Arthropoda; class Insecta; order Odonata; family Petaluridae; genus Tanypteryx; species Tanypteryx hageni. The sequence goes on from CM054117.1 coordinate 39,630,736, forward strand.
AGAGATGTTGCAAACGTTCATTAATGTCAATTTTCAACGTCTAACAAGATAATTCTTTATTTTGACTGCAAGACGACGCTGATATTCAAGAATGTTTGTAGAATTTCATTTTCGCCAGGACGAAGAAATATTTTTCGTAAATATTGAACATTTGCAAAACATCAAGAGTTCCAAGATCGAATACCTAAGTAAAAATAACAATCATAAAAAATATAAATAGCTAATTATTAGTTTCATTACTTTTCTGTAGTCCATGACATCCGTTTGCGCGTTTACAAAATATGCGATTGTTGTTGAAAGGCTCAAGAAGACTCGTAATTACAACCATAAGAAATACTTCAACCCCTTCAATAGATACAGCTTTTTCATATTCCTCGACATGAACTTGTGTGTGCCAATTTCTACTTGGTAAGGGTAAATTCTAAATTAACCTGTCATTGCAAGACTTAATTACTTCTTTCTATACTGCTGCACTTCTGCACCAATTATGGCGTCTTCATTTTCCCATGATACCTTTTTGGAAACCATGAATTGTTTCTGTATTTGCAACATCTAGATATATTCCTGAGGTTTCAGAAGCGTAATCTACAAATATTTACGGAATTCTTAGCAAAACAGTTATTCCGTCATCATATCATAACAAAAAAAATTTCAAAATATAAAAGAACGAAGGCGATACTCCACCGCGGTTTTCGCATGTTACTGGCCGATACAACTGAGGCATTTAATCTTAACGTTCTCTTCGTTAGTTATTTCACTCTCCATTAATGTCTGGAAATCAATTTTTTAAAGCATGGAAGAAAAAAGAATTATTTTACTCAAGTTTTCAAAGAAAAGAAGAGGTTCTTAGATTTTACGTTGCATTTTTTTGCACAACAATCGGACTGCTCTTTTGCCCAATGTGGCTTTTACTGCAGTCCTGCAGTGTAGTAGGAGATTCTGAGGTAAGAGTCTCATTTAAAACTGTTTAGTTAACTCATGTACAGTAATTATGAAATGGTGAAGAATCACCGCGGACCTGTGAGGTAGGTTTAGTAAAATAGTAAACCATTAATTGTAAATTTAAATTTTTTTTACTTTGTATGTCCTAAAATTTGATGAAATATACTTGCCAAATATTGCATACATAGTGTAGCTGTCTGCTTCAGTTTTTTTCTGTTTCTTGTTCAGAGTTATAAGGTAAAATTTTAGGCGTCTTTTAATAATAACACGTCAAATACAAACGACTTTGACACTGAGGAGATTATGACGGCAGAATTTATTTCGGAGTGCTTATTTTTAGACTACTTCACATTTGTAAACAGATGATTTTTGTTTTCAAAAGAAATGGTATTATCAAAGATCGCAAGTGTTGCATACGAAAAAAAATTGTTTTCGCGGAAATTTCGTAAATTCATATAGATAAATATTGATATTTTATTTAGAATATTTTGCACTACTGAAATGCACTATTTATTATTGAAATTAAATTAACCAATTGCACCAATTATTTGTAAATGCTTTAGAAAAATAAGTTAGGAGTTGTAGGGGGTTATTTGCTTAAATGTATATGAAGTGGAATTTTATTATTATTTCATACAGGGATAGAAAAACTAGCATTTTTAATGACAATAAAGCTAATTCACTTTGAGTAAAAATGATTGAATAGCTATTTTGTTTAGTTTGAATATGTTTTGATTTGCTTATTTATCTCTTTTGGTACATTTTACTTATTTCTTTTTATTTAAGTAAAGGGTTGTGATGTTAAAGTCTGTTTTAATTTACATTGGAGTATATTGGCTAACTACATTGTGATTTTCTTACTTCTTATTTTCCTTCAGGCAGGGAGGGACATTGGATGATTTTTTATTTTTTTTAATTATGAAAACCATATTGCCAGGAGGCATGCCTTTGTTTTTATTTTTGTATATTCCCCTCTATGTACTTGGCGTAGTTGGGAAGAAGAGCACCCATCATCCTTCACTTGGAGGGAGCCCAATCATAACAAACAGATGGCCGATCTCCAAACACCACATATGGATGGTGAAATGCGTACCAACTTGATCATCAATTACCTTCCTCAGAATATGACTGAAAAGGAATTATACAGCATGTTTGTGACTATTGGACCACTGGAAAGTTGTCGTGTCATGAAAGACTATAAGGTATGTCAATTTAGTGAATATAATATTTTATTTGGCAAGTACCACAATTCATATTTCAGTAATAACCTACTGCCAATTCTTAAGACTTCCGACCAGGGCTGTAGCCAGGATTTAAATTCGGAGGGGGTTATGTCTGTCAGATTTTTACAACTATACGTTGTTTTGCTTGGGATTTTCTCTAATTTCTTATCCGAAACTATAACTCATAATTATGTGGTCTTGTGGACTTCTTTGTGGTAAATGAAGTTTGATCAGCACTATTGCCCTGGGACGAATGAGCTTTCAGGGGGATTTAACCGCCAAATGGTCCTGCATCTGACTGATCTCATCAGTGCTCCTGATCTTAATTTTTTGTTAATTTTATTTTCTTCATATTTCTCTGACTTATCGAGTTTAATAATGCTTATTTTGGAATATTTAAAACAATTATCCAAGTAAAAAATGTCTGGTGCAAACATCAACACCCATATAGTTCGAGTTTGCTTTAAAATATTAATTAAAAATTTTTAAAAATATACTATTTACTGCACTTTCTGGAGTATAAGATGCACTTTGTAAACAAGCTACCAAAATTGTGTATCTTAACGTTCAACATTATTCTTTTGATAATGAAACACGAGACAATTTATGTCAAAACACTAGTCTCAAGGGTGCTGGTGGTGTAGTGGTTAGGATGCTAGCTGCTACTTGAAGGGGCAGCAGGCACGAATCCTGTGAAAGTAGGATTTTTCCGAGATCACCTGGCCTCCTGTTTGTGTGGTTTGAAGAGACAGCGAAAAGTCCTTCAGAAGGGACATTAGGCAGTTGGCCCCTTGGTGCTTTTTGTAAAGAGTAGCTAATGCCGGCACCAGGTTTCCCTCCTCCCTTCTGTGTGTCCAGTTGATGACAGTGCGAAATGACCATGGCAGTTGACGCACTTAAAAATCAATTACTACTACTACCACTACCGGTCTCAATGACTGTGGCAGCATTGACAGATTTTATGAGATTCCAAATGAATAAACTTCGTTTTATTTGATAATTTAGGTATCCCCAATCACCACAGATGGAGCTGCTCGGTAGTCAGAATTGTATTTGTTTTTTGTTTACTTTTATGTGGAGCAATGGAAATTATCAGCTAGAATCCAGATATGCATAAGGTGAAATTGTCAATTACTTGTGAAGTTACTAGACTATTTAGCCTGCTGTTTTGTTTTTATTTCTGTGTATTTAATTTACTTTATTCCTAAATTGCCATGATTATACTAAAATCCCAGTGGTAAGATGCACTTACACAATTTGACGTATGATGTACATATAATTATTTCAGTGTTACTATAACTTACTTAGTGTTACATACAGAGATAAGAGTTTTCAAGGTTTCATATAGGCCTTCATCGTGACAGTAGTGAGGTTCCTGTTGTAAATAACTTTATCAAGTATTCCTCCAACTGCATCATTTTTTAAATTTTACAACGCTAGTAGTAGTTATTTGACAAGGATAGGATATTAACAATATCAATGAAAAACAATATTTTTTAAATTTTTGTTACCATCGTATTATTTATCACAACCAAGGTATTGTTTAAACTTCAAAACAGCATCGAAATTTTGTGACCATGTTGATAGATGCAATGTAAAGTTATTATCTAAGTCAGTCCTATGGAATCACACATAACTGGCAACAATGCAAATCATCTTGATGATGAAAGATATTTATGGTAGAATATGTCCAAGTTTCACTTTAAAAACTAATTAGTTGATTGATTTGATGCATATTCAAAAATCGATGGCAGGGGAACATCATTTCGTTCTTTTAGGCCTTCATTGTTTTAAGTCTGGAATTCTTAGATTCTAAATAATTCTAATATGCAAATTATAAATGTGCTAGACTCATCTCCATGTTATTCAAATTAAAAAAATAAATGCTCCCGAAATGGAACCTATGACTTCAATGTTGACGGCACATTGCTTAAAATATAAAAGTTGCACCGCCAAGTAATTTCTGAAAGTTTTCTTTTAAATGAATGAAAAGTTTTCGAGTTATAAGCAGTTTTCTCATTCTCCCTTTTAAATCCATAGACATTAGACAGTAATAGAGATTCAGAGAAAATGAGATTATATTCTATTAGTGGAGATGTGCATATAAATGTATATAAATATAGATACATTCGAATTGTGAAATTAGATCAACAATGCCTACATCACCACAGCAACCATACCTTCTTCATCATGAAATTTTTTCTTCTGGTAACCATCACCGAGGATACCCACAACCCTGGTTTAGGTCATGACCCAAGGTTGGAAATCAGTGCTTTAAAACTTTCCATGGCTTGTTGCTGCTATTTGCTTGACATATTATTCCTCATCTGTTTATCTATTGTCCATTCTACCTTTAATTGGCAGAATGGTCTCTTATGGGATATCGCTGTCTCTCTCTTGTCTCTCCAATTTGGATAAATATTTTTGTTATGTCTCTTGAAAGATTGTTTATAATGATTATATAAGTGATGAATCTTTTATATATAATTACTCCATGTGTGTCCATCCCCCTTTTATCTCTTGAACAGTTTGTCATAGAGATATGCTGTAAATTCCATTTTGTTTCTACCAAATAGGAGACCTCGAGAAAACTATTTTTGTTTACATAAGTGTCCTAGGTTCGATTCCAGGGGACTATTATATTTTCCCATATGTTTACGCAGGAGTTTTGATTTTTCGAAGTGCAAGGTTTATTTCCTTCATTCATTAAAATATGTAAATATGTATTGAATTTCTCCGTTTTTGCATTACTTGACAGCTAAAACTATAAAATACAGTCATCCCCTAAAGTTATGTTGTAATTGGTTCCGAGACCAGCAACGTTAGTCGAGACGACGTAAGTCGAGGCAGATTTTCCCATAAATGCCATGTTAAAATGGGGAGAGTGGTTCCAGACAATCAATTTTGACCAGGAAAAAAGATATATTGATATGTATTTATGAAAACTTTACTAAAAACATGAAATCTGATAAACAAATGACAATTTAAGGAGGAGGCACTTCCTCTTGAACTGTAGGCGGGTCATCTGGATCATCATCTCCAATGTCCAACTCTGGCGAGACAAATACCTCTTCTTCTCCCTCAGAATCTCCTCATAGCAAGCAAGCAGCCTCTTTATTCCTTGTCTAGTTGTTGCTGCTCGCTGCTCGTTCGAATCAATGTCCTCAAGAAACTTGATGCCAGCTTCATGAGTCCAAGCCCCTCAGTCAACTTTGAAACCATCATGGTCCTCATCTTGGGCTCAGCTTCCTCAAGGGTGCTTTGATTCCAAATTTCAACAAGATCGTTGAGTGTGAGCTCCTGATCATGGGAGTTCAGCAACTCGAAGACATCTTCAGCATTGACTTCCAAATCAAGTCCGTTGCCACAGCGATGACTTCCTCTGTTGCCTCAGCAACGGGATCGACTTCTGGAGCAGCTTCTGAGTCCTGAACCTCTGTGAAGAAGAAAGGGCAAAGTTTCTTCCAGACACCATTGTTTTCTCAGCAACTCCAGCCCATGAGTTCCCTATGATCCTCACTGCATCTAGGATATTGAAGGCCTTCCAAAAGTCCTTCACTGTCAGATCATTGTCCTCCTTCATGACTGTATTCAAACTGGCAAAGGAACGTTGGGTGTAATATGCCTTGAACATCTTGATCACTCCTTGATCCATGGGTTGAATTAGGCAGGTGGTGTTTGGAGGCAGGGAGACAACCTTCACTTGTGCATCAAAGTCCAGGAGAGTTGCAGGAGGGTTGCCAGGAACATTGTTGAGGATCAACATCACCTTAAAAGGTAGGTTCTGGGAGAGGCAATAATGTTCAACCTCAGGGATAAAATGGTGGCTGAACCAGTCCTCAAACAGAGGAGCAGTAACCCAAGCCTTGGAATTTGACTTCCAAATCATTGGAAGGCCAGACTTTTTTCTGTTCTTAAGAGCTTGTGGATTCTCCAAGCGATAGATTAGGAGCTGCTTCAATATGCACTCACTGACTGCATTTCCACCAAGCATTAAAGTGGGCTGATCCTTCGCCACTTTAAATCCAGAAAACGTCTTCTCTTCACGTGTGATGAACGTTCTTCTGGGCATCTTCTTCCAGAAGAGTCCCGTTTCATCAACATTGAAGATGGTCTTGGTGCAATAGCCTTCCTCTTCTATCATCTCCTTCAGTCGATTGGGGAAAGAAAGAACCACCTTATTAGCACATGCAGCCTCCTCAGTACCTGCAATGCTTTGCCAGTCACAGCGTTGTTTAAATTGGGAATAATTTTGAAAAGAGAAAAAAGTCTCCTATGACCAGGAATCGAACCCGGGTCTTCCACTTGCCAGGCGGATATTATACCACTGAACTATCGTAGCTGATCAATTTTCTCGTTTCTGAATGATTAATTAAACCAGCCATGGCTTGTGAGGAAAGTTGCATCCTTCGCTTCATCTCCAGCTTCCTCCTTCAATCTGGAAAAAATCAGCTTGGCTTTGTTGCAGATGGTGTTCTAGTCAACGAGGCAGTTCTTGAAAATCACCTGGTCATCACACCATATTTTCAGCAAGAATTCCTTCTCAGCAACGAGGCTGTGACACTTCCGAATGATTGTGGAATTCATCAGGCGAGCAATCTTCACCTCAGAGAGGAGCCACTCTTTATCCTTAACAATGGTCCTCACAGTCATCCGGGTAAGGTTCATCTTAGCAGCGATCTCACAGGCCTTCATTCCTCCATCAGAAAGCTTGATGATTTCATGTTTTGTCTCCAAAGTCAAAGTCTTTCTTTTCTTAGAGCCAGATGTTGAAGCAGAAGCGTCCCTCTTCGAAGCCATCATGAAAATTCAGGAATGAACAGTTAAATTAAAACAGTAAAAAACAAAGTTACAGTACGTCGATCCAAGGGCTGACTGCAGAATGAAGTTTTGGCCCCCCTCCCCACATGCGCCTGCGACTTGACGCGCTCAGCACAGTGTTGTCGACTACTCATGGCCTGCGACACTTGGTGCACTCAGTATGGTGTTGCTGACTACTCGCAGTTGAGATCCCAATTCATGGACAATGTAAGGGCAATGTAATACAACGTAGGTATGAATTTGCACGCTTGGTTTAATATATTGAGTCTAGCGGCAATCAATGTAAGTGCGGAACGATGTAAGAAGAGACAATGTAAGTCGGGGGATAACTGTATCTTATTCTTGCAATGTTTAGAAGTTACATGGAAGAATTTCTCAGAAAAAAATGTTTCTTTTTGAAATTGTATGGCTTTTTCGTACTCTTTCCGGGTGCTGCCAAGGCAACCCATATTGTTGCCTCTGATTGAATTAGCATCTATTACACCTACAAATAGATGAAAGAATTAAGTTATTTGCTTCGTGCTTTTTATGAAGCATCAAAATTATAGTTGCAACAATGTCAAATATAATAGATTGCAGCGTTGATAATTGCAGATTATTATTATTCAGTAAACTGCATGTAGACTGTGGGCACTTTTAATGATTGACCAAAAGAAAAAAAATTTTATTTCAATGCTGGAATGTTACCTTGTTCGTAAGGGAGAAGCAGTTAAAATTGTACCTATAAATTATAAAAACAAACATCACATTTAAAATGTCAGATATCTAATTTTATAAATAAAAAGGGGCTAGTCTTACTTTTAACCACTCACCTGGGTATTTAATTTTTCGAAACTGGAGGTGGGCATTTAAATTGCAATTGAGGTGAATCAAATCGCAAATCAATTAAAAAATACAAACTATTCAGTATTTGAGTTGTTTATTCTTAAAAATTGTCTTAAATTATTTTTACTACAAGACATGAATTAAAATGTTAATATAGATATATTATTACAATAAAAATTTAATTTGTTAATAACATTAAATGAACACAAATTCTTAAAATATGGTATAAAGACATTAAATATTTACACCATTTCTAAGTAATTAAAAAATAATATTATTATAAATAACCTATAAATGTTGTTAATTATAAAATTAGGGTAACAAAAATGCAACCCGCAAAGCACAGTCAGGGTCTAGATACAAGAAGCGTATCTTTTCCAAATGAAGGGAAGCCCATTTACTGCCGAGACAGTAAACTAAAAGAATGCAGCTAGTTGCCGGAGAAGCTGCGTGACGGAATATTACGGCATACCCATAGCAAACAGCCGAGAAAACAGCATGACGTATATATACAGCATACCCAGATGAGTGGTTAAACATGCAGATTTCGGCTTACGAAAAACTCATCGACCACAATTCATCGAATCACAATTCATTGAAAAGTAAATTCACCGAAACACAATTCATGGAATGTATTATTCATCGAAATTTCCAATTCACCTTATAAAAATATAAAAAGTAATTTGTTAAATTAACTAAATTAAATTGTAAAATTAAAAGATAATAATTATTAATTCTGTAATTAATTAAAGTTATATTTTAATATTTGTAAAAATTTAATTATTAAAATGATGGAATAATAGAAACTATGCAGAAAGGCATAAGCTGTAATTTGGGAATAACTTTGAAACAGAAAAAATTCTGCTATGACCGGGAATCGAACCCGGGTCTTCCACTTGCTGGGCGGATTCCCAAATTACAGCTTATGCCTTTCTGCATAGTTTCTATTACTCCATCAATTTCTGGCTTTGGCATTCTCACTATTTGAGAGGGAGGGATTTTCTTTGACGTTCTCTTGGAGGACGTCCGTTGGGGCTGGTTGATACTAGCTTGGCTAGCCCGGACCCAACTAAGAAAAACACCCGCGTTCAGAAACAGGAAAGATTATCTGCTAAGGTAGTTCAGTGGTAGAATATCCGCCCGGCAAGTGGAAGACCGGGGTTCGATTCCCGGTCATAGCAGAATTTTTTCTGTTTCAAAGTTATTAAAATGATGGTCAAAACAATAAGCATAAATATAATAATTATTAAATAATATGAAAAGCAATAAGCATCCATGATTCCAATATTTCATTTTGAATGTTGTAAACCTTAACTCCCTCCTCCCCTCCATGATGCCAGTATTTCGTTTGAAATGTTTAATGTTCCCCCTTTCCTCTTCCTACTCCCACCCTCGTGAGCGTAATTTGTTTATTTATTGTTTATTATTCATCTACGAGTTATTTGCATTTGAAAAACATCCATGATACCTGCATTTCGTTTAGAAATGTTTAACCTTCCCCCTTTCCTTCTCCTACCCCCACCCTCATGAGCTTAATTTGTTTATTTATTGTTTATTATTCATCTGCGTATAATTTGCATTCGAAAGACATCCATGGTGCCAATTTTTTCTTTTTGAAATGTTTAACCTCCCCCCTTCCCCACCCCCGTGAGCTTAATTTGTTTATTTATTGTTTATTATTCATCTACGAGTGTTTTGAATTTGAAAGAAACCCATTATGCCAGTATTTCGTTTTGAAATGTTTAACCTTCCCCCTTTCCTCCCCCTACCTCACCCCCGTTAGCTTAATTTGTTTATATATTGTATATTATTCATGCACAAGTTATTTGCAGTAGAAAGACATCTATGATGCCAGTATTTCGTTTTGTTATATTTAATCTTCCTTCTTTCCTCCCCATACCAACGCCTCCGTAAACGGTAATGATTTATTCTTATTATTTTTCCAATTGTTATAATCAGTCGAAAGATGTCCATGTTGCCAACATTCTGTTTATATTACTTCCACTTTCCCCCTTCCCCTTCCATAAGCTGAATTGGAAATTTCGATGAATAAGACATTTGATGAATTGTGACTCGGTGAATTGTGGTCGATGAATTGTGTTTAGATGAATTGTGGTCGGTAAATTTTTCTAGACCCGCAGATTTCTTACCGACTTCGCAAAATTTTTTGCGGGTACCAATAGTATATAATATTAATCAAACCTCTTTAAAAAGTTTAATAACATTGTTCTTTCACCAAAATATTTTCTTGGGTCATGAAACAGTTGGTATGCAGAAAACCTTCCCTAATTGACTTAGACAGGAATATTGGGCAAAGAAAATGTGCGGAAGTATTGAAATTTATTTTTGGAAAAGACAAACCCAATTGCATTTTTAGTTCTCATGATAAAGTTACATAAAAGTATGGCATGTGCCAGCTGAGAAACAGACCAGCAATTGAGATGCTGCATCAGAGTGAGGCAATATTATCATGTTGTGGCTCCCAATATTTTTTAAAGGAAGGTTGGCTAATAAATTTAATTTCTTTTTTTTGCTATTAAATATGTACCTGCATTGCCATCCTTTCTTAAACAAAAAAAATATGAACAGAAATTTATCTGAAGTATTTGAACATCATTATCAGGCCTGCCCTTAGGCAGGGGCGCGTGGGGCCCTCACCCCAGGTCCCACTTTACAGTGAAAAATAAAATAAAAATTAGTGGACAAAAAATGGAAAAGACAGGAGGAAAATACACAAAAATAAAGAAAAATTGCATGACAAGAAAGAGAAGCATTTTTTGTTCCCGATTTTACTTTAAAACAGCTATCAGGAACTAGATGGGAATGTCAACTGCAGTCTGTAAAATCTATTAGTTTTCAGCTGGGCCAAATCCATGATGCTTTGGAAGAAGTAAGTGCAAGTACAAAAGGCCCTAAAATTAAAAGTAAGGTTCAGTCATTGACTGAAAGTGAGTTCAATTTTGAATTTATTTTAGCTGCTGTTACGTAGTACGAATTGTCTGCAATCGACAAAGTAAGTAAAACTCTTAAGAGTATGTGTGTGGATTTGAGCATGGCAACCACACTTCTGAAGGACTTTTAAAAATTTTTAGAGAAGATGGGTTTGCCTCATTGAAGGAAATGGCTCCGAAGGTTTGCGATGAAAATGGAGTACCACCTGAATTCAAACAGACAGGGATATCTAAATGGAAATATCTTCACAATTATGAAGGAGAGGACTCAGGGACGAGTGATCCCGAAGAAACATTTTATCGGAACTGCTTTCTGTGCATCTTGGATCAAGGAATCCTGTCAATTGAAGAAAGGTTTAAGTAATCAGCTGAGCACGACGACAATTTCAGGTTTTTGTACAATATTCAGACACTGAGATCAATGTCCACTGACAACCTGAAAAAGCAGTGTATGGATTTGGATCGTCTCTTGCAAGATGGCGACAGTAGAGACATTAATGGGATGGATCTGTACCATGAAATAAGAATCTTTTGTTAGATAGTTGATTTGTCGTACACTACACCAATTCTGTGCTTGCAGTATTTGCGCAAGACTCGTGAGTCATTTCCAAATTTGGCCATCTCACTAAGGGTCACGCTGGAGATGCCAATCACTTCTGCAATGGCAGAAAGAAGTTCTTCAAAATTAAAAATTATAAAAAACTACATGAGGACAACGATGGGTCAAGAAAGACTTGCCAATTTGGCATTGCTATTGATAGAAAGCGAGTTATGTGAAAATCTGGACTTTGGTGATTTAATTAACTCTTTTGCTGAGTTGAAGGCAAGAAAAATTGATTTTGTTTGTGCCCTGAATTTATGATTGTAAATAAATCAGTTTAAAATTATTATTATTACCTTAAGACCCCCCAAGCTTTCTAGTTCAAAGGAGAAACAAATATTTCTTGCCCCGGGCCCCGCAAACGCTAATGGCAGCCCTGACCATCATAATGACATAGCTGTATGGAAAATCTTATTTTTGTCTTAATTGTAGATTGAAAGCCTGGAAATAGTAGGGCAACCAGCTGTGGATGCATGGGATCAGATTTTGGTTTGAAAACTTAAAATAAAGAGGCATTGCTTTTAAAATCATTAGTTTAATGCAGGCATGTCAAACTCATGGGAATGTAGGGCCCATTTTCACAATAGGTCCATGACCTGAAGGCCGCAGGATGGTCTTCTAGGATTTGTTTAGCCTTCTGCATAGTTTTAGGGGTAGAGACTTTATTCAAAATAATTTATTCTTGGTGTAACAACCAACATCGAGGCATACCTGCAATATACAGTGCTCAAAAGAACTCTCAAAACCATCTCTTTCGAACACCACTGTGGAATACATGATGGACATGTCAGGGAAGAAGCATTTGAAAGCTTAATAGAAAGGCTTATTGTTAGTAGCGCTGGCAAGGCAGAGACTCGGCGAACGGGATAGACTAATCGAGCGAAAACACAGAATTCACCCAATCTTAAATAAAACTTAATTATTAATGAATAATTTTGAGTAAACCATAATAAGATTTAATTCCATTTTAAATTGACTTTTTATTAGAGATCTGACATCGTTTTTTCAACACAAGTTTTTCATAATCCGAATGCAATTTTTGCATTGTAAAAACTTTCATCATTGATGATAGATGTGCATCAGTCAACCTTGACCTTAGCAGGGTTTTATCGTTTTTCATTATAGAAAACAGTTGCTCGCAAAGAGATGTGCTTCCAAACATCAATATTACTTTTGTGGCAAATTTTTGAATTTCGACAAAATGGTCAGGCAAAAACAAATAAAAATCTAGCACACCGACCTCATTAAACTTAGTTTTTTTTAGGATGTTGTCACACTTCAATTCAATCAGTTCCAATTGAATTTTTTCGACTTCTTTTTCAACATCAAAGTTGAACGGAGAAGTAAACAGAGAAAATTCATTTTCTTGAGATTTAAAATCTTTGAATCTCTGCTCAAATTCAATTTTTAACGCTTCAATTTTGGCTGAATATTTTTTTAAAATCCAAATTGAAAAATCACTCACAGTGGAAATGGGCCAATATACTCGTTTTTAGTAGTCTCTCCCATTGGTGTAACTCAATTTGAAAAGCTTGCACCTGATTGTACATTATTGTAACTAATTGTTGTTTCCCCTGAAGTTTCAAATTCGGTTCATTTAAATGACCTGTCGTATCAACTAGGAATGCTAAATCCTGAATCCAATCCAATTCTGTCAGCTCAGTTGTGATTTCCTCCCGCAGAGCAAAAAATCTTGCGAGAACTCAGTGACAAGACAACCAATAAATATCCATATAATAGGGAAGGCCTTCATATTCACTTTCAATTTCTTTTAAAAATGAGGAAAAATGACGATCATTTAAACCACACGTGCGAATCAAGTTCACTGTTTTCGTAACTTGCTTCAAGACATGGTCCATTTTCAAAACTTTTGTGCATAGTAACTCTTGATGTATGATACAATGAAAATGTTTTACATCGACATTGAGTTCTTCTCCTGATAATTCCCAAAACGCCTTTATTTATTCCAATCATAGCTGGAGCACTGTCAGTAACCAAACAAACAAGTTTCGTCAGTGGAAGATTATATTTTGTGAGAATTTCTTTCAGTTCCTTGAAAATGTTCTGCCTAGTAGCGGTATCATGCATGGAAACGAGCTCTAGCAACTCTTCAGTTACTTTGAAATTTAGATCGCAGCCACGAATAAAAATAGCTAATTGGCACACGGAATAGCAATATTCTATTTTAACCTGCCATTCCCCCTCACCCTTCTTCTTGTTTTGTGTGCACTATTTGGGCTCAAGTTATCCTTCTGCTAAAATATACAAATTTTCACCAGAAGTATAAAAGGGCCTCATTGCATTGAATTTTAAAATCTCATCGGGGCTGCAGAATATCAATACAATGTAATGTATTGATTTTAAATATTTCTTCCATTTAGTTGTTGTCTCTGTGATTTATATATTGCAATAAAAGCTAAAAAAATTTACATACACAAGCACATGGATGAAAAAAGAAAATTGTTTTGAACGAATATGAGAACTGATATTCCTGCTAAGGAAGGGAAATTAAAAAAATAGCATTGAAAGAGATCTGGCATTGAATATGTAACCAGTATGTGAATAAAATATTTTTATTAGAAAATTTTTATCTCAGATTTATGATCACTTCCTGTAAACATTGCTTCTTCATAAATTTTATAAACTATAGCCAAAGCTTAATATAAATAGATAATAAGAGCAAGCACCACACTGCACAAATGAGAATCACAGGAAAAATCTGTTGTGGTCACCACATGACTTTTCCATTCCTCTATTATTTCTAAAAATTCCAAATAGATTACATGATAATAAATATTTTAAGGAACTGAGAGAAAAATTTAAAGACTTTAAAAAGAACAGAAATAAACTCAAACCATAGCCTTCTGGTATTGGATATAACCACGAAACTCTAACAATTAAGAAACTATGAAGGAGCGTTACTAAGATGTAACTAAGCATCAATTGTTAACAATAGTCGTTGGTAGGTGGTGTGGTGGTGGCAGCTAAAAATATAAGATATCTCTTAAACAATGCATTATATCAGAAAAGTCTTATTTGGTGTATTTAATTTATAAATAAATTAGAGAAGAAAATAGACAGAAAATCTTCATATTTCCAGCAAACTGAAATCAAGAATTAGGACCTTATTGAGGTTATTCGAAAGAACTACTGTATTTGATGTGTTAGAAATACTTCAACAATCACAGTGTTCATGTTTATCAAATTCATTTTTATTGAGAGATTTATTTAGCAAAGGAAGTTCATATTGTATCTTTTTACTATTGCATATATTTCTTTCTCACTTCTTTTGTGATATGCCTATTTTCTGCATTTTAGAATGAGATAATTACCCTAATTCTGAATACTAATATGTTTTGAATAGTATTACACAAAAAAAATCAATTTTCAGACTGGCTTAGGGAAAATTCACCGACCACAATTCATCAAAACAATTCACCGACCACAATTCACCGAATCACAATTCATCGAAAACTCAATTCATTGAAACAAATTATCGAAATGTAAATTCACTGACCACAATTCACCGAATCACAATTCATTGAATCACAATTCATCGAAAACTCAATTCATCGAAACACAATTCATCGAAATGTACATTCACCGAACCACAATTCATCGAATGAATTATTCATCAAAAATTCCAATTCACTTTATGAAGACTAAAATCATGGATGAATAATGAACAATAAATAAACAAATTAAGCTGGCGGGGATGAGGAAGGGGGAAGGTTAAACATTTCAAAATGAAATACTGGCATCATGTATGTCTTTTGAATGCAAATATTTCGTAGATGAATAATAAACAATAAATAAAGAAATTAAACTCACAGGGAGGGGGGAAGGCTAAACATTTCAAAACGAAATACTGACATCATGGATGTCTTTCGAATGCAAATATTTTGTAGATGAATAATAAACAATGAATAAACAAATTAACCCCACAGGGTGGGGTTAGAAAAAGTAAAGGTTAAACATTTCATTTTGAAATGTTTAACCTTCCCCCTTTCCTCCTCCTGCCCCACCTCCATGTCTTAATTTGTTTATTTATTGTTTATTATTCATCTACAAAATATTTGCATTTGAAAGACATCCATAATGCCAGTATTTCATTGTGATATGTTTAACCTTGCCTCTTTCTAACTCCACCCCGTGAGGTTAATTTGTTTATTCATTGTTTATTATTCACCTATGAAAGTCAGACGGATTTAAGATTATTTACTCGGGAGGAGAGAAAAAGGAAAGGGGAGTGGGGATTATAATGAGAAAGGAGATAGCTGAAAGAATTAGCAAGGTAGTGACAGTTAATGATAGATTAATAGCTGTAAAATTTCAAATGGAGCCAGTGGAAATGCTTATAATTCAAGTGTATATGCCAACAACTAATTCTGGTGACAACAAAGTAGATGAAATGTATGAACAGATTACAGAGATATTGGAGGTGGAGGGAAAAGGAAGGATCACCACCATAGTAATGGGAGACTGGAACAGTGTAGTCTGAGAGGGACAGGAAGATAACATATAGGGAAAATAGGGACTAGGGAAGAGAAATGAAAGAGGGGAGAAACTTGTGGATTCTGCCATAGAAATAGATTGATTGTAACTAATACATGGTTTAAGCATCACCAGCAGAGACTTTACACATGGAGAAGCCCAGGAGACCAGAGACGATACCAGATAGATTACATACTAGTCAATGAAAGATTTAGAAATAGCATTAAAAATGTGAAAACACTACCAGGGGCAGATATCGATTCTGACCACAACCTTTTAGTGGCAAATACACAATGTAGACTGAAGAGCGTTAAGAGAAACATAAGAGTTAATAAGAAATGGAACTTAGAGGAACTCCTTAAGAACAATGAGGCTATCATGACTGAGCTGGAGGAAAGGTTGGGGGAGAGAGCTGAAGAAAATAGGATCAAGGTAGATGAGGAATGGAGATACATCCATAGCAACATTAAAGGTGTAATGGAAAAGAAGGTAGGAAAGATAACGGGTGAAAGAAACAAAAAACCCTGGGTCACAGCAGCCATGCTGCAAAAAATGGAAGAGCGGAGAAAGTGGAAGAACATAAACACTGAAGAAGGCCAAAGAAAGTACAAGGAGTTAAATAATGCTTTAAGAAGGGAAACAGATAAAGCCAGAGAACAGTGGATAAATGAGAAATGCGAGGAGATTGTCGAGTGTGAAAGAATTTGTAGAACATACCTCATGTATATCAAAGCAAGGGAACTATTCAAGAAAAAGGCAAGAAAGATAGGACGTAAAGGAATTATGAACAAAATTGATAAAATAGTGTTGGAGCCAGACAATGTAAAGAATGTCTGGAAAGAATACATTGAGGTGCTGTATGACAAAGAAGGAAAGCCAAGAAATATTGAATTAAATGAAAAAGAGGATGTGGAAAAAGACCAGCTAGGACCAAGTATTCTCGAGTCTGAAGTTAAAAGAGCAATTGATGACATGAAAAGAAGGAAGGCTGTTGGGAGTGATGATATACCAGTGGACGTTCTTAAGGTTTAGGGGTCGAAAGCAGTTAAGCAACTCACAAAATTCTTTAACTAAGTATATGATACTGACATATGGGCTGAAGATTTTGTAGATGTTGTTATGTTACCACTGGAGAAAAAGAACAATGCAAAAAGTTGTAAGGATTACAGAACTATTAGTTTAATTTCTCATACAGCTAAAGTTCTAATCAGAATAATAACCAAAAGAATTGAAGGTAAAATAGAAAAGGAACTGCTAGATAATCAGTTTGGTTTCAGAAGAGGAAGAGGGACTAGAGATGCTATAGGATGTATAAGGATGATGATAGAAAGAGTGCTAGAAGTCAATAAAGGTATGTATTTTTGTTTTGTAGATTGGGAGAAAGCTTTTGACCGAGTGAAATGGGATAAAATGTTGGGTATTTAAAATAAAATAGGAATAGATTGGAAAGATAAAAGACTGCTTAAAAACCTTTACTTTGGTCAAAAGATTAGAGTCAGAGTTGAAGGAGAAGAAACAGAAAGTACTTCAATAGGGAGGGGAGTGAGGCAGGGATGTCCTATTTCACCAGGGATATTTAATATTTATGCAGAAACAATAACAGAAAAAGCGTTGATGGAATAATGATCAATGCCGAAAAAATGAAAGTCATGGTGGTTTCAAAGGAACATAAAGAATTAAATATGATGGTAAATGGCCAAAAATTGGAACAAGTAAGTAGTTTCAAATATCTTGGCAGTATTTTAGCGCAGGATGGAAATAGTACACAGGACATCAGAAGTAGGATTGCAATGGCAAAAGCAGCATATAACGAGAAGAAGGAGCTTCTCACAAGCAAGAAAATAAATTTAGAAACAAGGAAGAAATTAGCATAATGCTATATATGGAGCATAGCTCTTTATGGTGCAGAGACGTGGACAGTAAGGAGAAAGGAGGAAAAATATTTAGAAAGTTTTGAGATGTGGGCATGGAGGAGGATGATGAAAGTGAAATGGACAGAGGAAGAGAAACGAAGAAGTATTAGAAATGGTGAGAGAAGAAAGGATGATAATAAAAACAATTGGGAAAAGAAAAGCAAATTGGATAGGGCACATATTGAGAAGACAGTGTTTACAAAGGACGATCTTAGAAGGAAAAATTAGCAGAAGAAGAGGAAGAGGGAGAAAAAGAATAGGAATATTAGAGAATATAAAGCAGGAATATAATACTTATAGAGGTATAAAAGAGGCTTCTAGGGTGAGGGAGAAATGGAGGCAGCGATTCAGCTAAAACCTGTCTTCGGACAGCAACATGATGATGATAATGATGAAACGGCCTCGGCAGAGGGGTGGCTAGCGCGTCTGGCTCCCAATGCTAGGGTCGCGGGTTTGAATCCCGCCTTGGTCATGGTTGTATGTGATTGTCTTTGTTGTTATTTCAATATTGTTAAATCGTTATTGATATTCAGTGTAATTGGTCTTGTGCTGTCTCTGAGTTCTTGCTAATTAATAAATAAATATTTGCATTCGAAAGACATCTATGATGCCAGTATTTCATTTTGAAATTATTAATCTTCCCCCTTTCCTTCTTCTACCCCCACCCTGTGAGGTTATTTGTTTATTCATTGTTTATTATTCATCTACGAAATATTAGCATTCAAAAGACATCCATGTTGCCAGTATTTCGTTTGAATTGTTTAATCTTCCCCCTTTCCTCTTCCTACCCCCACCCTCATGAGCTTAATTTGTTTATTTATTGTTTATTATTCATCTACAAAATATTTGCATTCGAAAGACATCCATGATGTCAGTATTTCATTTTGAAAATGAAATGAAAAGTTTAACCCTTCCCCCTTCCTCTAGCCCGCCAGCTTAATTTATTTATTGTTCATTATTCATCCACGATTTCAGTCTCCATAAGGTGAATAAGAATTTTCGATGAATAATACATTCGATGAATTGTGGTTCAGTGAATTTACATTTCGATGAATTGTGTTTCGATGAATTGTGTTTTCGATGAATTGTGATTTGGTGAATTGCGGTCAGTGAATTGCGTTTTCGATGAATTGTGGTCAGTGAATTTTCCTAGACCCGGCTAAAGCTCAAATAAGTATATTATGGAAATTTTGTTTTTAACATACCAACATCTTTTTATCTTTAATATGATATTATTTATTTGTTTAATAAAGTGAAGTACATTATGGCAACTAATTTTTGTAGTATTGAATTTTTGGTATCTTTTCACGGAATGAAATGATTAATTAAAAGTACATTTGACATACAGTGTTTCACAAGTACAGGCATTCACCCATATGTCACATCACCCATTCTTTTCTTATTACAAGATGAGATTAGAAATGAAAGAACATCAACTGTTGTTATATGTTTTATTTAAATGTTTTAGGACATGACATTTCAATGAAAATAATACAATATGCGTTTACAAAGTGAAATTATAGCCACATGTACTAAGGTATTCTGTTATGCGATTATTTCTTTTATATTATCATATATGCTGTTATATAAGTCGACCTCGATTTTTTCGGATTGTAATTACACGACTAGACATATTTGCCGTATAAGTTGACCCCCCACTTTTCGGCTAAAAAACTTCAAATGAAGAATACGAGGAATTTTATGGCTTTTAAAACCTAAATGTAACCTTTTCCAAAAAATGCAGTGTTAATTTTTGAGTTATTAAATCATTTGTTTAATTTAAGAAAGATCAGTCGTATACTGTATTGCCATCTATTGGCGGAATGTATTTCTACTCATCCTTTGTTCTTGTAATTGCAAATAGATCATTTATATTTTTGAGATTCAGTGATAAAAACAAAAGTTAAAATTTTAATTTTTATTAACTATTAAAAATAATTATCTTAAATCTTCTAAAATAAATGACAATATGTAAACAATGGAGCAGCTGATTCAAAATGTCATTCACCTATGCCGTAAGATCAGATGTTTTCATAAATATTAATGTTTTTAATCTGTTATTTAAGGGCCACATTTTATATTTGGCTTATTAGTTGATCTTAAGTTGTTGGAATTTTTTTGTTAGTTTCAAAAGTCGACTTATACGCCAGCATATATGGTAGTTATATTATATTAGTTACGTTCATGCCTTTGGGTAAACTGCTCCGTTGGCAAAACAATTATGGGTGAAAGATCTTTTGGTAAAACCTCGATTGATTGATTGATTCAAATAATGCCCATCTAAGTTACATATAACAAAAGGCTATATTGAACAGATTTAAGATTCTGCTTATCAGTTGCCTGTAATACTGATGCAATATTTAAATTGAAGGGTTTAATTTCCCAAGGGATCTGATTTACATCGTTTATGGTCACCTCTTAGCCGGAGTAGTTTAATTTGTCTTTGTCATCTATTCTGTATGGCTTATTTGGAGATGGTCCTTTTTACTTCACTTTGGATTATGACGAAATTGCAAATTTTCCATTGAAGGAAAATGAAAGAAAATGAAAATTAAGCATTATGATTATTTAATAATTAATTTTTACTTTTTATTTTAATATCAGACACATGAAATGGTATATGTGTCTTAAATGGTATGTTTATATGATCATCACAAGGAGTAATATTTTTTCCTTAGACTGGCTATAGTTATGGGTTTGGATTTGTTAACTACCAAAAACCAGAAGATGCAGCCAGAGCTATTGGTACGCTAAATGGTCTTCAAGTACAAAACAAGAGGCTAAAAGTGTCATACGCAAGGCCGTCAGGGGAAGAAATTAAAGAAACTAATTTATATGTCACTAATCTTCCTAGGTGAGTTTATTTTTCTTTTCTTACTGATATCTTATTACCGTGTTTCATTTTATAAACAAGCTTATGTTATCAGTCTCTGTCTGTCCTATCATTTAAATTAAAATAGCAAGTAAGTGCTAAGAGATAAAAAACTGAAATTTGTAATGTGTATGCGATCTATGATCCCATTTATTGCGCTGCCAAAGAAATTTTTTGGAGAAATCGGTGGGCGGCAGGGAGTGCCTTCAAAATTTTCAAATTAAGATTCTGAGCAAATGGTTATAGATACAAAGTTAAAATTGTTCCCTATTTGTGTGACCTTTAATGCCAGTGGGTGGCAGGGGGTGCTTGCAAAATTTCCAAATTAAGACCTTTTTTTGGAGAAATGGGAGAGCGTCAAGAGGGCCCTTTTTAGTAATTTAGTATGTTCTTATCAGAAGCTAATAGTCATTACATTAGAAACCTAACATGTGAGAGTATGAATATACTTTTTAAATTTATTATTGAATAAGTTACTTTGTCATATAATTGTATTACCAAGTTTATAAAGAATTTTAAGTTTACAATTCTAAATACAACTTAATTTATAAAATGAGCTTTTTCATGTTGCACCAGCAAATGAAACTCCCATTTTTTCCTTTACTTTTTGACTAAAATTCCTTGTTTCCTTTCAGAGACATTACTGAAGAACAACTTGAAATGTTGTTTGGAAAATTTGGTAACATAGTTCAAAAGAATCTGTTAAAAGATAAAGTGACAAGTTTACCAAGAGGTGTAGCTTTTGTCAGGTAACATTTTTACAGGTTTATTACACATTTATATTACCATATATCTTTTACCTAATTAAAATGAGAAAGTAAAAGGGCTTATGCAACATAGATATAAAGACAGGAAATAAATGATTATTATTGTATGAACGAAATGTATAAAAATAACTATAAACGTATTTATTCATCTCCCATGAGACCTGCATAATTTAAATTTAGCAAAAATGCCAGGTAAGCAAAAGGTTGACTAAATTTTATAAGGGCGGCAAAAATTTTAATCACATAACAAACTAACCGCAGTTCATAGCATCTTTTACAATATAAGGAGTTTGATGTATTTTTGGGATGCGTTCCTTTAGAACACGTTGAATGAAAGTGTAAATCGAATCTTTTTTCCCATAGATTTTTTAGATTTAGATTCAGATTTAGATTTATTGATCTTGTAGATTTGCATACAAACATAAGACAAGTCAAAAACGTGAAAAATACAGATAAAATACATTACATACAAGGTTACAAAATAATAATACTTCAAAATTAAAACTCTTCAATGCTATATGGGCACTTAGCAAGAAGAAGCAGTTTATGTTTAAATAATGCCATAGTCTGAATGATTGTAATATAAAATGGCAATCTATATATGTATATATATATATATATATATATATATATATATATATATATATATATATATATATATATATATATGGATGTCAACAAGGTGTTGGGATGAGGAAACCCAGTGAGCACTCGCCAATCAGACGACTTCAGGTTGGCGAGGCCCCGGGGATGTCGAAGCGACACACGTAAAATAACACAAAAACACAGAAACATCACAAAGTTCTCTCTCTGTAGCTGAAGAAGGAGTAGTTCCGAAAGCTTTACGTTTGTGATGTTTCTGTGTTTTTGTGTTATTTTACGTGTGTCACTTCGACATCCCCGGGGCCTCGCCAACCTGAAGTCGTCTGATTGGTGAGTGCTCACTGGGTTTCCTCATCCCAAAACCTTGTTGACATCCATATATTCATTTTACCTTTCCTTTTCCGTAAGTTGTTATATATATACAACAAGGTGTTGGGATGAGGAAACCCAGTGAGCACTCACCAATCAGACGACTTCAGGTTGGCGAGGCCCCGGGGATGTCGAAGCGACACACGTAAAATAACACAAAAACACAGAAACATCACAAACGTAAAGCTTTCGGAACTACTCCTTCTTCAGCTACAGAGAGAGAACTTTGTTGACATCCATATATTCATTTTACCTTTCCTTTTCCGTAAGTTGTTATATATATATATATATATCCCCGGGGCCTCGCCAACCTGAAGTCGTCTGATTGGTGAGTGCTCACTGGGTTTCCTCATCCCAACACCTTGTTGACATCCATATATATATATATAAATTAAATATATCAAACACCTAATTACTTCCTTACAATTGTTTTTTCATCCCCTCCCAATATTCCACATTTCACTAGCTAATCAGCTGATTGCTATAGTCTCCCGCAAAGTCTTCCCACAAAACACGTATCAAAAACAAAAAACATAGTACTATATACCTAAATTGAAATAATTTATTAGTTAATGAATATCTTATAAATATAATTAACAATATAAGTAATTTAATACCCATAGAATTCTCTTCCTCATCATCTTCAGCCCCAAATAACTATGTGAAGAAGGCGACCACGATATGCAATGAAATTTAAGATGTATTAAATACTATCATTAAATATATATATATATATATATATTCTCTCTCTGTAGCTGAAGAAGGAGTAGTTCCGAAAGCTTTACGTTTGTGATGTTTCTGTGTTTTTGTGTTATTTTACGTGTGTCGCTTCGACATCCCCGGGGCCTCGCCAACCTGAAGTCGTCTGATTGGTGAGTGCTCACTGGGTTTCCTCATCCCAACACCTTGTTGACATCCATATATATATATATATATATTTTTCATTGCATACCGTGGTCGCCTTCTTCACATAGTTATTTGGGGCTGAAGATGATGAGGAAGAGAATTCTATGGGTAATAAATTACTTATATTGTTAATTATATTTATAAGATATTCATTAACTAATAAATTATTTCAATTTAGGTATATAGTACTATGTTTTTTGTTTTTGATACGTGTTTTGTGGGAAGACTTTGCGGGAGACTATAGCAATCAGCTGATTAGCTAGTGAAATGTGGAATATTGGGAGGGGATGAAAAAACAATTGTAAGGAAGTAATTAGGTGTTTGATATATTTAATTTATATATATATATATATATATATATATATATATATATATATATATATATATATATATATATATATATATATATATATATAAACGTCCAATTCCTGGGTTCCTGATTCCTGGAATATACTTAAATGTGAGTAACTCAACCAAATATGCAGATATAAACTTGAAAGTTGGCAGAGATAATCTTCTCTGATGTAATTGATAGTAGCTCAATAACTTTGGCTAAGATTAATAAAGGTAAAATACTCCTTTAAAGGAGTATTTTACCTTTATTATTTTCTGATGTAAACATGCTATGACGAAGGAAACTTTAAAAAACATCCAGGGTTCGACTCCAGGGGAGGATTTGCATTCCCCATAAGATAACACGTAAAAATTGACTTTTTGACGTGCAGACATTTCTTCTTTTTGAGATTAAAAATTGTCATAATTTGTTGCGTTATTTACGAGATGGAATACCTAAAGAGCTGAAATATGCTATGTTATCCTTTTGTTGGTCTGAGTGTAAAGTTATTAAAACACAACTAACTTGATCAAGAATGTAGATAGATAATTGAAATTTGGCAGAAATTAATATGAGCTAATCAGAATTTGTTTATATAGGTAATTAAAGAAATACATGTCTGTTTGTGGTGCTATTTTGAGAGGGGATATATTGCACTTCCTTCGAATAAAACTAATCAATTTTAATTTAATGAAACAATATTTTATGTGAACTTAAAATTAAAAAATATATAATTCACATTACAGTATGTTCCAGAGAGTTTAATTCTATTCTTGGCCTCATTCATCTATATACATGTATATTGAAATACATTTATTTTAAAATAGATAAATGTTACCAATATAAGCCATTTAAATGTTATCACCGAAATTCTATCTCTGCTTATATCAAACAGATTTTCATGACATTGGCGATTATATTATGATAGGAATGTTTATATTCGTAATTTTTTCTTCAAAAAAAACATTTTACATGTAGAAGCAGTAAAAATTATTATTTTAGTCTGATTTTTACCTTAGCCACTTAAATGTATTTTTATAACTATGCTATAACTCAATCCTTGCATCGGTAAAATAACCAATTTAACAGCGGCAGAGACTCCCGATTTATCATCTCAAATGATTACTTAACAAATGTTGAACAACAATAGCTGTAAATAGCAACATATTATTTACCATTACAGGATCTAAAAAGGTAATAACAAAACAATAATCTTCTCTGCTTCTTCTCTTCATAAGTATATTTTTTACAATTTGTTTGTTTGTGTAGAAAAAGTCCTAATTACCGATTGCCCACCAAAGTTTGCAAGATTTTAAATTTTGATTTCAGGTAGACTTCTTTCATTTCCGAAATTATATATCTAGATAAAAATATATAAAATTGGTTTAAAATTTCCATTTTTAATACTGTTACTTTTATAGATTTATTTTAAAAAGATAATTTTCAAAAAAATTAAAGAAACGTTTTAAAACAAGCATAATGCCAAAACGACCACGAAGATCATTCTCAGATCCGGACAAATTAAAATATAAGAGAATAACCACACAAAGAGCAGCAAAGTCTTCTGAACAAAGACAAATTCGACTTTGATCATGACGACTTAGACAAAGGCGGTCTTTTGAAATTGCAGGTGTTGAATTTTCATAGGACTGCTTTGCTCGCGAACAATATATAGCTACGTCTAGAGAAGGATTTGCGAAAAATTATTTATTTAAGAAAAAGATGGGAAGACAAGAAATATTGTATACCAACAAATATAATAAAAATTAACTTGGTTTAATTACTTCATTTATTCTCAAATGTTCTTCATATTATTTTGTCTCGATTTAAAAACCCAAGCAACGCCGGGTATATTTGCTAGTTTATTACAAAATAACTTTCTAGCATAGGCAAGGGAAGCTTTGAACATGCAAGTCCTGTGGTATTCCATATGAAAGTCATTGCAGCCCCTGGTACCATAATAATGCCAGTTTCCATTGCGCTCACTTTCATCTTCTTTTACATGAAAAATACACTCATAAATGTAAATTCCGTACAAAGAATGCTCAATTTAAAAAAAAATATATTTTACAAGATTCCCTACTTTTCAATTTTTCAATAATTCTAATCGCTCTCTTCTCCAACAAAAATACTCAACCTACTCATAAGGCTGCAGATCCCCTCAGCAGTGTATATGTCACGGTAAATGTGCGTAGTCCGGTAAATGTGTACATTTCCCTGTTAAGGTGTACATTGGTTCCTCCTCACGTTCGCTGTGTTCCCCCCTCGGGTTGGGAAGCATTCATCTTATTATATACCAGTGGAGCTGAAACCTCTGATTTTTTGTTATAAATAAATGTAATTATTAAAGTGTAGCATTTTTCATTATTACTTATTTCCACATTTACCAAGGCACATCTGTAAAAGTGCACATTTACCAGGAAATGTACGGATAATACGTATTTCTGGAAACTAAAACTTACATTTACGGAGCTTGGTGATAAATGTGCACATTTACCGGTAAATACATACATTTCCTGATTATGTACCTTTACCGTAACATATACAGTATGAAAGATATGGGTAAAGTAATCCAAAGTACATGGTTAGAAGTGCATTAGTGCCTACTAGGTTATGCAGTTTTATGATGACAAAGATGTTAGAAGATATTTTATTGCAAATAATATCAATGTGAGCTTCCCAGTTGAGTTTTTCATCAATATAAACTCCAAGAAATTTGGATGAAGTAGCTTTGTTTATCTGACCATCAACAACAAAGATGTTCATGCCATCATTACTTTTACCTCTGCTTGGATGAGAAAGGATGAATTCAGACTTGGATTCATTTACTGAAAGAAGATTTTCATTGTAATATTGAATTGCAGAGTTAATATTGGTATAGGTATTAACTTCAAGAGTAGGTATTGAAGGACCAGTGCACATTGGTGTCATCATCGTAAAGTACAGATTTACAATTAGCCAGCTCTGGGAAATCTGCAACATTAGAAACAAAAAAAACCCAGGAAAGACCCCTGCGGAATTCCTTGTAGTACTTTCTTGTAATCTGAATCATGACTATACCTCACATTGTTTATATTGGACTTAATGACAGAACACTGAACCCTGTTACTCGGGTAACATTTTTATAAGTCATGAGCAGCACCTCTTACACCCCTGAGGTAAAGCTTACTTAAAAGTCTTTTGGGAATAATGCAGTCAAATGCATTGGAGAGATCTAAGAACAAAACACAGGAATTGATCCCTTTGTCTAGGCAAGACGTAATATTCTTAACAAATTCAGCTATTGCAGTTTTGGTAGAGAGACCCGATGTTGTGAAACCATGTTGGTTACAATTAAAAAAATGCTGCTTGTTTAAGAAATCCATAAAACGATTCAATAAAATTTGTTCAGAAATCTTTGAAAACGGAGACGACAGAAAAATTGGCGTATAATTACCAATTTGTCTCACAAGGAGAGGACATGGTAGTGGGATCACCGATTTTTATGAAACTTGGTAGGTGTATAGTTCTGAATTCCAGGATCACTGCAAACCCCCCTTTTGGGCATATAGGGGCGATAGTTTTTCTGAAAATCGCGATTAAATATTGCAGTTTCTCATCAACTAGTATAAATATCTTAATGCACGCCTAATTGATAAAGTAATTGTTGGTGGTGATCATATAGTGTGTGCGTCCGAAACATTAGTGCGCGAGTTCAGTTCCCTCTTGAGTAGCTTTTTTATTCCTCTTTTTACAAATCCTTTTTCGTATTTCGCATTAAAATTTAACTGAGCAGACACGTTCATATTTTTATTTTTTCTATGTTGTTAGGTGGTGGTCTGGATTTTTTCTCAAGTCATTCAAGGTACGATTTTCTTAACATAGTTTAAATTATTAAATCGCATATTCTTCATTGATCTTGGCACACACTACCTCCTATATTGATGCTTATGACATGAAAAGGATCCCTGAAATTATTTTTGCGAAGACTTCCTCCAAATACTTCAAATAGACCCATTAGGCGGAGGTATATCAGGAAAAGCATCATTGAAAGTATATAAGAAAAAGAACTGGTGAGAAGTCCGTTAAAAAGTACAGTAATATAAAAAAATAAAAATACTTCTTTTATGAATCCCTCAGAAATTCGGTTAACTGATTAAGAATATTAATAATCTACAACCACCAATCATCATTGGGAGCGATGATGGAGAAAGTTAGATGGGAAACAATTTGTTTATGCATCAACAGGTAACGGAACTTTTGTTTTATGTTTCATACCCATAATATGATCATACATCTCACGACTGATGGTGATAGCATGATCATAAATTAAATCACTTTCACGAAGAAGGTTGGTGCAAAAGTTAAGCGCGTCAGCGAATTAACGAGATTTTCCCAAATTTTCATCAACGATCGGTGGGATGCATCTTGCCGAAGATGGATTTTGCAAAGATTCCATCCTAAAAGTTCAAAGTCAGCAATTGTATGTAGAAATTAATTTTTCAAAGAAATGTAAAAGGTTGATCGGCCTATAAGATATTTCGAAAAATCAATAAAAATACTAGAATCATAGACTCAAAAAAAAATATTCTCCGACTTTTGTTGAAAAATGAAAATCAGTGCTGGGCTTTTATAAAATCGCATGTTTAGCCTACTTTCCAAAATGGAAATAGGCTTATAGTTTCTTCGTTGTGTCTGTCTGTACTCCCCCCATTAACTTTTGAGCCAGACCGATTTTCATGACACTTGGTGGAAATCTCTTGCTACTGGGGCTGAGCTCCCTAGGATTGTTTTTGTTGTGAAGATTGAAAGTCCTGTGTTTGTTTCCAGGAACTATCCTTCCCTTTTAATTTACATAAGAAATCTGAAATCCATCATGCCGGATAATTTTGCACATTAAAATATCTTAGAATTGTAATATCGGAGTGAGATTTGTGCTATTCTCTGAGGAAAGGAATGGAGATTTTAATTTTTTTTTGTAGAATTTTGCTTATCGATCGTATTTCTTTGAATTTTGCATAAATACTGGCATTTTTGCAGTTTTTATCTCATTATGAGATTGTTGCCATTGCAACGACTATTGTTGGACTCTGGTTTGATATGGTCTAGTACATACATTCGTTATTTAGTTTTCTGTTGTAATGTATTTGTAATATTTTATAACGCTAATTTATGAAATTTGGGAACACAAAGAGCAACTCATCCACAGTGATTTTAAAGCTATTAAAGCCAATATAAGTAATGGATAGTAGGCACCATAATTTCAATTTGGATCACCATGATAAAATTGAAATAGAAACTCAAACTAAAACACTTTAATAGCTTAAAAATGTGATTTATTATTTTTTGAAGACAATTCAAATATGTGCCTAATAGGTTTGGAAATTTGTTTTTAATCTGAAACAAGATGGGAAGTATACTCCATAAATGGAATACACAGAGATTTCAAAGGCATTCTTTATAGCAAATGTGTACAATACCTGAAATTAAAGTCATAATAATATGGTCTCGCAAACTGTTTTAGGACAAATGTTGCCCTCTATTCGAATATTTTTTAAATATATAACTTACAGGTCATATTTATGGTTTTTAATTGTTGCTTGATGGATGCCATTTAACGAGATTGTTTATTACTAGCATAATTGCCTGTCAAATATGATGGGTATGCATGGATTAAGTATTAAATTTAAGGCACTTCCCATTCTTCCTCCTTTTCTCTACTCCTCTCTCCTATTCTCCTCCTTCCTTTTCTCCCTCTCTCTTCTTCTCTGGAAATATAGACTTCCTAGTCTCAATCTTGCCCTAATAAGGAACATTATCTATCTCTCCTCATCTCCCTCCTCTGTCTCCCTCTATCTCTCTCCCATTATCTCTCTCTTCCTCAC
The DNA here is from genome assembly GCA_028673005.1 of Tanypteryx hageni. Lineage (NCBI taxonomy): Eukaryota > Metazoa > Arthropoda > Insecta > Odonata > Petaluridae > Tanypteryx > Tanypteryx hageni. The sequence continues at coordinate 39,660,221 of CM054117.1, forward strand.
TATCTTTCTCTTCCTCACTATCTTTCTCTTCCTCACTATCTTTCTCTTCCTCACTATCTCTCCCTCTCTCTCCTTCTCTGAGAAAATAAACTTCCAAGTCTCAATCTTTCCCTAATAAGGAACGTTATCTATATCTTTCTCCCTCCATCTCTGTCTCCCTCTTTCTTTCTTCCTCTCACTCCTTCTCCCTCTTGTATTAAATAATTCAAAGCATGCATTCCTTATGCATATAGTATAAGGATTAAGATGACAATACAATCTGGAGGTTTAACAATGACACGGTCGGCAATGCAACATGTCGCTAGAAAGATAAATTTTTTCAATAAATATGATTTAAACATAGAACTTGAACAATTTTGTATCATAGGCAAAATATATGACAATAAGAATAAGAAATGTAATTTACTTTTCTTTAAAATGGTTCAGGTCCAAAGATCGTGGGTCTTTTCTTTCTAAATTTAATTTGCAAAAGAGTAAAAGCCTATAAGTCCAAGAAACCAATTTTTACGTGTTATCTTATGGGAAATAGAAATTATCTACTGGAGTAGAACCTGAGTCTTTTTTTGGGTTTTGTTTTGTAAATGGCTTTTTACTATAAGAGACAAACATTCCTACCAAATTTCAATCTTCTACCTACTCGGAAAGTTTGTTAAAAATAGCATTAGTCAGTAAGTGGCGTGGTCTGGTGGCGCATGGTGAAGTTTTTGCAGGCAGAGTAAGAGAAATATATATAGGATTATTTATTAAATTATTTATGTAAAGTGGACGTTCTAATTGACGGATGCAGTTCAAAATCAAAATTGGGCAATAGATTTTAATAATGATCACTCCTACTTAGGTTAATTAAAATCCACCTAGCGGTTTAGGAGGCAGATGTTATGACAGATGGACAGACAAGTCGTGCCCAGAAGGCATTCTGCTACTACCACTTTGCTGGTAAAGAACGTCTAAAAAGGATATTTTCAACAATGAATCATCTACCATGGAAACAAGTCCAATACTTTTAAATGGGACTTGGTAATCTGTATTGTTATAGCATCTATCTTCCTTAAGAAAAACATGGAAATCAATATGGTACCTATAGGAAATATGTTAAAGGATATTGAATTTCAATGGGCATTTACCCTATACTCCATGGAAGGAGTGTGAGGGATGTTCGATCTGGTATTAAAAAGCAATGAACTTCAAGGTTAAATTTTAACTTTTTGTTTATGGCAACTGGAGGTTCAAAATAGTACGTCTTGAATCCATTTTGTTGAATTTCTTATTTTAAGATTAAGAATTCTTCAGGATTTCCAGCAATTCCGTAAAATATTTTTCATCATTTCATTAACACTGGAGTGAGTGTAAGGCATTTTAATTTGCATTTTAACTTTATTATTTTGCCAAGTATATTTTTCCACCATTTGTGTTGTTCATTTTAACAACCAAAATCTTTTGGCTTGTTAGCTTCCATAGCCCAATGGTAACAATTTTTAATTTAAATTTTTTTATAAGCTTCCAAATTTTGAAGTTGAATAGCAATGAATAAGTCACTAGTACCCCACTTAATGCACTAATACTTAGAATATTGGGTCGAGTGAATAAAAATTAAGCAAATGCTTAAAGCAAACAGTAAAAGCAAAAGCATTTGCTAAAAGCAATGCTTTTAGCATTTGCTTCAAATTGAGTGAATAAAAGTTTGCTTTTGCTTATAAGCATTTGCTACTCAGTTTTAAGCAAATGCTTAAATTTTACGGAAGAAAGCCCTTTACAACTCTTCCTTCACTTGTTTTTGTTTACATTTAAAGTTTTACATAGTTGAATTTCAAACTAAAAATGTAAATATATTGAGTAATATTTTTTAAAAAGTTAATAATTTTTTAAAACTATTTCTTTTATAACTGAATTCGATAATATCACAAATCATGGGTGTATTTTTATTCAATTAGTTATAGTAATTTTATCCAGTCATTTGCCTTTATAGTGATTTTGGATGCCACAAATTTTTTCTGTATTACATACAGGTATGCATTGTACGTGATCTTCCCTGACTCCTATTTGAAATCCGGGATCACTTAAGTACCTTAAAAATATATCTATCTTCTGTTTGGAAGACAGTACCCCACCACATCTCCCTTGATATTCTCCGAGTAACAGATTTGAAATATAGGTACTTAACATTTTCTTCAGAGAAACAATATAAATTTTTATAACCGTTGGTTGTTGAAAACTTTTCTCGTATTTTTTAACCTTTCGTGTCACCATAAATTACCATATTTATATTTAAGATCAATTATCATGAAAATAAAGTACTTAGAAATATTTTAGCAAGCCCTTTACCTCACTTAAAAAAGTTTAAGCATATGCTTAAAGCATTAAGCAAAAGCTCGGTTTTATTCACACAATTTTAAGCAAATGCTTAAGAAAATTCCTAAAAATAAGCAAATGCTTATTCTTTCTAGCAAAAGCAAATGCTATTTTTTTTATTCACCCCAAATTAAGCATTTGCTTAAAAAGTGAGAAATCTTAAGCATATTTTTTATTCACTCGACCTATTAACTTGTTAAAAAAAATTTTTAGTTAAAAAAATGCAAATAAATACATTGAGTTAATTTTAATTCTTAAAGGTATGACAGGAGAGAGGAAGCCCAAGATGCAATAAGAGGTTTGAATGGTGTAATTCCTGAAAATGGAACAGAACCTTTAAGTGTAAAAATTGCCGAAGAACATGGGAAACAAAAGGCAGCATACTATGCCGGTTGGCAGGCCGGGTATAATCAAAGTCGAGGTGAGTAATAAATTAGGTCCATCAAAATTAAAGCGATTTTTTTCTTAAGTGCCATGATCCTTTAAATGTTGACTTAATTTTACTTTCTAATTTATTATCTTAACATCTTAATTTTACTAATTAACACCGAGATATACAGTCATACCCCTCTATTCAGCGATTTGCTTTTGAAGAAAATTCTTCAAATGATAGATCATTAGTTCTCATAAGAATGTATGGTATGTTGGAGAATGTATTCAAGCTAAACGTAACTGTTCAGCATTATTGCAGATTCAAATACTCTCAACTCAAATGGTAGTTGATCCATTACTTAATTCACTATGCTCAGAAGTCTTTCTTTTCAGTGCTGCATATATATATTTATATAATTTATCAATTAAATGATTATGACTTTAAGATTTTAAAAATTATTCTTTAGTGGGTTATGGATTGCTACCCCTGGGAATACAGTATATCGTGGCGTATAAGTCAACCTTGATTTTTCAGCTTGAAAATGCATGTTTAGGCTTATATTTGCTGTATAAGTCAACCTACTTCTTTCACTTGACAAGTATTTTAAGAAAATATTTTTTCAGACAATACTAAGGTCATGCGATTAAATCTTTGAATAAAACGTGAATATGAATGTCTCAATTTTGTGTTCACTGGAGTATAGGCGACTCCCAGAGTAATGACAGAGGTTGAAAAATCTAAACCCATGCATAATCCAAAAATCAACTAAATGTAGGCAAACATTTTTACATTACATTTAAATATATGTGAGGCAGATGTTCTCCGAGTTACCAATACTTCTAATGAAAAAAGAAACCACTGTGGTTAAAAAGTGAAACACCTGTATATACGCTGACAAAGGACAGGGTGGGCATAAATAAATCATAGTAAGTTGTTTTGAAGAACTAACGTCATCAGCATGGCATATTCAGTTTATCATTAATTGTAAACACCATACATAGGCTTATACTTCTCTGCCATTCATGCAATTATGGAATATGATATATTGAGAATGTCTTAAACGAGGTTATCTTAAAGAAGGGTAGTGCATCCTCTGCCTAAAGTTTGACTAGACACTCAAATCTTTCCATGGAGAAATTTTACTTTGAGAACTTCCCTGGTGCAATACATGCAAACTTCAAGTTGCCAACCTGAATGGTGTAGATTGGAAATTTGAAGGTTGATTATCACTATTTCAAAATTGCTCAAGAATGGTGAATCTTTCAGTGAATGCTTTATTTGATGATTATGTGACTTTTTATTTTTGAATTCATGGCTCAGCCTGCATCAAGGATGAAATATGTAGCTGGTTTAAATTCAAAGTCATAGAATTCTCTAAAAAATTTCCATTGACCAGCAATCGACAATTCAATGCATCATGCATACATGATTTGTGTATTTGAAAAATTAATCATTTATTAAAATATAATTTGAATTTATAGTTATTTTTACTTTCTCCATATACAAAGTATAGAGAAAGTATTGTTGTCATGAAAAAAATCGAATTCGAGATTTCATCGGAAATACATGTTTTAAGGTCCCCTGAACATGTTTTGACTATTTTCTCGATGTCTGTGGCTGTGACGAATTTTGTGGGTGCTCTTAACTCAAAAACTATTAATCAGATCAATGCGAAATTTCATATTGCATTGTTTAAGAGTTTTAAAAACTAATTTTTTAGCTGCCACCACCACACCACCTACCGGCGACTATTGTAAACACTTTATGCTTAGTTTCGACTTACAATTAGTAACACTCCTTTTTATTTTCTTAATTGTTGGAGCTTCGTGGCTATATCCAATTTGAGTTTATTTCTGTTCTTTGTAAAGTCAATTTTTCTCGCAGTTACTTAAAATATTTATTATCATTTAACCTATTTGGAATTTTTAGAAATATTACAGGTATGGAGAAAGTCATGTGGTGGTCACCTCAGATTTTTTAGATTTATAATTTGATTATTTTAAGCCTTAAAAATGACTGCTAAGTAATTGCAAACACTGAAACATCTGAATAAAAATGGCAATCACCTGCTCTGGAGGATTAGCTGTATTTAACTACTATTCTACATCATTTGCCTGGAATTCAAGGTTAGCATTTTTAAACTTGGCATATAAGTTGACCCTAGTTTTTTCGAAGTTTTTATTATTGCTTTAAAGGTCAACTTATACAGTAGTAGTTTTAATTATGAAAAATGAAATTTAAAAACACTATAGCTCTTTTGTTGCTTTGTCATGTTTAACATGAACTGACTTTTCCACTAATGAAGGAGAGAGATATTTATGTCAATGGAAGATTAACATATCAAATTGTGTTACTAAAAGAGGAAGAAATGTGGGGAAGTTGTGTCAAAGACTAAGAGGCCTTTCCTTGCAACATTATAAATAGCTGCTTCTTACATATATAGGATATATGATATATCTATTATAAATAGCTGCTTATGTAGAATATAGGATATATATAGGGCATTTACCGTATTTATTCATGTATCCCATGTACCCTGTGCACCCGTGTACCCTGCATACCTGTGTACCCTGTGCACCCCTATTTTTATTTTTGGGCTGATCTGAAGGGAAAAAAATTAGTTTAAGCAGGAATAACTTTTTAAAAATAAAATCGGGCTCTTCAACGGTTTCCACTCCCTGAAACAAGTTTCGCTCAAATTAAGTATCTTGACTTCAAAATTCAATTCAAAAAGAAAATTCACCGATCTGTGATAGATTCTGAGTTGAGAGTTATCTCCACCTCCCCCCCTACTAAGTGACGTAATTTATTGGGTGATCTCTTTACGCTGATATTAGCAGAATCTCCTCATCTGTGATAGTCTTCTTTTCTGTTAACCTCTTAATAGTTTTTAATGTAATATTACACAACTTCGTCCACAATTTACCCTGTTTTGAGGTAATATCAAAGATAACTTGGGCATATTACGCACTTTATCTTTAGTAAAATTATGCACCGATGCGGAGCTTCACGTATTGTTTATTTTTGACGTAATATGGCACTCAGCATCAATACCCTGTGCAGTAATGCCCTCTCTCACACTGGCAGTGAATTGCGGACTGGCAGCATACCAGCCACGGCGGTTGATAAGCACTGACCTAAACATTTGTCGGTTGCTTAGATATGCGTATACTTCATAGAACTCAATGTCTTCTGCATATATAGACATAGATGCAATCATATTGCAAAAAATTTACTATTGATAAAATTTGTACTACTTGGTGAGAAACCCCCGTGTAAGACACGCACCCCCTTTTTTCACAGGCGTTCCGAGTAAAAAGGTGTGTGGGGTGCATGAGTTAATATAAAACCAAAGGTACTTCTATATATGCCACAGACCTGAAATTTGGCAGGATGACAGGTTATTAGATACAACCAACCAGAAAAATCGAAAATTCCAAATTTTTTAATTTTTAGTGAGGTATTTTTGACCCGAACGTTCCATTTTGATACTCCATAAGAAAAACACGGAACTCTGTGCCGAGCTTCATAAACTTGCATTTTTAAATTAGTTATAATTCAGATAGAAACTCAGGATGAAAAGAGTTCTATAGCTAAAAGAATGAGGTTTCTTATTTTTGAAGACTAAATCAGTGCCGAATTGACGAAGAAATGTTTTTAATCCGAAAATAGCAGATGCTCAACAATAAAAAAGGTCAGCTTCCATAGCAACCAGGACAATATTTTTCAATTGGAATTGGCAATCCGTATTATAATAGCATCACTTTAATGCTTTTTAATAGGGAAATTCTTATTGTCCCATTGATTTCAACCAAACATATGATGATGTCATAATTTTAAAATGCGATATATGTTATTAAATAAAAGAACGTTACTCGTTTTAATTATGGGGGTTGATGAACTCTATATAATAATAGCTGTAATTTAGTGCTTCTAAAGAAAATCAGTGGATTGTATTATAATGCAATTTATTTAAAACTACGGAGTAAACTTATAACGATGTCAACATCAAAAAACAGGAAATATTAGAGAATTGTGAAAAAAGGTAATGTTGTGTTGGAACTTTAAAATTTAAGTTATTTAGAGCTTAGTGCACTTATCCAAATGAACATTTGAAAATCTCAAATATGTTGTTGCGGCCTTTAAAATTTTTTAAAAATTTAAACAAATAGATAAATATTATTTCACTTCTAAATAAGCTACAACTTTAAAATTTGGCAGAAATGTGTGGCTATAGTACCCTACTGTGGAAAAAGTATAATATTCTTAAAACTGAAAATTTTAGGGATTTTTTTACTCTATTATCGTTACATAAGGAAAGAACGAAAATTGGTGCAGAGGTGAAATCTTGAGAATTAAAGAAATATTTCCAATGATGAAATATCGCTCTGAAAAATGAATGTTTTTCAAGGTGAGATGAAATGCTTGCAGAATGCAACCACCTTTTACTAGTAGGATTATAAAGGATTTGCATAGGATATATGATATAAAACCTAAGGTACTTCTAGAAATGCTACAGAGCCTAAATTTGCCATGAAGATAGGTCATTGGGTACAACCTTGGGGAAAAATCCTAAATTCCAGAAAAAGTCATATTTAAGGGGTATTTTAAATCCCACTTCCATTACAATGCCCCATAAGAAAAGCATGGGATTTAGTGCAAGGCATTCTAAAAATGCATTTTTAAATTATTTACAATTAAGATATAAAGTTGGGACATGCATCATACTGTGGATGAAAGAATGAAGTTAATTTTTTTTAAGGCAAAATTCAAATGCATGCTGAATTTGCATAAATACGATTTTAATCATAAAATTATGATTTTTTTTAACAATGAAAAATATTAACTACCATAGCAATGACTACAATGACTTTCAATGGGAATTGATTTTTCATACTTCAAAAACATTGATTTAATGCTTAGACTACATTATAATCCATTTGATTTCAGCCAATGATGTATATGACAACATGATCATTTCATATTGTTTTTTTTTAACCAGATACATACTAAAAGGCACGGATGATGACGTCATAATCCTAACACAAAATATTCTAATTTTTACGTAAATTTTAGTGTAACATACAGGCTATTGTGTTAATGATGATTATAGATATTGCTAAAACAGAGTGATCTGAGCCATGATATTTTGAAAACTTGGATGTGAGCTGATTGCCAGACAATTTAGAAATTCCGGATTTTGCGGAAAATGAAAACTATCGTCTTATTTATATGGGCTCTGTGAATGGCCAAGCCTAGGGTTTTTGGCACCCAGATGCAAGATATCTCAGTGGCACCCCCCTGCTAGTGAAGTTTTGTGATATGAACAAATATGACTTTTTTCATTGATAGAGAGTGGAGCCAAGCTGATGGATTTCTGTTGATGTATCACAGAATGAACTGATTGAAATAATTTGTTACATAAATATAAAGATAAACATAATATAACATTTGCTTGAAGGAAACTTATAAAACTTGCCACACGTATGATTAAAAGTCAATAATGTCTCATTACCTTAATGATCAATTAAAAGTTCCATATTTTTGGTTTTTTTTTGTCAATTTACAAGCCTAATTAGAGGCAATATTTATTTTGACTATAAGAAAACAAAACTTCAATTATTTATGCATTACTAAGTCCAAGTCCTGATTTCGTATTTTCATTTTAAGATATTTAAAATCCAATGAAGAAGTAGATATCAGTAATTCTCTTATTATTTGGAGAAATTTTTATGGGATTTGAACTCAGTACATCTATGATCACCGAAATATAGATGGCATAAGGCAAAATTCGTGCAATATCATGCTATATTTATTTTATGTTTCAATGTTTGACATTACTAAAACTCTAGTTTAATAATAAAATAAAATGATAGCTTTAATAGGGAAATAGTATAGATAAATGTATAAATAAATATATAAATGTAACTATAAAACAAATAATGGTAAGACTAAGCTGGTTAAGAAAATGCAAACAAATAAAACTCATAAAGAATATAAATTTACTAGATTTTATCAATTTTTCGATCATATTTCAAATATGAGGTCTGAAAATTAAGTTAGCAAATTGTTTTTTTTTCTCGGTGACTAGCAACACAGAGAAACAAGTGATTGCGGTGTAATATGACACGAATGCATGTGATTTACAGCAGTAGAATGGCTAACCTTGGGCAAATTGCTTGTGCACAGTAGCAGTTATTGTAGTGGTATGTTTGTGTACCTCACCAGAACAATGGCAGACACATTATATAATGAAAGAAAATTGTATTTTTCCACTAAAAATTTATTCCGACCAGTTTTGCCTGTTACAGCATCATCACCTGATGGTGCTGTAACAGGTGAAACCGGCAATATGGAATACTTTGAAGGAGACCATATAGTCGAATACCAATAAAGTAAGTACGAGTTGATATAGGTGGGGCTCGCTAACTTAATTGTCAGACCTTGTACTATATCCATTCATGACAATTGTACTTCATTGGTTTTTGGACATAAAATATCTTGATTAATTTTCTAGTTATTGAATAGAACTAATACATTCATTGCATTTAATTTTATTTACTGAATTTTATCAAATTATTTTTTAAAACTGTTTAGAACAATCCTCAAACTTTCGCTCCTACCAAAATATTTTACTCTTTCCCACCTTTTAATAATACTAGACGATATATCAAATCTTACTTTAGCAATCCACCCTTAAAGATATTTTCAATCTACCTCTTGAACTTATATAACTTTCTGAGTATTAGCAAACAATCGCGGATCTATATTATGTACAAATAATTGTGAAACCAAATGTAACCCTATATACACACTTATTTGGCAAGTTATTGATAAGAATAATTTCTACTAGTAAAACTAGTCTACATTGTCTTCTATGAGGATATAATTAACAAATAAAGAATCATACAAAGACAAAAACACTGGCGCCGGGTTCACGACAAAATGATCGCCCTGCCATTCTGCCGATCCTTGTTCTTAACAAATAGCATGGAAAGATGCACACATCATGTGTGTACACACGTGAGGCAGAGGCATTCTTTACGATTTATACAATCATATCACAAAAGATAAATATTAATGGCTTAGTATAATGTCCACGAACTGAAATGCCAGTAGTGATGCCAAGAAAATGTTGAATTTTTGATTCACCGACTAATTTACTAATCAATTGTAATTAATGAAAACATTTGACAATTATTTAAAACCTACCTCACTGGAATAGTAGTAGTAATGTAATCTTTATGTTCATGTTCATTCCTTTGTCATAAATTACCCATTTCTTTTCACTTGCAAACACTGTCCAAACAAAAAAATATGTGTGTTTACCTTCAATTCTTCGTCATAGATTATCCATTTTCCTAATTTTGCATGTGTACGAAAGAAAGTTAATTACGTATTTACAGCAGTTATTGTGTACATTGGTCGTCATAAAGATTGTTTTCATTGACAACAAATAAAACACTGGTCTTAAGTGAATTACGACTTTCTCGTTTGATTTTCTTGAAATTGGCTATTCCTTCGATAAAAATGTAGTGAACAAAACATGTTATTTGATTAGTTCTACGAAGTTCTTTAAAGACTTTTTCGTTATAAGTTATATTATATGAGATATAAAGAAAAGATCATTTTTTGTCACCTGTAAAGTGACACTCCCAATTAGGTCATGTAAACTATTTATATAATTTTCTTTGCCCCTATGTCCTAAATACCTAATTTCATCAACATCTGCCTAGTAGTTTCTGAGATGAAACATGCAGACAGATGGACGGACATGACCTGAACATAAGGCATTATTTTTTTATTTATTGTAAAGAATGCCTAAAATTGATTGCGTCTTGGAAGCAGACACTAACTGAAAAGCAACCACCTCACTCCATGTCGGACGTTTAGAACAACTTCAGAATTTACAGTACAAACGACAAATACGATATATGCAACTGTTGTAAAGCTAGAATTTCCTGTGGTGTATCAAATAGCACTTCTAAACTAACAGTACCGAAACTGAGAACCAGGATCAGATTAATATAACCAGAACCAGGAAAAAGGGGAACCGTCCCATCCCAAAAAAAATATCTTATTTTCGAGTAGAAACTGAAACACATACTTCAAAAAGAAATTCTTTTTCATTGAATGAAGTATACAATCTTCTTATTTTCAAGTATCACACTCTTCTGTTCACACACCACTGAGGAAAAGTGATCCTTCTCCAATGAAAGCTCAAAGAGATTTAAGTGCTTTGTACTATTTCGAAATGAATATGAACATTAACATAGGAGGGGATCATGAAGGAGTTAGAAAAGCTAGTTTTCGGAAAACCATTCCAAACTGATTTAAAACAGATTTGGAATTTCCAAGACTCGGTAAGAGGGAGAATTCGAAAAATGGTAGACATCTGGTATTCTTCCAGTGAGAAGATTTATGGTAAAGTTCAAAAGTACTTTACAAAAGGATTGCTGCCTCAGCTAGAGCTCCTCGCTAGGGTCGGGATAGCAGAGTAGCACCCCCACCTCCTGGAAACTCCTACAGTGAACACATTTTTGGTTGCCATTGATACGTGTTCTAGCAACCTTGAGAAATGTGAGGGATCAGAAAAATTTTGCATGGAAGATTTTGTGTCATTTTAGTATCTCCAACTTTCCCTTTTCACTCTGACCAAGGAGGAAACATTCCCAAACCAAATGTACAACTCAAATTGCAACAATACAGTGAAACTCTCTTATATTGAGATCCAAGGGACCGAAGAATATTGCTCGTTATTACCGTTATATCCGTTATTTTAGGTATGTACTTGGTACTTTTGCTGTTATTCACTACATTTATCACATATATACTTATGGAAAAGGGACTAAAACAACATAGAATCAGAATAGCTTACGATTACACGACGTTTTTTTCGAATGCACTGGTAATGCTTTCCCGATTTTGCCAAATGGTCGACACAGTTGAAGAGTTTAGTTTTGACTTTTTGCAAATGGATGCTTTGCTTGCTCCATTCTCTAAATTACAAATAATTTCCACTTTTTACGGATTGTCAAAATTTTTCTTTTCTGTCCTGCCATTTCAGGGTAAAAAAAGAATAATTAACAGTATGACACAACCTAAACCACAGAATCAAAACTGTTTTTAAAAAGTCCAATCTTTTAGCTAAGTTTTTGTCCCAAGTTTTAAGAAGATGTGTTCACTCTCCAAGATTTCAAATTGTGCTGAATTTTACATTTCAACTGAATTTAAAAGCTGAATGTTTCATACCGGTACATTGGTTAGTTTGCCGGGTAGTTTCTCTCCTCAGGTCATCTGAGAATCCATAACATTAGGGAAGAGATGAAAGAGAGGATTAGGAGATTGAGAAGAGAAAACAAAATGCTCAAACAATGTGCAGGTGCACCCACAGGCTGCATTATTCAAATTCAAAGGAGGCAGAGGCCCCCGTAGACCCTCGGCACCCTCGCTGCATAGGGCCTGCGGGGATGTCTGCTATGCCACTGGAAGGAGGACTTTGCTCTTCATGGGTGGTGTGCCTCACTAAATGAGATTCTAAGAATGGAAACCAAAGACACTATGAATGTTGACTGTCAATATCATTAAAAGGATTTGAAATTGCTATCGGCAAGAGAGATATACCTGTTATACCCATGAAGCTCTAACTGCCATAATTGCTTTAACCGTGAAATGTTGCTCATAAAATACCAATTCTCCTCTGCTTTCTCGCAATAGTCGAGATCTCATTATAACCGTGCTCATTATAAATGAGTTTGACTGTATATAGATACAAATACATACCTTGATGGGAAGGCACCCGGGTGCATTACATCCACTGCATGCTGGGTAGGGGTGCCCCTGCCTCTGCATAATTCAAATGCTGTCACGTTGGTTTATTTACGAGTTTGGATCTTGGTGTTTGGTGATTTTTTAAGTGCTTTCAGTATGCAAGCACCAAAAATTCGTATACTATAATCCAATTGATATCTGTTGCTCCAAGTGGTAAGAACGTTGTGAAAACAAGATGCACATTTTGGTTACAAAACAACCATCATAAGTCATGATTCTAATAAGAGAAGATTTTTAGTAATGATAATAAATACTAACGCAGATAGGAGCTATTCTGCAGCAGACATTCATGTCTGGTTTGCAGAGTTTGAGAAAATAAAGACCCCAATAAGTTTCTAGTGAGTGGATCGTACAATATTGGGGTATGACTGTGAGACATAAGTGTTAAATAAGCAGATAATATCATTGTTTAATGGGTTTTGGTAGTTAGATGAGTAGATTATCTAATGACATAATACTCCTGTCCTTAAGTTTATAAAGCTGTTTTTTTATTTCCAAAGGTCTAATTATCTTGAAAAATTCATGTGCAGTCTTTGAAAAATTTATCTATTAACTTTTTTGTCTAGAATGTTTGCAACATAAGACATTTAATAAGATCCTTTTGCTAAGATGAAAAATTTCTTTTACCATTCTTTGCCAGTTATCATAATTTTACTGTTCAAAAAGATTACGCAATACACACAATGTTCTTATATTACATTACATTTTTTATTTTAATCTTTTGGGTCCTAATTATATAAACTAATTTTAATGCTGTCCATTGTGAGCCAATGATGGTGCCAAACTATATAGCTCATCCTTTAGTCCTTTTTTGGGCAGAGCCGAAATAAGAGTGAGACAAATACGTGACAATTTGAATAATTTTTAGTACCAATATTTGTGAGGATCAAGCCCACCCTCACCTAAGTAAAAGGATGTCCCATCTTGAGGATTCCTTTTATTTCTCACAATCAATTGATGCCACTGTTGAACATGTTTTCTCAATTGAGATTATATGGCCTAAGGCATTTCATACGTCATCATCTGTTCTCCTCCCAAATACTTATGTTGGAATTGTAATTCTCCATTGCAATCATAAATTCATATTTTCTTCTGCAAATAATAATAACATGAGGTATTAGTTTTTTGTGTCAATTAAAAAGATTTCAATCCCGTAAAGTTAATTGGTGGTACATTGTGATTATTATAAAATTTTCAATGATTAATTTTCTTCCGTATCTATATAATATCATAAACCTAGTATGTTACTCACTCTTAACTTCTGTCTTTTCCCTTTCCTAATGCATCAAAGGAGGAGATGGTTTGTATGGGAAGAAAAGAACATATCAGTTCTGAACTGAACATTGTTATTTGCTGTGTATTTATTTTGTTTCTATGTGCTTTCTAGATAACTATTTGCAAATGTGGTTTTTCTCCTCAAGTTGTATTGAGTTTCTTAGTTTTTAGAGTTTTAGGCTTGTATGCATATGTCTGTGGTATTTTGAAATTAAATTCTTAATTATTATATGTAGATATGTAAATGTAATGTTAATGTTCGTGGGGGATACTACAAACGTGCTAGGAATGTTTCTTACTACTTTCCAGACTAAAGGTTGCAGATTTCACTTATTTTAACATGTTGTTGATATTAATCATGTATAAACCAACATTATTAATTTATTTTAATAATTTATGTCTGTATTCATCATGTCAGAAATCTTTTATTTGCAAATTGTTAGAAATTGCACCATCTCAATTTACAATATTTTTTACCTATCACAATCAATCTAAGTGAAAAGCCTCCAGATCTTTACAAAAGCTTATCTTTATGTATCAGTGAAAGTATCCTATGATGTTTTAATCAAATTATAAGTGTAGCTAAGCAAGCATGTACATTAATTAACCCACCCGTGAAATTAAAGGTGCCATAAAATGATTGTACAGTGGCTCACATTAAGCGTTCAAATTGAGCCTTTAATTTTGTGAGCCAACATTTTTTCCAGAAGTGATGCTTTTGCTAAGCACCATATTGTTAAATTCCTAGATTGTTGCCTCTTAGTTATATGTAGAAGGAAATTTGGAACTCTTTGTTGAATTGAAAGAAATGTTTCATTTGATTCTAATCTGTAATAGGAAAGAAGCATGCAATTTGTTTAATAATGCAGTAACAAAGAGTAATACCTACAAACTGATGTAAATGGACAGTGGTTTTATTCGGATTGTGTGAAGCAATCATGATTTGACAATCATTCATGTTTATTCATATGGTCTTCTTTATTTTATTGTACGGATGACCAACTAATAATGCTGGTAAATTTAGACTTTGGTGTCAGATTAAATAAGATTTCTGTAAAATAGTGTTTTTAACCTGCATATCATTGCAGCTATAAACTGGGGTACCCTCTTATTATGTAAATTATGAAATAGTTATAAATTGACATTGTTAATGCTGCTTTATAATTTATATTTGTTAAGTTAGTCACAATCATGTTGTAAATATTGTAAGTGCTGTAATTAACAAAGAAATCTTTATAGCAGTGTTTATAAATATTAATTTTTCTTCATGAAGACTATAAAATATTGCATATTGAACTTGAATGTTTATATACAAACAAATATATTTTTGTTGCAGTGAATAAGTTTCACAAGTACATAATAGTTTGATTGTTATGAGCAATACCCATAATTTTTTACTACACTGTGTTGTGTACTTTGATGAGCTAGGATGCCCGTGCATGAGAGGTCCCCATTTTAAGATTGATGATCAATCATGTTTCATGATACATGTACAAATTCAAAATAGTATTATGGCTGTACAGTACTCTGGGTATTGATAACAAGAGATTAATTTTTTAATGTTTCTATTATTGTTTTAATGAATTTTATTGATGTGTATAGTTTTATGAAATTTTATTTAACGTGTGTTAACAAGTTTTTTGAATTGTCCAGTAAAACTTTATCTCATGTATAGTTCCCATTTTTAATTTTTGAAAAAATCGATCATAATCCATTGTTGAGGCTTTTCTTGGAATTTGCCTGTGTTGATGATGAAAGCAACATATTTTTCTATAGACATAGTAAGCGTTGAAATTATTCTTGTCAAGAAAAAGGGAAATTATACATAGGTGTAATAACTAGCAAAATGTTTTTTTTTGTGAGCCACACAAATCTCCTGAAGTGATAAAAATCTTAGGTAAGCTTCAACTGACTATTGTCATTAGATGCAGTTTCTATTGAGATTGCCGTTTTAAAAATGGTTGGAATGTTTATTCTAGCTGTTAAAAGTTTTAATTCTCAATAGGTGTAGAAGTAAACTATGAAGTATTGTTCATTGTTGAAGTTTCTTTATAAAAACAGAGGTAGTGTGCCCAAGCACTTGCTCCTTCTCAGTGTGCAAGTGATGGGCTTAGTAGTATTAATTCTGTGATGTATATTGACGGGAATGTTCTAGAAAATGCCATAATTGCTGTTGTACTACTTAACATTATGTATAATGTTACATATTTGTTTAATTTATGTTGAATTTTTTAAGTCCAAAGGCTGTAAATATGATATTGGCCTTTATTTAAGTTATGAAAGGTTGACAAATGTGGCATTCAATGATACATAACGTTTTTTTATTTTCTTAATTTATTTTTTTATTATATATAATATTTATTTTATATTTCTTATAGTTTTATTTAATGCTTATAATTAACACATATCATATATAGCTTAGTTTAATTTTTACTTTGTTACTTTTATTTGGTTTGAGGGACTTGTGCATTTATTTATGTGTATGCGATGGTTTTATGGAAATAATTCTTAGCGTATTTGTTTTTATATTAATAGCCAATAAGCTATTATATTAATGGCAATGACTAGGGTTACCAATGTTAATTTCTCATTTGATGGTATTATGAATATATAGAAGTAACTCTGATTGACAAAGAAAATAGTTAATGTCATTGTATCGGCATAAACTGTAAGGCCATGTTAAAATTGACACTGAATGTGATATTTGATAGTGAAAATATTTTGGAATGGAAATCATGTCAGCATGTTTATCCAATAATAGGAATAAAATAGCATGTATAGAAATATCTGTAGCTTTTGTCGTTATAGCTGGAAGTAAGAGTGTTTGTTATGTAATATTATTTGTGAAATGATTAACTTATATATTCTCCACAAAATTCAGCAAAAATAAAGACATCTTGGCATATTATGTTTTAATAAAAAACATTTTCCCTCTCCCTATACATATCTGAGTGACTTAATGGGTTTATGAAATTTTCCGATTTTTAATTTATTTATTACTCAAAGTTAGTTAGTTAGTTAGTTAGGAAGTGGAAGATGTTTGCTTTTATGATTATTGCCTTAATTTTGTCATGAATTAGATATAAAGGTAGTATGCTTAAAAATATTTCCCCCAATGGACTATTTTCATTAATTTTAAATCAGCCATTTTACATCAGATAATTCAACAGTCAAAAATGCACAAGTGCCTTAATCCTGAAAATATATTCTCTTAAAAATATGCGGTTTATTTTTGAGAATGAAGGGATGAAGGATTGTCCGTTGGCAACTTGGTGATTGTTACAGGTCGAGGTGGTCGAGGGGCAGTGGGAAGTGCCCGTGCGGTAAGCAGTGGGGCAGGAATGGGAGGCAGTGGGGTGAGTGTTGGGGGAGGAGGGGGTGGTTATGGCGGAGGAGCAGCTATACCCATTAGAGGATACACCCAGGGCTATGGGGCTATGCGTCAAGACAAGACTCACAACCGTTACAACCCGATCGGAATGGGTGGGGGCTACAATACATATAACTGGAACTGATTTGTTCTTTTTCTCCTACTTGCTGGAAGAGGTTTGAAGGAAAGAGGAAATCTTTTGTGTATAGATGTTGAAGAGGATGGGAAGAAGAACATTCTCTTCCGACATGTGCCGTACGAGGCTTGCTGTGGAACTTTTCTCTTCCCTTTACAATTTAAAAATGTCTTTGTGGTTGTGATTCATAAAAAGCAGGTCTTAATCCATTGTCTTTCCTTGACTTGAATCCATCCTATTTCCTTGGCACCCTGACTAGAAGATTGCTTTTTGACTGACAATGCTATCCCTTCAACAAAATGTGCTTATTATTTCCAGCCTTGTTACTTGTGCCAAAGCTGTGATGTATACAAATCTCTTCAGCTAATTTTTAATTATTTTGTGTTTTCATCAACTTGTTTGCTTTTCACTCAAAATAAAGAGTGAAAGATATTTTTATTGATTGGAAAGGTCTGAATCCATAGAGGAAAGAATCTAAGGTAACAAACCATTCAGATAGAAGTGTCGCGTAATTTATGTATGGACATGCATTAGCAGCTAACTAAAGTTCCTCCGTGATATTACTGAAAATATTATTTCTGAAAGTCAGACTGAGCAGATCAGTCAAGAAATTTTAAAAAGAAATTTTAATGCTAAATTATTGTCATGACATTATATAATGTTTTATTAACTAAGATATAAAGACTTGTTTTCCTGTCTGATTTTAAATGTGTATGTATATTTTTACTTCCAGTATTTTTTCATTAACAGTCATAGTTTTGGCATATTCTATTGCCACCAAATATTTAAATCTCCTAAGTATTATAGGATGGCAACTTAAAGAGAGTTGCCTTTTCTTTTGTTTAAAGCAAGCTGTACAAATATATTTTGGAAGAAAAGCAATGTTAATCTGCTTTGTGATTTTTATTTGTTCTTAATTTTGATTCCTTGCTGGAAAGTTAAATTCTTGACATTTATTGTTTATAATTGATGGCCTTAACTTTTTGATCCCGTGTACATCACGGTTGAGACTGATTATCATTTACTTAGCCTAAAAATTTTCATCCCCTGATAAAACTATGGCTTTGCTTTCTTTATGTTAAAAATGGCAATATTTCTCTTTTTGGTGACTAATATTATTCTCTTGGTTAAAGCTCTGTTGTAAAATTTCTCTGTTGCCATGTTTTATTTTGTTTATCTATAAGTTTGTAAAGTCAAAAAAGATGTTCAATAAAAGTTATAAAATATTGTTGAAAATTGATTTTATGGTTTGGCTATTTATTTTTGTTTTTTCTTTTGCTTTTTTCCATTATATAACTTTATCTTGTTCTGAAATCTCTATTAAAATAATGCATATAATAAAATTAAAATTTAGTTTTCAACAGAGTACAAATGAAAATTCAAGGGCAATTATACTAAATACAATATAAGTTTAAGCAGGGGTAGGTAACCTGCAGCCCAGGGGGGTTTAAAGCAGTCCACAAAGCATGATGAAAAATTTAGTTATATAATGTAAGAGAGAGAGTTTGGAAGCTTTTATGTAGAAAAATTGTTTTTGGCTTGGTTGTCTCTCATGTGATACCACCAAATCTCTCGGGTAATTTTCCACCTAAACTCTATCTGATCCATGAAGCGTTCACCGTAACAAATGTGGCCTGCTTTGTAGAAAAGGTTGCTTACCCTTGTGTTAAAGATAAAAGTAGCCAATATCGTAACTTACTGTTATGTTAAACTATGCATATGAAAGTTGGTTTAAAATTATCTTTCATATGCTAAAGCATAATTTTGGAAACTAGTTATTACTTTGCATTAAATCCCTTATCCTCAATAATTAATGTCTAACCAATCAACCTGATTGTTGCATTTATGATTTTCATTTTGCATTACGTTTTATGAAATTGTCTGTAAATTATTGCTGAGGTTGACTGCTTTTTAGCCAAAATGTGCATCTGGTTTTCCCAATCCTTTTCTGGTGATTGTATTTCAGCCATACAATTTGCTTGATAGCATTTTTTTTAAATCAATCTTGGCCATCTAAGTCACTGAGATGATATCAACTTTCTGAAAGTTCAAACATCTCATTGTTTACTCCAAACTTGTGAACATTGTCCTTATAACAGAATATTTAATCTTCTCTCTGGGAATGGTCCAAATTTGAACTTTATTCTCAGTATGCCAAAGGAGTAATAATGAACTTAATGCCCTATACTAAAGCAAGAATTAAAATACAACATTACAAAGCATAGACCAATTTCATATAGAATAAGTCCTCGATTAATATGATAGATGGGTTCCTAGAAAGTACTGTATTAAGTGAAATCGTGTTACACGAAAACACTTTGTAAGAAATTACATAAAATGGAGGTAGCGCATGTGAGGGAGCAAGAGAGAAGGATAAAAGAGAAATTACACAAGTTTTGCATTAATACTATGCATTATTGTTGTCTTAAATATTACAGCAAAAATGATAGAAATTGCTGGAATAAATTGATCTTTAGATGCAATGCAAACAGGCATAAGCTAGAACGTAAGGAATGATTTTGAAATGAGAAAAGTTCTGTCATGTCCAGGAATCAAACACTGGTCTTCTACTTACCATACAGATATTCTATCACAGAACTATCGTGGCAGACATTCTCCTGTTTCTGAATGCAGATGTTTGTCTTAGTTGGGGCCAGGCTAATTTCAGCCAGCCTCAGCAGATGTCCTCCAAGACAGACATTGACGAAAAACCCCTCCATCTCAAATGGTATGATTGCCTTAATTAGAAATTGATCATAAGATCCTATGCAAACAGACATAAGCTGGAAAGTTGGAAATAATTTTAAATGGGAGAATTAGTCTGCCATGATAGTTCCGTGGTAGAATATCTGCACAACAATTAGAAGGCCCAGGTTTGATTCCTGGTCATGGCGGAATTTTTCTCTTCCAAATTATTCCCATTGTGTGTTTTGCATTCCACTTAATCTGGTCCTGCAAGTAACGAACTTTCCAAAGATCAGGAAATGTCTTAGTTTGCAAGGAGAGATTATATAATCTTAAAAGGGGAAAAAGGTTATGACATTTAAAATTTTTGAGAAAATATTGGGATATTCCATCAGTGCCTAAGTTCTTGAAACATTTAAAGAGTGAAGCTTCTTAAATACATCTGATAAAGTAATGATACATGAGTTTGCATCAATAGTATCAAAGAGAGAAAAATGAAGTATCTCACAGTCATTCTTGGAGTAGACATGTCCAAAGTGTGTAGCAATTAGGTTTACAAGTTTTTGTCCATCTTCACTGAAAATATCATCTTAATACATTCTATCAGACATATCAGATTCCGATTTCTTACTTTTAATGAATAACAAAAAACACTTTTGATCTGATTTAAAACTATGCAATACCTGTTGAGGAAATATAATTTATTTAGTGAGCATGAACCTGCATTCAGATCTTAACTGGGAAAAATTATGATAATCATCTGCATGAATATATTTTGAGGCTCGGTTTCTTTCTAAGAATCAGAAACTCATTGTTAAACCAGACAGGAAATTTGGGATTTTTGTGTTGTTTTCATGAAACAAATAAACAAAATATCATAAATCACAGTGACATTTTAATTAATTTCCTTATCATAAAAAAGAGATTCCCAGCAACACCTTGCTTGAAACTACATAGACTGATATAATCACCATTTAAAATATGTATGTATATATATATATATATATATATATCACATTATGACTGGCTTCCCTCCTTCCATTTCTTCACAAACCATAACTAAAGTCTATTGCATAATTTGATAGTTTGTGCTAACTCTTCAGATATGTTAAAATAAAATTGACACCTATAAGGCTTTAATGATGCACATAAGTTCATTTAGAGACATCTTCTGTGTATTACCTGTTGTTGTTGATCTCCAACACTGTTTTTCTTGTATTCAGTTCCTTTTTTCAGCTGTTGATTGATGAAGAATGGATATCAACATGAAAAGTATCATTTATCACTCCTCTATACTGGTATATGTCATTTAATATGTAGATTATGATAAAATATGATGTACTTCAAATTACTTAAATATTTTTACACATCTTAGTGGCGTATTTTGAAAGTACAAAAGAGGATAAATAATTGGACAATTGGTATACAAATTATGCATCCCTCACATTGTGAAAGTAGAGCCCCAAAAAAAGTTCACAGTATACAGTGGAACTTCCATAACTTGAATGTCTATAACTCAAATTTTCCATAACTCGAAATGAATTAATTTTACCGGGCCAAATAGAAATGAGAAAAACATATTTCCATAAGTTGAATTTTCTATGACTCTAATATTTTTTTGTTTCCCTTGAAGTTCAACTTATGGAAGTTCCAATGTAGTTCCCCCATTGCATAGAGACATTTTAAGGTATCCTAGCCCAATTAGGGCCAGTTTACAATAACCCTGGTAATTATTACCAGCAAACAAAAAATATGCATGGCTAGGTTAGATTAAACAATAAGGATTTAGAGCCATGCTGACATGCATAAATGTCTGGATTCCATTTATGATGCCTGTAAATCTACATGCTTTGGTGGTTTCGTGGCAATTGGCCGTATATTAATATATATATTACCAGATTTGCATCTGGGGACTGGTTGCAATGACAACAATCATTGGGCGATGGGGTCACCAACTCCCTACGCCAAATAAACAAAACTCACAAGTATCATAATCCTTATTGATTACTGTCACTGTTAACAGGACAGGAAAAGAATAACCTCCAAAGTTAAAAATAAAAAACTTACCCAAAGACACTCCTCATGCTTGCATATCTAGGCCAAGCTTACAAAACTTAATATAATTATGAACATTTGTATACAATGGGTGATTAATTAATATAACAAGCCAAAAATGCCAAACTTACTTCATACCAGCATAATATTACTTAATTTGATTAACATTGGTATGTGATAAGTGAGAATAACAAATGTTACCTTATGGCAGAAAAACATTTCTTGATTGATATTGGCTTTGTAATAAGTGAAATTAACAAATTATTGCTTAATGGCAGCAAAATACGTCTTACTTTGAATAAGATTGACTTGTGATAATTGAAAATAGCAAATTATTACTTAATGGCAGCAAAATATTTCTTAATTTGGCTAATATTTGCTATACAAGAGTAATTTGGGTTATCTGACCTTGTTAAAGAAACAGTTGCAGGAGTAATAATCCTTTCAACCATGAAGGGTCCTTTCCATAAGGGAGAGATTTTGGCAGACACTTGATTAGATTTTGAAACTTTGGGAACAGCTCTGAACAAAAGATGTTCACCTGGTGAAAAGGCTTGTGGAGAATCTCGAGCATTATATTTGCTAGCAATATGCTGTTATGGTTTAGCCAAATTATTTAACACCTTCATCCAAAGTTCCTGACCAGAAGCTGAGTTGCAATCAGCTGATGCCAACTTGCTTGGCAATTCCCATTGAAGCGACAAAGGATGAGGTAGCTCACGACCCAGAAATATCTTAGTAGGAGGAACACCAGTAGAAGAGTGTTTAGCTGACAAGGGGAGACTATGTACCTTGGGTTGTCGATTTAGTGGATTAAAACAAAAAAAATAGGTATGACATGGGATTTGAACCCGGGACAAAATACTCCGAGGCCAGAATGGTAACCACCAAGCCACCTGCTCGAAGTTGCCAGCCTATTATTACATTTTATCCAACTACAGTTAATCCCCATTCAATAAAAAACCAACATATGAGTCTTCTTATTTTAAGTCTTCTACTACCCAAAAAAGTTTCGTTGAAATTGACAACCCAACATACATCATCTCCCCTTGTGAGTTAAAAGCAAATGTAAGCGAAGGTAGAAACAAATCTCAATTAATATGGGCACCATGTGTAAAAGCAGACAAGGTGAATTTCAGATTCCTATGCAATCTCTCTGCGTGGTTAGGCCTGGGATAATAGGGGTCAGTAAAAGATGTTTAATCTCCAGGCTAAAACACGTCATAGAATAATTTATATTTAAAAGAGGTAGCATTATCTGAAACAATATATTTGGAAACCAAATTTAGAAAAAACCATCTTGGTTAGGATATCAACTGCAGCTTTAGCTGTCACATTTCTAACTAGAGTTGGGGAGTAATTGCAGTCACTGCTATTTTGTCACAGTGACTAATGGGGAACTGTGACCGGTAACCGGTATACACGGGGAGTAACAGGTATGGGAGTCACAGCCAGTCACAGGTTCAGTCACCGCAGACTCGGTGGAACAGAAGGGGTGCAGTCCCTAGTCTTACTCTCACCCATTTGAGTCCTAATTTAGTTCCAAGTGTGGTCCAAAGAGGGGAATGAAATGAATGGGAAGGAGAAGATTAGCCTGGGAACAGACATGACTGAGTCACCCCACCAATGTTTACATTACACTCATCCACCCATAATGCATGTTTTTCCCCTAAGATAATCAGTACCTTTCTTCTGAACTCTCTAGAACATATTTATATCACTTTTAGGTCTCAGTGAAATTAATCTGTGAAACAGAGTATTTCAAAAATCTTTCTGGGGTGAATCAGTCACCCTGTGTCCTTCCACATTACATTTCTTATTTTGAGTCATGGTAAGCTTTTTATTCTATAGCTGGCTGTAATTTTCATAAATTGATGGAATCTCTTTACAATTGACCAGTTTAATGTTTCTACCCTGTCTTTACGTTTTATTAGGCAGGTGAACATTTCGATTTACATTGCGACTTGGAGAAAATCCGGGGAATTCTTTTCAATAGTTATATAATATTTCTATCAAATAACCCAAATACAGTGCTCAAACGAAGTAGTTTCATAAAAAAGACTGACAGGCCTTAGCGACAGAAAACCTAACCAAAGCAACTAAGGGAATTGGGTCAACAATCTGTACTGCCTAGAAAAGAAAATGTTACTTGAGAGCCCGGTTGATCTAGACCAGCAAAATTATGCTGTCGTATGCCCAAGAAATCAAGACACAGAGACAGCTTCATCCTGTTCTAAATGTGAGAGGCCGATATGTATGAAATGTGAAATACGTATGCGAGTACTACCTTGACAGTGAATAACACGAGAAGTAAACTTAGATAATTCTTATTATTATTGTCATATTCATAATATTATGTTAAAACTAAGTAATCA
Source organism: Tanypteryx hageni (assembly GCA_028673005.1). Taxonomy (NCBI): domain Eukaryota; kingdom Metazoa; phylum Arthropoda; class Insecta; order Odonata; family Petaluridae; genus Tanypteryx; species Tanypteryx hageni. Next base: position 39,684,670 of record CM054117.1, read on the forward strand.
TAATTACTATGATCTAAGTCTAATTATTATTATTATGTGCAAGTATTATTATTATGCGCAAGTATTGTTATTATTATACAAGTTCTTTTGTATGCAAGTTAGTAAATCAGGATTTTTGAACAATAAAGATATATTTAACAAACGTGTAAATTATATGGGTTTAAAATAAATTTGAATTTTCCAAACTATTTCCTTGCTAATGTAAGAATACAAAAAATAAAGGGAAAAAATGAATAATTATGTTTGAAAATATAATTTAAAATGGGGTGATTCAGTCACCTTGTGTGACCGTATGTGCTCCAGAATTGAGTGTGCCTACTGCCGGGTTAAGGGAGAGCTGGTGAATTGTGGCTTCTAAAAACCCTTATTCAATGCCAAGTCAAACTGCGTAGTCTCTTACTCTTGAGATGAATATTTTTTCAGTGGGTCAACATTTGAGAGCTATATGGAAAGGTAGGAGGAAGGATCTTTGGGTCTGAACTAGTGCTTGGTTAAGCGTTTAATATAATGAGAGTGAGAGAGAAACACTTATCTGACATCATTGCACAAACAAGCCCATTCAAAGATATTTACAATGCTACTCGTTATTGGCTGATACTTGGTTTGTCACCAGCTCAAGGTAAATGCAATGAAAAAGTCACTGATGACTCAAGTAATAGGAACAAGTCACAGGTATTTGTTTGTCACTGGAACAGTTTGTCACTGTGACAAAAAAGTCTCACTCCCCAACTCTATTTTGCTTGAAGAAATTCGCAAAGAAATTAAAAAAGCAGATTATGTAGCATTGATAGCCGATGAAACTACTGACGTGTCATGTCAATTTCAGTTAGTCATTGTATTACGTTGTGTTGTATGCAGAAAACCAGTAGAAAAATTCTGGAATTTCGTTAATCCTGATGGACATGATGCTCGTGCAATCGCAGATTGTATTTTAAAACAACTCGGCCCTCTAATTGGTGACAGTCCGAATAAACTTATAGCAGAAAGTTTTGATTGTGCTTCTGTTATGAGTGGATGTTTAAATGCATTCGGAAACTGATAAAAGACAATTATCCACTTGCTAATTTCGTCCACTGCTATGCCCACCAGCTGAATCTCAATATGTCTAACACAGCGTCCATCAACCACCAAACCTGTATCTTTTAGCACATTTGTCTGGAATCTGTTAATTTTTTGTAATTCACCACAAAGAACAAAAGTGTTGGATGATGTTGTACAGATAAGATTGCTCCAGGTATCACAGACTAGATGGAATTTTCATTCTCGTGGAGTCAGCACTGTTTATGAATATAGGAAAGAACTCATAACGGTTATGGAAATTATTGAAAACAGTGATGAGATAAAGTTGCAGTCTAATATAACACAAGCAGGTGCATATAAACTTAGGCTGAAAGAAAATAACTTTGTCTTTTGGTTAACACTTTTTCACCAGATAATGCCTCACATGGAGATAATTTTTAGTCAGGTTCAAAAACGAATCACTGACCCAGTTAAAGTACAGCAAGCGATTCAGCATTTTGAGAATAGCATACAGACAGAAACCAAGTTGATGTGATTACCGAACAGGTTGAAGACAAGTTAGAAAATGAAGAGGAAGAAGTTTGACCAAAAAGACCGCGGATCACCGACAGAGACTCTGCCTGCAGGAAGAGAGAAGGTAAAGAAGTTTTTGACACCATAATTACAGAAATAAAAATCTATTTGTGGTTGAAGAATTTGATAATTACAGCAAAATAAATATTCTGTCACATATCTCAGTGAAATAATTGACAAGTATCCTTTTTTAGAGAAAAAACTGAAGAGTGAACTTCAATTTTTTTACGAAAGGAATTTAGAGCAGTTTCTGGTGCAGTACCATTTCTGTCACTAATTTTGGGTGAAAAATTTCAAGAGACAATAAAGCTTTTAAAAGTGTTGATCATGATACCAATGTCAACATCAGAAACAGAATGGTGTTTTTCAATGATGAAAACATGAAGACTTCTTATGAATAGTATAAAAGAAGAAAGACGTGCTTTAGGCATGCTGTCGTGTGAAAAAACTTTTGTAAATAACATAGCTTCATTGATTTATTTTCTAACAATAAAGATCGCCGAATGGACTTTGTTTACCGTTCATTTTAGCTGCAAGACACTTTTTTCATCTAATGACTACTGTACATTCTTCGGTAAGTAAAAATTAATTACCTCTATGTATTATAATTTTAGGTTTTTTAAAAACGTGTGTGGGTTGAAACAACCACCGGCCGCCACTGTATGGGTCAACAAAAATATAATATGCAGTACACTCTCGATACTCCGACACCCGTTGATCCGGCACTCTCGTTATTACGGCACTTTTTTGTACATAACGACATCGCGAAGTTCCGCATTTCGCCGCAAGATGGAAATACTGTCCCGTTGGATGAGAACTGAAGGCATTGAACCAAGTTTGAAGTACACAGGCCATGTAAATTTCTTTCACGTACTGAAAAATTAAACTAATAGTTTAAAATTTGTATTTACGTTTAACTAATCGTTGAGAACCACAGCGTAGAGGGCTATAGTAGGAGCACGAACGATGGCGGGTGTCAACTGGATGCGCAGGTCAGGAATATCACATGGTTTCTCCCACTCCTTCATGTGGCCAATCAGCGTCAGTCAGTTACAGCGGCTTTTGGGGTGCGATTCGTACATTTACGGCGTGATTTTCGTGATTATTTGCGTGTTTTACGATTGAGATTTAGAGTACCGTCTTGTGGTGTTCTAAAATGGAGGGCGAAGGAAGTAAACGCAAGGCTTTGCACAGACAAGCAAGAGAAATCGTATATTAAGTGTATCAGTACTCACGAAGAGGAGAATTAGATTTATTACGATAAGGAGCATCCATGAAAAGTGTAATGTTTGATTGGTATTATCCACCCAATTTTGTTCTTATTTTTTATTTTGTATTTTTATTTTATATAAGAGTATTTTATTTTATTTCTTGTTTGTATTACCTGTGATGTGTTTTGTGTTAAGACGACAGTTGTTATTTGCAATTTGTGTTTAGAAGTTTAAGTAAACAAATTCTTACTAAATGATGGCGACGCAGTGGTATTGTAAACAAAGATGGGTAACTGCATTTATTTCGATGGAAATGGTAATGTAAATTTAAAAAAGAGATTTCTTTTGCCGAGAAGGTTGCGGCCGGTAAAAATTCTAAATTGTTTAAACAAATTTTCAAGGTTGATGTATTTTCGAATGTGCTACGGAGTTGAAATTTGTTTTAGAGGTAGGATTTGTAAAAATACGAAATAGGAATTATAGAAAATTTGATATTTTAATTGGTGTTGTCGTTAAAAATTCTCCAAGTTTAAACAAATAGATAACTGTTTAGGTACTACGGGATGAGCTAGGAAGCTGAAATTTTCAAGTTATATACAGAGTAGTGCATTTGCACAAACATTTGAATTTCTCCATAAATATAACTTTAAAATTTGGCAGAAATGTGTAGCATTAGTACCCCATAATGGAGAAAGTATAAAATTCTTAAAATTGCAAAGTTTCGGGATTGTTTTAATGTATTATTTTTACATAAGGGAAAAACGAAAATCGCTGCGGAGGTGAAATCTTTAGAATTAAAAGAATATTTGTAATGATGAAATATCTCTCTGAAAAATGAATGTTTTTTCAAGGTGAGATGATATGCTTGCAGAATGCAAGCACCTTCTACTAGTAATAACATATAACTGGTAGAATGTGATTTATTTATTTCATATTTATGAAATAAAAAAAAGTCGGATATGGCCACCACATGACTTTCTCTATATCTGTAATATTTCTAAACATTCCAAAGTGGTTACATAATAATAAATATTTTAAGAAATTGCGAGAAAATTTTAGACTACAAAAACAAATAAACTCAAGCCATAGCCTTTTGATATTGGATATAGTCACAAAGCTCCAACAATTAAGAAAAGAAAAAGGAGCGTTACTAAGAAGTTACTAAGCGTCAATTGTTAACAATAGTCGTCGGTAGGTGGCGTGGTGGTGGCATCTAAAAATATAAAATATCTCTTAAACAGTCCAGAATTTTATCTTTTATATAGTTTTACAAAATTGTTTTTAAATGATTTTAATTATGATAGGATGTGGCCCGTGCATAACTCTCCTATCTATTTTATATAAGATTTTAGCGACCATAACGGTTCATTTCACATCCTTGTTTTAATTTTATTTATTTTATTGTTGGGAGACCCTTATACAGCCTCGCCGACCTTTTATTTCACAGATTGTGAGAGGCCCTTTTACAGTCTCTCTCAATCTGGTTTTAATGAATTTATTATTTATTTATTTATGTCATAGATGAGACATGGGGATAGTTTTATTTTATTGTATTTTGTCTCATCCAAATGGAACTTTGATATTCCGCAAAAATGAATGAATCATTACGGTAAGGGTATGGCGATAATAGCCCAAGAGGCTGATTCGCCATTCAACACACACACACACACACACACACAATGGAAAAATTAAATTTCCTACAACTTTTATTCCAATACATTTTTACATTTATCAAATATTAAAGAAAATATTTCAAAATAACATAAGTGACAAGAGTAAACACCCACTTCCGGTTGACCGATTTTTACCAAAAACTAATCAGTTCTTGTGACTTTCATAAAAATGTTAAATACAAAATTTCGCGTGGACCTGAATAATAGTTTTTGAGTTACAGCACCCACAAAAAAGCTATCACATACACACAGACATCATCGAGAAAATGGTCAAAACGTGTTCAGCGGACCTCAAAACGTGTATTTCCGTTTAAATCTCGAAATCGATTTTTTTCATGAAAACAATACTTCCCCCTATACTACGTATGGAGAAAGTAAAAATGCCATTGTTATACCACAACGAACATGGACAATGTTTAGTTTCAAAATTCGCCTATGACAAAAAATTAAGAACAATAAACACCGAAGCATCGGCTTTCCATGTAGGGCATCAAAAATATTTTTGAATTTTGGGTATGGACCAGTTGTTTAAAAGCAGGCGAAGGCATTGATCACGCAAGGTGTGAAACCTTATCAATCCTTTTCTGAAACTATCGCATCAACATTTTAGGATCATCCTTTTACATTTCTGATGAGAGCAGTTTTGCTTGCTCCGTTGAAAAGCGATTACCTGCTGTGATCGAGCACGATCAAAATTCTCCACCCGTTAAAGAAAACTGAAGATAATTAAATGATGCAGTGGAGGGATGTAATTCAAATACTCGTATCGAGAAGAAGGCCGAACCTTAACCACGCAATGGTTGGCAATGGACGGAGATTCATAATTTAAGGCGAATATAGGTCCTCGTTGAGATTACGTACGATATTGAAATGAGTAGTCTCGTGCGTCAAAAAATACAATACAACCACCGAAGCTGAAGTCACGTGATCGCCAGCACAGCAGAAATTGAGAAAGGTCCGCGAAAAAAATTAAGTATTGCCGTTAAATAGGGGTTCGGTGGGAGCATTCGCGGGCAAATGGAATCCATATTGAATGGACTTCAGCTACACGGCGATAAAGTATTCTACAAAGGCAAGTTTCCGATTAGGAAAGGAATTTGCAACACGCTATATGCATTATGCTAAGGTCAACCTAAATAGAGACTGCGGACGAATTGTTTCGACGTGCAGTCGTCAGCCCGATAAAGATATCCACACCACCTTTTTGACATTGAAATACAGTAAAAGCCGTGTTACCCGACTATCTTGGGGATTGTAGACAGCCGGTTAGGAGAAATAGCCGGTTACAGGAGCGTTTTTCGATTTTGACATCTAAAATTTAGCAATAACCAAACAAAATAGGACACTATGCATAAGGTTTGAATTTGCCATTTTAATTCTTCCATACGTAGTTAGATATTGATATTCACGCATTCTCATTTCATACGTTGCTACGCTTACTTGCAAAATAAGACTATTGAAAAGTTTCGGGCGTTCGGGAAGTTTGGGGAGATCGACAGTGAACCTGTTCCCAAAATTAAATTTATCGGATTCTATCCTTCTTATTTATCTTTATTTACTCTGTTAGAAAAGGACGAAATAATTTAATTTAATTTTTCCTTACTGTCATAACAGCAATGAAAATAAGATAACGAATACGAATTACAGGGAATTATACAAAAAGAAGAATGTAAACATGAATTCTGTTGCTATGGCTGCTCTACTTTTTCCATTTGTTTAATCAGCTCCAGCTTTTGTGTTAACGTTAAAACAAGTTTCTTTTATGTCCCTTGCTTTTAGGTATTGATTTTGATGCCATGCTCAATGGACGGGTAATTTTTTAAAATAATAAAACGCAATAAAACTGGGAACTGTATAAGTACACCAAAACATCTAGACAATGCAAATGACCGACGTAAACAAAAACGACGTTCCCCATGCCATGCGTCACTCGGCAGCCCCAGTAGTACACGGAGTAAATACGCAATAAATATATAATAATTTAAGAAATTTTAAAGTGAAAGTTGTATTACACAAATACAATTCATACAAAACTTCATAAAAAATGAATAAAACAATAAATAGCCGGAACAGAGAGAAAAGCTGTGCTATCCGCTAAATAGCCTGATAGCACAGCTTTTAAATTGCATTTGTGAAAAGTCCGGTTTTTAGAATGCCGGATAACACGCTTTTACTGTAATATCTCGTATGACCTGGAAAATTCACTTTTTCTCCCTACTTGCACTCTTAAAACCTCATTTGGAATGGAAACACGTGTTTAATCAAAGCGGGCCTCGAAAGCCGTGCGTAGTAAATCGCCTCGGTCGCATTTGGTTTACTCGAAGCACTTTTCTGGACCATTCTCGTTTGAATGCGTCAAAAATAAACCCCGAAATTTTTCGGACAAATTAAGATAACTTTAGGTTAATTTCAAAATTGAGGCGTTTCCTTAAAGGCATTAGTCGCATAAGAATGAAAGATCACTTGCTGTCTGGATGCAGGGAAATATCACGACGCTAGGATCAAGTATGCCCCTATCAACATCGCTTCATAACATCCAAAATGCAATATTTCCCTATTTTACCGGAATTTTAATCAACTATATTCGGAAGGTCACTCTATCTTATGGTCGGCGAGCAAGGATATCGCAGAGTCCATGGTGCGAACTTTTCAATCCGAAAAGAAAGACGGATAAGAGTCGCGTCGGCGTATCATTATATATAGACGTTTATATTATACGATAACATGTGCTCACAAAAATTTCAGAAGTTACGTAAATCGAGAATAAATGCTCGCGGCCTTCGGTCATCTATATTTTCGAAGACACTATTCAATTTTAATTAAAGTGTTTTCAAGAATAATTTTAAATGACATTGCTAACAATTTTAGGTCACCGACATTACAAAGAAAGCAATCACCCACCTTCAAATACTCCACTTCGGCGCACTCCGAACTTCACTCATTCAGAACGTTCAGGACTGATTTCCATGTTGACTGGTTGAACGCTGAACACGGCTGAACACAATGAAATCCACAGCAGCTTGCATGGAGGGAAAACTCAGATCAGATGTTTATTATAAAATTAGAAATTCATTTTTAATAACATGAAATACAGTGATGTAATTATACAAATTAATTTGTAATATATAATTACAATGAAATGCTTTCATTTTTCAAAATATTTTAAAAAGTAATAAATAGTTTCGAAAAACAGGAAAGTGACATCTATTTTCAATTAGCAGGAACTATCGATCAATCCCTTCACGACTGAAGGTTCTACTGTGAGAACACAGAGTCCGCACGTTATTTAAACATTGCAGACTCGAGCTTATAACACAATTCCTTTTCTGTGTTATGAATAACCTTGGGAATAAATAAAAACTCCTGAACCGTAAGATAATCCAAGTGAGCAATCACACGTCAATAAGAGAAAAAGAGACGAAAAAATTATATTTATACTTACATTTCCTCTCTATTTTCTCTTATTGACGTGTGATTGCTCACTTGGATTATCTTACGGTTCAGGAGTTTTTATTTATTCCCATTCTGTACACCGTAGTCTCCAAATTTCATTTTCAACATGAATAACCTTGACAAGGCTTTGGATATTTTTTAATTCCATCATCCTAGCGAGTGATTTTTAAAAGCATAGAGGACTCTTTTCCATGGTTACAGAAATTCATATTACCAAAATGTTGAAAAATACTCTTATCAAACCAATTGTTTCGCTAATTCGGAACGGATTCGGATTCACTTTTCGGGAAAAATATATTTAGTTTTTAGGGAATTACAACTGTTCGAGTCTTAAGTCGTATATTAATACGAATTATATTAATTATAATAATATCTTATATTAATTCTGACTAACTAAAAAAGAATAGAAATTGATACAAATGAAGACGGAATTCCATTACTATGCGGAAAATTTTATTTTGAAAAATTAATTCCTTTAGAAGAATTTCATATTCCGAGGTTATTATATTTTCCCTAAAGGTTTCACGCTGCATACTTCTGCCGGATTACGAGGAGTATGCAAGTATTAAGAGCATCATCCTCTTCGCCGGATGACGAGGCATTTAATAAAACTCTTTTCGTTTAATAAAACCCTACATGCGAGAAAACACCCAAGGGAAAAACCCGCGGAAACCTATTCTAGGAGAAAGGAAACATAAGCATAAAATCTAGATTAATACGCAGACTCATATTTAACGGGGGGAGAGGGAGTTTCATAGATGCAGAGGACTGAATCCAGAAAGATTAATAATGAAATGAAAGTCGAAGGAATATGGAAGAGGGACTAGATAAGAAATGGAGGAAGAAGTAGAAAAACTGCATTAAGATACGGAAAACATAAACTTGGCGACACTTCGGGCCATTCATGAAAATCGACGTCTTTCTGTACCCGCCATTCATTTTTTAGTGCATTGGCGTTCAGGCATTTTTACATTTTTATCGAGGCCTCCCTGCTGCAGAAACCATCACCTTATTCACACAAATAAAACCACGAGGAAAAAATATTATCTGCGACGACGTTATAAGTTACTTCTGTTCACATGCGTAAGTGTATTTATATATTTATCCAAAGAAAAGTGTGGCATAACGTTATATAGGTAAAGCAATTATTATCTGTGACATCTAAATAAAATAATTTTGAATGTTTGGTAAATGATGTTGTTTTGGCGAGTTACAATATTTTCGCATGATTGGTATTGAGCTTCTATTCTAGTCTTATGGGAAAAGAGAGATGATTTTAACACCTCACAATTAATGACTTCGATAAATAAGTAAAAGCAGATACTAGATGAATCACCGCTGGCGACGGTTACGTTTTAGCTGAAACACGTATATACTTTCGCAGCGTTCTTCTTGGATAACGGTAAATTGTTAAATCATCTCATATTGCCGATTTCTCCACTTGTTAATAGACAAAATCTTTCAAGAGGAAATATTTCTTCTCAAACTTCACTCTAAAAGTTTCTTCTGATACCTGAAATTTCCCAGAACGTTCGCGGCTGTCGTATACCAACACAGGTACTCCTCGACCTTTGCCTCTCCCTCTTTTTTCTTTCCCCTCTGAAATGCCCCTCCATGCCCAGAACGCCTCCTCACTGAAGGCCTCTCAGCTTGGAGAATATTGTCCTGAGGACGGCGGAAGAAGAAGCAGAGGACGGAAAATTCACCCACGCAGCGAGAAGTAGGCCTTTCGGCGGGCAAGGTAATTAATTCAGTAATTAAGTTCAATTTCATATTATGATCCTTAATAATTCTGCGAAAGTAAACAAAAACCCAGAGATGAGCTTCCAATTTACTGACAATAGGCTCGCTATACATAGGATATTGGGTGGGGGTAAAAATGCACTTATGTAGAAGATTATTATCAGGTCGAATGAATGTCGGTTAATGTGTGTAATTTGTACGCATTGCAAGGGAACTTATTTCAGAGGAGAGGGGCTTGGTGTAGTTGATTGAAGGCTCCGTAGGTCATGTCAACACGACATCATGACTTATGTTTATTATCAACGGAGAGTGATATAACTAAATCATTAACATACGAAGATACTATAAAAAACTATTGTAATTTAAAGACGAAAAGGATGATATAATGTAAATAAATCGATAATTATATAATTATAGAAATATTTTGTTGTTATACAATTGTTCCTATATAGTTCCTATTTTATAAATTATAATTGTTTTCTTTAATGTAAGAAAAACGTGGATGTAATTTAATATTTCATTTTTTGTTATAATATACAAAATAAATATATACAAAATACTCTTTTTTTGATTGATATTGCTATCATCTATTATTGTTCTTTTATTATGTTTATGTTGAGGGCCCTGAAAAAAATCAGCCCAGGGCCCCGTAAATCCACCATCCGCCTTGGCTACATGGATGGTCGTCCAGGGCAGCCAAGAGGCTATCCATAGACATATCATTTAATTGAAACTGAATCTTTCTCAGAGTTTTTAACATTTAGAGGGTGGCCAAATCATTCATAGTCCACATTCGTAAAAATTGCCACTCTGGCCCTGGACTGGATCCCAATAAGCTCAGGACCCAGACGCAGTGGCATCTCTTTGTGCCATAATAGTTTCACCCCTGCCACAATTAATTTATTATTACCAGCCCTAGTCGTTTGCAATGTAGGCCCTCGAAGATTTACGAATTGCGATCTGGTTTGAAAAGGCTTCTGCATGATCATTGAACTGCCAAAAGCTGCTTGATTAATGCAAGGGCATCTTTTTCTGACGTACTTGCATAAAATCACATAATATGAATATCATGAATGAGGTGAGGCTCAACCTTGTGGAACCATATAATATGAACATTAAAAATATTTTAATGTTATGTATTCAGCAACTATTTTACTAAACTTAATTCAAATGATCATGAAAACATCCCAATTGCAACACTGCACACCTGTACCCGAGCCATCTCAATCCTAACCATTGCTAAAATGAAATTTTTAGGATATAAATTTTGATGCAATATTATTATTAAAAATTTTCAAATATTAACAATTGTTTAATCATGTCACTTCTTCAAATTTCTGGGATAATAGGTCAGACAGATGCCAAAGTGAAATTATAAGGGCATTTAAAAAAATGTGTTAAAAAGGTAAAAAGGATAACCAAAAACAGTAGAGAAAGAGAAAATTAAATAAAAAAGGAAAATATGAAGCATCAAGGGAAAAAATATGGGCATTATCAGGAAGAAATTTTTAAACTTTTTTTAAGGAGCAGAAGAAAAAACGGCAGTGGTTTAAATATTCGCATACCAATATAAATAAAATGTGTAGGATGCTGTAAATAAAATCAATAAATGGATAAAAATTAATAAAGAAGTAAATATTGTCCTACTCTATTTAATTTCCTGGTATTGAAATCACTGTGTTTAATATACCACTATGACCTGTATCACCACATCAATAAAACCCTAAACTAGATAACATATGTTATGAATTAATGCTCCAAGTAATCACTGTTTCAAGAAATCTAATGTGATATTTACATACAAAGTGAATGGTATCACTATCTTGGAGTATCCAAATGGTTGAGCTTTACAGATGAATTTATGCTTAAAATCTTTGCTAACTGCCGTAAACTAAACAGCTGATCTCTCCGAATATTACACAATAACTACTAATTTTTGTTAGAACTGGCTGCATTTCAACACATCTTGCATTGCATGGGTTAAAATCACCAGCTTTATAAAACTTTTTGAATTCAAATTAAGAAATGAAATACAGTCATCCCTCACTTAATGTTCTTAATTGGTTCCTGAAAACCAGAGCACTAAGTGAGGGAATGTTCCCCATAAGAATTAATGCAAATAGATTACATTCGTACTTCCAACCCACTCTCAATGCTAATGATTTCCCAACATTGTGTATATTTTGGTGATAGAATTATAAAAAAACGATTTAAAACATAAAATGGCATGCATTTTATAAAAATATAAAACTATACAACATATTCTCTTACCAAAATTGGAAATTAAGAATTTATTTCATCAGAATGGGAGATCTTCTTTTCAGGGATTCCAGCATTATCCTACATGCTGAAGAAAGAATCAAGAGATCTGTTTTTTTGCTTTCTTATTCTCATCATAAATGAACCTATAGCAGTTTATATCATTCTCCACCTCTCTTGCAACCTGTGAGCTTCTGCCCATATGTGGATCATTTTCACTGAAGTAAGGAAGAAAACTTTCAAGATGATGGAAGGCTTCAGCTATGCCTTTCATTGTTAATAAACTGACAGATTCTTCATTCTCAATGGCACAATTTTCTTCTACCTCCTCAACAGCTCTCTCCTGTTCCAAATCCATAAGTTTCTCATTGGTCAATTCCTCCCTTTGGCTGTCCATAAGTCCCTGAGAGTCTTGAGGCTCTAGTTCATGAAGGCCAATCAGTTTTCCAAGTTCAACAATATTTTCCTGAATGATTTCAACTGGGTCTTCAAAGCCTTTAAAATCCTGAACACAGTATTCCCAAAGCTTTCTCCATACCCCATTCATTGTCTTAGGTTTCAGCTCATCCCAAGCACTGGAGATGTTATCAATTGCCTCTCTTACATTATAAGACCTCCGAAATTCTCTGAGGGTCGGTGCTCCTTTGTTAGCATTTGTGACCTTGACAGCTTGGGAAAATCTTCTAATACAATAGGCTTTAAAAGCAACTATCACACCTTGATCCATAGACTGCAGGATAGATGTAGTATTTGGGGGTAGGAAAACAACTTTAACACTGTCACTGAGGTCATCTAGGAAGGTTGGGTGTGCTGGTGCATTATCTAAAATAAGAAGAGCCTTGTTGGGCAGATGATTGGATGCACAATATCTCTCAACCGCTGGACAAAAATATTCAGTAAACCAATTTTGAAATGGAGTCATTGTAGCCCAAGCCTTTGTTTGCCTTCCAAATTACAGAAAGTTTTGATTTCATAATCCCATTCAAAGCCCTAGGGTTTTCAGAATGGTAGATCAAGAGTGGCTTTAGTTTGAAGTCTCCTGATCCCATCCTTCACATGGGCGTCATATAGACTAATGGCTTTTTCTTGTATAATAGCAGAGCTCAAAGGTACTTGGAGCTGAATAATGTTTTCAATAAAGATCATAAGGAGACTTTCCATCTCAATCATTATCGAAGGTCTAGTGGGCGAAAATGGATTTTTGGGGGGACGAAAATTTTATGGTTGAATAAAGTGTCATATAGTAAAAATGGGGAAAAACTTTCCATTAGAGGTCCTGGTGAAATGAACAGTTCTGCCACCACCAGAGGCTAAGGGAAGTGTAAATATGAAACATTTAAGTGTATGTTATCAATTGAAAGAGCGCCTTAATACTGGTGACATTAGGTGAAAATTGTGGTAATTTTAAATGACCAAAAAAAGCAGAATCGCGATAATGTATGTGGGCAGGATTTCGCTGCGCAAGGACTGCTGTGACCCCAAAAAATCCTTGCATTTCATGGGGTCGCGTGCGACGCCTTCGGCATTGGGAAACTACAAAGAAACCCTCCAGTGTTACATTGTAAGCTGGAATGGTTTGCAAGCTAAAAAGGCTTTCAAGCTGAACTGATAAGTTGCAGAATGTCAACAATAATATATCAGAAATTTTAAGTGAACCTTCTGCAAACCAAAATCCAATTCTAACGCTACGTTTAATGTCATGTCCATTATCACCCCATTCCCTACATCGCCACACGAAACAGTCAGAAGCAGAAGTAAATAAGTTTGAGCCTTATGGCTTTGCGAGTGGAAGAATCGATATCTCGATCGATACAATATAATAATGCATAATGAGATGATTTGAGAACATATTTGGACGGATAAGATCAAACATAATCATTATGCAATGTTTTTGGCTTTTGTTCAGTTAGTTTTACATTTGCATGGTGCTTGAACGTGGTTTGGAGGACATGAAATAACTTTATAGTTTTTTTCACCCCATTATAAATAATGTCGAATTCCCAAAATAAAAAGTGTTGCCAGTATCAAGATGATTATATTAGTTTTGGTTTTATTGAAAACCCATTAGATTTGAGGAAGCCAATGTGTCTCTTGTGCAATAGCTCCTTATCAAATGAAGCAATGAAACCATCAAGACTTGTTGATCACTTAAAAGGAAAACATCCAGATAAGGTTGATAAGCCGACTGAATATTTAAAAAAACTGAAAGAAGATTTTAAGAAGTGAAATACAATCCATTCAGTATTTAAAAAATATCACAGACACAAGACAATGGACTGACTGCTTCATATAAAATAGCAGAAATCATTGTGAAAACTGGTAGTGCTCTTACAGTTGCTGAAACTCTTATAATACTATCATTAAAAGAAGTAATATCAATTGTGAGGCATCAAGATCCTTCTCCTATTTTACAAGCTTTACCACTCAGCAGTAATACGATTCAAAGATGAATAGATGAGATGCCAGAACACATTGAAGAAATGCTTACTGAAAAATTGAAGAAGACAAGCCTTTCATTTCAGCTGACTGAAACCACACTTATTGACAACAAGGCCCTTTTAATGGCTTACGTCCGTTATTTTGATGATGATTCTAAAATACAAGAAGATTTGTTGTTTGTGAAATACACTGTATTCTACACCGATATCATTTGATTGCAAAAAAGTTAAGTCCAGTTCTTCATGAGTCTCTTAGTTTAGTTATTTGAACCATTAACAAAATAAAGTCAAACAGCAAATATGATCGGCTTTTCAGAAAGTTCTGTGTTGATAATGATGAACAGTATGTTCATCTTATTTTGCACACAGAAGTTCGATGGCTTGCTAAAGGGAACTGTTTGGCAAGATTTGTAAGTCTTTATGATACAATAATTGATTTTCTAGAAAGCGAAGGTGATGCTGATTTAGCAAAGGAGGTCAATGAACACAAAAATGATGTTTATTATATGGCTTGGCTTTTTCGAAAACTTAACGAAATATCACTTCAACTTCAAGCAAATTTAGTTACGTTGATTGATTGTAAACAAGTACTAAAAGCATTTATGGAAAAACTTAATCTTTTTCAAAGCAATTTATTGAGAAGAAAATTTCATAATATACCTGAATTAGCAGAGATCAGTGAATACCTCTCAGAGAATATTGCAAGTTATACCAAATATCTTCGTTTGCTGAAAGCTGATGTGGAAAAGAGATTTTCTGATTTGTTTCTTTTCAAAATCAATCCCTGGGTGTTAGGTCCATTTACTTGTGTTGCTGAGTTTGCTAGTGAGAACATTCACGAAGAACTCATTGATTTTAAATGCAATGAAGAATGTAAAATGAAATTTGAAAAAGGCAAAATAATTGAATTGTGGTGTTCAAAACAAATCAAATTGCTTTATCCAACAATGTGGGGTAAAATAGCCAAATTCTCTTATCATTTCCCACATCTTACATGGTTGAAGCTGGTTTTAGCTCAGTGAACCAAATTTTGACAAAGAAAAGATCTAGAACTCATATATGTTCAAGAGGCGATATTAGGATTGAATTCAGCAACATCAAACCTGACATTCAACAGCTAGCCAAAAAGCACCAAGCGCAAGGACCCCATTAAATACAAATCATAAGTGTAAAAAATATTGACGTTTTAATTTTGTTGAAATTTATTTGATAAAAACAACTGACAGGGGACGATACTTAAAAAAAGGTCGGGAACCACTGGTCTAGACCAATTCAATTTCGTTGGATTCAAAGAAGTTGCTGTCTTTCACACTCTTTAATTTTGTCTTTATTTTTCAAAATTGATCTTACTGTCGATCCCGCCTTGCAAACATCAAATTGACATTCTCCAGCTTCAATTCGTCTACTAAAATAATCACATCATTTCACAGAAAGTGACAAACTTTTTCTGTTTCTTTTCAGAAACATCCTTAACACATTTATTTTACCGTTTTTGACTCATCACCAATAAATACGAGGGATCAAAACAATAGAAAATAACTCCACCATAATACTGCGACTAACATCACATGAAACAAAATTAACTGACTGAGCAGGTTGGCCAATCTTTCCACGCAACATACCGCACAGTCGCTATGCCTTCAGCTCTGCCACACTAATGCATTTGCATGTATGTTTACACCAGTGGTTCCCAACCGAAAACCCACCGCGGACCAGTGGATATTATAGAAATTCCACCGAGGACTGGCCATAGCATTATCCAGGGCCAATCAACCAATTTTTATGAGGACGGTGGAATTTTGCGGATGGGCAAACAATGTTCTGCGGACTGGTAGCGGTTCGCAGACCGGTGGCTGAGAAACACTGGTTTACAAAATACATTCTTTGACATTAACTCACCTCAGACTGATCTAAATGAAAATATCTTTTGTATGGATTTGAAAACTAAGCAGGCAAGGAGATTTTTGTCAGACAAATACTAATCAAGCAGTAATATTCATATCAACCAAATGCCGTTATTTCAGATTAGTTACATCAAAATAGCATCTAAAAAATATATTTCGCAGATAGGGTTTTTTAAAGATGTTTAATTTAATCCCAATTTATCTACAAATACTAATTAATCATATTAAATCTTAAGAGAACGTTTCATGTTTGAAATATATGACCAAAACAATGGTTAAATGATTCAGCAGTTAGCAAGAGCGCTACGTGAAGTGCACTATAGCGAGGGATGCCTGTAATGATATTTAAATTAATGGAATAATATTCACTTAGAAATGTTGGTATGGAGAAAAATGCTGATGGTAAAATGAACAGGTAAGATGAAAAATAAGGAAGTTTTTTAACAATGAGAAATGGTATCTATAATGACAATTGTGTTATCTCCGCATTTATGTGTCCAAGGTGGTCATTAGTTTGGGGTGATTTTTTGCTTTGATTATATAGTAACACAAGATTTTGAGCTAACGATTACATCATTAAAGCAAAGTGGTAATTTTAAATGCTAAAGTTGAATTCTACAATGCAGCCTAGAAAAAACTTTCAATTAGAACATTTTAATCACTTTTTCTTTGGGTGTAATTTACATGCAAAATTGAAATATTTTTATTTTGATACCTGAAGGAGGTGTTGAAACATGTCAACACCCTCCTTGGCTACACCACTGATATTCAGGTAAGGATGGTGATACTTGAAAATATTTATTTTTAAGAAGGGGTTAGCAAGATTTGGATTTTTATGAAAGGAGTTCATGGGATGAAAACGTTTGGGAACCACTGCCTTAGGGGGGAACTTGAAGGAAAAAGGGGGTAAGTCACCTTTACCTAGAGACGTTTCCCTACACCTGGCAATATTGTGAATATGGGCAAATACCATTTCAAGTTGGTAAGCTGCAAAGCCATACTAGCCGAGTTGATGTCTATGACATTAGTACGACATCATAGTATGCAAAACGTGTTTTAATACTGGTCTTGCAGTGTTTTTCATAATGTTGTGACAATTAATTTAGTTAACATATGTTAAGTACTTCTTTTTGTTAACCTACTACATATTTTTGTCCGTTTAATCATGGATCAATGGCTTAAAACAGATAAAATTGCAAATAAAAATGATACAGCTTCTACTGAATCTGTGGAACACAGGAATTACTGAACCTTAAATAAGGGCTCCATAGTCATCAATGAAGACTTTTAACTTCATAAAGGCTCAATCTTACATGTGAGAATTTTTTCTTCCTTTTGCTGAAATGGGTAGCTGACACATTACACTATTACTTCACACTGAGGTCCAATGGCTATCCCTGGGAAATATGTTGGAGAGACTTTTTGAATTACACAATGAAGTGAAAATGTTCTTTACGGATCACCCATTTAACCTATCTTCAATTTCAATGAATGTTTGGATTAAAAGATTGGCATACTTGTTTGATATACTTTTTCACTTGACCTAAATTTGAGTCTTTAAGGTCTCAATAATACAATTTATAGTACACATGATAAAATCAAATCTATGATTAAGAAATTGATATTTTTGGTTACATACTTGTTTAGTGAGAAATGTATTTGATTGCTTTGCAACGCTACAAGAATATCTATGAAATAGCATTGGATAAATTTGTAAAAGCCAATATTACGGAGCATTTGGAATGACGAAACAAATTCAAGAATATTTTCCTGAAATGGACAATTTAAATAACTTGGTATGAAATCCATTTGAAGTAAATCTGCCAGTACCACATCTAATAAACATGAGCAGGAGAATCTCTTGGATATTACTTATGACAGCAAATTGAAAATTAAATTCTCAAAACTGCCTGTAACTACTTTCTGGGTTCAATTATTCAGTTAGTTCAGGGAACTGTCAAAAAGGCTATAAAATATTGCTGGCTTTCTCCATATCATATCAGTGTGAAATTGGATTTCATTCTTAACATTTCATCTTTAACAACACAAACTAAACCAATAATAATTCAATTACTATCATGTAACATATTAACTAAATTTAATGACAGCAAAATAAAGCCAAATCTGATAAATGCCTCGAATCTTTCGTAAAACACAGGAATGAAAGAACCTAAAAAATACAAAAAGATACATCAAAAGATAAATGTACAATAGGAAGAAATAATTCCGTAGAAAATTCAACACTAGCAAAAGTATATAAAATAAAAAACGTATGCTAGATATTTATTGGTAACAATTAATTGGATTTATTCAGTATATATTTTAACTACAAAAACTTTCATGGAAAGTATAACCGTGCAAAACCTGCACGGCAGCAAGCTGTAAATTGTAAGAACCACAATTTTTAACATTAATTGACAATTAATGTCTCATATAGTAATCAATTACCGTTGAAAATGCTGCAAAACCTGCCGCACCAAACATTCCCGCTTTTAAGCCCGCTGCAAAATAATAACAAAATGGATTTACTCATTATAAAAATAAGATAAATTTATGCTGTTATACAAATCATTACCTCTTAACCCAATCATTCCACCGGTCACTGCACCAGCATATGTTCCATTCTTCCAATCGCTTTTTCCGCGGTACTGAAATTCACATATTGGAATCGTATCACATTGAAATACATCAATTATATGATTTACATTACCATTTACTCACAGACTCGATAGAACATTCCACAGCAGCAAAGACGGCTCCAATCATAGCAAAATTTTTTGCATATCCGAGCGTAGTGCTTTTCATGTCACGAAGAACTTCTCGAGCAGTTTGTTGCTTTGCATCGGCTCCTGTGATCGTAGGATTCACGCTTGCAGAGAACAATCCTATTGCTGCTCCCAAGCCATAACCTAAAATATTGCAATTTCATTCGATAGTATTAGGTGAAATTTGTACTTTGGACAATAAAACCGTCATTCATTCTTCCTAATCATTAAAATAACCTTTACCTAAAACACAACTCATTACAGACTTGAATACACAACTGTCAAATCCTGCTTCGATGAACTTCTCTTCGTTAGTTTTTATTTTTACAGGACCAACGGATTTAGGAATAACTATATTTTCTCTGAATCTTTGATTACTCCCCACCAAATATTTACCGATGGCATCCCATTCTTCACTAGTAAAGTGTATTTTCCCATTACCTTCTTTTGCCATTTCTCCCATTGTATTTTCTAATGATTTCTCAAAACATTGAATAAAACGTTTATCCTTCAATAAATTAGTATTATATTTATCTGAAAAATTACATTTATGTACATAAATCTAAAGAAAGAACTATTTAAAAATATTAAACCAACCCTATAACCGAGAGAACAATGCACGATCGCGAAGCGTCTAAAAATGAGTAACGAGTGTCTGCTGTTTTCCAAATGCATTCATTCGAATTCGTTACATTGAAGAGCGTGTTTGTTAAATGAGAATGTTGATCATGAGAAGTAAATGTAAAACTCATAACAAGTTTAAAGTTGCTGCTGTTATTTTTACGTGCAAAAACTTCAAATATCTGATAGAGAGATAAGGAAGAATCTATTTAATGTAATTGATATCATAGGGTGCCCAGATTTTCAGGGATGAAAAACGGGACTAGACGAGCTCCGAAGAAAAAAAAACGGGACGTAGTTGGAAATACCGGGCCAATATATTTTTTATATTTTCATTTGTTATATATACTTAAAGGGGATAGTTTAGCAAAGTAGATTGCCAAAATGGCTCTTTCTCGGTCCAAGAATGACACAAAGTGCTCGTTAGCAATAAATAAATCCTCAGGAATATGAATATCGCGAGTCCCATGGGGATAGAAGGAAGACATTACGTAAAAACTATTTTTACTCACCACAGTCTGCAAAACCGATTAAATGTAACACAAAACAGCCCTTATTTTTTTACACTCCATAGCGCTTTTCGCATTTCTTTTGTTTTACCGCCATTCGTCAGTAAAGTAAGAGGAGCTTGCAATCGTCTGTCATAGTATTCGTCATGCTCTTTCCAATACTACACCCGTCAGCAGGGGCGGCCTGAGGAATTTTGGCGCCCCGGGCGGGATAGCAATGATTGAGATATTTACAAAGTACATATTAATTTATTCATCGCCCTGAAAAAATTATTGCTAATGAAAAATAAAAAGGAATGCCATTAAGATTCTAGCCTGTTCATCGATATAAATTGGTATCCAATATTTATTTACTTGCAATTAATTCATAGATAGATCGGGATAGCGCCCCAAAAACTTTGGCGCCCCGGGCAGTCGCTCGGCTCGCCCGTAGCTCAGGCCAGCCCTGCCGGCCAGTCACCAAGTTTGGAAAAATTTACTGTAAAATAAATTAAAGTATTGATACAAATATCGAGTATGAACCTTAATCGACCATGATAACGAATATGACGAACGGAATTGGGAGACATCTAGAGAAGATATTCACTACGTCATGAAGTTTGAGAGTAACACTAATGATTTAGATGTACAAAAAATAGAGAAATTTTCACCGATTCAATAAAACGGGACAATTCAGTGTCCCGACAACATGTTGCCGGGACAACGGGGCACATATGCAAAAACAGGGACTGTCCCGGGCAAAACGGGACGTCTGGAAACCCTATGATATCATCATTATACTATAATGGAGCAAGCCTGAGTTTGTCTGCCAAAATTACTTTCTTTCAAATAAAAAAACCCATTTTTGACCGCATAAAATTTGTGAAAGATTAGTATTCGATTAAATAGTAATTTTATCTATTTTTAAATGTAAGTAAAACTGTTGATTTAAAATTTGGATAGGATTAGTACTCTTCAGTTTGGTAATTGAAAATCAGCGGCATTTATAGTAATTGTAATTTTTTATTTAATTTTCAGTTAAAAATTGTGAATATTCCATTCAGTTTTCTTCTTTAAACTGTGTGTAATACAATTGCAATCAGTTATGTTGGACGGTAGTTTTTATTTTCAGACAAAAACGGTATAAAAATGTTAAGAAATTGCTATTAGCTTGAGATGCCCAAACCAAGAATAAAAGCTCAGAAGCACAAGGAAAAGTCTTGGCAAAAGCTAATGATACTGAAAGGGAACGTGAAGCAAGGCCGGAAAAAGGTAGGCAAAGCGAGAATGGAGACGTAACAGTGGCGTATCTAGAGGGGGGGGGTTTGGGGGTTAATCCTCCCCCGCTCCCCTTGCGGCCAAGTTTCGATGTTCCAATCTAATGAGGTAAATTCCATTAGTTCGGACCAATAATAAAAATTACTACTGTTTGGACGTAGAGGTGCGGGCGAAGACCGCTACTAATTGTAAGCGTGGGCGAATGTCCAGGGTTGCCCGGATCTAGGGACGGTCACAAGGCCTACCCATACCAAGGGTCAGCGGTTGGTCCCTTTCCGATTTCTCATACCTCGCCTTGGGTTTTACCAATTCCACCCACTGCTTTCTTATCTCCCCTTAACGCCCTGCGCCTTATTCTCCTCCCTGCTCTCATTTGTCTCCCCGTGTGGTTATTAACCCGTCATAAAATGGTTGTATCGACGGCAGTGGCTGGCGTATTCCAATGTCCACGGGGGCGTATTTTGTAAATTCTGTGCTTTGTTTTCTTCCGTTGGTGGAAGTGGTGAACAGCCTCTTGGACAACTGTGCATCGCTAAATTCAACGACTGGAAGGTGACAATTGATAAGTTCTGTTCCCATGAAAAATGTCAATACCATAAGAATAGTTATTTCTATTTCAAAAATTGCATATAAAAAGCAAGTAGCAATGAATTTACAATTACATAATGAAGCCGAGCGTCAAGTGCTTCAAAATATAAAAAATATTGTGCCTATTATCGAAACAGTTTTCTTTTGTGGAAGACAAGGAATTGCGTTAAGAGGCCACAGAGATAACGGTCCCGTTTCTGTTAATGAAGAACCTATAGAAAATGATCGCAATTTCCGTTCGCTATTACATTTTGGAAATAAGTCGGATGATATTTACATTCATTAATGAATTCTAGTATAAACATTCAGTATTCAAGTCCGTTAATACAGAATGAAATCATAGATGTCTGTAACTTTTTAATTTTAAAGGAACTTTTAAAAAATGTCAACGAATAGCTTTGTTTTTCTCTTATTGCCGACGAGACCACAGACATAGGCGGAGTCAAACAACTATCCTTGTGTGTCCGTCTTATAAATGTTGTGAAGTTCTTTGTCAACAAAGCTTTCCTACAATTTATAACAGTAGTGGACGTAACTACGACGATTATAAATAATTTACGTATTTTTGGAATAGACATTAATAAGTTGCGTGGAGAAGGATATAATGGCGCCGCGTCTATGAGTATAATGTACAATGGAGTTCAGGCACACATTAGAGAAATTATACCTTGAGCTCTGTATATACACTGGCTCTCATAGTCTCAATTTAGCTATTAGCAACGCTTGTGAGATAGCTCCGATACGTAATTGCATGGAAACAGTGGGTAAAGTTTATTATTTTTTCAATACACCGAAAAGGCAGGACGTATTAAAATCGGTAATTGGAAATATTGTTGATTCTACTACACATTGCAAAAAATTAAAACAGTTGTGTGCTACAAGATGTGTAGAAAAACACAATTCTGTGACAGCTTTTGTAGAGTTATACAATACTATTTTAGAATCTTTAAATAATATCTCTGAGTGGCGTGACAGGAAAACCTCGTCTAATGCTAAACCACTTCTTTGTGTAATTAATCACGCCGAGTTTATTGTATCATTATTCATAATTATCTTTTTTTAACTTAACCTTACCGCAAAGTTCTGCAAGAAAAAAAAGTTTTTGATGAGATATCCAAGTATGCCGAATCACATGAAATTGTCATTAAAATACCACATATTGCTTCAAAACAAACTCAACGTTGTAATATAGATACAGATTTACCAGAGGCCTATTATTGAGTAGGTATTTTTACACCTTTTTTTGACAATTTATATCTTAGCACGGCATAAATACAGCACAAATCTATTTTAAAAGGATTTCACTGTCTTCTCCACAAAGATCATAGAACCTTGCCAAAGAATGAAGATATTAAAAATTTAATAGAATTTTATATTAGTGATACAACTTAATTCTCCAGATGTAGTATTCGTGGAATGCCGTCTTTCTAGGGAAGACGAACTACCTTTTAATGCACTAGATGGATTTAAAAATTGCAATTCTGCAATATATCCAAATGTTTTTAAGTTGCTAACAATATTAGCGACTTTTCCGGATTCGTCGTGCACAAGTGAGCGATCATTTTCTACGTTGCGACGCTTAAAAACATATTTGCGAAATTCTATTGGAGGAAAAAGACTTAATGGTTTGGCCCTCTTAAATATTCACCGAGAACTTATACCAACAACGGATCAAGCTATTGATGAGTTAGCCAAAACATCGCGTCGATTAAATCTATGCTTGTAAAGAAAAAATTCCTTTTCCTGATATTTTAGGAGTAAAAACCTATTAGCTTTGGTTTGTAAAAGTCCTAACTTACTTCATTATGATTTTCAAAGAAATTTATTTTTGTATTTGTTTGATATCTTTTTCTAACTTAAATTCGTTATTATAGTGGTGCTTTTTCAGTCAATTGCCTACTTCTGTCCTTATAAAAATATATGCGAGTTTAAAGATATGAGTCTAATAAAAGTTTTAAACTTATAAATATTTTGTAGTTCTTAGACAAGATTTCTTGTTTCTTCATCCAAATAAATAAAATATAAAAATCAAATTTCCCAGCTTTCGTGGACGAACTCAGAACTTCTCATGGACGACTGTTATCTGTTTCATTTATCTTTGCGACTGACATTTCGTACGTACTCGGGACCGCTCGCGTGTTTCCGCTGCTAGGAGGTGGGGAAACGTCTCCCCAGGAGGAAATATTCCAGCATTGAAATAAAAGACGAAGATTTTTTCTTTTGCTCGATTGTTAAAAATGCCCCCAGTCCACACGCAGTTTACTGAATAATAATTATTATTAAAGTTGCAATCTATTAAGTTTGAGGTTGCTACAACTATAATTTTGATGCTTCGTAAAAAGCGCGAAGCGAATACCTTAATTCTTTCCTCTATTTGAAGGCTTAATAGACGCTGATTCAATCGGAGGCAATAATGCGGGTCGCCTTGGCAACATCCCGAAAGAGTACGAAAAAGCCATAAAATTTCCAAAATAAATGCGTACTTCTGACAAATTCTTCCGTGTAACATCTGAATATTGCAGTAATAACTTATTTTATAGTTTTAGCCGTCGAATGAGGCAAAAACGGTGAAATTCGGTCCATATTTACGTATGTTAACGAATGAAGGAAAAAAATCTTGCACCTTGAAAAATCGAAACTCTTGTGTAATCATATTGGAAAGTGTAATTGTCCCCTGGAGTTGAACCTGGGACACTTATGCTAACAAAAATAGTTTTCTCGAAGTCTACTACTAGGCAGAAATAAAATGGCGTTTGCAGCATTTCTCTATGGCACACTGTTCAAGAGATAAAAGGGGGAGGGGGTCGGACGGACGAACAGACAGACGGGCGGACGAACAGACATACGGACGGACAGACGTTGAATAATTAAATAGAAAAGATAATAAAATGAAACAGGTTATTTTTCGAACATATCAGTCATATTTTCGCAAAAATATGGTCCTTTCTCGCCATCATAATATACAAATCAATATTGGAGTTTCCGCAAAGGGTCTTTCATTTGTCCTGAAATGCTATATTTGTGCATTAAATGCCATAAATTGGACGCTCTATATCAATTAAAGATAGTTCTTTTCGTTTATTTCATAGACAATCCCCTTGTCAAGTAATGTTTTCCTATCCGCACCCCGCTTTTCCCTTTCCCAAGCAGCCAGCCGCTTAAACCGAAGCTGTTTATGTCACTCAGAGTGTTCAGTTCACTTCCTGTTAGTCTCGCTCTGAACTCTTCATTCACGATTCGATTTCCGTCGAGTGCAAACGCTATTGTCCGTAAGATAAATACGAAAAATTCCTTCCGCTTGCGGGAAGGTGGATGTATGTACTGACTTGACCGTGGGTAAACTCTTGTCTAGAAAATAACTACAATATTTTTCGTTGCCAACATTGCGGAATAATGGAGACTTGAGTGTTATCAACATCCGGAAACAATACTAATCAGAGGATGCTTCGAATGAATTAATGGGTTTTTAAAGTCGATTTCTGGAGGATAAAATTTGTTTGAATCAATAAGTGTAATTAAGCACAAAATTGTGCATTTAAATACTACTGTATACTTTTCGTTTACATAATTACATAATTTGAATTAAAGCAAAACCATTTGTTGCTAGCGATAATTTTATAACGTGGATCTTTCGAGGAGACTTGCCTTCCAAACAGTTTATTTCATATAAATCTCTCTTCTACCTTTAAAAAAGATTTGCGGCAGACGCTACACAAAAAAGACAATAAAACAAGAACGGTCAACTCGATTTCGTCGAATCTTTCGCCTGAATACTCGGCATGATATATAGAAGGTTTTAGGTTGGTAGTTGTTTGCCAAAACAGGCTGGATTTGATACCCGGATCGTTTATATTCTCAATTTGATTTACTCGTAAATGAATGCAAGACATTTTTTGTTTGTATTTTAGAAATACTTATTTAATGATAAAAATTCGGTACTTGAACCAAATGACGCATAAAAGAATGAGTATTCATTTTAATATCGTCGATTTTCAAATACGATTCGAATCAATCCAGAAAATTGTTTGAAAACGAAAACTTGAAGTTTCCTTTGAAAAAAATATTTCGTTACTAAGATCAACTTGCATTGTTGTCGTAGCGCCGTCCTAACTGGAACGAGCGAGCGGAGGGCGGTGTTGACAGAGCCCCTAGTGATTACTTTATATACATTACATTTTGGAAGTTTATTTCTATTTACCTTTCAAGCTGCATGAAAATTATGAATCCAATGGCATTATTGTGCTCCTATACAAGTTGTTTTACTTTTCGTGTGTAAATCCTATTTCAGAGGTGGCCAAACCGCGGCTCTCGAGCCGCACACGGCTCATTTTATTTAGTATGCGGCTCTATTATATTTATACTCAGAGGCCTGTCTACGTTTTCTCATAAATTTCCAATTACTAAATATAGAAAAATAAATATGTTATATATAGTTTCCATTTCCTAGATATACTTACCTTTTAAAGTCGGAACCTTCACCAAAACTGTCAAAACAACACTTTCCGCCAAATCTCAAAATTCAAGTGCACGTGTTTATCTTCAGATGGCACGTCTATCGCCAAGAGAATTCTCATTGGATATCCGTGTACGTGAAGCGTCAAGAGATGAAAGTTGACCATCAAATGGATTTTGTTGGTGGCACATCATTATATACTTAGTCTGAGAGAGTTTGTGTATTTTGTGAACTGAAACCTGGATACTTAGGGTGAAAATTCGTAAGCTCAATCACAAATTCTTTATTATTTATTATTGTTCTCTGTTTGATGATCAGATTTGAAATGTATTATCATTGTTTCTGTACAGACTAACATAAACTTGAAAACAATAATAAAATTGTAATTAAATGAGAAATTTTATTTGTATAAATAGGGGGCCCCGCGGCAACCCTCTCACCCGGTGCCCCGCGGGTCTTATAGACGGCTCTGGTTGTATGTATTTATACAGAAAGATGAAATTTCTTGACAGGGGCTGTTTCATTTAAAAATCGGTTGAGCTATTCTCCAACTGTAGCGAAAAATAAGTTTTTTTTGTACTATCGGCACCCAAAGAATTTTCTCATAAATTTTCTAACAATTAGTTTTAAAATATACTTTCGAGCTTGGTATCTGCTGATCTGCTGTTTTCCGACTTTTCCTGTGGCCACTTCTGACTCACCGGAATGAATGCAATATTGATGGGATGGGGTTAGTCATTTGGGAGACCGATTGCCATGGGGGTATGGAACGGGGGTGGTCAATGCTTTTCTAGAATGACCGGCTGGGAATGGTCAGTGTTGCGGGCCACCCCAAAATCAGTCCAACAAAAGGGTGCGAAAGTTGGAGATTTGGGAGGAGGGTTCGAAAGAATGGTCGGTCGTGAGACGAGAGGGGAGGAGGAAGAATTGTGTACCGCTGGGCCCGAAGTGGGCATATGGCACGCGTGGTGACTACAAACTGTTTTTAGAAAAGACGCTGGCAAATTTACGTTAAGGATTTCGGTTCAAAACTAAAGAATGTGATGTTACCGAAATATAATTAATTAGTTTCTATTTTATAAGGGTTTTTGATGGATAAGGCAGACATCAATAACATTTTTGAACGGTGAATCACTTTGAAAATATCAGTTCTGCGAACAAAGTTTTTACACGAAGCAACAAAATGTGAGAATTATAATTTTTAAAATTCAAACCTAGGAAAATGGGTTATATTCTTTTCTTATTATCGAGTTATATTTAACATTGAGTGCTATCATTTCGCCGTTTTGAACAGCCGTCGTACGATAATGTCTGTTTAACCATGTACTTATAGGAGCAAGGTTTCCACATTATTCCGTGGGTGTATTGTGTAAATGCATGCTGAGCGCGAATTATTCTACAAGGGAATGTAAATTTTAGAAATAACATAGGACTAAAAATCCTCATAAACTGTTCACATAATCATTACGCAGTTCTTGTAAGAAAATAAAAAACTCTTGAAGCCGATATGGGGAAAGGCGTATTTTAAAAGTTTTTTTTCGGCGTAATTTTTAGAAAAATTCCTTGCCGTGCCGCTTTACGCAAAACCCAGAATGAAAAATAGTTCGATTGCAATTAGACTTCATAATGACCTATGACTCGTTTTTATTTATACAAAAAAATATAAAAATGGTTCGCACGGGAAATACAAAATTTCTCCCATAACTCCCAAACTTTGAAACTACCCGACCTGGTGTGGCGTGCGTGGTCAAAGGATGGCAATAGTAGGGTGTCAGAGAGGCAAGAGAGAAGTCTGTTCCAGTCCCACATCAAAGTTCCACCTTCTCCTCCTCCCCCCTCGCCCTCACTTTCTTTCCCTCCCCCCCCCCCCCCAAAACCGACCGAAATCCTCCCACCAACCTCTTCGTCCCTGATCTCTCCCGCCCCTCCTAAAACCTACCCAAAAACACTCCTCCATCCTTCCGGGCCCTCTCTCCTACGCCTCTCTTCCCTATTGATTACGCTGCATGCTAATGCCCCTTCCCTCCACGTGGGAGAGCGAGCGAGAGAGAGAGAGAGAGAGAGAGAGGCAGAGGCAAGAGAAGGAGAGAGAGAGAGAGAGAGAGAGAGAGAGAGAGAGAGAGAGAGAGAGAGAGAGAGAGAGAGAGAGAGAGAGAGAGAGAGAGTGGAAAAGAGAGCCGAAAAGAGTGGGATAGATGGCATTGAAGAGAAGAGCCAGCGAAAGAGAGTTCCACAACCGGCCGCGGTAGCACGGAGGCGTCCGCATGGCGTGGGATCCCGGGTTCGCTTCTCCTCTCGCTTTCCCGGCGACCGTTGCTAGAACGAGAGGACCCGATCGGTTACGTCTTCTATCCCGCTCTTCCCATCGATAAGAATAGCCGGGATATTTCGTCGATATCTCCAGAAAGGTCAGTGCGAAAAGAAATATTCTCCACCTCCTTTTGTTGGCTCCTACCTCTTTCGAAAATAAATCTAGAGAAATAGTTGCCCCGGTTTGATAAAGCGTGCTGTCACCGTTACGGTAGGTAGAGTTCCTTGATGTGTCGCGGATATTGTTGCGGTTCTGTCCGTGGGTGGCAAGGTGGCGCTGCGGTATGGGTGTTTGTATATATACGCCACCATATCCCCTCCTCTTCCTCATCGCCTGACCTCCTCATTCCTTCCCCTCACCTCTTACACCCATCCGCTCCTTCCTCCTCCTCCTCCATCCCCCTCTTGCTACGAAGCAATCTTGCTCTTTATGGAAGCTCTCCCTCCCTCCGCCTCCCACCTCTCCTCCCTAAGTCTCTCTCAGGATGCTCAAAACCGACTGCGCGACTGTAACCCTTTAGGGGTGCGGGGGAGGGGGAGGAAGGGGAGGAGAGAAGAATTTTTGTGTGCGAGAGAGCGTTGCGAGGGAAAGTCAAGAGTTTAGGGGAAGGAGGGTGATGATGGAGGAGGTTTTAGGGAGGGGAAGCGAGGGAGAGCTCGAGTGGAAAAATAAGAAACTGAAATCCATCTTCGTGTCGGATTGGAAGGAGGACGGTGACGAACGAGGCATTCTCAGCGTATGGCTAGTGTGAGATTCGGTAATATTTCGCAGGTTGTGTCAATTGGTAACATTTCAGAAAAACGCGGATGTCGGGTGATGCCATCTATGAAAAAGACTGATAGGTATTGGATCCGATGTTCTTGCGTTGGAAAAGGTTTCTAATAAATCCAATTACTTATTGTAAGGCAATGAGATTTAGCTTTGTGAATTTGTTAGCTTATTTTAGGAAGTAAAATTTTCTAATTCTGGTTTAACGTCAAATTACTTAATTCGGTATCCGTTTTTAGAAAAATATCACCTCGTATTATTTTGACTGTTTCCTGATACTGGCTTTAAGTTCGAGGAGGATAGGATTTGCTGCTGTCTCATTACTTCGGTCAAAATTAAAGGTCCTTGAGAATTCGATTTGTTCTCATGTATCTCAGAATATTTTTATGAGGAGGCAACGCTTTTCGAAGTAGATGTTTCAAATGCTACATCGATTTGCTCTTATGCAACCATGCACTGTTTGAGCACGGACGTATAATTTTAGAAGGGCATATTTTTGCAGGAAATTTGAGATAAAAGACTTCGGAAAAAGAACATTCCGGAAAAGATATTTTGACGTTGCGAGAGGATGGTACTGAATTTTTTACTGCCAATCTTTGAAAATATACCACTGACATTATCTAGAAATATTTTTGTTTCCAAGTTAGTCGATAGCGTTCATTGACGAGTGTATTACATTAATGCATAAACTGAAAATAGACTTAAAAAAATCATACTGAAGAAAAATACTGTATATTATAAAAAGGATATACTTGATTGTCAGCGACACCGTCATTGAAATTTCAGTTCTTTATTCAGAATGGATATAAATAGGCTGTATGGCTCCCCGCGTGAAGCTATGATGAAAAAGCTATAAGTATGTAAAAATTAACATACAAATCCATATTTTTTGGGAAAATTATGTTAACATAAGCTTTAATTTTGATATTTTAAACCTAAAATCCTTATTTAGTATTAATTTTTACTTATATTATCTCAAAATAACTTGCGATTTAAACTTTAATCCAGCCCGGAACTACTAGCAACTTCCAATGCGGCCCGCCGAACTATTTACAACCAACGATGCGGCCGCCATGTAGAGAAGGTTGCTCATCCCTGGATATAGGTAAATGAAGATAAAACTTCATTACATCGGTTGTATTTATAATGGACAGGAGCTAAACAAATTAAGCTAACATGTTCGTTTTGGCTCTTGCGATATATTTGGCATGAAATTAAAATTATAATTTTACTGTGCTCGAGTTTAAATGCATTTTTTAATAAATTGGAATTTTACCAGTGTGAATTAGGATTTTAATATGCATTGATGACGTTTATGATATTACACAATTTTTTAGTTTCGTCATATTTTTATTAAATACGGAGGAAAAACAAATAAAAACAAGATGATTCAAATGGAAATTATGATGCCTACTTTCCATTTAATCATTTATTTAATACTTACATATATTGACTTTAATAGCTTTAAAATCACCGCGGATATGTTGCTCTTTGTGTTCCCAAATTTTATAATTTAGCGTTATAAAATATTACAATTACATTCGAACAGAATATTTGATCACGCGTATTTGAGCGCCAAAAATAACGCGTGTACTATATCTTATTGTTATACTATTCCTAATCCGAGTACAACAATAGTTGTTGCTATGACAACACTCTCGTAATGACTGACAAAAACTGCAAAAACTCCAGTATTTACGCGAAATTCTAAGAAATACAATCGATAAGCAAATTTCTACGATAAAAATTAGTCTTCATTCCTTTCCTCAGAGAATAGTACAAATTTTCGCTCTGATATTACAACTCTAAGATATTTTAATGTGCAAGAGAAAATTACCCTGCACGATGGATTTCAGATTTCCCATGTAAATCAAATGGGAAGGATAGTTTCTGTAATCGAACGCGGGACTTCAATATTCGCATAAAAACTATCCTCGGGAGCTCGGCCTAGGTAGCAAGAGATTTCCACCAAGTGCCATGAAAATCGATCTATTGATTCAAAAGTTAATAGAGGGGGCAGACAGACAGACGGATAGACAGACAGACACAACGACGAAACTATAAGCCTATTTCCATTCTGGGAAGTAGGCTAATGATTCAAACTAGTGAATTGTCTGTTATACCAAATAGTAAATATCAACTTTTTACAAAAACTTCTGTTCTGGAAATTTGATCAAACTATTACACAGTATTATTTCACCTTGATGTACAATAGTTTTCATAGCTTCTTTGTTGCTTTCAGATATTCGATAGTGTATTTGTAGGGTTATATGGACACATGTTTAGAACGAATAACCATTAAAATCTTTTAAGGAAAAACATTTAACAGACAAAAATGTAAGAAAATAGATGTAACATATATAGCATATCTATTCGCTTCTAGCCCATAAAATTATGTCACTTGTTACATTAATGTATATTAGCTCGTGATTATATTTTGTTGTTTCGCAGCAACGACATTGCTGCTGCTAGAGTGGGGAGAGCTTGGCTGGGTGTAATATTAGGCACAAGGCTAATTTTAATTAAAATCCATACAGCCATGTCGGAATTAATCGGCATTTTGTGCAAATTTGCAAGAATAAACTACCCTCTATTTTTGTGCGGTGTGTCATTTCAGCAAAGCTTTTATTTCGGGTCATAGTCTACATAAATACGAGATTTTCCGAAATCTGTTAAACTGTTTAACTCCTAAAGCTGCCCAGATGAAATTTTGAAAACCATTTTTCAGACTCGGGATCACATGAAACGTGTATAAACGTCAAAATATCTAATTCGAAAATTTCAAGATCACTATGCCATCTCAATATACTTCATGTATGAAATAGTAATACGGTGGAATCCATAAATGGAATACACACAGATTTCAATGGCGTTCTTTATGGGAAATACATATAAAATGATATCGAAAGATTGGGCGATACCTACTTGAATTTTTATCTCCAAAACTATACGTCGTAATTATGAGATTTCGCGGACTTTTTCGTGGTAGGTGTTGTCCTCTATTCGAATAAATTTTTTAGTCAATACCTCACAAATTTCGCGTTGAGCTGATTAATAGTTTTGAGTTAGAGCACCCAAACAGCTGTCACATACACACGCATACATAATCGAGAAAATGGTCAAAACACGTTCAGGGGGCCTCAAAACGTGTATTTTCGTTGAAATCTCGAAGTCGATTTTTTTCATGAAAACAATAGGTACTTTCTCCTACACTACGTATGAAGAAAGTAAAAAGATGGGGAACCATTGTCATAGATTAATGAATACGTCTTATTACTTTCTCCATATACGAAGTTTAGAGGAAGTATTGTTTTCATGAAAGAAAATCGAATTCGAGATTTCAAAGGAAATACATGTTTTGAGGTTCCCTGAACACGTTTTGACCATTTTCTCGATGATATCTGTGTGTCTGTCTGTCAGTCTGTCTGTCTGTATGTGATAGATTTTAGTGGGCGCTCTAACTCAAAAACTATTAATCAGGTCAACACTAAATTTTATATTTAAAATTTTTATGAAAGTCACAAGAACAGATTAGTTTTTGGTAAAAATCGGTCGACCGGAAGTGGGTGTTTACTCTTGTCACTTATCCGTTATTTTGAAGTATTTGCTTTAATATTTGATAAATGTAAAAATGTACTAGAATAAAAGTTGTAGGAAATTGAGTTTTATACAACCTTTGTTTGAAACATTTTTCCATATAATCTATTGTTTAAGAGATATCTTATGTTTTTAGCTGCCACCACCACGCCACCTACCGAAGACTACTGTTAACAATTGACGCTTAGTTACGTCTTAGTAATGCTCCTTTTTCTTTTCTTAATTGTCAACCGGAAGTAAATATTGGCAACGATCCCAGAGCTAACAACATGTAATTTGCCATATAAATATGGAGAAAGTCATGTGTTGCCCACATCCGTTTATTTAGTGTTAAAGCACTGAAAATTTTTCATTTGTCTAAGAATTTCAAATCAACTTCTAAGGTAATTAGAGGAACTTCTCGACAGGTCGGGTTTATAAAGTGGGACGGGGAGAAGCAGTGCAGACGAAGTAAAGAAAAATTCATTTCCTTGGACTGAGTTCTTTAAAAATCGCCATGTGCTTTAGCGGTCTTCGTGCATAGTCGGTAGCGTATCCGTAATTTCTATTTAGTTTATATTTTTATGAACTGCAACTCCTCGTTAAATACATCAACAAAAGTAGAAATATATGTTAAATTTTCTCTGTAAATACTAATTCTGTAGTATATTTTGTCTTTTCAAAAAGTGTTTTAATTTTTATGGCGACCTCAGAGCACCGTAGTATCAGAAAACTCGACACAACAGAAGTAAAGCAGGTGATTGCGATACGCATAAAACAAGTTAGGAAAATATACAGTGTATCAGAAATAGGCGCGTTTCGTGCGATGGAGTATTTGTAACTGAACGATACAATTTGAACGAACCCACACAATAAAACAGCTAAACACCACGGTTCGATTGTCATTCTGTCTACTAAAAATTTCTTCCCCCTCTTAAGTTGGTGCATTAATAAACGTATTTACGTAATTTTAATTCATAAATACAGCAAAAAGATATATCATAAGTGATTCCAGGAAAATTTTTATATACTACCGATTTATTTTCTAATCGGTTGTAATTAGTCAAACGATCGAAAATTATTTCAAACACCTCACTTGAGTTAAGTAGTTGTAATATATTTACATTAACATTCTTTTCTTCGTTGTAGATAATCCATTCCCTTCCGCATACATAATGCTCAATGCATTAAACGTAGCTTCTTAATTACAGCAGATCTTATTGACTTCACTAACTGCGAAGGTTGTTTTCGGTGACAACAATTACGTAGCCATTCATGAATATTTCCGCTCAAAATTAATTAAGAATTTCTTGTTAGATTTTCTTAAAAAACGGCTATTCCTACGATAAAAATGTATTTGACAAGAAATATTATTTTTAGCAGCTGGGGCTAACTACCAAATATACGCACCCTCCATAAAAATTCTCTAATATCTACATTTTTTACTATATGGATTTTGGATGAACAATTAATAAATAAAAAGTAAACTATAAATGATATAATTTCTCACTATAAATGCACATAATTTAAATACAAAATTATAAATATAATTACATACATAATTACACACATACATAATTTAAATACGGAAAGTATAAATATTTTAATATTAAAGTTATTCTGCGTGATTTGAATCCAGCAAACTCATCAACAACATCATCGAAATTTATAGTTTCTGCTATGAGTAATTTCTGGAACAAGTATAGTAGTGAAATAGCCCCTGTCCTTGTGCCGTGCAACCTCGCACAACTTGCCAATAACAATTTTTGCGCCCCTTCTTTAGTTGCGCTCGGGGCAGATGCCCCGCTTGCCCCGCCTTAATTACGGCACTGTATAGACTTCTATTTGATAAGCAGAATTGAAAATGACATGTGAAATGCATAAATTCAAAATCGGGTATGAAGACAGCAAGATAGGAAAGGTGTACTCTATGTCGGAGTACACAGAGTCTCCAAAGGCGTAATTTACAATTTATGTTATCATGATGAAAATAAGGTAAAAACTAATGGCTTAGTCTATTGCCTAAGCACTGCAAGACGATATATCAGAAGCTATATCATGGAAATATTGAATTTGTGATTTACCGATTTATTTTGTAATCGGTGTTAATTATTTATATAATCCAAAATTACTTAAAACATACCTCGCTTGACATGAGCAGTAGTAATTTTTACGCTCATGTTCATTCTTTCGTCGTAAATTATCCCTTTCTTTTCACTTACAAAATTTGGATTTTTAATTGTTGTTTACCGATATAATTGTCGTTGCGATCGATGCAAACCAATTATGCGAGGCTATGCTTGGAATTTTCTCAAATTTTTATCTCCGAAACTATAAGACGTAGTTGTGTAGTCCCGCGGACTTTTATATGGCAAATGATGTCTTCTATCTGAATAAATGTTTTAATCTATACCTTACAGATCATATAAGGGGCAGGGAGAGAAAAAGATGGTATTGAATCGTTGCTCGACGGAAGCCATTTGACGAGATGCGAGTACTACATATACGTTTATTTAAGTGCTTAAAAAAAGTGAAAATTCTAATTGAAGGATGCATTTGAAAATCAGAATTTGTCTATAAATTTTAATAAGGATAACTAATATTTAATTTAATTAAAATTTAATTAAATTTCGGATATTAAACATGCGGGTGGACGGACGGAGGCGACGTGCCCATAAAGCGTTCCGCTACTATCGCTTCGATGGTAAAGAACGCCTAATTACGGGATTTCCTTTATTCAAGTATCGCGCAATTTATCGGAGAAGAGTATACCTGGAATAGGAATGATTGCCAGAAAAAGTGTTTTTAATATCGAAAAGTGAACTACACGACCCAATTCCGCGAAAATATGGCACAATTATATTATAATTATTTCGACTTAAAAAAGTAGCGAATTTAAAAGAATTTCGAATTCATCGAATTTTACTATTATTGAAATCTATCGAAGTTCCCGAATTTTGGAATTATAAAATTTTTGGTATTCTCGAAATTTTTTGCATAATTGGAATTTTTGAATTTGGAATTTTTACAGTTTTGGAATTTGACATTTTTGAAATTTATGACATTTTAGAAATTTTTACTTTGGAATTTTAGGCATACTTGAAATTTTTGTAATTTTTCGAATTTTACATTTGGAATTTCTGAAATTTTTGACATTTTTGGAATTTCTAACATTTTTTGAAATTTTGGAATTTTTGACATTTTAGGAATTGTTAACAATTTTGGAATTTTTGACATTTTTGGATTTTTGAAAATGCCAAGAATCATAAATATGTCTTCAATAGCACATTTCAGATATCCCAAAATTTTCAAATATTCCAAAAATGTCAACAATTTTATAAAATGAAAAAATTCTAAAAATAAAAAAAATCCAAAAAATACAAGAATTCCCAAAATCTAAACGATTCCTACAGTTTTAAAAATTCCAATGTTAAAAATACCAAGAATTTAAAAAAACATTTCAATAATTCTAACATTTCAAAATAGTAAAAGATGTCAAGAATTTCAAAAATGTTGAAGATTTTGAAGAAAATTCCAAAAAAGTAAAAAATACTAAAAAGGTCATAAATTTCAAAATTATTAAAAATTCCAGTGTTTTTTTTTTACGTTTTGCATCACACCAGACGTTTTCGATCGATCTTTTCCATTTTTAGGCGCTCTTTGCTTCCAACGTGAGCGCCTATTAGCTTGACTGTCCGTCCGTACGCATGTTCCGTCTCTGTTTGTATCGAACGGATTTTCATGAAATTTGGTATAAAGGCAATAAATGGCTCACGTAACCAAATCAGGGGTGCCACTTTACTAGAAACAAAAACTACTTGTTCCTCATATTTCCTAAAATATTTGTCATAAAAAAGTCTTCAAAGAAAATTTGTAGAACAAGCCAAACAAAATATGTGTTGCTCAATACAATTTTATCGTGGGTGTAGTCTTTATCAAGATAATAAAAAATAAAGTTGTAATTCTCTTTAAACTTAGAAGAATTCATGCTAGGTTACTTAACTGTTGTCAACGGAAGAAATCTTTGTAGCAACCGATGTAAATATGATCGGCTAATATTTAGTAAACACGTTTATTGAAGCACCAACTTAGGAGAGATACATAATCTGTTCGTGGTGTTACGCCATTTTATGATGTATGATTTTTGAAAATATATCGTTTAATTAAAAAAAAACTCCATCGCAGCATAATGTGCAATTAATATAACTTTATTTGTAAAATTGAAAGAAATAGAAAATTGGCAATGAGAATGAATTCATTATGGAAACACTTTTAATAAATTAGCATTATATTGAATTTATAATTTCCATGGAATCTATAGCAACTGTATCGAGTGGGCCCAGGGCACTGCCCCAGCCTAGTTCAACAACTGGTCCTATTCGTAATTCTCAATACCCTCTATGTTCAAGTACACTTCTTCTTAAAAGAATTTCTTTCAGCTATTCTATCTGGTCCCCTGTGAGAAAAAGAACACTATTTTCTTCTTGGAGGATTCTGCTTAATTAATAATCTCTTCAGAGTACATGACTAACCACTCAAAAACCAAAAATATCAAATCTCATCTTTTCGTGCTGGTCGGAGTTAGCGCGTGGTTCAGTCGTTGTTTAATTTTTTCTTTGTGTATCTTTGGTTGAAATCTTGCTTGTGGTAATCTTTATTAAATTCTGAGTTAGGTAGTCTGCACTGCATCACACGTTGCTTTCTAGGGCCTTTCTACATATATTCTATAAAGCCAATAAAAATAAACTGCTTTCAATCGGAAACGGGAGGAGAGTGCCTGAATTCGGGAGAAAATCGGAAGATCTTTCCGGGAGACTCCCGGCGAATCCGAGTGATTTAGTTAGCAAGCCTAGTTTAGCGGAATGAGCGGATGATTGCCGAGTGATGAGAAGCGGTTTGAAAACGGCGGTGAAAATTAGCATCGAAAAAGGCAATTTGTCGAAAAAAACGTTAGCTAGCGAAATATGAAATTTTAAGTTTCCACTCAAAATTGATGCGTTGCAATCAATAAGTCATGTGAATAATCAAGCTCAGAATTAAGAAAAATCATCAATAAAACGAAACATAAGGTAACCAGGGAAGTGGCAATTAATGAATAAAAACTAATTAATTCATTGTAAAAACTGAATATACTAAGATTTGCATCGTCTTTTTGAATGAAAGTACAAAAATCACTTTATTAAAAAAAGAAAAAGCACAATTTATCCCCGAGAACAATAAAAGAATTTTCCAGAAAACAAACCGACTGAAGTAGAAACAAACCATTATGGAGGAAAGTTACAGGCATATTTGCTTAACTGTAAGAGTCTTCGTCTATTTTGATATCTCATACACGGAACAGGGTCCTGGAAAATCAATACGAAAATCGTTTAAAGGGTATAAATATCTACCTAAAAAATTTTTTCGAGCGAGGAGTAAAACATTCATCGGTGAAAAAACGCGCCATAGCCTAAATTCTTCACTTTAGAGAGACGGAGAAATTAATTGAAAGAAGAAATTATCATAAACGGAAATGTTTCCAAGATATAAAATGCAATCGAAAATTAATTGGAACGAAAATTTTGAATAAGAAACCAGCAAATACGCCTCGGTAAAGACGAAGTGACGGTCCTAAGATGAATGCAAGGCTTAACCCTAAAAAGGTAACGTGAGTCACTTTGACTCTCACATTTCCGAAAGATGAGTCTAACGCTGTTCGTGTTCAAACACGCTCCCCCCTATCTTATCAGTGCTTCCTCTAGTTAGCTGTCTATTCGCTGTCAAGGAGGCAACACGGTATTTTTCTCTGTTCACTCTTACCGGCTACAATTTATGCAAGAGTTGCACAGGGGTCTGACGTGCCAATGGCAAAAAAGCAGAAGTTTGACAAACTTAGGTAATGATCTGAAAGCTATGATTTGCAAAGTCTTAGGAGAGGAAAAAAGATTCCTGAAACACATCAAGCGACAGAGTGACAAATATCAAGAAAGTACTGTCATTTCTGCCATTATGCCAAGAGATGGAAAACCTCCACTCTCTGCATACTTTGCAAGAAGCCTATCTGTGGCGAGCACCAAAAAATATTGTGCTCTAATTGTTAATTTACACATTTCTAACATTGACTACATTTTGACGTTAATTAAAATCATTGTAAAAGGGTTGTTAATGATATTTCCTTATTTTAAGTTTAAGTGAGTCAAATTGACGCAGCGTTACCAATAAGGACCATTCTAGAGTTAAAGGAAATTATGCACGGCAGCTATAGAAAGAGAGGTGATTAATGGTCTGATTTTGGTTAAAGAATTGAAAGAGTGTAAACTTAAATAATTATTAACAAAATCACTTTTGTAATGATTGAAATATAACTGCTACTGCATAGATATATACACACACACACACGCACGTACACACATCGGCGGAAACGAAACTGACGGTCGATTATTTTATACAACTGTTTAATGCCATACCGAACATTTTATTCAATATATTGCAATAATTTAATCTCAGTGTGTATTTATTATTAATATTGAATTCATGGTATATTCGGTATAGTTCTATCACATGACCGAAAATATTTTTCGTTAAAAGGATTGTAAATAATCCCACAACCGCGTTTAAACTGAATAACAAAAGTTCAACCCATACTTCGAACGGAACTTAACTCACTTGGACAGGGAGAAGGGGTTTTAGGGATGGGGGCCAAGGGAAGGGTAGGGACACGGGAGATTTATTTTCTACTAAAGTGTGGCTACGGTGTGGAAAATTTTAATCTGGGACCCGTCGGTTGAGAATAGAAAATACATTCAAACTTTGGAATCAACTTCTCGTAACATTGTTACATTTTTTCTTGATTTTCAAATTTAGAAGCAGGTAACATTGCTTTTTTGGACCTGTCACAATAACTGGTCGAGCTGCTCATTATTTTCGTTTATTGAATTATTTATAAATATATTATTATATTGTGTAATTTTCATTCATTTATTCATGAGAATGTTATCAATTATAGACATGCAAACATTTGTTTTTCTGAGAGAGGTGTGGATATATAGTCTGTGAAATTATTTGCAGTGAATAAAACATTTCTTAAGATTTGCAATATACACGTAATTGTTCTAATTAAACGGAAAATTATTGCCTTTATTTATACGTTCATACAATTACCCTCATAAAAATGAATAATTTATTTCGGCGCGGGTAGCAAAAATATCACTTCAAACTTAAATACTTTATTTGTTTAATTACTTTTATAAACTTAATTTATAATAATTGTGTTAATTTGGAGAGAAGATATATCATGTCACGAGTGCTCCCAAAGGAAAATAGGATGATTTCCATTCGTATTCTTAAGAGGGATGCATGCGGGGTCCGGCATATCAAAAATAACATTTAACACCAAATAAAACCTAGGCTATACTTAAGGTGGTGTCTATCCGATTCTCCCTATCCTGTTTACGATAGGTACGGTGATGGTTTCTATATAATTAGAATTTTGTTTTTAAACAGAGAAAAATCTCTTGGTTAAATACTTTCACCTGCAATTTCTAGAAAGAACTTGACTCCTATTTACCAGGGTCATAGAGAACCTAGAAATATAACTGTTTTTATCTTTTGAGCGGGAAGTTATTTCGTTGTCTTATGCTATCAAATCAATTTTTTCGGCCTTGGTTTTGAAGTGCTGGCAAATTTTATTTATGTTGCCAAAATGTGCTTCCGTAGTGATCAAGGCGTGTACCTTCAAATCTGCGATGATTATACCATAAATACTTCGATTTTCTTCAAAGAAACGCTATTCGTGATCTTTTACATAGTTTGGGCCACCCATAGTCCAAAAGAAAATTAATGGCGAATTTATACATTTAAAAAGGAAGGTTTTGTTGCAACTCACAGCCGAGGCACGAAATGAACATCGTGCAGCAAATAACCTAATAAACCATATATCCTTGTTTATTCGTTTCATATTTGCAATACTCAAAAAACTACCTTACTCCAAAACCAATAGATCAAACGTGCATATTTATCTATTTAAATATATCCATATGTCTTTGTTTTATTCAGTGAATCGATTAATTAAGTCAATCGTAAAATCCCAAAGTTGAATACAAATTGAGACAATGTCCCGCTTGATTTTTTATTAGCCATTCGCAGTCTTGATCAAATCATGACAGCCATAAAACGAACTTAAGATACCGACTTATGCATGATAGCGGCATTACCGAAACTTATTCTAAAAATATTTTATATAGTATTCGATAAAAAAACAAGGAGACACTCGGAATAAACCTCAAGCGCTCGTGTTACGACCGAATTCAGCGACTCACGGGAAGCTTAGCGCAGGGCGCTACCCTCAGCTCCCTTCGGATCCTCCACGCTCGGCGCGCTCCTGACGTCAGAGCAACAGCCCCGCCTCCAGGCGGCCAGGAGGCGAAGCGAAAAAATTCAATATTAATATCGAGGCGGGGTGAAAAAGGGCGGGCACGAAGAGGGCGGTGCGAGGGATGAGGTAAGGAGGGAGGGTAAGAATGAGGTGGAGGAAACGGAGGGAGAGTTAGCAAGAGGGATGGGAGGGAGGGAGGGTCGAGAGGAGAGGAAGGTCCGCAATGCGCCAGTCCAGAGACTTCCCCCCTCCCCTCTCGCTACGGCCGTCGCTCCCTCTCCTTCTCTTAAGACTACTTTTTCTTCATCTACGTCGCCCTCTCTCACGACCATCCCACCCTCTTCTCACCTCTCTGCTTCAAACTTGCCCTCCGATCCCTCCCTCTCTCCATCTCTCCCGACTCTCGCTCCACGCTTCAAATAAACAAAGCAGAACAGATTCATCAGCCTCTCTTAATATGCATTCGTCCTTTTTTTTAAAGTGGGCGTCCTTATTTACAATGCGCATTTCAGCTTTCATTTATTTATATTTACGGAGACCATATTTTTTCAAAAAACCTCTATTTTCGTCCCATTCTCTCCGCGCGTGTCTTGCGAAATTTCCGCTTTTAATCTCTCTTCTCCCGCGTTACGCGTATTTATTTATCCCCGAGACGTTTGTTTATAATTTATCCTAGATCTTTCCCTATTTTGAAGGCCATATTTTTCCTCGCCCTCTTCTTTCCCCATCTTCGCATCCTCGATCGTCATTTATTTTCCTTTTTTCCTCTCCGTCCATCCTCCCCCACATCCCTCCTCGTTCCGTTCCCTTCCACTTCCAGAAGTCCTTATAGTCCGAGGATTTTTTGGCGTGGGTGGAAGGAGAATGGACTCGGTGGAGAAGGGAGTGGATGGTAAAAGCCCTTTGGCCAATGGGGTTCCCCTCCTTCCGAGTCTGGGGCGGCGATATATGATGAATTTATGGATCTAATATAGGACCGCGTTCCCATTGGCGGAGAGGTACCAGGGAGAAGATGCAGGAGGGTGGCAGAGGGGAGAGGAGTGGAAGAGTAAGGTGTTTTGCGAGAGGAGGAAACTTTGCAGGGAGAAGGGTGGGGTGGAGGGGGCGGGGTGAGA
Organism: Tanypteryx hageni; assembly: GCA_028673005.1. Classification (NCBI taxonomy): domain Eukaryota; kingdom Metazoa; phylum Arthropoda; class Insecta; order Odonata; family Petaluridae; genus Tanypteryx; species Tanypteryx hageni. Next base: position 39,727,260 of record CM054117.1, read on the forward strand.
GATATGGGATGGGTGAGCGAAGAGGCAGGGAAAATAGGGGAGGGAGGGGGAGGAGAGGCGTATGCGATGTCGGGGAGAGAGAAACCCTCCTTATTTTTTTGGGAGGGAGAGAGAGAGAGAGATGGGGTTATGGGAGATTGCATCGCACGAAAAAATGTAATGCCTGTCTGCGAAAGAATCTTGCGCTCTCCCATTTTTTTAATGCCTGCAATTTTACTCCGACAGCCGTGAGGGAAGCGGAGAATAACAGGAAAAAATGCAACTGGAATTGTTTCCGTGGTTAACTGTTCCAGACGATTTTTTATGGGAATCCTTGTCCATTCCTCATCGGTATTTATGTATCCTTTTGATGGAAATAAATTGTAAATTTTTATTGGAAGTTTAAATTTGAAAGTTGTGATTTTCAATGGGTTTCATGTAAGTTTTAGTTACTTTCAAAGATAACGAAAACTTCTTTTGGCATGGAACAATAGCGTATAAAAGTAACCATATTTTGCTGAAGAGTAGAAGCATATTACTTTTAAGAAAGATAAGCAAATATTGATTTGTGTGATATTTAATCCATTTAGTAGTTAATAAAAATCATTCCTTTAAGGACTGAGTTGTTTGTGGATTTTGAACGGTCCTAAATAGCTAAAATGATTCAGTATTGCTTTATCAGTTGGTAAGCCTGAAGTTGGTTAGTTAACATTTTAATTTTGTAGAATAAAAAGTGAACTTCTCTCTGTCAGCCTTTATTTTTCCTTTTACTGCAAAACTTATTTTCCATGCGTTGCGAAATGTAAATAAAAATGTGCGACAGTTTAAAATTAAAGGGCGAATGGCGTAACGTTTTTGATGATGATTATATTGCGTTATATATGGCGCTAATTCAATATTGTTAATAAATAAAATAATAAAAATCACAATTTTTTCGGTAATAATTATAAATCACTTGCGATAACGTTCAATTAGGGCTGTACAATCAAAGCTGTTATGGACTATTTTTTATTAAAGATTTTAATTGTATACTGTCGATATTATGGTTAATGTTTATTGCGACATACACTAATATATGGGAAACAATAGCCCCATTCTAGGATAATCATCATAAAAGAATTAAATTTATGAATGAGAAATAAAATATGCCAAATCACGTGGTCATAATTGTTTAATAAAAATTAAGTTAGCGGTGACTTCGTAAGGAGTTTGATGGCGGGGAAGTGATTTTTTTATATTCAACGAGGAAGAAGCCTCAAAATATCAGAATCTTAACATTTAAAATTTTAAAAAATATTTGGACGTTTTCTATGCGATTCGAATCTGAGAATGGTTTTTGTCTGTTCGACTAACGGTCCTCTTTCAAGCGCAGATAAGTACATATTGCATATTTTAATTTTATTTAACACTATTGACGTACGAAAAGTTTAAAAAGGTGCATTATGTAGAAAAAACACAAACGGTGAAAATGATCCAACATAACAAATCAATTGACGGCAATGTTGCACAACATAAATAACAGGATTTTCTATTGCGCAAACTGCCGCACTGCAACAAAAAGATCGACTGAACTCAACGAATGAGGTAATGAGACAAAGTTTTGATAATCAACATTTATAAAACTATTTTGGGGAGGTAACAACAGGATGAATAAATCCTTAGAAAAAGACAGCAATGAAGAAAACCTATTTAGTGTGTAAATAAATCTCATTCCTCCATGAGAAAATGGTGCTATGTAAATATCCCTATGGTATTACCAATCTTCATCTACTTCTTTGTACTCCAATCCTACACAACTGTTAAATGAAAACATTTTACTCTAGTGCATACAACATCTGCTTAAAGTAAGAACTACGTTATAAAAACATGCCAATTTCAAACAATCGGCTATGAAAAAATTGACAACTGAAATTAAATATAAATCTCGAACAGAATATTATGAATTTTTTAAAAATATAGTAAATGTTGCGCCAGGATATGATTGTATCCTATCATGTGCAATGTTTTGTACACGCATAAACATATTATTATTTTTTCGAACTGAGATCCAGAGACCCAAAGAACGCGATTTATAATATATTAGACAGTAATAAGACTCAAAATAGCATAAATTCCTTAATTTTAAAATATCTAGGTTAAATTTTGGAATCGTTCCTATTCGCTCGTTTCAAAATAACGCGGGCCTCAACTGGACGCAGTTCATCAATTCACCGTTGACGGCGGTAGTAGCCGAAACTGCCCTAGACCATCAACGCGAGGCCGTGTTCGTCAGCGACAAGCAACAGTTTTAGAAACTTCTTACTCTTTACCTTATTCCTCGATTATAGTCATTCAGAAAACGCGGGCAACTTTGAACACGTTTTAAATTTGTCCTCCATAAAAAGTGCAACATGTAACGATCATTGATAGAATTATATTTTGTTTACATGAGAAACTAAATACGTTTTAGGAAATTTTCTTCCAAAAGAAAAAATCTGAAGAATTCAGCTGTGATTAGAGCAACAATTAAACTATAATATATTTATAACTCATACAAATTCATAAAATTGTAACTTGTTTTGAAGTTTGAAGTTTTGTAATAACATTGTACAACTTTAAATTAAATTTTCATTATAATTGGTTAGTGTGGCGTTTTTGAATCTGAATTAATATGGGCGATTTAATAATATATTTTACGTGAAATACTGGAGATTTGATTTTGGATGAAGTTTGAAATTTAGACTCGTATTTTATAGTTGTATCGTTTCTATGAGGATGCAATCAAAGATACTTTACATTCGAATCAAAATTATTCCTTGGAAATTTTTTAAGTTGCTTTCTTGAAACACTATTGAGATTTTCTAAGTTCCGTACGTTGTGCATTGTATTTGGCAACAAGATTTATAGATTTAAAAATTCTCAAATATCTCGTTCATTATACTAAGGAGACTGCAATTCAATTGCTCACATAATTTCACTAAACGATACATCGACGGATTTTTAGGTTAAGAAATAATCACATTTTTTAATCCCTCAAATTACATTTCTTCGAATTAGTCGAGACGCAACGCATATATATACCCCCCGCCATCAACTTCGTACACGCAGTAATAAGTTTTTCGAGTCCTCGATTTGGCCATGATATCATCTCTCTCCTTGGAATCGTGCCCATATGAAATGCATGTCATCGCTGTGTGTTTCTGAATCGCCACATGGCTACAGGAGTAAAGCTTCGAAGCATCACTTTCTTCGGCATGGTGGTCATCCGCTCAATGATATGAATTTCCCTGCTAAAAATTCCTTTGGATTTCGCATTTTTGAGCACTCCCGTGCAGATATTTTAAAACTCCTCTCATCGTTGCTGCTCGCCTCCCCCGAAAATCCCGTTCCTTTCTACCGGTGAAAAAACTTGAGATTTTAAGCAGCGAGAGTGAGGCTTGAGGGGAAAAAGTATAAAAACACCACACAGCGCAGCTTACAGATGAAAGTCGTGAAGAAATAAAGGAGATATAGAAACGACGACGAGATGCAAGAAGGGGAATAGTCTTCCTCTCAGGACAGGAGGCAAATAAATAAAGCAAAAACGGAGAAAGGAGGAGCATCGGCAGAGGGAGACGGGAGACAAAACAACAAGAGACGGGCGCAGTCACAAAAGACGCTCGTACGTAAAAAGAAGCGGATAACCCCAAGATGGGGAGAAAGAGAGGAAGATGTCTCGTGGACTCTCCGAAGAGAGGAGGAGGGAGAGAGATAGTACCATACAGAAGGAGATGGAGAGGAATAGGGAGAGGAGATTAAGGAACAGAACAAAGCAGTTCATTTTCCAGTCCGCTACGCTGAGTTGGTCGCCCTGGAGGGGTGTTGGAGAGAGAGAGAGAGGGAGAGAAAGGAAGAAGGAATCTCCACGACTCCTTTTCGCGGGGTAGCAAAGGAATGGGGATGGTGAGGGAGTGGGGGAAAAAAGGTAGGCTTCCGAAGGAGGGGAGGAGGAAGGTGGAGGTGGGTGCAAGGGTGGCCGGAGGTTAGGCAGATTTCTCTCCACCGTGAAAACTCACCCCTATCCTCCTCCTCCTCCCGTTCCATGCCTGCTCCACCTCCCCAACCCCCTCCCCGTCTTATCCTTTTTGAGTTCCCCAACATCTCTTCCCCCTCCTTCCCTCTCGTCCTCCCCCGACCCACCTCCTCCTGATGGCTCCAATCGATCAGAAAGGGAAAGAGGAGGGCAATCAAGCGTGGGAGGACAGATTCCGACCCCCCTGCGTCCTCGTCGCCGCCGCCACACCTCTCTTCTTCTCTCCTTTTGTCTCATTTCTTTTTTCCTTCTCCGCCGACTTACTTTCCGAGTTCCGTGCCACCCCACGGTGGTTGTTCCTCGGCGGTCGATTGAGAATTATTCTGCCCCGACGTTCTTTTTTTGTACTCGGCGACGATTGGCAGGTGATCAGGAACGACGAGGTACAGCGCGCTTGACCTTACATACCCTCTTCGGTACTCGATTGGTCGTTGTCAATGCGTTGGAGGAAAGGCGCTCTCGATGAGATAGTGGTAAGGGACGACCGCGAAAGGAACGCGCTTTATCTACGGAAAAGGTAAAACACCCATAGATTTTTTCGCCCTCTGAAATAAGTCGAACCGAATATTTCTGTGTTGACGGGCCGGACGATTGGTGTACAGTGGCGCGGTTAGGTTTATAGCAATGGTATTTTTTCTGGGAGGCTAGTTGTGTATTTAGTGTTCATTCTGGGGACGCAAACATTTTTAACCGGAGTTGAGGCGGAAAAATCTGTGGAAAATCGTTCAAGGAAGAAATAACAAAGTCAGATAAGCTTGCGCCATAATAAAGCGGCGAAAAAGAATATTAAAAGTTAACGTTCATGAAGAACATCATCGGTGAGAGCACGAAATATGATAAAGTGCTTAATTGTATAATTTCTTGAATGGAATTCATCTCATTATGTCACATTATCTCGCCGAATCTCATAGATAAAAACCTGGCACATTATCTCTTTTTCTTGAAAGAAATGCGCGAAAAATGAAATACATCCTAATGTAATATGATGTATCTATATCGTCAAAGTTTTCCCGCGAAGAATTCGCTCGATATTTCGCAAATGAAACATGTAACGAGAACTTTTATGCGTTCATGTTCGAAAATCCAATCGCAGAAAAATGAACGAGAGCAATAAGGCAAATCATTGCGCCATTACTTCGTGGCGGAACGAGCCTAATTGATATTCTTCTCGCGCAAGCGAAGAGGAAATAACAGTTTCATGCACGACGCTCTCAAATTCCCTGCCGGGTGAAATACTAAGTGTGCAAGAATGCGTGGCACTGTGGCTCTTAGCGGAACTGCGATCAGATTCTGGATGTCATCCAATAGAAATGGACCGCTTCTCTTCTCCTTGGTTTATTACTTGTAGCTTTTTTTATTTAAGAGGATAATGCGAGTTTATTTCTGTGAGCGATTACATAACTAACCCTCAACTCGGGCTTTCCTTTTCGAACAGCGGAAGAACATAAACTTTTTTCATTTAGATTAGTTATTATTCTAAAATTACTCTCATTTATATGGTTAAATAAATTAAGCATTAACATACGGCATTTGATTTGAATCGCTTTTTGAAACGACCAGAATATGATTTTTAGTTATTTGTAGCGGTTGAGGCTATTAGTGAAACAGTTTTTATTTAGAGAAATTTTTATCGTATACCTTCTGATCTTATTTTCCTATAAAAGTAGGACAATGAGGAATTCTGTCTTTTCAAAATTTTAGCGTTAAATGACGAAGTATATAATTGAAAACCAAGACAAAGAACGCCGCGAGACAACAAAGACAGTACCACCTCACGTAAAAGGGCTAATTATAAATTAACTAATTTTTCTCGCATTTAACGTAAAAATGAGGAAAACAGATTTTTTGAACAGCCTATACTACACATCGCTTTACAGCGACCCATTTGTACGCTTAAAAGTTATTTAAGAAACAATTCAAAACGTTTCCGTCGCGAGTAGAAGAAAAAAACAAAAAGACCGCTGTATCTCGACGGGAACAATGCAAGATGGACACTGCCCGCTCCGCTTCCCATCGCGTCCCTTTTTGGCGAGAATCTCTTGGCCACAGGTGCGAGCGACCTCTTGGGGAATCTGCGCCGACCATCGGAGTGGAGACTTCTGGGTGTCTTTCAATCCCATTTGAGGATTCCTTTTTTCTTCCCGCCGCCGTTCTCCCTCTCCTTGCATACTGTCCATGCGTGTATCCCTTCGTGTATGTATATCCGCGTGTCCCTCGTCTTCCCCCCTGCGCTATTATTCCCATCTCGACGTGTACATGCAGGGCGTGGCATCGGGAAGGAAAGATGGAGAGGAAAGGAAGACGCCGACATTATCCCCATTGGTTCTGTTAGAAAGGGAGAGAGAGAGAGACTTGCTACGCTCTTGCCCGGCCGAGGAGCGAGAGATAGAGAGAGGACTCGCTTTATATCGATCTGCTCCTGGCATCGGTCATCTCTCGACGGAGCTGACCGCTGCTCAAGATCGGACTTCCTACGGCGCCCCCTGCCAGCTATGCGGGGTAAGAGGGACGTAAGGTGAGGGGGAGAGGGGGGGGGGGCGAAAGCGACTGGCTTCGCATGGGAGCCATTTCGTGGAGTGTACGAGAGATGAAATAGTCTTTGGTTGTTCGGGTATCGGTGGACGTCGCGCGTTGAGTTATTTTGGGTCGTTATAATAAAATATGTTTGTGGCCTGAAGAAAGGAAAGACGACGATGCTGGCGTAGAAACTCGGTTGAGGTTAAATTTACAAACTGTCTTCCCAGTAGCTATGAAAAAGTTGGGAAAACCAGATGTGCATTTAGGCTAAATAACAGCCGTCATCAGCGGTGATTAATCGATAGCTGAGTCTAAAAAAAGAGAAGAAAAGAAGAAATACTTCTCAGAAGGTATGCAAATAATATAATGTCCGTGTGTTATGTATACGAGCTGCAATCTGTATGGACAGCATAGAAACTCATTTTTCAAAATGAATCATAAAGAGGTTAAGCAATTTCAAGCTCCATTGTAGATATCTTTTTAGAATTCTGTCGATTTTTAAAACCACTAGCTTGCACACGCTCAATAATTTCTGCGGTTTCCAGACCTGACAATGGGTTATTACTTTCTTTACCAACCTAACCTAAACCATAGGATATCTTTATATAGAGCAATATTAACTCCAAGCTCTTGATGGTATGCTCTTTGAGCTGAAAACCACTAGCTTGCACACGCTCAATAATTTCTGCGGTTTCCAGACCTGACAATGGATTATTACTTTATTTACCAACCTAACCTAAACCATAGGATATCTTTATATAGAGCAATATTAACTCCAAGCTCTTGATGGTATGCTCTTTGAGCTGAAATCGAGTCTTTGTTTGTTTTAAGTAACATGATAAAAACGTAAGCACATGCAGCTGCCTATTTTACTTGATATGTAATTTTTCGCAGTGCCTTGGTTTTTTCACTGATAGAATTATGAAAAGTTAAAATACCTGTCTATTAAATATGGCACGCTTGAATCAAATACCATTCCGTGCTTTATTTCTAACAAAGCAAAGATTTTTTTCTAATGACATAAAATATTATAAAATTATTTACCCGTCACGTTAATTCAGAGGGTGGTTGCTATTAGTTAACAGGCGTCTTCTTTTCGGCTAAATACATGTATTACGATTTCACGTAATCTGTTACGCTTCCATCCTGAAGCTCTTATTCTGCCATTAATTATTCATCCACTTGATAAAAATAAGTCAATACGTTTTTATTTGCTCGCATCAAAGAGCCAACTGTCCTTTCGGCTGACTTTTTTTATAGGCTGCGTTCTTCTACGCGTCACATATTGTTCTCCCATCTGGCCTCCGTCTGTTTCTCTAACCTCCGTCTTCTCGACCTTTTCTTAAAAAAATTTAGACGTCGAGGGGATCTCCTTGCCGAAAAAAGAGCGGCACGGGATATCTTTGGTGATTAGTACTTGAAAGCAATCTTCATACAGCATAATTTCACGTCGACCTTATATGACAATATCAATTCGGAAATGGTTTGTCTAGGGTACTTGGCTGAATCTATCCGTTCTTGTCAAAAATATTCCTTCCACCCTGTTTTTCTCTTACTCTATCCATACTTAACATGACTATTCCTCTACTGAAATTCTACAAATTTCAGATCTTTCTCTCTAGCAACTTTGCAATTTCTCTCTCGGTAAATTTCCAAGTCATTTCTCACAATTATTTTTTCCCCGTAAAATCCTTTGCTGTTTTATTCTATTTGCTGCACGTCTTTCCAGGAAATAAACCAAAAGGATTATAATAATGCTTTATAAATTACTGAAACTTAAATCTCGGCTAATTTTGGGTTTCGTTTATGCTACTCCATTAAAAAATCCGTCAGCGAAAGGTTTCAAATTATAATACCGTTATTCCATTATTTACTGCTAAAATGTCATAGATTTTTTCAGTGTCCAAGGCAATTATTCAGTCGACTTCAAATATGCACAATAGGAAAAATCAAGGATCTTATCTTCATACGTACATTTCAAAGAAATGTGACACTTCAAACTTTTTGAGGATGTGCGAGATTCACACATATTATTGATCAAAATTCTTTTATCATAATTACAATTATAAGCGACCTTAATTCAGGAGGATGACGAAGCTTCATAAGGAGAAATTCTCGATTAGCGTAACTATAATATCTATTATAATTATTCTGATTATGAAAGCTTGAGTTTGAACCAATAATATGTTATTCATAAGGGAGGAATTCTATAATTTGTCCGAAATAAGATAAATGCACATACACGTATTTGTCAATTGTTAGAACACGGACACAAGCATGATGCATTGAAGTATGATAAATAAATTAACTAAATAAACGATTTTATCATTGATAGCACGTGGAATCAAGTCTTCTTTGAAATTGACCAAATAATTAGATATTTTTCATAACAAGGACAATTTTACCGCCAAATTTCTCATTTAAATCTAGATCGACCTTGGTGAGTCCTATCTGAAATAATTTTTGAGACATTATGGAAGGTAACAATTTTTTGCAGTTTAAAAATCCCTTATTAAGAATTTACATTGTAACATAAATTTCATATAATATTCTACTTTCATCCAATAATAAAAGAAAATTTTCGAAAAGACATCTGAAATATACTTTGTGATCTTAATTAATCTCGAGAATCTTTCGAGTACCAATAAGCATCTAATAATATAACTTATACGGTCATGTATGACTCGTACGGAGAAATTATGAATCCACATGATTCATACAATTCGAGACCATTGAAGTCTTATTCGGTTTGCCCCAAAATAATAAATATCTAATCATAGATTAACCAATAATATAATTAATCAACAAAACTTAATTTTATGTCTCCTAAAGTTTTGTGAATACTATCAAGCTCGGAACGAAACATACAGTCTAAGTAAAATTCAAAGCACGGCAATGAACAAATCGGGATAAGGATGTGCCACTACTGTTCTGTATTTTCATAACGGATCGAATGGACGACAATATAACTTTCTCATTCAGTCATCTTCCAACTCTCCTCTCGAACGATCAAAGTATCATTAGTTAGTCTCGAGATCATTATATGCATATATATATATATATACACGTTTATATACGTGTAGCGTTAACGTTTTCATCCCACCCACGAAATTCGTATGTTTGAAAAGGGATGACGTGCGTACAAACACGATCCCTAGGACGAACCAAAACTTTGAGAATACATCAGTTGTGTACATAGCTCACGCATGTCTCTCATCCCAAAATCTGGTTTTCCCCTTGCTCCCCCTCCTTCTAAACCCTCTTCTCCTTCCTCTCTTTCCGCCACCACCCGCTACCACTTCCCCTATTATAAGAACACGGAGATAGAGAAGGACTTGGAATTTCAGATTCTGTTAATCCAATCCTCTCTTCTACTCGGCAAACATTAAACCTTCTCTGCCTCTCCCACCGCTCCCAAATCCTCAACACGCACTGCGCATGCGCAGAATTTTTAAAATAATGACGGGATGCGAGATCGAGAACCTCGTCGTCTCTTTCTCTTAACCTTATCTATCTTTTCAGGCGAAAGGAACTCATCTTTACTTTCCATTCCCTTTTCTACGAGAGGGATGAAACATTAATTGATGTACTGTACCTCGTTTACTAAAATAAATTGAGCTTACATTGGTGTTAAATTCATTAGAAACGTAAAAAAGACGTGTCGATACATCGAATCATTTTTTCGTGTGTGGGTTATTTGTCAGTATTTTTATGGAAGTCGTGGACTGCAGAGTAGATTCAAAGAAAGTTCAGGATGTAACTTAAAGCAAAATACAGAAATTATTTTGGACCTGCGTGTCCCTATGAAAAGGGAAAGAAGTACTAATTCAAAAATTATAATTGATTATGCATAATATGCATGAAGATATTATTGAAATATATGTCTCCACACTCGACAGGAATATTCTGAAGGATGAAGATTAAGTGTAGGAAGACGATGTAGGCCTTGTCGAAAGTCTATCTGGCCGCCAACTGGAAGCCCTTGCAGAAGTACTCCTCGCCAATGGGGGTTCGTCTCGTCAACAACTCCGAGGGACAAAACAACTCAAACGAAGAAGAATCAAGCAGTACAATAGATGATAGTTACGTATTTCCTACGAAATGAAGCGGGGTGAGTACGCGTTGGGGAGAACGTTGTTGAGTTCAGGGCGTGGATGAGGGCGCGGAAGGAGCATGGCGGCAGTAACTTCAGTGATAATTTTTCGTGGGTCAACCAAGATTTTATTCTCAGCATTGCCTTTTCCTGAATTAGATATATAAATGTACCGAGATTTGAATACTGTTGAACTACTTGAATTTTTTATAGACGAGGAAAAGATTTAATGAATGAAACTCAGCGTTATACTCAACAATATTGCTCTGATCCAGACATAACTTCGGCTGACACGAAAACATTAACTAGCCGAATGCTGAAAACAAAATATGTAAGACACATGGATTTTTTTAAAGGAAATTTTCTCCAACATGTCAGCCCGTCACCATCAATCATGCGATTAGGCTATGATTGTTTATTATGACAGAAATGGATGTATGCAATTTCTTCGAGGGAAGTCCGTTAATGTGGTGCTATTCCAGATAATTATTTGATAAATGTTGAAATGTATCAAAGCAAAATTCTCTCAAGCTTGAAAACAAATGAAGACCGTTTTTGCTTTTTCTTCGCTACCACTATAGTTGAAGCTAGCACGCCAATATTTTATTTGCGTGATTTTTCTCAATTATTTCAAACAAAAAAATACAATATAACCTATAAAACCGAAAAATGAAGTTTTATAACTTTCGATCTCACAAATTCCCAGCGTTTTCATGTGAACATGCACTTGCTTTTGTAAATATCTTTGCTTTAAATGTAAAAATATAATTCTCATTAAAAGTCATCATATAATAAGCCAATGAACACGTTTTACGCCTAAAATAATTTGTTGTAAATGGTGATTACTTCCAAAAATGCTTAATGGTTGGTAATTTTATGTTAACGTATCGGAAATTTCAGGAACAAGCAATACATAATAAGCCTCATATTTAAATAGAAAAATTAAATTAAAACGTAATTTTTATTAGGATTCCGTGTTTATTTGTTCGATTTGATATCGGATCATTTAATCTGAATTGTCTCCTCAAAAATTAATTATGTATGTATGTATAAAAATACTGTTAAAATTACGGAAGCACTAGTATCTTGGATCCGTAACAGAAGCAACATATTGGACTAGAATTTAATTTTATGATTTTCGGCGAGTCGCAGAGTAGATGGAGATATAAATAGAATAAAGGACGAGAGGTAACAAATTGTTTGTTTTCCTTAAATTAATGTATTTGGGAAATACACTTTTCTATACAGAAAAAAATTATCTTCGCTATTGGACACGTTGCATAGGATTTACTAAGAAACTATCCCACTTGCTCTAGCAGATCAAAATGTTAGTATTTTTTCTACACCTTTCTTATCCTCTTAATACTTGTACATAGTTTTCCACCATTTTCCATTACATATTGGTACCTCCACCTCCTTTACTGTCTCATTTCCTCCTTAGATCATGCCTTCCAACATTTTTACTTTCTCCATATATAGAGTATTGTTTTAATGAAAAAAACGAATTAAAGATTTAAACGGAAATACATGTTTTATGGTCCCCTGAACACGTTTTGATTATTTCCTTGATGATGTCCGTGGGTGTGTCTGCGACCGGAATTTTGTGGGTGTTCTAATTCAAAATCTATTAATCAGGTTGATGAGAAATTTTATAGTTTACATTTTTGTTAAAGGGAAAAAAACTGATTAGTTTTTGGTAAAAATTGATAAATCGGAAGTGGGTGTTAACTCTTGTCACTTATCCGTTTTTTGGAATATATCCTTTAATATTTGATAAATGTAAAACAGCATAAGAATAAAAGTTGTAGAAAATTTAATGTTTTACAAAGTTTGTTTGAAACATTTTCCTGTATAATGTATTGTTTAAGAAATATTTTTAAAACTAATATTTTAGCTGCCACCATTACACTACCTACCGGCGACTATTGCAAACACTGTACCCTTACGTCTTACGTCTTGTTAGAAACGTTCCTTTTATTTTCTTAATTGTTGAGCTTCGTGGCTATATCCAATACCAGAAGGCTACGGTTTGTTTATTTCTGTTCTTAGTCAAGTCTAAATTTTTCCGCAGTTCCTTAAAATATTTATTATCATTTTACCTACTTGGAATTTTTAGAAATGTTACAGATATGGAGAAAGTCATGTGGTGGCCACATCAGATTTTTTACTTTCATATTTTTAAACGTCTTCAAACCACATTTTCAGGGATTTAGAGTTTTTAAGATCAATATAAATATGTTAACCGCTATAATTCAAAATAACTTCAGTCAAAAAGAAAAAAAATATTGCTCAATTTGAAAAAAAATGGAGGAAGATAAAACGAATCTTCAGGTACTCGGTGAAAAACTGAGGAGTTGCACGGCTATTCATATTTATGATAAGAATAACAGCAATGGAACAATTTTTCTCGCGTTTAGTTGGCTTGGACTCCCTATGCAATCGAGTAAATGAACTTTTACCGATAAGAATAAATAACCACTTCAATGTTATCTTAATGAGACATTTAGTTACCTGAAAATAAGTTAGGCTGTGCGTATGATATAATGAATTACGAAGATATTCTGTTACCAAGTTTATTTGCAGCATATTCAACTAAGATAAAAGTTATCGCTAGTGCCTAACAACACCGTTAACGAGAGAAAGCCTTCATCTCATCAACAACGTTGAATTTCTTGACGGAAAACCAAGAAGGCACGACGATAATTTCCGTGAAACAGATTACACCCTAAACAATGGAACCGTTCCTTTTATCCATAAAGCACTTTTCCCATCGGCTCGGATTTTCATCGATAAGAGCAGCAACAACAACGTTTCATCTTCATGGAATCGAAAAACAGACAAGAAAAACGCGACGTGGAACTCAACAAGTAAGTACGGGACCGTCCTCTACAGTTTAAGAGAGATAGAGAAATGGAGCCTCCAACGTCTCCCGGTTTCCCGTGGATGAACGTATAGAAAGAGTGGAGGAGAAGGAAGAGGAAAAAACCGAGAGGGGGTAAAAAAAGCAGGAAAAACAAAAGAGAAGAAGAAGGAGAAATCGTTCTCCGGGTCGCCAACATCCTTTTCCCACTTCCACTGAAAATACTCGACGTTATTTCTTTTTCTTCTCCTGCGAATCGAGCGCCGTTGCGGCGTCTGGTACAATGCTACCCTCCCTCGCTACCTCCCTTACCCATCCAATCCATCCATCCCACCTCACTCTTCGCTCCCCTCCTCTCCCCCCTCTCTCTCTCGAAAAAATAATACTCCCTCAACATCCCTCCCTCCCTCAAAACCTCTCTTCCTCTCTCGCTCTCTCGGAGAAAATCGGAAATGAATTTCCTCCGGAGCGGAGCAGGGCGGTAAGGTGGGCAAGGACTGAGAGCTTGGGAGAAGAGGTAGGGGGTGGACGGAGAGAGAGAGAGAGGAGGGGGGGAGAAGATATTCCCCTTCTCTCTCTCTTTTTTCCTCGGAGAGAAGTACCAGAGTCCGCCGATGCCGATTCCAGCGCCAACAGTTTCCCCTCCCGCGTTAGAACGGAGTGGTCAGCTGCCCTCCCCTCCGTCTCCCACCTCTATCTCCTACCTTCTCCTCTGCATCACTCTCCTACGCTTCCATCTCCCTACCCCTCCCTCCCCTCTCTCCACCTTTCCATACCGTACCCCTTCACTCCTTTTCCAACTTCCATCTCTCACTATGAGAGACCCAAGCAGCTCTCTTCCTTCCCTTTAGGTCACTCACTCTCTCTTCTTCCTTACCTCTCTCTAACTCCCTCACTCCATTTCTACTCCCCTCCCCTCTCTCTCTCTCTCCCTCCCTCCTTCTTCTAAACCCACACCCTTCACTACCTCCTTCCTCCTCTCCCCTCCAGACTTGACCATCACGTCGATAACAGGCTTCCCTCTTCCATTTGTGTTCTATCCCCAGGCAGGATTGTGGAGGGGAGGTGCGGTGAGGGAGGGAGGGAGGAGGAGGATCAGCGAATGTGGAGGGAGTGTATTTCGCATCTTCGGAGGAGGAGGGAGTGGGAGTTAGAGACGCGCTTGTTTGATGTAAAGGGTGGATAAAAAAGGAAGACGGAAGTCGGGAAATAACAAGTGAGCTAGGACGGAAGGATTTTTTCTCGTGAATTTGCTAACGATTGGCGAATCTTACGATTATGATTTTTGTTAATTCGATTTTCATAAGCTGTATGTATACACTGAGCATTTCGTTTTATAGATAGGAAATCGTTTGTTTCTGGACCGTAAAGGAAACTTCCGAATAGAGAATTTCGCGGAAGAAACTATAAAGGTGTTACTCGTCTGAGATAGTTCGGGGTTATATCAGATCAATTATATTGTAAAACTTTCGAACTGTATTGAATATGGGTGAGAAAAATATGAGAACGATTCGAATATAATCATTTTGTGTTTAAAGACGTATTTTTTTTTAAATATTGGGCGCGCACGAAACAACATGAGCAATGCAACAGGGAACAATCGAGCTCGTCTTATGGCTGAAAAAATTCAAGAACAAGGAATTTAAAAATGCAGGTACTTGCCTTACATATCTCCAATGGCCTTGTTGTGGCTATTGGAGATACCTAAGGCAAGTACATTTTAAAATTCCTTGTTCTTGAACATGAGCAATGTTAAACAAGCGCTAAACAGCCGATGTTTTTTCTTCGACTGTCGGGTATTTTCGCAATAAAAGTATAGGACCTTATTCGAATAAAGAAATGCACGGCCTGCTAGTATCCGTGCTGTTTTTCGCAAGGGATGCGTTCATAAATATGCAAATAGATACATAAACACAAGCTTCGACACATCGTGCGGATAAAATGGCGCCCGGTGCGATGGAACGGGAAAGCCGTAAAATTATACGCGTTCGATTCCCATTGGAAAATACGCGTTTAAGTATACTGATCTATACTTCGCCATTTTTATTGCCCCACCATGTTAAAAAAATAATTTGTTTCCTTTATGCTAAAAAGGTTGCCCTACCACTCTGGTACGTCGATCAAAGGATGTTTTCGACCGGATAGGAAATTTTCAAGAGAGACCGATGAAAAAATGTTTGCTTATGCCTCCTATATACTCAAATTGAGTTCCTTATTAAAGATATAAAACCATTAAAGTAACCTCAAATCCTTTGACTTTTAAGTTTGGGTAACCAGTGGCCTTACGTGGAAGATTACGACCATTTCGCGCGGAAAAACACGAATTCAAACAACATAAAAAGGATTCCCTCCCCTCCAGGACCCTCTTCTATTTGCTTTTGCACGTTAGAAAATAGTTTTTCGGCGTCTTCGTAAAATTTATGACTCGCCCTACAACTTGTACGGGAATGAGAAAGAAACACTTCACACTTTTTTCGAGAAGAATCCTTTTGCGTAGGCCGTCGATGACCGCTCTTCCTTCCCGACCCTCCTCCTCATACCTCCTCCCCCTCCCTCTATCCCCCTCCCTCTATCCCCCTCCCTCTACCCCCTCCCTCTATCCCCCTCCCTCTATCCCCCTCCCTCTATCCCCCTCCCTCTATCCCCCTCCCTCTATCCCCCTCACTCTATCCCCCTCCCTCTATCCCCCTCCCTCTATCCCCCTCCCTCTATCCCCTTCCCTCTATCCCCCTCCCTCTATTCCCCTCCCTCTATCCCCCTCCCTCTATCCCCTCCCTCTATCCCCCTCCCTCTATCCTCCTCCCTCTATCCCCCTCCCTCTATCCCCCTCCTCCTATCCTCCACCTCTCCATCCCTCCGGATAACACCCTTCCTCTTTGGCCCCTCCGATCTCCTTCCTCTCTCCCCTCATCTCTCCACCTTTTTCGAGCACGAGGGAGGATGTGTCGGGAGGAGGGACAGGAGGAAGGAAGTTGATGAGGTGGGGCGGTGTATTTGGGGTTCGGAGAAGGGAGGAAAAAGGGTTGAGAGGGAGGAGGAGGGGAGGGCGGTATGAACGAGGAGAAGAAACAGTAGAAGGGCGGCTGATGAGTGGTAAATCAATAGGCGTAACGATCTAGAAGCCTCTGCAAGGCGGCAAAACGCAACCCGGTGATGATTCACTGCAAAGGCATTTCGACCAATCGGAAAGACGGAAAAAAAGATTGCTCTTTTATGGTGCCAGTGAGCGAGGTTTTTATTTTTTTATTCCATTTTCGATTTATGCTATCGGCATTCTCCATCGAAAGGAACGGCTCCAAAGAGATGGCCATTAATTGGTCATTCGGTTTCACGTATTTGGCCGGCATTGTTTATCTCAGTGGAGGTTTTTTATTCGCTCATAACTTTGTTTGCCTATTTTGTAACTTTTCCAATTTCATCCATATACAAAATTTATAGAAACGCTTCATGTGGTGATATTTAATTCAAGTGCCGAAGAAAATTAACGCGTTACGGATAATCTGTAAAGCTTCAGCGGATACTGATTGGCAACGTATCAATACACGAAATGACAAAAACTACAAAGAGTAGACGAAGTTTTATTCAATAAATTAATCGGCTAGAATCATTCTGATGTGGATCTGCGTTACATAGCAAAAACCATAGCATAGAATTAATAGCTAAGTAAGCGTCATTGAATTTAATTTCATTAAAGATCTATATATAGTGCGTGCACGTTTTGTTGATGATAAACGCGGATACCTTATAATTTAATTTTTATGAATGCCTATCTTTTCGTGTTAAATAAAATTTTTGTTTAAAAAAATTTGCAATAGCTCTTTTCTCAATGGACAAGCCTAAAAAATATGATCTTCCATATATTAGCATGCTGTAGAAAAGTAAACGAATGCTGGAGAATTCAAGATGACGAAATATTATTATATTATAGTTCCAGAGAATTCAATTATATTGGAGTCCTTCGCAATGTAACAGTAAACATGATCATTCTTTTCCAAGAAATAAAATGATAGTACTATTTTTTCCTTTCTAGACATCCTTTTAGAATTTTATGCTCAGCTTGAAAACAAAAACTAGCAGAATTGAGGTAAATGTTTATTATTTGTAATGAATAAAACCTTGATGATGACTATCCTTTGTTCGGTCGTGTAACTTACATTCGTGGGAATAGTACAACATTTATAAAATCGTATGCAATTTATTTTATTTCAAATTACACCTATTCCTCTATTATGGAGTGCCACCAGATTCGCAATTGATTAAAAATTCAACAAATAAACCTTCCTTTACTTCATAGGATTATGTTGTAAGAAAATAAATAGAATTCCATTCAAAAGGTCTAATCCAGTTTTATAAAACATCCTGTATGTGTTATAATGAATTGGGATACTTCGAATAATGCACAAAAACAAACAGTTCGGAGACTTTTTTTACTAAAAAGTTATTTAATCATGAATGAATAGTTATAGCTATTCTAGTTATTCATTCATGTGTGTGTTCGCCATTCAACACACACACACATGAATGAATAGTTATTCTCAAAGTATGATACACATAAATTGAACGATTCAGTGATGCATTCATTATTTTTTAAGTGAGCAGCCCCGGGATTTGTTCAGAAACGAACATCAAAATGTGAAATAGATTCACATGCATAAAAAGTGAAGAGTATTCATTAGCAAATAGTACATTTGAGACATAAACTTCTCCTAAATGCACTAGGTGAAAGGTTTATTCTGTATCGGCTTTAACATATTGTAAATTAGAAGTCTGAGAAGAAAGATAATTGTGAAACGATATCAAAATTTGAAAGAGGAATGAGTCAAAACAAATTCGATAGAATATTGCGACCGCAAAGGAAATAAACTGAAGTGGGCAACACATGACTTTCTCCATATTTATATGGCAAATTACATGTTTTTAGCTCTGGGATCGTTACTAAGACGTAACTAAGCGTCAATTGTTAACAATAGTCTTCGGTAGGTGGCGTGGTGGTGGCAGCTAAAAATATAACTCTTAAACAATGCATTATATGGAAAAATGTATCAAACAAAGGTTGTAGAAAATTAAATTTCCTACAACTTTTATTCCAGTACATTTTTACATTTATCAAATATTAAAGCACATATTTCAAAATAACGTGACATGAGTAAACACCCACTTCCGGTCGACCGATTTTTACCAAAAACTAATCTGTTCTTGTGACGTTCATAAAAATTTTAAATATAAAATTTGGTGTTGACCTGATTAATAGTTTTTGAGTTAGAGCGCCCACAAAAATCTATCACATACAGACAGACACACAGACATCATCGAGAAAATAGTCAAAACGTGTTCAGGGGACCTTAAAACACGTATTTCCGTTGAAATCTCGAATTAGATTTTTTTCATGAATACAATACTTTCTCTATACTTCGTCTATGGAGAAAGTAAAAAGGAAAGGAATGAAGGTGAACAAATCATACTAATATAATTCCGAAGAGCAAGAGACGGCGAAAGTAAAGAAAAAGAGGAATTTAATTGAATGAAACAAAAGGAGAACGGAAATCAGGATGTTAGTTAAGTTGGAAGAGGCGAGGCAAAAGATAACTTGACGAGGATGAAGAAGATGCGAAGGAGATGGAGAATGAGAGAGGAAGGGGGGTGGAAGGGAAGACGTAGTAGAAGGGAGGAGGAGAGCCATCGGGGTAAAGCTGCGGGAATGGGAAGCACGTCAATACCCTTGTGTCCGACTTTATCGACGGACAGCTTGCAATCCAGATACTACCTTCTTCTTCCCTCTCTCTCTCTCCTCCTACTCTCTTCCCCTACCCCCTTTTCTTATTGACCATCGCGTCGTTCTATTCCTTCCCTTTTCCTCCCCCTTTCGCTTTTCATTCACTCTTCTCCCTCAGTCTTCACTCTCCATCTCCCTCCTCCATTTCGATTTCCGCGTTCAACCCAACTTTTTTCATCATTCTTCTCAAAAGGGAAGCGCTTTTTCCGTGGCTATATCTTCCAATCCTTTCTTCTCGTTCAATATCAAATTTCCGAGAACGGCATTATGGCGAGAATAATAGTATTCGCCTTCAAGCCGTGGATTTCCCGATTTCTTGTTTCTTCCATTTGCTCTTCCCGTTCCATCATAGTCCTGTTTTCGGTTTAGAGCAAAATGACTTTTCTTTCAAGCGTCGGCAAAGTTGGGTTCAATTTATTTTTTATAAAACCTTTTTGCAAGGTCAAGTTTTGCAGCGAAACACAAAGGAAGAATATCTATGAAAACATGTTTTCATTGATATAAATTAATTTTGGATTGAAATATTATTTATTAGAAAATATTTACAATAACAAATTAAAAACTTAACATGTTTAAATCCATAAGAGGTATTTCTTTAAAATCGATGAACTTATGTTTAATTGGAAATGGAACGGAGGCCAATAATAGTCATACCGATTTTTATATCACTCAGAATCATATATTTGATATTAGGTATCAAATTTTAGATAAAAGATTGTCTAGTACGAGGAAATAAAATTTACCTTGTTGCCAAGAATCGATTGAAAATTTCAGAGGTAAATTTTATTGGACTTTTTTATTTCTCAATTTACATTAATAAGGGTATATTTGAGGTGCCTTAAATATTTAGCAGTGGAAAATCACTTGCGGCGCATAGATCTTCAACTACATCCCATTAGGGCGTCATAAGGGCGGGATAAGTGAGCAACTGCCCCGCTAGCCCTAGTGACTCCTTTATTGGAAATAATAACTATTGTTAAAAAAAGGGGATTAAAACAACTGAGAGAAGAGGGAACTCGTCTTGTGGCTAAACAAATTTTAAAAATAAGCATTAAAGAAACAAAAAATGAAAAAGTAAGTACTTAAATTTGACATCTCAAATAGCCATAACATTATTATGAAGATAATTGGAAATACTTAAATGCTTATTTTTTTATTAAGAGCAAAGGGGCATAAATTACTTGTTAGAAACTCAGGACGCTATTAAACACGACGTATAATAAATGGCATAGGAACACAAAGGTAGCTCGGTATGTTAATTAATATATTGTGATACAAATCGCATTCTTTAATTTTCATAACTTCATTCTTTCAAAATGTTCGTATTCCCTTTTCCCTTCTATTTTGTCTCCTTAATAGCATCTTTCCTCAAATAACTTCTTTCGAATCTCTCATAAACAGCTCCCGCCACCAATTCTGTCTTCTCTGAACAACGCAGATCCAACTATACTACTACGCGTTTTATTTTTTCATGTATTCATCGCATTTTCACTGTTTTATGCTACGAAGTTATCGAAAGCTTCCATTCTATTTTCCACTGGTGGAATCAAAGGGGAGAACGATCGTGCCCCCATTTGAATTCCTCTACCGGTCTCCGTTGTATACTCTCTTAAGCCCATTCAATTCAAAATTCTTCGATTAAGCGTCGCATATAGATCCTTTGGACAATGGTAAGAAATACCCTGACAGCAGGAGAGATATTCAGCGTGAAGGGTAGTCGGATCCAGAGGGGGGAGACATCGTTCCCTATTGGATGCCCCATCGTCCCCCTTTGCGAAGTTTCTGAATCCGTCATTGCTATTTATATCACAGCTCAACTCTGAAATCCACAATAATTAGCGTCTCTTGTCAACAGAGGTGAAATAACCATAAGAATTAGAGCGAAGTTTGGAAGAATTTGAGCAAGATGGGGAGGCAGTGTGAAGATACCTGGAGGAATCCAAAGTAAATAATAAAATCTGATGGAGAAGAGAAGCAGTAGGGAGAAGATGACTGTTGCATTGTAGTCAAATCTCTATGAAAATAAAAAGCCCCTATCTCAATCGATACTACTTTCTGGACCAGTGTAGAACTATTTTGCATTTTTTTCGTAAGTATGATTGAAAAACTATGTTTCGCATATTGTTTTCTAAGCCATTTTGCGGATATTGGAGAAAAATAGTTTTTAATTTGCTTTCAACAATTATACCAGTTCGAATTTTATTCCTGCATCGTAAATTACAGAAAAAAGAGATAACGATAATTTTCCGAACATCCAAAAAGGATCAGCAGAGGATTGGAACGAAAGTTTACGAAAATATACAATAATGAAGTCAAGAGAATAGCCATCGTGCAAAAGAATCCTTCCTCCTATGGACGATGACATGGAAGACCTCCGTCCCGTCGGGATTTCCATGAAACTCCTCGAACCAGAATGAGAGGAGATTATGTACTTGTTTACGCACGCACGTGACTGTGCTTCCAACATGGGGTTAATGGAAGATATCAGCTATAGACCGAAAACCATTTTCTAACCCTTTTCCTCGTCCTCCACCGTCACACCTCCTCCCAAACGTCTCCCCTCCTTCCTCTCTCCTCCACCCGCCCTTTCCTCTCCTGCTAGTGCCGAGCTTGGTCCTGGCACATGGCCCGCGTTTATTCTTTTTTTTTTGATGGCCCTCAAGCCTTTGTCGGGAGGTGGAGAACACGTACCCCGCGTGTGTGTGTGTGTGCGTGTGTTTGCGCGCGCGAGCGGAGTAACTGCTATTCCTCTCCGCGCCGCTCGCTTAAAAACTCTTCAAAGCGACCGCCTCAAAATCCGATGAGAGAAACGATAGGGAGGGGAAGAGAGAGAGAGAGAGAGAGAGAGAGAGAGAGAGAGAGAGAGAGAGAGAGAGAGAGAAGGAGGAGGTTTTTAACACTTTTGATGGAGTGAGGGAAGGGGGATAAGGAGGAGGTGAGAAAAGGGAATTCGAACGTCCGGTATTTTTTTTTCTTGCGTGCTCGAGGCGGTTATGGGTGCATCCAAAGAAGAAGAAGAGGAAGAAAAGGGAACTATTGCCGATCTATTCTTGGAGTTCTTTTAATTTAGTGTCTTCCCGCCCTCCTATGACGAGTTGGTGTAAAATGGCTGCCGATAATTGATAGCAGTTTAAGAATGAGGGATGCAGTTGGTTTCTTTAAGGCGAAAGCATGTCGCTCGAGTAACAAAATTCCTTGCTCTATAATAGCATTTAGCAAAGTACAACTACTTGTCTGAAGATGACAATTTCTCATCACCACAAATAAGTGGTGTATAACTTGGAAATTAATTATGTAACTAATTAAAACATTTGGTGGCTAAATTCAGGAAATTTTGTTTTCCATTACACAATTATTGAGGATCAACTACGGGGATTATTCAAGTAATTTCCGAATTATTTTCTAACAACCTTTCCGTAAAACTGGAAGAAATTTTATTTGCATAATATTTACAATTTAAACACCTTCTGCTTGTAGGATAGGATTATCGTTCGTGTCCCTCACATGCGCCTATGTATTTTAAATGCATTTCACAACCGTTTAAATTCCTAGACGTCGCCATGACCTCTTCCTTAATCATTCGCGGCCACCTGCCTCGCCTGTTCTCTCACTAAGTGGCTGATCTCTTCCGCTGACAGCGCTTGGCAACGCTGTCGTGCATCACCCTTCTTTTCTCCCTTTTCCTCTCTACCCTCCTCCTCAGTGGATTCACAGCACCACTTACCTTCTACTGCGAGGGGAAGTTAATGTTTACAACGAGTCTTCTTTTTTCCCAACCACAAGACAAAGTGTGCTCCTAAAAACAATTTATGTAACATACCTTAGTTTTATAATTACAGTAAGAGCTTTTGGCTATTAAGCTGCCTTGGTTAATTTAAATTATGCTAAAACGCTATAAAACAGCAACCTCCGGATGAGTATTCGAAGGGTTTGGAAATTCCACTCGCCTGTTACTTCAGATGAGTGCATCCGCGTAATGATATGCATTTAAAACGCACACGCTAAAAATTTCAGCCGCTAATGTAGCGTAATGCGAAGAGGTAGTTTATACGAATTCGATAGGGGATGATTTATCAAATCGATTTCATTAATTTAGCCTTTTTATCGTGAATTACAAAATTTATTCACGAATGAAATGTAATACACTGTTATTGTACCAAAGCAGAGCTGATTGATAGTAAAAATAGTCGATTAAAATTATTAATCCGTTCAAAATAGCTCCAGAAGCCTTCCTGTAATGGAGATTGCAATTAAAACTATACATAAAATTCTTAGATTCGCTTATCTAAAATGTCACATTTTCTACTCTGTGGGATGAAAATAGGTATCCACATCCATAAGTTAGTTTTTATATAAACTCGCTACTCTTCTGTTTGTTGACCAACTAACGGAATCTTTTCACATGCAAATACACCTTATCTAACCTTTTTTCGAGCATAGAATAACTCTCGATCGCCATCACCATCGGATTATCCCTATTGTTTTTGAAGCCACTTCCTTCTAAGTTATTAACCAAAGGTCGAAACGAAAAAACAGAGCACTACACACCCAGTTATATCCAAACCCAAAATGCCTCGTTGCATTCGGTCTGTCTTCCGAATTACGTTGAATTGCTTATCTTTCGCCATAATTCCCCTTTTGTGCGGCGTTACGGAGAATTCCGAAACAGCGCCACGATATAGAGGGCGCTGCAGAGAGATACTCCCTTATCTTTTGGGAGCCCTCTTACCATAATCTCATCCCCTCCCTACTACCGCACCCAGTTCAAACACGAAGCCATATCCCGCGCTTTCCTCCTCACTCTCAACTTCATATACCACATGGTGGTTGAGGATTGGGTTGCATTCCTTGGGCATTTCTGCGGCCACCCACGAAGGCTCCTATCTGCTGCTTTCTCCTCCTCCTTTTCTCCACCATCGCAGACTACATTCTCCCCTCCACTTCCCTCCCCCTCAACTCCCGAAAACTCCTCCTTGCCTCGTACTGACACTACCACCTACGCGAGCTGAGGGGAAGGGGGAAGGCGGATATGGAGGTTGGCTGGGGGTGGGGGGAGGAGTGGTTATCATCCCCCGAGGTGGCGCGCGCTCTTCCCGCCACTTGCTATTCCATTCACGAGCCGCGCTCACTTTTTTTACTAATGGAGATATGATATTGGATTAAGGAAGGTTTGGAGAGGAGTGGGAAATCAGGCGACCACGAGTGCTGTATGACTTCCGTTTTAACTACATATATCAAGAGTTGCTTTTTTGTTTTGAAATAATTTTAGTTTGGTTAGATGGTAGTAGGTGCACTAAATGTTTCAGTTTTTAGGTTATATACTAACGGAATTACCCGTTGAACACCAACGGAACTTTGCAGTGTGATTAAAATACAACTTCTGAGGTATATATATATAGCAAATGTAATTGTTTGATTAATTAATAAATTCCTGACAATCATTTGAATTCTCCCAGAAAATGAAGCGCTTGAACTTTATTACATTCTGGCATCAATATACGACTTGATTTGCCACTCTTTGGCTTCGTTATTCTTCCTCTTCGTATGTTTACTGAATAATAATATTCTTCAATCATTAACGTTTCAATCTATTAATTTTGCCATTGCGCGAAGCGAATAATACAATTCTTTCGTGTATTTGAAGGCTTAATAGACGCTAATTTATCTGAGGCAACAATGAGGTTCGCCTTGGCAACATCCGGAAAGAGTACGAAAAAGTCATAAAATTTCGAAAGGAAATGCGTATTTCTGACAAATTCTTCCGTGTAACATCTAAACATTGCAATAATAAGATATTCTATAGTTTTAGCCGTCGAATAAAACAAAAATGGAGACATTTGGTCCATATTTACGTATTTTAATGAACGAAGGAAATAAACCTTGCACCTTGAAAAATCGAAAATCCCGTGTAAACTTATGGGAATATATAATTGTCTCCCGGAGTCGAATCCGGGGTTTTTTCCGGGATGTTTGATTTTTCTAGAGACAACCTCATGGGGTTTAACGATTGTGAAAGTTTCAGCTCTTAATTCCATTGGAAAATGACCAAAAATACCGGGACGGACAGACGGACACTTGAGAATTATTATATAAGGATGTTACTTCGGTAAATATGTGGAAGAATAAACTTATTGAACATCAAAATATATTAAGACTTATTTCTGTTAGAGGGAAAATTTAATGATTAATGCAAATCATTTTGAAATCATCTGCTTCAAGTTAAACACAACGATGAAAAAGGAACCATAAATATTCACTTAGCATACTCAAATAAAACGATAACATTTTTTACAAAATATTAATTTGAATTTGATCCGTCGAAATCAAAATTCCATGAATATGAATTAAATGTAGTTTTTACAAACTAACTTTCTATTACCTCAAAATAAAAACGCTTTAAAAATCAAATTTCCTGGAAATACTCTTTCAACTTTTTATTTTGGATCTGGTTCAAGAAAATTCTCGTTCAAAATATCAAGACGTTCTACATTCTTAAAATTTATTGGACGGAATTTCTTTTTATGAAATTCACTTTGAACACTAACGGACGTATGAAATTAAGTATCATCCACTCATAGCGATAAAAGTTTTCAATGTGATGTAACATAAAACTGTACAGATGTGCTGTAATAACGGAAATTTCCAATCACGCATGAGAATTCCGATCATACTTTAAACAAAATGGTTGAAAGTCACCGCTCACGAGGCACTGTTGTTAAACGTGCCCTCATCATACAGGCAAAGGAAACGATGAGGAGATACAATTATAAAACTTTGAAACTATTTTCGTCACTTAGTCTGAAAATTCTGCTGCATTAGCATTATTTGTTAGATATCTTTCGTAAACGAGATAAGGCCGATAGCCATACAAAGATCGATTGATATAAGATTCGTAAAATACAAATAAGGTACGCTTATTCGTAGCACAAATATGCATCCGATTTACTGAACGTCTTAATGGATAAAGGATTTACCTACGTCATCTATTTTATTCAAGTCTAAAGGCGTAATAAACATTTTGGGTAAATTTTCTGGTAATGACTTTATAATGAATGATTAAGTCCATAGGATATGATATATTTTACATGTATATGATATTTACGTTTTGTTCATTATTTATTTTACTAGCCCAATAAATATTTACGTTGATTACCAGCCTAATTTCGAACTCGAGAACCAATAGTTTTATGGGCGAATTCCTTCAAGTCACGATGGAATTCGCTCACGAGGCAGTATATGCATTTAGATCTCAGCATTAAAGAAAAATATTCTTTATTGCGAACCGGGAGAATTTATCGCCCTAAAATATCGAAAATAAAGCGGGCGCTAATCCGGGAAAATAACCTTCCCCATCCATTTCGGAAGCCAAGAGGGGACTAGGAATAGCTCCGAACGTCATACAGGGAACGGTGGACGCGATTAATGTAATTTAAACTTATGATAAAAGCGGACGAAGATCCGCTGTTGCTCATATTTCAAAAAAGAAATAGGAGGGGGAGAGAGGGGAGGGCGTGCTTCTTGCGAAGAGGGGAAACGGGATTAGGAGAGGCGTGGATCAAGGTGTCAAGCGCTAATATTAGGGGAAAAGGGAATGTCTTTTACTCTTTCCACCTCTTGTCTCTATCTATCACGGTTTTCGCGAAGTATAACTGGGTCGTCAAGCTCCACCTTTTTAAGGCGTGGGCGTACTTGGAACTCCTTTGGTAAGTGGCCGTAAGTGGGCGGTTCCCTGCCTTTTTTCTTTCTCTTCAACCTCGTGGGAGAAAGATGGAGGAGAGAAAGAAACGGAGCGAGAGTTATCATCGCGAAACGGTAGGCCACCGGCAGAAAAAGTCTGAATTCCGCCGCGAGTGATATCTTAGGTCTAGTAGATCCTACAATAGTGTCATCGTATACGTCGGTTTAAATTGTTTTAAGTGCGCTTAATTGCGTATCATAGAAGGCGGCTTGACAGGATGCGTTGGGACACCATCGTCATTATTTTTGTGGAAGAGAAGGAAACCTTTTTCCAAGGAGAAGGCGAAGAGGGCGCACTTTGGGAAGACATGCCTTTTACTTTATTCTCGTAACAAATCTCGAAATAAAAAAATGAGTGCTATCGGGGTTTACTATATGGAACCGTTTCATGAAGAAGATTAATGAAGAATTTTAGCAGCCTACTTTTTTTTAAGACTAGCTTCTTAGGACCATAACCGACGAGGTTGTTTTGCAAGGATACATATATTTCGCCTAAGTAAAACCTTTTTGGGAGTAACTGCTCGATAATTCTTCAGACTTCATTTCCAAATTTCAAATGCACCGAAGTTTAACTAATGGGGGCTTAATTATTCTGTCACATGAATGATACAAAAAAGAGGATTGATTTTTACAATCCAAACATTTATTATATGATATGAATTATGAAAAATATGAACGCGATTAACAGAATTAGACGGTGAATTAATGAATGGATAAGCTAGGCCTCGAATAAGGTCACCCGAGTTCTCTCCTTTCCATTTCTCCCTAATTTAATAGAACCTGGCGGAGATTGGCGGTGGTGACTTATAGGAAGAAGCCAATGTGGGCGTCGGATAGGGAGCACATGCCGTAGTGATATGTCGATGTCAACTTTTGTGTGACATTACGTCCTGTGGGCGACTAGTTTCTTCTTTTCGACTTCTATTGCTTAATCCACAGCTACGGATCAGTGACGGGCAAGTTACAACAGAGAATTGCTGATCAGGAGATGCATCAAACGAATTATCAAAACGACGTATGTGTATCTTGCTTGCTCGAAATATGCGCGCTGATGAAACTTCAGAAATGATACTCTAGGCATGACGAAATTCAAACAGATACATTTACTTTTCCATTTCACTTTCAATACAACTCAAAAAGTGTATGCTCGTCGAATCAACTGCATCTTTGTGGAAATTAACGGTCAAATTGTAGAACCGAGTAACTTAACAAATTGCTAGGGAAAAATCTAATTTTTGTGCCTGATGATTACTTTCAGTGTTGAAAAACAATGCTTTAATTTTAACTTTTAATGATATAATGCAGTGGTGCTCAACCTTTTCAACTTGGCGGTCCGTATCAGTGGTTACGAATTCCGCATTGGTAGCAGTGGCGGATCGAGGGGGAGGAGGGGCGATCGCCCTCCTAGAGCTGAAGCAGAACCGAAAAATGATTAGCTTCACATTTACGAAGCGAACCAGTAAAACTTTAAAATTGTAATTTCATTATAATCATATTTTATTTAATTGTTTTGTATCAAATGGAAAAGAAATTGTGAATAACTTTTCAATTACTGTGAAAACATGTATGTAATTGGTACATCGCCCCCCTCCCCTAAAGAAAATTTCTGGATCCGTTGCTGATTGGAAGTTGCCAATTCTTCAGCGCGTCGGATTAGACTTTAAATCGAAAGTTGCCTATATATTTGGAGGTGCCATATAAGTAAAAATCAGGTTTAAATAAGATTTTTATGGTTAACATTTCAATATTAAAAGTTATATTATAAAAAAATTCATAAAAATGTATGAATTTGAGTGTTAAATGTTTTGGATTACTTCTTCAACATAGCTTCGAGGGCCGTAAGTTGGGCGCCACTGATCAAATGAATCCTACAATCGCTAAGTAATTGTAATCTGCTTCACTAATTTACCACAAATAATTTTAGATGAATCCCGAGTAAGCTTCACTATGAAACTCTATAATGCGAACTCAAAGGTCAATCAAGTTCGAGTTAGGGAAAAATCTAGGTATAGGACCTCATTTTGGCGAATAAGTATAGGATCTCATTCGATTGTGTATACAACTCACCTCAAAGGTAAATAAAAAAGTCCTATAATTTGCCTTGGGCAATTTCAAATATATCGGATATTTTTCTGAAGAGATTCTTACCTTGTTCTCAGAGAAACTCTACTCTAGGATTAGATAAGGCTTAAGGACAGTGTCGTAACTACAAATTCTGCCCCCCCCCCCGCGAAAGTTTTGAACAAGCAACCATACTAAAAATCATCCTGCATTCTCTTCGAAAATGTTGATATATTTCATATATAGTTCTATTTACAAGTCATTAGGCATTTTCAATGAGGTGATTTTCTTATACCTCTTTTTTAGTTCTTCTAATTTTATTTCCTTGTCTTTTTTGCAGCTACGCCATTTGTACTTGAATTATCCTTTTCCATCTAAATATGAACGGCATTAAATACGATTTCAGTGTATCTTGACACGTAATTAATTAACTACATAAGTTCTTACTTACGAATTTCCCGATTTCCCGGTTTTTTAAAAGCAGTGTCTTTCAAAACGCAGATGTGCACAAGGACGAATTTTCCATTAGGAAGGAATATGCCTAGGGACGTTAGCGTTCTAGTACTGCGATGATTATTGTTCATCTACAACTACATGATACCCTGCAAATCACCTTATTGGTGGATGGCAGGGTATGTTTATGTAGTAAAAAGAATTTATATTAAGTTTCTGTTAATCGCCTGCGAGAAATCCTAGCTTTCACAAATGACATATATTTAAGTACGTATGGCTTAATACTTCATTACTTACGGAAAACACGAAAGTCGGGATGCTTTGAAAAGGGGCGCGTGATTTTTTAATCCTGCCTTGCATATCTAGCAATATGTAACGTAGAAAAACATTCACGAATAAATACTTTATAATACAATAAGATATTGACTAAATTAAATTCCTATGCGACTTGATGGAAGATTGATATTTTCCGAAAATGGTATCGCGCTCCAACTTCATTCAGTTAAACCGAGTAAATCTCCTGAACCGGAGGAAATACCCGCGCGAGTATTGAAGGAGTTAGCTTATGAAATCGCACCGTATTTAAAAATTATATTCGAGAAATCCATTACCGAAGGTGTAGTTCCTAAAGATTGGAAGATGGCACAAGTTACGCCCATCCATAAGGAAGGCGACAAAGAGAACCCCGAAAATTATAGGCCAATTTCCCTAACTTCATTATCGTGCAAGATACTTGAGCACATATTCTTTAGTTCTGTAATGCGCTATTTAGATAGTCACTCATTGCTTAGCGGATGCCAGCACGGATTCCGGCGAGGTAGATCATGAGAAACGCAGCTCGGCTTGTTTGTGGATGATTTGTTGCGATGTGGAGAGAAAAATACTCAGATCGATGCCATATTCATTGACTTCAGAAAGGCGTTTGATAAAGTATCTCATAAGAAACTAATTGCGAAGTTAGGACAATATGGTATCAATCCGAAAGTTGTCAGTTGTCAGAATTTTTTCACCAGAATTTCCTAACATTTTGAAAGTATGGAGCGCTTAAGCACATTAAGGTAAAAAAATACGTATAAGCAGATGACTCACGTATATATTGTTTTAATTGCATATATATGTTATATTGACAATTATAAAATAATAAAATAAAAGTCAAATACAGCAGGCGCCGCATAATGTGTTAATCTTTGGAAATTGTATTTCGATTCTATTAACCGAAAATCAAAGGAATAGTACAGGGTTGAAAAATTATAATAGGTAGTATACACTATATATAATACACTTTATTACATACTAGTGTTAATACTCGATGGTTGAGAAAAAGTAGAAAATGTTCACGCCTTTTGTTTACAGCTCGAAAATGTATCTCACCAAAACATTTATATTAATGAAGGTTTCATCGAAATCGGTCAATTCGTTGCCGAGATATATTTTAAAAACTGAAATTTGGACCGGCTCTTACTTTATGTTCTTTCGACCCTGAGGACCGATTTTGTTCATTTTCGATTCGAAAACGTGTCTCATCAAAACAATGATATTGGAGGAGCATTCATCAAAATCGGTCATTTGGTTGCTGAGATATCCGAAATTAGAATCGACCGTTGCATGGGGACCCCTCGAACCTGTGAAATTTGGACCGGCCCTTACATTACGATCCTTGATCCCGTGGGTCGATTTTATCCATTTGAGAAAATGTCTCATCAAAACATTGATATTGGTGGAAAGAGGCAGACTGCAAATAGAAAGTTGAGAATGGGGGCAGGGCTGTAACAAGGGGGCTTTGCGCATGGGTACGAAGTCGGAGACGATCTTCCATGCAGATTATAAACATTTGGGATTCCAAAGACTCGATAAGAAGAAATAATGCAAAAGAAGTAGAAGAACTAGAGAAATAATAGTTTTGTGATACCATTTGCAAAAATCCTCCGCAGCAAAGCTCCATTCTTCCGGCAAAATGATTTGCGGTAAAGGACGATGGCACGGTATCACAGAAATGCTGACTCAGCTGGAGACCCTTCCTAGCGTAGAGAGAGTGATTAGCAGAGTAATGCCCCCAACCTGCTGCCATCTCCTACAGTGAAGCCATTTACGATCGCCTCGAAAACCTATCCTACTGACAGCAGGACAATGCAACCGCGTATCGCAAGGGTTCGGAGGCTAATTTTTTCGGAAGATTTCCTGTCTTCCTGGTATTTCCAACTTTATGTTCTTGTTTTAACATACGGGTTCTAGAAGAAAAGGGGTGACACTTTCTTACTTCGAAGATACGACTCGCATTCCAATAATGTATAGACGAATCACATGTTAGACATACTGTTGAAAAGATATTACCTACTCCAAACACTTTTGATTCTTATAACTGAAAATCTGATTCTAATAAGCGGTGAAAATATAGTGCATTTTGATGATTTGAATCCGTTCTCTGAAATTTGATACTATAAAACGGCTGATTCTAATAACCAGTGATCGCAGACATCCACATGAAAAGAGGGAGGCTGCGAGTGGTGGCGGCGTATTACCTCCTGGTTCCTTCCTGGAGGAAGACGACATCTACGCCCTATTCTCCACCGACGGAGTTCCGACGATTGTGCTTTGCGACTTTAACGCCAAATACGGAGCCTGGAACTCTAGAACCTCCAATTGGAGGGAGCGTAAACTCCACCAGTTATCTCAGGCGGCAGGGTTGACCATCCTGGGGCCCAGGGCCCCAACGTTTGTTCCAGTTCCTGACGTCCTGGACATTGTCATTACCTGCAATGCCCAGGCGTCCATGAATCTACACACCTTGAACGAGCTGTCGTCAGACCACTTGCCGACCCTTCTTCACTATGGCAACCTCCCGGTGAGGTTCCCACCGCTCCAGCGAAGGGACTTCGCCAGAGCAAACTGGGTAGCCTTTCGCTATTCTGTCGCTTTGGCCCTTCCAGTCAGTCCTGAAGAGCCAACCATCAAGAGCAAGCAGATGCCATGGCAGCCCGTGTTGCTGGCGTCGACTAGGCCGCGATGGAGGTAAAATTTCCCTGGAAGTGCACTCCAAGGCTGATCTTCCGTCGGCTCCCCGAGCCGGTCAGGAGGCTGATAACACACCGGAACAGCGTCCGGAGAAGGTGGTAACGTCACCGTACGCCGTATTTGCGCAACCTCCTCGACGGCCTCAATAAGAGCGTCCGTGAGGCAATTCGGGAGATCAAAACAGATGCCTGGGATGAACACCTGGTTGAGGTGTCTCTCGCAGACAATTCCATCTGGTGGGTATGCAGAGGGTTTTGCGCAACCAAACAAAGAGACCCGCTCTTAAAACCACGGTGGGATTTGCTTACTCCCCCAGGGAGAAGGCTGAAGTGTTCGCGAGACACCTCAACGATACCTTCCAACCAAACCCCTCCAATGCTGACTCGGTAGACTCCAAAAGGGCTGTAGAGTCAGCAATGGCTGAAATCATCAGGAGCACCGAGTCAGATCAGGAGACCTTTCCTCGGATCGGCACTCGAGAGATCGCTGCCGTGATAAGGAAACTGTCCACTAACCGCTCTCCAGGTGTTGACATCAGCAGCGTTGTAATCAAACAGCTGTCCCATCGCTGCTGTAGGATACCTCGCTATTTAATGGCTGCCAGAAGATCTGACACTTCCCTGAGGAGTGGAAGAGGGCGAAGATCATCGGTATCTCCAAGGCAAACAATCCTGCAGATGCTGCAGAGAACTACCGCCCAATTTCACTCCTCAACAACTTCGGAAAAATCTTTGAGCGTCTCATCCTTCCAACACTGCAGAGGTACATATTTGTCAGAAACGTAATCACTGGAGAGCAGTTCGGCTTCCGCCAGCAACACTCCATCACCCATCAGCTTGCCAGGGCCGTCGATTTTATCACCAAAGCTTTAACGTCCGAAAAATGACAGTGGCAGTTTTTCTCGACATCAGCTAGGCGTTCGATAGGATCTGGCATGCGACACTTCTTGCCAAGATGCTGTGGGTCGGCTTGCCACCACCCCTCATCCATCTCCTGCGCTCCTACCTGGAGGACAGGAAATTTTGGGTTTGCTGGGCAGGGAAGCGATCCGGGTTCCACCCGATTCAGGCGCGTGTTCCTCAGGGATAGGTCCTAGGCCCAGTACAACTGTCGCCGTCATGTTTCGGGCACGATCCAGGAACCAGCCGGCAGTCGCCCTTACCATGCAGGGACATGCCATTCCATGGTCCTCCGAGGCTAAATACATTGGATAGAGAACTTACCTGGCGAAAACATGTTTCCGGCCTGAGAGGGGTTGGAACAGGTGCAGTACGCAGACTCGGCCCTATCCTGGGCTCCAGGGAGGTGACCTTGGAGACCAAGGCGAGACTGTATAGGGCCTGCGTACTGCCAATCCTGACCTACGTCTCACCTATATGGTCCAGTGCGGCGAAAACTCATATAAAAAGGTCGCCGTAGTGCAAAATAATGCACTACAAGCGATGCTGAGGGTGAAATGACAGAGCTTTGTACGCGTGACGGAGCCCCACGCTACCACAGGGGTCGATCCGCTAGAACGCGTCCTGGAAAGGAGGGCCAGGGCGTTCTTCGGCAAGACGGCAACGTCAACACATCACCTGATATGGAAGCTCTTGCAGACGAATGTGATGCCCTTCAAGCGCCCAGTGGCATAAATGGGTCAGGAATTTGTTCTACTGCCCAAGCGGCAAAGACCGGCATAAAGCCGTCACCAACGTTAACATGTCTTTCCAACCTGATCAAACATCAAAATCTGACAGGCTTATAGCTTAGCTGGCAGCCTGGCCGGAAGTGGCCTCCGACCACTTTCAACACCCACACTGCAATGGGTAAGAGGCCAATAACTCGGTTTTCAACTTATGCGATATAACTCTGTGTTTTTATAGCCACTGTTTAAGACGCCTCTGAATAATATGCTACACTTCCTGAAAACAAGTACAGATATATTCATTACTGGTAATTATGATTAAAAATTATATTAAATTTTATAATATCAAAAACAAACTCGATTCAATAGGGAATAATTATCGAGCCAGTCTTATGGATAAAATCAAATTGACGGATTAGTTATCTTCAAATGCCATAAAGAGGTTATGAAAATCAGATGCGTATTTAGATACACCACTGATAAGGCTGCTTTGCGCATCTGGTTTTCATAATCTTTTTTTGGCAATTTGGTGTACCTATTGCGTCAACAATAAACCCGAGATTACTCGTTTAACCACTATTGGTTGTTGTTTCGAAATTCCCGATAATACTCGTACAAATTTAAAGATCTTCCCGAGTTTTGAGTCATTCCTAACGAAGATCTCGTAACACTTGCAGAAGCGAAGAGCGTACACGCTTTACCCCTTCTCTCCGCCATCATTACCTCCTTTAAGATTCACGAACAACACAAAGACCTAAACCGTTTTATACACGAGCGCGACAACGCTTTCGGGCGAAATAAAAAAAATCCGATGCGAGATCCGTGTTTCGCATTAGATACGCTAACTCAGGAGGAGTTTTAAAGCTCCGTACACAGAGGAGATTGAGCAAGTAGCTACTAGAAGTGGGGAGAAGGAGTTTGGTTGTGAGTTGAGACGGTGTTAGGGAGGATGAGGAATGGGAACGAGATTCGGAATCGCACAACAGTGGGATAGCAAAACCTCAAATCCGTTTTCTTCTTATTCCCCTTTTCCCCCGACAGCCTTTCCCTCCATCGTTCCTTCTCTCTTATTCATCTCTCACTCCTTCTCCCCATATCCCCTTCCTTCTTTTCTCCTCTCCTCTCTTTCTCACCCTTCCTCAACTATACTTACTCCTTCTTTTCTTCCTTCTTGTCGCTTCTATTTATTTCGCTTCTCACTTAATCTTTTCCATCTCTCTCCTCTTCCTCTCTTCTCCTCCCATTCTCATTCCATCTCTTTCCCACTACCTTTCTCTTACACCCTCCTATCTCTCCACATTTATCTCTCCCTCTTCTCTCTCTCCGTCTCACTCTCTCCCTTCCGTCTCTTTCTCTCTCTCCTCTCAATTTCTCATTCCTTCTCTTTTATCTCTCTCCTCTCCTTTTAGCTTTCCTTCAATCTTCCGCTATCTCTATCTCTCCCTCTCTCTTTCCCGTATCTAATATTCCCCACTTTCCTTCCCTTATCACTCCTCTCGTCCTCTCCCTCTTGCTTCCCCTATCTTTCCCTCTCTCCTCTTTCTCTCCATTCCCATTCGCTTCCTCTTTTTCATTCGACTCTCTCCTACTGCATTCACATGATCTAACCAGAGAGCTGGATAAAAGGAAAATCCCCGTGAGAAACAGAGAGCCTTTCGGCGTACGACTAAAAAAATGAGAGGACCGGAGTGAGGAGAATATTCGCGAATGATAAAACATGAAGAATAAAGGAGCGCAGGATGGAACATAATCGTCCCCTCTTCTCGTCCATCCCCCACTGACATTTTTAACACTTCAAAACCATTGGGGACGAAGCTAGGACGGAGGTAGGACGGGAAGGAAGAGAGGCGGTATAAATATAGTAGAGTTAGAGAGGGTAAAGGGGAAGATGTGGGAAGAAAGCGGTCGCCTTGTTGATGGGGCAAAGCGTGGGTAAACTTAAAATTTGGATCTTCCTTTCTAGTCGCGGCGAGCGCCGTTAGAAGTTGGGACGTGAAACAATAGGGAGACGAGCCGTATTAAAAATGACTCTTTCCTTAAGAGGTCGTTAAAAGATTGAAGGCAGTTATGGAATTCTGTTCCACTTTTATTTTGTCTTCTCTCTTTCTATCTAGCTTCCGGTCCAGAGAGAGAGAGAGAGAGAGAGAGAGAGAGAGAGAGAGAGAGAGAGATGTGTTGTGCGCGAGAGTGTTATAGAGATAGGGGTGGCTTGACTCCAAAAGACTAAATTTTCGTCACACGTGCTATAAACATCGCGCCCTCAAAAATCATTCTAGCATAACCTTACCCGTTCCCTTTGTGCTCTCCGAGTCCGGCGTTGAGTCAACGTCGGATTGTTACTCGCTGTTATTTTTCCAAAAATATGCGATCATAGTTTATTCTCGTGTTTAGGAAAGGCTCCCGAGGTTTTTGGAAGGGTTTTAAAAACGCGCGAATCGTTTTATCAAAAGGAACTACGCCGGAAGTTTCGTGTTATACGGTATTAGTGGCACAATCACGTGGGTGGGAACATCATTCTAGAATTTCTTAAGTTACTGGGGCAGAATTATATTAACTTAATGGTGCGTTTTGATTCCAAGTGAAGTCGTAAAATTTTGTATAATTTTAGCGTTCATTCTGTGAAACTTAGACGCACTATGTACACTTATTTTTAACTCAAATCTATTAACAAGGCATAGGACTAATAATAAAAAGTAGTCAAATGAAGAATGCAAAAATATATGATTCTGATTGTTCGTAGTTCTTACGTGTAGCAGCAATGAACTCGTTTCCATTTACAGAACAACTCAAATGATATTAGTTTCCACTCAAATTTTACTTTTAAAACATTTAAACAAAAATATTTAAATGTATTCGTAAATAAGACTAGGTTTTCAAATCTATTATTAATTTAAATTTATTTACGTAAATAAACGTAGATAAACTTTAATCTTAAAAATATTTTATAATGCGTAACGTAATAATAATATCGAAGGAAAATGTATGACATGCATATAAAATATGGGATATTGGAAACCAAATTCATTTAAGATCGAATACGCAATTGTTTGAATTTATTGTAATGTAATTGCAAAACAATGTATAGTCGTGTTAGTCATTAAATACCTTCAACAGACACATGCTATCGTTTTCTTTTTACAGATTGAGGGTATCGGGGAATTAATTACTTTCCAGCGTGGTTTCTTGAGGACTTTACGGACCACAACGAGATAAAATAGCAACCGGTTTTTAATAAGATTCTTTAACGCATACGTTTTAATTAAAGGATAGTACAAAATAACCCTCGTCTTCAGGATAAGATATCGTGTCACGAGAGTTTTCCGATAACGTTAAAAAAATAAAGGCGATCAAACGTAAAGTTCTCCTCGGTAACTTCGAGAAATTCTTTCACTCCTTTTACCTCCCATCGCCCTTGTCCCTTATTCTCTCCTCCTCCTCCACAATCTCTCTCAGTTTCTTCTTCAGAAGCTCTCATCCGAGACTGCACCGGCGGGTTAAATATTGTGTAAAATTGGAATTCCACCGTGAGGGTCCCACAACAAAGGAGTCTGCCACACCCCCCTCCCCCCCATCGTCCCTCGTTTTACCCTCCCTCCTGCTGCTTCCCTTCTTCCTCTTCGCCAAAGGAAGAAGAATAAGGCGCGGAAGTCTTCCTCCACGGGATCAGCTGCACGAGGGTTTGGCTTTTTACGGTATTGTGCGCGGAGGGAAGAAAGTCGAGGCCAAGAAGGAATGGACGAAGACTAGGAGCGATTTGATGAGACCGTTGGAAGGAGGGATTCATTTTGAGAGGAGAAACTCGGAGAATAATTGAGATGGAGGTTTTTATCAACATCGCCCCAACGTACGATGATCGTCGGACGAGGGTTTTAGGAATTTCGTCTGATGTAGATATGCAGAGTGAATATGAGGTTCCGAAATGAAGGCGAGGAGGGTGTTTATTTTTAGCAGGTGACTTAGGAGCTCAGAGCATGTTTTCGGATGGTGCTTTTCACCGATTATCGTTTTCTTTGATTCAGCTGGGATAGGTATTCGTAATTTTTCGGCGGAACGAATATAATTTGTAGAAGTTCAAACCCTATGAATACTAAATGTAAGTTAGCGTCCTCATTTTAAGCCATTGCCGTTGTTATAGAACTAAATGAGCATAGAATAGATACGGGCAACAGAACTGCAATTATGA
Organism: Tanypteryx hageni; assembly: GCA_028673005.1. Lineage (NCBI taxonomy): Eukaryota > Metazoa > Arthropoda > Insecta > Odonata > Petaluridae > Tanypteryx > Tanypteryx hageni. The sequence goes on from CM054117.1 coordinate 39,765,606, forward strand.
ACTTAAATCTGATAATTTCTCAAAATGTAAATTACAAATATTCATAATGCTATTTCAGTATAAGAAAAAAAGCTGAGAACGCTATAATTGTATTTACCTAATTAATAATTAGAGGATTTGCTATTCTCCGTGTTATTCTGTATAATAGCAGATCATCACTATTTTTCCAACTAATATCTACACTTTCTTTCGCTTCGAGGTTAATGTATCTAGTAATGCTAACGTTTAAAATTTTAACATACATCAGAATACATCCTAAAGGGGTATATAGTTATTTGTATAAATTTTACTTTTACGGGAGTTCAATTCGAGAGCAAGTCTATCGAATAAGATGAAGTCGATTCTATTAATACAAGGAGTCGTATAAAATTCACCAATGAAGATCGCACGAATTGATAAGAAAAAATAGCTAATAAGATGAATATTTCATAAAATCAGGATAAACTGGAAAATTAATTTATATATGATATATTTTATGACGATCCTACGCGGTTTCGATAAAAACATCCGGGCAACTCTCAGATTTTATTTGAATAACACACTAGATTTTCATGAAATTTTCACAGACCTTTTTACTTTATCTATTAAATTATCGAAAAGCTGTCAAATGTTGAATGAAATGGTCTTTGGTTAGTTCACACAAAACTGGTCATGTATAGTAGCATTGGAGAGGTTCCTTATTTTTAGGAAAATGCCGCAAAAAGGCATTGGAAAATGTGCAGTAACATCGATTTAATTTTGTTTTATTTTAAGAGTACTCATTTAATTCGATGGCCAAAAATAGCATAGCATAATTTTGTATATAAAATGGACAAACTGGTGGAGAGCATAATTTTAATCAGAGTAAAAAAATTACTACAACAAGTGATCTTAGTTTTAATACAATAACATGACCAATAATTCACTACCAATTTTGTATAGTGTACCGCAAAAATATCTATTTGTGTATCTTACACTTGAATTGCTTTCTTTTCAGCGATAAGAATACGGAAACGTTATCAAAATCCCCTTCCAATCCAATCGAACCTCCCTGTACATTCTACGAAAGCATCTTTCACATTCCTTTAAGAAAAAGGGAGGGTAAAAATCCCCATCCATTCCATATCAATGGCCCTTTTCGCTCCGTCTCATTCCGCGTCTTCATTCCCGCCCCTCTGCCACCTGGCCTGCAGACACACCAATTTGCGCCCTCTGGTCGGGTGGTCTGGAGAAATTCGTTGCGAGTAGGAGGGTCTATTTTTACCCCCTTTTTCCCTCCTTCCTCTCAACCCTTCCCTACCCTCTCTCCCCCTCCTCCTCCTTTACCAACCCCAAAACCCCCTCCCCCTCTATCCCATCCCACTCCTCCTATAATGAAACTCCCTTCCGCCATTTCTTCTTCGTTCACTTCTCTCGCCATTTCTTTGCCCGCATCCACGTTCTCTCCAATCTCCTTCTCTCCCCCTCTCTTCCCCGCGCTTTCATCCAGCCTCCTCATCCTCCTACTTCTTACCGTGTCTCCCAAAGGAATTCCTTCAATTCCAAGGATCCACACACACACACAGAACTCTTCCCGGCGCCTAACGCCACTACCTCCGACCGCCTCCGCTCTCCCTTTAACCCCCCTCACTCCCCATTGTGAGGGAGACGACTCACTTCTCCACCCCTGAAACGCCCTACCCCCTCCCCCTTCTCGTACCTCTCTCCTTCCCTCCCCCCTCTCTACCATCCTTCCTTAATTCCCTTGGAAATGTTCCTCTTCCAAGTCCGCGGGAGATCTCTCATTTCCTGAGCTGTTAATTTCTCACATTCTCGCACACATCCTTTCTTACCCCTCCTCCGCTCCCCTTTCTCCTTCCATGTCCTCTCCCCTCTCTCTTTCCTTGCCGCTTTCACCCTTCCCTCAATCTTTTCCTACTCTTCCCCCAAACACCCTCCCTCACGCCCAATCTTTCCCCCACTCCTCTCCTCTTGTACTCTTCGAAGGTTTCATCTCGCCAAAACCTAACCAATTCCTTCTCCTTTCTCCTCAATTCTTCTCCGACGCACTCGTTACTTCTGTCTCTTATCTTTCTATTGCTCTTCTTTCTCTCTCATGCCGTCCATCTTTCATATAAATCTTATTTCTCCTCGCTTCTTCTCAACTCATTTTTAAATTCCTTTCATATTATAATGTTTTTCGCAACCTCGTCGACGTTTTTACTGTATTCAGATTCTTCTTAGTATCTCTTCTCTTTTCGAAATAAGCCATCTGATTTATTTTCGAGTATAAACCCCTTTTTTATAATCCCGTAGTTAAAACTTAATTTTTTGATTAAGACAATTGAGTAGGCAGATTGTCCATCTAATGCTAAAATGAGAATTTCGAAGCCATCGGAAGCCGAGACGTTTATGTTATACTGTATTATACTTATTTTTTCGTACTAGTTGAATACTTTTACTGAGCTAATTATAAATAAGTGAATTTATGTATATTTGTTATCCTTCTGGAAATTTATCTCTTTTAGCATTATTCAATAGAAAGGATACGAAATCCCCTCGTCTTAGTCACCATTCTGATGTGTAGTGAGCCATTCCTATTACCATTCTATGATGCGTAACCTCTCTACCAGTATTAATATTATCCATAAGTTCTTTATAGATTCTATATCTATCCACTGAATCATTTTTATAAGTAGCTGTACTATAAACTATGTATGGCTTATGAAGCACATATATGGTATATACTAATGACGCAGGACACGTATTAATTTTACATTCATGTTATCTTTATAGATAATCTCAATAGGTTTGACAAATTTTCAAAGATGAAATTTTTCATACATCTTTACCTAATCCCCATTCAAATTTCTATTTTTTAGAAACTTGCAAAACTAATAAAAGTGTACAGATGATAGCGTTTTCTTTAGTTTCAATCAATCAAAAACCATCATTTTTGCTTTCACATTTAATGTCTCTTATCCACACAATCTTCAGGTATTTCCGCTTTCTCCAACATCTCACTCTACCTCTCCCTCATCCAGCAATATTTGCCTCAACTTCGTTACAAGACAATCCTGGCAGAATAACACATTAATTCTCTTCCTTTCTCTTTTCCACTCTCCCCCTTGATTTCTTTACGCATATCTTTCTGTCTCCCATACTCATTCTCACCCTCGAGTTGATGTTTCTAAAACCGTGCGGGAGAATTAGCTTCCCATTTTCTCATTCTCCAAAATTTCAGTATCTTGATCTTTAGACTTTGCCCTCCTCCTCTCCCCTCTCCATCACACACTCTCTTTCTCCATAGCAACGCCGAGCAAAGACAGATCTCAAGTGCACCAAAGGACTATATGACCCGAAAGACGACAGAAAAGGACGGCTTTTAACTCTGACGCAATCTCCTCCACTCGCGACGTTTGGCTTAGTCGACATATAAATCAGATAAGCATCAACGGAGGGACTTGCGATATTTTATTTCTGTTTATTGAAGGAGAAATTGGGTTCTGGTGGAATTCACGCCACCAACCGATATCTCTTTAAGTTAATATTCGTTTTCTTAAAATATTCTAACAAGACTAGACTGGTAGAAATACAGTCCTCAGATCTTGTTCCCATCTGAGGACAATATGGCAATTATAACTATATCCCACATTTCTGATATACTTATTAAAAATTAAATACTGAAATGTGTAACGCGAATCTCTGAAGGATATCGTTTTTGTAAGTAGGTAATTTATCTGTTTTTATGCATTATATTTAAAGATTATTTTGCTATTACCCTGACTGCCAGGAAGAAAAATCGATAACTGGGAAACGCAAAAACAAAATAGTTTTCAATTGAACAACTTGAGGTTATATTTCCCCTTATACATAAATGAAAAAGAACCATTTTCTAAAAGGTAGACTCTCAGCGATTCATTATAACTTTGTTCATGCTGATTTACATAAACTACCCGTATCATATAACATTGTTCGAGGAAAATGCCGTGAATATCCTTCCTTATCAAAATAGAAAATCATCATTTATGGCAATAACTTCATTTTAGCATAATACCATTCTGCTCCTTTCTCCATCTCTGACACCCCCACGTCATGATGACTTCCATCTTGCTATCCATCCACGTCATATGTCTAAACTTTCGCTTTACTCATCAGCGACTTCTCAAATTTATCGAGCAAAATGTTACCTCGAGCATTATTATGGTACAATTTTGGATTCGCGAGAAAAAGTATATGGAGGTTTTTATTGGTCGAATGATTTTTTTCAGCGTTAGAATTCACAGAAAGAGAAATAGAGAGAGAAAGAGAGAGAGAGAAATAGAGGAGATAATTCCTGAGGCGCCGGGATCCCGTCTCGTGGCCCAAACATACCACCCCCATCCTTTCCCCGTCACTCCCCTCCCCCTCCTTACCTCCACAGTTCTCCCCTCACTCTACTTGTTTTCCTTGGCGCTGGATGAAGATAAACACACCGTAGATGAGGAAGGGAGTAGAAGGATGCTACCGGGAAGGGGGGAAGTTGCGTGAGAGGGATATGAGTGGGTGGAGGAGCGAGGAGGAGGAGGATGAGGTGGGAAGTGGGCGTGGAGGAGGAAGTAGAAGGAAAGCTGGGAAATGGTGGAGGGCGAGGGGAGGGAGGGTAAGAAGAAGAGAGCGATATCCTTCTCACCACGTGATCTGTTTACCGGAAGTACCTCATCCTTTCCTCTGCCCTTAGCTCGCGAAACTTACCCTCCCTCCCTCTATATTCCTTACCCTCCCTCCATTCTACCGTTTATCTCTCCCTCCCTATTTCCTTCATTTTCCTTCCACTTTCTCTCACGCATTCACTCCTACTTCACCCTTCACCTTTCATCCTCATTTTTCTCTCTTTTTCCTCCCTTCTCCCACACCATCCCTCTTCACGTCTTTCAGAATTTCTTTCCTCCTCTGTCTTCTCCCTGACTCGTATTTTTCTTTTCCGTCTCGGTTTTGTCTCACGTTCTATTCTTCATCCTGAACTCATCGTGGACCTGACAGGCGTCTGTGTGATATTTGTTCTTCTATTGGTGGATGCAGAATGGTGGAAAGGAGGGGAAAGTGGGAGTGGCGGCTGGCAAAAATAGAATTTCTTGTATATATTTTCATGCTATTTGTTATAGGATATCGATGCGTCGTTTTTTTCTAAGTTAGATATTTATTAGGGGTTTCTCTCAACAGTGATTGTGTTTTTTTTTTGTTAGTCCGTTTACCGTGGAATGAGATTGGTAGTTCATAAAGAGTGGCGACGTAGAGCTTGAGTGCTTTCCTCAAATAATACTCGTAAATTACCTCTAAATATCCAAAAAGATCATTAAAAGTCAGTCGATTTATTATTTGTATAACAATGTAATGGATTTTAGCCAAGTAAAAACTTTGCTTTATTTTTTAAAGAATTCAATGTGAATTACATGAAAATGCTTCTTGATAAAATTCCTTCACCTGGTTCTCTCATTGCTTATGATGACTGTAAATTAAAATAACAATAATGATAAAATTACTGACGATTTTTTAGTTGCAAAATGAAAATCGCACATGAATATAATTACAAAATATATCATTTTAAGATAAATATAAACGTCAAATCAAATGTACAAAATTTTGTTTTAAAATTGTAAAATTTATCGAAAAGCTACGATCCTGTGCACATATGTTTCAATAACTTGCTTATCCTTAAAATAAGCGAACGAAATTAAGGAAAGTGGAGAGAAACTTTTATATATCCTATTTTAACCATTTTTCGTATAAAGCGGTGATTTTAAAGTTTCCCTTTTGTATTTCTTATTTTTCCGCGAGGAATATCAGTTCCGAGAAAGTTAAGTTTACTTACACGAAAGAAATAATTCATACGGGCCAAGGCGAGGGAAAAAAACTAATTCTAATTAGGTTTTCCGGCGACTAAAAAGTTTTCCTCCGCATTGCCGCGGGCATAAATTTCACGCGAGTTAGCTATAGTAGTTTGGTCGGAATGTGAATAAGCAAGGAAGAGAGGTAGAAGGGAGAGAAGGAATAAGAGAGGGAGAGAGAGGGGGGGAGAGAGAGGGAGAGAGAGGGAGAGAGATGGAGGGAGAGCGAGAGAGAGGGAGAGAGAGAGAGAGGGAGAGAGAGGGAGAGAGAGGGAGAGAGAGGGAGAGAGATGGAGATAGAGGGAGAGAGATGGAGAGGGAGAGAGATGGAGAGGGAGAGAGATGGAGAGGGAGAGAGAGGGAGAGAGAGAGGGAGATAGAGAGGGAGAGAGAGAGGGAGATAGAGAGGGAGGGAGAGAGGGAGGGAGAGAGAGAGGGAGAGAGAGGGAGAGAGTGGGAGAGAGAGGGAGAGAGATGGAGAGGGAGAGAGAGAGGGAGATAGAGAGGGAGAGAGGGAGAGAGATGGAGAGGGAGAGAGAGGGAGAGAGAGAGGGAGATAGAGAGGGAGAGAGAGAGGGAGATAGAGAGGGAGGGAGAGAGGGAGGGAGAGAGAGAGGGAGAGAGAGGGAGAGAGTGGGAGAGAGAGGGAGAGAGATGGAGAGGGAGAGAGAGGGAGAGAGAGAGGGAGATAGAGAGGGAGAGAGAGAGGGAGATAGAGAGGGAGATAGAGAGGGAGGTAGAGAGGGAGAGGTAGAGAGGGAGAGAGAGGGAGAGAGGGATAGAGAGGTATAGAGAGAGGGAAAGAGAGGGAGAGAGAGAGAGAGGGAGAGATAGAAGGCGAGAGAACGAGAGGGAGAGAAAGAGGAAGGAATTGAGATAAAGAGAGGTAAGACAGAGGAAAGAAGGTAAGTCTAGGCGTAATAGCGAAAGGGGAGAGGGTAGACGAGGTGTGAAAATGGATAAACCTTCTTTAACCTTCGCAACCTCATTCCCACCGTTTTCCCGGCCCTATCTCACCCACCTAACCACCCTCACTCTCTCTCTATGCCAACCTATCCAACTTTACCCACCCTTTATCACACTTTATCCCACCTCGCCTCAGCCTTACCCATCCCTATCCCACCGCGACCGGCCTTATCTCAAACATCTTATTTCACATCCTGTTTAACCTTGCCATGCTATATTCCTCCCCACGAGCTCATCTACCTTCCCCTTTTGCTATGGCGATTTCCACTTTGTCCCATTTGCTTCCGGGTGGTCAAGAGTTCTTATGGTTCTTCCGTGTATTCCACGTGTTGTTTTGGTGCTTGGAAAAGATTTCTTTCACAAAAAATGAATTTCGCGAATTTCAGAGTGTTGGCCAAGAAATTAATCATTGCTCTTCATAAATTTATTCTCTGAAATACATTTATATGGTCCTCACTCATGATAACTCATTGCGTCACCAGCAATAAAGTCTTCTCGTGATCTATCTATGAATAATGTTCAGTGCAATTCATGGGCAATATAAACGCTAGACATACGGGAGAAAGAAAAAAATTGTGACTTTCAAGAATTAGTCATTGTTTTGATACAAATATCCTTATCAGCCTGAATAGGTTTACTGTTGATACGCGTACAAACCAGATTTTTAAATTTAATTATCCTCTTATTTTGTCGCTTATTTACTGATTTACTATACTATACTATAATTTACGTCAATATTTCATTGAGTGCGGCGGTATGGGTTGCGAGGCACGAGGTGGAGCCAGAAAAATCATCCCAACGAAGTGGATATTTCACTAGGCAGGTCATATTTCACGGATCTAAGCTATATATTCCATGGTAAAGTCAAACAAAACATGCCTTAGTTTTGTATCTTTTAAGAAGTTTAAGATGAACATAATATTGAATTAATCACAAAACGAACACAGAAGAACATGCTATAAGCGGTGCCAAACCAGAAAGCCTACTAGAGATATATCATCAATGCATCAATAAGTTACAGTAACTATTTCAAATTATTAATGCTATTCTTCATAACAACCAAACGACAAAATACCCAATCTCATGCACGAGCAGAATACCAAAGATCGTATTCTAACTACTCTGAAGTAAGTGTTGTTCGTTTTGATACTATTTCCTTTTAAGATTCGACGCGCTGCAATGGAAAATTCTCCGGAGAAAATAATAATTCATTTGAATTTACACAAGTATCCTTCAAACTGCCAATAGTGTTTGGCTCCTTCTCCGGAAGCCTCTCTAGAATTTCTTCAGATTCTATTTCGTACCCACTATCATTTCACTTTCTTTAGATTTTCGACTATTATTATAAACACTTGTTAGAGCTGGAATCCACCAAATCATTTTTATTCCTATCTCATGCGTGAAATCATCTCGTAATGGAGCTCTGAGTTTGGCACAAATATTTATAATACGATAGGCCACTAGCTACTGAACCTGAAGAAAATGACCGATTATCGAGATGATTTAATAAACCATTTTGGTATTTCTTTTCTTTCTCCGTATAGGACCGATAATGTTTCAAGTTTTTCGACTCTCCTTCCCTCCCTTACTCAGTAGCTGTCATTCACATCCTCTGCATCCTTCTAAAACCATAACACACCTCACGTCTACTCTCCCTTTCAGCGGGAGAGATAATTTTGGAGAAAGAATGGGAGGAGCGCTAGTGAGAGTGGAATAAAAGAAAAGAGAGAGGAAGAGAAGGAGCGAGGGACATGTAAAAATTTGATTAGTTCTTCAGCATCCCGCCTCCTCCGTAAATCCACAGGCTCGCTTTCCTCACCATTCCTAACTGCACACAGGTTGGCACACACACACACCAGCTAACACACACACCAGCTAACACACACACCAGCTAACACACACACCAGCTAACACACACACACCATCCCCTTTGTCTTTCCTGGCATTCTCTCTTCTCCCGTCCCTCTCTCCTTCGCGCCACCAGGGGCTACCTCACTCTCATCCCCACGCTTCCTCGGACGCTGGTCATTTTTCTCCGACGGAATTCAATCTTCCTTCCACCGGAACCTTAGATCGCTCCTCTCTCTCTCTCGCTCATCCCGCTACCGTCTTCCACCTACATGTCCTCTTATAAGACTCGCCCCTTAGTCAAAGCCTCATCCTCCTCGAGGAATATCTACGGTCAAGGATTGCCCTCCATCCATATGCTTCCCATTCTCCGCCCCCACCTCCTCCTCCCTTCGTTCCCATCTCCCCCCTGCGAAACTCCCTCTTTTTCTGTAATCTTACACCACCTCCCTTTTGTCTTGATGAATTTCTGGGTTGTTTATACTCCCGCGCAAACCTACTTTCGTCTTGATTGTTTTTTTTACGAAAGGAAAATGATTCTACCGAGTTATATGCGTTCTTCTTGCTTACGCTAGCCAGCAAGTATTTAATTTAGTAGATTTCTGTCACAAGTTTATCGAATTTTTCTCCTAAACAGCACCATTCGATAATTACTCCTCTAAAATAGACTTAATAGGAGCCCAAAACTAATAAGGGTAAAAGCCTATTAGGTTACTTATGTGTTGGACTATCGCATGGTAGATGAAGGTTAGAAGAGGGATATTTCTTTTATAATATGAAAATTATTTCTACTACATTATGTAAAAATTTTGTCTGCCGGAAAAGCATATAATTTGCACCGTGAGTACCAAATAACATTTCTGTAAAAACAACATTAAAAATTCGATCTTATAAGGATCCTAATTAAAAATTGTCACGCCAAAAGCTTATTTAAAAAATACTTCTGCGAAGGGGAAACATTGCCCAACATAAACTTCATCATGGCGCTGATGTCCTCTTCCTCTTCCTTATTTTCTCATTTCCTTCTCGCATGCTATACTACCCCAATTATTTCTCCCCCTTTTCTCTTTCCTCTTTTCAAACTCCACCCATCTCCCAACCCACAATCCTCCCATCTCCCCCTCCCTACGCCCTCGCGTCGCGTTGTAACCAAAGAGCCAAAGGTTATTTGCCACCACCTGCTCACTCCCCCTCCCTCTTCCTCTTCTCCGACTGACTCCGCACAACCTCTCCCACCCCTCAAAACCTTTCTCCGCTGGGGAGGACAGCCACCTCCCTCACTCTTCCTCCTACACACCTTTTCCGTTTGTTGCTTCTGCGAGGGGAATTAGCGGTCCTTGAAGAGGTTTGCAGTAGGAAAGTAGGAGTTAAGAAGAATGGTGGAGAGGGTCCGTGGGAGGGGGAAGGGATGGAGGGGGAGGGATGTGCGCGATTGAGGTGAGAGGAGGTGGGTGGGGGAGAAGCAGAGGGGTGGGAAGGGAGAGGTTTGCTGGGCGGGGAGAAGGGAGGGTTATAGGAAGGTAAAAGGCGACGCCAGTGCTCTGGAACCAGGGCGATGGATGACACTGTCCACGGCTGGAACCTGCGAATTTGTCCAACGTCTGGCGTAATGTATGGCGGTCTCCACTCTTGAGGAGGAGAAGATAGAGGGAGAGAAGGAAAGAGAATGAGAGTGAGAGAATCGGGAACCGAAAGGAGAGGGAGTGAGAAAAAAGAAGTTGGGGAAAGGGAGGTAAGAGGGAAAGGGAGAGAGAAGGATGGTGGGAGGGGCAATTTGGGAAGGAGACTGAGTTGTGATTGTCTGCGTGTGACTGGTGTGGTCTATTTGCTACGAGATTTTCGTTCCATCATTAATTGAGGGCCTTGTTTACTTTTTTGTTTTACTGTAACTAGCTTCGCGGGCGGCTCTATTCCCTCGGATAAAGTCTTCTTCTATTTACTAGCAACTTTCAATTTTCTTTTCCGAGACTTGGCAACCAAGTAATTTTTTTCGCTATTCTAAATAAATCTTATTATTCTCTTTCATATACTTCTGTGACCATTTTCAATCATTGAAAATTATATTGGTCCGTTCACGTGCAATTTAATTTTGACTTAAAAGTATACATTTTCTGAAAGCCACAACAATGATACGTACAGAATACAATAACATTTTAAAAATATTAGTATTATCTAATATTAATGCTGATTTTCCTTCTTATGCAGAATCAGCCTGGACTATCCATTTATCAAACATCAAACAAATACCCAAACTGTATCATATTCGTTTAATCTAAAGAACTCCAAATATTTTGAGAAAGTTTCTCATTACAAATTAATTGATATTTTCAGAGAAATTTATTATTTACACTGGTATAATTGCCCCTCAAATCTGACAGGTGGTCATGAATCAAGAATTGAATTAAAATTTAAACAATTCAAAATCAAGACCTTAGATAAGCGTTAATTCAAAATAACAACATAAATAAACCCATGGCTCATTATCAACATCATCAAATTTCACAAAATAAATGTAAATTATATATCTATGACCATACATTGATGAATTAAACGTTGATTTAAGTTAAATTAGTGGTACCCGCAAAAACTTTTGTGAAGTCAGTCAGAAATCTGCATGTTTTAATGTAATAATAGCCCATTTCATCTTATAAAATTAGACAAATGACATTTCATGTTTGTTTTTGTAATTTATATGTGCAATTTTAATTGCTTCTCTATTACGAAAAAGATAAAATTCCAGCACTGAAATAAAGAAAGAAGATTTTTTTCTTTTGGTCAATCGTTAAAAATCTCCACAATCCACACTCAGTTTACTGAATAATAATAATCTGCAATTACTAACGTTGCAATCTATTAAGTTTGACGTTGCTGCAGCTATAATTTCGATGCTTCATAAAAAGAGCGGAGCGAATAATGGAATTCTTTCGTGTATTTGAAGGCTTAATAGACTCTAATTCGATCAGAGGCAACGATGCGGGTCGCCTTGCCAACACCCGGAAAGATTACGAAAAAGCCATAAAATTTCGAAAATAAACGCGTTTCTGACAAATTCTACCGCATAACATCTAAACATTGCAATAATAAGATATTTTATAGTTTTAACTGTCGAATAAAGCAAAAACAGAAATTTGGTCCATATTTACGTATTTTAATGAATGAAGTATATAAACTTTGCACCTCGAAAAATCGAAACTCTGTGTAAACATATGGAAACATATAATTGTCTCCTGGAGTAGAAGCTGGGACACTTTGTAAACGAAAATAGTTTTCTTGAGGTATCCTAGTTGACAGAAACAAAATGACGTTTACAGTATTTCTCTATGACAAACTGTTCAAGAGAAAAAAGTGGGGGCAGACGGATGGACAGACAGATATTGAGTAATTATTTATAAAAGATAATTTTCTAAGCGGTTTACTTCGAACAATGCAACGCAAAAATATGTTTGACAATAAAACCATAAACTTATTTTTTGCTATGTAACAAAAAATGCTAAATTGTGTACTGCAATTAGGAAGCGAATTATATTTCCTATATAAATAATATGAAATTTGTTATGAAAAAATAAAATATTCTAAAATGACAGTTTGTATATACATATATATTTTTAGTTTCGATGGAAATACACTAATTATATCTTTCGTAACAACTCGCTAATAAATATACTGCTGACGCTTATCGCGACATAACTTTAAACATCACGGCTCAATAAATAACATTCTACGCCACATATCAATTATTTAGGTAAATACGGTACTGTTGTTTATTTTCAAAATCCAATTTGGTGTACACAATATCGCGAAGAGGACAACAATACGGTTGCCATTAATGGCGAAAGTTTTTCTCAAAGTCATTTATTATAACAGAGGTACACAATTTCTATATTAATCCGTGGTCGACGAATTGAAAGAATATAGCTGCATTTTTGCTGTAATGTTTCATATTTAAATATGATTTATACCAACGAAATGAATAGCTGTAGACGAAAGTTTGGCTCTAAATATTTATCGCACTTATTGAATTCGTTGAAATCTGGATTTTAATGACTTCGAACTCGTATATTTGGATAAGTCATATGCTAGTAGTACGAATGAACGAATTGCCCTGCCTGGAAGTAATGCAACAGCAATATTGAAAAAGCTTGTGTGATAATATGCGATTTCTGGAATCAAAACATACCATTAAAATAATGTTTGTATTTCACAATTAACAAAAAACCTTTGTTATTTTAATCGAATGCAAATGGAAAATTTTTTGGTAGAGAATAATTATAAATATCCTTTTAGGAACAGTAGACTCTTTTAAAATAATGCCCGACTTATTTAATAGATGGAATTAACATTAAAGATTTTTGGCGGCGGACATGATTTTGAGATTCACTATCAGATTGATTACCGAGTTCACGATTTTCATTTTCCCGATTTTTCACGTGACAAGTTCCTTCTACGTTAAAAAAGACCATTCGTAAAATCTTCCTTGCATCGTATCCCAAAATTAAATCTGGAGAAACTAAAAATATCGGGCATTAAAATATCTCTTTCGGCCGGGATAAACGATTTGATTTAGTGAATAATCTAGGCCAATTAAAAGCGTAAAGAATACCGAGGGTATCGAATTTCTTTTTCGATTTTTTTAACCTTTCTCAGTAGCGAACGAAAATATTCGAATTCGTACATTTTGCATTCAATTTAAACGAATAAATTTTCCTCATAGCGAAAATTGGCGAAATTTCTTTAGTATTTCCTCACGAAATGAGAAAAACCGATAACTGTATTTTTTATCCGTCTCGTTATTTCGCCGTACCGAATTGGTCTGCTCCACAAACAAGGTGGATTTAAAAAAATAATGGAACGTCGCTATTCTATTTGTTCTCCCAAACGCGCGATTTTAATTCGGATAGCATCCCGTTAATTATTCCATGTATTTTATTGCCAGGTAAATTCGTTTTATATAACTGTCTTTTTTTCCGAGCGGGAAAGAATTAGGTTTCACTGCAATTAGCAGTGTAAAAACACGAATTTTGCATTACAAGCGAAAACATGATCCAAATGCCAATAGAATTAAACGGAACTGTTATCATTCGATCAGAAATTAAATCGGAAAATTAATCTACTTTTTTCGTTTGAAGTAAAAACACGAAATCGGCTATTTTTACAGTAACTTGGTATTTAGCTGTGACCTCCATCGGGAAAATAGCATATGAAAAACAAAGATGCTTAATCTGGACTTAATTTGAAATAATGCCGTGAAACTATATTTCTACCCAAAAGGTTATTAACTTGATTTCCTTATTGCAATGAAGTAAATTTCATCCTGTAAAACCTCTAAATTAAAATGTACATATTTAAAACTATATTGTTGGGTTTTTATTTCAACTTTTACTTTTTTAATTCTATGCTTATTCTCTGTTAATGTAGCATTTTTCATAATGTACCAAATATAATTAAGCGTGGAAATGATACAATTTGGATTTAATTAATATGTTAAAATTGAAATATAAAGGAGAATTGCAACAAGAAAATCAAGATAACTAAGCTTTTTCCACTGGATGCCATGGACTGTATTTGAATATAAACAGCATTCTAACACACAGCGTGGGTGAAATGACTCGTTGGGAGAAACTTCGGGTGGGTGAACTGACTGGCGGGCGAAAAACCTGTGGGTAAAAAGTCATGGGTGTCTTTGGGTGAAACGCCTCGTGGGTGAAAGACTTGAGATGAAATGCCATGGAACCGTGTTAACCCTATTCTTTGCGAACAGGCGCACGTTTATTTCACTTTCGCCAATCCGAAGGTCGCGGGTTCGAATCCCGCCTAGGTTGGTTTTTCTCCACCTAGAGCATGGATGTATGTGTTCGTCTATTGTTATTGTTAACATATTCCCCTGTAAAATGGCTACAAAAGCTGTATGTGGAATTATTGAATAAATAAATAAATAAATAACTAGTAGAAAACTGTCAAAAGGGTAAACATCATCATTGTGTCTACCTCACCGGTTAGTCTAGAATGCCTTTACCAAACTCAGATTAAACCCTTAGTAACTAGGTATATTGTTTTACGTGTATATGTCGTAAGCCTGTCGTGAAACTACCATATTCATGACGAGTAAATAAGGTAAACTAATAAAAAAACGCGTAAAGCATTTCTTACACCGCACAAGACACAGATGCATACCTCGGCGACTAGTTGAAAATTTGCCGAAAAAGAACGCTTGCGAAAGAATATAAATAGTGCATGCCATGCGAAATTCAAAATTTGAGACCATGGCATTCACAGAAAGAAAAGAGGTAAGTAAATATAGAATGAGAAAAAGAGATAAGAAAAGAATGGAAAAGAAAAGAGGAAAAGATCCGATGGGGAAATATTAAGGAAGGATGGTAGGAAGAGAGAGGGATGAGAGGATATGGCCGGGTGGTAAGTCAGAGGGGGGAGGGACACTGGTCCGAGGGAAAAGGAGGGAGGGAGGGAAGGGAGGAAAGCTTTGCTGTAGGGGTGGAAGGAAATGACAGACCTCGCTCTGAAAATCGATAAGCTGCCGAAGGCCTGCGTGTATGGGGTGGGGGAGGGGTCAGGGAATAGGAGAGGGTGTTTGAGAGGGGAAGATGAGGAGGGTTTGCGTGGTGTGGAGAAGGAGAAAGAGAAGGGGTGGCAAAGGAGCAGTGAGGATGTGGAGGAGGAGGAAGAGGAGTGAAGGAGGGGAGTGGACCGGCTATGGGCGTAGGTGGCGCACGGTTCGTTCGCTGGACTAAAGGAGCAGTTATTTCAAGGGAAGAAGAGAGGTAGAGAGGGGAAGGAAAGGAGAGGGGCTAGACTGGCTGGGAAGAGTTTTGGACAGATACGGGTAGACACGAAGTCTAAGCTAAGAATGTTCGGATTAAATGATTCGTCCTTTTTCTAATGTACGTGATTTAAAAATATGAATCCATTCATGTTTATCAAGTAGTTATCCCTTAAGTAATTATGAGACAATATGCATTGATAAGTTTTAGAGACCGTATTCACAACAAACCACAACAATTGTGGAATCAAAAGTAGTAAATAAGAAATTCACCTTATAAAATAAGTAAATAAAATTTATTATTAAATTTGATTTTGGAAAATGAAATCAATAACTGGAGGAAATTCACTTCTTTCAATAATTAAAAAAACAACTACGGTTTTAATGAATATAGAGCGTTAATGTGTATGTAAATATATTTATAGATTATAGTTTAACATGGAGGAGCCATGTTTTAATCTAATCAAATGATCTCGATAGGCAAGAAAAAATAATATGAATCGTAAAATAATGACAATCAATTCAGGCAATTTATCCTTAATAATAACATTGAAATATTTTCATTACAAATACCAGTTCATGTCTTAGGAATTTTGAGGGGTTATAATAATTAATTCTACGAGATCATTAATAAAAGGAGTGATGCATTTACGGAAAACGTAATATTATCCTAAATCTCTCGTAATTAACATTAAAAATGCCGAACTGTGCTCGAAAACAAACAGGAACACCTTATAAGTAATAACACAACACCGTTTTATAGGTAGGGTTGCCATGGCGACGAGGCAACAAAGAGGAAGCGCCGCTTCCCTTGAAGGACTGACATTGTTGGTGATTCTTAGCATTGGATGGAAAGAGCGAAGAAAAGCCGCAACGCTCTCCCCCTCCTCCTCCCTCCTTTCCTCCGACATCCAACCCAACCCACCTACCTCGCATCCTCCTTCCCTCCCTCCCACTCTCATCCCACTCCCCCTTCCCCTTTTTCTTCAGCGAACCTCCTACCCCCCCGCGGCCATCGGAAATCAAATCAAGAGTCGTCGGCCGGCCTGCCCCATTGGACAAAGCCCCTTAGCCAATCGCGACCGGCCCCTAGAGGGTCACGTGACTGCCGGACAGCGATGAAATAAAACGAAAAAGATAAAAAAAGGATTTTTTTTATCCTTTACCCTTCTATCTCTCTCTCTCTTTCTCTCGATGAAAAATATTTTATCGAAAAAAAAAAGTTTTTTTTTATTCGGTTCGAATGTTGGCGGGGGGAGGGGTGGGCATCGGCAGAGAGGTGGGAAGGGGAAGGGGGGATAGGGAGGGACGTGGGCGGGGGTTCTTTACTCATATCCACCCTCTCCTTCTATCCCTCGTGACCACCCACTGCGTCCCCTGCCTCCTTGTCCCTCTTTCTTTCTCTATCTTCGCTCTTCTTTTTTGTGCCCCTAAGTCCACCTTTATCTCCGCTCGCCTCAATTCTTTTTTCGCTTATTTCTCAATCTTTTTTATTGACCTTTCTCTCTGGAATTTCTTTTCGTTCCTCGATTATTTGTGTTCTTTTACGTTGCCTCACTTTCTCTTCGACTGTTATCCGTTTTTTTATTTCTTTATCCCTATTTCTCTACGTCATAAAATTGCACGGCCCAATAGCACTATACTTTCTTACATGTTTTTCTTACCCTATTCATTGTGTGCGTTAATCTTACATTCTCTAGTCATTTTTCTATTATTTATTTATTTAGCCTTAACTTCTCCATTTAGTGTAACTAGGTTAACGTTTCCTAATAATAGTTCCAGTTCTCAATATCAATTTGATTGTCTTATTTCTCCGTTCTATATTTCTAAACACTCTTTTCTATTTTTCCTTAGCGTCACTTTTTAGCCTACTTTTCAGAATGGAAATAGGCTTATAGTTTTGTCGCTGTATCTGTCCGTCTGTCTGTCTGTATGTCCGTCCTCCATATTAACTTTTGAACCAATAGACCGATTTTCATGAAATTGATGGAAATCTCTTGCTACATGGGCCGAGCTCCCGAGGGTAGTTTTTGTTGCGAAGATTGAAGACCCGGGTTCGATTCCAGGAACTATCCATTCCATTTGATTTCATGGGAGATCTGATATCCATCGTGCAGGGTAATTTTCTTTTGCACATTAAAAAATCTTACAATTGTAATATCGGAGCGAGTTTTTTACTATTCTCTGAGGAAAGGAATGAAGATTTTAATTTTTATCGTAGAATTTTGCTTACCCGTTGTATTTCTTAGAATTTCGCGTAAATACGGGCGATTTTGCAGTTTTTATCACTCATTACGAGAGTGTTGCCATAGCAACAACTATTGTTGGATTCAGATTCGGCATATTCTAATACGTACACGCGTTATTTTTGCCTCACAAATACGCGTGATCAATTAAATATTCCGTTCTAATGAATTTGTAGTATTTTATAAAGCTAAATAATGAAATTTGGGAACAAAAAAGCAACATATCCGCGGTGATTTTAAAGTTATTAAAGCCAGTACAATTAAGTATTAAATAAATGAATAAATGGATAGTAGGCAGCATAAGTTCTGTTCGGATCATCTTGTTCTATATAACTATATAACCACAAATTTTAATTTGATTTTCTATTTATAAATCTATTTATCTACTTCAAAATTCGTTGTTGTTCTGTCAGCTGATGTTTCTTAAAATAAAAATCTCTCTTAATCCTTTTATTTGCCAATCCCTTAACATTTAAAATCAATTATTACTTAATTTTCAACTTCTGGCTCCTTTATCCCTTAACTAGCCCGAACTGGCACACAAAAAATTCCAAGTGAAGTAATGGGTGACTACATCTTATTGGCTGTTAAAAAATCCGCTTATGCGTTCGGTTTGTCTGTCTGACGCGCCAAATCCTCCTAATCGAAAGCAGCTAGCGACTTCGTTTTTTCGCCGGTCGATTTAGTATAATCTCGTCGCGCACGTTTTGTCCGCGTGTCCGTTATTCCGCCAGTCTAATGTTTTTGAAAAACTGGTATTTACTCTCTGCTTCAGCGACTCTTTCCTTACTTGATAGTGATTTGGTCTTTCTTAAAGTATTAATCTGCAGACAATAGGAACCGTATTCATAGGCCGTAAAGGCCCTGGACAGACGTTCCTTGGGCTCTGCTTTTGAAGCCGATTCCGACAGTAAACGAGAAGGGAAAGTATACTCCATAAATGGGATACTACACAGAGATTTCAAAGGCGCTCTTTATGGGAAACGCGTGTAAAACGATATCGAAAGTTTTTGGCGGTACTTGAATTTTTATCTTCGAAACTATAAGTCGTAATTATGTGGCCCCGCAAACCTTTTTGTGGTAAATGTTGTCCTCGATCCGAATAAATTTTGTAATAGCCTTACATCACATATGAGTACTAGGAAGATAAAAAAATATGATATTTAATTGTTGCTTGACGGATGCCACGTTTATTTAAGTGCTTATATAATGTGGATAAAATGTGATAAAATGCTACGCTACCCATTGTATGGGGCAGAAACATGGACGCTAAGGAAAAATAACGTCAAATACTTGGAAATCTTTGAAATGTGAACTTGGAGGAGAATGCTGAAGATAAAAATGGACAGATAGGATGAAAAACGATGAAGTGCTACGAAGGATAGGAGAGAAGCGAATGATTATACAGACTATCAGAAAGAGGAAGGATAGCTGGGTTGGACATTACCTGAGGAGAGAGAGACGTGTTAGAAGGAAAACTAGATGGGAAAAGGGAAAGAGGTAGGAAAAGGTTTCAGCTGATAGACGATTTGAAAGGGAAAGAGAGTTATCAAGATATGAAGAGGACAGCGGAAAATAGGAATATATGGAGAACCAGGTTTAACCATGAATAATCACGGACCTGTCTACGGACAGACTACCTATGATGATGATGATGATAATGTGGAAGTTCTAATTGACGGGTGCAGTTCAAAATCAAAATTGGGCGATTAATTTTAAGAAGGATGACTAATACCTCATTCAATTATGATCCGCCTAGTAGTTTCGGAGATTGAACATTTGGACTAACGGACGGAGGCGACGTTCCCATAAAGGCGTTCCCATACTACCGCTTCGCTGGTAAAGGACGCCTAAAAATGGCATTTATTTTACTCCAAATCGAAAAAAATTGGTAGCAAAAGTTTTTGGTGCCATAATTTACGTGCATAAAACCAATCATCGGAATCTAAGGATGGATGGATAACAGTTAATTTATTGACAAGTTTTAAAATGTAGCATTTTCTCTCGTATACGATGAAAAACAATATCATTCTGTAGTGCCACGACATACATAATTTTCAGCAAAGCATTATCTATATTTAGTTTGTCATTTCTAAAAAATGCAAAAAAAGAATATTTACAAAAAGTGAGTCAAGAAAACTAAAAATAAAATAACAATGTAACATGGTGCAATTGGCAGCATGCTAGCGCTTCTATGATCAATAATACCATAGAGTTTAATCTTGTTAGATATATTCTAGTGTTTGTTTTTATAATTCAAGAAGATACTAGAAAGTTCACTAGAACGATTCACTATCAGAGAGAACTGTAATGCAGCAATAATAATAATAATAATAAATTCTGAGAAATCACATCATCAGACACAAAGCTTGAACTTCAGCTTATTATAAAACGAAAACATAAATATTAATTCTCTTAGCGCTCCTTGTCATTTTGATTTATTTTTTACAGATCCAAAAACGAGACATGCGGAATCAATTTTAAAACATTTTCTAATTCGTCGTTGTAACTTTACTTCTAATTGTCATATTTTCAACACACCTCCAAAAACGTGCTTTGGTTGCAATTAGAGTTTATCCGACTTACTTTTATGAACTTATTCTTGGTTAAATTATAAAAATTGATTTGCCTAAGAATGGATATATATATATATATATATATATATATATATATATATATATAGTAAACATTTTTACGTCACAGAATCTTGCTTTTGGGAGAAAACTTTTAAAATATCCATTATGAAACCTTTCGTGCTAGCGAACACGACCTTTCTAAACTGGTCAAGTCTATCATTTATTAATCGAAGATGTGACTTAAACTTTGTTTCTGAACTCTTCTAAAAATTATTGCTATATCAAGGTGTGAGGACTACATTTCTATATATTATGATTAAGACAACCAAACCATAAAATTAATTCGGAGAGTATTTTTACATTTTTGTCGACCTTGTTTTCCAATTCCCGGCACTATTGCGGTTTTAAAATTTGACTTTATTTTACCACAGCGTCGATGAACTTTCTTTTATTGCTGATACGTTCGAAAATATTATACTAATTCTAACAAGATGATCCAAACGGAACTTATAGATGCCTACATTCCATTTAATCAATTATTTAATACTTACTTATATGGGCTTTAAAATCACGGCGGATATATTGCTCTTTCTGTTCCCAAATTTCATAACTTAGCGTTATAAAATATTACAAGCACATTCGAAGGAATATTAAATTGATCACGCGTATTTTCGCGGCAAAAATAACATGCGTATGAATTAGATTATACCGAATCCGACTCCTTGACTCGAACCCGGGACTTTCAGTATTCGCAACAAAAACTATCCCCTGGAGCTCGGCTCCAGTAGCAGGAGATTTTCACCAAGCGCCATGAAAATCGGTCTATCGGTGCAAAAGGTAATAGGCGGGGACGGACAAACAGACAGACGGACAGACAGACAGCGACAAAACAATAAGCCTATTTCCATTCTGGAAAGTAGACTAAAATGGGATGGCTGGTGAAATTTCTTATAATATTTACAAGAAACTATAATATTTATAAGTAACATTTCTTTAAGTAATTGATTGACAGGCAATAGTATTTCAGTTTCAAAATTATGAAAATGAATTTTAATCGACACAGCAACCTATTAAAAAAGGAGGTAATGTGGATTTGTTAAAATAAAAGCAAAAATTAAAATAGCGCAATGCTTTAATAACTCTACGTGTTATTAAAACTCTGTTGTTTTAATTTTTTCACAACGCTATTCCTCCATATTATGGAATTCCACAAGCCTCGTTTATTACAAAAAACTGAAAATATGAATTAGAATTTTCCATGGGCGAATCGCCGCTGATAGCGGCTTTGTGCAATGCTCAACTGGTTTTCCAACATTTGTCATAATAAATAATTGATAATATAAGCGAATGTTCAGCCCAAGTAATGATGCTTGAGCGCCTCCAAAATCTCTTTTTAATTTCGAGTATTTAAGAAGCTACGTCTATCAAAACCTCTTCCCTTTCCATTTCTCCTCTACATAACTCTCTTCTCTATTTCTCCCTCTAATGAACATGGGTCAACTACGCAAATAAACGCTTAAAAAAGAAATTGCTTTACGATGTGGAAGATGAAAGAAGTAAGGAGCCATGCAAACTTTTACGGTCCGAGGAAATGAGAGGGACCAAAAAATAACACTGACGTTACTACCGCTCCATTCATTCTACTTTTTGAAAATTTCCTCTCTCCGCTATCCCTCTGCCCATTTACTCCGCCTCCTCACACCACTCATTCTTCCTCTTCCACTCCTCCGTCCAACGCCCCTTCAAACGTTCTTAATAGCTTTCAAAAAACCCCATTTTGCGACCCAGACACATTTTTACACGGCGGCGATGGAAAAGGAGAGAGAGAGAGAGAGAAAGAGAGCGAAAAAATAATCTTCTACTGCGTGACTTCTTTTTATGACCGAAGACAGACTTTGTATACAGACGAGTTCCCCTCTCTCTCTCTCTACGTTCCAAATAAGGGCCATAACCCTGTCCATTGGAAAAAGGATATTACGTCTTTCACCTTCCCCTATTTTCGAAGACTTTTCCTCCCGCTTATCTCCATTCCGCTTCCTATTTCTCCCCTCTTCTCCTTTTCTCAATTCTCTTTTCTTTTCTTTATCCATTGGCAGCCATAGATACAGTAAGATAAGCAGTGCCGCATCGAGTAAGTATGGCGGCCGGGGAATGATCGAAAAATGCCGCCACCAAAGTTTAATTATCATAAATGCAGTAATTTCAACTGTGTAAAAATAATAGCATAGTTATCGTAGGCTGTTTTTCATATGTAGCAATATCAGGAATTTTTGTGTAAAAATCCATGGCACTTAAATGAAAAGAATGAAAGATTTGAGCTAGTCTATCTTCCTAGAGCAACTCCTTGTGCTCCCTGATATTCCTTATATTTCCCTTCCACACTATTTCGCTACACTCCATTCCTATGCTTCGTTAGTCATCTATGGCATTCGTTCACTGACTAATGGTACACCCGTTCACCTCTCACTCTCTATTTCTTAATAATAATTTTTCCTATCCCATTTCCTCTACATTCTCCCGCTTCACTGTTTTCTTGTTTCATTCTCAACTACCTCCGTCCTGTACCCCTTCCTTCGTCTACCTTCATGTCGTCTTTCCTATCTTCATCCATATTTTTCTCTCACTTCTATTCCTCTCCTTCACGCACCACCTTTATTCTCTCTCTCTTCCTTGCTCCCTTCCTCTACATTTTCTTTACCTCCCTATCCGTCCGCTTCTCTCATCCACACTCTCCCCTTCAGTCAGTTAGAATTATTCCTCCTTCCCTCTTAGCAACGCAACGAGAGCCAACTCTCTTCAAGATGCCCCCATGGGGTAGGAAACTGGAAGGTGTAGCTTGCGCTGAGGAGTGTGAGAGAGATAGAGAGAGAAGGGCAAAGGGGGACAGGGGAGAGAGATGGATATAAAGAGGAGGAATGAGAGGTAGAGAGAGAGAGAGAGGGAGGTAGTCAGATCCTTTTGGATGGAAGGGTAGGCGAAAGGAGAGAGAGACTCGAGTTTAGCGACTTGGAAACGTTATTTTGGTGCGCGATAATTTAAACGTTTAAGATGCAAAACTTTACCCCGACATTTCTCTTCTCGGGAGCGGCGTGAATGTGGAGAACGGATAATTTATGACAGTGGAGAGCGGAGAATACTTGGAGGGTGGGAGTGAGGGAGGAGCCGGGAGAGTGGTATGGGTGAGAGAGGACGTGGGGATGAGATGGAGGAAGAGGAAGTAGGGGAAGGAGGAGGTTGGAGAGAGAGAGAGAGAGAGATAGAATAAGTCGGAGATGGTAGGGGATTGTGAGGCGAGAGTTTGAAACTCGGCGTAGCTACTGGCGCCTCCCCTCCCTCCATATCCTGACTCCCCCTCAGATTGAAAAAGAGAAATAAAATAAAGGCGGCAGGCAGAAGGAAAAAGGGGGAGTGAGAGGGAAGGAGGGAAAAAGACGGGAGAGGAAAAGAGAGAGAGAGAGAGGGAATGCGATGGATGGAATGAGTCGTGGGGTCCAGAAGGAAATGGCATCGGATTGTGGATGTGCAGGGTATGGATACGGAAGGAATGGCGGGAGAATAAAGGAGAGGAGAAGATGTTATTTTTTTGAATGTTAGTATTTTTGTCGGACTATGTTTACCAAAATATTTTCCCGTTATCTTGACTCATCCTGCGTGCTCGAGATGCTTCTTAAAAAAACAAGCTGATGGATGTTATAATGTGTGAGAGAGAATAGTGTTAAGCACGTAGAACAAGAATTTTATTTGGATAATTTTTAAACTTGGATTTATTGCTTACAGTAAGTATGCTCGTGTGATCCTTACCATTTCCTTTAATCAAAACTCATATTATATGAACATTTACATTTAAATTGGGATAGCATTCATTTAATATATCTTAATTTCTTTGCGTTTCTATCTTCTCGTTCTTAAGGAGTATGGGCCCGCTGCTACTAATTTCCACTGAAATTTTAAGCAAAGCATTTCAATCCAAATTGTGCGATCCCCGTTTCCAGAATACTATCTACCGAAAGTTATTTATGCTAAAATAAATTAAAATGGAATGTTTTAATTAATTTAATCTTGAATAAATATCATTTTTTATTAAGTATTAATCTACAGTTAATATCTAAATACATTTGGAGTATCTATATTTTTACAATTCGCATGAAAATAAGCATCTCGGATGAAAAGCGATCAAATAAAACGGTCTCGTTACCTCGCCGGTGTATCACGGATTTTCGCATAAAAGAACAGCATTGAGAGATCGCAGAAAAAGAAAAAGAAACCGAATCTATCGCATTATCTTCACCTCCAACGCGTTTGGCATACAAGGAAAATAAAAGGGGCCAATAAAATGAAAAGGATTGCTTTTGGACCCATTTCTGCATTTCCCTCTTCCCCTCCTTCCGCTATTTCTCTTTCCAGAAGTTCGCAAGACACTTGAAGAGAGAGAGAGGGAAAGGGAAAATACCTCTCGCTAGGACCAAAATGATGGCTGGTGGTGCCCCCTATACCCTCACTCTCAAAAAACTGTCGTTTCTGTTCTCTCTCTCTCTCTCTCCCTCACCGGAGCGGTATACGTACATCAGAAGGTTCCTACACCCACGCATACACCCACCTACTCCCTCCCATTCCTTCGCCCATATCCTCTCCTACCTATATCCCCCTCTCTCCCGTATCTACCTCTCGCGTTGGGCGATTCTTTTTCAACTTCTGGGCCTATTCCGAACTCACGTACGTCCCAAATATCCCTCTCATTCCACCTCTTCCCGTTCCCTCTCACGATCTTTGACCCTGCTCAATCCTTTTCCCTTCCAATGCCTCTTTTTCTCCCCTTTCCTCGATACCTTTCTCCTCGATCCCTCTCAATCATCTTTTCGCGCCTTTTCCATCAAATATTTATCGTCGTTTCTTTATATTATTTGGCCGTCAACTTTCTTCGACGTCTACCGTCTTCTAAATTAGTTTATTTCATCTTTCTTACGAATTCCTCGTTCTCTGGCATTTTTTTGAACGTTTAGTAATTTTTTCAGTAACGCCAGTCATTTGATATATTTTCTTCTCCTCCTTTTTATAATTCTATGCCTCTTTACGGTTCCACTACCTCCTACGTGGCAGATAGTGTCTATAAAATATGGAGTCGCATATTTTACGCCTGTAGGGATGTAATTTACTCACTCATTAACGCTTACCTTCGTATTCCCATTTTTCGCCTATCCATCCATTTCTCTCCTTTCAACCGCTTCTTTAGGTTTCTGCAGATTGGCGTGCTACGTCAGATCACCGATCCTGGTTTCCTTCGTGAGCGGGTTTTCCAAAAAGGGACGCCTTCTTTTGTGGCCGTTAAACTTTCTTAGACTGTTGGCGCTAATCAAGGAGAAAGAAGCCCTTTCAGTCGCTTCACCTCATCTCTTTCTATCCGTTGGTTGCTAGTTGCTTCGTGCGCTGAATGGCGCACGTAACTTTACCTCCGTATTTCATCTCCCTACGAGTTTAAAATCCAGATACATTTCGTTGGAAAAGACATTTCTGTGATCTATGAGACTTATTACAGCATATATACGCCGGTTTTTCTTGCTTAATATTTACGCCATCTATTTATCATCACGTTGCTATATTTTTTAATTAAAATAATTATTTTATTAAAAATAATAAGTTGATGTTTGAAAACTAGTATAAAATTTTATAGTAATACGTTGCAATTATAGTTGATCAGGAAGTGAAGGAAAATAAAATAATGTCGTTACTTTAAGGAAGAGGTTACTTTACGCCACCATATTTCTTATGAACATCTCTTCAAGATATACCCTGATTTCTTCATTGAAATTTATATTGGAATGATTCCTTCTTACGTTATCATCCCTAAATTTTGGAGAAAGACTAAGTATTATTACTATTACTAATACAGTATGCAAATTACTTCTTTAGACCAGTGGCGAAACTAGGAAGGGCCCGCGGCAAAATATATTCGTGGATCCTTTCTCCCTACCTCCTCAACCAACAAATACATACGTTCAATTAAAATTGAAATCCACTGTAAAGCCTATCAAGTTGCACTTATTAATAAATTGTCAGGTATATGCTGAAAATGTGAAGCTTTTTAAAATACTCTGTCTAAAAATAATGATTAACTGGTAAGTCATTCTGAAATTAGGATAAAAACGAGAATTCGCAAAAATCTTAATTTCTCCAGTATTTTGAAATATTCGATGATTACCAAGAAATCACCGGATCCCTGGTCCTGCAGCATTTGACCACCCACGTCACCCTAATGTTACGCCACTGCTTTAGCCGAGAATATTCAATAGGTAGTTGGATGTTTACGATGTTTTTCAGGTTAAGGTTTTTCATAATATTTTTAATGTTTGAATTTGTCTTTTAAGTATGAAGTACTGCCATTCGAATTTGCTTATCGAAGAATGCTTTAAAATAAATATTGCAGTCATTAAGGCCTGTTTATGCGGGTAGAGTTGATCGAAATTTATAGAGCTCCTCTTAAAACCAGCAAAGAAGTGTTAGCAATTTAAAAAGTTGAACAATGTTTTGTAAACAGCCCATATTTCCCAAAATTTCTCTTGAGAGAAGAAAACTAAAGCGCCCAATTCCTTTTTGCCAAAAGATCCCGTTGGGCCCGCCGAAATTAACAACACCTCACGTGGCAACATTTTTTTCTAAGGTGGAAGAAACTCCACCTTCTCCGAAATCATTCTCCTCAACGCTGAATTTGTGCGCAACGCTCGAACGCAATAAAACGAAGCAAATGAAAACTCTTTCTTTAATTCTCTGCCCGGTAAAGCTCGCCTTGTTTTTTCTCTTTTCTGGTCACGTAGAGAAAACAGAACCGTCTCTTAACATATACCTCCTTATTTCACCTTGCGCGATCTTCCTCTATCCTCAAAACTTGCAACCACCTCCGAACATTTCTCCTCATCCTTAATGCCATCCAAGAATAAAAAATACAGGAGAGGGAAACAGTGCGCCATCCCTTACCCTTCCTCCTCATCCTCCTGCCCTTCCATCTGTAAAAAATGCCTCACTCTCACCTCGCCGAGGACCGCCACCCCCCTCTCCTAAGAGGGTAACGCCCTCTCGCATTCCATACCGATAACAGGCGCCCCAGTCTACGCACCTTTTAAACGCGCCGATAAATCTTGCCCTCGGAAAATTACAGCTATGCGTTACCGAATAGATGGAAACTGCGGGGGTGGTTGAGGATTTTGGGCGGAGAAGGGACAGGCGAAAGAGGGGAGGGAGGGAAGACGAGGAGGGTGGAGGTGGATTTTCAAAAAGAAGGAACGTAGGAGGGAGTGGATATGAGTTTTAGGTAAGGCTGAGTCCGGAGGGGATGGGGAAAGGGAAGAATGGGTGCAACCAGGAGAGAGAGAGAGAGAGAAAGAAGGGGGAGGTTTGCTCGATCGATTAAATTTATTATTACCGTGGAAGGTAAAGGGAGACTAAAATGTCCCTCCCTTATACCCAAGCCACTAAAAGGGAGCTAACGGAGGGAGAAAGAGAGAGAGAATACGAATGTGTGTGTGTGTGAGAGAGAAAGAGAGCGAGTTTGGGCAGAAATAATAGGAGGGCTAAAGTAGGGGAAAGGGAAAATAAAGATACGAGAATGGGTGAGCATAAGAGTGTGGAGGGAGAGGGTGGAAGGGAGGGAGGGGGAGGAGAAGGAGGAGGGGGAGGCGCAATAAATTGGCCCGAGGATAACGGGAGGAATGGTCGCGAAGAGTTCGAGAGAGGTTGAGACTGAGAGGAGAAGGAGAGATAGGGAGAATAAGAGAGGGAACGGAGGGAGAGTTAAAGGGAGAGAGGAAATGGAACGAGCGGTGAGATGGAAAAAAGAGAGAGTGAGAGAGAATAGGATGAAAAATTGGAATGGAGGAGAGGACGAAGCAGGTAGACATGCGCGGAAATTTTCTTTTCTTCTCCTATTTTCTCACCGCACGTTTGTTCCGCTATTCTTTCCCATCTCTCTCTCTCTCTCTGCTTTCCCTCACAACTTCTTACCGAATACATCCCATTTCTCTCACATCACCTCTTCCCTTTTTCTCTATCTCACTCTGTTTCCCCACCTTTCCATCTACTTCCATACATTTCCCACCCCGCCTCTCTCTCCACTCCTTCCTTCTCAAACTACTATCCCTTCAAACTCCGTTCTCATCCCCTCCACAACCTTTTCTCCTCCCCTCTTCCCCTTCTTTTTCTTCCCCCACCTCCACCTCCAAGCTCCTCGGGACCTCCTTGCCTGGGAAGAAGAAAGGGCACTTTCATAAATCTGCCCAGAGATATATGTGCACACAATTTCCTGGCTCCGACCATTAAGTTGCCGGCCTCGTGAGCTCTTCTATCCTCCCTCTCTCCACCGCCTCCTTTTTCCTCCTCCCGTTACCCCTCCCTTTATTTCAGACTATTCTCTTCTCCTTGCCTCTCCATCTCCCCTTCTCTTCCATCCTCGTGGACCTCCTTTCTCTCTCCCCATAACCCATTCCTTCACTATAACTCCCTTTCCATCTATGAGCTATCTGATTTTCTTCCTCACTAGCTCGGCTCTTCGCCAGTCTTACGATCTATTTCTCCTTCCCAATCATATTGCATTTATATTCCTTCATTGTGCCTCTCGTTGAATACCTCTCATTACTTTCTTAGGAGTTGGTAAGGTAGAGGGATTTCGATCTGAATACATAGGGCTAGAGACATTTCTACTCCTTTGATACATTTTACAGAACGTTTCTTCGAAAATAAACGATAAAATTAATCTGCGGGCAATCGCGATCCCCCTGTGGTAATTAGAATTGTTTCAGTTGGCAAGGTAATTTGTACCGGCGTAGCGGCGCAGGTTTCTAGGCCGAGGCTAATAACCCATAGGAAAATAGCCAGCGGTTCCTTTGTGCGATAAGAGAATGACTCATCCTAGGTTTATTCCTCGGACAATGTACCAGCCTGTTGTATTTCATTATGCCTTTCTCAATCCCCCTCCCCTTCCCCCCTAATCTACGACCCTTTCCTCTTAAGATCTCCGGCAATTCCATTTTCTTCCCTCCCTTTCCATCCCATCTCGCACCATTTCTTTCCCCCTTCCTCCCTCTTCTCGTTTTTCTCTTCCACCTATTCCCATTTTTCCGACCCATTCCGAAGCACATCTGATGACACCTCACCTCCGTTCCGCTTCATCACCGGAATGGCTCCTCCTCGGTGGGCGCGTTAGAGGATCCATACGAATTGCTTCGTCGCCATCGTAACGGCATTTGCGAACATTTTTTAATGAACCCGGTCAATCAATGAGCATCTAGCGTCTTCACTTTAATGGAAATTGCGCCGCTGGAGATTAGGAAGGGTTTTAGATCGACGCAGAACGCAGAACCCTAAGCTTCCTTGCAGAGTTTGCAGGGGTCAGCTGCCGAAGGATGACGAGATGGGGAAGAGAGATGGGAGGTAGGGGTAATGGTCATCGCAGAAGGGAAGGCGGCGTTCTCTTGGGACGAGAAGGGAAAAATGCGCGTAATATCTCGGCTCGGAAGTGGGCAGAGGGGGAGAATCGAGGAGGTGGGGGGATGGAGGAATGAGAAGGTGGAGTGAAAGGGGAGGAGGGTAGCGCGTGTTTTCGTTGGTCGTTTGAGGAGAGGGCCATAAAAAATGGGGCGTTTCCGCACTTTGGGGGAGGGAGGGGGGAAAGGGCGGGAGAGAGGAAGGAAGGAGAGGGAGGGCTGGCGTTTTGTCCAGACGGACGTTCTGTTTGATCCTCGGAACGAGATAAGCGCCATAAGGGCTGTCCATCCCACCTGATTGAAAATCACTTCGCCCGATGTGTATTTTGGAGGGAGGGCCTGCTATAAATTGAAGGAGTATTTCGTAAATAAGTCCATTTGGTAAAAGAATCGAAGGTATTGGCGACGCCCGGCGTAAAAATACCACAAATGGAATGGAATTACGTTAAGTGATGGACTAAACGATAAACCTTGATTCTTTTGTTGTGCGAACCATATTAAATTTAAACACCTGCGCTGTTTAAATCATAAATTTTACAATATAATGAATTTAAAACGTTCAAATCATGAAGTCTGTATCCAAGAATTGAATATATAAAGAAGGCAAGGATAGCCCATGGCATAATAAGTGTCTAAATTTTTCTCTAGTAAAACGTATTTTTATGATGAAAAAATATGGGTAAGGCGAAGAAATTTCATTTGAAACGGGTCAAATCTTTTTTTAACAGAATACCGAATTCCTTCAGAAACGCTGCACACCAGCAAACATTCTCTCCCTGTCGTGCTATATCGATCTCCTCGCTAGATGTTAGCTCGCACTCCTAAAACAAAAAAATTACTCGAATGTCTCGCTATTTCTCTTTCCCTCTCTCTCTTCGCGAAATATTCCCCACGTCTCTCACCTGCCCTCTTAATTTACCGATCCTCCGGCAGAGGCCACTGCGGCACCGGAATCCCTAAAACGTCTTCACCCTTTGAGTCACGTGTGCACCAAATCAATGTGACTTAATTGAGGCGCAGTCAAATGATGTTTATCTTAATTACTCTTTCCTACGGCGCCGGGGCTAACACGTGTTCGTGCAGCTTGGAAATGCGGATGGAGGAGGGGGGAAAGGAGCCTCAGGTAAGTAGGGAGGGAGGGGCGGGGGAGGGGAGGGAAAGAGTACGTGGTGGTGCAGAGTCGACTGGGGGAGGATGTTGGCCGGTTCTGGTGGGAATGCACGGGGGAAGGAAGGCAGAGGGGGAGGAAGGAGAGGTGGGGGAGGGGGAATGAGGTATGTGACGTAGGTTGGGAAAGCGGGATGGTGCGAGTGAGCGTGGGAGATAAATGGACGGAGGGAGAAATCGAAGAACGATTGAATTGTGTTGCAATGAGGAAGGAATTGTTTTCGGTGCATGCGCGAACCTTTAGTCTCGATCAAAATGTTTGCGTTAAGGGATCACGAAGGGTATTTGGCGGTGTTGGCCACAAATTTAACTGAAAAGTGTTGCGAAATCATATTTTTTCTCGATTTTCTATCAAAAACGGTGTTTTTAAGAGCAGCTTCATAAAACGGTGAATATGATCATGTCACTTTAAAGGGATATATATATAGGGATATAGATATCTCTATTTGCGAATATATATTTTATGAAAGTTTTTCTAAAATATTGTACTGAGACTTGAGAGAGTATTGCCACAGTATCCGAGTTGCGCAATGAAATTCTTAATAAAGATCAAATAATAGAATTATCTTATAAAATTGCAATTTAAAAACCAATTATCTAAAACTGCTACCGTAATAATGAAGTTAATAGAGAACTACCGTGATCGTGTTAGGGCTGCAAACAAACTCAAAAATTAAGCGCTCGAATTTGAAGAAAATCAGAACTTATCTCAGGTATTAGGATGAGGGTTTTTATTTGTCGATTTGAATGAAAGGCAAATTAATTTAAAATGCTGTATATTTTAATTTTACAAACCTGCGGGATATTAAAAACTTGTAGTAGAGAAATTTATTTAATTTGTGCGACTCAGCCTAGCAAAAACATTACAAAATTTAAAACCGCCGGCAAAACCGAAACAAAATAGACATTTCGATAAAAACCACACAGCGTACTCGTTCCATCTCGTCCCTTTGCTTCGTTAGCATGGATGAAAAACTGAAGCATTGCGACCTGTCAGGCTGAAAGGTGAACCATATCGATCCACTATTTTGATGGCTGAAACATCTCCGGGGTTTATGACAGCAGCGGCAAATGCTTCGTGTCTCGCGTCGAGGGAAATGGTAGAAGAAGAAGGTGAGCACTCAAATAGACAGAGGATATGGATCGACCTTGAGTGGGGAGCTTACTCACGCTTTGGATATGGAACAGCTGTAGGGAAATGGAAGATGCTGATTTTTGAAGGGAGATACGAATGTGAGAGGGGTATAATGGCGGGCGAGAGGAGAAGGAAAAAATGGAGGAAGAGAGAGAGAGAGGAAATGAGAGGGAGAAATAAAGTAAGGGAAGATGGGTAGGAAGGAGGAAGAAATTTTTTGGGCCTCGCCCAAAACTAGAGTGGATAGGCTCATTAATCTTCTATTCCGATCCTTTATTTTTCTCGGCGTCGGTTTCTAATTTTTGTTAAAGATTTTTAAGAAGATCCGTTTATAAAAGTCATTTGATCCTTTTTTAACGAATACAATTTAATGGAAGATAACATCACGTTGGAGTCAATATATCAACAACGACTGAGGTCCGGTCGGCTTCCGAAGCCCGAAGAGTATCAAAACATCGCATTCCATTTATTATAAGAGGCTAATTTTGAATCTAGTTAAGGATACAGATACTTTCTTTTCCATTCCTTAAAAAATAAGCAAACTTTAAATGTCTTCCTTCGGAAAGATTTATTTGCATTTTTTGTTATTTTTAAGTGTATTTCGAGGATGTGTCTTCATGTTTTGATTTATTCAAAAGCGTTAACCTATGTTTTCTCAGAGCTGATTTTATTTCACTGGGATTTTAGAAATAACTTTTTCGATATTTTTAGTAGTTTTTCCTGAAATAATTCTCCGTGCTGTTGTACAAACAATACTTTGTGATATCTGCAACAGAGAAATAATGTCATAAACACAAGTATATCCACATAGCGATCGCGGTTTCCTTCCTCAGCAGGTTAAAGAAGACTCGTAAAAATCATTAGAGTTGAACATTTTAACAGTGATCTTCGATTAAAGTTTTAATGTCTTAAAAATTAAACCAACCATTGGAGGATAAAGTTCACCACGATCACCAGAGGTTACGTGAGAAAGCCCTTATAAATTAGCTCGACTCTAAACGGCTTACTCCCGGGATCTTATGCATCCCGCAATACAATTTGTTGCGCGAGTTGCATAGATATAGTATTCCAGGCGAAATTCGCGCCTAAAAACGACGAACCAGAAGTGCTGCATAAACAAATATGTAACGTAAAATATCAATTAAATGATTAAAATTTAATCGCTAGATTTTTAATGAACAAAACATTTTTGTTTGCAGGACTGGGACGAAAAGACACCATGGATAAGGCATATATAAAATGTTTTGAATCAACAGAAAACCGTATAAATTTAATAGCTTATCGACAATTATCCTTCTTTTACGAGTTAATATTTAACTATCGACAACAATATTTGCAATTAAGATTTTACGCATACGTCTTATGGAAATTTTTAACACTTGCTTTTAACTCAACAATTACAGAACGTTATGGCCTCATAAAATCTTCATGAATAGCATACGCAAGCGTTTCGACTGAATTAAATCGTCCGTTTTATCCTTCTGTAGCAGTAAATTCCTTCAAATATTCACACTAAAATACTCCAGAAAGCTCGTTTATATCGGCCCATCCCTTTAATTGGATATGAAAAACCATGCCTAGTTTTTCATAAAAAATTCTCTCCAATTCCTCTTCTTCTTGCTTCCTTCCTTCCTAGCCATCCCCTCCACCCTCCATTCATAACTCCGCCCAGCTAAAACAGGAACTCTCTCGAGAGATGACTGAGAGGCTATGGTTCCCTCCCTCCACCACATCATATCAAGGGCTCACCCCATTGGACAGAGTTATTCGCCCCTCACCATTGGTGGGTCGGGTGGGGGTGTAAAAGGAAAGTCCAATGAGGTTCTTATACCTAAGAAACCTTATGCGCAACCCCCCGTGTATACACGGGTTCATCCCACCACCCTGCCCCACACGAAAACCCCTCAAGGGAAAAAGCTATAAGCACCCTATTCATTCGGGAGTCAGGAGGAGAAGCGGATTGGGGGAGGAACGGCGCGGCGATGAGTTGGGGGAGAGTGGGAAAAAAATATTGCGATGCTTATGCGTCGGGAGGGTGAGGGGAGACATCTAGTGGAGCGTCTCTTTCTCTCCGGCTTCCCCTGCAGGAGATTCATATCGTCCAATCCGGTAGTGTAAGGGAGTTTGGGTTGTTTACGGATCGATACAAGCTGGTTATGATTCGATATAGCGTCTCCATAATGGCGGAGGACGCTGGGAGGCGTTTGGAGCGAATATCTGTTTTATGGATTTCAAGATATAAGGAGATTGACGTTTTTAACACGGAAGTTACAGTCTCGGTTATTGGGATTTTTTAAATTATTCATTCAAAAACTTCAAGACATTTGAGCGATTTTTGCAAAGGTGAACTTATTGTCCAATTTTAAACGATGCATGCGATAATAAATAGAGCTAAAAAACTACAAAATCTATTTTTCATGGTTTTGTCTCGGTGAAATAAATTTTCTAAGTTGTAAGAAATCCACAGAGGAAGTATTTAGCTTCAAGAAAGGAAGAATTCCCATACATCAGCTTTATGAGCACTTACAAGTTTCATTGATAAAATTAGATTTGAAAAAATACTTGTTGGAAAATGATAGCCAATATATGAAGTAAGTCAAAAGTTACGTTTTGCGAGACAATTTTACATTGTATAAACCGTAATTCCCTTTGGATTGATGAGAATTAAGTTTTTGGTATTTCAACCTCATTTATCAATGTGTGCACAATTCTGTGTGCGATATAAGGAAATAAAAATTCATTTATTCAAGAGCTGACCGAAGATAATGCTGAAAAAAACAGAAACACTAATTGAGAGAATGGAAATAATCGTTCCAGTCAAATTGTTAGTTTTAGTTTAGAACTGAGTACCATTGGCAAGGAAGTTATAAAAATTAATTCGATTTGGGAAAAAATAATAAATTTCGATCCCGCAAACCCGAAAAAAGGATAAAACCAAAGTTCTCCCTCTCTCTTCCTCTCCGCTCTCAATTTCCATCCCACTCGACTTGCGGAAATAACATCCGATATAATTGAGCGAGAAATCGATACGGGGGTTCCAGAGGGAGAAGGAGTCCGGGGCAAGGATATAACGCCGCTGGCCAAGCAGGTAGGAGGCACCGCCGACCAACCAACCAACAACGCCATGGATAAAAAAACGCTAAAAAGTATAAAAACTTTTTCCCCGTGGCACCCTTGGATCGAGGTTTTTGCGACCCTGATCACGAACGTTAAAAGGGCCCAAAAGGAGAAAGAGAGCGGGAGGAGGAGGGGTCGAACGAGTAATGAGAGCAGAGAAACCCTTTCCCGAAATCCTCTCCTCTCTCTCTCTATATATCCCCACCCATACTCTCTCTAAATAGAGCGATAGCCAAATCAATGGCTGTGAGGAGGTAACGGGCGGGGAAAAAGAGGGGTTTGAAAACACATACAGGCGGAAAACCTCAAACCTTACTCATCTCTCGCGGCAACGTCGGAGGAGGATTGGTGGCGGGTTAAGTCGTGGAAAAATTAAGGGACGGAGAAGGTGGAGGAAGGGCAGATCGGAAAAAAATTTATTCATTTCGGGATAGGAGGAGATGGAGTCGGGAAGGAGGAGGGGGCATCGGGGGAAGAGAGGCCGAAGAGGGGAGGGGGGGAAAGCGCGATTGGGTCGAAAATAGCTTACGTTAGGAGCAGCGAGCGGAGGAATTGAACCGCTCCTCTCCCGGCCATAAAATTTCCTGCGTGAGTGAAGTTTCGAACACGGCCTCGGCCGCAATTAACAGACTTTCTTCTTAATTGGGAGATAGAGGGAGAGGGCGATGGCGAAAAAGGGGTTTAAAAAGTGGGGGAGGAGAGGGTTTGAGGTGGAAGGTAAAATGAGGGGGAAGCGGAAGGTAAAGGGTTTAATACGGCCTCAAAACGAAGAGATTTGTGAGCTTGATAACGCAACGCACGGACAAACGGATTAATGGATTTGCCTCGTTACTGATTTCTCTTTGAAATGATGTTAATTGAAATCGTTGGAACCTCCTCCCTCCTTCTCTCACTCTCTCTTTCGCGAGCTATTTCTCCCTCTCTCTCTCCATTTCGGCAGTGGGATGAGAGTGGAGGGAGAGAGAAGAGGAGGTGGGTATGGGATATTCTAATACGAGTTAATTGTCTGGCGGATAATTAGGTTTTGTGTAGTTTTGCTATTTTTCTACGAAAAATAAAACGTGAAAGCCGTGGATTAAAAAAAAGAGATCCTGAATTAGAGAGTTTGTTTTTATGTAATTGACTATCGATGAATTTGATGAAGATTTTTTTAAATTGGTAGAGAAAGGCTCGGAAAAAAGCGACGGAGCTTGTTTTTTCATCAACGAAGTTTTTACAAGGTTAACGAAGTTGTTAGCGAAGAAAATATTGTGAAGTTCTCTCATTGGTCAAATTACTCGAACTTGTTAATTTTTCCTGTTAGGGAGATGAACAAACTTGTTAAAGTTCAAAAATATATAGGATTTTTCAAGCCACAAAATTTTGAAATAACTTTAGCAATAAGAGTGAAATTTTCCGATAGAATTAGGTAATTCACACGAAAATATCCAAGTAGAAATAGAAAAAAGATTTTCAGTCTTTTAATTGAGTTATATTTTAGATAAATTATTTTTATAATATTTTTATAACATTAAAAGAGAATTTGACGTTTATATCCGATTCGTAAATTTGAGCGAACATCTTAGGTCGTAAAAATTTCGGAGGTCGGAACATGGATGATTAGCTTTTAATTAAGAGCGAAGTCACAAATGAGCATGGCTACTCAAGATACAAAAGGGCGGTTTTGATATGTTAATGTTTCATCAACATACATGGCAAATTATGTAAACAAAACACTACGCCGTGAATATCGAAATTAAACCCGCCACTTTCGCCGAAGGCGAGAACGAGACAAAACAAACAGCGAAAATGCGTCACACACCACACAGACAGCGTTTCCTACCTTTGATTTTCCTCGATTATCCCTGATTAGCTATAGACTCGAGATATTAAAATATCTGGCGCCCAAAAGGTCTAAGTAAGGCGATCGCAATCTACATGACACGCGCAGCGCTCCCTTCTCTACCCCTCTCTCTCGATGCAACCGAGTATGGAATAGTACGAGAGTGAGTGGGTGGATGGATGTGGCAAAGAGGAGAGGCGGAGGGAGGAGCAGACGGAAGGGTGGCGGGGAGTCCCGGAGGTTGGGAGTGGGGTAAGAGGCAGACGAAAGGCCCGTTTCACGACGTTGATTCGGAGAGGGTGGTAGGAGGAGATGTCGTCGGCGTGTGCTCATCCGGAACAGAGGCGTCGGAACGAATAATAATTACACGCACGTGTCCTTATTTGCCCTTTTTCCCCTTCCGTCGTACCTAAACCGCCGAACATCATATTTGCGTCAAAACGACCGATAACTCGCTGTTGTACATATATAGGAAGTTAAATTACTCGAGGGTAATGCTTTAGTTTACAACGACCGTGAAAGAGATGATCTCCTCCCATTGTTTTAAAAAGTCTTCCTAATGATCTTGAAGTAGCTAATTGAGGCGTCATTATTTAGGATTTTTTGGCTCTCCTATTCTCTTCTGAAAGCCGATAAACCGATAAACTACTTATTATTTTGTTATGAGTAATTTAAAAGTAAATTTCATAGGTAAAAAGTTTCTTTCTGTGCCAATGGGATGTAATATGAGGTATATTTTTAATAAACTCTATATCGTCCTTTCATTTATCTATCAAATACGATTACGGACGATGGCAGAGTAAGCTCAATTCTATTTTGCTTTTTTCAAAATCGAAGAGGATCAATAATATTACGTAGATTATTACAATAAAAACAGTGCTTGTAAATCATAAACCAAATGTAGGATGATAAAGTAAATCGAATTAAAAAAATTCACTAGCATTTCTTGTAAAAATACTACGCCACATAAAACTTAGTTTTATGTTTTATAGATTCAATTACGAGAAACAGTTTTAAGATTTTCTTATGACTTTCTTGCCTGGTTCTTTGCATTTGTGCCCGAGTGAATAATAACTAATAATAATAAATCAACTACTATCTGCATCTTCTTGTCGGCCAGTGTGTTGCTGGTCCTATTTGCATTGCCTAATTCAACTATTATGAAACATTTTTTGATTTATTTTAGAATGACAGAAGGGATCTCTCCAATCGCAAATGTCTGGTTTCAATTATAAAATACAGCAAAAAGGAAAACATATGGCTAGAAAATCAATGTAAATCACTCTTTAGTGAGCCATCTATATCAAATATTGGCATCCAAAATTAAACTTTTTCAGAAGATATTAGGTCTGTAAATAGAAAAATGCCTACTGGGTTGTATCAAACAAAAAACTCATCTAGCAGATTTTTCTACAACTATACGTCTATTAAGAGTATTTTCATACTCTTTCCTTTCAAAAAATAAGTTTTAAATACCGCAAAATTACACTTCAACATATAACCCATCCTTCCACAAACGTAATGCATATCAAAAAGCGCCGGACACCCATTTCCACAACTCTTTCCCTAATTTTTAAGCATCATATACTCCCATCTGCCTTCCACACTTAAAAGTGGGCCTCTTCCCTACCTAACCCTGCCCAACCCCTCTCCATCTCGCTCATTAGCCGTCATCGTGCACCTTCGATTTTCGCGTAACCACATAGCATTTTCAATTTTCATGCCCACGACTCGAAGCCTCTCTATCCTCCCCAGTTCTTCCCTTCCTTTCCCGCCATCCCATTCTCCCACTCCACTTCCAGACTCCAAACAAAGCCAAACAGCGCACGCGACCGCAATTACCCAACAATTCCACTCCTCCCTCCCCCTTAACCGCCAAAGCCCCCTCCACCTCCGGCCCACCTCATCCCTTCGCACTAGCCATCACGGATCCGAACCCCATCCTAACCCCGCACGCTAAAAAAACACCGAAGCGGGAGCAAAAAAAAAACACCCATCCCCCCTCTCTTTCTTCCGGAACCAAAGTTTTTGAACGGCACGTGATGCACGTCAGTTTTCAAACCATAAAATCTTTCCTTTCCACGAAAGAGAGAGAGAGGAAGGGAGAGAGGGATTACCCCATCGAAAACTCTCACTCGCCCTCTTTCCGTCTCACCCGGAACGACTCCCGCTCCGATTGCACGAAGCTAAAATTAACGATTTTTTTGAGTCTCCATATTTCCGGTTCCAAAACTACCCCGACAAAATAATCTCTTCACGCGCGCATTACGCCCGCGTTCTTCTGCTCCCTCCCAATCACTGCGCCCCCCCAACACTTAACTCAGTCGCGTCCTTTTTTTTCTTCTTCTCCCCCCTGAGAGTCTCATCAACTCTTCTCTCCCTATCTCTCTCTTAACAAGTACGTCTCTCTTCATCCCACTCTATGGCATAAGTGGGTGAGCGTGCTCAGTGAACGTGGA
Organism: Tanypteryx hageni; assembly: GCA_028673005.1. Taxonomy (NCBI): domain Eukaryota; kingdom Metazoa; phylum Arthropoda; class Insecta; order Odonata; family Petaluridae; genus Tanypteryx; species Tanypteryx hageni. The sequence goes on from CM054117.1 coordinate 39,805,012, forward strand.
AAGCGTAGGTTGAGAGGAATCCTTAAGCGAATGGCATGGGGACTTACTGTTCTGACATATTTTTCGATATAAAAAGAGGAATGTGCGTCGTTTAAAAAATAATTTGGATCTATAATAGAGTTACAAGTAATCCGACGATAAGACAAGTTTAAAAATTTACTTCCATGATGATAGTTCTACGAACAATCATAGCAGTTCATAAGATGCATGTATGCATTCGTATCGTAAATTTAAAATATTTAAATGCCATGAAGCTTATATAAAATTAGTGAGAGGGAGAGAGAAATGAAATATTATTCAATCAGCCGCGGCCAATTCTAGCCATTTTGCTAATGAATTTGTAAGTAATGCATAGACAGACGGTCGAAAAAACAATCCTTGGATTGTGGCGCCGCAGTTAGCCGTCCAGCTCACCCGTACCTTGCCATAAAATGTGACTCAATATCAACGAATCCAGGTTAATATTGCAACAAATCCTTATGAAAATAAACCAAAATTACTTTCAGCAGACAGAGTAGAAATCGTACGAGAGTGTCTTTTTTCCAACATAAAAGGGAATTGGACTAGGAAAATAATCGAAAGTTTTTAGAGATCGGAAACAACAACCGACTTCTCTTGAATAACTAATTCCATTCTCCTATTCGCTTTCCAGTGCCATGCTCGGAATACGAGTCCTCATTATTAGGCACGCAAATGTGGAGAGTCAATCGTGCCCACGCGCCAGGTTGCATCAATAAAACATCAGAATTTTGCGTGCACAGGAAAATGACTTTCAGCCTAATGACACGTGAGAAGTCATTTATAAATGGTGAAAAAAGATTGATCTGTAAGATCGCCGTTTTAAGGCGTAATTTTTCGTGGAGAAAGACAACATTTATCGACAAGTTTATGCAGATGGCTATCCGTAAGAAAAAGTCTTAAGCCGTTCATTGGAAATGTGCAAATATCGTTCAACTATAAAACGTTCACACTTAGATATTAATCGTTAAAAAGTGACTATGCTCAATGATCGCTTTGAGGCCCTCGGGCGAAGGAATGACCTCAACTCAAAGGAAAAGCTACGCCAGCGGCACTCAATGACGTACTTGGCCGCGAGACAATCGCCTACTTACGTCACATTCAAGCACCCGGAGATTTTTTCTGGCACTTGTTATTGACTTGACCTCGAGCTTCAAAAACAAATATAAATAATCTTCAATATAATAGCATCCATTTCCTCTAACGCTTCCAAATATTAAAGGCAAAAAAGTAGATGACTAGGATTTGCTGAACTGTACGAATTCCATTAACATGAAGATTTTTTAAACGAAGCACAATAAAATTTGACAAAATATAAGATTGCGCTCACCACATAAACAATTTTGTACCTATTTCATTATTTAACTCATAGTTCTTCATAATGACCCTTGCTTGAAGCTTATAATATTTATTTTCAAAAAGAAACTCCAAACCGACAACAGAAATCATAACGAAAAAGGGTGGCATATGCAGTGTTATGCTTGAAAACTTCAGAAATTTTTACAATAACGGGAGTTTCTACATTTCGCTTCAGACCAACTTCCAGCGGGATTTTAAATTGGCTGTCTCAGATGCAATTCGAGCTATGGAAGCGGAAAATTTGATCCTATCGTATCCGTCGTCTGCGCGAATGTCATCCAAGACGACGCGTGGGTGGTCTCCAGCGCCACAACAACTCAATCCTCAAGAGCAACGACATCATCAGAGATGTATCATTTGAAAAGTTTCTTTGGATGGTGTGGGAGTGGTCTGGAAAGTACAAGAGAGAGTAGAAGAGCGAAAGAGAGAGAGAAAGGGATGACGGATCTTGAGAAGTCAACGACGGAAAAAAACTTTTTCAGAAGCTTCTAGAGAGAGAGAGAAACGGAGGAGACGGAATTATGCTCGGAAAACAAATGATCATAGTCCCACACAATGCGAGGAAGAAAATAAAGGGCTGGACTATTTGCGTCACTAGCCCCCTCCCCATTTTTTTATAAAAATAAATCTTTTCGTCGGATCTTTTGGAACAAATCGCCCTCGGGCATGCTTCTCTCTCTCTCCTCCGAAATCTCTTTCCGCCTCCTTCAGCCTCCCATTTCAGGCTTGCCTTCCGTCGGTCGTCGCCACGGAGTGGCATAGCTGAATCCGGCGCAGTCATGCCCTCACGGCCCTCTTGCTAGCAGAGCAGAGTGGCCCTTCTTCCAATTAGGATGATAAATACGGCGGAAAATGACGTCCTCGTCGCCGCCCCGCCTGAGGGCAGCACATGCGCCGCTCCTATCATGGCGGACTCTCCCTCTCTCTCTTACGTCCCTCCACGCCCCCTTCCCTTTTAAAACTCCGCTTATATCTTCCCTCCATCCTTCTGCGCCCTCTTCCCTTCCGCGTTTCATCTGTCATTTCTGGGCCGTTGAGAGCTGAGAGATGTGTGGGAGGGACGGCAGTGAAAAATCGTCCGAGAAGCGCAGGAGAAGTGTGGGAGGGGCAGGAGGGAGGAAGGGGCGTCGCGAGGAAGAGATATGAGAAGGAGAGGTGATGGAAAGAGTGGAGAGCGAGGGAGGGAGAGGTTGAGAGGAAGAGGCCAAAGGGTTTTGTCGGAATACGGTGAAAAATACGCGTGCTGAAAACAGAGTTGAGAGATATTGCTTTCGGGTTGGTTATTGGATGGGTGGGGTAAGTATTTCTCCCCTTCCCTCCCTCCTCGTCCCTTTCCTTCCGCAACACGGGTGCTCGGAAGATACAATGAAAAAGTGCTTGACTGTTAGCGTCCTAGAACGGACGCTTCCGTTTCGGTTCAAGTAGAAAGGAATGGATTAATTGCGGGGCATATATTTTGTGGAATAATTTCCGAAAACTATTGTTGCGTTATTTGCAACGTTGGCTAGGATACACGGCAGAGATTTTTTGTGAGGGTTTTTGAAATCATAAACTATCCTTGACAGCTTTTCGCCATGGCTGCATTGCTGGTGATATATTGTTTTGTTGTGAAGAACGCTACAGTTTTGCGAGTCTATCCAACAACATATCAGTTTTAATGTCATTTACAAAAGAAGATCCTGACAAAAACAGAATTGGCCGAAAAAAACATTTTCCCTATAGCGGATTGCTCATCAGCGTTCGTTTAAATATCATTTTCTACAGCGAACGTGGCACTGACATGAATCAAGAAGTATCTTTAATTCTTTGTTGTAATATATAATAACATCAAACTTCGAGTTTTATAAATGTCAATTTTGTCAGTGATAAACTATTCATTCAATTAATTAGCTTTTCGTGTGATTGGAGCACATCGAGGAATTACAACCAACAATATAATATCATACCGGGTTAATATTATGGGAAATTATATAGAGAAACTTGTAGTGCAGGATTTCACGACGATTAATACCTGTTTTTCCGTTTATTGCGATGCACATATTGGATTACAAATGAAGGAACTGCAGCAGCGCAACGGTTAAGATGTCCATCTTCAGAATCATAGCATCCATAGCTTGAGAGAGAGGCAACGAATGAAATCGTGTATATAAAGATCTGGAATCAACATAGCTTCTCATAAATAAATAAATAAATAAATAAATAAATATGTGAGCGTAATTGTTTTTATAATGTGATTTTGGTTCTATTGAAAATGCTTTCTCCTTTGACATTCAACTATTTCACCTATAAATAACCACACTACTATATAAAAAGTGGGATGGAGTGCAACAATGCCATATATCAATCGTTTCCACAGAAAGAAAAGCAACGCGGATATAAGTAGCGTAGTTAGCGATCGGAGCGAGAGAATTCGGAAAGTGTAATTTTAGTACTAGTGACGGTGGAGGTGGCGGTGGCAAAAAAGCGGTTTCGGCGGACCTTGTTTTCCGCATCGTCCGCTAGATGGAACCCGCCTCCTTTTCGCGCGTCTCCCGTTTTAACTCGGCGCATCAGCGACGCATGGTGAGTAAAGAGGAGGGTAGGAGGGGGAGGGAGAGAAAGAGAGAGAGAATAAAAATAAAACGCAAAAAAGACGAGATTCAAGAGACCGTGGAGGGAGATAGCCGTTTAACTAAGCGGCGTACGTTTAAAAACCACCCTCTTCACACTCCTCTACACCAATCAACAAAAATGCTCCAGCTTCATCTTCTGGAACATCCCCAGTAGGCAACTTAACCCTTTTTTACATGTTTTACTTCTGCATATCCCTCCCTTAACACACTCGTAAATCATCTCCGGGGGAAAACCGACCCTTTTAAAAAAATAATAAAAGCGATCTTTTATCGCGTATTAACACCACACACACCAATCATAAGCATCCAGACAGGCGCCCATCATTTCTTCTCCTCCCCCCTCCTGCCACCTGTACGACCAAAGCGTTTTTCCATCTCGTAAACCCTTCACGATCCTCACTCAACCGCTAGCCATACACTATATCATCTCCTCTTCTGCCCTCTCCACAAATAACGTGTCATGACGCTATCTGCAACCTGTACCCCGACTCCTCCATCACCCCTCCTCTCGCGGACATCAAAAAGCCCATTTCTCATAACTCCCCCCACCTCTCTCCGCCGTACCAAATTCCCGCCACTTCTCCTTCTCACTCTCTCTCCCTCTCTAGCCTCTCCGGTCGTTTATCATATTTTTAACTCTCCCTCTCCTTATGACGGGACCACCCCGAGACGCCAGACGGAGCAACCGGCCGCGGCCAGAAAGATGCGGTGGCAGCCATAACTTGTCAGGGAGAGAGAGAAACGCGATGAGAGTTGTGTGTATTTGAAGTGAGGAGATTATGAGTGAGAGGAGAGAGAGGGAGAGTGGAAAAGAAATAGGTAAGGTGGTTGGGATGAGTAGAGGCGAGCTTTTAAAAGGAGCAAGGGGTTGGGAAAAAAATAAGGGGTTGAGGTGGTAAGGGAAAAAAATCACCTTCTCGCGGCGTTAAAAAAACAGATTAAATGAGTCGAGTTGATGATAAGCAACACAACCTGCCTCCTCTCCGGCTTCTTGCTCTCTGCTCGTTTTGACACGGTGGCAGCTAATAACCCCAGACTTCCAGAACATAACTCATCATCTCCATAACCGTGGAAAGGGGAATGGGATATCCACAACACCGCAGCGGCGCGGTTCCCTAGAGGGGTCCATTGAGTTTTAAGTGTGGTCATAATCCGTGGATTGGTTGGTTGCGCGGATATTCGTTGACGGCCTGTACAAATGTCCTCTCTCCTTCCTCCATAACCCGCGGGTCGTTATTAGATGAGGCAAAGGTTTTTCTTTATGTTTTCCAAGAGCGCCATGTTCTGGATGGCTACGACGATGAGATATTGTGACAAGGCTCTTTAGGTTTTTGAGAGATGGTTTTCATTTAAGTTAAAGGATGATGGGTTGTGGTGTTTCTTTCGCCACTCAAATCATCATTATGACTAGGTAGACACCCAATTCGGAAAAAAACAACTTTATCCGCCGCATGTTAATTGTTTTGGCACAAAGCGTGTGTAAACTCGCCAGATATGTTATTGCGGCAACGGGATTCACCCAAGCATTAGAAGCGCAGTAAAATATCCATATTTTTTAAAAATTGCTTCCATTTAAATTGTTGATAAAATAATCTCAATCATGATTGTAATATTTCAATACGCAAAAAACGCGGGATTGATTATATACGGTTAAATAAATGCCACGTATATACTCAACATGTATAAAATTTAATTATAGGCGGCCCCGGATTGGACGCTCGTAGCATTTTACGCATCTGTGCGGCGTGAATAAAGCTCAATTCCCATAACGTGATTTTTATCGCAAGGCAATGAATTTGCGCAGCGTGATTTTACCCAGCACGATATTTTCCAAGAACACCACCTCGTCTTGTGCAAGGGACTGCTGTTCTTAACATTAGAATCACAGAGCATGAATAAATGCAACGCATAACTTAATTTGTATGCGTCAACATTTATCAGCGGCAGATTTATAAAACGTGAGCTGTAACACACTGAAATAAAACCTCGAAAAGAGAAGGAAAAAAATTCTAAACGTGCGCCAGACCTGTAGTCCTTAACTGCACACCATTTTCTCAACACATAACCCCCTTTTCCCGTTAAAAGACACTTATCTCCTTTCTAAATGGCGCCGATAAATTCCTCTCTCTGAGGATAAATCGCGCGCGCATGTGTTACGCTTATGTTTTTCATCCGCGGCGTGAGCTCCACCCGACGGTAACCGGAATACAACGCCCGACGAAAAAAAGTCGCTAATTTGTTGATGCATACCCAGTGAGAGAGATCAGAGGTCGTCATCAACATGTCGAGATAGCAACGCCATTTATCAAAAATACGCTCGGGCGACGAGAGAGAGAGAGAGAGAGAAAGAGAGAGAAAGAAAAAGAGTGAGAGAGGCTTAATCATGTTTGTTTATTTTCCGGAAGCCATCTCTTTTTTGCTTTAATGGGGAATAAAAATGAGATATCGCCGGAGAATTACACAGCGTCGATAAACAGACGAAAATATCGCTTCGATTCATTGACGTCATCGGTAACGGATGAAATGGTTTTCGTGCATTCCGCGAAATAACAAACAAGTATAAAAACCGACGGTCAGACGTGTCAGTCATCAATTCATTAAGAAAATATCCGAGTCAGAGGCAAAAAACCAATCGAATTTGGTATCGCAGCTACAATTCTTGCTCGTATAAATAATTAGCCATTAATTACCTTTCACTTTAATAAAAATATGAGGATTGATTTAAGCGGTAGAAACTTTCAGCATTTTTTAAAATCCAGGAAGAAACCTATTATAAAAAAGAATTAGACTAAATCCATGGACGATATCGATAAGTAAAGTTGTAGATGTAATGAAGTTTTTATACCTTGTAATTCGCTATAAATTAATGTCGACGACTATGGAAATTATCATAACTTTTCTGTTATTTCGATATCGTATTATTTAAGATATCTAACAACTCTTTAAAAAAATATGACTTAGCGGATTACTAAAGAAGCAAAATAAATGAAAATTTATCAGGATTAATTTTTAAAGATTTAATTTTGAGATAAACTATAGTACTTCGAGAAAGAACGGGGAGTGCCTAATTCTAAACTTCATTGAATATTAACAACGCATCGAAGAATTTCGAAGTTTAACACCAAACCTACAGATACGCTGACACTAAATCGTAATTATCATAAAGTAATGTAAGTATATTAATGAATAATATTTATGAATCGAGCAGTTGAAAGAAAATCAGTTTTTAAGAATTAAATAGTCTTTGCTATCTATTCGGTTTAAGTAATTTTCATTTACGGATGCGCTTATTATTTGTTTTTAAACAAATATCAAAACAACTGGCATTTTCTCCTTTATTAACATGCACTTAATCGCATCAAGTTTCTATCAACTAAAATTAGACTAAAATATGGAATATAACCGTCGAATAAATGCCTTCCGAAAAGATGAGTTCAAAATCACAGTGCCGCGAAGCGTAACCTTACGAAACACAGTAAAGAAAGAGAGAGACAAACCGAAGAAGGACTCTCCCGATATTCGAGAGACTCCGCCAAAGTTGGCCACCCTGTCAAACTGTCATGGCGGTGGGCGCGCACGGCGAGTGTGAGCGGGCGGTCAGTTGTTGTTGCCGGGAAGAAAATGGTGGACACACACACACTCCCCCACACCGAGAAGGGAGCAACCAAGAAAAGGGTACGCCCTTTCCCATACCTCTCTACCTTCCCCCTCTCCCCCTCCCTTCCCTCCAACCCCCTCGAACCTTCCCTCCTCCCTCTCCTCTCCACCTCACCCCTTTCCCTGCCCAGCCGCGTATTGATCTGAGTGAGCTAGTGTTCAAATTCTACTCGCACCACTGTCCCCAACCCCCAAAACCCACCCATCCACCTCCTAAGTCCCCTTTCCGCTCCCCTTCCGCCCCTCTCTCTTCCTCCGTATGCCCGCCTCCTTTTCCTGGGCGGTAGCTCGGCCGTATAAACCTTCATTCCTTTTCCGCGGAAACTGGGAATTTTCCTATTAACTCGTCATTCTTTTAAGTGCGATTTTATCTCTCGGAAAAAGAAACCTTATTGGATTACGCTTTGTTTTTATTAGTGAAAGAGTAAATGCAATTGCACGTCAGTAAGCTGAGGATTTAATATGACTGTAGGTTTAGTACTCCGGTTATCAAAAATGTTTAATACTTATAATAATAATAATACTTATATCTATATCCTCTATTTATACCTATATCCTATCTTACGTGTGTTAAAAAATAATCTTTAATATCTAGCATACATATGTTTAGAGGACGTGTGAGTTGGCTAAATAAAATCCAAACACGAAACTTACTTCCGTCTCAAATGAATACTGATATTGAGTTTGATTTGTAATTAAGTGTATATCCCAGAATTCAGTACACAAAGAATAAGATTTGTAAATAAATTTCACGGAATGAGGATTCACATATAATAAGGAAATATTATGGCATGCTAAGCAATTCTTCACTTGCATCGATGTATATCATAAATTTACAATTCTGGATTGGAAATATTAACATGACGGTATCTTAAAGTTTTATTTTTTTCTGTAGATCCTACCTTTCTAACAAGAGATTAAGAGATTTTCATTAGCGAAAAACATCAGTATGATAACACTTAATATAATCTTTTCAATACTTCATTGGACAGAACACCTGAAAATATTTTTATTCCAAAATAAAATAAAAATAGAAGTATCGGAAAAACATACGTGATGTAAAGTTGTTCTATTTGTGTTGGGTTCCATTTTTACTTGATTTGATCAAGAAGAAACTTTTAAAGATTTTTGTGCGAAAACTTCAGACTGGATTTGATTAAAGGACTAATTGAAGCTATTTTCAAGTTAATATTTCTTCTATCAACGGAGAAGTCAGAGAAAACAATAAAAAAGTCTTGCCATTTTGGAGTGAGAATAATGTGAAATCAAGTTTTCCTATCGTGTGAGCGAGAAAATAGTTGTATACTAATTATCCGAGGAATTAAGAGAAGTATTTCGTGAATAGTCTTTAGAAAAGGAACTCAACAAGTCAGATGAAAACACTGGTAACATTTGGACAGATGCTATCGCACCGACGCGTAAAAATGATTACGGAGACGCTAATGGCTTCCTTAATTTCATAAATTACTTCAACTTCTAGCGTAGAAGATCAACAATTTAACGCTCGAAATCACCGTAGAATGGTCCGTGGAAGGAGATCTAAGCCCGACGACGTCCACCGCAGTCGCATCCCATCAAAGAGAGAGGATAACTTCTCATCTTCAACAGACGCACACGGCGACGTCCGAAACCCCTTTGATCGTTAAGATGCTCCGCTAAAAAGGGGAGCCCGGAGGAGAGAGAGAGTTGAAGGGAACGAGGGAGAGAGGAGTAAAAGGGAAAGAGGCCTCCGTCTCTGCTATCCACAGTCCATCAGCGTACGAAGAAAACCCCTTGGACCCACACTTTCCGATCCCCTTACGGACCATGCAAATGTACAACCCTCCGAAGCTAATTCAACCGTCGAACCCCTTACACTCCATTTACCCTCCCTACCACCCACTTCACCACCTCCTTCTCGCCTCCCCGAACCCGCCGCTCCTTTGTCTAGCCCGCCGAGAAAAGAAAGATTCTCTCTCCCCCTTTCTTCCCCTCCACCCGAATTCACCCTCCACCTCACGCCTTCCGATCTCCTTTCTCTCTCCTCCCTCTCTTCCTCCAAACTCCCCATCATACTCCGCCTCTTCACAGGGAACCATCGCCTTCCTATTACCGCACTTTCCCGCTTTCTTACTCGAATCGATGTTCCTCCCCTCCTCTCCCCTCCTCTCCCTTCCTCTCTCCCCCTCTCCGACACGTTCTGTGGTCCATCTTTGAGGAGTGAGTCCTACCCACATAGTCTCCCCTTCTTCCTCTGCCTCACTTTCCTTTCTCTATCTCTCCCTCACCTCTCCCGTCTCCGTCTTATTGCTTTCCCTTCTCCCACACCTTCCCTCTCCCTCCTACCGTCTCTCCCCTTCGGCTTCTCTGACCAAAACCCTTGACCACTCTCTTCCCAGAGACGGTTTGATCTTCGTTCATGCGGAGTCCGGTTTAAGGGATGAAGAGGAGTTTAGAGGGATGGGTCAGAGAGGCTGGGCGAGGGTGGGTGAGCTCCTTTTTTGCGAGATTTTTTTAATTGGATTTTTTTCTCGGTACTTGTTTTTTTCTATCGACGACTGACCGGTTAAGAGGTATGTGGACTTAGAACCTTTCGAAATGCCTTGTAGTTTGGTTATGAGAGGTTTATTAAGTATACATATATATAATGCATATCTAGCATGTTTTTAAATGATTTGTAATATTTTCCTATAATGATTATCTATAACATTGCCATAGTTCACTAAATTATTACAAATTATAACTTTTATAGAAGATTAAAACAATTTTGTTTTTTCAGTTTTTCATTATAAGGCTACATAATTGTCAACTATTTGCATTATAATATAAAATAACTCCTCTAATTCGAGAAACAGGAAAAAGCGAATTCCTCGCGAAAGCCGGTAAAATTAGAATAAATTAGCTCGTTTTTAGAGAAAAACGTATTCAGAGTCAAAATTAAAAACAGAGAAATGTAAATCCAATTTAGAGCCGGCATCCACAATTTTTTCCCCGGAATACGCATTCCACTGGAAGCGAATAAATCAAGAGGGCGGTTTCGAGGAAACCGTCCTGGCGCGGATGAGCCAAAATGACGTAGACCCGGCCGGAGGAGGAGGCTGACAATATCTCACTGTCCTCGTCTTCATTTTCGCGGCGCTTACATCCATAACGGTCCAGAGTCATTTTCCTCGCTCCCTTTCTACAGCTCTCTTTCCTTCCCCTCCCCTCAAAGCCTCCCACCCTCTCGTACCCTTCCCTCCTCACTCATCCCACCCTGCCCTCAGCATTCCTCGAATCTCCCTCTCTCCCTCTTCCATCTCGCCATTCCATATCTCACCTCCACTCTCCAACCTTTCACCCTTCACTAACATCTTTAACCTCCTTTTCTCCCCCAAACCCCTCCCCCAACTCCCCGTACCCTCTTTATCCCCTCAACCCACCCTCTACTATCCCTAACATCCTTTAATCCCCCACCCATCTCCCTATCTTATCCTCCGTCCTCCTTCGACCGCCCTCTCTGACCTCCATACCCTCACTTCGCAACCTCTCTTCCTTCCTTTTCTTTCTCCTTTCTCTCGCGACGTCTAAAGTCCCCCTTACCCCATCCCCCACTCTGTTCCCTCCCGACCCCTCGTTGCTTTTTACACATTTTGAGTAGACACTCCAAAACTCGCCCCCCCTTCTTTCGCGACGTCTTTTACTCTTTCCCCCCTCCCCATCCTCTTCCATCCCCTCCCCTCGCTTCCCATAATCCCTCCATGCTTGAAATTCCTACACCCTCGTTTAATTTCGTCCCTCTCTTCTATTTATTCTTCTTCTCCCTTCTCTTCTCTTCCCTCTTTTTCTTCCCCCCTCTGTCTCCTCGCTCCTACCGCCTGCCGGAGAGAGAGGATCCATCTCTCGGATTCGTCTCCACTACCCCCACCTTCTCTCTCTCTCTCTCCCACTCCCTTCCTTCTAGCCCACACAGCATTTTCATATTCCGTTGGGCTTCTTTGTTCATTAAAAGTGGGAAGGAGGTTTTGCGCAGAGGGTGGATAGGGAGAAGGGGGCGGGTTTTTGTATGGGAGGGAGGAGTTTTTTTAAAACTGAGTGGGCGTAGTGAGGGAAGAAGGAAGCGTTGGGTCTGGGGTTTGGTGAGAAGGGAGGTGGATGGATGGAGGGAGAGGAGGAGGAAAATGTTAAAAAAAAGATGGCAAGGAAAGATACCCCTCCGATGCTAATCCTTCGAGAGAGGGGGGGGAGGAAGAAGGAGAACTCGGCGGTATCATGAATAAGAGTTATAACGTAAAAAGAGATTTGTCCCCGGGAAAACGTGAATAATTTTAATGAAACGGAGGAATCCATGAATTTGAATTTCAAATGGAAATTAATTTCGGAAGAAAAGGGGGGATAGGGAAGGGAGGACTAAATGGAAGTGTCTCATTTCCTGCTCCTTTCTGTGGGCATGAAATGCATAAGTTTGGAATTGAATACTACTTTTCCCGGAACACGCTTTGTTAAAAAATATCGTATAGTTCCAGCGGAATAAAAAAAATAAATCCAAACTCCAACGTGATATATAGAAGACGAGCGGAGCTTTTACGAGTTTTCGCCGTTGAATAAAGGATCTTTAAGAGCGAATGTTTATAAATGAAATGCAAGATGTTTCATCGGTTTCCAAGAATATCTGGAATGAAAAAACAAAATTTTGTTTCCATCAAAGACTCCAACACATGCTCGCAACATTAAAGGGCTGAAACGGTTATATAAAGAATGTGATAGCTCAAATGACCTATTCACCTTCAAAAAAAAGGATAATGACGCATAAGTATTTTATAAAAAGGTAAACTCGAAATAAAAATTTAAAAGTGTGAAATTTATTCTTGCTTTCATGAGACATATTGGATTTGAATTTGCAAGTGTGATAACTAGGAACAAAGATAATTAAAAACGAAGAAAATCGGAAAAAGATACTCGCAAGGAGCGTATAATGAGAGCATCTTTATAAACATCTCGAAGGAGGGAGGGGAATGAAATAAGATATTCACGAGCGGGGATTAAGAACGTTGGAAAGAGGAAAAAACGCCCACCTTCGAGATGAGAGAAACAAGTCGGCGTAAGAGGAACCAATGTCGAAGGATAATTTCCATTTATTCTGCCATGTCAGCAGTATTTCTCCAGGAAGAGCCCACCCCGCTTTTTTATTATCGAAAATACGTCCGTTTGTTCAAAAAAATTCTCGAGCATCCTGGAAGAATTCATTTCATCATTTCCCCCGATGTTTTTTACATGATCTCGGAAAAGAAGAAAAAAATCCACCCACAATGAGAGGAAATAAAAAGATTTTTCTCTTTCATTTCGGAGGAAGGGAAACTTATATTTGGGCTGAAGAGTAATAAGAGAACGAAATGTACACAAAGTGACGGAGTCGAAGAGAGAAAGAAAGAGATGAGAGGCAAAGGGAGATGAGAGAGAAAAAGAGAGAGAGAGAGGAATTAAGAAAAAGGGTGGGAAAAGAGACAAAGGAGAGAGATGGGAAGGAGGCGAGGGAATCAGTTTAAACGAAGAGAATCGTATTAAAGACTGAGAGGGAATTTTCCTCAAAGATTTGAAAGGCAAAGGAGGCATATGAAGATATAGAAAGAGTGATGGCACGGTATTTTAAATCTTGCGTAGGAAGAGAAATAGAGAAACTTTTAAAATGAGAATAAAATGGAGAAATTATACTAAGAGTGATTATTGAAATAAACAGCTTCAACGATAAGAAAATTTTGTATTACTTATTACGTGTGGAAAAAATATACTTTTCTTTAAAGCGTGCTTTAAGTCCATAATCATATTTAATATAATTCTTAATGTGGAGTTCCACAGTGTGAAGGCATTATTATTATTTTTAAAAAGAGAGATGCGAGGATAAATTAAAGACAGAAATGAGCTTGAGTGTAGAAGGAGAGGAAATCGGAGAATTCAAAAGTGTTGGCGAGGGAGAAATTAAAGGTCAAAGAGATGAAAATAAACGTGGCAGACTCGGAAGAAAATATCGCCATGCTGATAGCGAAATGGAAGAATAACAGTTAAAGAGATAACGCTAAGATGTGGATGTAAGTCAGGGTACGAAGGGAGATAGATGGAACTATGAAATGAGTAATAACGGGAAAGAATCGCAGAGAGGGAGAGAGAGCGAGACTATGATGAAGAGAGAAAGAGATTCCGCAAAAGACAAACAGTGCAACAAGAGCGAGACAGTTGTGAAGAGACGAAAAGGGGGAAGAGATTGAGACGCGTTGGAAAGCTAACTAGAGGGGCGAGAGTACGGGATGCGAAGTAAGCGAGGAGGAGGGAAGCCTTAAAAGGGAGAAAGAGTTGCGGGAGAGAGAGGGTTAAGAGAGAGTTGGAAAGGGAAGAGAGGGAGAGAAAATGCTCGGATGAAAATGAAGACGGCGATGTAGATAAGGAAAGAGGGGCGGTAAAACGTCTCGAGAAGACCTCTGCGATTAAAATCCACCGCCTCTCTCCCCACCAACTAACTCCTATAAACCACCTCAAACCCCTTTTTCTCCTTCTCCCTACTTCCCTCACTCCTTCCCTACGATCCCTTTTACCTCCCCCATCTCCACTCCTCCTCGAAAGTCGTAGTCTGCCCTTTTATTCAAACCTCTTCCTTACTTACCACCCACTCTCTCTCTCTCTCTCTCCCTCCACCATCCCCATCCCCTTTAAACTTCCCAGCGGAGGACTCATTTCAAAGTTTATGTCGCAATTATTAAGATTTCGTTTTCATCCGGGAGCGGGTAGCAGCTAGAGTGACGGCTCTGTGTGTGTGTGGGAGAGTGGAGAGATGAGTTTTGAGTGGATGGCGCGTAGGGGGAGAGGGAGGTGGAGAGGGTGGAAGGCGTGAGAGGAAAAAAGTCGAGGGAGTGAGAGGGAGAAAGGCAAAAATTAAGAGGGCAGAAAAGTCTTGGGATCGTAGGGTGAAGTCATATTTGGACGAAGGAATGGCTCGGAAGAACCCAGACTCAAGAGTAAAGTGGTTCTTTAAATTTAACGTCATTTAAATTTTTTCGCTCGTTTTCGGTTTTTGAGCTCTCCTAAACCTAAACTCAAGGTAGTAAAAGCGCGAAGATGATTCTGTTTCCAGCGAATCTTCAAGTTGATCTTATATTTGAAGAATTTACAAAAAAGATATAGAGAGAAATATACTAAATTGTGCCCTTTTTGAGAACAAAACCTTTAAATCACGCACACGTTCAAGTTACTTGGAAAACTTTTGATATTTTAAACAATAACGTAACATAAATGTATTTTATAATCAGATAATATATGAAAATAAGAATTAGAATACTCTTCAGGATAATATTGTCTTTAAATGTCTGTTGTTACTGAATGTTAAATTTTATAACCTTTTACGTTAATTATGATTATTGCAGTACTGAGAGTCGATGGGTAAAAGAAGCCAAACATTGATCCAGATCCGTTCCAAAAACAGCATATACGAGACACGCACTAACAAATTCAAGAATAAAAATATTGTAGATCCTGACGGATATATTCACTTGTATGTTTCCATGCGAAAGTATATATTTCAACAAAATATGTCACGCGAAAACACTAAATTATCAGAAAATTTTAAATAAATGAAAGAAACCCTCCTAAAACAATTCTTGGGGCATTTTTATATCACCAAAGCGATGTGAAATCGATAAACCACAAGATAGCCTTTTCCGTGTTTACTAGCTCCACATACCTAACCTCTGAACAAATATTTTCTCCAAAATAATTCGTGCATCCCAACGAAAATTATCGCGCTCGTCGAAAGGATTATAAGAAACCTTCTCTCCCATTTTTCTCTCTCACTCCCCTCTCCCCGACGTAAGCAGGGCAACATTTTCCATAAGTTGGAATGCTGCCCATCGCCGACAGCTCTCCTGGGTATATCCTTAACACCAACCGGACACTCCACCGCTTTGGGGTTTCGGAGGATAGGCCCAGGACTCCCTACAACAACCGCAGAGGAAGAGCGAGGAGAGACTAGAGAAGGAGAGAGAGGGAGAAGTAGGAGGAGGGAGAGAGGGCAGGATAGATAGAAAGCTTCGAGGAGACCTTCCGAGTTGAACCTAGAGGGAACCATCCGCGAAATTCACATCGGGCACGCGCCTTCCCTTCCGTCCGAACTTGCAACTCCGTGGAACAATATATGCGGCTGGTACGACGTTGTAAATATGCCGCAGCGCTTACGTTTTTTTCGAAGAAAGCGGGGCCGGCCTCGTAATTCTCCACCTTCCCCTACCCTCTTGGTAGAGAATGGTAGGGAGGGATCCGTGGCGGTAAGAGGAAGGGAGATGCGGAGTGCGCGTAGCACAAGAAGGGGCGGAATGGTTGTTGTCGGGAGGAGGAGGATCGGGATGAGTTAGGTGGGGGAAAGGGTGGAGAGGAACGAGGGGCAAGGGAAAAGGGGAGATGGAGGTTATACCTACTCCACCAACACCAGCAGAGCGGAACATAACGCATCCTTTGCCCTCCTCTTCCTCCACCTCCCAAAAGCTTAGCAAGTTCCACGCCCCTTACCCAGGATTCTCTCTCTCACTCTCCCGACGCCCTCTGCTACTCCTCGTTCTGCTGACCAAGGCATAACTCACCACCACCCTCCTCTCTCTCTCTCTCTATCTTTCGCTACTCTCTCTCTATCTCTCTCTCTTTCTCTCCACCTCGCTCTCTCTCTCCCATCCACTCCCTCTCTCGTGTGGCCATCTCTTCCGCCACGTTCGGTGCGGGGGAAGGGATAGGTGGTACGGTCCAGGGAGGTTGTATGTGTGGCAGAGTAGAGCAGAAGGAAGATGAAGGGAAGGTTAAAGGATGTGGCGGGAGGTGGAACGAGGGAGGGAGAGAGGGAGGGAGTGGAGATCTAAAGACGGAGTGGGTAAGTGGCCATTCTTCCATCCCGCCAATTTCTCTCATCTGACATCCGATGCACGAAGGTCTGTGAATCGCCACGGGGAATGAGCAAAAGCTTCGAGAGAGGGAGTGTGTGTGTGGAAGAATTCTTTTTCTGGAATTCTCTTTCGGGTCGAGTGAACACGGAAAAGTTCTTGATGAAAAGTCCGAGTGGAACGTATTTTTCACATCATGAATGTGTTACATTTATTACACAATTTATGTCACTTCCATATGACTTTATATCATTGTAACTGGATGATTAATAAATTCAATTTTTAACCCTGACAGAAAATATGTGAATAATTCTTCAACCAGAATATATATAGCTGACAGGATTAATGTTCTTGGAATTCCTGCCGTTCAGAACCTTACGCCATCTTAAGGAAATAAAACAATACTGTGACAAAAACTTCACTATATTATCGAGAAAAAAGAACCTAGGTTTCAACGTGACAACGTCATCATCATATAGCGGAGTTTTTTTTCCAAGTATTGTTTTTTTTCCCCTTAAGATGGAATTAAAAAAATAAGTATTGCCTAGTGAATTATACCTTACGCCATATTTCAAAATTGAAACAAATTCCTAAAAGATATCGCTTGATTTCCAGTACGTTACATGATCGCAGTAATAATAATCGACTCATTAATGAAAATTTCTCTTAAGAGAAAAATTTGAATCCTGCATTAACTCATAAGTTTAAAGACAACTTTTGCCTTTTCCTAAGTTGAATCGCTAAGTTTCGTTTGAAAAACTTTATTCATTATGGAAGCATATTTGATCTATAGTGCGATGAGGCTCTTTCTTATTTATTAAGCTCACGAGATTCGAAGGTCCTCTACTTACATTATTCATTACGTCTTCAAATCCTCTCCTTGAGAAAATTATCCTAATTAAAATAATTTAAACCAAAGAAAATGTCCATTCGTGGAACGACAAAACAATAAAATCAAGCTTACTATGTAACTTATACAAATAATAAATTAAATTGGGAATTTACATAAAATCGGCAATATATATGGTAAATAGGCTGCCTTGTTTTTTTCCTGGAAGTGCATTTCCATGCCGTTAGAAAAATCATTGACCAGCCTTCCTCGCTAAATAGGCTCATGGAAACATATTTCACATATTTTTCTTCCTTTTAGAGTTCAAATAAATACAAGTTTCCTTTAATTCTCAGATAATTAACTATCACAATTTTAGTCAATGTTGGTTGATGAATGGTCACTTATAAAATTTATTTTTAGATAAGACGGGTTGTGGTTATTATATACCATTCCAAATTTTTAAAGTGAAAAATTGTCCATCTATAAAATGTGTATCCTGAAGGAAAATAACCGTTTATTTTACATGAAGATAAAATTAATTAAATCGCCTCATACTAATAAAGATTAAAATCTTTTCTGTATACCAAATATTTGCAGGACTTCTGAGCAATGAAAATTATATTTATTAGATATAATGTGGAGTTAGTTATTGCTTGCTTTAAATCAACTTAATTTCAATGAAAATTTTCAAAAATCAACACAAAAACTCCGACTGCCTATATTTGTTATCAAGCCTTACCTGTCTCGCGGTGATCAAAAAATTAAGGAAAAATACTGCGTTAGCGAAATTCACCGTCACTAACCAGTACGAACGGTGACTTTAGTTTTCAACTTGCCGAATAAAAAGAGATGACATCCTGCGGAAATTGACCGACTACGAATACCGCAAAAAGAAAAGCACGTGGCTTATTTATTCTTTTTTCTTCGGAAGAATTCCTGCTCTCTGGACAGCATTGAAAATGGCTCCAGTAGTTTCCTATTGGGCAGTTGCATGCGGCGAGTATCTAGGGCCTTGAAGGATAGACTTAATGGGAGTTGGGACATGTGATGAAAAATAAAAAAGAGCAAGAAGAAGAGAAAATAAGATAGAAGAGAAGTAAAGGGAGATGGAAAAAGAGAGATGTGGAGAAAATTGCCATTTTGGCAGAGAGTTCCTCCCACTACGTATTGGCTTCGAGAGAGAGAGGGAGAGAAAAGGAGGAGAATGAAGGTTTTGGTGATGGGGAGGGAAGGAGTGGTCCAGCAAGACAAGGGCGGAATTAGGAAAGCGGCTGGAGGAGGGGGAGGTGGAGAAAGGGAGGAAAGGGGAAAGGAGCGTGAGGATGAGACTATGGGTTAGGGGAGAGAGAAGGAGGGAGAGATGCTGGGCAGATCTCACGGTACGTGCCTCGCACTTTGTGAGGGTTGAAGTGGGAGTGGAGGAATGGGATGTTATAGGGCTAAGCCACGGTCAAATGGGTGATGGGGGAGAGGGTGAAATCGACAAAGTCCTGTGCAGCGCCTAAGATGGGATTTTTACGTCTGGATTCATCGAGTTGGAGGAATCGAGACAAAAGATGAAAGTAACGCTTTTGCGAAAGAATTGGTCCAGATTTCTGTGAGATATCAGATGAATGGCCATACAAGTCGGTTGACTGTGCTGGTGTTTCTAATATTACAACTATGGCTGACTTTTAGCAGGCAAAATTCTCAATTATGATTCTGCATGATATTTTTAACTTACTAGTCCAAAATCAGCAAGAAATCTCTCAATATTAATGTGCTTCGGTGTTTATTCAGCTAAAGCGGTCACTTCTCAAAAGCGAGGATAAATGTTTGAAATGAAAGTTTTCTGAGAGAACAAAGTTCGATTACAATTTAAGATTCACTTGTAGGATATACATGTACATACTTTAAAAACATAATAGCCAAATTGATTTCAAACTTGCTGCATAAAATGATGATAAACATTTTGAGGACAAATAAGATTAGGAAGTTAAATATATAAATAACAATACCTACTACTTCCACGAAGTCACGCCTGACTCGATTAATTATAAGTTAAATTTAATCGACACTAATAAGGACTGAATTACTTGTCAAAACTTTAGGCAAATGACAGTGTATCACTTTGAATGCTTTCATTCCTTGTGATGATACAACGAAGAATATTCTTTCATTTAATAACCAATTCACGAGCCTAAGTAAAAATAAAAATATATTCGAGTTTCCTAGTAGCTTTACGATATATCTAAACGAATGGCCAAATTTATTCTCAAACTCATACTATTCTAATTAAAGTTTCACTTAAACGTTTGATTTTACGTATTTGCAATTTTTTATTACGTTGTTAGTTTGATCAATGAAAATATTGCTCATTTTCATAATTTTGTCATACCAATTTGGATGCATATATATAAATTTCTATTATATCGGAAGGATATCTTTTGATTTATATTTTGTTGACAATTGTTAGGTTAATAAAAACTGTGTGAAGCTTCTAAATCTCTACAGTAATATACTTTTGAACTGCTAGGCATGAAATCTAACTGGAATTCCGTTTAATGTTGATACTCAGAAGAACAGATCAAAATTCGATGCATTGTCAATGACGTATTATTCAAAATTTCGATGGCTAATTGTTTATTATAGCACACTACCTTTTTTTTGCTTCACTAAATTGTGTTAATTGATTGCATAAACAAAGATTGCTTTTCTAAAAGACATGGTGCTAAACTTCACAGTATCAATAGCAAATTAGGCAGATGCCATTTAATATTTATACATTTTGATATTTGTATTAGGTATAAAAAATTTGTTCAAGTCCACGCCCATGTCCAATCAGTTCATGCAAACAACACTGACAGTCACTTTTCACAATTACTCTAAACCGCCAAATATTCATCACACAATATACATACATCGGTTGCCTTCCCATTTGTTAATATTGTGAAGATACCTGCATCAAAAATCAAGCAATGCATTCAATATTAAATATAATTAAAAGATGAAATTGTTTAAATGAGAGTTAAAGATTACTGAAAAAGTCGGAGAAAAATTCTGTCTTGTCAGGGAATCAAACCCGAGTCTTACACTTGTAGGGTGGGTTTTCTAACCGCTGAACTACCGAGGCAGACTAATTCTGCCGCTTCAGAATCGGGTATTTCTCGCGCTTAGGTCCGGCCAGCAAAGCTGGTATCATCTTCCCCCAAACGCATGTCCTCAATGAGGAACGCCCAAAAAATTCTTCATGTCAAACATGTGCGTATCTGCATACAAACAAACACTTTCATTTGCTTTAATAGAAGTTGATATAAATTATTACCAATGAAATAATTATGAGCTATGATCTATTAATTTATAAAAAACAGCGTTATCTAAGTCTAGCATAACCGTCAAAACGAAAAAAATTTCCACCAAATTAGGACCTTTCTCGAACTGTTTTATAAGCGCCGTGGAGGAAGTAAGAGGGAGAGACACACACGTGCGTGCCAAGAGAGCAAGAGAGGACTCCATGAGATGTGGAACCTGGGACTTCCGCGTGGTCCCCAAAGGTCGTGTGTAGGAGGGACAGAGAAATTGGGAAATTAACATTGGAAATGGATCGTGTACGGCGTGAGAGAGATGGAGAGAGAATGAGTAGGAGGGTCGAATTGGAGAGGGAGGAGGAAAGAGAGAGATGGATTGAGGGAAAGATGGGGTGGGGTGGAATGGTTTGTTCCGTGGTGGTCAAGGAGTAGGGGTCTGGAGAGAGAGAGAGAGAGAGAGAGAGAGAGAGAGAGAGAGAGAGAGAGAGAGAGAGAGAGAGAGAGAGATATGGAGAGAGAGTCGAAGTTAGAAGGGGTGGTTGGGCAGGAGATAACGAGTAGTGTGAGCGGAATGGCAAGGGCTCACAGTTTCGTCCGTGGGGACTTCACATACTCCACCCGCCCCCTTCCTCCCTACCCCTCTCCAATCCCTCCGTTCCCCTCCCACTATCTCTCCACCGCACCCCTCATCCGACACTCCAGTTCGGTCATTTAGCCCCTGCAAAAGATGTCCAAACTGCCGTTCGGCCGCTGTCCCGGTAGCTTTAAAAGTTACTACTTCACGCATGTACGGCCCGAATGTCCGTATTTGTGTTTGGCGGGAGGAAAAAAGAGGTTGGAATGGGCAGAGGAGGTGGGTGTATTGTGGGTGGGGAAAGGAAATTGTTCATGGACAGTCGCTAATGCGGTGGGTGAATTCCCTCGCTTTTACCATCCTGCGTGAAAAATATAACTTCGGTGAGGTTATTAGCGATTTTAGAATGCCCTTTGTCGCGCGTGTTTCGGTTTACGAAAAGGTATGACAGAATTTAGTGCAGAGCTAAAAAATATAGGGGGTACATGAGTGGTCATTTTAATCAGCCCATAACTTTACTATCAAAGAGGATTCAAGATAAACGTATAGTAGCTAATCTATAAAGTCTCATTTTGGTGATCCTCACAAATTAAACTAAAGATATTTTTGAATCACGGCAAATGAAATTTATGCATATTGAAGGTCGGCATGATGATTTATTTACTAGGGAGTTAACTAACCAAGCAATTAGCGAGTCACGAACACGCATATAACAAGCCATAATTAAGTTAGATGAGGTCCAGTGAAATTAACTGCTTGATGAAACGAAGCTTCCAACGCAATTCATCCTATTTACACCCGAGAGATTCACTCAACCTCATCTTTATGGTTTCAATCTAGTGTCACCTCTCCTCTTCAAACTCCGCTACATCCAAAAGATAAGGGATGAGGGTAGGTCGAACTGGTAGACAGAGAGGGTAGGAATGGACTTCGCACAACCTTCCCATTCCATCACACTTCAACAAAGGAATCTCTCGAAGCCTTATTCCTTCAAGTGGACTGCCGGTCACCATATAAGGATGAAGAGGACTGCGCGGGGATGAGGACCGCGTAGGGCGCGAGAGGGGGAGAGGGAGATGGGAGGGGGAGACGGCGGAGGAACTTTCAAGACGGTTATTTCCGCCTAAAGGTGGACATTGGCCTGTGCCGGGAAACGGAAGTGAGGGAGTGACCAATGGGAGCCATCATCATGGCCACTATCAAGAGACCTCCCCTTCCTCTTCTTACCTCCCACAACTCTCTCTCTCTCTCTCACGCGCCTCTCCTCCTCCCTCCCCCTTCTCAAAAAACCTCCTCATCCCGCTCCTATTCTCCATTCCCCTTTCCGCACACCATCTCTCCTCTCTGCGACTTAAGAATGTATGAACGTGGAAATGGAAGGGAGAGGGAGGGAGAGATAGAGGGAGAGAGAGAGAGGGAGAGAAGAAACGGGGAGTTTCTGGTGAAGAGGAGGAGGCGGCAGAGGAAGGATATCTATTGCAATGGCCAGCGGGCATAGCGCGCAGTATATATAAACGAAATTGATGACGTGGGCTGGAAGCAATTGCTTTTCTCCGACTCGGTCGGGGAAGGTTCCGTCGGAGGAAGGGGGAAAAAGGAGTGGGTTAGGGTAACCGTGGAGACGGATGAGAGGAGGGTTTTTAGAGGGGTGGAGAGGGAGGGTGTGGTCAAGAAGGAGTGGTTGTGAGGGGAGGAAGAGGAATGGTTGGAGGGGCGGACCGGCATCTTACGGCTCAGTCATCTTAAATGGCTAATGGGCAATCAGGCTGAAGATGGTGTGTGGCGGAAAGGGGGAGAGGGAGAAAAATGAGTTGGGATTTGATTGCGTGGCTCGATAATTGGGAGTGGCTCTTATGCTCCAAACGAACTGGAGGAGACATTTATGAGGGAAGGAAATTTCTGCCCGAGATCGGAAATCCAGAAGGAATATTTTCAACTTTTACCGAAAATACGGATATACGGCTATAAAAAGAATTAAGTTTTGTATTTGCTTGATAATTAACAGAATGTGATACTGCGCGCCTTAATATTTTCGTACAAAATTAATTTTACAACGCGCGCCATAAATGAGAAAAAGTTGTAATTAAAATTCATATTCATATATTATAATTTAATGTTACAACTCGATTTTCAGTTGCCATTCAATTTTCTTTCGAATTGCTAAAAATTTTATTATTTATTTTTGTTCCCGAATGCCTTGTTTTTAATTTTAATTTAGAAAAATTAATATGTCGAGTTCATAAAAGAATTTCTATTTATTAAAGTAAAAAGCAATACATCCTGAAGACGGAATATTTTTAATATATAAGGACAATTCGACGCCGTATAGATTTATTATGAATAGTTAAAGAGAAATATAGCTTATAAAATTCTTAAACCATCGAGAGGAGGGCACAGTGTTATCATTGATAAATGGATGAGACAAATTATGTTCATAGAAAAGGGGGAAATGGAATCAAGAATGAGCATGGAAAGAAAAAATTTAGGAAGGGAGAGTGCGAGATTTTAGTTCCTTGAAATGCAAATGTTGAAATTAGAATTGATGGCTGCGCATAAAGAAAGAAAAAAACGGAAGGAACTGTGGTGACAGATATGAAGAAAATAAAGACAAAATCAATAGCGATATCGAGAGATTACGCTGGAGAGCGGAAATCGAGGGATAGAAATTGATTTGACAAGGCTAAAGGGAGTAAGTGATAGAAATTCTGCGGTAAAATGAAACAAAAGAAAGATTAGGGAGACGATTAAGGACGGCGAGGCAAGTCAAAAAAGAATGTAGAAAAAGAAGGTAACCGTGGAACTGGATACCAAAGAATAAACAGAAATTTTAGATTAATTCTGCAGATGAAATTTGAAAGGGAACATAAATACAAAAATATAAATTTAATACATAAAGAAGTACATGGGAGTTACATCGATAAAAAAGAAAAAAAGCTTTCGAAAAAGTTTTGAGATTAAGGCTTTTTATATTTTAGTGGAATTGCAAGCTGTAGATTTAGACAAATAATGTATTCTTGAAAATACAGGAAATGATAGAAAGATAAACGATCGAAGGAAAAAGGCGGCGTGATCTAGACGGAGTCGCTGATTTTTGAAGCAAGTGCCAAACATAGCAATGTAATCATCAAATTAGGTATTCACTGACGGTCACCAGCTGGAGGGAAATATGAAATCAGGACGGGCTTCGCAGAATAGAGCGCGATGCAATTCCACCAATCTAATCATTATCTGATGTAAACGTAGTTTGGACTGCAGTTAAAACAGAAAAATTTAACAATAACGTGCGAAATTAGAAGAAAACGAATACCACGGATAAAGGAACGAGTAATTGCTTATGCATAGAAACCATACCATTAAAAGTGAAGGCTGATGTATATTGGTCATTCGAAGAAAATATGATTGCAAATTCTCATGTTAAAGTGCTCGACTTGGAAGAAAAATTTGAAGACCAAAAAGCGACCGAAACTAACACTTTCAAGTTATTACTAAGAAAGACGAGAAATTTGAAGCTACAGAATACTAGAACGTTTTTCATTAAATTTATCGAAAGTAGTGAACTCACTCATAATTTGTGAAGGAAGAATGATGAATCCGAGAAAATGTTTAATAAGTGCGGGATAAAATTGAATAGCAAATAAAAGAATATATGAAAGTAATTACGAGATAGGGACCAACGATGAATGTGGGAGTGAAAAGAAGGGATTAAGACGGAGGTCGAGGAAGAGCTAGCGAAGTTAAGAGAGGAAATAGATACAGTAATAAAAGAGAGGAAGGCATTAGTAGTGAGCTTGTTTTCGCACTCGCGGACGTGAATGTGGCGAGTTAAGGACCGTGGCGGTGCTGGAATGGGGTGAGTCGAGGGTGAGGGAGGGACGTGGTGTTGAATCGGGGTGCGTGTGAGGTAGGCGAGGGGTTTTTCGCGCTTTGGGATTAAAGAGGGCGGTGGAAAAGTGCCGCGGGATGGGTCGAGAGAGAGAGAGAGGGGAACTTTGGAGGGGGAGAGGGAAGAGGAGGAGGAGGACTGACAAAAGAGAGGGAAGGAAGGAAAGGAGGAGGTGTCGGGACGGTGTGAGAGTAGGAGATACTGGAAAACTTCGCAAGAGCGCTAGGTCGAAGCAACCGTTGTATAGGACGATAAATAAAACAAGGTTCCTCTTGCGGTAGTGGAAGAGAAAGGGAAAAACTGGAAGAGAGGAGTAGTAGAGATGGAGAGGAATGGAGTTGCTATTGGGTGATTGAGCGCGTATGCTCAAAATCCTTTACGCACAAAATAATAACTGACACGAACTCGTTTTCAAGCGTAGGTGAGAGATTTAAGCGCCTGAGTAAAATACAAATTTCGTGAATTGTCACGTTTATAGATTTAAAAATCGTATAGCTGTTTGTATAATTCAAAAGAGAATTATCGAACTCACACCGTTGCCAACATCAAATCACTGTTATAAAGAATATAAAAAATGAATAAAAATGGAAAACTGTATGCCTCCTATGTATCTCCCATAACCAGAAAAAGGTTGATGAGATCTGATGCGAAATTCCGCTACAAATTATCAGTGATGACAGCAGCTTTGTAACATAAACTCGTGAGGCTTTCCTAAACTTATTCGACCATTGGAGAGACATAATTAGCCAATTCGGTGATTCGGTGGATTTTCATCATAAGCAATTGACCAGATATATATTCAATTCCGTTTGGTTGTTATGACGCCATATATTGATTGCAGTGACAGTTTATAGGATGCGCTTTATACAAATATTATCGGATTTAAAAATATATTTTAATAATTATTTTACCACTTAAAAATAGCTACCGATAAACCTATTTGATAAAATGGAACGGCAGTGATAATAATAATAAATTTCTGACAATAACGTTGGTTTGGTTTTAATGAGTTATTGAAAAATTACCCTATAATTTGTCTAAATTTCGTCAACTGAAATATGACGTGAGTTATATGGGCTGAATAATACGAATGGATCAAGTTTATCAAAATGTTAAATTAGATCCATAGATATTAACGAGATAACGCATTCTCATCTAAAATGGAAAATAAATGCTTCGATTTCATCATTCCTTCAGAAAAATACTCCAGAAATTATTTGAGCTCAAAAGTAGAATGTACATACGGTGAGCACCATTGTAAACTATTATATATTCCAATAAATAATTAAATTTACTCTCATGATATGTATTATAGATATCAACAATACTTATAGAATAAATTCAGGCGGCGTTATATTATTTATTAAAGATGCGCGCTCGAAAAATAAACAGATTTCATTAGTAACGTGAAATGAGGTAAATAAAACAGCAAAATTTCGCGAATGATGAATTGTTTGTAAATGAATATGAACATAGGATCCTACTAACTTCCACAAAACAGTAATCATCCGCATACCATTAATTCTTTTCTGCAATAAGCTTGTAAATTATTTCATTTTTATTACACTCATCCATATCACCTATCCAAATTTCCTTTTGAGGAAAATGAGTATAAGGAAACTTTCCGATTCCGAAAACAAGCCTTCGGGAGTGCTAAAAAAGAATACAACACAGAAAAGCAATATCATCGTTGCGTGGGCGAAGAGTTCGTTCGTGAGTTCCCGAGCGACGAAAATGACTGCCGAGGAGAAGAGCCACAAAAGCACACGGGCCATCGCATCGGAGAGAGAGAGAGAGAAAGAGACGGGTTTTTTGGAGTTTCGGGGAGGAGGAGGAGGAGGCGGGCGGAAGGGAAGAAGGAAAGAAGATTGGAGAGGGAGGAAGGCATGCCCTATGTTTTTATTTATTTTTATATCCCTGCTTCCCTCTCCACAATCCTCCTCACTTCCAAAAGAGAGGGAGGGGAAGGGTGGGAGGGAGAGGGATTCGGTGGGCAAGGCGCGGCGAGCACAAATGGGAGGTCGCCATTTCTGTCTTCTCCAATGCCCTCCCACCCTCTCTCTCTCTCTCCACCCACTTCGCAACTCCCTCCCGTTCCACAGTATCCCTTTATTCCTCCCTCTTCCACCCTCCGTTCTTCTCCTTCCCCTTACCCGTTGCCCAGATGGAATAGCCACCGTCCACCATTCCCCGAGTTTGTAGCCACATAAATAAGATTGATGCCCTGGGATAGGGGTGGAGGGTAGTGCGGTACGAGCGTGTGTGTGTGGGTGGGTGGGCAGTGGAGGGAAGAGGAGTGGAGAGGAGGAGGGGGAGGGAATAAGAGGCAGCGAAATGGGGAAGAGAGTGGGAAAGAGATGGAAAGAGAGAGAGAGAGAGAAAACCAGGGGGCCCTTCGTTCCATGGAAGGCCTGCGCCATAAGGCCCTTTTCCTTTCCTTCCCTACCTTCCTCCTCCCCTCTCCCTCTCCCACCCACGCGTTTTCCTCCCTCGGCCATATCCGCGACGCGAAAACGAGGGTGAGGGAGGTGTGGAGGAGGGAGGGCAAGCAGCGTGTGGGCGGGGTCTTACACTCCCACTCTCCTCCTCACCCCGCTCTCGCACCCCCTTTCCACCCTCTCCCCCACCCCTTGCTTGGAGTCGAATTGTAAGTGCTGAGCCGGGATTAGAACCTGGATCTCCACCGTTAGGAATCCTTTTGATGGGGCAGTGCGGTGTTCGTGGAAATAGCGGGAGATGGGGGTGGGGAGGGGGATGAGTAGGTGGAGAAAGGAAAGAAAAGGAGGGAGGGGGAGGCGGAGAGAAAGAGAGAGAGAGAGAGAGAGGAGGGAAGAGTGGTGCGGAATGAAAGGAGGGTTTGAGTTATACGCGCGTGGATCGAGAGGAGATGGGGTGAGAGGGGGGAGGAAGAGGAAATGGGCGTTGGAGAATTTGTGGAGGTAGCCATGGCAACGGAGAGATTAAGAAAAAGCAGGGAATTGGGAAAAGGGAGTGAGGGGTGGGGGATGGAGATATGTGTGCTGGGGAAGGGGGGGGGGGGGTAGGTCGGCGGAGGTGGAGGAGGAAAAGAGGATCGTAATAGTTTTCGGGGCTTACAAGACGGATAAGCACTCATGTGTACGTGATCGTGTCGTTGTTTTAAATTATGAAGGGGATAGAAAAGGGAAACGGAAGTATCCCAGGTTTTATTGATCAGCGCTGCATTAATTAACCCATTCCCGCTGAGTTATTTTTGCACTCGAATTGGTGCAGATAATTACCTTTTTGTTCCAAATAACACAGGAGCGTAAATTTGATTATCATGAGAGAAAAATTTATTTGAGCAGTGTATAGGCGAAAATTTGATCAATTCTACGGTAATTACTTTCGAGAAAAGGTAAGCGATGGGAATTTGACTCCAAACGAATGCATTTCTAAAAAATATTTTTTTGCGCATTCAGTTAAAACAAATTAATAGTTAGATGGATTCTAAATAGATTTAAAAGACAAGTTAGATATATTTATGCTGTGATACGTGTTGGTTGAAGACGCTCCCAATAAGTATCATCAAATCGAAAAGGAAAGGATTAAGCGGCAGTAATCCTATAAACTGGAATGGGAGACATCGGTCATTAAAACAGACGAAAATAAGGACGATAACGTGCATAAACCTTGTTGTTCGTCTGCTTGATAAAAATCATCCATGGGACGTTAAAAGGGGGAAAAAAGATAGAGGGGAAATAAGGGGAAACAGTAAAGACGAGATAGAGAGAGAGAGAGAGAGAGTCGGCGAGGTGAAGAAATGACCGGATAAGAATACGAGAAAATGGTATCCCAGCGAAAAAGATAGGAAAAGAAAAGTCTATATATAGATAGCGAGAGAGAGAGCAAGTAAAACGTCGGTTTGAGATATGAGGAGGAGAATCGGCAGTTTGGTTCGTCGTAATAAAAAAGTGAAGGGAGGATGGGAGGAGAGGGAGGAGGAAAGAAGGGCATAAGAAGAAAAGAGGGAAAATCGGAGAGGAGAGCCAAAATTGGAGAACGTGAAAAGGGGCGAGAGAGATGGAAGCGTAAGAAAGTAAAAGTGGAATAACGACAGATTGAGAATAATTGGGGAAGAGGAAAGGGGCGAAAACAAATCAGTGTTTGATGAAAATGAAGGATTTGGATGAATAATCCTTAAATGGGTAACAATTAACAGGTAAGACTAGTTATGGGAGAGAATAGGAGCATCTGCAAAATTAGTGGCTGACGATGAAATTGAATGAAAGGTGAGACAAGTAGGGATGCACACGGGTTTCCCGCGGTGCAGAAGTGCTTTTCGTGAAATTTGCCGTAGTATAATCGTATACTAATGCATTTGTTTTGAAATCAGAAAATTATTTTTCCTTATATTGTGGTAGCCCTGCTTTTTAGATCCGTTCTAAACATGTTCATTTCGTTTTTCCAATCTATACTCGCTCTACAAACGAAATTTCTTTGGAATCGGTTCAGCCAATACCTTCGAAGTTTGTTGTTACAGAAAAATTCTAGCCTTGATATTGTGGTAGCCCTGTCTAGTCGACGCGGTTGAAATGTGCTGTTTTGATTATTTATTTATATGAAGATTATATATACGCGTAAAAGAATTATTATTTTACTTTTTACTGTGGTAGCCCTGCTCGTTAGCTCCGATTTATACATCTTGATTTTATTGTGTTACGCTATACAAATCTAATATGCAAAATTTTATTGAAATCCGTTCAGCCAATTCCTTCCATATCCTTAATTACTGAAAGAGTTTAATTTGTAATTGTGGCACCCCTGTTTGCCTGACTCGTACATTATAAATATTAAATTTGGTTAAAATTAATGCGGACAATTCAACACAAATAATTGTAAAACATAATTTTTTTATTACTTGTATTGTGACAGCCCTAGTATCGATAACTATGCTAAACATCTTGATTTTGTTATTTTATGTTGCACACCTCCTTGATACAAAATTTCGTTGAAATTGGATCAGCCAAGTCCTTCCAAATTTATAATTACTAAAAAGTTAATTTTACAATTTTGGCACTCCTGCTGAGTCTATTCGGTCGAAATATGTCATTTTGGCCATGTATTTATGTGAAAATTCTATGTACCAAATTTGGTTGAAATTAGTAAAGCTAAATCTTCACTGATATATGCGTACGGACGGACGGACATCACGAAGATAATTGTTCTTTTCAGCATTGACGAAAAGCACTAAAAACGAGAATAATTGAGAATTGACAGTTGCAGGAAAATGAGATATTATCTATCAGCTAAAAATTTGAAGGTGATGAAATATTAAATCAGTTCACGTCTAAGCATGGCTTGTGGTGAAGCAATACGTAGATGGTTAGAAAATTACAAGGGAGTTGAATGATCGAAGATACGGCGGGTTTAAGGCAGTAACGAAAAGAATCATGGGGAAAGGTGGCGAAGCGGCTTGAGGGCTGGCCTTCCACGTATAAGGGCTTGGTTTCGAATCTTGGCGGAGGCCGTTACTTTCAACCTGAGCTTGGCCCGCTCCGACTTTTCTATTGTGAGAAGGACACGCAAGAACAGCATTCCGTCTTTGGAAAGGGGCGTTTAGCACTTGGAGCTTCTCGAAAGTGTAGGATAATACCGATACCGGGTTTCCCTCCTCCCTTCTGGGCGCGTATGTGGTGTTATGCACCTGAAAAGTTGGTTATGAGATGAGCTGGCAAGCTATCCATGAAAAACACAAGCTGCCTAGGAACCTCATAAGAGAAGGCCTTGTTGAACTTCTGGCTGTAGTGCTGTGGATAATGATGAACGGAAAGATTAGCTGATCCCCACAGTAATCTAAAGAAAGTACATAATTTATTGTCTTCCCAGTAACAGAAAAAAATACTTTTTTCTTAGGAATTCAAGTTTACGAGCCAAATGGAAAAGATCTGGAATCGTTCGCTAAATGTTTTTAGAAGAAAACCTTACGTTATTGCGACATTTAACCCCTCAAGTCGGTCACTTCTCATTCTCCACTCCATATTTAAGGAGGTTTCTGGTGTCCTCGGCATGTATGTTTCTAAAGTTTAAATTAAATCGATAATTTAATTTAGATTGCGATTTCTTGATTAAAAATTTATCTAGCATAAGTTTATGTTATAAAACACGTGAGCGGACTACTGCCATTGGATTAGGATAGCAAGGTTCATACACGTCTACGGTGAACCAATATGAGACGCTAATTCTAAAGAGACAGCGATATTATTGTAGTAAATAAATAGCACAGAGAAAGTTCTGCATGCTACCGAAGATGATTATCCTGCTAAGCTGAAATAAAATTATTAAGCTGATTGTGGAATAAACTAAAAGGAGAGAGATAGAAGAAGGCAACGGTTTGGGAGAGAGAATTTGTTCCACGACTGCCATGAGGAAAAGATGTAAGGAACGTAACAGAGGATAAGAGGGAAAAGCTAGGATATTGCGGTAAAGGGGAGGCAAGGGGAGAGGGAGAGGGATGCTGAGAGGAAAAAAGATAGGGGGAGGGAGGTTACGCGTAAAAAAGAGAGAAAGAGAGAGATGGTGGGAATGAGGACCCCTACATCTCCAAATCCCCTTACCACTTCTTCCATCTCCCTGTCTCCCTCCTTATCCTTCCCCGCACTCACTGTCCCTTCCACGTCCCCATCCCAGGGCCTACCGCCACCCCCTCCTCATTCCCCTCCGGACAGTCCAGTGTGCACTCCACCAAGATTAGAAACGGTCACAAAAGGGGGTGGAGGGCGGGAGGTGTGTGTGTGTGTGTGTGGGAGGAGATGGAGGTAGGAGGTGGGGGAAGGATAAGAGAGGGTGGGAAGACTCGTGGGGGGTTGTGCGATGACCAGAGGAAGAGAATGGCCGTTTGGGAGTAAGGGACACACTCCTCTCCTCTGGGCTGCGGGAGGTTTGGGGGTGGAGGGGGAGAGGTGGCGCGGAGGGAGAGTTTGTGGTGAGTTGTGAAAGGGGTTGCAGGAGGTGTATGGAGGGGAGTGAAGGAATGGGAATGAAATTCACTGCCAAGCGACACTAAATTCAAAAGCCTCCTCCATCTCAACGAAATGACAATGTTCATAGTGCGAAGTGGGTGGGGGAGAGGTGAAGAGGAAGAAGAGATTGCAATGAAAATAATGGCGGAGTGACATGAAGTGAGTGCGCGTCATTGAGCGAGAGGAAGTATGGTATAACACGCTTGTGATATGACAACTTTTCAGGTGTCTCCATAAACCATTAATGATGTCCGACTCGTTTACTGCCTGCATTTTATTTTACAGTGGCAGTATTGACTGTGACTGTAAGAAATTTAACTGGTAAAACGAAGGAAGTTCATTACCCCCAAGTCTGACTTGAAAGCACTTGTAAAATATAGCAGCAATAATATAATAACTTCACGTTAGGGATTTCACTTTTCCTGCTAAATTTATGAAAAAATACAAAATACAAAATATAATCTATAATATTTTATATGTACAATGATCAATATTTAAGCTTTAAGCCTACATTAGGTCAAACTATTGACGTTGATATGATTGCGTGTTATAGTAATAGGAATTATATTCGTCGATTTATTAAACATATGCATACATAAACCTCACCACCCAGGAATTGTTTCAACATTTAAATCGGTCCTTTAAAGAGTAGAGCAAAAAAGTTACGAATTGTGTTAAAGAAATTTACTCAAGAAACAATTGTACCTATATTTCTTCAAAGCGAAAAAGTATTGTTAATGTCATCTCTTGGGTCGCAAAAAGTCGTGCCGTTTCAAAATTTGCAACTTTTTTTCAGAGACAATTTAATCCGCTTGACATAATACGTGAACACTCAGAAACACGGGCTATTTCGATCGTGTATGGATTTTCACGGCGTAAGCCATAAGAACGACACTACATTCCATTAAATATATATACAACGTTCCATCCGGCGGAGACGTATGACCGGACGATATATCGCGGGCGGCCATAATTTTTCTCCGAGTAAAGACCGAAGACCACTATTTTCCGACCCAACTGAAAGGCCATGTACTCCCTTCCTCTCCTCCCTCACGGAACCCACTCCTCCCAACCTCCCAAGTACGACCAATGGGCGTCCAGGAATCCTCTCCTAGAGAGATTCGAACCGTTGTTTATCTTCTCTGACGGTCACCGTTGGATGGATGTGTTCGCACGGAAGAGAAAGAGGCGCATGAAGAGAGAGAGAGAGAGAGACAGAGAGAGAGAGAAAGCAGACAGAGAAGGTTCCGAGGTGGCGAGAGGCCGAAGGAGACGGCCAGAAAACGAAGAAAAAGGAGATAAACAAAAG
Organism: Tanypteryx hageni; assembly: GCA_028673005.1. NCBI lineage: Eukaryota > Metazoa > Arthropoda > Insecta > Odonata > Petaluridae > Tanypteryx > Tanypteryx hageni. Next base: position 39,838,393 of record CM054117.1, read on the forward strand.
AAAGAAGATATAAAGCGCTAGGGAGGCTTTAGGGACATGTTTTGAGCAAAAATTATCGGCAATGTTTTTTATGCTTTCTTGCGAACAGATATACCGATTATTTTTAAAAACAAATATCAAGTTACTGGAAAATGCCTTCGCTATTTTTTTTTAAAATAAGTTGTTTTTTCAAAAGTATCTATGTAACGGGAAATTTTGGTCACTTTTTTACTTAATGACAAATCCACAAGGTTTGTGTTTATGAATTTAGATGCAATTAGGGATTTTTAGATAAGTGTAGACGTCAAAAGGTTATGAATATATATATATATATATATATATATATATATATATATATATAATAAGGCAACTACCTTATCATGATAGTAATATGAGTATGCAAAAGAGGGAGGTGACCCACGATACCAGGCATATTGAAATTTCACTGAATTGAAACTTACTCAATGAAAAAGAATGATAAAAATAAATAAATCGGACATTTCAACAGTTTTTCAATCAAGTGTCACGTCCATGATTTTCATAATGGATTATTTTCCAGAAAATTGAAATTTAGAAGTTTAAAGAAAGTAAAGAAGTAATTGAAAATAACACGTTAATTGAATAAGGAAGGAGAATATAAACGAATAGTAATTGAGTGAAGTGAAGGTAGGAGGCAAGAGAGAAATTAAGAGTGTCGAGAGAATTTGCGGCAAAGGATGCGCTAAGAGAATGTCGGTCGAAGATAAATACAGACGCAGTTCCGATAAACCCAGCAGAGTGCAAGTGAGGAGGGCCACAGAAAAGAAAACAAGCAAACGGAGATAACGAGGAATTGGAGGAAACAGGAGAAGTTGAGAGGTAATTTAATATTCGACGGAATTCAGCGCTCAGACAGACGCAGGGAAATGTAAATGTAAACTACATTATTAATATTTTGTGTTATTATTTTAAGGTATTCACTTAATTTACGGAATTTTCGAGAACCTTTTCAGAGAGACGGCAAAAAGAAGGAATTTCATCAGAAATTATAAGCAAAAATTATTTATTTATTAAATTTGAGTCGTAAGGATCGAAGCTATTTAAATAAGGCACTTCGGAAAAAGCCGGATTCAATAACAATCCAGAATTTAATGACGATACGTTACCTAATACGACGATGTCCGGCAAAGCGACGTTATGCAACATAATTACAATACTTTGAATATCAAAACTTCCCTCTCCTTATATAATCATTCAAATTTTGATTTTATCATGTTGCTCTGCCAATATATGTTTCTTTTTCAATAATACCAACATACACTACAGAGTTCGAATTTTATTAATCATGAGGAGGATACTCTTAGAGTAAAAATAAGTAACTCCGTTAACCAATCAAATTGCACTTAAATCCGCTTTAAAAACACTTTTGGATGATATTAGCGACGAGAGCCGCAGAAATAAATCAAACTATAGGGTAATAATAGAAATAAATAATACTGCGCGATATTCAAGGAATGGCTCCGAGACGCGAAGGTACCGCTAACGAAAGACTAAACAGGAAGAGACACAGAAGGCTAAATAATCATCGACGAAGAAATAAGAGGTGATGACGAGACGAGTAAAACGGAGAAGGAAAATAAGGACATGGGGAGAAAGAGATGAGGCAGCGGGAGGGAGAGAAAAAGGTGAGGCGAGGGAGAAATGGAGGAAGGGAAACGGACGGGTAAGATGAGGAGGAGGAGAAGCAGATTTATGTCCGAGTACTCTGGAGGCCTTCTGCGCTGGAAGGATGCGGTGATGAGGCAGAGAGGGCTGAAGGGGGAGATGTGAGGGAGGGAGGGAGAGAGAGAGAGATGGACGTGGGGGAGGGAGGGAGAATATGTGGGCGGGAGGGTTGAAAGGAGGAGAGCAGGGCGAGAGCGGGAAAAGGAGCGAGCGGGGAAAGAGGAGAAGGAGAAGAAAGCCATAACCCCTTTTACCTCCCTCTTTACCTCCTCCCCTCCAAAAACCCCTTCTTCCTTCCTCGCCAGTCTTTTGTCTCTCACTCCATTGGTGAGGTTTTAGCGCGCGCAGGCGCATTTGTAGCCCGATCAAAATGACCCCTGGCACACCGAGGGAGGAGAGGTATGGAACTCTTTCCAGTTGTGGAGGAGAATGGGGAGGCTATGGTAGAAGGGGAGACGATGGGTGGAGAAGGACGTAATATCCATTTGTGAGGTGAGGCAGAGAGAGAGAGAGAGAGGAAGTGAGAGGCCATGCGACGCTGGATACCCGACTACTGTCTCTCTTTCTCTCTCACTTTCTCGCATTGGTCAGCGGTGATTCCCCGCGGAGCCATTTGCTCCAAGGAAAGAATTTCGTTGAATTTGAGAGCGCACGGTTATGCAATAGATTGTTTTCGTTTCACGCGGAGGAATGCAGAAATAACAATACCATATCAACAACTGTTAAAGAAAGTTTTGATTAACAAATCTTCACAATGACACGATTGTGTTTGTTTCAATGAAATTTATGTACCTAGTTATAATATAAGGAATCAATCACCGTTCTATATATGCTAAGGAGTTCGTGCTCGATTCATAAAATTTATTTGTATTAGAGTGCCTAGCAAAGCATCGAGAAATACATACATTTATGTCAGTAACACTCTTCTACTTTAAATACTAAAAAAAACCACGCCATGTTAGATTAATCATACCATACTCAGCAAGAGGCCGCCTGAAATCAACCATGAAGAAGGAATGAGGAGGAACTGCGTCTGAAACCAATGCACCGGGTACTGTCGCATCGAAACTCAATTCCCACGCATACTGAGCGTAGGCGACTCCAAACATTCACCCCGTTTGTGCGGGCGCGTGTGTGAGTGCCAAATCCCCTCCGAAATTCCATTCGCATACACGCACGCACACGTACCCTACAATTTTGAGCGCAGTAAGTCCTTTCACTCAAAAACCCCTTTTCCCTCAATACCCGAAAGCAGCACCCAAAACCATACCCAGAAAGGTCTCGCCCACCCCCTCCTAACCCAACCCACGACGCAGCTTCCTCTCTGCACGATCCCCCCCTCCCCACTAACCTCTCTCTCTCAGTCCGCCTCCCCTCAAAACCAAAATCCCTTCCCTATCTCCATTATCCATGCTGGCAGCAAACGGAATGGAAGGCGGGCGTTTAAAATGTGTCCGGTCGCCCAGGGATACGGATATGTGAAATGGGAGGGGGGAGAGGGGAAGGGCTCGATAGCCTTAACCCCAACAAAGGGTGGTCAATATCCTTTCTCCTACTCCCCTCCCCTACCTCCTCCCCTCTTCTTCCTCCTTTCTCCCTTTCGAAAGTCCGCACGCCCCTCTCTCTCTTCACCCCCGCTTCTCTTCCCCCTTTCCCTATTCCCCATACTTCCTTTCTACCATCACTTCTCTATTTCACCTCCACCCCTCATCTCACCTCTCTCATACCTCTCTCTTCTTTCCCATCCTCTTTCTCTCTCCCTCTCCATCCATCCCTCTCTCCCTCTACCTCGCTCTCTCTCCTTTTCTCTTTATCCGCACTGACCCCTCTCCCAGACAAATCAATTTCAATTAGGACCCGTAAATCATTGAATTCCTTGTCTGAGAGCGGCCGCTGGCACGGACCGGGAGAACCAGTCCACTCTGTTTTCCTCCCTCGCCCAACTCCCCTCCCCCTCTTCCTCCTCCTTCCTCTTCGTCCATGCGCCTTCTCTCTCTCTCTCACCCTCCTCGATTCTCCTTTCTCCCTCCCCCTTTAACTCCTGTACACTCCAACCATATCTGCGACGCTTCTCCAAATTCGACGTTCATTATTTCTCTCTTCTGCTAATTCCCACTCTTCTACTTCCATCTTCATCTTAGACGCTAATTCGCGTGCCTTTCTTCAATGCATATCGATCTTCCCAAGAATATGTCATACGCGACCATTTCTCGATATTTTGTCTCATCCCATCTTTATATATTCTATAATAGTAATGAAAGACATCTTAATTTCCACTAACTTGTCTAGTTTCGTTAATACTATGGAATCTTTCCTCAAAGTGGAGCCTTCCCAAGTGGATTTTGTTTACATATTCTCTTTGTTGTTTTCTTTTAACATGCGTGTTACAGATGGAGATTGAAAAGCCATAGAAAGGTTAGAATTGGAGAAAAATAACGTGAGCTCGATAAATCTTTCTTGAATAAAAGATGGAACTTGTCTACTGACGACGCACTAATACCTTTTGCTGTCTCAATTTCTACACCAAGTTTTTACCGTGAATTTTGAATATAGAGAAACCTCTAATTTTGAAAGTAGGATGGCGGGCATGTTGTTTCTCCCATTATCAAAAAATATTTCTCATAAATTCGCCATTATTTTTTCGTCGATCACTAACGATCTGCTTTTTACGTCTTTCGTTCGGAATTTCCAGTTCAGCAAATTTTCCCACTCCGTCTTCATTAGAGAATTCATCACTTCCGCCTTTCTCTCTCTTTCTCTCCATCTCCCTATCTCGGTTTATTCCTCCCGCCAACCTTTCTCTCTCTCGCACTCTCTCCTCCTCTCCAACTCTCCCCACCCCTTCTCCAATTCCTCCCTGTGTCCTGTATCTGACGTCAACATGCTTTTAACGGACATAGCCGTTCCACTTGGCTAGGACAAATGGCCCGAAGGTCCGTGGACTGCCGTGGAAGGAGAGGAAAAAAATTAGATGAGGATGAGAGAGAGAAAGAGAGAGGAAGGGATAGAGGGGGAATTGGTTAGAAAAGGGGAAGGAAGAAAATTAGGAAAGAGATGGGAGAAATTGCAAAGAGAAAGGGAGGGGCAGCGGGATCAATTACAAATGTGTTTGTGCGCGTGTGTGTATGGGAGTGAGAAATAGAGAATAGAAAGGGAATGGATTGGGGTATGAGGAAAGGGAGAGAGGGGGAAGTGGAGATGAGAGAGAGAGAGACGTATGAAGAAAGATGGAGAGAGGAAAAGGGTTGAGTTAACAGACGAGGGAATAGTGTTTTGCGATGGAATTAAGAAGAAAAGTGTCGGAATGCTTAATATGGGAGAGGGGAGGGAGGGAAGAGGAGTCTTAGACGGGGAGGGGGAGGAGAGGTTAAATGGTGGACCAATGGTTGAAATGGGTGCAAGGATAAAAGATTGCTTTTGTTACGGTCGATCTACGAGTTAATTACTTCTCGATTACGGACGACTCTTTATTTAAAAAAAGATTCGGTAATCTCGGGCTTGGTTAAAAAAAAATTGCGCCGTTATTTGGGTGTCCTGCGAAGGTTTTTAGATTTCTTCCAAGTCCAAGAAAAACACGATATTTATTGTCGTCCATTCGAAGCAAATATTTTTAATTCTAAAATATTTGATCTATTAAATATGATAATGTGCTAACGCGCGGATTGCGTAATCAACTGTTTACATTAGATATTAAAATGGCCTATTATTTAAGTAACCTCAGTATTGGAGTCCATTATTTTGCTAACTTATATTAGATCTTTGGATCATTTAATAGCTAATGAAAAATATATAGTATTATTTTACAACATATTTTCTGGAAAAATCTACCTAGCTACATGTGTAAGATTAAAAATAAAATTTAAAAAATAAATATGGGCGAAATTTAGCTTTGTTCTCAGGAATGAGAATTTCCAATAATACCCATAGTAATAACCTAGTTTGATAATGGAATGCCCATTGAAAATTAAGTTTTATAGATCATAATAATATCAATATAAAAATGACTGTATGCCCACAGTGAAGCGAAAATATTCATAGTTTTACCGATACTAATAATTATCAACAAAAATGAGTGTAAACCAAATGCAACCAATAAACCTGAATGACAATCTATCAGCCGGCACTAATAGTAAACAGATATTAAATTAAATTTCTCTCGTCTTTGTATTTAAACTAAAATCAATGGACTATTTGATCGGCCAAATAAATCTCATTTCTTTTCATTCCGCGGGTCTATTAATGATACGTCTTTGAACATGTATAATAGAACAACAAGTATCAATACGCCCAGCAATGAAGATTGTCTTATGACTTATACATTATAATAAATTAAATCATTTTCCTGAAGATTAGGTGATGATAACATTATATATGCAAGGTAATATATTAATTAAATAAGGATTTCCACAACTTGACAGAGTTATGAATTCAGTGACAACATCCACTTAAATCTATTTCACATCGCATCGAACACATCCTAATAACACCAGAAAGTATGAGAAATTATCTAGTAGTCAGTGATGGTTTTTTCGCTAACGAAGAAATGGCATCTTCTATCGATTCTCCAAAAATGGACGCAAAAATAAGCTGCCAAATAATCAGTAATAATTCAAAAGGAGTCTATCGTAAATTCCACCTCCTCCGGAAGCCCGCCCACACCAGTATATATATATATACAAACAAACAGAGTAAAACCCTTCTTTGCATGGACACCCTTGAAACGAATGGTAAGGTTCGCTCAACGGAGGTTAATCGCAGAAGGGTAGACCCAACAAATTCTTACGGGCGATGCCGACAAAGCGTGAAAACGCCTGGGTCAAACCAGGAGTTTGGCGGATGAGGGGAGAGGGAGGGAAAGAGAGAGGAAGTTGAGAGAGGAGGGGGAGAGAGAGGAATGGAAATAAGGGCGTAAGAGGGGGAGAAGGAGGAGGGACGAGGACGGTCCGATGCTGTGAGAGATCCCACCCCCATATATCCTCTTAACCTCCACAATCCGTCCATCACCACCCACCCTTCTACCCCTTCTCCACTCCCACCCACACCTCCTCATCAAACCGTCCAAATACGGCGACTCAACCTTCATATTCACCCCTCCATACGCTTCCGTGCTCATCGTCATCTCCTCTTTTCCCCACCCTCCCACCCTATCCCCCTTGACAGCCTCCCCCCTCCTCTCATCTCTCTTTAGCCCGCTATGATGACCAAATAGAATCTCTTCCCCTTTTCCCTCCTTCGATCGCTGCATCCATCTGTATCTTCCTCCCCTCTCCACCCCTCTCCCTCTCCTTCCCTTTCCCAATCTCTCCGGAATATAAAAGGCAGTTGATTAGGAACCCAACTGCCGGATTCTGCACCCAAACAAAAAAAGGGGGTGAGGAATAAAAAATGAGACGACACACGTTAGTATTGCCGCCTGCTACACTATCGCTTCTCTCTCCTTCCTCTCTCCCACCTCCTGTCTTTTCCTCTCTCGTGTTCCCCGCTTCCCTATCCACGTTCCATTACCATCATCAACCTTACGCCTCCCCTTCCTGGATAGAGTCAGGAATATTGGTTGTGTCAATGGTACATTAATCCGAAACTTTTCCGCTCTCTCCGCCTCTTTCTCCTTCCTCTCTATCTCCCCATCCTTTCTCTTTTTCTATCGCACTCCTATCGTAATTTAGATTTTTTTGCGCTAGGCTTTCACAGAGGGAAAGACGGATGTACCTTTCTCTCTCTCTTGAGAGCACGCCTCCATACAGTGGGTTGGGTGCGGTTGGGTCAACCCGGAGATGCCTAAGCACGCCACTGCAGAGGGTGCGGCACTGGTTGAATGCAAAGGAGGAGATGCTTGTTTGATTTTTTTTTAACTCGTTCGCGTTCCTTCAGAAAAACGTGAGGATCGCCTTTTTTCGTTTCTCGAGGAGAAACGTATTGCGATACGTTGGAATTATTAAATATATTCATCATTTTAATCTTAATATTTTACCCAATCACAGGGAAAAGGTTTCATTCAAGGAATTTTTTCTTTCATTTCAGTCTAAATAATCTATATTTTACGAGAAAAATGTTACTTATTGGAAGTGATTTGGTTCCATCTTCGTAAGTATTTCATTTAACGCTTAATATCTCGATAAAACTGTCGAGAGGCCATTTTGAAGAACCGATTAGTGCTTCAGGAAACGAAAGTAGCTTAAAAAGTAAATGTTAATATCAATAAATCTTTGTTTATAAATGAGCAGTCGAAATTAAAATTTATTTCGACATGAAAGTAAAAATTATTCATAAACTACATAAATATATGCACATGCATTCCTCAATGGACTTATTTTGCACTATATAAGTACAAATAAACCAGACTTTCTAAGAGAAAAATCTACAAAATTAAACGGAAAGGAAATAATCGAAATTTGACAATTTTCAAATAACAAACCCAATGAGGTTAAATTTGAAATATGACACTGGAGATCTCGTTGAAAATCCTAAAGGAGCATGCAAAATGTAACCTCCTAATTTAGAGGAAATGGCAAATCTTTCTCCCATCTAATATCTCACCACGGTCGTTCGTCTTTGTTATCTCAATAACACGGCGTGACAAGTGAGCAATCACCGATTCCCACGCGAAAACCTCTTCTCCTACGGTCCGTCCCAATCCCAGATCTGCCGCACACACGTGCATGTGTCATTTCGCGAAGGGTTTCGGACATGCGTTTATCCCCATTGTAGCCCAACACGCTACACACTCAAATTAACCGACGAAAATTTTCCACGGATAACGGTCAAAATCCGAACACGTGTCTACTTTCGAGAGCCCCGCGGCCGCGTGTCCGCGTCAGAAAAACCTATGTCCAGTAACCCGAATACACGAATGACCAGAGTTTCGTATGACGGATTGCGCGGTGTTAAATAGCGAACCCTGGAAACATCGAAGGCTGGAGTGGTTCACGTCACGGCAAATCTGCTTATTCCGAAAAGCGGATTTTGAAAAGGGATATCCGAACTCGGTTCTGAGAATGCTCCGAGTCTCTGGAGCTTGTATCAGACCAGTAATACTTCTGAAAGCGGTCGCGCCCGTAGTTATAGCCTTTATCTTTTTCCTTTAGATATAAATGGTCACGTTTAAATCATACCTCCAAACTTATTGCCAAAATTTTGCGATGAATGCGTAATTCTTTCTTAAGAAATAAGCAGAAATTTAATATAAATCTGTAATGCCAATCTAAGCTCATGGCTCCAATCATGTTCGAGTATATCATAACCAAAACTGAATTCTTTATTGAAAACGCATGAGGATAACATTTACAGCACTGCAATTGATAGTAACTTACCTTTTCGAAAATCATAATATAAAGATAATATTTACGTTTGACATAAAAAGTGTTTGCATCAATGGAACAATATAATTTCCCAAGTTACTTGAAGCTTTATTCCATTATAAAATGACGCATGAATTCTAAAACAGAAGAGAGTGAAACAAATAATTTGAGTAGAATATGCTTATTTAGATACAACTATTTCGACTGTATAAAACTTCTGTATCGTACCTAAGACAACAGCACGTACATTTACAGCTGCCATTAATCCCTCAAACGTACGTCGAAATATCAATTTCGAAATGTGGCAGGAAACTGTGGAACATCAAAACTGTCGAGTATAGAAAGAAGACCTGAACCACAAGGGGAGAAGGGGTGAAAAGCGAGGAGTGAAAGTGAAGAAGCTCCCGAGGTCCAGCGTCTGACACAACCTATGAGCAATGGCTCTGAATCCAAGCGAATACGATTACGAATCCCACAATTTTGGGAGCAAACGGTGAGTGAGGGGAGTAGGAAAAGGAAGAAGGGAGAGATAGGAAGGAGACGGGCAGAGAAAAGGGAGGGAGAAGATGGGCAGAGAGCCACCCTTTCCATACATATCGATCGAATCATCCCTTATGTGAAGGGGGTAGAGAAAGGGTCCTCGAAACTGGTGTGCATTAGCGTGTATCCCTCACCAGGCGGCAGATGTGTTGGGAAAAGAGGTGGAAGGAGGGTGAGAATGGGAGGGAGAGAGGAGCTCAAGAGTGGCTTGGTTTGTTTGGGGTGCGTTGCTGTATGGATACAATAAGCAAATGGAAGGAATATACGGAAGAGTGCTTAAGTGAGGATAGGGGTGACATTTCGATTTCTTTCGCAAATTATTATAAAACCGCTCATATCCGAAAAACTCCGGCTAAATTATGGTTCATAAAATTTTAATCTTTCTCAGGGTGTCCAACATTTAACGGAATGGTGGGTAGAGAGGATTGCAGTTATTCATATGTGACTTTAGTCCATCAGTTTCTAATATTGTCTGTGTACGTGATATCCATGCTTATTATGCTCTCTTTCACTAATTATATTAATCGAGCATCAATTAAACCAATAGCAAAAAGGACACCTAAATTTTCAAACTCTTTATTTTATTAAATTCCCTTGAAATAATAGCGGTCATTTTCTAGGAGCTAATGTTGTAATGAAAGTGTATAACATTTAATAATAATAATAATACTAATAATAATGAGGATTGAAATAGGGTGACTATGTATTATCTGAACCGCTTCCGATTTAATAAATCAATCATTATTGATAAATATTTTTTCGGAGACACACAAAAACCAAGTCAAAACATTGAGAGATGAAACGACAAAAAATTCAACTCTTGGTGGTGGACGGTGTTTTTCGCGACCTCCGATTCAACTCAAAAACTAGGAAAGTAAAATCGTTTTCTACTTCTGTTACTCAACGAAGCGAAACTGCTCGAAGTTTTAAACATTCACCTTAGTTATTTTTACCGTTTTAACAATATGGGAGAACTGATAACCGTTATTTCAAATATTTCTCCTCGAAAACGGAAACGTATCAAGGCGAAACCGAAGGGGTTTCAAATATTTCTCCTCGAAAACGGAAACGTATCAAGGCGAAACCGAAGGGGGTTTTGTGATGTAGTTGATGCGGTGGTCCCCTGGAGAATAATGGCGGAAAGCCGTTTCGATCGAGAGAAAGGGGTCTTTCCATCCCTTCACACGTACGCACGAGATGTCCCCTTCGGTCTCACGTCCACTGGACCACGCTACTCCCCCTCATTTCACTGTCCTTTTTCCACCTTTCTCTTCGTCTCATTCCTCCTTTCTTCTGTTTCTTGACAGCGCCGCTTGGAAGGGAGGTATCATCCCCTTCGTTTAACCCTCATACACACCACCTAAGCTCATGTGCACCTCCTCCCTAATCTCCTCTCACTCTAGCGAGGAAGAATGGAACTTGTTCCAACCGCTCGAACCACACTGATCCACAAACAATATGAGGATTGGTATTTGCCCTTCCGAGAGAACAGGAAGCGAATAGTGAGACGCGTTTCTCAAACTACGGGACGCATCTCACGGCTGAGGCGGGATGTAGTATATGTAAGAAGGTTAAGTTACCAGAACTAGATGAGTCTGCTTGATGCTAATTGCTTCCGCGCGACAATAATTGTAAATGGAAAAGTTACTGTCAAATAGTCGAAACTGTATAAAACAACTTTGTTTGTATAAAAAATCTGATGTTTCTAGCACACAACTTACGCCATGCAGAGTGGTGAATATGATTGCAAAAGTGCTTAAAAGTTTTTCTCAATAACTCTCTCAAGAATAACTATCGGCAATTACACTCGTGAATAATTTTTATACTCTTTGAATAATTATCACAACGGTAAATATTTTGATTTATTTTTCACATTGAAAAAACTTTAGGTAAACAAAGTTGTCATTTTTGCCTATGGATAACAAAATATTGATTACCGTTGGTGGCGTTGGGGTCTCTATCACCAATTTGACAATTTTATCATAGCAACTAGTGTGTTGGAACCGGGAATTCTCGTTCCCGGTTTCCGGGAATTAACTCCATATTTCTTATTCTCGATTCCTGGGAATTCCTGGGATTTTTAAAGATATTCTTCCGCCTTTCAGCCTCAAATGTTAAGCTATCGAAATTAGTTTTTATTTAAAAAAAATGTATACATGTTATACCAATAGAATTTCTGATGAATACTAAACATTATTTCAGTGAATACTATTTAGTAACTGAGTTATTAGGAGTTTGAGATTAGGATCAGGTTGCGTTTCTAGATATTAACTCGATTTTAATGGGACGCTAATACAATGTCAAAATGTCTTCTTCTCGCGTCCGTGAATGTCGCCAGTAAAGAAAAAGCACAAAAGGTAATGGCTGCACGTTGCATGAATCCGAAACTAGCGAACGGCCTACCCCTACTATTCTTCTTCCTTCCCCTTCCCTCTGTCCCTAATCGACCAAATAGCTACTCTGATCAAGTGAATTATATACTTATACATTGTCGTTTTAAACCTCTTCCATACATTTTCTATTCTAAATTTTAACATTGAGGGAATTGCAATACATATAAGATACATTAGTAGTGTTACCTCCACATCGTCAAAATATTAACTACCATAGCAACGACTCCAATGCATTTCAATGGGAATTGATTTTCCATACTTCAAGACCATAGATTTAATGCTTAGATTGAATTATAATCCGTTTGATTTCAGTCAAAGACGTATACATATGATGACGTAACAATTTTAAATTATTTTTTTATCCGGATACGTACTAAAAGGCACGGATAATGACGCCAAACACACAAAATCTTCTAATTTTTACATAACTTTTAGTGTAACATATAGGATATTGTCTTAATGTTGATTATAGTTATTGCTTAAAAAGGGCGATCTGAGCCATGAAACTTGAAATTAGAAAACATGGACTCGAAGTCGATTGCCCGAGAATTTAGAAATACTGGATAGATGTCTTACTTTCGCAGAAAATGAAAACTATTTTCTTATATAAATGGGCTCTGTTTAGTTCATATTCTGTCACGTTGGTTTATTTACGTGTTAGAAGAAAAACTAGATTTAAAAAAGGGAAAGAGGTAGGAAAAAGTCTCAGCTGATGGACGTTTTGAAAGGGAAAGAGAGTTATCATAAGGTGACCAGACGTCCTCCTTTTGGAAGGACAGTCCTTTTTCAATCGCCGTCCTCTCTAAACCCTTTGTCCTTCCATGTCCTCCTTTTTGAACATTTCTCTGCCCTTGTCCTTCCTTTTACTCAAGTCACGCCTTCTTTTAATTTGTGTATTCTTAAGTCAAATGGATATAAATGTAGAAGTAATCCCACAAATATACTTATATTTTCATCGTTTCACTGTGAGAGTAAAGAGTCGAGCTAAATTCTGTGAGGTCGCTTCAGTCGAGCATAAGAAATTATTAGGTTACTCAAAAACCAGATGGTTGGCTTTAACGCCTGCCATTGAACGTGTTACTCAATTATTTGAACCATTAAGGTTATATGTTAAATTTTGTTAATTTTGTTAAATTTTGTTAAATTTTGTGAGGTCGCTTCAGTCGAGCATAAGAAATTATGAGGTTACTCAAAAATTAGGTGGCTGGCTTTAACGCCTGCCATTGAACGTGTTACTCAATTATTTGAACCATTAAGGTTATATGTTTGAAGTTTAGATAAATGTTCCGAAGTTCTAAAAGTTTGTTTCAAAATCCATTAACTGAAATTACTCTGCATTTCATGCATAGTAAGACAACATTATTTCAGTCGAATATAGAGCATTTTGAAAAGAACAAAATATGTGCAGCTTAAGTAACGTCAATTCTTCACAGTTTTAATGATCAATTGGAATCCAGATTAAATATGAAATTTCTACCAGTAAATGCAGATAATTTGTTGAAGAAACTAGAAGAGAATAATCTAACAGTTAGAGGGGCGCTCACGGACGAGGTTCAACTATTTTATAGAAATTGCCTTGATTATTTGATCAAATGGACAACATTTCTGGATGGAATAAATGTTTTTCAGTGGACTTATTAAGAAAACCAATACAGTGGGAAAAAGTGGTAGAATCAATGAAATTTGCGAATAAAGTGTTTCATAAAGATTGATGGCAATACACTGATTGATGAGGTTTGGAGACTAAATGATTACTGCTCAGCTAAGAAGTTTTCTGAATGGTCTGAAAATAAAATAGAAGTCGACTCAAGATGGGTGGAAGTATTTCAGTTTTTTAAAACCGAATATCTTTCCTGTATTAATTTAAAGATATTGGTTGAAATGGCTTTATGTTTACCTGGGACAAATGCAAGTGTAGACCGTGTGTGATGTGTGTAATGATGTGTGGGACAGTGTAAAGAGTAGTCTTTCTTTGGAAACATTGACCTCAAACATAATGATAAAAGTTAACATGGATTATAGCTGCGATCAATTCTCAGTAATGTTAAATAAAATTGACGATCTTTTGAAAAAGATCCACAGAAATGACAAATATTTCAATACAAAACCATCATAAGTTATTATTAGAATAAAAATACTTCATTTTTAAAAACATACTACATATTTCAGCCTCTTGAGAAAAGATTTGTTTCAATAAATATATATTTTGAATAAATATATTTTCAATAACTACTAGCTCATATAAAATAATTTTCAAACAATCAGGACATAATTTAGAATAAACAACAATTTGTTGGATTGAATTTATTATTTTCAATTTTAATTGCTTTTGAAGTTCGTTTAAATTTTCCGTGTTGGGGTTTATTATTCTCGAATGTGTAGAACACGTGTAATCAATGAACACTTACGTTTAAAATTTGTGCAATTCACCTTTGAGCTTCTGAAACTCAGATTCGTTCAATGCGATTTGTCATTATGTAATTTGAGTGTTTTACTGTGAAAAATGGTCTCTAAAATTATGTAGAGGTACTTGTTATTTTTCTTGAAAGCTTACACCATTTTTTTTAAATAAAAAATTTCGTATGTCATAAGACTGTTGTAATGTGTGTTCTTTTACAACCGTTGCTTTTTGGAAAAATGAAATAAAGCATATAAACAGTTTTTTTGTCATGAAATGTGTCCTTCCTTTATCCTTCCTTTTCCTTCCCTTTGTCCTTCCATTTTGTAAAAAAACGGGATCTGTCCTCCCTTTTGGAAAAAATATCTGGTCACCTTAGTTATCAAGATATGAAGAGGATAGCGGAAAATAGGAGTATATGGAGAACTAGGTTTAACCATGAATAATCACGGACCTATCTACGGACAGACTACCTATGATGATGATGATCTTGATGTATGGGGATTTTTTGAACGCTTGCAGTATGCAAGCACCGACAACTAGTTACAGTAAAAGCAGTAAATTAATTAAAACATAATATGGAGATGGATGAAAGAAGTCAAACAGAGAGGAAAGATACGTATAATGCGTTTCCTTTATTAAATTACGATCATCACCTTGTTTTTCAGTCGATTATGATCATATAATTATTCTATGGAACAAAATTGCGGGCATTAAATACAACTTTTACACCAGGAGCGAATACATTAATAACATTACAAGAAGGATTTCTATCGGAAGATTCACTATGGGTTGGTATTACGGTCCAGATCAGCCAGAAACCCACGCAGCATAAAGAAAGGTACGATAGGGGTTCATATTAATATCCCAACAAGAAAAAGCTTGAACGATGTTGAAAAATAAGTGCAATTAATACTTGGAGGTATATTAAGTTAAATCCTGGTGTATGCTCTCTCTACCTTCCTCGCCTCTTGACGCCTTGCTACTGCCTAGGCGCGGCGTAATCCATTGTCTGAAGAAATGACTTTTCCTAGACATGTAGTGTAGATCCATCATAATAGGCGGATATTATTGTACAGCGATCACATATTATACCGCGAGTATCGAAAGAGGCGCAGCAACTCTGCTGTATAACTCTAGTCACGGTCCCATTTGGACTATGTACCTAAAAATAATTTTTTCTCATCGCTACAACTAACAAAATATGCAAATAATTCTGACATCAATCTAAAGAAACTGCAATGGAGCTCCATGAGGAATATAGGGGGAATACCTCCGGTATATCCGATTCCGCGGTATAAGTGACAGCGTTATAACTGGGTAGCACCACAATAGGTTCTAATGCAACAGGAAAGCTGGTGTTACGCGCGATTTAGAGGGGTTGGTGCTAAAATCAAACTCATCTCAGAATTCGAAGCCATTGTCTTTTTCTGGAACGGCAGATATAATTCCTACACTGTTACCAAAATCTGCAAGAGGCTTCTGGTTCCGCGGCATGATTATTTGATCGAATATCCAACTTAGGTTGTAACAAAGGAGGGTAAGGACATACTTCCGCCTAAGGATTCCACCGAAATCAGAACCGGAAGCGTAGCGTAGGGATAATGGTGGGTGGGAGAGGGAAGGAGGGCAGAGGGTAGAGCGGAAGGCCGGAAGCGAAGAGGGGGCGTGGGTGCATGGGGGCTTAGTGTAAAGGGGGAGAAAGAGAGAGAGAGAGACTGCGGCAAAGTGTGCAGTGTAGAAGAGGAGAAGGGATGGTATAGTCCGACAGTCCGGGATTTGAGGGCCACTATGACGGCCGACGCGTGACGGGGTGACATCTGTCGGCAATCAGGGAGGAGGAGGCGGAGGAGAGGGGGGAAGCGAGGAAAGGGTGAAGATATGAGGGTGAGGGAAAAGGGAGTCTCGGAGGGGAAAGGGAATGGATGGGCGATTCGCAAGACGGGAGAGAATTTCACAAGGGGTGGCGGGTACCAGGATTCGTCACCCGGTCTAATCATGGGTCTGGGATCTACTCAATACAAAACTGAATGGTCAAATATTCCGGATGAGAACGTAGATGATAGTTAAGGACGGGAAAAAAGAGTGTCATTATACGGTGATGGGGCATGGCTGATACATCTCAAATCATCTGTCGACGGCGAAAATTTAGAATCAATAAAGATGATTTATCATCTTCGGTAAAAAAATAGGAAACGATTAAATAATTCATGAAAGAGTAAGTACCCATTAAGTTTGGAAATACATATACCGCAGATTCAGTGTCAGATTAATTTTGAAACTAGCGATATTACGCTTGAAAACAAAAACTCGCGAGTAAATTAAATACATGCATCTAAATTTTCCTCTTATATTAGCCTCATCAATTTTTTTAAAGGAACGGATTTTGTATCTAATGAAATTCATACATAAATATAAGTCATGGTTTTCTATCAAACGCACTGTTTTGAGTAAACATAATTTAAAAATTTTCAGGAAGGATGTATGAATACAGAAGATTTAAAAAGGCATCTTCAACTCATTCAAATGTAATAGTTTTCGGCGTAACTTGGTGGAACTACTTCATGACAATAAAAATAAAAAACATTACCACCTGATGATGTTGCTTTGCAACGAAACATTGGTCGTGTGAAATATGGAGTTTATGTTTATTATTTTCATTCCACTCATTCGTTGAAATGTAAACAGAATGAATACATCCTTTTGTAATTGAGCAATAAACGCTTAAAGAACCATAAAATTAGACCTAGAATTTTCTATCGTAACTATTTCTCGATGCAGTCCTCTTATAGTTAAAATGTTCAAATTTATTTTGTATTTATTATTTAACTCCCACTATAAATGTGTCCGTAGGATCCGAGAGGCACATTTGTTATAGTTTAACAGAATGACTAAGGTTTTTTCGTTTAAAAAATGTTAAAATCAACACAAAATTATCTGAGATTAATGTTCCCCGTGATTTAAAAAATTGACGTTATTTTTAAAGCTAACAAGAAATAAGTAACTTGTTCATCCTGGTTGGCGGCTAGTTTAAACAACCTGATGGAAACACACATACCATTTGCGTGATGATATAGGTTCTAATCATCCCGAGCGGCACTAAAGCACACGTGATAAGAATCTTTCCTTTTGATATGCCCGTCATTATGTCCCCTCTTCTTCCCTCTCCCATACACCCGATCTATCCAACGGATTCGATTCACCACTTCACCATTTACCATCCCTCCCTGACCTCCCATTTAACCCCGACCACCCCTCCCATACTTCCTTTCTATATTTCCGCCCTCTCTCTCTCTCTCGTCCTCTCCCCTCCTATCCGACCTCCCCCCTGCAGTGCCATCCGCCGCTCTCCTCCCTCAATATAATCCAATGCGTGCAATGTCTCCTCTTGCGACTTAGGGGTCATTAGGGTAACAATGCGTACGTATTTCCATACGCAATAAAATTTTCCTCCTCCCCCCTATTATACAGGAGGAATATCTAACTGTAACTCCCTCTTCCGACCTCTGATTTATGACGCGATGTTTGATCCGAGTTTTACGGGCAGAAAATCGCGGATCAAAATCCCGCATGCCTGTCTCTCTTCCCCTTCTTGCAGCGATTTATTCGGACGGCATACATGTTTGTACGAAGCTAAGCTACTTCCACTGTCCGTATCTTCCCCGATAATGTATCCCAATTCCGTTCGGAGAGATAGAAGGGAAGAGCGAGGTTGTGTCGCGCCGCGCCACGTTGTCTGTTACTCTCGTATAGTTAATCGCTGAAAACCATCCGTTTGAGTTCTGACGAGCCGGAAGTGGAAGAGATCTTGGAACATGAGTAATTAGGTGTAGCTTACCAGCAATTTTTGCCTTTTCCTTTCATTAAAGTTATAAATTGTTTTTTATAGCGATAGCTGCTTGAACAGCAGTTAATCGTCCATTATCAATACGTAAATTTATTTATTTATGTAGTTTAAAAAACAGCACAGAGGCTCCATTACATTGAAACATATAACTGTAACAAATAATATAACATTAAAATAAATAACTATAATAAATACAATGAGTCAATAATATTAACAGAAATTGAAATGATCATAATAAAACAGCGCCATAAATTAGGGAAATGTATGATTACGTAGCAGGTAGTTGATTACGGAAAGACGTGGGTGAGAAAATGTCAAGATTCGGAAGTGAAGCTAGCAAGGAATTATATGCAAACGGGAGGCGGTAAGAGACAGAAAGAGCGTTGGGAGACGGAAAGTCGAAATTTTGGTAAATGACAAAGTTACAACTCAAATATTTCTCTATCCATTTGTGGAACATTTAATCTGAAAACGACTTTCCAACGACCATCCAATATCAGATTTTTCTTGATTCCTACCTGTGTAATCCTGTGACTTTCTGGATAATTCAGTGCAGTATTTGAGTGATATTAGTTTTTTTAACAATATAACTTCTATCTGATGAAAGATAAAGGTTTCCTTGTGAAATATAGTTGGCGATTTAAACTGCACTTTCTTCTTACTTCACGCTGATAAATTCTAGCAACTTCATACGAAACTTAACTCATATATCAATCAATTCACAGTAAAGAACCGAATAAGTAAATTCTAAAAGCAATAAGCCTTGTGTTGTGTATGAAACATTTATGCGATGCATAACGAACATAAGTTTTATCAGTGCACATAACCGCATTAGCAATCCTAAATTGTAATAATTAGAATAATTCATAATTTTAAAACGTTGTAAAAATGAAACAGGAGTATTTAAAAAATAATGGCATATAAGGCACAGAACGTTAGTGGCAAGCTTATGGAGGGAAAAATCGAAATTTTGTAAACTCAAAATAGGACCAAACAAATGCCAACTACGCAGATTTTTATCTTATCATGTAAGTCTCTAAACGAGCTCCTACTCTATTTGGTAAATTTGTCTGTCAGACCGTTCCGAATATATGCTTTAACACTAAATGGATTTCGATGAAATTCGGTGCTAAGGTTTTAGTAGTAGACGTAAATGCCGTTTTTGTATCGAACCGCTTAGTCAAAACTACCAAATAACTGGCAATAACAAAAGAACTTTGGTTAACTCATAAAATAGTCATTAAATGAAATAATTTCTTTTAAGAAGTTGTAGAATAAAAAAATAACATTTTCTTCACAGGAAGTCTAGTTTTTTAGAAAATAGAGAAAAAAGTTTTCTATTCCGCGACTATTCGTATATCGTACATCATTTTAACTATTTCATTTTTCAGGAATTTATTATAAAATAACGAGCTGGCCTGATGGCTGCAATAGAATAGATGACTAAGAAAACTGTTAACGAAAAAACGGTTTAAAAACATAGGTCCATTTCAATTACAAAACAGCCGTTTTCAACCGTCGTTCATCGATAATAGATTATAGAAGAAGGATCATATCGCTCTATCATGATTGCCGATTTTCACTTAAAATACGGCGAGATAAAAGCATACCTTTATTCCTATCATTAAATCATTGGCGCCGAATTAAAAGACAAAAATTGAAAATTTTCTTTATGCTTCCGGCTTGCACGAATCCTAAGTCATTAAAGTTGTTATTGTAAGTATTTTGAGTATGATTTACCTTAATAATGTATTTATAATAAACTTAATATTCTCAATTACCTTTTCTATTGGTAGGAGTCGAACATATTTAACTATTTACTAATTTATATCTAACAGAGTTTTGAGTCATATTTAAGTAATGACAATGAAATAATATAGTTACTCATAATAGTGTTATAACAAGTTAAGAATATGACAAAACCATTTTAAGGGAGGTAGTTTAATAAAAATAATTTCCACTAATATTTTGGTTGTTCAAAAATGTGAGATGTTATTCACGTTCAGTCGATTAAAATAATATTTTCAGCAAAACAAACTTCATCACATCTCATGTTTTAATAATTTAAGCGTACAATTTTAATTATAATTATAAAGGTAACGTTCCACTAATTGAGTATGTTTATCCTTTTCAGGTGGAAATTCGCATGCAGGAAAATAAAGGATTGGTTTTTGCGTCTAAATGCTATTTCAATCATAAATGAAAATCATTTAGAACTGGGTGATCAACAATTATTATTATGTATTTATAACAAGTAAATAAAATTCTATTATAATTATTAACTAAATTCAAAATAAAACTACTGATTTGAATAAATCCAAACATACTGTGTTATCATTTGAAAAAATGAGTCTGATTGAGAAAGATATATGATTTTTACCAGTTTCCGACCAAATTTCAAATTTGCCAAACACGAGTGAAGTATCAACTATAAAAATGATGTTAACGACTAGGCAATATTGAAAACAGCGAGCAGTACAGCATTATCATCGTCGTGAAATAACCAACACCATAAACCTCAATTTGATCAGGTGATATGAAAATACAGATTTGTTACCGTTTTAAAAACGGACGACAACAAAATGCGAGATCACTAAAAATTTATAACTGGGAATGTGATGATAGTGACGCTAACCAAGATATCTACGGGCAAAATCTTTGTACATTCCGTATAATTTCAAAAATAACTGCATCATTTCAATGAACGCTTATTATACACAATTGCACAGTCACCGTTTAGTGTATAGATACAATCTTCCTCTGACAATTAACTAACATAAACGGGCATGGGTTATTGGTATGATTTGTTGGAAGTCATAATCGACTATTGATATTTATACAGATATCACCGCAATCGTACTAAAGCCGAGTAATGGCGTCACATAGTAAGACTTGCCAAAGGGATATTCAGAGACTATTTTATTGCAAGCTCCGCACGTCGATAACCTTTAACCCATCATACAGAGCACATCGCTTATTTTTTACGCTCATTCAGCGGTTTGTGTGGCAACATGCAAATTAGTACGTCGCCAGCGAGGTCATCCGCCACCCATCCCCATATATCCTCCAACAATGGCACTGGCCGGGCATCTCCCCCCTCCCTCGATGTGACACCCTTAATGTAATGCCTCCGCAACTATCCACCATTTCCCTTCCACGAACCCCGCCTATTCACCCTTCCTATTCACCCCCTAAACATCTCCGCAAAACCTCTTCCCGAGCGCCTTCCCTCCCTCTTCCTCCCTCCCTCACTTCACCGGCACATCGTCGGCGCGAGGTGATTGATAAGAGGCCCCAGGAAATGACGGATGGCCTCACTGACGTGGGGTTAATTTGAAACAAGAACCGGAGAAATGTACTTAATATCGGGAATTGCGAACCTCCTATACGCATCATGTCCAAAACCAACCCCCTTTTACGGTACCCCACCCCTATAGCATCCCTCCCTCCCTCTTTATCTCCATCTCTCTCATATTCCCACCCTCGCCTTTACAGCCTCCCACCAGGGGTCTGCGTAAATCATCGCCGCCCATAATCTGTTCGTTTCCTCATTCTCTCCCCGTCTCTCTTCCTCTCCCCCTTTTCTCTCTCTCTCCGCCCCTTCGCAAGGCGGAATAATTTGCCACTTTATCAAACTAGAGGGATGTGTTGGGTAAGGGAGAGAGACGGAGGGAGAGAGGAGAGATACAGAGAAGAGTCGAGACAAAAAACAGATAGGAGGGAGGGTGGAGGAGGGAGAGTCTTGGGGCGGTTGGAGGTTTCGTGAGTCGGAAGGAGTAAAGGCAAAGAGGGGAGAAAAGGGAGAGAAAAATTTTTATAGCTAATCTTAATTTTTTTCGTATCTTAGATACTCCAATATTATTTTGTAAGCTCAGGTAAAGCTATATTAAAAACCAATACCGTTAAATTCATTACAGGTCTGGGTGGAGCGAAATTTATCTATCGGAAAATGCAAAATAGTAATTCTCATATGGGTTGATTTGAATTCAAATTGGCAAATAAATTAAACATACATTACAACATATATACATTAAACTGTGAACTTAAAATTCAATGGCATGTATGAAATAACATATTGGACATTATTAATTCGTCCAAAATAATAAATGTTCCTATTTTGATGAATTCTCTTTGCAATGGGAGTTTTCAGAGACAAATAATATATTTTGTAGCTCGCTAAATAAATAAAAATATAAAAGCTATTACGTAATAGTGATAATTTGATTGCGTGAGTAATAGGAAAAAGAATTAGGTCCATTTAACTGTTTAATGAATTAGTTTAAAAATAATATTACACCAAACAACGCATATTTTATTTGTCTTCCTTCATCACCTTCCTTCATCGCCTTCCTTCGCACCGAAAACAATGAACAAATAATAACCGTTATCTGAAAAATGTTGTAGAATCGATAAAAAATTGTTCAAACTACATTTCAGAATCAGACTAGCAATTACTCCATAAAAATCATTTCAAATATTTATGAATAAATTGCAATTATACGTTATATTTTTCTTTCCTCTATCAACATCCTGTAACATTCACCACAGTGCGCCTGAAAAAATTCCAGCAACGCATTTATAAACCTCTACTATCCCAAACGAGCAATCGCCGCTCAAATCCCTAACGCTTGGGAGAAGAGAAAAAAATCTCCCACGATACCAAAATCCTCCTTTAAATATGTGTATTTTTTGTCGTATCGCTCTTTTTTATCTCTCCCATCTCCATTTCATGCTCTCAAATCAGGAGAAGAGAAACCTCAATAGAGAGCAGAGAGAAGAGAGGAAGAAAGAGGTAGTAAGAGTAAAAAGCGAGAGAGAAGGAAAGGAGAAAGGGCGGCAGAAACGAAAATGATTAAGATACGAAGAGGATTTTAGTCATGGAGGCATGAGAGGAAATTGAGTGGGAGGAATACAGAAAGAAATTGCAAGAAAAACTGAATAAAGCATTTAGGAAAAATGGGAGAAGGTGCGGCAGATATTGAAAGGGAAAGAAATAAGAAAGCGATGTAGAGGATATCAAGAAAAAGAAAAAAGAGAGAAGTTAGCCAGGGGGAGAGGAGGGGGAAAAGGGGGATTTGGAGGTAAGGAAGAAAACAGAAGGAAAGCATAGTTGAAGCTCAAAGGAAAGGGAAAAGGCGATTTAGCAAATTGGTGCTGTGCGCGAGTGAAAAAGATGAGGGGAGGTGGAGGGATGCGATAGTAAGGCAGAAAAAGGCAATGATTTAAAATAGGAGGTGAAGTAATGAAATGTTTTATAAAGCGGCAAAAAGGGAGGTCATCATTAGATTGAAGAAGAATAAAAATTGAGAAATTAACGAGTTAACTAATTCTAGCGCAGTGTAGGTAATAACTGTTCGTAATAACGAAAACAGGCAAATGACATAAATATACATTTGTTTAAAATTTCAGAAGTAATTAAATATATAAAAAATGAAGGAATCATTTTAACTGTGGCATAGATCAAGTGATATATTAGTATAGACTTGATTAAAATTATTACGGTAATTAGTGTCTCTTTTCAACATTAGTGTAGACCAGAGGTCGGCAACCTTTAACATCATATGAGCTACTTGAAAAAAATTGAGATTTCAAGATCGACCACTTTTTCCGATGACGTTTTTTTACAATACCATTATTATTAAAATATTTTCATGTGATACATTACAAAGTGATGAGACAAAATCGTATGTTATTGTTTTTGTCGGCTTGAACATTCGAAACTTTTTGTAAGTTCACAATGATAGACATGTATTTTTTTAATTTATCGATTTTTGTTAAGTCATGCGCGATCGACCACGACATGCTTCGAGATCGACCGATCGTGATCGACCGGTTGCCGACTCCTGGTGTAGACTTTATAAAAAGGAACTCACGGTGTCAATCTACGCAGAAAGGAGATTTTAATTTAACTAGCGGAAGATGTTTGACTGCAACAATGATAGAGAGAGAGAGGAATGAAGTGGGATTCCCGAAAGAGAATGAGCGAAAGGTGTCTAAAATAAAGTAAAACGAAGAAAGCGAAAATAAAACAAAAATGAAAACGATTGAAAGACAGAAGAAGATATAATCGCGAGAGAAAATGTGTTAAGAGTACTCTTCTACGAGGAAAAATAATACTCTGAAAAATAAAAGAGAAAACTCTTCCGTCACAAAACTAATACCATGACCTAATATAATACTGTGAATAACAGCAAAAATGTATTAAATTCGTTTAAGTAGGTCACCGTGAAAGGAGCAGATGAAAATACTGCTACGCCAATTGAAAACAAACTATTTCACATTTTCATAAAATAATATGTATACAATATTGTATTATGCGCAAATATTGAAACGGTTATGTGATCAATAAACAAAAGTTCTGCATAAAATTATTAGGGAAAAAAATACGTCACGATAAATATAAACACGGCATCGTTCAAAATGAGTAGTTATTAGAATTTTAATATTTCTCTCTTTTATATTAATGTAAAGCAGCATCCAGCGATAACATGAATAAATTTTTGTGCATATACCTGTGATGTAAATTTTAATAATCAACAAAATATTTCGATGAAATTATCTCTGAAATTTACAGAACTGTTGCACTATCTCGTCGCAACGTGGATTTTTTTATCGTTAGCTATTTATGCCGCCATAAAATGAAAATAAATTTATAAAGTCGCCACAGTAAAACATGCATAACAAGAGGGAAATTATAGAGCCAAACTTTAGATTTGATAGTACAAATAAAATAAACGAGAATAATTTTAAGTTGGTTAATGCAGATATTGTATTAGATTAAAAATAGAAAGCTTGATAAAGTTTTCAAACAATAATTTTTAATAAAATAATTTTTAAAAAATTAAAAATAGACTATAATAATTTTTGTTAGTTAGGTTATGTTATGCTATGTTATGATATGTGATGTTAATGTCTCTTATTACCGAGTATAAAATTTATTCCTTAAAATACAATTCGATTTATGGAAGATTTAGTAGGTATGTATAAATTCAGGGACAGGAATGTTTACCACCTACACTGCACAGCGCCCATGTAAGAATAAGATCGGCGCGTATACATTAAACATTTACTATGATTTCTTTGACTAAATGTGATGTCAAGAAAAGGCCATCGAAAGCGATAAAATACCTAATTATTTTTTTATACATTCTTAAAGGATACCTGTGAAATCAACAAGCTGTCATGGATTGGAGTTCCAAGAAGTAACGTGCGATAGTTGAAGGTTCGTCATTCATATCATAGAGAAATATCACAACCTTACTGAATACACCGATATTCAAGAACTACAAATTAAACTTCGCCACATATTACTCGGATAATCGGAAATGTTCCTTTATTGCTAAGGAATTTTTAAAAATCGAGGATGAAATCTGTACTTTTGAAGAGATAAATTGCAAGGAAAAAGTAAAAGTAAAAAGACATGGCTATTCGTCAGGTTAGTTGAAGGAGCTAAAACAAGTGTTATTGAAAAAGGCAATTAAAAAGTTCTTTTATCTTTATTTCTCTAGAAGGACAAGAATTGTGAATTTATGACTTCAATGAAACAATGCAGTATTGATGTTGCTATGAGTTTGCTCTACGATAGAAATAAAACACAAAAATATACAAGTGCTTATTTATTTTTTCTGCAGATTATACTTGCTCTGAATTCACTTAAGATCCGCTGCATAGTTCTTGATAAATATTTTAAAATGAACTACTAGTTGTAATTTTTTTTCGCTACTTCTTAGATTATTTAAAATATACCTAATAGAGTTTTGTTTGAACCACACGAACACATTTTGATTTACCGCCTCCATTACAGTTAAAATATCAATGACTGTCAAACAGTGGAATTTAGCAAGAGCTGACATCATGTTTACGGGATTTTTAATTATATCAATGGCGAATACGTTAATGTACCTATTCTTCTACTAAATAAACAAACATGCTCACAAAGTTTTTTCTACCAATAAGGCATGGATTCTTTTGTCCCCTATCTATGATAAGTAGGCTAATGGGTAAATCGTTCAATTTCAAATTTTCTTTCGGCCCATTTTTTCTTTCCATAGAATTTCTCATAGAGAAGACTTAGCTGTACTCGTAAAGAAGAAATGATTTTGGAGGGGGCGGAGGTGGGAGAGACAGAAAATGAGAAAGAGAGAGAAAGGGACGTGGATCCAAAGGATGAGTGAGGGAGGAGGAGAGATCTTCTGACAAATTGATTCGCATTTTAGGCCCCTTTTTATTTGAGGAAGGAAGAGCCACTGGGAAGAGAGAGGGGGGAGAGGGGGTGGTTGGGTGGTTAGTGGCGGGATGCGTCGGGAAGAAGGAGGGAAGAGTGTGGAGGAGAGAGTCTCTCCCTTGGGTTGCCATAGGGAGGCCTGTGCCTGCATCGGAAGGGACTCGGGAAGGAGAGGAAGATGGATGAGAGAAGTTATGTGAAGCGATCAGCGCTGCGGTGGTTGGCGGGATGGATGAAGGAAGGATGGAGGGAGGAGAGGGTATGGCGGGTGGGTGCCATCAGATCTAACTTCCCCTCTTCCCTTCTCTCTACTTCCCATCCCCTTTCTCTCTTCTCATTGCCTCCCAATCCTGAAGCGGTTCACTCATGCAGGCGACAACCTCTCTCTCTCTCCCTTTCTTGGTACTCCTCTGCTTATATGCTATCTTCCATCTTATCCTTTCCTGTCATGCTTTCCCTACGTCGATACAAGGGAGGGAGAGATATTGCCAAGATACCAAGTGTCCATTAGAATAGTATCAGAAATGAATGAAATGCATCGTTATCGTATCGTATGATTAAATACTGCTATGATAAAACATCTTTATGGAGTTAATCAGAAAACATATAGCCTCCGAAAGAGAGAATAATTATATCCGAAAAAGGAAAAAAATCAAATGAGTTTATTAATTTATGTTTTTTAAATCAAAATCTGTATTTCATTTGAATTTAGGCCAATTATGTATGTTCCATATGAAGACGCAAAATTTGTCACCTTGTTGAAGAAGAGAAAAACAATGATTGACTGAAATACCATGCACGTTTTAACTTACAGGGGAAGTTCGTGTTTTGGGCCACCTAACTTTGAATGCATATAAGCTCCTAAAAAAGCATAGTGATCAGAAATGATTTTTTGTGAGGAATAGTATAACATATAGCTGATTTTTACGGAAGTATTATGTATTTATCTCTAAAACAATATTTTTTTAAAATGTTAAAAGAAAATTTTACAAACGTGTAATTTGGATCGAAGCCGCGTAATTTGGACCAAGACGCCGTGTAATTTGGACCTGTTCAATAAAACACATTTAAGTACGTTTTCAGTTGTTATTGGCTAGAAAAATCAAACACTAACAATAAAAAAATTGTTCAAATAACAATTTAAATAAAGACTAAAACTAATTATCGCAACATATATGAATACCAACAGAGCATTACCACAAACTGTCACTGAAATTACAATCCTCTTTAGGTAATACACTATTAATCACATTGACTAAACAATGAATGACATAAAAAATAAAAATTGAAAAATACATTGATGTAAATGGAGTAATAGCCACAACCTACTTACTCTTGTACACATGCGTCGTAGAAATAATAGTCCTCATCAATAAAATCGGCAGTTTTCATGTGATCATTTACACTTATCGCACTGAATACAGTCTTCATCGTGCGTTTCCCCATAAACAAGACATCAAGTCTCTCCAATATTCAACGACATTTGTTTCTTTTGAGTAACAATTTTTGTTGTTACAAATGACTTTTTCCTTTTTGATTTAGCTTCCGAAGAACTAGCTACGTTATTAAGAGATTTCTTGTGTGGTGTTCCAGTTAACAGCACACAAGATGCAGACCCTCGCTTCCTTAGCTTTCATCTCGGACCCTCTGCGGAGCTTGAAGGAAGTGGACTGATCTTTTCCACAGGTATATAACCATTATTACATGGAGTGTGTACTGGAGTTGCAGACTACTTCCGGCTGTAACCTTCAATCCCTGTTGCAGTTGGTTCCTCTAGTTGTATTGTCTCGGATCGATTTGTGACTATGAATGGAGCAAATATCCATAAACACATTGCGATCAACAGGTCACAGTTCACTATTCCTGAACTCATTAATAGCCATATCCATGGTTGCAGCCCTTGGGAACGACATGCCTATCAGCGACACAATATTTTCCGTCGACCGGTTTCTCCGTCATCTTCGTTGCGGTCGCTGATCCCATGAGCTAATTCAATGGCTTGAAAACGAGACATCTAGAGACTGCTTTCGATGCGTGCAGTGGGATAGCAATTACAACATTACAACGCCATGCTTGCGAGCAATTTAAGTAACGGCCAAACTCTGGATGTGACTGCTGTGTCCATATGAAATTAGTAGCGCCTTCTCTTTTGGCGTAGGTTTCACAACTGAGATGAAGTGGCTCATCCATTCACAGAACACTTCAAAATTCATCCACCCCGTCTTGACAATGCAAAACAGTGCTAGAAGGTATTTCATGCGAGAGGATCTCCTTCATTATTTTTCTTGGGTAAAACAGAATTGAAACCACTTGCGCTTACTGCATAAATACAAGTTACATTCTATCCTGGTTCATATGATGTGACGGCTCCAAACTGATGTATGCTTTTCTGCGCCATGACCTTCTCAGGACGCTGCATAACTGCATGTGAGGTTTAACCCATGTTGAAAATTCTCGTAGCCGTAATTTTCTGTTCATCTACAATATTCTTCAGGACATCAAAAAACTTATTCTCCACGACTTTGTTGAATCCAGAAGCTCCAGCAAATGATGTGGATTCTGGTAGCCGCAAATTCAGTTGGGGATGACGCTTCATAAAGCCTGCGAACCACACTTTCCCCTGTTGATTTGGTGTTTTGGTTAAACCGACTTTTCAGTTTTTTATGCTTGGTAATCTCGAAGGTAAGTTTCATTACTCCCCTTCTGGTCAACCTGAAAACAAAGTTTTAAATCTTCCTCTTTCCATTGTTCATATATTTCTTTTGATTTCCTTGCTCCCCTTGTTGTCATCTGGAAAATTACACCATTCGTAATGCTCCGTGTAATTCTGACCACTGGACCCAATTACACATTCTTCGGTGCTCCAAATTACACAACAACGTACAACGGCAGACACGATGAAATACCATAAAAGGACTTTAAGACTCATGTACACGGCTCTCACATAATTTACCTTGATATATCGTAGATACTGCAGCTTACTTTTGACTTAAAATGTGTAAAATATTATCCAAAACACGCTTTTCCATCACACGACAAAATTATAAAGAAAATTAGCAAAACGTATTGTCCTTCTTACTGCCACAGCTACACGCACCAGAATGACGAAAATTGGAGGAAAAATGTTTTTATCAGAGAAGACCGCCTGAAGTGTGTTGCTATCTATTATAATATTCTAAAACCGCATCAGGTCCAAATTACACACAGGTCCATAATACACGGACTTACCCTAATAATGAAGGAGAAAGAGAAACTATTATAACTATAACTTCAGATGGTGAGATTTTTAAAACTTCTGAGAGTATCTTAAATATCAAAT
The DNA here is from genome assembly GCA_028673005.1 of Tanypteryx hageni. Taxonomy (NCBI): domain Eukaryota; kingdom Metazoa; phylum Arthropoda; class Insecta; order Odonata; family Petaluridae; genus Tanypteryx; species Tanypteryx hageni. The sequence continues at coordinate 39,868,095 of CM054117.1, forward strand.
GTAATACCTTAGCTCAAACTTCGGTAAGTATATATTTTGATGAAAAAGTTGCAGATGAACCAAATATGAAATGAAATATTATTATAATTTAGAAAAAAACTTGACCTTTACTTGGTGATATTCCATCTTAAGAAAATCACAAAAATTACAGTATTATACCTGATGATGATGTTATGCATTGAAACCCGGATCGCGTTTTCCATTAAATTATTTTGTGGTATAGTACTATGTCATTTTTGTGATTTTTTATAATTTAGAGAACTCACATAATGGGTAATCTAATATCAATGTCGATTGTTTTAACAATAAGAAGTTATTATAAAAACTAAAACTGTTATCTAAATTTTTGCCTTTAATATGACCAGTTAAAAAAGTCATCTAGGTCATAAATATTCGTCGAAAAGGGTTTATAACACCTTAAAAGGGCTAAAGATATATATTATTTTATCTCCCATCTCACTTGAATTTCACCGTGACATTGGGAATTTTATTGGTTTAAAAATATTCAATAAAATATGACTATTAACGTAAGCACTTTTTGAGAGTAAATCGAATATTGAAGTGTAATGCTGGGACAAATTTGATAAATAATGAGTCATCTGGGACAGTTAAACGTACTTTAACATTATTTCTCGACTGAAATGTGCTCTAAAGGCGTTTACAACAATAACCCTACGTGTGTTACATCCAGCAAACGAAACATAACCTTAAAGTTAATTCATTAATAACACTTCCGATCGAAAATCTCGTAAGAGTACTGAGCTGCATTTTATATTTTTAATTAAATTGCTTTTTATAAACTTGATTTTTTGGTTATAAAATGATCAATATTATCAACTCTAGTACACTTCCGTAGAAATTGAAACAACCTGATTCAAAAAAGTTCCTTGAAATCGATAATAATGAAAGCAATTATTATAATTTAATTAAATGTAACCATTGAAATTGAGTTTCTTAACACGACTTTGAAATTTAGAGTTAAAAAAGAAAGACCAAAGTTACATAAAATATTGTTGGCATTACAATTCTCGAGAGTAACTTAAATCACCCTTTATAACTTAACTTCCACATTACTAAAAATAAATACCAATCTCTTCAATATCGTAAAAAAAACAAAATCTATTCATTCTTCTTCTCGCCTCGCTCTTTATCTCCGAGGCGCACCCCATCCCATCTGCTCGCCTCCAGTTCCTCGCGCCCGCAAACTCATCTTCTCTCGAAATCCCACCCACTACTCGTTTTGAGTCTGGAGAAATGATTGATGCCGCCTCGAGTTAAAGTCCTCCCTTTTCTTCCCTCCTTCCCCTTCCTCCCGATGGTCTGAGTTGATAAAGGCGGGGTGGGATAGGGGCGGTCGCGGGAGTATTGGAGAGGCGCGGAGGGAGGGAGAGGGTGTGACGGAACGGGAGAGGGACGCGGGCGGGAAGGGGGGGGGGCAGGAGGAGGATGGAGGGTGGCAGACGTGAAGGGAATAGGCAAGTGACAGGGTAGAGAGGGAGGGGAGATACAGGGAAGAAGGGAGATCGGGAGGAGGGAGAAGAGGGTGGATGAGAAAGGCGATAGAGGGGAGAGGAAGGGTGACGGAGGAACTATATAGGGAGTGAGATTGGGGAAAAATGGCGGACCATCAGAAAAAATATATAGATACGTAGGGAAAGGGAGAGGAAGAGAGAGAGAGAGTGAGAGAGAGAGAGAAGGATTCGGAAGGAGGCGTGAGGAGACGGAGTGAGGAAGAAGAGGGAGAGAGAGGGCGGGGATGAGAGAGAGAGAGAGACGGAGACTGACTGATGACGTAGAGGGAGAGAAGCTGTCAAGGAGAAATGGGAGTGAGAGAGAGAGAGAGGGAGGGAGAGAAGGGAAGAATGACTTACGATGTATCCGAAAAAGGGAGGAAACAGGGCTCGCCCGGGGAATTTTTTTATACATATATAAATTGATGCTTTTTTGTCGAGAGTAAATGAAAAAAAGTTATTTCGGAAAATGAGGGAAGCGTTAAGATGTAAATGAAGGAATTTCGTCGACACTGATGTACGGGGAGTATTGATCGAAATATGTTTTCTTTAGTGTTTCATGTTTTCCGTGCTTAAATCGCACACATCGGGTATACATTGTCACCTATATGCAGTGTAATTTAACAAATTTATCATATTTAAATACTATAATTACATTAAATGATGACTAAGAAAACACCATTATTTAGTAATTTGACATTCAAGCACAATTATTTATTTTATTCACCCTGCGATGTAACATTTCATTTTTTAAACTTTATAAATTACAGTGAACGCTATGAAACAATTTCAAAGATGTTTCCTAAATAATTAACACTAAACATAAAAAAAGGTAAAACCCAAATTATTACCAGTAGATTTGGTCAATTATTTTCCCCAAAAGGCTATCCTTTTGGAATTCAACTTTTGATACAATGGCTAATTTATAAGTAATGCGATGCATCGAGTTATTAATAGCAATATGCCCGTCATTTGTTGAATACTTCCGTTGATTTCGCCTTAAAAACGACTCAAGTATAAATTCTATTCCAATAGTGGATTCAGTCTTCAGCTTAAAAATAAAACAATATTCATGATTGAATATAATGTAATAACGGAAACGAATAAGCTTTAATTGAAACTATATTACTACTTTGTATTTAATAAAGAGAACTGTAGTTTCTCCAATACATTTCGCTTTTATTAAAATTCTCATAGTTAATTCCATCCTATGAAAATAAGTATGAATTTTCTAGCATCAATAACTTGTGCTTGTAAACTAAAGTAAACCAATCTAAGCATATTATTGTAAACTTGGAGGGTACTGTCGGCCATATTTTTCTCCTATTCGTCTATCATGAATCCACAATAGTATTAATTATATTAAGGAAACATTACCGTCCATACGTTCTCTGATAATATTGTCAAAGTAAAATCTCTAGGTTTCTTGAACTAAGCATAAAACGAGTGAAAAAACGTGTTCAGAAGTGAAACGAATATATTACTTTTCCGTCAACAGAACGACTCAGAGAAGATGACAACTTACGGAAATCTCCCGAAAATAAGGTATTTTCTTGCGAAAGGAAAACAAAGAACTACCAGCTTGAAGCGTTGTTTCCTCATTTTCACCTTTTCTATCCCCCAAATCTTTAAAATCAGCTGAAAGGAGTTTGGAACCAGTTTCTGCGTGCTTCGTTCCTCGCATCTCTTCCTCCACGTGCGTATAACCACATCAAACCCTTCAAATATGGTCGACGGTTTCCACATCCGCCCCACATACGCGCACACCACCGAACCCCTTATCCGCCCCCTACTTCGGCACCACCCCCGCTCCCTCGACCCCTCTATATCCCACACTCGCATGTTGCGAAAGACCCTCCTACTCCTACATCACCCTAATATTTCCTCATAGCAACCCGCCACCAACCCACGCTTTCCCCCTTTTCCGACCCCCTCCTCCTTCGATCCCTCACAAAACCCTCCAATGGCGATCCGCGTATCATAACATTCCGACCGCAAAATATTCCACCCCTGCCCGGAGAGCGGGAGATTCCATTGGTCGATCTTTATAAGGGGTTCGGTGATGTTGTTGGGTGAGGGAGTTTGGGTGGAAAGAATGAAAGAGGATGCGGGGGAGAGGAGGAAGGTAGGGTTTGGCCATAAGGGGAGAGAGAAGGCAGGGGGGTGCGAGGAATTATGGGATGTTATGGAGGAGAGCGAGAGCGTAGGAAGAGAGATAAGGAAGATGACTGGAGCCTAGAGGTGGAGGGGGAAGGGAGATGAAAGGGTGGGAAAGGAGAGAGGAAGAGAGAGATATGAAAAGAGAGATAGGTCGGAAGTGGTTTGAGGGCCGGAATCACCTGCGCATGCCCTAAGTCATAACTTTTTGGGGAAGAGGAAGAAAGGGGAAGGGGCGGTGTTAGAAGGGATAGAGGGATGCGATGGAGAGCGTTTGGAAGGGGGATGGAAAGGTAAATGGAACTGGGGGCGGAGGAGTAGTACGGTCGAACAAAAGCCCTCAATCATCCGCTCGACCTCTCTCCCTCCAAAACCCTAACCGACCCATCCCCCTCATCCTACTCTCTCTCCTCTCCCCCTTTCTCTCCCTCCCTCTCATCCTCTCTCTTTCTCCTTCTTTCTTCCTCTTTCTTCCTCTCAGATATACCATTTATACCAACTGCCTTTTCTACCCTCTCCAATAACCTATAGGTTTCTGCCTCCTCCTATTCCTTGCATATTCCTCTCTCTCTCTCTCCCTTCTCTCAAACTGTCCCTCCCAACTTTTTTGCTTCTCCGCTTTACCATCTTCATGCATCCATCTTCTTTTTATTGTCCCTATCAATCGGGTACTTATCCTAGCAGTACTCATCTATATATTCTAGTAGTACTGACTTTTCTCGCAGAAGTTTTTTTATATCTTTTCTGTCCCTTTTCCTGTTTTTGGCATCATTCTCTCCGCATTCTTTATCCGTGCTTTCCATATCTATGAGCCATGTTTTGCATTGTTATGCCAAAAGAGACTTTTCTCCCATCCATGATGTTTATGAAATGCATCATCGGGAAACTTTAATAGCTTTTTCAGGAGATGAAGCCACCAAACAAACTTTTTCGTTCCATGGGTTCCTGATAACGTATCGCGTGTCTATATGCCACTGAGAATTATTTTTAGGTTATAATTTTATTCTTGGTAAATTACCACGCTCAATACCATATTTTTTGTATTTATGGATAGAAATAACGAGATACTTAAATACTTAAATTAACTATATCTATTCCCGACTAGATTACGAAGGTATAATTGAATTTAGAAAAACATTTTAAAACTGATTCTAGCTTGTCATTGAAAATTTATATTTGTATGACTTCATACTACTCCAATGGTAATTTAAAGTAAATATGTTTAGTAGCACGATTAAAATAAGAAAATCATCGTGATAAAGGGGAGATTGCGTATAAATTATCCCAACAATTTTTTCCATGAATGATACAGCAAGAAAAATAGAATGCTTAACATGTTTAATATTCATTACGTTGCCAAAATGATAGTATAAATAAATAAAAATAGTAAAATTTGATAGAATTCGAGCTTGGTCTGTATCCGCAAACCGTAACATCACACGAGCAGTGGGGCAATGCGGAATCTTCTTAGATTTATTGATATTCAAATATTCAGTTTGAGTCATGGGAGCTCAATTTTAAGAAGAAATGGAGTGAATATAAAGGGATTTAAGCCATCTTCCCTTCTCTGCTACGCTTCCTCATCATCATCTCGACCGAAATCCTCCCTCTCGCTCCCCTTCCCGCTCTCTCTCTCTTTTCCCCCTCCTTCATTTGCCTTCTCCTCAGCCTCATACCCCATCCCTTTCCTCCACTCCCCTCCCAAAATCCCAGAACTTCCCCTTCCTTTCCCTTCAGACACGATCCAAAGTCGAATTAACTCCTAAATATTCATGCGCCAGGGTCGCATCCTCATCATCCTCTTCATTGCGGACCAAGCAATCTATAAGCCATCTACAGGAGAAACTCCAAACCAGAATACTTCCTCTCCCTCCTTAATACCACCCTCCTCTTTTGACATCTTCCCCCCCCCCCCTCCTTCACTCAACTTCTGCCTGACTCTGGTTCTTGCCCCTCCTCCAAACACTATTCGAATTATTTATATTTTTGGGAACATGAAATACGTCTCTTATATTATCAATACCACCGTCATTATATTACTTTTTATTTACCGTGTTCTGTTCATTATCCAACGTTACACTGCACATTTACGTTTCATTCATTTGTACAGAATACTGTAACTTTTCTCATACTGCAATTTTTCGAATAAAGTCGTGGCGGATAATAAATTCCGGAGCTGTTTTATTAGAATTAGATTTTATACCATCGGTCGGCCACCTCTTTTATGCTTTATTTAATAATGGTGTAATCTCATCTATGGATATTACAGTTTTAGCTCAATTTTCTTTTGTTAGTTGGAATGCTGAAATTCTAAACTGTAATCCGAAAAAATATTTAGAGAGTAATATCGCGTAAATAAATGCTTTTTTGCAAATAAACACATTATTTAAAGTATTCTTTCTAGAAAAATCGATGACATTTTTTATTTTGACCAAAATCTTCAGATGTGGTACTTAAGAAAATTAAATGTAAACTGGGGCAAAACTTTGACTAAACAACGCAATAATATTTATTTCCGAGTTTAACTTTTACATTCCAATATTTTACGCCGATGATTTAAAATACGTATAACCCAAAAAAATCTGGGATAAACCGTCCTCCAGCAAACATTGCATTGCCACCTAAGCAATCATATCGAATTTCTACGAAAACGGCTCCTCTGCCCCTCCCCACCTCCTACGTCCTCCCTAAAGCATCTCTATAGAATCTTCTCCCGTCTTCCCCATGAACTAACTCCTTTAGACTCCCTAAACCCTTCACTTTCCTACATCACCACCGCCATCCCTCCTTCCTCCCCGCCTCCCCTCCCGCCGCCTGCCACCCACAAAACTCCCTCCGCTACTCCTTCCATCCCTCATCAGGTCTCCCCCTCCCTTCCTCCTCATCTCTTAATCATCCCTGCCGTCCTCCATCTTTCTCTGCCTCCCTCGCCTCGTCTCCTCCATTCGCCGCCCCTCCCGGCATATCCTCGCTATTAAACATCCTACCCACGCCCCCTCACTCTCCCCATTCCTCCTCTTCCTCCTCCGCAACTCCACCGCCCTCCCCGCTAACACTCCGTCACACCGACTCAGAACTACCACTTCATCGTCTCCTTACTACGCCCAAGCTCCTTCTCCCTCCACCCGCACCCCCCCAAAAACTGGATACGCCGTCCCCCTCTTCCGATTACCATATCAAAAGAGCGAGACCTCACCTCCCTCCCCCCCGTCTTTCCCGCCCACGTGACTACCTCCCCCTCCCGCTTTCCACCCGCTTCATCTCCCAAAAGGCTTCTCATCCTGTCTTTCCGCCGTCCCTCCCCCCACCGCCCACCCTCTCTATACACATCCTCCTATATAGCAGCGGATTCTCCTTCTATCTCTCCCGTATATCAATTTAACAGAGGAGGGAAACACATCAGCATGCGAGATTACATTTGGTAACCAAGGTGATATGCGCCACTAGTCTCAGCCCCTCGTTTTAACGTCAGTTCATCCTCTCTCTCTATCCCTCTGTCTTTTAGCCTTTTAATGGACGAGAGATGTGCGTGTCTGTAGACAGGGTATTTCTTAAAATCCTTTGTAACCAAGAATATGGCCTTATCTAAATACCTATAAACCTAAAGGATTTTCATTGTTAGGAAAAAGATATAACTATAGTATCTTAACAGTATAGAAAGAAAATACACTAATTAATTATTGATATTTTTCACCATTGGAGAGTTCATTCACTCTTGTTTAATCAATAAAAAATTGAAAGTTTCGCGGATTATATCAAATTTGAAACACAAGAAGTATAAACAATTGAACGGGTGGATTGGACCGAGGGAATTATAAAATTTCGTATGGGTAATTTGAGTCTCCAAGCCTATAAACAACACAACGGGTACACTTTACTGCCAAAAACATCAACAAATGAAGCTGTAATTTGTACCACCAGTAGAATATGGTATTGAACGATTAATTTTAACCACCAGAATTATAGTAGTCAGTATTATGAACAATTGAACAGGTAAAGTGTACAACTCTAAGTATAAAAAGTATTATAAATTGGAAGGGTATGTGTACAACATTATGTATAAACAATTTAACGAATTATCCGTAGCATCAGACGTAAAACAACTGAACGAGTCAATTATACTAGCCTTATTATGAACAACTGAACGGGTAATGTGTACAAGAATTATTAACAGCAGAACGAAAAATATTTACAACCACAAGTAAAATCGAACGTAGGCAATATATCGATCGTTAACATTTCTCGCCTATTACATACTGTCGGCATAACGTCCGTTCGGCATAACGTCCGTTCGGCATAACGTCCGTCGGCATACCGTAGGGTACCGGGATGGCAGCCCCACACGGTTTGTCTAAAACATGTATTTGGATGCTGGTTGGAATTTTGCAAAGAAATTTTCAACGTAGCGTTTTCTGAAAAAACAATTCACATACATCGTATACGATTTATCCAATTAATGAATTCAAACTTAAGAAAATTTGAGGATAGATACTAGCTGAAACGCCCGGCATCACTCGGGAAAGTTCTTTTAAGTAGCAAACGATTTTTATTATTTATTATTTTTATTGATATATCACTTTTGATGTCATATTACAATAAAACTAATACAATAAATTCTGAAATTGACTTACTTTTGCTGTCGGGTACTCCAAGTTTATCAAATGTTCCCATTCCTTAATTACGCATGCGATGTTTACATTAACATTTACTATTTTGTATTGTATTGTAAAGTTTTACCATTAATATAATTACGCATTAACGTCTTACTTAATATTCACATGGATAGATGCACCGAAGCCTTTAAAGCATCAATAAAATTATGTGGATGATGTCAATACTATTAGCCAAAGCGTAAACAATAAACATAGTCTTGGTTACCGAACAAATGTAAGTAAATGTATCGATTTATGTTGCGATAAATCTTTCAATGTTAATGGTGAAAGATAGCAATGTTCTAATATTCCTTAAAAATCATTTGACACACTTTAAAAGTATTCATAGACTATATTTAGGCATAAATCCATTTGTATCCTTTATCTTGGCGTTGGCTATTCTTCCTCTACGGCGCGCCATGGCGTGAATTTTTCTTGCATTAATCTTTACGTGGCTATTTCCATTTGAGGAGGTCAACAATGAAGAAATTTAGCTTTGTTGCCGCCTGGAAAATGTTAATAAATTTAGCGCTTAATGGATAATTTCGAGCGATTTAACATGTAATACGACAAAACATGAACAGAATTAAAATATTCAGTCTTTCGTGCGTAAAATAAGCCATTTCCCGTGATCGTTAGTTAATATTTAGGTATATTTATATTCCCATCAGTGAAGGGCTGCATGGCATTTTGAGGCTTCTCCACACCATTTCCCATGCATTCTTATGGAAATAGTATTTCGTTGACCCCATAGGGTATAAGATACCTCACGGTCTGAAAACCTAGACCAAGTTCTTCCTTTTGTCCATAGGATGGCCCATGAAACTTTTGAATTCGATAGCTTCAACGGTGTAAAAACGTATAAAGAACATACATACACACAAGTACATACAAATATACATACACACATACACACACACTAAAATATTTATAAGGTGTTAAGGGAAATAAGAGTATCATATTTTTTTCTCGGGATATGAGCGCTATAAAACAAAAGCTAGGTAATCAAGATTGAATGGAATTAGGTCAAATTTCAATGAATAATAAATAGATATAGATAGATAGATAGATATACGTCTTTATTTTGGCGAGATTGAGACTAAACAGTCTCCTCTTCCATCTAACCCATTGTCAATTACATACAATTAAATAGTAACAAGTAATAAATAATCTCCCTCGTTAACTGGTAATGATAATTGTCAGACTAGCGAAGTGATAATACAGAATTATTTTAGACTAAAAACTGTATAACAATAAGGATAAGCCAAGCAGTTACACAAACAAATAATAGTGAGGCATGAAAATTTTTTTATATAAATATATTGCTCCCAGGTTATAACGCCATAGACTATAGTAGGTATATGCGAGTTTGGATATCCTTTTTCTTCCTACATTCTGTATTGAATCTGAAAGCAATTATACTTTTCTCGTTAAATATTAAGGTCTTATTTTATTTTGCAGTGTGTAGCAATTTAAACATAGCACTAAAATTATGTTTCCATATTATATTTGGTCATTGAGATAATGCCTTCGGTTATACCATATACCATATTGTAATGCATGTTTACGTGCTTCTCTCGAAACCCGCAATATCACCGGGCAGCGCTGTAATACTTACATCCTCAATTTCAACTAATATTTTAGTAGAAAAATAGCGCTAACAAAGGGACTAGTAAATGGAAACTTCTACGTTCATAGAGAACAGAATAGAAATAAAATTCGTTACTGCTTGGATCTGTGAAGGTAACACTCCTGAATCCGTTTACGTTCCCTACGCATTTTTCCTTCTCTTATCACTCCCCCTATCGCTCTATTCAGCCATCCTCCTCTCCGCCGTCATCCGTCTCCATCCCACCGCAAAGGCAGTACACACCGTGACCTCTCGCCCTCCAATTCCCCCATCCATGAGAAGCATCCAGAGCTCATCTATCGAAATTGCGATTGACCTGAGAGAGACTTATCTAGTCCCTCCTCCGAGCAATCTTTAGCGCGGCTACCCTACCGCAAATCACGTGAGATACTCCTCAAAAGCACATTTTAAAATGTCTGAGGAGCCGGAATTGTTAAACAGAAAGGCTGCTCTTAATATGAACCTCTACAAAACTAACAACATGTACATATATTCAACAAACTATTCAAAAATGAAAGTTTATTTGGTTCAACTCAACACGATTTTAGGGATTTGTACTTTCCGCCGATTTTAACTTACGGATGTGAAGCATGGAACGTAAACGCTAGATTAATGCAGAGCGTGCAAAACAGAGAAACGCATGCTAAGATTATCGAAAGAGAGAGCGAAAGGAATAACAAGGTATGAATGCAGGCATAGATGTGTGGTAACTAAAAGAACGTATATTGAAATTACAGTGTGCAGGTCATGTTGCAAGTAAAAATTACGTTTGAAGTAATTGAATGAATTCAGGAAGATATTAAGGGGGCAAAAACAAGCACAAAAGATGTGCGGAATAACATGGAGAGACTGAAAATCTTAACGCTTATTTTGAGGAGTGCGGCAGATAAATGGGAAAACAGGAGGTAACTGAGTGAAGGCCTAATTATTAATGTTTGGTATACTATGAAGTTGAGGTATCATGCAGTTACATAAAAATATAAAATGAAGACGATCCTCAAGTAAACTGGTAAATAAATAAGCGGTTGACGCACTTCGCTTACTTGAAATATTTATTATGTCTAACGAAATATTATATCGGTGTAAATTCACCAATAAATAAAATGCTGAACTTTATTTAATGAATAAAATGTTACATTTTTATATGTTTAAAGTAAGAGTACCCCTGGATCTTTCTAAATTGGAAATGGGACACGTGTTTAGGTGGTATTACTGGCATCTGTTCTGACGGTCATCAACGATGGGATCCACAATACGCTGCTTTTTATTTATTTATGTGTTTCTTTTTGAGCTAGATAGATGTGAAATATTTATGTAAAGATAACTATGGAACAATGTCAGACGTAATTAATGCAATTAGCAGAAGGACTAATGTAATTTCAGCCTTTATTTGATAAGGAACTTGGCCAGAAATCTTATTTCGTTTCAAGAAATAATACAAAATCCTAAAAGGAATCTTAGGATGCGGTATATTTCACTCTTTCTTGGTAAGTTGATTTCGCCGATTCGCACAACCAAGAATTTTTTCAAAATTATTATTTTATTATCAAAACAAAATTAATTTAAGTTTTAAGAAAAATAACTTGATAGCATAAAAACTTTAAATTTTGCCAAATCATGCTGTCTTGCGAAATATTATTATTCCCAATTATACATATACGAGAGAAAACGTATTGAGAACAGAATAGAAAATGGATACATTAAATTACCCAGAATAAAAGAAACTATATACATATTAACCAGAAAAGTGTTAATGTAATATAAAATAAAATGTTAAGTAGTTTGTATAAAACAAGATCATATTTATCTTACTATTATAAAAGTGAAGGGAAAAAAATCTTACGGTTCAATGAGACAAAAAATTGATTCTGAAAATGTTGGCATATTAAAATTCCATAGTGTTTTCAATGAAATTAAATTTAAAATATATTTATTCGTTAATAATATGTCACACATTAAAATAATATCGAATCAACTAACGGAAAATTAACCCACGAAGAAATAAGCGAAAGAAAATCTACCTCATGGAGAACATTCTAACTTAAGGATTAATTTCCAAAAATTCGTTCAAACCGCGTATCTGTCCACTTTCTATTGGCTTGTTTCAAAGGAAGAGAGAAAAAATTCTCAATTCAATCTGTTTTATCTTTTATTCGATTTCCTTTCATACGATGAGACATTGCTCCATCCACCCTCTTACCTCCCCCCCTCCCCCTTCCGCCAGCAGATTCTCCTCTTCCCCAAGCCCTGATATACCAGTAATCCTCACCGCGCTGAAAATCTGATTAGAAAGTGTAAAACAGAGGGCATTCTGGAAAGAATTGATTCGTTCCACGGATATTCCCGTCTCTCCGCCCAACCACCCTCTCTTCCTCCACCTCTTCCTCCGGCATTCCTCGTCCCACGGCCAATAATGAGGTAATTTTATGCATGGAAACCCCCTTTTCCACTTCTCTTTCAAGCCGACACCAAGCTTTAGCATCACTGCCAAAACGCAGTTCTTTTCTATCTATTCCACCAATTCTCATTGTGTATATCCGTTATGAGGTAATTATGAATATTACACCAGGTATTGCAAAAATTACTCTACCGTATATACCACTTCCATACACTAAAATCGTGCTAAAGAAACGCTGCCACTACTCTAATAGTTAATACAATTTTATCATATCGATCCATTTATGTCTGAAAAAGGCAATTTATATATTTTTTAAATCATAAATCATAAATCATCATCACCATAGTTATTATATCTTTCGTTAGGTTTTTGGCTAAACCAACCGAATCTATACCATCCAAGGCCATTCTCATCATCTTCTCATACCCATGCTCTTCTTTTAATGCATCCAACATTTCTTTCCAACCACTTTGTTTCCTAGCATCCTCCCGTCTATAACTTCTCTTATCAGACCGTTACCAATAAAAAACAGACCCACCCGTTTATTCTGCCTCTTGCTTATTACTGTAATTAAACTCATCTCTTCTTTTACTCTTTTAAAACGTCTTGATTTGTTTTCACCTAGCCAGACTATTTTTTTTGGTCTACGCCGTACTCAAATCTCAGATGCCTCTAATCTGCTTGCATCTTATTTTTACATTGTCCAAATCTCAAATCCATACAATTCTAATCAATACTTATTATAAATAAGGAGCATATAATATTCAGCTGTTCAAGAACAATAAATATAAAAGAATACCATTGAGTTTTCAATAATGAAATAATCTTTTAGGATATTTAAGTCAATTATAACATTACAATATTCGTTAGTGAATCGTGTCTTTGAGATATTTATAGATTCAAAACATCCGAAACATCGCCAAAATCGGATTTCTCTACGAACGCGATGTCTTATATGTCAAATGTGTCCTTGTTTAAAGATCGACTGCATAGGTTACAACATGATAAGAAGTAATCATTATTAACACACCTGTGCGTGATAATAACGCGAGATTTCAATGTAAAAATGTAAATCTATAATGATTTGCTCTAAACTGAAGGTTATAGAGACATTTTACGGAAAATAAACGTGCATATTTAGAATTTAAAGCTTAATTTTTACGCAATTCCACAACGACGAGGATATTTCCCTTTTTGAGTCAATGTAATTTCAGCTAGACGGAATATGAGATCAAAGAATAAATTTTCGAAGCAACTTACATATAGGTATATTTTTTCATTATACGGTTTGGGCTGAAATATCAAACCCATAAATTCCAAGTAAATTTATTTTATTATTTTTCTGTTCCTCCGAAAATGCATACTTAAAGGACATTATCTATACATGAAATTCACGTTCTCCATTTTTTATATCAAGCATTATACGATAACGAGCGATAAACTGCACGATCGAAAGAAATATCCAATCTTCCATGAGTTCGAAAGCAAAAAATACCGTCTTTTCAGGCGCCATTTCCAGGATCTCATTGAAGAAAAGGAAAAAAATCAAGACGGAATGAAAGAGAAAATTGAAAATCTGGAGTATTGGAAGTTTTTGTAAAAGATTAGACGAGTTAAATATCGGGAATTGGACAGAGGCAGAGGAGAAGCAGGCATATAAAAGAGGGGAGGTCGTGGGTGGTAAGGAGTAAGGAGAGAAGAGAGAAGACCTCTCCGTGATTCGAAAGGAGGAGGAGGAGGAAGAGAATAAGAAGAAGGTAAGAATACTGGAGCTTAGCGAGAGAGATATACGTCTGAGCGAATCGAACAGGCAGTTACGGGATGGAGGCGGAAGGGAAAGGGGAGGCGGAGAAGGGGGGAGGTTGGTGGATAGGCTGGATGATAGCAATAACGCAGGGCCATATTTCAAGGGCTTTGGATTGCGTAGGTTGAGGGGCCCAGAATTGGTGGCATCGGATGAGGTAAAGGCGCTGATTGGATAGTCTGGAGGGTGAGGAGGTGTGGGGGAGGCGAAATGAAGAACTTTTAGGAGGAGGGTAAGAAGGAGGGAGGAAAGATAGAGGGAGGGCTGGGAGGTCGAAAGACGCAGGAACTTATACTTTGAGGCAATTGAATCTGAAGGATGCCAAAGGGGTTAGGGAGGAAAGGGAGAGTGTTTTCGGGATCCTCCGCGGAAAACAAGGAAGGGAGAAATAGTTTTGGGGTTGTTTTCTTTTTTCGGGAGCGTTTTAATTGGCAAAGAGTGCGGAAAGTACGTTTTTTCCTCCAATTTAAAGTTAATTGGAAGCAATCGAATTATTCGGGAATGCGAGATTTTTTTAGATTGCTAATCCTCGAGAAAATACTATGGTTCTCGGTTGTGCTGTTTTATATAATGCAAGATGCATTTAACGATGTTTTTTGAAAGAAAAACCTATACTAAAATTATATCGTCGGGGATAACAATTTAATTGCAGTTATTTGGTAAAAACATATTAATAACAGCTACAGAAAGCAGCATAATTTTTAGACTTACTAATAGTTCTTGTAATAAATGTTAATATAAAGATTTTAAAGCATTGTAATGGTATTTTATTTATAGTCTTTGAGCTATTTATAACAGTTCGATAATGAGAAGTATGAATAGTGCCTAAAATCCAACTCTAAATGTTCGTGTAGGTATTTATATATATTTAAAATTCTGCCTAAATTAATGAGATACATAAACTATTGAAAAAATTAGCATAATTATAATTATTTAGAGATACTTCCACACAAAGTTTAACTATGGATAAAATGAGAACCAGCTGTCTCCTATGCTCATATAGCCAATGAGTAAACAAGGCGCGGATATCGGCTACAAAAGAACCATCCCTAATAATCATTCAGTGATTCTTGAATCTGATAGGAACCTTAGAAGAATCAACAATAATCGAAGACGCTTACTTTGTAGCTGAAGTTTACATCTTGATTCTACAAAGATTTTAAGTAACAGGAGCCACCGAGATCATTCATCTGGTATATATCCTCCAAGTTTAAGCATTTTTTCCCGGAAAATTTGAAATGACATTATTAATTTAGATGTAGATGTAGATTCGTGAAAAAGAATTACGATAAAAAACAGAGCGTTACGTTACTCATTAAAGAGTTGGGTTGGCCATCGTTGAAAGATCGTAGATTACAGGCGAGACTTAAACTTCTAGATAAATATAGGTCGGAGATATTCGTAAATGAAATGTAGGATATTATTCGACAACCAACGTATATCGGACGGAGGGATAATGAGGACAAGATTCGCGAAATTGATAGTAGGACGGAGAGGTATAAGGAGTCATTTTTCCCTAGGACAATACGTGACCACAATAGATAACTGTGAATAATAATTAGTTAGGAACTTGGTGCGCGGCACCCCCTGCCATCCACCGTCAAGGTGACTTGCAGGGTAATATGTAGATGTAGATGTAGAATTTATACTCATAAATAAATCATATTAAAATTAGAGCGATTTCTACTCTGGTTGGCATCGCGCGACATAGAGAAGCGAAGACAAAACGAAAAAATATATCCCTTTCAGAATTCCTATATGATGCGCCACATCGATTTCTTCTTCCGAATCTCCTCAGCTTCTCTTCCACCTCTGGTAGTGGTAATTCACTCCCTCTCATATTACCTATAACGCTACGCTACCCATATTCTTCCCCTCGTCCCCCTCCAAGCTTCTCACCCCTCCCCTCCCTATCCTACACCTCTACCCTGCATGTCCCTCTTGTCCCAATCGTGGAAGATTATTTATTCCCTCCCTTCCTTTCATCCACACACCCCTCATACTCCATCTGTCCTCTTCGACTCTGTCCCCTCCGTAGTTCGATTTCCTTTTACCCTTCATTGTTCCCTCCCCAAACCTCTCTCCTTTCCTCCTCTCCGCATTCCCTTCCCGTTTTAAGGATGAGACACCGGAAGGAGACGGGGAGGAAATGACAGGGTGAGGCTATGGGGGAGAGGGAAGGAGAAGGAGGCTGCTAGCTCAGATGGAGATAAGATATTGGGAAAGAAGGGAAAAATGGGGAGAGGGAGAGTGTGAGAGATATGGTCCGTGGGGAGAAGATGCGAGGGGTAGGAACGAAGGTGAAATATTTGGAGACGGAGGACGGAAGACTCGGTTTGCTTTATGTATGGTTGGAGAGATGTCTTGAGTCTTATCTGGATTCAGATTTTATTTTTAGATGAAATGTACTCTAGGCAAAAAAGTGGGAAGTGCGGGTGGGAGAATTATGGCGGAAAACTAGGAAGATAAGGGCTTGGGAACTAACTACAGTACGTCTATAGTTAACTGTTTCGGCAGTTACTTTGTAGAAATCCATAATTAAAAAATTAAGTAATTTGTTAAAATTTCTACGATACTTCTATTAAGGGGACTCGATCTATATTTCAACGCTTTGCGTCTTCATCACTCCTGATGACGACGCAAAGCGTTTAAATCTAGATCGAGCTAATAAAAGTATCGTAGAAAATTTACCAAGTTACTTTATTTTTGAAATACAGTACGTCTTTCACCGCTTGAGAGTTATGTATTTCTACCTTGATTGTAATGAAATTTATCAGCTGACAGAAAATCCAGATTATTGACGAGCACATCCTAAAGTTTGTGATTTACTTTTAAGCATATGGTAATAAAATCAAGCTCATCAACATAATAAGCACGTTGGGACGATGAAAAGATTCAAATAAGTCATTTTTAACTAAAGCTCTCTCTTTAGCCAGAAAATGCAGACTATTCAGGCTCCTTAATAATTTTCAATAGTACTGAAGGTTAAGAATAGTGTATTTTAGTGCTAAAAACTCAGCATTGCACTCGCATTTCCATCTACTACACGTCATTTCTAAATCAACCTTAATATGAGTCGTACCAATCACACTTGCCCTGATGGCGTTGAGGAAATGACCGGCAGATTCAAAATAAAAAGAAGCGAGCGAAAAAAATGCACATCCGTCGTGATTGACGTCGTTCTGAGCTCAACAAGGGCAGCAGCCCTTCCCTAATAACCGAACACGTTCCGACAGCAATCAAGGCACCTGTCCTTATCTCTTGACCGCACGGAAGTAGGCGATTTGTTTCAGAACGAATCGCAACTCATCCGAATTGCCGGGCAACACGTGAATTGGCGGGAACGGGGGGAGAGGGAGGGGGACAAAAAAAAGAGACTATATCGTACTCGATTGGCAAGCCTTGCGTGCCGCAGAGCAGGTTATCCCTCGAGCACGCAATGCTGGAGATGCCTCGCTGCGCTTCAACCCAAGTCTTCCTTCCTCACCACCTTCCGTGCACGAGCGTAACCACTTCCCTACCCCACGCACACACGCTCTCTCTCTCCCTCGCACATATACCTACCTTAATTTCATTCCAACCTTAGTCCCTTCTAATGTGCCTCCCTCTCATCGTGAATATCCCGAATACTTCGGACCTCCCATTTCCCCCACGTCCCTAAGTTAGTTCTCCTACCTCGTTATGTCATTTTCCTGCCTTTCACTGCTACGAAAGCTTCGCCCTACCAACCTCCCCTCCTGTGAAACGATCACCTCAACCATCGTGCCTCTCAACGACCCTTCACTCATTTTTCCCGGCCGATAATTATATTTTCCCGTCCCCCGCGGCTTCATTCAGGCGATCATTGGTATTATTTCAGTAGAAAATCCAATGCAACTAGCTTCGGGCAGAGTACGTCGGAAATTCGGTTTCGTCATTGAGCCTACTATAGAATTTTCGCACCCGTCGCTATAATAGCGATTCATACACACAGTCGATAATTTTTGCAATATCTTTGAAATTTCAGTTGTAGTTGTAGTAGTTGGAATTGCGATGAAAACTAATACTGGTAAGTATTCTAAATAAATTGTTAGATTGAAAAAATGCTGCTTTTATAACGTTCTAAGAGTATTTTAAGGATTTGTATGAGTATTGGAATAATCTATCGTCAGTCACATTCACGCTTTGATTCATGCAAAAATTTCTTTATGCATCAAGCTTCCAGGCTGCTCATTATTCATTATATTAAAGAATTTATCGCTTAAAATATGTTTTAACGATATAGTAAAACTAATCGGACTTTTTTCTAGCATATGTTTGGGCAAAGTGAGCGATTTCATAATTCTGGAGTCAATCCTATTACCCAGAGAGGAATTTCTTCCACCAGCTATCACTCACACGTTATGCGCCGTAAGAAATGATTCGTGTAGAGTTATCATCAATAGTATCATTCGGCATATCACGGATTTTATTACACTATATACTTAATAACAATATAACTGACACCGTATTTACGCTGGGCGTCTAATAATTAATAGTTATGATTCAAATTCACGGCTAAATTATGAATCCGTTCTCATGAAATAAAAAATCCTTGATTTACTGGTGATTAAAATATCAGATTCAAATTTAGATCTACAGCATATAGCAGGCGTAGCCAAGCCTGCTTACCCTCAGAGCCGCATATATAATCTTCCTGAGTTCGAGAGCCGCAAGGCACACATTCTGCGCACAAAAATGTCCGAACAGTAAACAAAACTTGTATTCGAAATAATACAGAGACTGCATGTCCATTAAGCATCCCCAAAACGTTTTACTCGCACTGCGTTATTGGTTTCTGACATGATAAGCCTTGATACACCCTTGAGTGTAAATGAATAAGAGCCGCACGTTAAGTTAAAAGAGCCGCATGCGGTTCGTGAGCCGCAGTTTGGCCACCCCTGGTATCGAGTAAGATAAAGAATTAACGCGAGATAACATCTATATGGCACTATTACCTTCGGATCGTCCTATGCATGTACGTATTTTTATAAATACACACTAGTTTTAACGGGTGTCATGAAATGGAAGCGTTACGTAGAAGGTACACCGACTCAAAAAACATCCCCGAGAGTTCCTTCGAACGTTTTTACTGATCGTCCTTGTCTCACATGACTGCAGTCCGCATCGCATCTATTTACCCTCCAAACAAAAGACGCTCCTCCTCTCTTTTCACGAAAAAAAAATTAATGGAAGCAGGCGGTATAGGCGGTTAGAGTATGAGAGGAGAGGTTGAGGAAAGAGGACGGAGTGGAACGTGAGAGGAGGGAGGGAGAGGAGGTGCGGAAGAGAGGGACAAGTGGGGGTGGCCGGACTAACGGGCGTTTCATTCCTCGGCCACTGACTTTCGCCCCTCGAGACGTACTGGTCCTAAGGGAACGGAGGCCCAACCCCCTTTCCCCCTTCCCACCTCTCGCTCATGCCACCCCCTTCTACCACGGTCCCGGGTGTCATTTCATGCACGGCGGAGTCGCGTGTTTGCGGAGGAGGGAAAGGAGGGAGATGCGGATGGTGTCCTGGTGCCCACGGGTGCACGGAGACAGAGACTGGGATCTCTCCGTTTGAATTATTGATTACACCCGCAATCTCTCAGCAAGGGCTAAGAGGAGGAGGAGAAGGGGGGTGGATGAGGAGTAGGTGGCGAGTGTGTGTGGTGGGGAGGACGAGATAGAGGTGAGAGAGAGAGAGAGGGAGGGTTTGAGAAGGATAGGAAGGACACTGATTCACAGCGCAAACTGCTTGTTTAAGGTTGGAAAGAGGGGAGAGGAGACAACTTCCGATATTATGGGACAAGAGTCGGAAGAGATGAAGTTCCTTCCTGCTTGTACATCTGTATTGACAATGCTTTCACGTTTTAGGATGTTTTGTTCCAATAGAGTTGAGGTATGAAGGGAGAGTGTCATCCGGATGGGCGGTTTTTGAATTTATCCTTTCGACTGTTTATCCAGATTAACGTGACACGGGGTGAATCCGGAGATGAGGGATTGGTTCTATTAGCTCTTACCGTGCCTATTACCAATGTGAACAAGACCGCTCAATAAGATATAACATTTGCTCAAATGTGAATCGTGAAATTGTTTCCTTTTTACAGAAATGTTGAAGATATTGTAATTTGATGTGCTCTGTAAGAGAGTCCTCATAGCAGAATAATAGAGATTATGATAGAATAAATAAATTCACCGTTTGAATGCCAAAGCTATTTGGAAAATTCACTCTGTAGTCTAAAATGGGTCACCAAATATTTTACTGAAAGGGCCACATGAGGCTTCATGATCCACTGTGTGGCATTTCAAATGACTGAATGGGCCGTGTGAAAATTTCAAAGAGCAAGTTTTGAGATTTTTTTCGATTCTGTAATATGTAATTCGATTATATTAGAAGTAGATATCACCCAAGTACTCGGAAAATGTCGTTTAGATATCATAAATGATATCTAACGAATACTATTGCTGATAATGCGGGCCGGGTGTGGCCCGCGGGCCGTAGTTTGGGGGACCCCTGGTCTAAAACATTTCTCTTAAGTTGGAATGTAGTAAGTGGACTCCGATAAATTAAAGCTGAAAAACGAGGGACAGAGAGAATGTGTTTGCATATCTCCTATCGATAATTTGCCATCTTCTATCCTGGTAAATTTTGAGGGTTTATCCGTCTGCCATCAGCTTAGATTTATTTAAGATTAATAAAAAGTGTTTCAATCCATTTGAACTGGAAGCGTTTTAGAGGAAATATATTTTTTTAAACATATCGTCAATATTTATTTGAAGTAAGTAACTTATGACGCTACAGTGCAATGTTCACGCTTTTTCTTATTCTTTCGGCCCCTACATAAATTTTTCTGTATTTTGTGATTTTAATTGGTAATTTCTTTTACTATAGATATTATTATTACTACACTTCTGATCCATAAATAATTACGGATTTGCTTTAATTCAACCTTTGCCAAAAATGACTAGGATTTTTCTAGAAATACTGTCCGAAATAAATACTTAGCCTTTCGAAATTCCCAAAAAGTTTTTTATGAATGAGGTTTTTAAAGACCTCAACGGATAGCAATCACTTACTGTTCTCTTGGTGACAGTAATGAAAGAATAAATGACCGCTATTTTTTCTTTCTGGGGGAATATTAATTTTTATGCAACGAAATTGCCTTTGTGCAGAGCCAGTATCTACAGCATTAAGAAAAAAGATATTACTAGTTGTATGGATTCAAGACGAAGCAATTTAAAAAAATACTTAGGGATACCTGAGGCAAGTATTTTTTAAAATTGCATGTTCTTGAAGTTTTTAAGCCATAAGACGAGATCGATCGTTCCCCGTTTAATGAGTTGTATGGAGGTCAAAACTTATCTGATGAAGTAGTTAAGTATGTGTAGAATCAAAGCATTTTCATCAACATATAAATTAATAAATCAAAATATTCAGTTGGTCAAGAAAAACTTGCAAGTATAAAATTGCTCGATGATGTAAATGAAATCTCTACACAAATGGAACACTCAGGCCCCGCTTAGCGCTACTTTGAGTAATGCTGATTCGTTATAGTGCTGTTGGTCCTGATTTTCTTATATGTATACTTTATTACATTTGATGCATTTTCAAAAAGCTGGCTGAGGCAATTGATGGTGGAGATAAGCAATCAACAAGAGAGTTTTGGAAAACATACAACATTACGAAGAATTAATAACATCAGTGCAGCATGGACAGAAGTCAGTAAAGTTTCAATGAACGGCGCTTGTCAACAATTATGGCATGAGGCATCCAATGATTTCTTGGGATTCAAGAAGATTGATAAAACAGTCGTCAGAGATATCGCCAAACTTGGCACACATTAATTGGATGTCGAAGATGTAGAAGAGTTAATGCAGTCTCACGGGAGCATCTTAACGAATGAGTTAACTGGAAGAGTTCGAACAGCACTATGCTCAGATAGAGACCGAGGACCCCGATACAACAGAAATTCCATTGAAATGAAACTAGAGCGCATTACAAAGATCGAAAAGACAATTGAGCTACTTTTTGAAAATGATCTGGACTGGGAGGGTGGCTAATGAGTGAAGGGAAAAGTGCTTGAATGTATCTCCTGCTATAGGGGATTGCTTCGTGAGAGAACGAGGCAGGCGAAACAGCTGACATTGGATTCATTTTTCAAAAAGGATTCGTCAAAGTGAGGACAATTTTTCCATTACGATAAGTCATAAATATGGTATTTTACATTTATAATAATTCGATTTGTCATTTCAAATTGTGTTCAGTCATAATTTACAGGGTGGATCAAAAGTCCCAATACGCTACAAGGGTTAGATTAACTAGTAATTTACCAGTAATATATTCCATTTTTACATATACATATACAGTAAATTTAAAATAACGTCTTTTACTCACTTTTTATACTTTGTATTATGGATAATATTATGGCCGATTCGAGCACATACTCCATTAAA
Source organism: Tanypteryx hageni (assembly GCA_028673005.1). Lineage (NCBI taxonomy): Eukaryota > Metazoa > Arthropoda > Insecta > Odonata > Petaluridae > Tanypteryx > Tanypteryx hageni. The sequence continues at coordinate 39,890,703 of CM054117.1, forward strand.
GAAAGACTAGTGAATGGATCGGTGCACGAAAGATCTCATATCAATAAAAGAAGATTTGGAACGCCAGCTCCAAAAAAGCAGAGAAAAAGATATTTACATATGGCTCTGTAAATGATCAACCCAGAAGCGGTAGACTATCTACCATAAATTTGATAAATAAGACGTGCTCTGCAAATGGAAGGGGGGCTCAAAAAAGTTAGGACCCATGGCCTCCAAATGCCTTAAGACGGCCCTGGGTATCACAAAGGAACACGCTTCTAGTTAGCGCCATAACACAGATGAACAATTGCATGATGCAGTTGATGAAAAAACTTTAAAAACGGTCTATCAGATAATGGAGAAGGATTCGGCTATGCTATGAAAATGCTCAGGATGTTTAATTTAACTGTCAAAGTATTATGTTACTTCATGTATCATTTTTCGTCATATAATGGCAGATAATAACATAAAAGTGAATGTATCGGTACTTTTGACCAACCTTCTATATTGATTTTAAATAAAATTACTGAAACGCATTATGTTTATCTATAAATACCTAAATGAAGCCCTCCTGCATAGCTCATAGGTAAAAACTAACGCTGTCAGTCACGTATCTCCATATATATGAAGAGCGAATATGCAAAACAAGTTAAATCCATTTTTAACGCAATTTGAACTAAACATGGCAATCGGTTATTGATGTAGGCCTTTGTAAAGTGCTGCGGTGTTTGGTTCAAAATAAGTCATATCCCAGGTTGGACAAGCCAACGAAAGTATAATTTTTTTCAAAACAAGTTATATCCAGATTCGTGTTTGATGCAAACTGCATTAAATCCAAAACATCTACGAGTGGTGGGGTTATGCGCTATGACCAACTGCGTATGCGTGCTCCCAAGGACGTACCCAGGAGGGGGTCCGCCCCTTCGGTGCACCGACATTTGCGATATCTGCGATAACCACGCTACAAACTTGCTACCTTGCCTCTTGCTATGCTGCCACTTGCTGCGTTGAGTTATGAGAACTAAAACGTTATAAAAGTTTATAATATTTGAATATGACGTTTATTTAATCAGTTGCTGGAAATTGGTTTTCGGCCTCAGACCCCACCCCCCCAACCTTCCATGAAGTAAATTTCTTGGTACGTGCATGTGTGCTTCTATCACGTGTTGTTTATTTTCATCAGTTGTCGGCATCAACGTTACTTGTTAGGTCAATAAAGGTGGATTCACATGTGGTACAATGTTCTAGTGAAACTTTTGTTACTGTGAGTGAAGCTAACCTAGGTGCAAGAAAGCGCAAGAAGAAAGAACAAATCGAGAGAAAAGGAAAAAATCTCGATACAGTGATTCCTATGGAAAAATTCCTGCAATCATGGCATTGTAAACAAGAAGTCACTGTACCAGCGTTCTTCAATTACAGAAAGTGACGTAATAAGCTTTCGCGAAAAACTATTTGAAAATATTATATATATATATATATAATTTTATATTATATATATATATATATTACATATATGATATTAAATCACTTCAAACAAGTTGTATCCAAAATTTAAATTACAATAATACGGGTTTTAGGTTGAAAATTGAAGTTTGAAAATTTTCATAAAAATCTACACAGTTAGTATGCATTCATTAAAACAATATAGTTAGTGTAACCTAGTAACTTTTTCCGTCAGCTGTTTTTTCTATTTTTAACTTTTTTGCATATTTGCTCTTCATATATTCGTAAATTACCCCATTTATAGATTCTTGGAACGCGCCCCCCGCGCTAACCGGAGTCGGCGTTTATATAAATGCATATATATATATATATATATATATATATATATATATATATATATATATATATATATATATATATAAAAATAGATATTGATTCAGTTAATGTCAAACAGGATCTCGCGAATAATATGATTCTAGAAAAGGAACACGGAATCTAAGAGGGAGTGAGTGAGTTGAATGGGATGAGAGGGAATATGGGAGTTACGTATTGTGGTGTTTGGATGGAAATGGATTGGTAGAGGAGGTAAAGCGATTTGAGTGAAATAGCAGGAATAAGAGAGGCAGAGAGAGAGGGAGAGTGGATGAGGAGTGTTGGAGAGCAGTCTGTATGGAATAAGGGGCAGCGGGGGAGGTGAGGTGGAGGAGAAAGGGTTTATAAGGGGATGAAGGAGGACGAGGGAGGTAGGAAGGAAAGGAGGTGACCGTCGGAAATTCGAGTTGACGGGAGGTCAAATCAGGGGCTGCAGTAATTGGGAAAGTGATCCTAGTCTAATGCAATTTAGTTGGTTGGCTGGGGAGGTAAGGAAGGAAGAGGGAGGAGGAGGTGGACAGAGGGGAGAGAGAGAGTGAGAGACTGTGGGTGGGGAAAGGTGGAAATGTGTGGGCAAAGGTGGACACGTTAGGGAGTTAGAATGAGAGAGATAGGGAGAAGAAAATCCTGAAGAGGGAGGAGAATAATTCGTCGTGGAAGTTAGGATGCGATTAGGTGTGTTGGAGATGGAAAGCGAAAGAGGAGGAATAGAAGATAAGAGTGGACGCGAAAGAGGAGATCTGGGACGATGAAGAAGGCTGTTTCGATAAAAAGAATACTGCAAGTATAATATGGCATATAAGGGTGTGATGGACTGATTTTCAGCAGAGAAAAAAGAAATTGATAAAAATTAACAATGAAAGACTCTAAAATTATAGTACCTATTTAAAATGGGTGGACTTGTTAAGTCAAATTATTTGGAGAAAAACTAGAAAATCATTTCGTTATGAATTGTCATATCAGAAATAATGTTTATCTTAGAAAAACGAGAGCATACTAATATTATATTATTTTCAATGTAGACGTGCATTAATAATTGCAATTCTATAAGCAGATTAGTAGAAATTTACATCTTCAACATAATGTATGAAAATCATAAAAAAGTCGTAAATCACCTGGCAGAAAAGAAACTTCAAAGATTTTAAGTTTCTCTGGATTGCGAAAGAAAATGGCAGCAATATGGGAGGAATTAAAATCCTCGGAACACTATCCAGTAATTGTGAAAAGTTACGCATGCCGTCTAGAATTTTATTCCGGCGATTACATCAACAGACCCCTAAGCTCGCCGTAGAACGCGTCAAATAGAATTTTACGGCCAACTTGCATTAATTGAGCTCTGGAATTCCCGCTGCGTGGTTATTTATGGGCAATGGCGCAATTCATCGCTATAATTTACAAAATAAAACCCTATAGATCCTATAAAGAACCAGAATCAAGTTGTATGGTAATCCTAATAGCCGCCCCGTGGGTAAAGTGTCGCATCGACTGGACCATCTGTCATGATCATCGGGGAATATAACTCGGATTGTGGATCTTCTAAACAAAGAAGCCGAGATTGATCTTAATGATTATATCACGTCAATCATTGGTCGGATAGGGTGTTAGTCTCGGGAGGATCGGCGGGGGGTCTGATCTGCAGGCAGAGAACGAAAGAATAGCGGATAGAACGAAGAGGGAAAGAGGGGGGAAGGGAGAGGGGACGGAGGCGGAGTTTGAGAGAGAAGAATGAATGGTGGACAGTGTAGTGAAGGAAATTAGTTCTCAGGGAACACGCCGTGTGCGGAGGAGGCGCTGGGGGAGCAAGAGGATGGCATGCAAATAGGGAAGAGGAGTGTGAGTGGGTCCAGGAGTGGAAGGAAGTAGGAGAGAATGGGAAGAGGGGAAAAAGGGAGGGTTAAGAGGAGTGAATTGGTAGGCATGTGGCTTAAAGACTATGACTCTGGGCTAACGTAAGAGGGAAGAGGCGAGGAAAGGATAAGGAAGATGGGAGAGAGACTTTAGATTTGCGTAAATAATGATGAAGGACGAGACGCATTCACGAGAGTAAACCAATTTTAGGTCATGAGTAATAGGAGAGAATACAGGAAAAATAAAAGATAAAATAGGAAAGGGGAAGGGTCATATATACAGTACGAACAAAGCGAAGTATATATAATGAATACAAAATTAGAGAAATATAATGAAATTGCAAATTAAATAATGTACATATTCTTGAAAACTGTTTCTTCAACAGCCATAACAATTTTAGGAAAAAATCTATTATCACCAGTGATGACGGCTGCTTTGTAGCCGAAATATATGTTTGGTTTTTCCCAAACTTACACATGACTACTGAAGAAACATAATTAAAAAATATATTTCTTCTTTTAAAAGTTTTGGTGTATAAGGTACAACATTTTCATATAACCTCACAACAAAGGCAGCTGGCATACTTATTTTCACATGATTAAATCCGAGACGGACTACTCCTCCAATACACTTTTGCTTTCGCGTACTTTAGATATTCACCTTAAATTTGGAGAATAGGAGTAAAAAAGTTCAAGATAGACGTAAAGAGGCGAAATATATATACGATGAGGATGAGAGAGAAGCAAATTAACACGGATTACGAATTTTTAGGAGAAAGATGTACGACGACGGACGATAGAATCAGCAAAGAGAATGAAGGAAAATAATCACGAGGTAAGAATAAGTGGAGAGCGAATGTGCCGAGGAGGTCTACGGGAGGGAGTAGGATAAGAAAGATAATGGTAGTTGGACGAGGAAGGAAGGATGAGGACTGCTTTGCGCGTCCGTCGCCGTGAGTGACTTAGGGAAATTCAGATTGATAGAGTGTGTAAACAACCAAAGAAGAGTCGGAGGACGGAGTTGGAGAGGAGGGAGGAGGAGGATAGAAGAGGAGCAGAATGGAGGAGGAGGATAGGTGGAATAGTGAGGATTAAGGAGGGTAGGGAGGGGCGATAGGATGAGGTACAGGAGCGTGTGAGAGAGGACTTCGAAGGCGTAATTGAGTTCCGCGAATGAAGGAACGGACCGCTACGGAGTTTATGAAATCGTCCCGGACACAGGAAATGAGGCCTCCGGTAGGGAGAGGGCGAGGAAAGGGCAGGGTGTAAAGAGGAGTGGGGGGAAAGGAGTAGGTGGAGGTGAGAGGGGGGGGGGGAATGTAATTGGGATGGCGGCAGGGAGGTTTTAAACAGGATGAAAACGTATCTCATGGTTTGGAGATGAAGTTCTCTGCGCTTCGGAGGAAAAAAATTATACGTGATGAGTTCAGAGATTCTACGATGCATTAGCACCGACGCTGCTTCAAGAATGTTGCTAGCATAGTTTGTATTTAATACTACTTTAAATTTTACAAAAGTGTGGAATACTGCGATCTATAACAAAGATCAACAAATTCTTTTCAAAATTATTGGAACTCGGAATTCAGATATCAAATGTAAATTAAGTTTTTTTTAAGTCACCGATTACAAAGAACGAAACAAAAAATTATTCTTTCAATATGTCTCTTTTTGAGATTCAAATGGCTAAAAAAAATCTTCAAATATTAGGGCAAAGAAATGACATGCTAGCAGACCAACATGATTAAGAATAAATCTAGATAATAGGTAATTGTAATGTATACGAATTTTTGTTACGTTCAAATTACTATCTTGTAATATGGCGATATTATCCTGCTAATATTGTATCTATTTAAGAAATGAAATCGGTATATTTTTCTTAGGAATAATTGATCTCAAATATTGTTTATTTGAAAACAATTGAAGGATGCTAAAATATATCCGGAAATACAACTAAAATTAGGAAAAATAATCATTCCTTAAGTAGTAATCAAAGCAAACCACGAAATAATCATAGCATTTCTTAGATTCTTAGAATTCTAGTTCTTTCGATCGTGAAGTTGTGAAGACGAAAAGTTAGCTATAGACTCTTGGAGAATGGCACGTGTCAGAGTGAGAAAAGGACAGATAGGATTAGTCCTTCGTAATGGGGAATAAGCTTTATTCCTTTCCTTGCAGGGATTAAGAAATCCCTCGATTGGGGTTTGCGTCAGTCAATTCCATGAGCGAAGACTGGCGAATTAGTCCTCCAAGTCTTTTGAATGGCATTTGATTAATTTTCCCTTACAATTAAAGCTTCTTGCGAAAGGTGAATGCGTTCGGAAACAGCTTAAATTGAGATTTAATTGCAATATGTCATTGGACATTAGCTAAGCAAAATTTTCAACTTTAGTTCGTGTCTTGATAACGTGAGAAATTGATGGATGATTAAAACTTTACGCTGTTAATGATTTCCGGAGGAATTATAACTAAAGGCATTCGGTATGACAATGTGAATTTAAATTGAAAATAACCATTTAAAAAATTAGTTTACAGAGGATTTATTAGGATTATAATTTAACGGTTTGCGAACATTTTCACGACGAATCACCAATTAGTACTCTTGCGACTAAGCCGGCGAAAAACATATTAATCCAATTTTATATTAAAGAAATTATATCAGTAGATTCTGGTTTAGAGTAGCTGCTAATGTAGTGTTGGATTTTAAGGAGCGATTCTATTATAGAGACATTTCTTTTCATTCAAATATCAATTATCCCGCATATAATATGAACCAAAAAAACAGGGGAATGCAAGTTATTAAAAATACATCTCTTTATGTATTATTAATTTTCCTAGTTTCTTTTTGTGTAAACATTTTTCAGGGAAGACCTAGCATGCATATAAATTTAAAATATTCGTATTCCACCATGGTATCGTGTCTCTTGTAATACCCAGAAACTTTCAAGATCCTCTTCCATTTTACTTATACTATACTTTATATACTCGAACTAATTTAATGCAATATATTGTTTCTTTGTAAGGAAATATCTTTTCTCTAAAATTTAAAAAAGTCCTAAGAACAACCAATAAGATTCATTGTGCAGAATTTTGTCGAACACGGATAATTACAGTAAGCGTATGGCTTATGTTAGAGGAGTGTGGGGAAGGAGTGGTGGTGGGGGACGAAACGTTTTAGGGGCGAAGGGGCAAAGAGGGGGACCACCAGTAAGATTAAGCAGAGTAGAAAACGCCTCGTCATAAGTGGTTTTCTCCCCTTTCAACCCCACCCTCCTACATCCGCTAGTACTCCATTCCCATAATCCATTCCGCTTTGCCGCGTTTTTTTCACCTCCATTATTCAATCATGCGATTGACTCCCGCGATTGAATCACTTCCATAAGGGCGGCAGGAGGTCGGAATTGGGCGAAGAGAGAGAGAGAGAGGAGACAATCTTCTTCTTTCCCATATAACGCCATATAACACACTCTATGCATCCTCTCCCACTCTAACCCCTACTCGCGGCGCTCAAATCTCCTACCCCCCCCCCCTGCTCCCCCGTCAACTCACACACCGACGGCTTTTCACGCCCCTAACTCGCCGCCTTCTCCGAATGACGTCAGCTTCTATCCCCAAATTAATTCTACCCGATCCACTATGGTCCGCCGCCCACCCTCTATTTTCAAGCAATTCTCCCCTCCCTCTTTCTGAAAGCTGTCCGTAAAGTGAAATTTCCTAAGTCCGGCCTCTTAAACACGCCGAATAAGCCGATGTTTCATGGAAGAGAGGGACTGGAAATAGAAAAGTGGGTGTGTCGACATATTTGTCGTCTTCTAACATCGCCCTGACCCTCTCCCTGGTACGGATGACCGTTGAAAATCCCCTACGGGTATTTCGATGATATACTGGACCGTACAATTGTGTTGAAAGGAAATAACATAACGGAACATGAGAATTCTTCACCCATTTCGGAAAGAATACTTAGTTACATGGAATGAAATAAGTGCAAATTTGAAGTTTTGTTATTACTATTTCATCAGAAGTACACATTTTTGTGTTAATGTGAATACTTAAAAAAATTATAAAAAACGATAAAATAATCTCCGATGTCAAAGGCTGCATTAAGGTAAGACAAATCATTAATACGTTTGAAAAATTTCTGCTATTCAGGAAAGTAATTTAACATATCTTGATTTAACTATTAAACAGTAATTAGATTTTTATGTCAAATATAGTTTTGTAAGATTACTGATTACAGCTGTGAATGCTTTTATCAATTTAGGAGTATTATTAGCATCATACAGCATTATTATCCTTACTGATATTATAGAAATGATACTTAAGGAATTATGGAATAATACCTAAGGGTGATGCCAATGCAGTTGGCAGTGAAGAGCTACCATGTGTGTGTAACCTCCATCGCCAATCGGTTGTTTGTGATTACCGTTTTATATTTTGATTTTATCTTTCATACTTGGCATGATATTCAGCTATCAATATTCTCTGGAATGAGTAAAGAAGAAAAACTAAACCGTATATCTGTGTATACTTAACATTATAATTAGTACTTCGAAATGATTTCATCCAGCTTGTGATATTATAGATGTTGCGTTTACTTTATAATATGAGCACCGATAAAGCAATATTAACTGGAGAAATATATAAAATCCATTTACGAAGTTGAAATGGTCAATTTGTGGAAGATTATCCGTAATTTTTTATTAAAGTACATGTTTGTATTCAATGCAGACGCAAATGGTATAAAATTTATAATGGCTATCAATTCTGGATTGATCATTAAACTAAAACAAGATCAATTAAATAAGCAAATTCTGTTATTTACCATAATTACTATTTTCCTAAAAGATGAACTGAACTGCTCAACGTCTCGCTCGCTCGCTCGCTATTTTGAGATCCAACATACATTTTTATTTGCTTTTGCTATTTATATCATTTTAGAATTTCATAAATGTATACAACAAATTAACTGTATAACTACGTATGTACTACATAGTGAAATTTATTTTCCTAAACATCCCTTTGGTGAATAAATTGTCCTCCGCAAAAATTAATAAAGTATGATCCCATTCAGAAAAGAATAAATAACATGGCAATTAAAATCCTCTCCCGTATATATACTAAAAGGTGAGTTTTGTTACGTTTTTATAGGGATTTTTTTACTAAAATGATAAGTTATTAGATAATACTAAATACTGCCGTTTATTATACATATGTATAGTTTCCGTGTTCTGTCATCGTAACGCTAACGTCACCAATGGCACGTTTTAACGCGTTTGTAACAAACTTCCCGATTAGGTAGAAGGTTGAAATTTCGCAGGAATGTTTGATTCGGATATAAAAATTAAATGACGAAAAAAACACGAAAAAAGACTCGGGTTCGACTCCAGGGGGGCGATTTCCATTTTCCTTAAGATAACACGTAAAAATCGACTTTTTAAAGTACAGGATTTTACTCTTTTGGAAATTAAAATTAGAAAAATTGACGTACGATCTTCGAATTTAACTGTTTTAGGAAAAATTAGTGAAGTTTCTTATTCTATTCATCATTTCCCGCTTATCGTTGGAAATGTCTCATATTAAACATTTAAATTACATATTGTGGGAAAATATCGGCTTTTAAACGGGATGTTGTCTTGCCGACCACGTCTTTGTTAAATTTCGAGAATCAATTGTTGTCTCAAGCCGCATACGTGTAATATATAAGAGTGCATAGATTGCCTTAAATTATCGTAGGATTTTTCGCGAAATCACGTAATTTTAATGAGACTGGGATTTAGTTAAAATTCTTTTGCTTATCTAAAAGACTATATAGATGTAGAGTAAGAGAGAGGGGGGGGGTGTGGGGAGGGAGATAAGAAGGAAGGAGTATAGAATGGAAGGTACATAGAAAGTAAGGGTGGTATAGAATTAGTCTATTTTTCCAGAGAAGGAGAAAGATAGGAGAGGGAGGATGGGAGGGAGGGAGGATGGGAGGGAGGGAGGATGGGAGGGAGGGAGGATGGGAGGGAGGGAGGATGGGAGGGAGGGAGGATGCGAGGGAGGGAGGATGCGAGGGAGGGAGGATGGGAGGGAGGGAGGGGGGGAGGGAGGGAGGATGGGAGGGAGGGAGGATGGGAGGGAGGGAGGATGGGAGTGAGGAGGATGGGAGAGAGGAAGAGAGAAAAGGAGGAAGAATGGGAAGTTCCTTAAATTTAATACTTAATCCACGCATACCCGCCATATTTGACGGGCAATTACGCTAGTATAATATAAGTATATATTTCTAACCATATGACACCAGTATATTTCTTAACAGAAATTGATAACCAATGTAGTTACAGTAATTCTGAGTAGTTGTAAGTAGGAAGGAAGGAATGACAGTAGCATCCAAATTTATGAACACCTCATGATAAAATCTATCCAAGAGACGCATAAGACTGATCAATTTTCAGGTATAAGAGTGAAACCTTAAGTGTATAAATTCCAAGACTCCATGCTCGGCTGAATAACAGAGAGGACCTGCGAAAAGATAAACCAACTCGCCGAACTAAAATAGTCAATCAGAACTACACGACAGTGACATTCATGGGTAGGCGTCTCACCCACACAACCCTCCCCGCTACCGATAGATAGAGACATACCGCGGGACCATTTCGATGGTGTTCGGGGGTGGACGGGGAGGAGAGAAGAAAGGATGCAGGTCGGTAAATTGCACGGCATAGCCGAGGGAGTGGACCTCGCAAAGAAATGAACGTAGGACATAAGACTAACGAGGCGCGAAAAGATGCGGGGGAGTCACAGAAGAAGACGGACTTTTCTCTCTCTCTCTTCCTATCTCTCTCGAATAGATCAGGAATGAGGCTAGCGTATGCGGGGGCGGATTGGGATCTATGCATGACTTCGAAAGGGATCGGAATGGAATGCGGGGGCGGAGATGAGCGGGAGGTAGGCGATGGTTGCGTGGGCGTGGGAAGGGAGGGGGAGTGAGAGGGAGGCGTCGGAGTGGGGGTATGTGGAAAAAGGGGTGGAAGAGGAAGCTACAACTCGGCTCAAAGACGCAGCAGACCCCTGGGCAAGCTAAACCTATATTTTTAGAGGCTATTGTTAATCGAGGGGTGGAATGAGAAAGAGAGAGAGAGAGAGAGAGGAGGGGGTGGGAAAGGGAGTAATGGCGTTTTACAGGGGTGAGGGTGGAGAGTTTGGGAGGCTGAGATGTGCGTGTGTTTGTGTGTGTTCGTGTGTGTATCTGTGTGAGGTGACTTGAATTGTCTTCTTTCCTCCTATCGTAGGCTCCTAAGAGGGTGGTAGCTTAGCGGACTTTTTAAACTCGGATAGAAGACAGCACGTTGGGGGTGTTCGTTAGAGCCTCTGTGGAATGGTATGAATGTTACCTTAGGCTAAAGTTGACCTTAGTACGTAAGTGATTTTTGGACTGCTTGAAGACCTTGATTACAGAGCCTGGATCTCGGGAAATGGGCAACGGGGTGAATGAGAGAAATTTTAAGTTCTTCTTTTACACGTAATATATTCTAAACGACGGAATAGTCCTCTACAGACAATCGAATTGATCAATTTTTTTCGTTTCTATTGTCTCGAAAGGAAAAAAACATAAGATAATTTTTCGTCTACTTTTAAAAACGCTTCAGAATAAATTTTAGAATTTTGTCTTTTAATGCTTTTCACGAAAATTATAAATTGAACTAGTATTTTTCCATACAAAATAAAGAGAAAATTTTCAATTCAAAATAAAAATACTATAGCGAGTTTTTACCACAAATTTAATAAAATGTCTTGACGGTGAAAGAAGAAGTCTATTATTTCCGTTTATCAAAAGCTAGAGATAGAGAAAGATTTTGATTAGACCATCAGTTATCATAGACCTCAGTTACACTAACTTAATGAGTAATTTCACTTTAAATGACACAGATATGGATTAACTCGCAAAATATATTCGGTTTTATGCATACCTTGCACTACACATAATATTTTAGAAATTGTTACTTATTTTAAGAACACATTTAGAGCAACATTTAATTAGCAATGCCCAGCTACTAAATTATATTCAACGAATATTTCAGTTCACAATGTATTCGAAAGATGAAAGACAAGTACAAATAATAACAACTATTTTATTCATTATATAACTTATACCGCACCACACATTTAAGAGCTATGTATGAATTATAGCTATATGTTTTATTATAATATATTGATTGATGAGGAACATAACGAAAAGTAAACTATCTTATAAGAAATATCTTAATATTCTGAGCTCGATGATAAAACTGTATAAATCAAGTTCACAATTCTAATACACACGTAAAAAATGCTTGAACCGTGGTAAAATATAAATATGTAAAATAATCCATTTATGTACATTAAATACATATTACGTTCGTCTAATTTTCCTACTAGATTAATTATATTTGCTTGAAATTTTAAATATATAGTCACTAACTCAAAGAGAATTCTCAGCCTTAACATCCACCCAGCTTGACATCCTCTACCCACTCGTCCTGTTCTATTCCCGTTTGATATGTAAAAAATAACATTTTGCACAACAACCTCACTAACGTCATCAACAGCAGTAAAAACTATACAAATAACTCGGGGGATTTTCCGTTGATAACACATGTAGAATTTTAAAAGCACCACTATTTATAAATCCCAGAACAAATCTAATGTGAAGCAAATTAGGTATAAAGCGGCTGGTGTGGAAAATCGCGCAAACACATGAATCACACGATTGAATTTTCCTCAAATTTTCGTTTTTTTGGAGAAGTTAATTAAACGTCTTCCTGTGATCTTTTATGTGATTACCTCGAAGCATATGAGCTTTTTCAACTTTAAACGATGTTACGCTCCAGAAAATGGTAAGTTGAGAGACATAAGATCCTACGACCAATACGTATGCATGTTTTATGGAGTTTTCGCAGACATTCATTAAAATCTTAAACATCAAATGAATGTCTTATTATCAGAAACTTACAATTACAATTGAATATAAAAATCATTATTTTTCTCCTCACTAAAATACTCATTCCATAACTACAACATTAACAGGATAATAAAATGAGTAGCTAAGAAAATAAGCAATTTATTAAGTTCAATGCATTACGTTTATTTTTTCATTCATGAAATATTATATGAAGATATTAACCACCTGTGCTGCAGTAATCACTTGGGCTTGCTTGCATTTTTATTTTCCATAAATTTTTATACATTTTAATGCCATTAGTAACTAAATAACGTTAGTCTAAATGGCTCCAATCTATAATAATAAGAGAAGATGTATGTGTGTGAGTTTGTGACAGTCGTAACTCATCAGAAAATAAAGGTAGTAGCTTCAATATTTGGAAACATCTTCAGGTTGATCATAAGAGTTTCATTGCCGAATATAATTTAAATCGGCTCGAGGAGTCGATCGGTCCAAATTTCGATTTTTTTTAAAAAGATATCTCAGCGACCAATTGACAAATTTTGATGAATCCTCCACCAATATCAATGATAAAGCAAGAAACCTAAGGACTTTAAATGATACACATATTAAAGAGACGTTGAGGATGTGCACCTCGGTGCTAGAACTTTGATATCTTAGGGGGGGGGGAAGTATCAAATTTTAATCTTAAAAGAACCTAGAGTTTGAATAAAAATATTAGCGAGTGAAATATGCAGGAGAAATTCGAGATTGTAAACTTTGGACAAAGCCCAGGTAATTATCTGGTTCAATAAAAAAGAACTAGAATGAAGCCTAGGATAATATGTTATAAGTAGTGTTTTCAGTCGGGAAAATTCGATTGGGGCATTTAAGATGTGAAAATAAATTTAGAATGTATCACAATGCGATCTAGAATAGTTCCAGAGCAGTAAGTTACTTTTGCTCTCGGCTAATTTTGAAATGATGTAAGTGGATGTTTCTCTCGATGCCAGACATAATCGTCGTTAAATCCAAGTGAAATTGAAGAAGTAATTAATGATACATTAGCGTAACGTGTAGTAAATATTTCCAGTTATAAAAATGCAGTAAAATTAAGAGCTGACATTTTAGTGATGACGGTAACTTATAAAATATTTTTAGAGTTATTCATTCAGAAAATTCCTTACAGCAATTAACTTACTATTGCATCTATTAAATCCCAAATAATTACTGTCATATATAAACTTCTTTCTCACGGTAACAGTACAATTCACTAAATTAAATATTATTATTTGTTAATCTGATTTTTTAACGGTGAATATATCTAAGGCTCTTCAATTTTTTTGCTTAGAAACAGAAGGATATTATTTAAATTAGGATAAAAACACTATTGGACGGAAAGGTATTGTAAGGAATAAATTATTTCTTTTCAAATAACTAATACACATCAATAAAAGCCTTTCATAGCATCAACAAAGGCAATAATTGAACAAAAACGGATACTAATTAAAAGTATGCTCTTAAAACTCAAACTACCTTAATATTATAAGCTCAGCTCACTTCAAAGTCGTCTCTCACAGACAGAAAAAAAGCTATTTTTTTGAGCTCCAAGAGATGTTGGATAAAGTCTTGCGAAGCATCCACGGTGTATCAGATAGTCCGACGATAAAGCAATGTAGAATATAAAAAGATTACGATTACAAAGAGAGAATGCGAGAAGTTTACAAACGGGAGAGATAAATTAGAGGGGGGGAGCGGCAACGAAGGAAGAATTACGAGGGAGGTGAGGAGTGTTAGAGAGGACAGATGGGTGATAGAAAAGGGGAGTAAAATGAGACATTGCAAGAACAGGGATTGTTTTCATTCCTAAGGCACAGACACAGCTGGGAGTACAGGAGTGGGCGGGAGGTAAAGGAGGAGGGAGGAGGATAGTGGGTGGGTTTTGAGAGGGGGAATTTCAGATGGGGGAAGAAAGAAAGCAGATAACAAAAATAAGAGAGAATTAAGCCTAGAGGGCGAAGGGGCTGGAGAGGAGGAGGGGAAGAGAGAGGGAGCGGAGCGGTTGACTGAGGAATTAAAAAAAGTACGGAAAAGGAGATGTAAATAAAGGATGGATAAACGAAGTATGGGAAATGAAGGGAAATAAATTTCCTACTTCGCGCAGACGGAAAAGTAAAGGGATAGAGTGAGTTTGTATTTACAGGTGAGCAGGTAAGCACGTGTGACTACTGTGAGGCTTTGATAGAGAAATTTAGCGCCCATGACATACGTTTCAATGCAAACTATAGATAGACATATTAGAAATAATTACCTCGTTACGCTTGATAGATTTTAGTATGAGCTGGAGAAACTTTCAAAAAGTACCCCAGACATTTGATGCACGAAAAGTCTGCATTAAATAACTTTAACCCTCTCTCACAATGTAACTTCAAAGTAATATTATTTGCATTAGACTTTTTATTTAATTTACAACTGACTATATTTTGTAAATTGATATAAAGTTAAAGCAACAATTTCATCCAAATAACATTTAAATTTAACCAAGATAAATTAAAAAAAATATTTAACGAGATTTTAGAGCGACATTTGCTTTACTCTGAAAATAATTCGGGTCATAAAGAATTTAATATAAAATATTCACAAGTTAATTTATAAGTTTGAAACACGAAATGAGGCACGTCAGTGTTATATAGATATATACTTAAACTGTGACAAAATTCATGTTCTTTCGGTATAATCGATAAGAAATTGAGAAAAAGAGAGTGAGACTTTCCATATAAATTTTGAAGTATTTATCGTTTATTTTTATCCCGAGGGCTTTTCTCAGCATCCCTTGAGTCCGCACCGTATTCAAAAACAATTCTGGCGAGAGTAAACGTCCACAAAAGATAAGTAAATTAGCAAACCAAATGACGTGGACCGGAAAGATACGAAATGCTATTCCTTTCCCGTGAGCTATTGTTTGTTTTGAGGAGAATCCAGAGTTAGTTTCGAGAGAAGATGGCGGAAATTCAAATTTTTACCAAGGAGTGAGAGAATTGTAAATCCAGCTCATACCGGTCTAAATTTTTTTCGATCATCCATTGTTTTTAAGAGAGAGATATAATTTAGCATTTTCATGATATTCGATTACTATATCAAGTATCACAATAAAAGGTTACCCAGAAATAAGAAAAGGTTTTTAAAGTTTAACTTTGGTATACATTAAAAAGATATTGCCTGGTTTTCGTAATTAATTCAGAATTATGTTGCCGTCCTGCTACAATAAAGTTTATGAATTCAACTGCTGATTGATGCAAACGTTGTTAATGTAATATTTCCCGCATAAAATTTAAAGCATTTCAAAAGTGATATTTTATTTCCATTGTTACATGGTCCTTTGCTTTATTATTTGGAAATTTTCTCCAAGCGTAATTTTATTTCGTAATGTCAGTATTATTTCTTGGAATGCGTTTAACTTGTCGTAATTCACGTTCTGAAATCATAGAAACAATTAATGCTATTTTAACAAGTAGGTATACTTTATGCTGAATTTTAGTTTTTTTGTAATTGCTACGAAAACTTCGATGGCAGTATTTGATTGAAATTCACCGCAATTACTTATTTAAATCGAATTAAAATGGCATCAAATTTCATTAAAAGTGTGAAATATGAAATCTATGTTAATTACAAACAAATGTTATTTCGTTATGAAATACTTTTATTTTTTTCCAGATGAGCAAGATTGGCTAAATCACAGCCCGTAAGGAGGGCGAAAGAAGATAAGTCGGAAGAACAAAGAAATTAAAAGGAATGAAAGTCTTCCATTCTGCCGTCTTTTTTTATTGCTTGAACTCACTTTCTTCTTTCAGGAAGAAGAACCAAAATATTTATTTGGCAGCTTTCCTTCAAAATCCTACCTATTTGCCCTTTTCGAGTTTTCTCAAGTCCTTCGGCAAACAAACGCTTGGACCGTCATTTCATTATTCTTTTTCTTTTCAGGGAAAAGTCTCATCCGCTTTAATTAAAATGTCATCAGCAAACGTGTAACGCGTCAAATAAATATATCTATTTAGGTATCTTTTGACGTATTATTGCAAAAGATATATGGAAATAAAAAGAATAATTGGGTTGATACACTTGTGGTGTATTATCTACTGAGAATAAAAAAATGATTTTAAATAAACTCTAAAAATGTCTCAAAATTCTAGTCATTGTATTTATATATTCTTAAGAATTGTAAATGATTTTCTAGAAGCTATTCATGCAAATATTTTACAGATTTATTACTTTAGGTGACGTACAGTACACTAAGAGACAAACTTTTATGATTTTTTTAGGTTATGGTGATATTAATATATTTTAATCACTTCATCTTAATACGTGTCATATAAGTATACTTATATCACAACGGTAAAACATAATGCACTATGTCTTATTATTTATATCCCCTAAATTGCATCATAAATGTCAGTTTTTAAAGGTAATTTAAACTAAATTATTATGTTGTCATTTGGGCATGTAGTCATCATTCCGTATTGCTCTTAATTCGAGAAAAACATAGTACTAAACAATTTAGAAAATATTGCAGTACTGGTTATGTGCAACTTACGTTCGACTACCTGTTTATTTTTACAAAATTTAGTGCCTAGCAATGCAATACACCGTAACTAGTATGTCCGTTTACCTTTACACGAACATCTCCTGCGCTTATTACCGACAAAATTTATAACCCTAAATATTTACGAAAGACCAAAAATGCTCGCTGTAAGCCGGTTGGAACTTTGCGAGAATATTATATACACTTACGTCTCTCACGGTTTTACGGAATATTTTCGAGACTTTATATGATATGCTATTTTTAAGGAACTTTGAAGTCGCCTGTGGCGGCAACATCAATCATACATTATGCGGCCGTTAATGTTTGACGGTATCAAACAGGGAAAACATAACACGTTTAGGATTGCTCCTTCAAAAGATTACGCTAAAGAAAACTCTTGGAACTATATCATCACCATAAAACTGAAATATACAGAGGCCCATCATGCTAAAAGCATTTATATATCCCTTTCATCTTTCGTCGAAACAGCGTTTTGAAATGAAAAGAGGAATAAAACTGCTAAAGAATTAAGTGTTCACATAAAACGTTTCATATGTTTTACAGTAAAAATGAGGTAATTTGATTAAATTTATCACCATAAATGATTTACATAAGCCGAGAAAATCTCTAAAATAACCTTCAAAGAATCAGTGCAGAGGATCTTTAAAATTCGGATTGCTTGAGAAAACTTCTAACAATTTCTTAGAAAATGTTATTTTCGGTTTTCTGTATACTGTTTAAAACTATTTAATACTTTAAAGGCGATTTACTTGAGTAA
Organism: Tanypteryx hageni; assembly: GCA_028673005.1. NCBI lineage: Eukaryota > Metazoa > Arthropoda > Insecta > Odonata > Petaluridae > Tanypteryx > Tanypteryx hageni. The sequence continues at coordinate 39,908,594 of CM054117.1, forward strand.
TTAGAGTATTAAATTTCTACTTCAGCAAAATGATACTATTTCGAAAAATTAATCATCATAATGATCTTTCTCAATGGTAATTATCTATCCAATTCATAAATTATGACGTCGATTTACTCCTCCTTCAAAACTTAAAACTTCATCTTTACAACCTGATACTTTTTTAAATATAGTAAATGTTTTCATATTGCTATTGCTTTAACTATGAAAATTTTTTCTTAATTGTCCTCATACCTTGATTATTTTTCTCGTCCCATCTTCGTCTGTCTTCAGGCTTAATCCTTCATCACAACGAACCGTCTCTCAGCCGCTTTTTCATCCCCTCAGCCTCCTAATGATCGACATATCCATAAAAAACCTGTGATTTTTCCTTCACTTCCGGACCACAATTTTACCAAAAACATCCTATGCGATCGAAATCAGTCCAGCATTGTGCAAAACAAAGCTTAGATATCCGAAATTTTCTAATTTACAAGGTCAGAATTTATTACATTCGTAAAATGTCCAAATCCGAATGACAGTCTCATCCGCAAATTCTTAATGCTGAAAAGATCTCTGCCTCTAATTGAGAGAATCCCTAAAAAGTTGACGACCATTTCTCCACTCTTCCTCTTTCTTCTCTTTTCCTCTCAATCTCTAAATCTTTTCTACTCTTCCTTATCTCCCTCATCTAGCATCCCCCGCTTCCCTCCTCCTCCGCTCCTAGAACTCCCCAACCACCTCTACTCGCGCACACACACTCCCCCAAAATCGTCTGATCCTTTCCCGTTTGTTAGCACCAGGTCACGTGCCGCTGAGTAGACTTGACTACCCTCCTCCTCCCGCCCCACTGCCATCTCCTACTCCCGATCACGTGACTGGAGATCATAACTACCGATTCATCCCTCTTGGGTGGGCCTCCTTTCTCCACTCGCATCACCCCTCCCTTCTAAAAAAAAAAAATAAAACCTTTAGGGCACTTCTTGACCGGAGGTGAGTCTCTCCTTCCCCGCACCTCCTTTCCTCTCTATCTGCCTTCCGACTCAACTCCCTCTCCTTCTCGCCTTCCTTCAAAGCTCTTCTTTCTTTTCTGCCTTCTACTATCTCGACGGAAAGGCTCCCATCTCGCTCTCTCTTTCCCCGTTTTTCTTCTGGAATCCATAAAAAACGTTAACTTTTCTCTCTCCCCGAAGAAAAAAATTAGCTCAAAGGAGCTTCGAATGAAAGAAGTATATTTACTAACATATACACATACATAACTTTGTGTTCCAGGCTCAGCCATGTTACGATCATTAAAGGAGATTCCTTTTATGTCGCCAGCTCAGATTCTTAAGGCAAAATTTTGCTTCAGTTTGGTTTCACTGGCACATCTCACTTTTTTATTTGCCGTTTGTTGAAAAAATTCTGTATTTTAAAATTTATATAGCTATTTTGGTGAAAGAGACTAAAGAATTTTATATTGGTAATCTGATTTTTTTGTAATTATTGGTCTTATAAAGGTAAACAGTAATTTTCGATTTTAGGCAAATAGCGTTTGAGCAAGTATCGCATCTCTAAATTTTTATGAAATAGAGTGCCAGTAGATACTTCACCAGAGAATATTATTATATATTGAATAGGAATTTTTAGATATTATGAAATTAATTTTTCATTTGTAAAAGTAGTTGCTTTTGTCTTTCTGTGGTAGTCATTTTAACCATTAATCATTTAAAAAGCCTCTATAATGCTATTCTTTATGACAATTAACTGTTTTAGTACATTGATTAATGCTTACTTTATATTCGTTACGAATATTATTTTAAAAGTTTTATTATATCTTTTTATCTAATAAAATAAAATTTAACCTGCAATAAAAACAATGCACACTAGTTCTTCCAATTTGCCTGTTTTGACTCAACGCAACATAGCAATCATTTCTTTATCTCTGCGTAACAGCCTACTTCGCAAAGCAATATGGAAATATTTCCCAACTCGCATCTGCTCTTCTCCCATCTCCTTGGCGATCTCTCCCTTGAGGCTCTTCGTCTCGTTTACCAGCGCTCGTTCCTCTTACTTCCTTCATTCTCCGACCATCTGAACTGATCTTGCGCCATCATGAGAAGAGAAAGAACTTGCAACTTGCGGCAGTTAGGATAGAAGGGCCTTTACTCGAACAATATACTCATTCTACCTCTGTCTTATCGCCTTATCTCCTTTCATTACTATTCTTGCGTTCCAAGTTATTGCCATTTCCTCTCATAACTCACTGCCACGAATAACTAAAAATTTAAGATAAAATTGCGATTAATACGCATTTTTAAATCGGCAGTTTCCTTCGTTATTTCCAAATCAAAGCTAAGCAATCCTTTTATCTATCAATCTAATATCATATGGCAAAATCATCGTGGCGTTTTGAGTAACGTCCATATAATTATCAATTCCTAAAAATTTCCTGCTTTTTTGGTGTTTTCTGTAGAAGATATTTCGTGATATTCTCATATGAATTGTATTAGCCCATTTAAGTAATTTTTTTAAAGTTTTCCAGACTTGCGTCGAATGTAAAACTTTTTCTATAGTTCAATGCTGTCGTAGTAGTACTAGAAACTAGTACCGTGCAAAATAATACCTCGGAAAAGAGTATTTTAGAAAGTTAGGAAAGTAGTCTTGGTAAAATTTTACAAATCCTACACATGGGGAGACAGGAATAATTTGCTTATTTGAATTAAATTATAAATAAATTTATTATTTTCCTATAAGGCAAATTCAGATTTTAACTATTAGCTAAACGTTTCTTTTTTCTACTTATTATCTATAACATAATATAAATTTGTGATAGCAGACACTTCCGAGACTGCCGAATCTATCTTCAAAATTCGCGCATGAGTAATGTAAAATTGATCATTTAAGCCTTTTTGAAAATCTTTCAGGCTTGTAATAATTTGTTTTCAATACCGCGAAGTGCAAAAAAATGGACAACATTGTGTACTATGAAATAATATCAGAGATGAACAAAATTCTTTTTAATAGATCTATAATACGTTCATTATGGGTTGTTAATTACTTATTTCTTATTAACTGCAGACAATCACCTGAATAATTTCCTCATTAATTGATGATGATTTACAATATTATTATTATCTAAGAAATCTATTTAAATCTCGAGTCTTAATAATTTCGTATAACTTTCTCATAATAACTCCGCTTTTCCTATACATTAGTTTCTTTACACTTGATTTAATCCAGGCAAAAACTAAATAATAAAACTAACTTCTTTTATTATCTACCATCGTGAATCGCCATTGACCGCGAATGCTTTTTAGCCGATAGACATATCTGGTTTTCCATTTTCTTATGACCATACCTAGTTCATCTTATATAAATTTTCTCAATTTTTTCAATCGCTAACTTAGTAAGTAAGATGGTTCCAGTTATACTTTTATTGTTCATAAATCTTTCTCTCCTAATATATTTCATTTATGTGGCTCATTCAAAACATACATACTCGTAATCTATAACAACGCGCAGAAATTCAAATTTTCGGATTTTATTTATAATTAAATTGACTAAAAATGCTAACCTTAATTTAAGTAAGCAAATTATAATTTATTTGCAAGACCACATTTTCTTTACTTTCGCTGATTTCTCTATTCTTTCAGTCAGTCTTTAGCTTGGTCCACACTTTGGAACCTTTTTTCCCGGGGTCCAATCAACCCTCCAATGAAGAATCAAAGGTTGAGGAAGATTGCGTGGAAGGGATAGGTTTTTTAGGAGTGTTCCTGAGCGGCCATTTTGATCTCCCCCTTGGGAGAGGAAGGAAGGAGAGAAGTTCTTACTTACTGCCAACACCTCATCTCTCTCACTCTCTCTCCTCCGTTTACTTCGGCGAAAGAAGAACGTAAAGTTTCACCCTCTTACCCAGCCTCGAGATAATTGCCGGTTAGACTTTCGGGCCATTCCATGGCATTGATTCTGAAGTTTATTTGTTCCACGTATCGGTGCGTTAAAATTCAGCAAGTCCTACGGATCATCAGAAAAAATGTTTTTATAAATATTGGTTTTAATTAATCTGACTATATTCCAAGATAAAAGTGAGACTAATTATGTAGTTACCTAACTATGAGAATAACTTCATATGGTGGAATTTGATTATTGGGCTAAAATAAGGAATAAATATTAGAAAAAACTCTTTCACAGCGAATTAATGCCTTGAAAATAAAAAAATTATGGTAAACTTAAAGTTAATTCTCAGAAAACTGGTCGAATCTTTGATTATATTTTAATGGAGTTATGAGAACAAATGCCTATTTGATTTTAAACAATCACTGATCAGAATAATGTGACAATTTTGCGGTATAATATCAAGGTTTTCATATTACATAGGGCTTTATTTTAATTTTAACTGAATCTAGTTAGGGTAAAATATAAGAACTGTTTGCTTATGTGGTTCAATTATTTATTTTAAGAGAATAAATAGAAAGTGACAATTCTGTATCATACAAAATAACACTGAGAAAAATATTACAGCATTAATATCCAAAGTTAACACGTTCTTCATTAGATAAGTTTTTATTGCTAATTTATTGTGACTGGATCTTTATCACTAGACTAGTAATATGCGCTGAAAAGATAATATTTAATTTTAACTTGAAAATACTAAATTGGCAGCTATGAAAGTATCTATCTGTTAACTCTTATTAAGTAAATATATTATTTGCATTTTGCTAAAACAGCAGACATTTACTAAAGGTTCCTTATAATAAAAAATATTTAGTATCGATATGTTTTCCACATCAGCATGGAAGTTCATAATGATTGAAATCCTTCAATAATATCTTACCTATGAGGAAGTAACATTTCCGATCACCAAGACAACTTGAACTATCGTGCGTGGACATGGCGGTGAATTACGTTTTAGGCTGATTTTTATTTACCACTGTCATCTTTGGAAATACACAATCTCATTGCTTGCTTGCGCACGCTCTATAATTTATCGTCCCCAAGTGTCAGAGGAAAAAAAAGGGTAGGGAAGGGTGCAGAAGGGAAATAGATTGTTTCAATACAGGAGAGATTACATCTTCATTGAAGAGCGGGTGCAACTATAACGAACCAAAATGGGCGGTCGGGAGATTGAAAAACGAGGCAACGGAGGAGGGGGTCGTGCGTTTGTGTGCTGCGAGAGGCTAGGCAGAATGGGGAGTAAAGGAGAGTAAAGAGAATGGGAGGGGGATAGCAGAGAAAGAAAGGGATGAGGGAAGGGGAGGCAGTCGACTTTTAGAAGGGGTGAGTGCTGAATGGGTATATTTGAAAACAGAGGAAGTAGGGGTGTGACCGTTGAGGTCACTTTGTGTAAAGAGGGAGAGGGTATTGGAGGAGAGCGGGGAGATTTAAAATCCTAGAGTTGGAAAGGGGAAGGGATTAAAAAAAAAAACGTCGGCTAGAGAGGCACCAATAAAACTGAGCGTAAGGCATGATTAAAATTTTGGAATGACAATTTTGTGTCTCATGGTGTAGTATGGAAAAAACACGTTGGACATCATCAAATGAGTTTTGAGAAAGTACATTTTTATCATAATCCAGATATATGTCAGTTTCTTGTGAATGTATTATTTTAGATAAGATTAGTGAAATGTTAGGGGCAAATGTACTTTTTTCATGGATGTAAGCGCATGTATATGCGTGGACATAATACCACATAAAGATGAAGTTAATGTATATGCTCCGGAAGAGAAGGAAAAATAATTAAACTATAAAGTTTAATACTTATAAAGAAAATTGGACCTAATTACCAATATTCTGTTATTGATCTTTTAGTATTTATGCATCCAGCAGTCAGTTTTGCTTTCTTGCCATATTGTAGATATAAATTACAAAGGGATGAAAATGATGCCGAATTCATTTTCTTCAAACCTTGCAAAGGTTATTTGTAAAACCAAGCATCGATAAAAAATAAATCTGCGTCTTCACGAGAGTGGTTTGCGTTGAAAAAATGTTTCTAAATGTTAATAGAATATGTAAATTACCGAACTTTATTGTTATTTACCACGTATGATATATTCTTATCCCGCGGGTTCAAAACTTTCTCATCAAATCTTTTTCGCCTTAGCTCCCATTCCCTTCTTCCGCTTGGCCCATCTTTCCCTCTCCCTCTCCTCTACCCTCCCTTTCTTCCGTTTCACTCGCGACCCTTTCCCCCTTTCACCCTCACCGCCTCCAACATATATACCCCTTCCCCCCTCCAACCAACCCCTTTACACGACATGTACAGCTGTGCCGTCTCGGAAAAGGCTCAGGTGCAAATGGGCGTAACTGATGCGAGCGTAAAATAAAAATGAAGCGGAGTCCTTTATCCTCACTGGCTCTCTTTTCCTCTCTTTCTCTCCGCTCCCTCCCGATCCTTCTTTCCTTTTCCTCCGACCCACTTCTTTCCCTTTCTACCTTCCAGCATTGTCCTCTCTTCGTCTCCCTTTCCCTTAATGTTACCCTTTCTCTTCCTCTTTCACGCTCTTTCATTCTCTTCCCCACACACATGCCTTTCCCGCTCTTATCTCTAACTACCCGACTCCTCTCGCATCTCATTTGTTTCATCTCCGTAACCCTCTCGCTCTCTCTCTCTTCACACACCTACTCCACTACGCTGATCGACATGACTTTTCAACCGCAATTGCGAAGCAAGCATAATGTTCAATCGATACTCTCTACAGGGTTGTAGTTGATGAAATAAACATGTATGATAAATGCCTCCGCCAATTAAATAAAAATTTTGAAATTCGTGGAAAAACAATATATATTAATACTGCGGTTATACTAAACTGAGCAATTAATCATCCATCACCTGCAGACAAACATAGGGCTTTGTATGACTTTATTGTTTATATTTCCTGATTATTCCTGATTTATCTTTATTAATTGTAATTGGTTTAAATTGAGAAAAAATTTCGAGATAAATTAATGTTTTTTCCTGAACAAATTATAATCAATCTCGTTTGGAAATGGTTCCTCGTGAAGATATTAAGTTTCGACTGGATTAATTATGCAACTACTAAATAAATGATTTATTTCTTTTATGCATGCATTACTTCAATACTTCAATAATTAAAATAAATATAGATGAAATATATTCATGTGCAGTTACTTGATAAAAACACCTGTAAGTATAAAAAAATCAATCAATGGAAAAATATATGTACTTGCTTTAGTGAATCTCATCATGACTATGTTCACAAATTCTCAAATAAAAATATAACCTCGAGAAGTTTATGATCTAAGCTCATCATCGTGGATTCCATGGTTTAATAAACGGCTAAAACATTATGATAAACGTTTACTTTGAGAAGCGACCTGGTGCGATTGAATAATTTTTTTAACCATCGCCCGGTCTTACGTTTAATCATTCTCTTTTAGACATCCCTCCATCACCCTGAACCACTCTCCCCTCCCTCTCCATTCGCATTAACCCCTCTTAGCATCACATCCACCGTCACACCCCCTCCGACCCCCTCTCTTCCTCCCTTCCCTTCTCTCTGGATGGACCGAAATGGAAGCGAGAGAGCTTATGGCGTCCGTGGTGGTGCGCGGAGAGGGGCTGGATGGGAGAAGGGGAGAGGGTTGGAAAGGGCTGGAAAAGGGGACATGGGTCTAAGGGAGGTAAGGTACGGGGCGGAGTTGCAAAAAAGATGGGAGGGTGGGAGGGAAAGAGAGGGCAGGAGCGAGATGGAAAAAAGAGTATGTCGCATGGGGACCTCCCTTTCATTTCCAGTGTTCTGCATCGAGGCGGAAAATTTTGACCGGGGACAGAAGGGAGGAAAGCAAAAGGGGGATGGCGAGGAAAAAGATAGAGACCGTGCAACATATAATAGGGGTGGTGTATTGAAAGTGGGAGGAGAAAAGAGACGTAAAAAAAGTATGGCGAGCCCCTCTCTGCCGTCCTAAAACTTCCACTCTCATCCCTGAGGCTGAGTCGGTACATTTTTGTCGGGGGTGGGGTTTTTTTTTAAGAGTTGGGGAGGAAATACACGCACACGCTTAAACAAACACGGGTGCTCTCACACCCCTCCCTAATATCCATCCCCTCCCCTTCTATTTGCCCGAACGGAGGGAATGGGAGGAAGAGGGAGAGAGAGGAAGAAAGGGGAGGAGGTCGGCAGACTGCGACGATCGTGCGGCACGCGGACACGCGTGTGATTGTGCTTCGCCCCCGAGGGCAAAAGGGATGCGTGTAGGAAGAAAGAGTGAGGAAGAGGTGGGCATATAACGGGTGGTGGCAGTGGCAGTTGATTGAAGGTAAGGAAGGGAGTTTCCCTCCTTTTGCCAATTCCTAATTTTTCACCTGGTTGATAATTTTGGAGACTCTCTTACTTCCAATTCCGTTAGCTACTTCCTACTTCACCCCTCACTCTTTCTTACGATTCATGCAATCTGGCTTGAGTTTTTGACCGAATGTGTTTGATCATGTATGATTGAATTTTTTTGATAATTTGTTTGATCATGTATGATTGAATTTTTTTTTTTTAATATTTACAACCCATGCAGCTATTATGATCAAAGTTACTTCAAGGTAACTAACATAAGAGACCCAACTAAAACCTAGATTATAGATTGGTAGCAAGCAATAAGATGATCTTGGTCATGTTGAAATATCAGTGTGCAAGTACCTCTAGTTGTCGGACATTTAGCGCTAACAGGAACACGAACGTGGTTTTTTCCTGAGACCTTATAAAATTGCTTATTCGCAATGTCAGATAGTTGATTCAGAAGATAGCAAAAAATACGGATGTCTGTAGTAAGACATAGTATTTATAATTTTTATTTATTTTAAAAATGTTCATTCAATAGAGGCAAAAGTATTACAAAAATTGCACATGGTAAAGAGAACGAGATGCTTCCGACATTTAATTATGCTTATAATCTATTCCAAAATTTAATATAAAAATTTCATCGAAACTTTATTCAATAAATTCTGCTGAAATATTTTAAGAGAAAACTCGGACATTTCTTTTATTTTAGAGTTACGTCCACTGCGTGGATTAGATAGCCTAGAAATTTCGTGAAGTATTCCTAAAGATTTTGCTGAGTTGACAGATTTAGGGAATTTTCCAAAATGAGAGAAAATTATTTCGCTCAGCTTGATTAATTTGAGTAAAATTCACAAAATTGAAATTTGAACTGATGTACTCATTGATAAACGGATACAAATTGTTATGTTAACTTTCTGTGCAGCTTAAAAATACTTCTAAAATATGCTCTGCTTCTTTAGGAACGGCGAAACATTATCGTCCCAAGAATAAAGCACACGGTTTTCATTTCTCTTAGTTAAGTTTATTTGGAATCACATTCACCAACTCGTTTCCAAACAACATATAACTTATGTGTACTATTACTTCTCACATGAATAATTATTTCATTTATATGGCGAACCTTGAAGCAAAAATGGAACGATTAACTCAGAAGTATCTAAATGGAGATAATGGCGAGTTAAATAATAGAATAAAATAACCGATCTTAATTAATACCATCTTACTATTTTTAGCCGTTAAAAATATAGTTCTTGAACTTGAGATATTAACTTTATTTAGTAATTGCGGTTCAAGGGAGAATGAAAATTTCAGTCTTAAATCTTAAATTAACGCGAAAGAACAAAATAAATCTCAGGACTCTTTACGTTTTCCAATTCTTTTCCTTCTGATATCACCATAGCGAACCTGTTTTATGAAGAATTTGTTTTTAAAATAAGTGAAACAAACGCGCCTTTTCTCTTGGGTCCGTTTGATCTAGACCTAAGCTGGTAGCTAGCGACACAATACACTTCGGCGAAACTTGGAACTTGCCTTTTCCTCGTGGGAACCTCGGCAACGAGCGAAAATATATCACGAAACACGGAAATATACATAAATTATGATTTATTAGAATTTTAAATAAAAATTTAACGTTAACTTACAAATTGAATTTAATTGGAATTAAATTTGAAAGTCTAACAATTCTCTGTTAAAAAATTGCGGTATATCTTGTGAGTGGTCATTGTGGAAGTCGAATATAATTTCGTTACGTGATATTTAAGAATATGTCATTTAGAATAATGAAATTATATTAAAACGAAATAAAAGTCAATGTATCTTAGATGAAAACAATTTACGTATAAGGGTATCATGGTCACGAAGAAAACCAAAACGATAAATTTGATCAATGAAATTGAGCAAGGTAGTCAAAACTTGGTGGAATTGCACGCGATGATAAATTTACTAGTCGAAACCGTGGTCGTTTAGCTATTTTATTTTGTAGATTTTTGTACAAAGTTACATTAAATTTTCTTTGAAACTTCCTCAAAATCTTTCTAGAGGATGGCGATAATCTTTAAAATCCCGTTATGAAATAAAAGGTTATATTTATCTTACCATGCGATGACAAAACCGTAGGTTCACAATTGAAATTAAATCGCTCTCTTGATTCCCAAGAAAGGAAGATAAACGACCTCTTTCATAACCTCACAAAAATACGGCAAAAATGCCGTGCAGCATAACCACTCGATATCTCGACGATCTAACTCGTCACCAACCGTTCTCCATCTCTTCTGACACGACCCCATTGACGAGGAAGATAAGATAGACATGAACCACAATGGAGGAAAACATATTATTTTCTTTTATGCCTCATTTGAGACGCAAAAACAGCCGCCGTTGGGAGGACGTCCCGTGCGGTGACATATCTACTCCTCGCGCTCCAAGGACAGACAAAACGAAACAGGTAAGAGGAGGAAAGCACTCTTTTCGTAGTTTCTTCGAGAGTCTATTGCTCTGCGGTCATGATGGTTGGTAGAAGAAGTATCTCACGACATCGGAGAATGAGTAGAGAGCGTAAGGAAGTTTCAGAGGCGTGTTTGGGATCTTTTCCTCTGGGTTAAGGGGGTATGGGAGGGAGGGGGGAGGGGAGGAAGAGGGAGGGGGGGAGGGGGAGAGGGCGCAAAAGGCGTAATTACGCCGCAGACGGCGGTTTCGAGGGGCGCCTGTGCGTCCCCTTTTTCGACCGCCGAAGGAAGGAAGGAGAGGAATACTCAAACAAGCGACGACGCGTTTGACATTCGGTGCATTTCTCTCTCTCTCTCCGGACCGGTGTCCTCCTTACTGGTTATTTCCTCTTTTTGCTCCCCTTCCAGGTGGATGCGGGTAACGTGAGAAGGGTGCGAAAGCGGGGAATTTGAAGGGAACAGACGGCCGAAGGGAAGAGACCGGAATTACCTGCAAATGCTTGATGTCCTTTTCTGGTCATTATTATTATGTAGTAGATTACTATTTCCTTCCAGATAAGACGGACGTTCGCAGAATATTGTGAAATATAGATGCATGGTTGATAATTCTAAAAAAATGCGCGATTTTCACTAAGGATCGCGAATGATGAAGTTACACACCAATGAGATACAAACTCACCCGTGTGAATTTTGGGTCATGGTGTACATACAGTTACAATATTGAACATTTGCCGATGACACTTGAAGTATATTTTAATTTGGTGATGGGTTTGGTGAAATAAATGAAGGAATCACTGATCTATATCATCATCTAACTTATCACCGTTTGAAAATAAACGCAACTATTTGAATATAAGGGAATTGTCGTTTGAAGCACCCTACCCGAGTTCATACCTTTTTAATTTATAGCATCAAAAGCTATCCTCCAAGTAATTTTGAATAATATGTCATATATGTATAGAGATTATAGAGATTGAATATTTGATATGACATATCAGGTTAGGAATCAACTTCTACGCCGTTATTTAAATTTAATTACGGCATAGGAGTTGATTCCTTTCTTTATATTATCTTTGCCGTAGCCTCTACTCATTATTAATATGACATATCCGCGTAATTTGCCCAATGTCTTCTATAGACTTCTACAGAATTATGTGTTCAGCAAGAAGAAAGATAAATATATAAGATAATAAACTAATTGATCGTATTTTAAATTTAATAAGAAAAAACATTAACTAAAGAAAATTAATGTGACATTACCAATTTGATGAATTTTTTATTATATGGTTCTAAGATTTTTAATGGCTTTTTAATTTCACGAATAGTTTTTCCACCTAATTGATATCCCTAATAAGGAGCTCAAACTTACATAATTCGCACGTGCTGGCACGACTGGAGGCAAATATAAAATAAATAACCCGTAAAATAACTACTTCGTGAAATCGTACTGCTCATAAGCTGTTTGGTGATGGTGAAATAAATCACATTGATTAAACTAGGTCCTTAAATTCAGCCCTATCCGCAATTCCATTCTTTAAAAGTCGCAGTATTTAATTGTAATGTGTAAAAATGGATGCATAAATTTTAATAATAATACTATCTCTTTCTTCAGCATTTTTTGACGGTCTCATAAAACGAAATAGTGCATCACTAAGCAACCGTAGCAAAATAATTGGCTCTGACGAGGCTGTAAGTGAACGGACGTAAGGAGCAAGTGATGAGCACAACTGAAAAATAGCATGGAGAGAAGGGGAGAGGACAGAGGAAGGAGATGAGGAGACAGAATCGCTATAGAGGAATTTGGCAGAGGACGCGGGGACCTTCTGCACGGCTTCATAACACCATAATAGAGCCGACTCCATTTTCATCCTTGTGTATGTGTGTGCGTGCGTGTCTTTGTGTCTCCAAACCCGCAGTCTGTAGAAGAGAGGGAGAACGCCACTCTGGGGACATAATAAAAAAGAATAGGAGGTTATGGAAAGAAAGGCAGGTGGGGTGGATATGTCGGAAGCTTCCGTGTCCCTCGGCTCTCAGAAATATCCTGGTGAAAAGAGTGGGAGGCATTGAAGGGGGCCTTCGAAAAAAGGAAGATAGGTATGAAATGTCGCCAATAGGAGGAAAGCACCCCCGAAATATTTTGCTATGACTGAGTGGTCTCGATGAATGGGATAACCGAGAGTGGGACAAGGGAGGGTGGAGATGGGGGAGGGGGGGGGGGGGGTTTGTCCTGAATGGAGAGGGGCGAGGGTGGTATCTGTTACATGGACATAAGAACGGCTTTTAGAATAGAATGTGGGAGGTGGAGGTTACGTTTTTGCTGTCGAAATCTCTATCTTTTGTCGTCGTGACTTCAAGGACGATCCTTGATGTTAGCAAAAGTACGACCGAGGGGGGTATGTTTGAGGACTGTTTTTCATGTTCAATTTATGGTTCATAGCGTCAAGAGCATCTCCAAAAACGAACAATCTTTTTATTTACTTTTCTTGAAGATTTTTAGCTGCCATTAAAATAAAAATAGCCCTATTTTTTAGTGAGTTAGAGAGAAAATAGCATAGCGTGTTCAGAGGATGAAGATCAGGGACATAACATGGACAATATATGGTTTTAATCCTTTTATGGTTTATATGCTATAGGAACTAATTGATCATATTTTGTTTATACAAATTATCGAGATAATTCTTTAGCGCAATGAAATCAAATCAGATAGTACAAATATAATATTTCGGGACACCGGGACAAATCACGGAAAACCAGAATGTCTGTTTGCCCAACAAAATCCACCAAAAAGTGACAAAGTAATTCGGTGAATAATGCGTAAATATTTTCGGGCTGTAATTAAAAATAACTCAACTAATAAATACCTCTTTATTGTTTAATGTCCATAAGTACTTATTAAATAAGAAATTATATTCTTTATTAATTAAACTAGTAGAGAGCCCGCAGTTATACTGCGGGAAAATTTGAGAAACGTCAAAAAATATTATAATAAACGAAGAACGAACAGAAAAGAAGAATCGAACTTCGGGAGAGATTGCCAAAATGAGTAACAAACAAATGAGAACAAAGAAAGAACCGCGAAGACTAACAAAAATGATAAAAGCAATAACAAACGAAGAGCAAAGAGAAAAAGAATAATCAAAAGACGTTAGAGTGTGACAAACAATTTAGTTACAATGCTTTACAACAAATAAATTCATTTTCTACTTCTCCTTGTTTTCTCCCTCTCTCCCTTCCTCCCATTCTCTCTTCCTCTCTCCATTCCTCCCATTCTCTCCTCTCTCCCTTCCTCCCATTCTATCTTCCTCCCATTTTCTCTCCCTCTCTTCCTTCCTCCTATTCTCTCTCCCACTCTCTCTTCCTTCCTCCTAGTCTCTCTCCCTTCCTCCCATTCTCTCTCCCTCTCTCCCTTCCTCCCATTCTCTCTCTCTCTCTCTTTCTCTCTTCCTTCCTCCTATTCTCTCTTTCCCTCTCTCTTTATCCATATCTCTCTCCCTACCTCCCATTCTCTCTCCCTCTCTTCCTTCCACCCATTCTTCCTCCCTCTCTTTCCCTTCCTCCCTTTCTCTTCCCTCTCTCCTCCTTCCCCCATTATCTCTCCTCTCACCTTCTTCCCATTATCCCTCGCTCTTTCTTTTCCTTCCTCCCAATCTCTCTCCCTCTCTCTCTCTTCCTTCCTACCATTCTCTCTCCCTCTTCCTCCCATTATCCATCTCTCTCACTTCCTTCCTCTTGCTAGACTTTTAATATTTGAAACTGAAGAAATATCTTGTTCTGCTATCTCTTATCTACATGAATAATTAACTGACCATGAATTCATAACAATGTCATAGGCTTACGGTATTGAGATTGGCAACAATATCGGTCGCCATGGAAAGGAAAATTTTTTCATTGAAAACACTCGAGATTTTGTAGCTTAAATCTCAATCTTGGAAAAATTCGATCTGTATTTGAAACTTCGCCGTAGGAAAATGAAACTTCATAGTTTTATTCGTCTTTTCAATCGCTATTTTATGCGTAGGTTTTAGTAATTTTACTGTACAAATGAAAAATATTCTACACTCATCTCCATGTATTTAAATTGGGAAAATGAAATCAGAAAATATATTTTTTAAATAAAAACCAGCCTACCACCTTATACTTGTTATTGCGGTTAAAATGACACATTCCACTTGTATCTACGTTATGTACTTTTTGAGTTATAGATACATACTTATACTTGAGCGGACACCGCCTCAGACATTCAATTATTTTAATATATAGTATGATATATATATATATAAAATAAACTGATGTGGGTAACAAATGACTTTCTCCATATTTATATGGAAAATTATATGTTGTTAGCTCTGGGATCGTTGTCAATATTTACTTCCGGTTGACAATTAAGAAAAGAAAAAGGAGCGTTACTAAGACGTAACTAAGCGTCAATTGTTAACAATAGTCTTCGGTAGGTGGCGTGGTGGTGGCAGCTAAAAATATAAGATACCTCTTAAACAATGCATTATATGGAAAAATGTATCAAACAAAGGTTGTAGAAAATAAAATTTTCTACAACTATTATTCCAGTACATTTTTACATTTATCAAATATTAAAGCAAATATAACAAAATAACGAATAAGTGGCCAGGGTAAACACCTACTTCCGATCGACCGATTTTTACCAAAAACTAATCAGATCTTTTAACTTTTGCAAAAAAGTTAAATATAAAATTTTGCGTTGATCTGATTAATAGTTTTTGAGTTAGAGCACCCACAAAAAGCTATCACAGACAGACAGACAGAGAGACAGACAGACAGAGAGACAAACATCATCGAGAAAATAGTCAAAACGTGTTCAGGAGACCTTAAAACCTGTATTTCCGTTGAAATCTCGAATTCGATTTTTTTCATAAAAACAATACTTTCTCTATACTTCGTATATTGATAAAGTAAAAATCAATCAATATTAATTTTGGATGAAATTAAAACTTCGTTTAAGTATGATAAAATTCATTGCTTCATTCCAGTCTTCGCATTATTTAAATTATAATAAATCATTATTATTAGATCATTTTCGTGACGTAAATATAATTATGAGCATTTGAAATTATTTTTTCTAGCTGGAGCTTTGCTGGGGAAAGAATTTTCTTTTAAGTAGCAAATGATTTTTATTTCTCGGGGCCCCGCGCTATCGGTGCCCCCAAATTTTTCAAATGTGTTATTCGGAGAAGAGGTTCACACGGAATTTTAACTACCACCTAAAGAAACCATTGAAAGATTTTAGTCAGGCTTGTGCTCGTGGGTCTTAACGGCGAATCCATCGTATAATCAAGGCAGATTGCTTTTCCAAGAATATTTGGCATAATCGAGCAGTTTTATTAAAATAGAAATTACTCAGAGTGCACCATAAGTCCTGAATTTTCGTTCCCCATTCCTTAATTACGCAAGCGATGTTTACATTAACATTTAATATTTTATCTATTGTACTGTAAAGTTTTACCATTAATATATTTACGCATTAACGTCTTGCTTAATATCCACATGGATAGATGCACTGAAGCCTTAAAAGCAGCAATAAAATTATATGGATTATGTCAATACTATTAGCCAAAACGTAAACAATAAACAACATCTTGGTTACCGAACAACTTTAAGTAGATGTATCGATTTATGTTGCGATAAATCTTTCAATGTTAATGGTAAAAGATAACGATTTTATGATATTCCTTAAAAATCATTTGACTCACTTTAAAAGTATTCATAGACTATATTTAATTCATTTGAATCCTTTACTTGGATTTGTCTATTTTTCCTCTACAGCGCGACACGGCGTGGACTTTCCTTGCATTAATCTTTACGTGCTCCCTTTGAGGAGGACAGATTACGAAAACCTACACGGTAGCAAATCAAGGAAATTGCTTTTATTTCGGATGTTTTACGCCGGTCAATATGAAGTAGAATTATCAACAATTTCTAGGGAAATATAGTTGCTTGAATGTATGCACCGAATATTTGTGGATATAAAAATATATGCATATGCATTAATGCTGGTATATTTATGTAAACCTTGTAAGGTACGTTTATGTAAACCTTGTAATAAAACAATGGTAAATATCTTGACCTTGAGAATTTCTCAAACATTCCCTATAGTTCAGCATTAATAATTCACAAAGTCCTACACCTAACTTTCAGAACGACAGAGAATGCAATTTCGTGTCCAGTATTTATCCGCGAAGTGGTCGCGCCGGACATCCGTCGAGCGACAAGGACAGGGAGGAAGGAATGCTTGCCAGGTACGAATAGACGTCCAAGCACCTCGTGGAGAGACATCAGCTGTGGTTCGCACAAAGCATCCCCTTAAGGGATGCACCACGCACGGTAAACAGATTTTTCTTCGGCTCCAAACAGAATAAGGGAGAGGATGAGATCCGGAAGGGGAGATAAGGG
This sequence comes from Tanypteryx hageni, assembly GCA_028673005.1. Taxonomy (NCBI): domain Eukaryota; kingdom Metazoa; phylum Arthropoda; class Insecta; order Odonata; family Petaluridae; genus Tanypteryx; species Tanypteryx hageni. The sequence goes on from CM054117.1 coordinate 39,925,716, forward strand.
ACGAAGATTATACGGACCAGTCCCCTTGTTTTGATGCGACAGGGATCTGTGGAAAAAGCATAACGCCTACGATTTCCGTCGCGCCGCCACCTGCGAAATCCTCTCCCCAAAATTTACGCTTCCTTGCACGCCCTTACTTATTTATCATTCAGCCAACCCTTATTCGTCGTGGGAGCGCACGACAAATAAAGTGAAACTGAGGCCTCCTTTGTTATTTCCAGGGTCAAAACGGAAAAAATCCGTAGACTGATTTCAATGAGAGAACAATAACATTAATACACTGCAATATCGGATGTTTTTAAAATGTTTCCTTGATAATATTTGTAACCAAAACAAATTTATTGCTAAGTTATATTTCCATTGTCATAGCAAATGATTGGTGACGCCATTGCTCGTTATTGGTTGGATAGAATAGTCGGAAAAACTGTAGAAAACATGGCATGACACTGAAATTTTTCCAAAAATTCCAATGAAATACTGTGAGAACTAGTCATAGATAACCATGGATTCGGCACGACACACATTTTCCCCTCTGCGTCGGAAGCGAAAGAAGTTTTTCCGCGCGCTGAGACTCCAAAACCGCAACTCTTGAAATCCTAAAACGGCTTCCCTCCGTATTAAGAACCTTCCCCCCACCTCAGCTACATAACCCACCCTCACCTCACGCTTTTTCAGCAAAACTCTGACCGCTTCCTCAGTCTACCCAAGAACCCCTTCCCTCCATCCTCTCCCTTCTCCTTTCTCACCGACGCGCAGCTTTACTCTCCTTCCCGCGCTCTCCCATTCGCTCTCCTCCCAACACCCTCAAAAGGGGAACACACGCCACCGAGCGCTTTCACGTCTCCAAATTCGCCCTAATCTCTTCATAATGAGGCGGCCTTGCCTCTCTTTCTGCCTCCCTTTCGTCCCTCTCTCGGCTGCAGAGGTCCTGCAGACGGCGGCGACAACTTCCCAAATAATTTCTGGGAACTCATCCTAGAATGGGAAGATGAGGGAATAGGGAGTGGACAAAATCCCAAGTAGAGAAATTACGAATCCGTTTCCTGGCAATTTGTAATTCCCCTTTTCATTCACCCTTTCCTATACAAATATTTCTTGAAATTTAACTTTTATTTCTTATAGATTCTGTCTATTTATCACACGACGCGTTCATATTTTAGCTGTCTATCACATCGCCATTTCCACACCTTTCTTCTTTCGCTTATATTTTCGTGGTGGTTTTCTCAAAGGTCAAACACAGAACTGGTATAAGTTGTTTACTGTAAAAAACGTGACATTTTCATTAAAATGCTACCAATGTTTATTAAGGTATTCATTTAACGAAAGAATGTACCGTAAATAATGAGTTTGGAATGCATGAGATTCCAAACATTCCAAACATATTTTGCATGATAGAGAAGGCAATTTATAAGGATAATTAACAAACAGAATTTTAAATATTACTTTCAAAATTTTTACAGCTGTGCAATGTCATAGATAGTTAAACAATTGTATTTTTTCCTTGCCTCCAAGTAGAAACTGATTGATCGTAAATAGTGATTCCGCCAATAATATGGTTTACTGTCGATTGGCAGAAGAATTATGTTATTGACTAGGGTTTCCCAAGTCAACAGGCAGTCAAATTGATATAGAGATAATCTAGGATGTAAGAAACTTCAATTATTTGGTTTAATTCAAATAGAAAAAGTCGAGAAACACATTATAAAGGGCAAGGTGTTAAATATTAACGTTCAAAAGGGGAAAACTATCATGCTACTCCCTGTTCATTGGTAATTAATATTGGACAAGATTAATGGCACGATAAATCAAAGCATATTACCACATTTCAGGGCTTTTATTCGCTGTCTCTGAAATGCACGCTTCTTTTCATTGTATTAGTTTTCGCTAATTTTTAACCACCTTGAAAACTAGCTTTTAATTCCGGATAACTAAATTGAAAATAAACCGCTTTAGATTCGACTGTAGACTTGTTTCTTCAAAAGTCAGCGAAGAGGAGAAAATCATTTTTGCATGACTTATTTCTCCGTTACCGTATCTTTTCAACTCGTTAGTTTATGCTTGGTAGTAATTCATTCAACGTTAATCTCGTAACCACAGTTTCTTAGCTCTAGTTCTCTCCACTCTATCTATTCTGTTAAAAAAAATAAAATTAAAATTCATCATATTCTGCCTTCTTTCTTTCTCACTCCTCTTTAACTCTTCTCCTCCATTTTCTTCTTCCTCCGCTTCACGTATTCTATCATTGCTTCCTCTCTTTATCCAATTTACTTCTCCCCCATATAAGAGTGATTACTCATCCGTACATGGCTTAAACTCTTTTCTCCGACACGCGGTCATTTCCATCAGATTTGAGGACATTTGGCCGTGAATTCCAATGAATCCCTGGAAGAAATTATAGGGTTGCTTAGTACAGTGTTTTTCAATCGGGGGTCACCGGACCCCTACGGGTCCGCGCGTTATTTCTCGGGAATCCGCGAGTTGAGTAGGACATGATGATTATTTTTATCTATAACTTGTTTAATCCAGCACAGAGTGTTTCCCAGTGTGAATACGAGAGAACGAATGAAAAATGTATGCATTTTTCATAGAGAGGGGGTCCGCAGAATTGTGGGGCTTCGAAATGGGGTCCGCGGCTCCAAAAAGGTTGAGAAACACGGGCTTAGTATTTGTCTACAGACATCACTGTGAAATAATTAAAACCTTTCCCGATTTAAAATTAAACGGTGCGCGTCTCCAAAATACTATATAAACATTTTTTGGATGCGAGGTTAACAGTATATATATTGGGACTCTTGCCATTTTAGGGGATTGTCGTTCGTAAACTTAGCGTTAACGAGAAGCAAAAATTACGCAAATTTCATTTTTCATGAAAAAACTAAAATTATTTATTCAGTGGCATATAATTGGTTATTAATGAGGTAATGAGGACTAAAATTTTTCCGCCAAACATTACTGTTATCATAATTGGTTTGTTGAGTAAATTTTGAACAAAATATTTCTCTCAGTTAATCTTCTACAGCTTATATCATTAAAAAACAATTATCTAATGACTTTTTAAGGTCTCCTTTCGCAAAAACTAATGTATTGAACTAGTTATATATAATTCAACAGGGAATTATCGAGTCCGTCTCATTGCTGAAAAAATCAAGAACGAGCACTTAAAAATATACTTGTCTCAGATATCTCCAATAACCACAACAAGGTTATAAAAAACATAATCATGACGATTCATGAGTTAGATACCGTGAAAAAAAATTTACACATGATCTCGTATAAAGTATATCTTGCACGAACCGCCATCTGATCTCATAAGGATGTGGACTCAACTTATGAAACATTCCCTGCAGCAGGTCCGTGGGATAATAGCGGTACATATTCGAGAGGTATATAAGTAAGGTTTTTTTTGGGCTTCGACGAGAGTGAAGGAATAAAGGATGTTATGAGGAAACCTTACCGTAAGCCCTCCGAGGCGGAGCCATCAAAGGCAGGCCGCAAGGAACTAAAGCGGGCCCTGGAACATTGCCCCTGGGCGAATACTTCTTCCCGACCGCATTTGGGGACACGTATAGAGGACATTCGGGGAGGACAGACAATTGACGCGAGAGGGGCGCGCATCGCCCACGCATCCTCTCCGCTGCCCTCCCTCTCTCTTTCTCTCACCCTCTCCGAGTAAACCACAAACCTGCGCCATCCCACCCCCAACTTCTACATCCTCCAAGCTCCCGCCGTCCAGGTAAAAAGGGACCTTTCTCCAAAATGTAGTCTCTTATTTCATAGCGATCTCCGGACAACTGCGTGCGCGTGTAATGAAAAACCTTTGTCATTTCCTTTCGACAATAAGGCTCGCGGTTGCGCCGTTCGGCGGGTCGCTGACGAAACACGACTCGTTTTAGAGGAAGCGCTTTCCGTTTGACGTCGTTTGCCGGAGTGGGCTTGCAGAGGAAGATAGAATTCATTTGTGATATTATATTATTAAGAACAAGGAAGTATTATTGTATGAAAAGGGCAAAAAAAATGAAATTCTGCGGATAAACTTTTAAAAGTTGGTTTTTGCTGTTGAGTCAGGAATTTTACGAGGAAGAGAAAAAGGACCGAAACCACGCATAAATGCCTAGAAGTTCATATAGCATTTTATTTGAATATCTATTTCGTTAATTATCGCCGAGAGTTTCAATCTTTTTATATTTTCAATTTTTCTTTCGCGATAGCAAAATATTAGCTAGAGGACCTATTTTCAATCCAGAATGGCGGAGGATACACAAGTTAATCTCATTGTCCGATTCACTCAGAATAGGATTACGTATATCGTAATATATAACAATACTTTCGTACTTAAATCAGTGTAAGTACAATGTTGAAATAGACAAACCTCGTTCCTCTGTAATATCATTCGTCATTAACTGGCAAACAAAAACAAATAGCTCACTTAAAACAAAAGTATTTAAATCATTTTTGCTAGCACTCATTACTTTAAGGCTGAATAGTTTTAATTATACAGGTTTGGGTTTCGTGTACGAACTTTAAGCAAAAAAATATTGAAAATAAAGTGATTGGACATCAAATCATCTATACTTCTATAGAAATCTATGGATTCTGCCACTACGTGCTACGTGCGACAACCATGTCCTCCGCTTGCTTCGCTAGCTTCAGATACCTCGGAGGTACACGCTTCGCATTTAGCCTCGCGTGGCTCGACATACTCAGTCGTCAGAAATGAGAAGCACTTGGAGTGTAATTTCTTACGACAATGTACAGTAATATAGAAATTAAACAATAGAATCCCTCCCTTTGTCCTTTCCTGATTAAAGTTCATTGGTGACGGACAAACTTACGACATCGGAAAATTATTATAAGGTCTAACCAGTTTAAAATCATTAGTTGTTATATCTAATACCTATATTATATCCGCTGTGTCCCTTCCTGTCTGCCTGCTTGCGTGCCTGCCTACGTCCGAAGCCTCGAGTGACGTCACCTCCCGGCATGAACGCAAATAAATCGAGAACGGTAGGTTCTATTTCGACGAATCTTTCGCCCGACTACTCGGCGCGAACTCATGCAGGTTTTAAGTGGGTAGTCGTCTCCAGAAAATGCATGGGTTCATTATCAGGATAGTTTTCGTCTTTGCATTTCATTAACACGTAATCAGCTAAAAAAATACGATGTGTAAACCTTTGGTCTTGAACATTTATTAGTCTTACGATCGAGGCTTTGACTCGAGATTTATACCATTTCACTTAGATAGAATTGGAGATTCTTATCCTTACCGTCGAATCTGTTGTTTAATTCGTGTTTGATCATATTTTTTAAGTTTATATTAGATTTTCCCCGATTTTCAACATTTCAAAAAGGAGATTACTAGGGTTGTTGATCTCGGATTTTTGCATTGTTAGATTAGGGCTTTCAAGTGCATCAGCACTAAGCTTACAATGAAACAAATGCATCAAGGACAAAAACTGAATGAAATTTATGTGAAAAGTTTCATGTAATTATAAAACAAATGAAACACGTAGCAAAGAAACTTGAAGTCAGAAACGACTCCATTGCATTGCAATAATTGACAACATTTCAAATAGCAAGATATTTCACGTGTACATTGAAAATATCGTTTCGTCTGCAAATTTTATTGAGCAGTTTAACGCAAATTACTATATTGATAATGTTTGTGATTAATTTCTTTAGATAATTAAGCAAGATATTTGACGCATGAACGGTGCATTTATAGCGATTACTTATTATTAAACAATCCACAGAACATACGATACAGTCAGAAACAGTGAACAAAACAAAAAACGTTGTTTACCGGAACGTGCTAGTCTAAATCATGCATGTGTGTTTGGTTATGAAAATGGTGTGAGCTATATGGTTATTTTAAGAGGGACAATAAAAGTGGTTTAACGAAAAACACCCTGTGTCACAATTATTTGTCATAGGCCTTATCGCATAGGGCCACTTCACTCAAGGTTACCTAAATGTTTGCAGGAAATACTGCAACGGGTTCCTAGTTGCTTATGACAAAACTAGCGAAACCCGTACAAAAAATTCGCAAAAAAAAATAATTATTGTGTCTGCGTTATTGATAACATTTTTATATTTCAAAAATATGAGATAGAAGAATATTTATTCATTTGTAAAGAAGCACAAAAGCCTCCTTGTTTTTCGCCATAAACGTCTATTACTCGTTCGATAAAATATTTCTTCAAAATGTTTTACCTTTGAGCACTTAATAATCACAATCCACTAAGTCTATCTTCAGCCATTTTAGAGTCCAGCTTTCACTTTGAGGAAGAATTTAAATGATTACTTGACGGCACACGTTGTTGCAGGTAAAAGTAACGCAATTTACGTTGCTGATTTTAAAGGCTGTAAAAATGTATATTTATCTAATATTTCGCTCAGTGAACATGGGGCGTCATTTTCTTTGATAAAGGAAATTAATTAATTCCGGCCTGTTCATCATTTTCATCTCTCTTGGGTACTTGAATATGATATTAAATAGGTTAGGACGTCTCTTAAGTAAAAACCCTCGTATTTCAACTTACAAAAAAAAATTCAACCTAATTGCTCCTTTCAGCGGACGCCCACGGATTTTTCTTTGTATATAATTTTTGTTAAACACGGCTCTCGTATGTATACATACTTAAAAACATCTATTTCGATCTCGAACATGTCAAAATTCTATTTCCAATTTTGATAAGCAAGTCATAAAATTGAGTAATACCTTCACTTCTTAACGTAAATGCCTTTAAAATTAATATAAGCAATGTAGTAATTAGATTTGTTCTCGAATATATCTGTTTCGGAAAGATTCGCTATTATTCATTAAACGTAAAAAATTTAGTTCAAAATGCTAAATAAAGCGGAAAATTTTAAAACATCTTCTTTGAGAAAATGTCCGTCAATGTTCATGGAATATCATTCAAAAAATCTTTTCGTATACTAATGTCTTCGTATGGATTGGAGTTAAGTTATTCGCATATTTAAGACATCAATGGTTAAATGCGAAATAAAGTTACTAAGGTAAATTAGCGCATTACTATGGTTGATAGAGATACGTTTCGTAAATGACGACGTATAACTGAGTTCACGAATGAATCATGTCTTTCAGGATAGAATTATAACGATTAGTCTAATTTCAACTTAAACATTACATCTGCCTGAGGAATGATAGATTACTTCCTATTAAGCCCATAAATGTTAAAAAGCACAGTTCTGCACGTCTGATACCTACCAATTTACGTATTAATCAAATGGATAACGAAAAGCTCGTGTAATCGAACTCCGGCCTTTCTTCTTCACGGCGAAAGATCAAAAACGTCATTTAGTGTAAATCTAACCAAACCTGAATGAATCTTTAAAATTGATGAAGCCGTTCATTACCAAGTTATTCGACGTTATTTGAAATATGAGTGCATGTAGCGTCGTCATACGTGGACAACATTCATCATCGCGTAATTATTATTATGATTAGACTGTGTGAAGAAAACATTAAAAAGGTTATAAACACAGCCAGTCTTAGGTCAGGGGTCTGGAGTCCACACCATTTTATGCTTGACCGTAGCCGAAAAAGTGAAGGAAAATCGCGGGCACCCGGAGTTTAATTTTTGGGAGTTTCACATTCAATCTCAAGTGGACCCTCCTAAGACGTGAGGCAATACTCGTAGGTTGAATTAATCAGTAGCATATAGAATATATAAACCAAACAAATATTAGATTCACCGAGTAATTTTCAACGCGCGGTTTAATTGCGCTCAGCGAATAAGCCTAAAGTCAAAATCGCCGCTTTAGCTACCATAATCTGAAATCTTGAGTATTTTTCATCTCTCGAATCCCCTCGCTACTCATCCAAATAAAGTATTTTCCACCGATAATGGAGAGTTTGAGTAAATGTTTTCTTACGCATTGACTCCAGAGACCTGTGCACAACTATTGATGAGGAAATCAATCGAAAATTTGCGCCGTTTAAAAAATTGAACCGATAGAAGGATTTATTTCAACCAATGTAAATGCAAAAGCTTCTACGTATAATTCATTAAACTCTTTCATCTATTTTTTAACTAACGTCTTGCGTTCACTTAAATCTCCTTCAATCTGTCTCTAAATACGACACATCCTAATCGCAAATTATAGCCACTTAAGCATTCATTCATTTCAGCCTACGACGGCATAAACGTTATTCAACCAAAGCTGAAAATAAAGGAGGAAATTGAGGGCTAAGCTCTTAAGAAAAGACGTCTTCCTACCTGTGCTGCGGCGTAATTGTTCCAGCGATGGCCGGAGGCCTCATCATCCCGCGACGAGAGAGATTCTTCTTGAAACACTCAAACACTCATGCAGTACTTCATCGCCGAATGGCCATATCACATCACGGGGGCGGGTAAGATTAAGTTAGGAAAAGCACTTTGGGGTTCACGAAGGAAGGGTAATGAGACGGATTTTGAAAATGGAAATTGAAATGGGTGGGATTCACCATCACACTGCACCTGAAATTAAAAAGAAAAACACTTATAATGCTTTAACTCGATAATGGAAGAGGCACCTAGCGAAATTTACTTTTTAAAAACCTGTATCGCGATTCTTCTTCGTTCCCTCTAAGAATCGGCTTTAAAACTTTTGATATTACGTCACGAGTTTTCTCCTTGACGATTGTGAGGTAAAATAATCGATAACGAAGTCCTGGGAGGAGGGGTAGAAATACTTGTCCCTAAGTGATTAACTTTACACAGTCAAATGCAGACAACAGGTCGTATAGAAAGTCAATTTTTGCGTGTAATTTTTTATTCACAGTATCTTTAGATCAGTTATAACCCAGAATGTATTAAAATAAAGTAGCATGGTTAAATTTTCACGTGCATATCATTGAAAAGTCACCGCTTTCCAATTTTAGTGTAAATTAATTATCGCTGATAATTGTATAATATTTAGCAGTAGAAAAAGATAATTATTAATAATTGAAATTGCTACAAGAACAGCGGCGTGCGTTTGTTTCATCAATTGAGAGAGGGAACTGTGCGACTACCGAATATAATACTATACACACGTAAAACTGTATACACGTATACTGATAGAAGACTAACGTAGGTGAAGCGGCTGAACGAACATTAAAATCCAATCTTCTCGGAATAAGTGGACACCCGAATGAGAGAACAAACGTCAATTTTAACAATAACGGAGAAACCTTTAGACTATTATTAAATTTGTCCTCGGTAGTTAATACGATTTAAGGCTTTACGAAAATGATTCAAAGAAGAAACCAAATCACCGTTTAGCCATGGTTTGAATGAGGCAGCAACGTAGACGAAAAAGTGAAGCGAGGAGAAACTCGTAGCTCCCCTACCAAATCGCTAGAGTGAAAAGTGCGTCATCAGGACCGAAAAGAATCAAAAGCGTGCCAAATGCCTTCATCTTCGAGGACGTCCTCAATTTTTATGCGTTATTTGCACCAAGTGCACGAAGTGAACGCATATAGGGGAGGTCGTTTCCGTCCGTCCGTCAGTCCGCATGTTAAAACTCCGTAACTGCTGAACGTATTTGGATGAAATTTGGTATTTGGGAGTTTTAGTACAATTTGCCGAATTATTTCAATTTTGATTAAACTCGGATAATAACTACGATCACTTCACATGAAGGCCGACATGTAGTTTACAACGTAGGTACCTGATTCAACCCGGGAACCGCAGGACGTATTTTGATGAAATTTGGTATTGTGCTGTTTACTAAAATTTGTTGATCTCAAAGAACGCATTTGGAAACACTGTATACTCCGACATGTAGTACCCCTTTCCATACTTGTTACTTTCTCCGCACGTATAGGGGAGTATTTTCATGAAAAAAATCGATTTCGAGATTTCAACGGAAATACACGTTTTGAGGTCCTCTGAATTCGTTTTGACCATTTTCTCGATGATGTCTTTGTGTATGTGTGTCTGTGATAGTAGTTTTGTGGGTGCTCTAACTCAAAAACTATTAATTAAATCAACGCGAAATTTTATATTTAACTTTTTTGCAAAAGTTAAAAGATCTGATTAGTTTTTGGTAAAAATCGGTCGATCGGAAGTAGGTGTTTACCCTGGCCACTTATCCGTTATTTTGTTATATTTGCTTTAATATTTGATAAATGTAAAAATGTATTGGAATAATAGTTGTAGAAAATTTTATTTTCCACAACCTTTGTTTGATACATTTTTCCATATAATGCATTGTTTAAGAGGTATCTTATATTTTTAGCTGCCACCACCACGCCACCTACAGAAGACTATTGTTAACAATTGACGCTTAGTTACGTCTTAGTAACGCTCCTTTTTCTTTTCTTAATTGTCAACCGGAAGTAAATATTGACAACGATCCCAGAGCTAACAACATATAATTTTCATATAAATATGGAGAAAGTCATGTGTTGCCCACATCAGTTTATTTTATATAATATTTATATATATAATGCATTTCACCCACAATGTGGGCATCTTCAGGGGCAACCTGACACGACAGCGACCAGAGGTCAACTGAGAGTTGTCGTGTGATTTTACAAATCCTTTTTCGCATTAAAATTTAACTGGGCAGCCACGTTGACATTTTTATTTTTTTCTATGTTGTTTGGTGGCGATTCGGATGTTTTTCTCAAGTAATTCAACGCACGATTGTCTCCACAAAGCTTACATTATTAAATCGCATATTCTTCATTGATTTCGGCGCACGGTATATCAGACAAAGGATCGTCGAAAGTATAAAAAAACATGAACTGGTGAGAAGTCCCTTAAAAGTGCAGTAATATAAATAAATAAAAATATTTCTTACATGAATCCCTCAAAAATTCGGCTGATTAATTAAAAGCATTAATAATCTACAACCGCCAATCATCATTGGGACCAATGATGGGGAGAGTTTGAATGGAAACTTTAATTTTCTTATGAATCGACAGGCAACGGAACTTTTGTTTTATGTTAGCAATTTTTTTCGGTATCCTGGATGATAACATATGTATCCCCATTAGGTGGGTATTATAATTATTGCTGTTAAATTAAATCTTTGAAAGTATTACGGAACCAACCGTTGCACTTGTTGATGAGAACTAAATTTATTCAATGAAACCTTAACGAAATTTTGTAATGGCATCAATTCTCTACCTCGTTTTCCTTTGTCATGTTATAACTTATATATTGCTTGGTAGCTTCCAAAAGTGTAGTAAAGTCACGTTACAAATAGGATTTAGAGTTCAACATGCAATCGGTTGGCATGGCGACTTCTCCTTAACAACGCTAATTTTGTCAAAATATGATATTAAAACGTTAAATTTGAGAGATTTCGATTCAAAGGCGATAAAAGACGATAACAATAAGAAATTATTGTCATTTTTCTTTATTTCAGTCCTAGTCCGGCGATCGAAGGTCAAATATGTAAATTTTAATAAGCAAAAGAAAATAAGCCTGCAGGTCGAAATATCGTTTTCTCCATGTTATCTAATGGGGAATGGAAATCATTCTCAGGAATCGAACCCCGGTCAATTTTGGAAAATATTTTCGTAAATGGCTTTTACATTAAGAATCAAACATTTTCACCAAATATCAATCTTCTATTTAGTTGGAAAGTTTGTTAAAAATAGCATTACAGTTTCGCTTTCCCACCCACCGACTACGACGAAGTCATTTTTATATATTAGACTAGCTGTTGTACCCGTCATCGCTCGGGATATTAAAGCGGCACAGTATTTATTTTGCTGAAGGTTAAAGTAACATAACTGAAAAAGAAGGCCGAGAACGAAATAAAACTCAGATACCGGAGGCTGTCTGAAAATAATCTAAAATAGTAATATGTCATCATACTTTACCTTTCGTTTATAATACTTTCGTGTAAACAACACTTGTTGTTTTTCCTCCAGGTGCTAGGATGGTTAAGTTACGTGGGCTAACATCTAAAATAAAAATCTAACCTGTATTTATTCCTTAACTTTGGCATAAATCTAACACTCAAAATTACTGGTGCACACTTTTTTTTTAAATCCAAAATTTTCTTCTTGCAATACACACGGGTGAACCATACAATAAAACTTATCTGCAAATAATTAATTTGCAATCTATTACGTTTGATTTTGCTACAACAATAATGTCGATTCTTCTTAAAAAGCGCGAAGGTTTAATAGACGCTAATTCAATCGGAGGCAACAATGCGGGACGCCTTGGCAACACCCGGAAAGAGTAGGAAAAAACGATAAAATATCGAAAAGAAATGCGAATTTTTGACAGATTCCTACGTATATCATCTAAACATTGCAGGAATGAGATATTATATAGTTTTAGCCGTCGAATAAAGGAAAAATGGAGAAAATTGGTCGATATTTACGTATTTTGATGAATGAAAGAAAAAAATCAAAAATTTTGCTCTGCTCATCCAGTTCCAAATTATGGGTTTTAATCAACTTTTCGAGTGAAAGGAGAAATCTATCATAGTATAAGCTCATTGGTATCAGTCAATCATGAAAATATAAACTTCCTCCGAGCGAAGCCGGGGCAAATTAAGCTAGTCTATAATAGACAAGTTCAAAGGCGGTATTTATTTATAAATTAATTTAAAATTTATTTTTAAGCCGATTACCGGTACAGCTTTTATAACGTAGTTAATTTTTGGCGCGAAAGCTTATCTATTTATATAAATATAAATAAATAAATATATATATATATATAAGGATTAATGATAGTAGAGTTTGAAAGTTTGCAACGCGAGATCTCCGAATCTACTAGGCCGATTTTCACGAAACTTTTACTGAAAGATTAAGCGGAATCTTAAAGAGGTTTTAAGCTTAATTTTATTCCTCTAACGTAAGCCGTTTCAAACATATTTTTCCGCGAACACCCATTTTCCTACGCTACTTTATGACGTTTGGCGGACGGTGGGAGGGGTAAGTGAAAGAGGGGTGGGTGCAATCCCGAATCGCACCCGGGCAAAGCCGGGTCACACAGCTGGTAATATACTTATAATTCAACTTTCACAAAAAAATGTAATAGAAAGTAAAAAAATTCTCATATAAGGCTAAACTGCCATTGAACATTTACAAATGAAAAACGTTTAATCCTGCTTTAGTTATATCAATATCTAAGTAAACCCATCAATCGCATATACTAAATATAAAATAAATTAATACAGAATTATCGAGCTTTTCTTATGGTTAAAATCAAATAGTGTATGATTTCCATAACATTTTTATAGCGATTGGAGATGTAATATAGAGCTGCCAACCGTCATGTATTGGTCGGGATTTCCCGTAATTTCAATATTCGTCTCGCGTCCCGTATAAACTCTATACGGTATACGTTAGTTTTCCTTGTTTAAAATTTTATTGTAATTTTTTAACTTAAAATTTTAAAAATTCATCTATATTTATTGTGGATGAAACAATAACAACTCCAGTCACTAAACATACCTAAAACGGAGTCAATTCTGCAGTGTTCCGTAAACCTGAGCATGTCTTGCAGCGAGTTTCACCATTATACAATTCAAAACAAACAGAGAAAGGCGCAAAGACCTCAGAGAAATATAATTTTTTAAAGTTAACAATAACTGATGAAAAGAATTGACCCGAATGTTCGTCTATATGTTAAATGTCATTAATTTTCCAAATAAAAACTAGCAATTACTTTCTATATTTCTTTTCCTCTCCCAAAATGGAGTGTTCCCTGTTTTGAAATAAATGTATTGGATGTGTAAAATTCATTTAATAGTATTTACATACATAAAAGATTCTAGAGTTTATTTATGTTTAGTAATTCTTAAAATGAGAAGTATACATTTTTTATAGCTCTCACACTCGTCTAGATATTTTTTGGATCTTTAACGAGTTCCTTATAAAATGTCAATATAAAATAACATCAACAAAATATTTAAATAAAAAAAACAAAATTCACATTTATTACACATGAAATGGGGGACTGTCAAATATTGGGAATTACCGAAAAGTTTATGAAGTTGTATTGCATGGCTATTGTTATAGGCAAATATAAATTTTTTCGTTAAATTTTTAACAGATATTTATAAAAAAAGCAATTTAAAACGGACGAGTTAATGCCGAACCCGATCACATCCGATTGGTAGCCGAAGTTTTCTGAGTGTTTAGTGACGTCAGTGAATGCCACAAGCATGTTAGCCGATGCTAGCCGTGCTAGAAGCCATTGCCCCATTGTGCCGATATAGAAGTAGAAGCTTGAAAGACATTTTGTTGTTTTCCTCTATACTCCGTCTTAGAAGAAATATTGGTAAAAGTACTGCACCTTCCTGCATTTATTTCACTTTGTGTTTTGCAAAATGGCATATGAAGGGTTTTGTATAGCCAGACCTGATAATTTGCCCAAAGTTGATTCGTACATGTTTTTGCGGTACATTGGAAGTCCTAGGGAGCAATATTCAGATGTTGAAATGCGTGGAGTGAAGGCGGATAGGTTTGTATTACATTTAATTGATAAAACAAGTTCGACGTAGCACTTTTATTTTCAGTTATTGTAATAGTACTATTATTTCGACTGAAACGCAGAAGATATGTAAAAGATAGATTGACATCTTAAAATAGCTTTCCCATATTAAATGAATAAAACAACTCTTGTTTTAACTAATATTATAGAATATTTATTTATGTATTGTTTCCCATGCTGCCCTAGTATTTAGTAAGTAAAATATAGTTAGATAAGTATACAAAAGGTAATGGACGAGGCCGAGACTTCGTGGAATTCCACAATAAAATAACATGAACAATGCTAGATAGTATTTTTACTTTCTCCATATACGAAGTATAGAGAAAGTATTGTTTTCATGAAAAAAAATCGAATTCGAGATTTCAACGGAAATACATATTTTAAGGTCCCCCTGAACACGTTTTGACTATTTTCTCGATGATGTCTGTGTGTCTGTCTGTCAGTCTGTCTGTCTGTATGTGATAGATTTTTTGTGGGCGCTCTAACTCAAAAACTATTAATCAAGACAACGCAAAATTTTATATTTAACATTTTTATAAGGTTAGAAGATCTGATTGGTTTTTGGTAAAAATCGGTCGACCGGAAGTGGGTGTTTACTCTTATCACATCCGTTATTTTGAAATATTTGCTTTAATATTTGATAAATGTAAAAATGTACTAGAATAAAAGTTTTCGGAAATTTTATTTTCTGCAACCTTTGTTTGTTACATTTTTCCATATAATGCATTGTTTAAGAGATATCTTATATTTTTAGCTGCTACCGAAGAATATTGTTAACAATTGACGCTTAGTTACGTGTTAGTAACGCTCCTTTTTCTTTTCTTAATTGTCAACCGGAATTAAATATTGACAACGATTCCAGAGCTAACAACATGTAATTTGCCATATAAATATGGAGAAAGTCATGTGTTGCCCACATCAGTTTATTTATTTATATTAAAGTTTTCCTAATTTTCACAAAATATATTAAGTAAAACACGACCGGTTTCGGCGAATAATCACCATCATCTGCCTTTACAGAATCATCGGGTCAAATATTGACAAATATACTAAATTAATGTGAATAAACTTAGTTTCCGTGTCTTGTCTATAGGAAATGTGGTGACTTTTGATATTTTAAGTGCCTATCTGCCTTAGTTATTACCTATACTTGTGAAAAGAAAAACTGTAAAAGTGTTTGTCATAACTGCATGTCTCTTTTGTATATGTCGCGAATTTCATCGTTGCTTTTATGGCTTTTTTTCTCCCTTTAAGGTCAATGAGGAAAGACTATGTTAGTAATGCAGTTGGATTTGTTCAACTGAAGCGAGAAGAAAAAAATGTATTGTTAAAGGCAAGATTTGCCCTGAACACAGAATAAGATAAAGAGGTTATGAAGTGAGTGTATTTTTAGATGAAGAAGAAGATTTAGCCAAGTCTGTGGAGTGTCATGACTGCCCTTATTTAGCAAAACATGGTTCTTTAAAATACCATGCTGTCGTGGATATTATGTGAACAAATTTATTAAAATATTTAAATTACAGAACTAACTTAATATGTAACATTTGTAAAAGTAATTGCTTAAAAACTTGGTACTTAAATATATGCACTGCAACAGTAATTATTTGCTTAATAAACCCATAGCCCAACGATTTCCGTAAGTTTGATCTTACGTATTTAGAATAGGAATATTACATTATGGAGGTTTTGTTAAAATATATATGCTAATCTTTGAAACATAAAAATATTATTTACTCTTTCAACGTTCTCCAGAAATATATGCATCATGTCAATGAAATGCCGACATAAGTCATAAATTAAAATACGAAGTAATAAAATTACGTACATACATATAACTAGTACTTAGATTAAAATGATCTTCGCAGACAAATGCAGTTGTACGTTCGGATATATCAGATGCGTATCTCCTCATGGCTTTCAACCATAATATTCTCCGCTCCTTATTTCTTCCCAAGGAGCTCGGTAGCGTGAAGAACAATTTTCTCGGGATTTTAATCGTTGTATTTAAGCACTGAGGTACCAGACAATACTTATAACCCTTCTTAAGTTCCATATTCTCCATTTTAGGTACGATATCAGGAAAAGCAACAGGACGAAGTATCAAAACCGCGTGCTTTCAATACGGTCGTAAGCGTCGTAAGGTATGCAATGACGTCACGTACCCCTTGCTACCCCCTCTTCAACCATGATGCCGTTTTCGCGGGATATTTAAAAGAGTTATTTTAAATATTTTTTTGCATAATTTAAATAAAAATGTTCACAGGGAGTAATTAAGTCAATTAAAAAGAATTTAAAAAACAATTAAATATTTTGACAGTCAAAAGTAATTATTATTAAAAAGTAATTATTTCATACGATTATCTATGTGATCAAATATAAATTAAAATTGTAATTAACTCTCATAAATTACTTGATTGCGTAATTCCTTAACAAGGATTTACTGTTTCTCCCCTGCCATATACAAGATTGGTTTCAGCTACGCCCGCGTGTAAACCGATACTAGCGACATCTCTCGCAAGAAACAAAAAATAAATAAATAAACAAAAAGTCCAATACACTTCCCGCGAGCACCACCGCGTGTTGTCCTTCTCTTGGAGATTCCCACCGGGATAACTGAGCCGGGAGCTAACCTAAAAACTCCCATAGTGCAGCGGGATTGAGAGCAGGAGGGAGCTCCTTGAAGTGCTATCCTTCTCTCACTCCCCCTCCTCCCATTCTTTCTCTCTCCCTCCCACTCTCTACCCCTCCGCACAGTGACCAATACCTCACTCCCGATATCACTCTTTCATTCCCATAGCGTTCCTGTTTTCCCCTCTTCCCTCCCCTCTTTCCCTCCTTGCTCGGAGGAATCTTTGTGTCCACCATTCCCCCTTCTCGGCCTACCCTTATTTCTCACAATTCTTCCCACCCCTTCCCCAAATCCCATTCTCTCCCTTTTTTTCCTCCACCCTCGCCTAGGCACACGTTCCATCAGCTCGGAAAACTTTTAAGAGAGGAAGAGGCAGGGGTGGGAGACGGATGGAAAGGAGGGAGTGAGAGGGTGGGAGCGGGGACAGTGGAGTTGGACACGTCCTATTGGCTGTTTCTCACTGGCCTTAGGTAGGGGGTGGGATCCAGTATATAAGGTGGTGGTCATCTCTTTCGCCCACTCCACCCTCCTTCCCCTTCACTCACCCCTCTTTGCTTCGTTCGCCATCTCTTCTTTCCCACTCCATCCCTGGGGTTCATACCCCTACCGCGCAGCTGGACAGTCACCCACCACCCCAGCATACTCCGCCTTCTTTCCACCCCAAGATCCTATAGTTTTTCTCTCATACTCCATCAGCCGGAGAGTTCCACAGGGTAGCGTTTATGGACCGATGTGTCCAAGATTATTATTATTTCTACCTGCTACTGTTTAACACATTAATGGGTAAACGAATCAATGAGTCAAGTTGAAGTTATGGATTCATATTTTCGAGTTATACACCTGATTTATAACTCTTAATCCTCGATTCTTCCTGTTTCCGCTTCCTTCCCATTGAGATTAGGAAGCGGAGTTCTGCAAAATAGGAGATTTCTGTTGTTGTTTTTCATTTTTGAAGTTCTCTCTAAGAATATAACCAAATAAAATAGACGAAACTAAACTGTTAGATTTTAAGTAATGACTTCCTTCTTATAAAACTAAGGTACTAATATATTCAAGATAGTTACTACTGAAAGATCTATTTCCAATCATATCGACCTACTTGCTTGCCGACAAAGTCCAATATAAAGCATGACACTGTTTTGGACCTCCTATCAAACTCTTAAGTATATTCCCCAGAAAGCCCCCTTTCGCACCACAGCCCTTTCTTTCCATTCATTTCTTCATGCGTAGCGCCGTTCCCTTCTGATTTCTCGCTTTCACTGACCATATAGCATTGTCTCTATTTCATATCCTATGCCATTTCCTACACTAAATTACCGAAGTTTATCACCAGCACCTTCTTCCCTAATTTGTACTTCTTTTCTATTATTGCTTTTTCTTTGCCAGCTCCTCGGTAATCTAATATTTGATTTAGACTTATACATTGGAATTTCATTTGAACTATCGCAAAGGGAAACAACGGATTAATAAATTGAGTTTGTAAAGTGTCTAAACGGTGTATTTAACATTTATTGGTAGAATAATATACATTTTAACTTCTTAGGAAATAAGATTACACGGAACTTGTTACTAATACATTAATATGTGTGACAAGACTCTGCCATCCAAAATGATCATAGTTAATATTTTTTTCTAAAGCGAACGTGAAATTTGTTAGGGTAAATATCAGAAAAAGGACTTGGAATATTTTTATGCGTTGTTGTTATTGGATTGCGTATAAATGTTATGTATCTTAAAATTATAGCTAGTTAAACATCTCGCTGCCAAGAATTCTGTATTTCATGATATTACTTATCAACATTATTCCCATTAGGGCAAAACAAAATAGACAAAATCACAAACTCGGAATATATTTTCCGCATCTTCTCAATCTTTACGCTCCGTCAATTCCTTTGTTTCTTCTCTTCGCAACACTCGGCACACTTTGATCACCATCTCTGCACATTCTGCTCATGCTGAAGCTCCCGCCTCCCTCAGCACCTCCTCTCCTGTCCGCCCTCCCTCACCTCCCAGGCACCAATGTCCATTTTCTTCCTCCCTCTCTCATCCTTCATTCCTCCCCTTCACTCCTACCTCCCTCCCTCCCTTCCCCTAACTCCCCCATCCCTCACTTTCCTGCGTCTCCGATCAATATATCCCTTGTACACAGTCTTCCGTCAGAATGGTGTTTCTTTCTTTTTTGTACCTCTCTCTCTCTCTCCCTCTCGTCCGAGCCTCCTCCTTCATCCCTCCTATGCTTCGAATGCCCGCTGTCCACTCTTTCTATCCACTCAGAATTCCCTCCAACCCCGCGCCAACCTCCGTCTCGCTCTCACTCCTCCCCCTTCTAAACCCACCACCCTCCATCCTTCAGACCTCTCTACCCTCGCATTCTGCCCCACTACCGAAACATTTCTTTTCCCTCCCTCCCTTCTGCTGCTTCCACTCTCTCTCCCTCCACTTCTCTACATCCCTATACTCTGTTCTTGTTTCATTTATTTAGCACCGCAGTAGCGGCCTCTCTCGCTACCCTCATACCACCTTGTCTCAGACTCTCTCTTCCCTCTTCCCACTCTCATGTCCCTATTTCTCTATATTTCTCCCTCTCCTCCTTCCCTTATATCCTTTTTCTCCTCCGTCCTCCTTCTCTCCAACTCTCTCTCTCTCTCTCTCTCTCTCTCTCTCTAAGGACTCACTCCTCATTCCTTCGACGCACTCGAAAAGGAAGCAGTAAGAAATGGAACATTCAAGCTTTCGGAGAGAGGATCGGGTGATGTTAGAATGAGAGAGGTAGAGAGAGAAATATAGAAACGAGGACAGAGAGCAAACGAAATAGGTAGAGTTTCCAAAGTGGGAAATGATAGAGGGTAGATTGATGAGAAACGAAAAGGAAAGGGAAAAATTGTAGCAGAAGAAGAAATAATGGAATTTATTTTGATTGTACGAAGGAGAGAAAAATGTTTCCAATGTTGTTTTTGATTGCTTATTACTGGCAGGTTAAAGACATTAGCCATATAAAGAGCCTTTTTTACGTATGCAGATTTACTCAGGATGTCAAGATATGTGGATAAAATGAGCACGCATAATGGGTTTGGCGAGACTTTTACCATTGATTTCATGGTTAGTCGACCATACATTATGCTGTCGGATCTCTTACAAGGTTTCTTGGTGAGTCCAGATGACAAAACTGACTAATAAAAAGAGCGAATGGTAGTGGTTTCTTTATTCTCGTTTTAAATATTAATACCTGTGTTTGCTATCAAGATAAAATGGATGTATTAAACTATTCATCTTTAAAAATTCTGTAACGGATTACGGACGAATTGTGAGAGGATTACAAAAAGGCATTGCTCTCTACGGATACATTTACCGCAGATGTGCACAGTATTAGCCTGATTCTAAAGCTTACGGACTAAAAGGTGCAAAAATATATGAAGAATCAAATGCCGTGCAACCAATAATGTGTCGATTCGTCTTTACAAATAATGCGTGTCACGAGCTGAATATCTGAATATTCCTTCCGCATTTTTGGTTTTATATTAGAACTATTAGAATCTCTTACTATTCAAAAGGTACCAATGCGAGGAATACAAGAGTCTGCTTGTTGCGATGAATTATTACGCGAAGTTGTTTCCGAAAATAGTCCAACACAAAATAACACTATTTGTGAGTAAGAAGGAAACGTATCAAAAAGAAAATGTTGAATAAAAGAGTGGACAATTTGGAAAAATCGCCCCAAAGAACAGAAAAGAGAGTGCGCGTATAAGCGTACAATTTTGACACATTCGACGTAGACAACATAAAAAAATTAAGGGAACTGGAGGAAGCGTCGCCGGAGTAGAAAACATACGAGAACACGAAAATAGGTAGAGATTTCGAGAAAGGTGATTTAAAAGGGAAGGGAGAGAGGGAAGGGAAAATATAGAGGGAGGCGAAAAAGAGAGAAGTGGGAGTGGGGAGAAAGAGCGCGCGCGTTTGTGTGCGTGTGAGATGGACAGAGAGAGAGGAGGGGAGGTGGAGGAGGAGGTGGAGGAGGACCAGCTGGAAATCGATGCCAGGTTTTACAGGGAAGATAATTGAAATACAAACTCCATTGGCGTAGAGGACCAAGCAGAGACATTTATTATTTAAGGGGACGAGATGGGAGGAAAGGGAAAGAGAGAGAGAGAGAGAGAGAGAGAGGGATAAAATACGTTGGGAGATGGGAGGGAGAGAGAGTGGCACGGAGGGGAGGAGAATGTTTTCGAAGGGATTTTTTCGATGCGGGAGTGTTTGGAGGAGTAGGAGGAGGAGGAGGGCGGAAGGGAGATGGGAACGAGTCGGGAGTGACCCCTCAACCTCCCATTCCCTCCTTTCCCTCTCTATTCCTCTCTCTCTCTCATTCCGTCCGATGGACACCGCCACGCCACGCCTTCCGTATTGCCTCTGCAGATGCTCTCCCACTCTACCCCAAATAGGAAAAGGTGTCGCGTTGTCCATGACGACGACACACGTTATGCGCTTATCCTTTCGCTTATTTCCTGGGACGAGGCGGGTGTGCAGTTGAGGACGGAGATAGAGAAATGGAGAGAAAGAGAGAGAGGGGGATATGGACGCGAGGGTTAAAAAAAAAGGAACGAAAATAAACATGCCGACGAGGAATTGGAGTTTTTCGATTCTCTGGCGAAGTGTGATCGAGGACGTTGACGATTTGTTTTTTGTCTTTTTTATTCGGAAATTTTGTTTTTCCCTCTGAAAGTTCTTGTCTTTTGTAATCAACTATACGGAAAAAACGAAGGCGGATATTTCAGATTCGAATTTAGGGAAATTGGAAAGGTACGAGAGCAGCGAACGGAAGACTGAAAAATCTTTAATTCATACACTGGTCCTATGTATTGAAGGATTGTATTCTTTTACAAATCGAAAAAAACGAGAGAGGATTTCGAGCAAAGACGGCCATTGGAATAAACACATATACCGCTTTTAACGAATTTTAGCCAAAAATGTAAATTTTCCGCAGAAATATTTTACATTCCATGAAGAGGAGTGAATTTACGTTCTTATTTTACATATATACAAGAACTGTAATAAACATTTGTAAATGCATAAATAAGAAGTTTCTATTTTAAGTCTAAAACAGTATAATAGACGGAATGGCCTTTTACGATGCCGCCAAAATAAAATTGACGCAAAGCCGTATCAATATGGCAAAATTAAGCATATACCCTTAAAAACCCTAATAAAAATTTTCATAAACCCGCGCGTGTGGATGTTAATTTTTCTGATATATTTAATGCCGCAGTTAATTTTTTAATGGAATTTGAAAAGTAATTATAAATTGGAACTGGATATGTTTCGCATCAAACAACTTTAATTTTTGTAGTACTGAGAATTCACTATTCCCTGTAAATCTCTGCTCTATTTTCTTGACTGCTGTTACTACGCCGATGTAATGGAAGTAAGAGTAATTTTGACTTGAGTGTAGATTTTAGGCATTTCCGCAGTCCATTCTTTTCCCATCTTCGCTCCCAACTCCTCTATCTAGACCCACATCCACCGACTCGAATCTCTCCATCGAACTCAAAACAATTTAGGCTGTCCGGCACAGACCTCCTCGCGCTCTGACTTTTCGTTTCTACCATGACCAGAAGAGAAACTCTAGAAAATGGCAAATATTTTAAAGGACCACTGCAAAATACTTTATCTTATTTATTTTCTGCTTACGAGTATTAGGGTTATTTGAATTTACTAAAGATAAGTATTCCAGCATACCTCATATTTAACAATTTCCTACTATTTATATCTACGTAAACTTGGTTGCATGACTTTACAGAATGCTTTAAAATTTGTTGGCAACTTTTCCATTTTGTTTGGTGTGGATAACGGCTTATATATTTTTTGCACTGTAAAACGATTCACAACGGCAGTCACTGAAATTCAAATGAGGTTTTGGGTGAAATAATTAATCTGAGAAATATATATTTCAGTAATGTAAAATAAATATATTCATACATCTTTCGCAAAATTTATAATTTAGAGAGATTCACACATCAAATTATAATGGTTATTCCGAAATCGAAATTCTGAGGGTATTATGGAAATATTTTCGGCCAATCTATGTAAACCGATAGAAGTAAAATGCTGATCCATATTAGACAGAGGGCAATTTAAAATAACGCTGTTAGAGACTATGCACCTATTTCATACGTTCGGTGAGACTTTTTCAATCTTGTTTACTATAAAGAGTATCAAAGAAAATGAAGGCCGTAAATTCTACTTTAAAATTAACGTTCCAATTTTCATGTCCAGTGAAATAAAATATATAATTGTAACTAGGATGCCCGTTGTAGCTTCGCTCGCAATGAATTTGTAGCTAAAATTTACCAAGTAGTAGGAGTGTAAGAAAAGCGGCTTAGTTACCGTGGAGAATTTTGTTAGGTTGGAGGAATTTATAGTACAAGTTGTGAGTGCTTGCATACTGTAAGCGCAAAACAAAACACCATACACCAAGATCTAAACTCGTAAATAAATCAACACGATCACCAGGGCAACAGCACTTCGGCCACGTGGAGCCCATACCTATGTATTAGATAATAAATTCCACGAGGTCTCGCAGAATATCTATAATTTTCCGCGAAATTAAGGCAACTATCAGTAATTTCCAAATTCTCTGGCAATCGGCTCTTATTCAAGTTTACGTGTTTCAAGTTTCGTGTCTCAGATTGTCCTGCATGAGCAATAAGAATAATCATCATTAAGACAATACGTTAAAACTATGAAAAAAATTAGGATATTTTGTGTTAAGATTATGGCGTCATCATTCGTGCTTTTAGCACGTATTTGGATTGAAAAATCCCGAAAAAGGTATGACGCCATTATATTTAACAATTGAATTGGATTAAAATTTCTCGAAAAACTACGAAACACAACATTAAAATACTTTTTACACGTTTTACTAATTTTCGTGTGTTACTATAATGATGTTTCCTGAGTTTACATCGTAGTTTAAAATCAATGGCATAATGATGTAATCCTAGAAATAAATGGAATATTTTATGTGTTAGCATTAAGACGTCTCCATATCTCTGCCTCTTTGGTTGACATTAACGATATTATGTAATATAAATAGTGCATTGATTTCCACTAAAAGAATTAAATCAATGCTATTGAAGTATGTAAAATCTATTCCCATTGAAAGGTATTGGAATCGTTTCTATGGTAGTTAAAATTTTACATTGTTGAAAACCGAAAAACGTTTCATAATTTTATGGTTAAAATCAAATTTTTATGGAAATTCAGCAAATAAACTTAATTGTAAATAATTTAAAAAAGTAATTTCATATAGCCCTGCACCGTTTTCAATGTTTTCTTTTGCGTGTTTAAAATTGGACATTTTGGTCATAAATACCCCCTAAATAAAACTATTTCTGGAATTTCGGATTTTTTCCAGTCCAATCCAATGACCTATGTTCATGCCAAATGTCAGCTTTGTAGCATTTCTAGAAGTACCTTAGGTTTTACATGATATATCCTATATATGTAAGAAGCAGCTATTTATAATGACTTGTTGTCGGTGCTTGCATACTGCAAGCGCTTAAAAAATCACCAAAGACCAAAATCTAAACTCGTAAATAAACCAACGTGACATCATTTGAACTACACAGAACCCATTCATATAAGATAATAGTTTTCATTTTTCTAGAAATTAAGGCATCTATCCGGAATTTTAAAATTTTCTGGCAATCGGCTAGCGCCCAAGTTTTTCAATTTCAAGTTTCATGGGTCAGATCGTCCTTTATAAGCATTAGCTATAATCACCATTAAAACAATAGCCTGTATGTTACGCTAAAATTTAAGTAAAAATTCGGATATTTTGTGTATTATGATTATGGTGTCATTATCCGTGCATTAATTACGTATCCGAATAAAAAACTTAATTTAAAATTATCACGTCATCATATGTATACGTCGTGGGCTGAAATCAAATTGATTATAATACAGTCTAAGCATTAAATCAATGCTCTTGAAGTATTGAAAATCAATTTAAGCGTTTGAAACGATATCTGGAAACGTTTTTTAACTTAGTATTTATCAGCGAGCAACTGTGTAATCCTCATTTTGTCTGGCTGTGTGAACGAGTCATTGTTAGGATCCAAGACATTAAATTTCTCCAGTAAAAATTCTAACAGACACTTTATATTTTCATACCGTGTATTTCCATGCAGTCAGTCCTTAGCATTACTCGCGCTTTTCGCCTTGGTCGGTAAACATATCCGATTTTACTGTAATTGAATTCTATAAGTCCACCATAATCGAGTGTAATCTTGTTTGAATTGGGGCAAGTGTTACTTAACTTGTTAACTTAAATCGAAGCGGAGCTAATTTTATACACTTATCATTTTTGAAACTTTTTGATATAAAAAATTTTGTATTTGTTTCGATTTCAGCAAACGCCCTTTGTAAACATCATGAGCAAAAAAGGAACTACAACGAAGCCTTCATCAAGTTTGGATTCACTAGTATTCTTGAAAAGAGGAAGACAAAGCCTCAGTGTGTTATCTGCGTGTCGGTTCTATCACCGGAATCGTTGAAACCAAGCAAGCTGGAACGGCATCTTAAGACACATCATCCTGAACTTTCGAACAAAGACGTCGATTACTTCAAGATGAAAGAAGAGAATGTGAAGCGGCAAAGGATGGACGCCTATTGTGTTTCACACAGGGCTCATCATTCAGCGCTGAAAGCAAGTTACGAGGTTTCTTTACTTATTGCGCAGAAAAAGAAACCACCCACCATTGCTGCAGAGCTAATAATTCCAGCAGCAAAATTAATGGTAAACAACATGCTTGGTAAGGAGGAAGCTAGATTATTGGACCAGATCTCGCTGAGTAATTCCACAGTGAAACGACGAATTTTTCATATGGCAGAGGATATTAAGGAGCAACTGATTGGGAAGCTACAAACAACCGAAACATGGAGTATCCAAATCGACGAGAGCACGGACATTACTAGCACTGAACAAATAATGGCATTTGTGAGATATATGCATGACAATACGTTAAAAGAAGATTATCAATTTTGCTTGTCCCTTTCGTAAAATGCGAAATTTTGGTAATCAACATAATTTGCTCTGGCATAAACTCTACGGAATAACGACAGATGGTGCGGCAGCTATGATAGGAGTCACATCAGGGCTTCAAGTTTTAATGCGCGATATTGCTCCAAACATTATTGGTCTTCATTGTATTTTACACCGAGAGGCTCTAGCCGCGAAAACTGTACCTGATGATTTGATATCAGTTTTAGAAATAGTTGTGACAACTACTAATTAATTTCTTTAAAAACGCGTTTGTTTCGTCTTTTGTGCCAGGATATTGATTCCGAATATGAAATGCTTCTTTTTCATACGGAAGTACGTTGGTTATCAAGAGGAAAGGTTCTTGAACGAATGTTCGAGCTCCGATCTGAGGTAGCTATATTTCTGAGACAACAGAAGAAGAATGAGTTGTTGCCGTACTTAGAGAATTCCACATGTCTCTCTAAATTGGCATATTTAGCCGACATTTTTGACAAACTTAATATACTGAATAAAACATTGCAGGGACGAGAGAAAACAATCATCGAAGCAACAGAGAAAATCCAAGTATTCCAAGACAAGCTTGACCTTTGTATCATAAAAGTTGAGAAGTCACATTTTGCTGTTTAACCCAAACTGGCGCAGTTTACAGAAGACACTGAAGTAGATATAAGTGAGGTTAAAGTTTCTATTTGTAAACATTTGCGAACACTAAAAATGGAACTAGAGCGATACTTTCCAGCTATCCCGACTTTTCAACGACTCTTTCCCCTCATTCAAAATCCTTTTTATGCCAAGTAGATGTTGTAGAAGAGGACAATACTCAAGAAGAATTTACTCCGAGATGGAGATGCAAAAATGTTGCTAGATTCTGGTGTGAGCTTAATAGGGTTTTGGTTAAAGATGAAGGGAAAATATAAAAATATTTTCAGATTAGCAGAACAGGCCCTAGTGGTTTTTCCCACTACTTATCTTTGTGAACTTGGATTTTCTAGTTTAGTGTCAATTAAATGTAAAGCGAGAAAAAAGTTGATGGATGTTGATAGCGAATTGCGTTGCGTTCTAAGAAATCTGTGTCCCAGAATTGACAAGTTGTTTAAAAAAATAAAATTCTTTAACCTTTATATTTACAATTTTAAAAATATATATGTTATTCCAATGTGATAAATATCACATAAATATGTCTTAGTAATGATAAACATAAATGTGTGTATTTGCCTTAGAAAATTTCAATCAAGTAATTTCAGTGGTAAAATTTTAGCTTATCATCATACATTCCCATTTTCGCCGAAATTTTTTTTTAAATTACAAAAAATCATGGGGGGTCGCGGCGACCGAACATTCGCACGGCGGATAGATCTGTCTGAGAACCAATGCTTTAAAATATCTTGTTTATGAGAGTAAAAAACAGTTTCACAGGTATATCAATTTTTATGAAAATCTCGTGAATAAAAAATACGGTCCTATTTAAAGTAATAAAATTATTAATATTTACTTTCCCATTTTGGATTCAACACCCGATCTTAGTCATGTCGATTAGTTAACAATTATTCTAAGGTACGTACATGTGCGTCCGCAGAGGTGGGAACTTGCCTCCCCCCCTTGGTAATGTGAATTTATTCTGTTATAAGCCTAAAATTGTTATTTTTTAATAACAAATATAGTTAATAAAAACGGCACTAGATATGATTAATTGCATTCTAGGAAGACAAGCCCATTAGCTAAAATAAACTGATGTGGGCAACAGATGACTTTCTCCAAATTTATATGGCAAATTACATACTGTTAGCTCCGGGATCGTTGTCAATATTTACTTCCGGTTGGCAATTAAGAAAAGAAAAAGGAGCGTTACTAACACGTAACTAAGCGTCAATTGTAAACAATATTCTTCGGTAGGTGGCGTGGTGGTGGTAGCTAAAAATATAACTCTTAAACAATGCATTATATGGAAAAATGTATCAAACAAAGGTTGTAGAAAATTAAATTTCCTACAACTTTTATTCCAGTACATTTTTACATTTATCAAATATTAAAGCAAATATTTCAAAATAACGTGACATGAGTAAACACCCACTTCCGGTCGACCGATTTTTACCAAAAACTAAGATCTTCTAACTTTTATAAAAATGTTAAATATAAAATTTTGCGTTGACCTGATTAATAGTTTTTGAGTTAGAGCGCCCACAAAAATCTATCACATACAGACAGACAGACACACAGACATCATCGAGAAAATAGTCAAAACGTGTTCAGGGGACCTTAAAACACGTATTTCCGTTGAAATCTCAAATTAGATTTTTTTCATGAATACAATACTTTCTCTATACTTCGTATATGGAGAAAGTAAAAATACCAATGGCGTTTTTTCTACAATTCTTACCTCCCCCCTGGAGAAAATTCTATCTTACCTTATTTCCAATGATTATCACTGCACACTTCATTAAGTATGAACTCACCAACAATCACATTTCCTCAAATATCGGACGACTGCTATTAACTTCAATGTTTTTCATATATAATTAATTCAACCATTTATTTCATTTCTTAATCATGAATTGTTACCAACACAATTTTTTTGTACTTCACATGTTATTTTTCATGCATTAATTATAGCCCATATTCTTCTTATCTTCTATTATCCTTTATAATTATCCTTATCTATTTGCGTTCATAAACATTAAATACGATGTGTAGAATATAATGATTTTACTTAAGAAAAAAGTAATATTCCAGTATTGAAATAAAAAAAGATTTTTTTCTTTTAGTAAATCGTTTTAAACGCCCTCAGTCCACAAGCAGTTTACTGAATAATAATTATCTGCAATTATTTACGTTGCAATATTTTACGCTTGGCGTTTCTACAAAATAATTTCGATGCTTTATAAAAAGCGTGAAGCGAATAACGCAATTCTTTCGTCTATTTGGAGGCTCAATAGACGCTGATTGTATCGGAAGCAATAATGCAGGTCGCCCTGGCAACACCCGGAAAGATTACGGAAATGCCATAAAATGTCGAAAAGAAATACGTATTTCTGACAAATTCTTCCGTGTAACGTAAAAACTTTGCAAGAATAAGATATGTTATAGTTTTAGCCGTTGAATAAAGCAAAAACAAAGAACATTGGTCTATATTTACGTATTTTGATGAATGAAAGAAAAAACACCTTGCACCTTGAAAAATCGAAAATCTCGTGCAAACTTATGGGAAAATATAATCGTCTCCCGGAGTTGAATCCGTGACTTTTTTCCAGGATGTTTGATTTTTCTAGGGACCATCACATGGAAGTTTAACGATTTTGAAAGTTCTAGCCCTTAATTCCATTGTGAAATGTCCAAAAGTACCGTGAAAGACAGACAGATAGACGGTCACTTGAGAATTATTATATAAGGATGAGAATAGAGAAAAGACAGACTGCGAGAAAAGTTGCTTTCACTTCGATAAATTTGCTATGTATTTTTCCATAAAACATTAAGTATTTTAATTTGTTTTAACATTAAAACGTCAGGTAATGTAACACACTTTTTCTATAAAAATTACGGTAAGTATTAACACTCTCTCCCTCACCCTCCTCTCTCTCCTTTCCTCTCTCCCTCCCTCTCCGCATCTCTTTCCTCCCACCCCCTCCTCTCTCCCTCCCTTCGCTCTCAATCCATCACTCTCCCTCTTTATCTCTTTCCTCCCGCCCTTTTCTAATTCTATTCCTCCCTATTTACCTTCCAGCCTATCTTCCTCTCCACATCCTCTCCCTCTTTCTCTACATCTATATAGTCCTTTAGATAAGCAAAAAAGTCCGTACTAAATGCCCCATTAGGATAGCGTCATTTCGCGAAATACCCAACAATGAGGCGAAACGTAAAATGTTGGCGTTAAAAGCGAATTGGTGGACCGATTCGGCATGCATTCGAAAATCGGCGGTAGGAAAATAAAATTTAATTTTTTTGGTTCAAGTCCCGGGTTTGTACGATGATTATAAGTAATTTTAAAATGGTAACGGAAAAAGGCTTGCACGCTACGTTTAAGCTCTTCCTATGTTATTCAAATGGGGAGGAGAAACGCTCCTAGAGTCGAATCCATGGAAATATTGTGGAGTTTGAGCAGTCTAAAATTTAAAATTAAATTTATAAAGTATGATTCAAATTGGAAATACCGTTATTGACGCAAATGCGGTTTAAATGCTCGTGACGCCCGTAGATTTTAAGCAAATACTATAATAAAATTCACTGATATTAACTTTAAAATATTTCATACTTCACCCGAAAATTTCTTATTATTTTATTCGTATTGAAAACTTTCTCATCTCAGCGCAATTTTTATACATTCAATGCACTCGACTTCTAAATGCACCAAGAATTTATAGAGGTATATTATTTGCTAGGAGAGTTCATCCGCTCCTTCTGAATGGCGTTCGTGTACCCGTTCGATTCTAATAATTTCATGGGGTGAGAAAGAAAGAGTGTAGTCAGAATCGGAAAATCACCTAACCTTTGTTGCTTCCAAAGAACTAATCTATGTGTCTATCTATAGAATAACTTCTGAGGCTGACTTAAAACATCTACAACTAAGCCGAATTATTACGAATTAGCGCAATAAATACTCCTGTTACCGAAACGATTCCTGAAGCTTTATCGATATCTTTTGCTGTTTTCGATAGAACTCACCAACAGACGAAAAAATGCGGAGAAATAAACTTTTTATTACACCAAAACGACAACGAAAAGGTTACACTTTGGGGCCCAGGATACCAAATGAAGGCTTCCGAAATAAACAGAGTTCCGAGGAATCATATAAAAGCATTGGTATATCCAACGAAATGTTTAATAATAAAAACGGAGGCCCATGAAACGCTGAGGTAACGAGAAGTGGGATAGGCTATGAAAAGGAAGAAAGGAATTTAGCGCAGTTGTAGGAAGTTTTGCAGTCGGAGAAAGGAAATGGAGTAATGTTTTACGACTTGGACTGCGGGGGATGAGCGTGGATGGCGGAGCGAGGTGGAAGCAAGAGACGGGAGGGTATGAGAGGGGCTTAGAAGGGGTTGGAAATAAAACGAGCGAGAGATAGAGAGAGAAAGGAAGAATGCCGAGGAAATTCTACGGAAGAGAGGAAAATGGGGAAGTTATAAAGGGAGGATGTGTATTTTGAGTATAGGAAAACTTCAATAAGCTTTTTTGCGAGTTCGGGAAAAAGTTTTATTGATTTAAGTTTTGGCGATATAGGATTCTGTAAAGACAATTAATTATAAACTACAGCAAGTCAAATAAACATAGGTAGCATAAATAGATAACTAACATTCTACTTGGAGTTGAAACCAAAATATGCAATGTGTTTGTTGATTGAATTTGGCGTTATATTACGTTTACTTTCCATTGCTCCAAATTCAGATAACTGCCAATGATTAAAATTTTTACAAAGAAGTGAACTACATCAATGCATATAAAATAATGTATTTCTTAGTAGATCAAGAGATAATGATGAATTATCTAACCGTTATAGATAAACAATTACTCCCCAACACATATTTTCCTTTTATTCTCAGAGGACGACTGCAGAACATAATAAAAACAAAAATATCCTGTTTGCCGAAAAGTAATTTTTGGCTTTTAAACACTTAAATTCATTTTGTTAAAATACTAGGTAAATTCATACGTTTTAAAGCTTGGATTAATTTTAGGCACATATGTTTTATTCTTTAGAGAATTAAATATACTACCATTTATCAAGACGTTCACAATTTTGGCGTACATAGCAAAACGCTGGTAAATAAATTTGTATCGAAGTTTGTACCAAAAACAACCTCTCTTCTATTCCTTTGGAGAATCTTATAGTCTCACTTTCTGATATTAATATGGCATTTGGGTGCAGAGAACTAATTTTACTTTCAACAAATGTATGCAATTGTGACCTAACAGCTCATATCCCCCGACTTAATTAATGCTTTTTATATTAAGTGGTTGGTATCATTGACCGATTGTGTCTATAGGCTCGTTTTTGTCCTTTCAATCCAAAATCTATCATCGCATTTAAAACGTATTAACAACCATTAGCAAACCCAGCACATTTAAATCACTTATGTCAGGCCCGGCTCCAAATCTACTTGAAACACTTTGAAATTTTAAATAATCTTATTATAAATTTTCACTAAATATGACATGAAGAGCCTTCAACTTAGCGAGAATTTTAAGTTATCTCTAGAACTGACAGATTTTCATGTTGTAATTCGATCTTTATAACTCCGTAAAAATACGAAGAAAAAATTGTAGCAGAATAATTTCGAAGCGTTAGCAATGGAAGCAAAAAGAAATTTTCAAAGTAAATGGAAACGGCGCCATCGGAGGTTTTGTTCAATAATATATGTTCAATTCCTGTTTGACGCTATAACCTAGTGCAAACGAAATGAAGAGAATAAAGTTTTCACTAGTCCAAGAACTGTCGAAAACGAAAAAAATGTGTGCCAATGCAGAAGCGTGAAGGTGATGAGACATGGCGTTTACTGCGTTGGGAATCATCTCCAAAAAATATCTACGCGATAAGTTCCGCCACAAACGGCGATTTTTTTGTTATCTCTCCGTTTCACTTTCATCTTCCGCCGCGCAGTTTTTCCTTCAAAGTCATTTTCCTCAATTTTTGACAAAACAGATGATTCTGGCGCTGGAATATGTCCCCCGTACGCCGGCATCCACTTAGGAGTTTTTTCGAAGAAAATCAACAATTGCTTAACCGAGAAATTCCTCACCCAACACGCTTCGCTTGTCACGGGCCCCATCCTCACCACCTTAACCCACCCTCAGCACTGATTTCTCTTCCAGAACCCCTTTTTTCTCCCTCCCTCACACCCTCCCTGTCTCCCCATCTTCCTGTCTCCTACGCTCCCTTCCTCCAGAGAGAGTTTCCCATCTTAAAACTTCTTGCCTACCCCTTCCATGCCGTAGTCGGCGCAAGAAAGGCAGCGTTACCGCGAGAGTGAGAGAGAGAGAGAAGAGAGAGATAAAAAGAGGGGGGAAGGGAGAGAAAGGGAAGAGAGAGAGGGGAAGTCACTGGCCGAGATTGTCAGACTGAGAGAATTCAGAGGATAGAAGGAGCAAGAAGATGCGGAGCGATCTTCTGAGTAAGAGGAGGTTGAAGGCGGGAACAATGTGGCGAGAGATGTGCTAGTGAGGTGGTGAGAGAGACGAAGGAGAGAGAGAGAGGAAAGGAACTAGGAAAAGAGAGGGATATAAGGAACGGGTCTTTAGAAGCATTGCAGTGGGAGGGAGAGAAGGTGGTGTTGTGCGGGGGCGTAAAAGAGTATGGGGATGGCGGATGCTCTAGAGAGAGAGAGAGAAAGAGGGCGAGCGAAAGGGCAAGGAGGCGGTGGAGTTATGAGGACTGCGGTTCGTAGTATGGAGCAGCGGTTTTCCCTTTCTCCGCCCCACCACAAAATCCTCCCACGCACACAAAAACAAGGTTCCTCTCCCCCTCCTCTATCATTCTATCTATCTCCTCCTCTCTCTCTAACCCTCTCCTTTAAACCACATTACTGCCTCCTCTCCCTCTCATCCACCCACACTCGCACACGCATGCATACACGCGCTCTCTCTCTCTCTCCTCCACTACCTCCCCCTCGCAATCCGCCCGTCCTCTCAGCAAATTGCCCGGGATTCGTCATGCAGGGTCTTCCACATCTCCCGTCGCCTGCCTTAAAGGCAAGCCACGAGGCAGTCGGCCAAGTGTATATTAAGAAACGCTCAACCGGGTGGAGGATTGAAAGGACTTCAAGAAGGGCGAGGTTTTATCCGCACGGAAAAGAGAGATGTATTGATATTGATTGATTGGATCGACAAGCGGTTATTTTATTTTGAGAAATAAATTTGTCAATGGAGACGAGGGCCACATAAATTACGCTCGGACCAGAGGAAGGTTGCTAAAGGATGGCTGACCGGATGAACCGATGTAGAGTGTTTGCGACGGTGAAATTTATGTTTGAGTCTACTTCGCTATTCGTTTGAGGGAAAATCCTAATAACGCAACTGCTTTCTTCAGTGAAGACAGTGACATTGATCGATAAAATAATATCAACATAAAATTTTTCTATCCAATCCGCCTATAACAGTGACTGTTATATGTGAGCGCTATTTGATGATAGCCCATTTATTCCACAAAAACATAAATATACGCCTAATGAATATAAACATAGAGTTTGAGATGCAATGTTTCGTAAGTTCTCCATTTCACCAACTGTGCTTCTTTTCAATGCAGGTAATAATAGTATGAACGAAATATAATGTAAGGGCAGATAATTGCCATAAATTTTAATACATATATATATATATATATATATATATATATATATATATATATATATATATTATTATGCGTTAGACAATCTTTAGGTAGGATTTGGTGCATTGCACCCCCTGCCACCCACCAACTTGGTGAATTGCAGGGTAACTTGTAGATGTAGATGTATATATTAGTATATATATAGTATATATTTATAGAGATACGAATAAATAGTAAATATAAAAATGTTGAACGAAATATAATGTAAGGGCAGATAATTGCCATAAATTCTAATATATATATATATATTAGTATATATATAGTATATATTTATAGAGATACGAATAAATAGTAAATATAAAAATGTTTATTCAATGTGATTTGTTCAATAATTTAACACGAAAACGAAAAATTCCTAAAGACGAGGAATTACCGTACAATGTCATCGACTATTTGGAAATTAGCAGCGTCCACTATGACGGTGACTGAACCTTTCAAATTTTATTTAGCTCATATTTCAAATTTCCTAAATCGGTCAGATTTAATTGGAGTACTAATAAATGCCATTAAAAGGAAAATCAAAGAAATTATTTAAAATCTATCCAACTAATAAAATTGCGAAATTTTAACGCATTGATCGATCTGGGACACCGAGTATGGTTTAAAAAAGTTAATAAAATGAATCTGACTGCAAAAATAACAGCAAATGAAAAGTTTATAGAGATGAGGAAGGAAGGATTTTGGCAATTCGTCGAAAACATGAGATAAAAATAAATATAAAATAAATAGGAAAATATCAGGCTAGGAATAAAAATACCTTTCCAGGTATAATTTGCCATTAATGAACATCCTTCGGTTCTTTGAACAGATTACAAATGGGTTAATGATTGTACAACCACTTTAGGTTTAGCATAACTACAATCGTCATTACTTAATGTTAAGGCACATCTGAATATGATTAAGTAGATTTTAACATCAATTAAACTGCGATTACTCGAGGAAGATGAATTGAGGCGGAATGGGAGAAAACGAGGGAAAGAAAATTCGAGAAAAACATGAAGAGGAAGGAATTATAGGAATAAACGCGGAGAGAGAGAGGAGATAGAAAGGCGAGGAAGAGGAAAGGGGGATTAGGGGAAGATAAGAGGAAGAGAGAACGGGGAGAATTCTGAGGAGATTTGAGGAGGGCGGGGGACGAGCAGGGAGAAGAAAAAAGGGATGGGGCATGAGGGATAGCGAGAGAGAGGAGGGGGGAGATAGGTGTGGGAGGGTGGAATCTGTCTCGAGAGGATAGGAGAGAATAAAAAAGACGGTGGAAAAGGGTGCCGTTTCTAGGGGACATCACGTTTTGCGGACATGAAAGAGGAAGGGACATTCGGAGGGGTCTTTCGTGTGGATTGATACGGGGGGAGGGAGAGGAGGATGAGAGAAAGAAGGGTGAGGAATGGAGTAAAGACGAAGAAAGAGAGGTGGGGGAAGAGGGAAGGGGGAGTGAAGGGATTGCGTGGGGAGGGGGAGGAAGGAAAAAGGTGGAGGAGGGTGGGCAGAAGTCCGGTCTGAGTGGGTGTGGGAAGGCTCGAATCGAGATGAGTTCGCAAGAAGAGATTAGAGGGAGAGAGAGTATAGGGAATGGAAGGGAAAATGTGAAAGAGAGAGATAGGAGGATAGGAGAGAGAGAGAGGGAGAGATGAAGAGAAAAAGGTTTTAGAGAGAAATAGTTGAAGGTGTCAGAAGGGCGGTGTTGTTTCGAGCACCTAGTACATGCGAGAAAGGAGAGACAAAAATGTCTAAGAATGAAATATAGAAGAAAATAAGTCACGATGTGAAAGAATTAAATGTTTCCGCTATACACAATACAGAGATAACTCTAATCCAAAAATCGGGTGCTCATAGCTCGAGGAGTATAACCAAATCAAATTAATTTCTTTGAGGAAGTCAATAGTGATGGTTTCGTCATTTTGCTGTGCCATGACCTTGCAGTTGATTAGCACCTCCTTCTTCCTTCCAATCCTTCCCCTCCATTAATTTGATTACTCTTTCTTCTTAACTACGACTTTCTGTAATGGCATCCGTAACACGGAATAATTGAACCATTCCACATATTAAAATATCGAAGTTATGGTTATTATCTTCAAGAAAAAATAATTGTCGGTTTTAGATAATACGGACTGTGCGTCAAGTAACTCTTGGAATTACCTGTCCAATTTCGAAAAATATTCCTTCCTGCGTGAAGTGAAGTACATATACTGAAGTGTGTATAAAGTGGACGGGGGCAACAGCATATGGAAGAAAGGCAATGGGCAAAATAAATAATGAACGGTAGAGAAATAGAGTAAACGAAGAGAATAGGAAAGGAATCGGCAAGAAGGAGAGACGGAGAGGAGGGAGAGAGGGAGGGGAAGAGGAGGAGGAAAAGAGAGAGAGGAGGGTCTCGAGCAGTCCACGAGAGTGCGCGTGCTTAATTATCAAACGAATTTCTCATTTCGAGACAAATTAAGCGACTCTGAGCGGGACATGGGATGGAGGGCAAGGGAAAGGGAGGGAGGATGGGGAAGGCTGAGTAGATGAGATGGGTTTGTTGGGTTGGGTCGGAAAAAGTATGAGGTAGTGCTTTTCTGGGAGGTACTAGAATAGAAGCTGAGATAATGGGAGAATGAAAGGGAATGATAGAGATTGAAGAAAGTGAAGTGAAATGACACGAGGAAACGTTTAGACAGAGAGAGTAACGAAAGAAGGAGCATTTTAAGTTGGATGATAAAATCGAAGAAAAAAACGTAAAAAGATGGAAAGAATCTACAGGCATCTACAGAAATGAGGGGAAAATAAAAAAAACACAGAATGAATATAAATAAATATAAAGAGAAAAAGGAGTATAAATCCAATAAATGATAAACATAACACCATGCCAGGCGTAGAAAGAGAAAAGTGTGAAATAAACAGTGAAAAGAGGAGAGAGAAGAAAGGAATAGAAGCGAGACGAAGGCAAAATGACGAAGAGAGGAAGAGAGAGAGAGAGACCAGAATGAACCGAGAGGTATAGGGTGGTGTGAAGAAGCTAGTGGGTAAGATATCATTTAATTGGAGTTAACAGCGAGGAGGAGGAGGGGGAAATTCGAGAGCGTAGCTTATGGAAGAGTTCGGTACATGGCAGAGGGAGGGGTGGGGATTGTCGAGGGGAGGAAGAGATGGGAGGGGTTTTGAAAAGGAAAGGGAACTAAAGGCCAGAAGCCTTCTCCATCCACCTTCCTATAAATTATATTCGCTCGGAAGCATTAATTTTACTGGAGTCGTGAGGGAGGGGCGAAGAGGGGGTAATGGGGCCGTCGGTTTGAGGGCCTTGAGGGAGGAGGAGAGGGAAATTTTAGGGCGAAAGGGGGATTCGGTGATTCGAATGGTTGATGGTCGTAATGATATTGCAGAGGAGACATGAGACGGGCCGGGGAAATGACCGAGGGGGAGGAAGTGGAAGGAGCTGCAGCTTTGTGTGTGTCATATAAGAT
This sequence comes from Tanypteryx hageni, assembly GCA_028673005.1. NCBI lineage: Eukaryota > Metazoa > Arthropoda > Insecta > Odonata > Petaluridae > Tanypteryx > Tanypteryx hageni. The sequence continues at coordinate 39,963,589 of CM054117.1, forward strand.
GGAATTGTATTGCGTTACTAGGCCTAGAAAACATTAGTTTACGGAAAAACAACCCACTGGATTCCTACATTGTTATATTATTTATAAAATTTGCTATTAGGGAGATATAGTCTTCAAGAAATAATTTTATTTAGTTTATCTTCCAGCAGCTGCAGCATATTTTCAGACTAGCATTGGTTAGCTATATTAAAAAAATAAATCTTAAATGAACAACGACCGAGGCCCCATGCAGACGTTTTACTGATTAGTTAAATCAATAAATAACAATTGGAAAACATTTCAAAGTTAGCATTTAAATAACCTCTCTCTAAGTATGACTGAATCTATATAATGATTAATTTATTATAAGGCACTAAGATGTCGCCTGTTACTTTTCGCGGATACTGATAGACTTAATTAATATGAAAAATTCAATTCCTTGACTAAATCTCTATTAAAATGCACCTTAAGATGATAAGATAAATTCTTTTATGAACGTCTCTAATGAATGATTTACTGGTTCATTGAAAAAGGCCATCCATTGGCTATATTAGTCAGTAGTGAAATTTTATCAGATAAGGTCGCTTTGCAGATCCACCCGAGATAGATTCCCGATGGTCGCTATGCTCATCTTCATCCAACTTATAATTTGTGTATTCAGCTCAAAATTTTAGCTAGCACACCATAAAAGCAATAAATTAGCGCATCCGTATTTTCCTACACACCCTATTTTTTGGCATAACAGCCATTTCCGTTTTGGTCCAAATTTAGCTTCCGACTCAATGTTAAGACTGCCGTAAATGTATAAAGCACCCGATTCTTGGACGCCCATTAAAAACAGAGGTCGTGAAAAGCAATCCGCATTTCCGCCATAACTCTTTTGAGATGAGGGAGGAAGTGGAGGTAGGAGGGGACATAATGAGTATTTGTTCAAATGCGAAATTAGTTTTTCTCCCCAACCCATCCCATCGGACCCCTTATTCCTCCAGACTCCTATCTCACCGCCCGTTTCCTCCTACTCTTTCTGGGATCTCCTATGGTGGCTGTGCCTTTCCGGGTATCTCTCTTCCCGCTGGTGCGAGGTGATTTATTGAGGGCATAATTTAAGCAAGGGAAGGTGGAAGGGGAGTGAAAGTGAGGAGTTCCCGGATGGGGGAGGGAAACGAGAAATGGTTTCAGATGAGGATTACCGGGAGAGTTTCACGAAGGATGGGGTGGGAGGATGGAAGAGGATTTTCGGGGGGAGAAGAGGGAGGAAGCACGGTGGAGACGGTTCGAGACAGGGCCAGAAAGATCACGGGTCTGTTTCGTGAGTTACGCTTTTGTGAAATCAGCTACGGAAATCATTTCGGAAAGAAATTAATATAATTCCTTCTAAAAAAGTCAGAATCGTTACAGGAAGGCGTTCTTCGAATTTTTCATAGTCTGCTAAATATTCCGGTATTGAGGTGTCACGATGGAAGGGTCAAGGACGAGAATAATAATAAAAGGGATTGGAAAGGTTTATTTATGGTTTTGGATGCTTATGCTACGCGCGAATAATTTAAGTTCTGTGAAAAATTTTATATATGAATAACGTATAATCTAATTATCAGCCCATGCAATTTTATCATAAGATGAAATGGTATTGTTACTTTATCATACAATTATTATCTGATGTTAGATGCTACATGCGATTGAAATTAGATAAGTTCCTTGACGATTGTACGTGGGTCACTCCACAAGTAATCTTCCGATTTTTTTCTGACAAATGATTTATTACAATTGAACACAAGTACGAAGTATTAGTTAGCAATAAGGTGTATGAAAATCTCTGAAGACTTATTTTTCCACGTAGTCCCCATTGCATTCCCCTCATTTGCGACAAAGTGGAAGCAGTGCCATTATACCGTCGCGAAAGAAAGTCTCATCTTGTTGATGCAGCCATCGACGATCCGCCGTCTTTGCATCGTCATCTGATTGAAAATAATGCTCCCGTAGAGCGTCCTTCACACACATCTGTGAATCATCATCGGCACTTCCCCCTCCACTGTCAAAAATTCAATCACAGCTCTCTGCTTAAAACGTGACTCTGACATATTGGCCATTTTGAATGATGTGCACACTTATATCCTACTGGGGGTAGAATCACGAAACTTCGCCAGCAGTGGCGGAAAACAATGCAGTCATTGCTAATGAACCGCTAATTTCAATTGCAATAAAACATTTCTCAGAAAAAATCGGGAGCATTACTTTTTAGGTGACCCTCGTATATGAATAACGCCTTTTTAAAATAATATAAGTGCATGCAATCTGATAGAGAAAAGGAATGATTTGTTTACTTTACATTGAAATGTACCAAGAGATATATGCATAATCTCTTCTTCGAAAATGGAAGATTGCAAAATTTTCTTTTGCCTAATTTTTCCATTTCCGGTCGGTTTATTTCATCCCTCTAAAGTCTCTTTCTCTGTATCCCTCTTCATAATCTTATAATAATCATTCTTTTTGCTGAGAATAACTGCTTCTTACTTTATTCCTGGCATGTCTGTACATAACGTATTTGTAGGAATTTAAGAGGTAGTTCGGTTAATTATTGTGATTAGTAACATAGTAGTCGTCTTTAATTAGAACACAACGTTGTAAATGCCTTAAAATACAAATTTTTCGAATGCTCAAAATGATACATTTCTTCCATTGAGAAAATAATGCCTGGATTCCGTCCGAGTAGAATTTATTTGGTTGTCTGAGCCACTCATGCTCCGCTGTTCTAACCTTGTGGCCAGAATGGAATTGCTTTCTACTTAATGCATCTTTGAGTGGTTCAAAAAGATGATAGTCACTTGGAGCCAAGTAAGCAAAATAAGGTGCCTGTGATACCAATTCATAAAGCGGTTCTTAATGGTGTCGACAGTTGCCCAGGAATCGTGAAAACAGGCGTTGCCGTGCTGCAAACAAAACCCTTTTTGAGATAGACGTTTGGCTCGAATTGTCGGCTTCAATTGACTCTTAAGCATAACTCTGTACAAAGCACTATTAATAATTGTTCTTTTCTTAATGTAAAACTGTAAAATAATATTATTTTCATCCCAAAATACGGTTATCATCACTTCTCCTACAGACAGTGTTCCTCTGAACTTCCTATACTTACTTTGATGAGCTGGAATGGTGCCATTCTTTGCTGGCTTGCTTACTTTCAGAAAGAAAGTAATGCACCCATGACTTATCAGGCGTTATACTGTCTAGAAAATCATCCCCTTTATCTTAATATCGAGCCAGCAACACAGAGCCATCAACTCGTCTTTGTTTTAGCTCATCTGTAAGACGACAATAGACCCATCTTGCACACACTTTAATGAATCTAAATAATGGACTGTTTGATGAACAGATCAAATGTTCACATTGAGATCCTCTCTCAATTCTTTCAGCTTGATGCGCCATTTTCTCAAATGGTAATTTCAATAGTAGAACTGCTGTCAGGTGTGACTACGCGAGTAACCTTTCCAAGCAACATCTTCAAGATAATTGACTAAATTTTTCAAATTTTCGATCAATGCTTTGTGACACACATTTCTCACTATACCCGTTAGCTATATTTCAATAGGTTTAACTCCTCCGTTCAACAATCTGTTAAATGTTTTTAAATCAATCTTGGTGCAACTTTTCTGAGATGTAGCCATTTTGAATCGTCAATATTTGAATTATCACCGGGGAAACCAAATGACAATTACACTCAGGTGTGCCAAATAGAGCAAGATAGCATGCCTATGTAAAATATATTAAATGAAACTCAGATCTATATAGAATTAGTCACTTTTATTGTTTTCATTTGAACCCTTCTCGTATAAGGAATAGATAGTATACTGGAGAATAAGTAACAACTTATAAAATTAAAAATGATGAGAAGGTTTTTTTCTGCTTGATGGTGGTTTATAATAATATCTTTATTGTCTTTTGCACTTATGATAGTGATAAAAGAAGATTTCGAGTAGGTGTTTAAAAGATTTTCCCATCGATTTCCAATTGTTTACAAGACGGGAAAAAGAATTTTACATACCAGGAAGAAAGAAATGATACAATACTTAGGATATAAATTAAATGCAGGCTGCAGTGATTCAAATATCAAATAATTTTACGTGATTTGTGAAAACAACGATACATTGGCATTTTTTTCTTGGGATTTATCCATTCATTCATGGAAATAAATATTCTTGATCTTCTCAGAGACATAATATATTTCTAAGCTTAGGAGATTGCATTTAGTTTTAAATTATCAATTAACTCCCACAGAAACTACGTTTTAGTAATATATTCAAGCATAATTGCAAACAGCACAGGAGAAACTATTCGCCAAATAAGCAATATAAAGAGCTTATTTTAGGATTTATCAGAATAATTGTATTAATATATGTGATACCGGGAATAACTAAATGTATGATTAAAAGTTTACTTTGAAATATTATTTAATATGCGTCATAGAGAGGGTTTATCGTGAATGCTGCGTTTCTGTATTAAATTGGAAGGTTATATCGACTAATAGACAACAATTAAAAACCTAAAGAATTATCTATTAAATTCAACAAAATAACTTTGTATATTGAAGTACAAAATATTACATACTTAGAATTATTTATACTTAGCGTGAAGGTAAAGAAGATAGGAAAAAAATCTTTCTCTTTCATTTGATCATAGTTTTATCCAAACATTATTCTGTTGTTTTCGAAATATTAAAGAAATACACTTTAAAATGCTAAGGCTATTACAGATAGGCCTTTTAGATAGGCAACCCAGCAGCGCGGAGGTCAGATGTTGCCGCTTTCCGCCCACAGATGTCAGGTGACGGTCTTATGGCTACGATCGAGCCCACTTTCAAAAAGCTAACGTCTCATGCAGTTAAACTGGAAATGTGACTTCGAGATCATAATTACGTACTATTTAGCAGTGCCGTGGTTGAGGTACATGCAATTTGAACAATTTTGCAACGTAAAATAATAATGAAAAACGCTCAATCGAAGATAGCACAATAACAGATGTTCTTGAGATGCTATTGAAACGATAAATTATTGGAAGTAGTTATGCAGTCGTAAAAAATGTTTTATTGGAAATTCATAATTTGTTGCTCAAGTATCATGCTGTATTGTTTCATGTATCACAGAGTACGGCAGATTTTTCTACAAGGTAAGCCACATTGGGATCCATCGGTGAGCCGCATTATAGATCGCCAATCCATTCGCAGGTACCCTAAGAGTTTACCAGTAAAATTACTCAGCGATTCCACATATCAAGTTAAAACATATTTTAGAGAAAACATGTCAATAACCAAGGATTTAAGGCCATAATGTTAATTAGTACATATGAAATTATGTGTTAAATTTTGCTTAACATTGTTTTCGTCATAGCTTCATGGACCGTAGGTTGCCGAACCCTGCGATAACTATCTATAACCATCTTTAATTTTAATAAATTCATTTGAAATTTAATGACAGGACAAAAACATCAATATGCTGCATTAATAAATTCACGTAAAGTTTTGGCGGCATTTAAACGAGTTATTTTTTGCTACTCGTTACTGTGTTTGGCAAATTCAACTGAAAACTCGAGAAATTTAAAGTTTATTTTTTTGTAAAAATGAGCTAATATTTTAGGAAATTATTTCGAAGGATGAAAACTAAAAATATGGGTAATAACTACCCTCAACGAGCCTGAGTAACATTCCGCGATGTTCGCTTGTTCCTAAAAATACAATTAACGGTAGGGAAAAATTAGACGATAAAACAAAGCCTTCTCAATTCCACCGATGGTGGATAAGGAATGAAAAGACTAAATTTTCCAAGAGAGCAAAGAATATTTACCGCCGAAGAACCTCGTTTTTGTATAACGTTTCACACACATGGTGTAAAAAGTGGACGACCAGAGGGGAAGCTCCTCATCCCTTTCCAATCTTCCTCGGAAAAGATAGAATGTTTTTCTTTCAAAGGGAGTTGAAATAATATTGGAAGCGTGTGTTCGCCGGGAAGAGAAGAATAAACAAAATTGAAGAATCGGCACGCACAGAAGAGGGACAGTAGAACGTATAATATAAACAGGCGAGGGATGGTAACAAAAGGAGTTTAGATGGCTAATAAACAAGAGGAACGACGAGAAAGAATAAAAATTTCACGGTAAGATGGGTTATATCTTTTAGCGCGTGCCTATCAACAAAAATCACTCCTACAGAACATATTGATTAAGTTGTCGCCCTTGTTTACCCTGCATATAGATAACAAAATCTAAACAATCAGTCCAGTATCTTTTAGATACTATATTAGTGTAGCCAAGAGTATATAGAAATTCATATTTGATGAAGCAGTTTAAAAAGAAAATCCTTTCTGCCGAGCCCTGATGCTTTGTCATGTATGGAAGATATAAATAGTGATTTTGGTTACACCATTAAAATAATGTCAAACATAGCTCTGCATTCTTTAAGGATTGGGAATTATTTGATCCGAATACCGATCGTTAACAATTAAGTTCAACTTCAGGAATTTTATAGATTGGAAAAGAGTAGAAGCAGATTTCACAATTTATGCTTGCTTAGCTCATGTTTTTGCTAATTATATCACTTTTCCCACTTTTGAAAAAATAACCATGCATAATTAAAAACTTTCTTCCTTGATCGAAGAGAAAATATTTAGTCTTAGTTTTCATAAGGTTTTACAATATTTCCTTTTAGTTTAAAGGCGAAATTCATATTTTAAATCCCGTTTTGTTCCTCCTTTTGAACTGTTTTCCTTGAAATGTTATTTAATGTTTACTGGATAAGTAATTATTATTTTTTAATCAAACTTTATTCCTTATCTGCATTCAAATTTGTGATTCTATATTCTGTTAGTAGCGTTATGACTATCTAATTACCGCTTTCGTTTCTTACCAAAACTTCCTCAACGTATGTTCGTTTCAATAGTTTTTCCTACTATTCCATGCATTAAGAATCAGGAATTCAATCACTGGATTTAGAAACATATCAGGATAAATCTGCGCGTTCTTTGTAATAATTTCAAAATGGTTAACAGATACTTAAGTCGGATTACAAGATAGTTTGATAAAACGCATTGAAAATTTTTATTTATCAAGGCAATTGAATAAAGTGAACGCAAAATTTTGCAAGAAAAACTGATTTATTATTGATAATGTCAGATTAATTATTAATTAAAATTCTGTTGACATCACCACCACTACCAAAATATTTATTTTTAGAGATATGGAAATAAGCGGCTGGGAAGTATTTTGCCGTATACAGCCAAATCAGAATTATAAGTCAAGCTAATTGAACTTCATCAATTCGATAAACGAAATCTTTCTCAAAATAATCGTAAATATGCGCACAATTAAAATATCAAGAAACTCCAGTTTTCCATCCAGAAGTAGCGATTGCCTGTTTTTATTGCTTATTCTTATCGCTACACTTTGCGAGATGCGACATCTTTGAAACGAGAATCTTTCAGTCCCTCCAGCATCCGTCTCAAAGCGCTCCCCCCGCATTCGCACACATACACAAAACCCAACGGTCGTCCGTCGTCTTCCCCCTTCCTTCCCTCCTCCTCGCACTGCCCGAGATCCTATTCTCCCTCACTCCCCCTTCCCCCGTCTCCCGTTGTCCATAGTAACCCTCGTATTGGCATTTCTCTTAGCTCTCTCCCCACCCTCCTCCCACCTTCTCAAAACTCCCCCATCCATCCCATCCTTTCCCTCGTTCCACTTCTCTCGCTCGAGCATAACTCCACCCTCCCTACATCATCCCCCCACTCCCCCGCAATCCCTCCCTCAATTTCTCCGCCGCCCTATACCTCTTCCATCCGCTGGAAAAGCCTTCGACCCCCCCCCTCCCCCCCAACACCCTCCTTCCCTTCATCTCTCGTCCATTCCGGCCCCTCTTCCTCCTCCCCTTTCGCTCCGATCCTTCCGACTGTTTTGTGGGTGTGGACCACGACGCAGAGCGGACGCCATATTCGTTCGAGAAGCGCCAAGCTGACCACCGCCTTCTCTCTCTCTCTCTCCCTTCTTCCCTCACCCCTCCCATCTTCCACCCACATACACACAAAACTCCCCTCTTCACTCTCCTCTCCTCCCCCGCCCGATGCTTCCTACTGCCCATTGGTCCAGCCAGTCACGACGCTCCTTCGATCACATCCCACCCAACATATCCACCTTCCTCCCACTCCCACAACCACCCACCTTACCCTCCCACCCTGTACCGTGCCTTTTCATCCTCCCCCGCCACCCCCTGCTACTCCTACTGCAACATCACTTTGAGACCTTCGCAGCCACCTTTTGCTTAGAAATCCTCCTCTCATTCCCTTTTTTAAGCCTCCCCTACGGATCTCCTTCGTCATACCGTGCACGTCTCTCTACCAATATCATAGAGGTTCCTCCTTTTTCTTTCCTCTTCGCATCCCTCCCCCCTCTCCCTTATAGACTCCCTCCTATTCTATGTCGCCATTCCTTAAACCATTCTTCCTCCTCTTCCTTCCTCTTTGCCTCCCACTCTCCCCTGCCTATTCCTCCTCCTGAGGCTCAGTTTCCATGGTTACCAGAGTCCCGCCCTGCCCCCTCCTCTGGACTCAATGGTCATTAAGAGTTTCTCTCCCTAGTCTCCTCTTCCTCCTCCTACTCCCTTTATCATAACCGGCCATCTTTGGGAGGCCGGGAGCGTTGCCTGTGGCAAAACAAAACCTATTGAGACCTTTGTTTATCTCGAGTGGATACAGAAAGAGATGGAAAAAGAGATTTTCTCTTTTTTAGATGGATGAATATATCTTTGTATTGGTTTTACGGCCAGAGCTATTGCTTATTTTAACAAAAAGATTCGAGTGCGTTTTCTATACGCAAGCATAATATCAAACCGAATGGAATTATTTAAAAAAGTTTAAATTATGTATTCTATGCATTGTTTTGAAATATGTAGTTGAGTATAAAAACGCAATAAACCACAGAAATAAATATTAGTAGTAGTTTCTTTCATATGAATTTTTTCAGTATAGTAACGATTATGGATATATTTAATGGAATTTTAAATAAAAAACTCATTAATCGTTCAACATTCGCTTATGATGACATTAAATAAATTTATAATTGATATGTGAATCACATTTAATCTTTATCACGACGACAACATATCTATTCTAGTTTAAGATATAGTTAGGACAGATTTACTGCAGATAAAATTCCACTGTGGATCTTTTGCTTTCAATATCAGTTTGTTTATTAAAGGCTTGGAAACATTTTCTAATATCTTAAAACCTAACAATGTTAGCAGGAGATAATACTTTTGAATAGGAATAATGTGACTTTAACATTAAACCTCCATTTTTATACTACCGAAAATATAAACAATAAGATATTTAAGAGCTTATATATTGTTATACATGAATTCTCTCCATTTATTTTTACACTCAACCAAAATAAATCATCCGCTTTGAAAAAATAATTTGCATCAATTAATCTATCTCGCCAGTATCAAAATCCATTAAAATGCAAATTAGAATTGCTACTCTTTTTAACACTTTATTTTGAATTCCGTGTATTTGTTTGTTTTTAATTTTGATTTATTTATTTAGATTCCAGTAATTAATACAATTTGTTCGGCGGTTATCCGATGAATGATTCGATTTAAGAACAACAAGTGAAATATTTATCGAATCAGAGCTTTTTTAAACGAATTGAAATCGGTATCCGTCGTCATTAATAAACATTAGTTTTTAGGATCTGTAATAATAACTAAAGGTTGAAAGGTAGTTAATTAATAAAAAATCATTATTAGGTTGAACATCAGGTGAATTAATTTCGGTTATTAATTAGTAACCGGAGAATTTAATTACCTTTCAATTATAAAAATATTTTGTGCTTTTTAAATCGACCTTTGGAAAAATCTAAAAATCTCGCGCTCAGGAAACAATATTTGTAAAAGTGTTCAAGAGGTTTAGTACATCCCTTTTGTGCAAATAAAAACAGCGGATCGTATGACACATATTTACAGAAAAAATTTGGAATATGTATTTTGAATTGAATTTTGCCTTAATTATTAATAATCAAGCTATATATAATATTACACATAAAAATCTCGTTATAGCAAACTTTTGGGAGATGCGTACATCATTTAGTTGTACTGAAAATTCGTCTCAACGAAAATTGCTAAATTATATGTAAATGAGTAATTTTTATTTAAAATAGGCTTTATAATATTTTCAACAAATTAGTTTTAATTTCCTCCTGACTGAAAGTCAATATAAACGTTAAATTTATGATATCAAGAATAAAAGCTTCATAAATGTGTTTATAATAGAGGAGATATGCACCGTGGTGCTACCATGGAAAGCCTGCCGAAGCTTAGAAGTTTTTTAGCAGTGGTGAAATTTTCATTTTGACAATACAGTAATCCCTCCATATTCGTGGGGGTTGCGTTCCTGAAATACGACACGAACATAGAAACCGCGAATATAGACACTAAAAGCTTATGGAAAAAATGAGGTTATGGGATCAACTTTTCCTGTTCATACAGCAATAATATTATATATTTTTATCTTTAGTAATTATCTGCATATGATCTTTTAAGATAAAACATTTCAAATTCTGTAATTAAGGCTCCCATACTTTTCGACGTGGAGTTGAGAAAAAATAAATGATACGCGGTAGGCGTAATAATGCTCCCAATGTCCTATTCATAATATTCTAAGAAAAAGGACGAGAATTATTCGAGTAATTACGACAATTCATTCACAATGTAATACATTAATAAAAATGTCTCGCTTTACTGCTCTGAAAATAACACTAAAACATTAGACGTGTTCTCTCACAAATATACTATTGTAAACCTTCTTAGATGCGTATGAAAATATCTTTTATATTATTCCGTTGTAAGCTAAACTAAACTGCTAGGAAGCAAAGACAGTCAATCTAGTCCATGGGTGGGCAAACTTTTCACGTGGCGGGCCGCATTAACAGTTGCAGCTTCTTATGGGGGCCGCATCAACAGATGACTATACTTCGGCGAGCCACGTTAGGGTTCACATCGGAAGTTATTTGAGATAATGTGAGTGATCCTGTTAGTAAAAATCGATAATAAATAATATGTTTTCCCCATAACATCACTGGAAAGGTTTTCCGGCAATAATTTTAAGCTACAAATATGAGATTATCTGTATTTTATATTAAGGTTCGCTTTCATAATGGCATCGCGGACCACATAAAATGCCCTCGCGGGCCACATATGGCCCGCGGGCCGTAGTTTGCCCACCTTTGATCTAGTCCCTATAGAGACCACTAACGAATAAATTCAGAGGTCTCTGCAATGTGTGCTGCGCTAGGCGAGCGCGAATAAATGAAATTTACCTCCCGCGAATATTGAAACTTGCTACAATGATTTATGCGCGAAACCGCGAATATAGAGGGATTGCTGTATTCGTTATTCTTCCACTCTAGGATATCACTTACCAACTGATAGTGATTCATTTTAAAGATTTCATATCTAGCATGATATTTGCAAGTTCACTACGGCAATAATTACTGCAGAGGTTAACGTATGCGCATACGGGTATTCCTTTAATATATTTTTAGGCATACACACCTATTTTATACGCTAAATTCCACGAGAAAGAAAAAAGAATCGTCTAACTAAAAACGAAACAAAAATATCCCAAAAAATACCCCCCTTTACAGTCTTCAAGTATCCTAAAAATAAATTCCTTCGACCATACTTTTCCAGTGCGTTTGAAACTTTCCAGAAAAGAACCCAAATTTTCCTACAATTTTCCATGGGGAAATTTCAGGGTGCATTTTCCAAATTATTGGCCGTCGTTGTGTTTACAATGTCAAAAGGGCCTCTTGAGAAGCGGCGCCAATGCGAAGAGGCAATGGCACCCATCCGCCCCCGTGCCCACAAAAGGACTCTGCGTAATCCCACTTCGGACAGGGCTTCCACCCCCTTCCCAATCCTTACCAGTCTAACCCTCTTTCCTCATCCCCCTTTTTCCGCTCTCGACCACCTTCCTTCACGCTCCTCTGCACTTTCGACAGACTGTCCGTTTGCAGTAACTCCTTCGGGGAGACACGTCTTCATTCGGTGGATCGCTGTCCGGTGCGTCGCCTGCGGAATGTAGGCAAATGTTTTCTTCTCTTTCCTCTAGCCGGACTATCTCGAAGCTCATAAAGCTCGACCCTCTCGAATATCTGAGCACTGTGGAACTCTTGGGTCCGTGGAACTCCTGAAGACCATTCAATTACAGTAAAATCTTGATTAAGTAGATTCGGATTATCCATACGTGAGAAAGGGCTACGCAGTATATTACCATTGTCATGGAAAGAATTACACTAAAGCTCGTTTAACATCGGCGTTTCAACTAAAAGAATAGGGGTGTTTGCACAAAATTTCCTCCTATTTTCTTTTGATATGCGAATAAAATGTGCAAACATTTTCAAGGAAGGTTTTAATCATAATTTAAATTTAAAGTGCAGAGTCTAAGAGTTCTTAAAGATGCAGTCTATGGAATTATTATAAAATACAATTTTTAGAGCACCGATTATTTTTGAGAAAATAAAGATATTTAAGCAAACTTTCGCATAACTTTCTACTGAAATTTCCCCTATAAAAATTTTGCTGTATTCATACACAATTAGAGTATAATTTTAAAGTTGCAATACATCAATAACGCTAAAAAATTGCCTCGTTTAAGTCTGATTGGCTAGCGTAAACATGTTTCAATTAGGAGCAGTTTCACATCATAGATGTATTTTATGTAAAATATTAGGAGTATCGTATGACGTCATAAGTAACTGAATAGTATATTCGCATTAGCACTGCAGTGCTTTTTATTAGAACATAGCATACAGAAAAAACCGCTAATAATAAATTGAAAATAAACATTCAACCATGTCAGTTTTATGTGTATAAAAGTGCAGATGAAACTTGCATCCTTAAACGGTAATTCAATCTGGAAATTTCATTTGTGTAATCTAATCAGAGCCAGCAATTCGCGAATCGTCCCTAAATCCCTTCTAATTTGGACCGGGCTTATGACACACGATCAATTATTTTCCAATACGCATTAACACTTTACTATCCTAAAACGTTTACATTTGGAACCCGTTGAACAATCAACTTCCATTTCCCATGTTCCTAAACCTTCCTCGCAAAAAAAAAGAATATCGCCGGAGCGACCTTTGAAAAAATACCTAGGTTAAAATAAAATCTCGAAAAGGAAACCGACTCTATTTCATTAGGTATTGAAGAGAGAAGAGCAGGAGCCTGCCTAATTTCAATACCGCCGGGATTTGGAGCGAGAGTGCGAAAGAAAGATAGGAGAGAGAGAGAGAGTGATAGAAGCTAATCCTCTCTCTCTCTCCCTTTCTCATCCCCGGTAAAAAAAGTGCGGGCAAAGAAATAAATGAAATCGTTCCATGAAATACTAGAGCAATTTGCTCGGACCCGTGGGTTGGATTTTTGAACTGCTTCCGTCCGTCGCCCTCCCTGGCGGGATAAAATGGAATTTGAGCCGCTCGAACGCCCGTCCAGGACTGAATCCGTCGTTCCATTTGCATTTTTGCGATTTATCCCTTTGAGAGAGAGAGAGAGAGAGAGAGAAAGGGATGGAGGTAGGGAGGGGAGATGGTGATAGAGTAAGGGAGAGAGAGAGAGAAAGGGAGACCCGTGGATGACGATCGGACCTACGGGCGCTCAGGACTCGAGCCAGAATGGATCCCCGCGGATATGCCGCCAAACAGGTTGCATAAGGCCAAGCGAGATGCGTGCGTGCGGATTTCGGAGTGGCGTGTAAAAGCATTGATACGATAGAGAGGCGGGGAGGAATAGGAGGAGAGGAAGAGATGCGAGAAAAGGGCGGGTAAGAGAGGGGGAAGCGGGATTTTGTCGCCATCGCTGATTTATTCTCGTAGGGGCATCATCGGTTTGACGGTCATTTTACGGATGAGCGAGGGGCCTATAAAACCGACCTCATCTATACCTCTCTCTCTACCTTTATCCCTTCGCTTTGGTTCAACCTCTCACTCCCACGCGGAAAATTTTCCCTTCCTCACTGTCTCTTTGGAGAGGGTTGCGTTTTAGCAATTCGGTGCTCATGCAGATTTTAAGCTTTGAAAAAAGTATCGGGGAAACTCGATCGGAGTGGAATAACCATCGAAAGCTCAAATGCGAAAATTAAAATAACGGCGAGAAATTGGAATGGTTTCGGAAAATGCGCCACGGTGGGACTTTAGCCGTTTTACCCATCGCATTGCTCTACTAGATTACTGGCGAGATCATTCAAACCATAAAATAGATAAGTATTGCCGGCACATCGAAGATTTGAAAACTGTTTTGGGGGAAACATTAGGAAACGATAAACGGTAAAAAAACGTTCATAAAAAATAAGCGGGTGGGGTAATTTATAAATAATGACCTCTTCCTAGTGAGCGAGTGTAATAAAAGATAGGTTCTTTGAAAATAAAATTCACTAGATATATATTTGCAGAAAAATGGAAACCATGCTAAATTATTAACTTCCAGAAATATGCAGCGATAAATGACCAAGTGAAATGTTAGTACGTATTCTTGTATCTAAGCTGCACGAAATAAAGGCTTAAATTCACTTCTTCCATCAAATTTATAGCTTTGGCATTAAAATGTCCTTAACACCCGTTTCGATCGAATGCCCTTCTAAAGTCAAATTACATTCTATTGAAACTGGAAAAACGGAAATAGGACGGCTGTTTGTAAGAACCGGTGATCCCTACCTTTGCAGCAGAGAATCAACCATCGGTGAAATTACTCCGCCCTCTCACGGCGAAAAACAGGTCCAAACACGCATCACTACATCAGAGAAAAATCATATCACTTCACAATGACCAGAAAATAAGGCTCGATGTACGAGAGAACTGAAAAACTCTGACAATTTTAAGCAGGAAACTCACAGCCGAGGTTGGTTAGGGTAACTGTTCTGTCGCATCCGCACCACACCTGAAATAGGAGAAGAAATTTAAATTATTAAAACACCGTTAAGCTTGATAAAAGAAAATATATTAGGAATTGCATTAGCCCAGCAAAGAATGCTTAAACAAGAAATTATTTCTTAATTCGCTCCATAGCCAAGATGATATAAAATCCAAGCTAAATATTTCGGTTATTTCCCAGAACGTTTTAAGGAAAAATGAGCAAAAGGGGTAATATCTCGTAAATTTTATAAAATTTACTCATTGAGAAATGAAATTGTCTATACTTCGTTGCAGCAGTAAAAATATCCACTATATTTATTATTCAGAACAGGCTTGTTGTCGAAATGCAATACTTTTCGACAGGTATTACAGCACTAATGGCCACTATCATATCTTAAAACTCAAATAATATTGAAATTATGATACGCAAAAAACAGATACTATACAAAAATAAAAATAAAATGATTGCAATACACTGTATTTTGCAGTATATTTTCTATTTTCACAAGATAATGGAAATATATTATAAAAGCTAGCCCGCCCGTTGCAGGGTTATTTGCAATTTGTATATAACGGAGAAAAGAGATAAGAAAAGGTCTAAAAAATATATAATTTTGCAGGCAATACTTATTATTTATGAAATAAGTTAAAAGAACCTTATTGAATTTTTTATGTAAAAATAATCGAATCCTGATATATAATCGTAATAAAAATAGCTTTTCGTGTTTCTTCTTGTTTCTTCATTTCAAGGTGTACGATTCTTTCTCTATCTATTAATACTACTCCTGCACTCCCATTAAAAAGAGTTACACCATTTAAAAGCATTGAACTCGTTACCATGGCGACGGAATTTTTCATTATTAAAATCTTGAAAAAATTTCATTCTTTCTGAGATCAAACTATTTTTTTTAGCTATTTCGGTATGGATTCGGAATCTGTCTTATATGTACTATGAGGTATTGTTTAAAAAATATTTGGATAGGGGACAATAATCGCCATAAAATAGTCAGCGAGAGCACGAAAATACCACTCATAGTTTCGGAGATAAAATTTCGAGAGTCCCGAGAATGTTTTACACCCAAATTCCGTAAACGAAAGAAAAATTTCTACTGGACAAAAACCCAGATACTTTTGAGAAAAGCTCTAAATGAAGAACAAAACGGTACTAAGCTTCGACCCGTTCGATTGCCGCCGCGAACGTTTACACGCTTTCCTCCTGGGTTGTCTCCTCCTCTCCCAGTTCCCATTTAAAAGCACATGACTCGTTTTCAGGGTATCAGAATTTCTCATTGTTAAAATCTTGGAAGTTACAAATTTTCTGACAACATGTTATAAGCAAATTCAGCATGGATTCGGATTCTCTCCTATATGCATTTAGTTCTTTCGTGCGTACAACTGTTTAAGTCTCAAGTTTGTATCTTAATTCCAACTAATTTAAAAACGTAATTTTATGACCATGAATGACGACGCTATGTATTTCCTATGGGCTGATGCTTTCACGTTTGTATTTACATGCCTACTAATTTTCAGATTCTCACCTATTCCGTATCTAGCACTTCCACACCGAGGAGACGAACATGCACACACGCAGCCACTCCGCAAAGTTAATAAATAGGATTTAATTTGAAGAGTGACTTACTACGCGATGCAAGACATTAAATATTATTGATCAAGAGTGCTTTAATTGGACGACTAAATATCTTTTAAGAGATCGAGTTAATAAAATAAATAAATAATAAACAAATTAATGTTAATACTAATTAGGTTTTGCCATTGAAAAATCCAGCACCCATTTCGCCATACTTCGGATGATTTGTAAGCTTAAATGAGGAAACGGGGTAAGGTGCTCAGAGGCTTGGTTATCGGATTTTCCCGCTGTGCACATTGTTGGCCTCAGGTTGCCCTAGATTTTCAAGGCTAAGTGATGGCCGTTTTGACGAACCGAGTAAATAATGAAGAGAAATCATTATGCCGTTTGCATGGAATGCAAATCAAAGTAGGCAAGTTTCAGGAGAGAACCCGTATTCTAAATGCCAACTAATTATATCGATGGATGGATAGAAGTATTTACCTCGCATCACAACAAAGAAAAGGGAGTATTTTCAATCATTTGATATTATTTGACATGTGCTATAAAGTGTACACAAACGATCATAGAAATGCTTCTTCCTATTTAATAATTTCAGCTAGGTTTTTACTGTCGCATGTTAGATGAAACCCTTCTTTGCTATTGAAAATTTCAACTCAATATGAACAGCGGTCACATTATATCACTTTGCTTCCTGAGGTTGATTTTTATCAAAGTATTATTCGCCTATGTTGGCTATGTAAAAACTGTATATTTAACTTTCAAAAATAATCTCGATAATAATTAGAATATTAAAAGTGTTATACATAAACGTGGCGAATCAAGCAAATTCGTATTGGGCATGCGTCCCATTGATTTGCCACACTCAACATAAATATCCGAGCCTATTATGCTTCAGTAAATGCAACACAATATTACACGACCTATACACATTCAATTAGTAGAATTCTCGTATCCAATAAAAATAACGGATAAAAATCATGTTGACTGGGAAAATTTTCTATAGTAATGACTTAATGTTTTGGCGAATATTCGTCAAGATTCATTTTTCGGTGAAATCAGTGATTATAAACAGAGTAATACAGTCGAACCCTGATTATCCGAACGCCGATTACCAGAACAAAATTTTAAATTGCTGCATGTTTTTTTAACCATTACGCTGCTACATTTGGATATACCCAAAAGCCTTGAAAAAACTTTCTTTCGATACTCCCGTATTCGGGATCCCCTCTTTGCTTCAAAACACTTTCCAACGCCTCCTGAATACTCTACTGTGCGTAACTGCTGGCACAACGTGCACCACCCACTAAGAGATCACCCCCATCCTGAGTGTAAGGACACATGTTTGAAAGCTACAAATGATATTTTTGACGGTCT
The DNA here is from genome assembly GCA_028673005.1 of Tanypteryx hageni. Lineage (NCBI taxonomy): Eukaryota > Metazoa > Arthropoda > Insecta > Odonata > Petaluridae > Tanypteryx > Tanypteryx hageni. The sequence continues at coordinate 39,981,473 of CM054117.1, forward strand.
TTCCCTTCTTTTGGAGATATAAAGGCAAATTTACGGCCCTGGCGATGATTCGAAAGGCGCTAGAAAAGTTAGTCAGGCAGTTTTTAGACATGTTTCTCGGCCATTGGCCATGCGTTTTTCCTCGTTTTTTTCATCCACATCCGCTTTTCATCAGTTATCTTGGATTTTTGGCATATTATAATTTAAGTTATCACTTGCACAATAGTATCGTATTTACTCGAATAATTAAAGTACTTTTTTCCAAAAATATCGCGACTAAAAATTGGGCACGTAGAATGAGCATGGTATCGCGCCTGCTGACCATTAGCGGAAAATTTTCACAAGATTGTCACGCTTATTCGTATTACAGATAAATAGTAGCGCTTTGTGCTACTTTTAAATCCAAAACCGTGTGTTTATTTTTTAAACTCACAATTGCCTTTTCTTTTTTTCCAATTATCCAAAACTTCGATTATTGGAAACACCCTTGATCTCAATTAGTTCGGAAAATCCGAGTTCTACTGCAATATCTCCTGTAATATCAATCGATTTTTGAAAGTAATAGGAGTTTTAATAGCATATAAAGTATTATATATTCCATATACAACTAACAAAAGCGTTTAATTTACTATTTTTTCTCATTCACGAAAAAGAAACGACGACACCGAAATCGGAAGAAATCTTACTTACGTCAATGCCATGTTATAATATACGAAATACAGCTTTAAATATCCTTAAAATGAGTGGGGTTTTCTAAAACTAGTAAGAACGACTGTATTTGCCTGGCAGAAAAATTATGTAAAATTAAAATCGAATAATTTAACCGTAAGATATTTATTATGAGCAATTAAAAATAATTAAAAAAGGGATTAACTGATTATTTTGTCTCGATCCACGACGACATCAAGGCGAACGTGCCATTTGCGACGAATGTCGTTTGAAAACGCAAGCAAAGGACGCGTGCATCGACGAAATTTGTTTGTCTAGCTGGTTGTGTTCCCGATAATTACATCCTTTGTCTGGGGCGAAGTGATGTGGGTAGCATAAATCTGATTGGCGCTCAGAACAATGAGGGCATGATTGGTTTATATTATTGGGAGGAAGGAGAACGTGACATTACTGCTAAAAAGGAGGAAAGGGAACTCGCAGAACATGAACGGTGTGTTTCTCGCAATCGGAGAGAAATTTTAGCGAGATAACGACGGCGCCATTCAGAAGCGGCTTTCTTCACCTCAAGAATGCGTGGGAGAACTATTACTTTGATCAAGCAGCTTTAAATATTTAGCACGAATAATTTTACTGATAGGCAGGTTAACAGAGATTTTAGTTTGAGCGTATGAATGGTTCAGTGATACCCCTGCTTTCGGCAGCTCGCAGAATACAAATGTGTTATATTTCCATAGCAATAAAAATTATGTGAATAAAATTGTATATCCGTCATTTCCTTCGCCGACAATGTATGTGCATACTATCAACTGATGGAATTAGTCCGGGAGAAATATCGTCTACGTTGTTATGCATAGTAAATGTCAAAACCATAAATATAGACGGCTGTTTAGCTTGTTCTAAAATCAAATACTGAAAATAGCATATAAGAGTTAATCAGACAGACTATTTTAGATTTATTAAAGCGTTAAAAACATACAATAAAATGAACTTCGGGATAACTAGATAATTCTCATTAAGTAATAAATTACCTAAGGACATTACAGAACATTCACAATGACCTGTTAATTTTCAAATATGAGTTTATAAATCAAGTTTCTGAAATAAATAATTCACGGTTGATGATAATATTTCATGAAATTAAAATAAAACTTTTGGCATGGTTTGGGTATCTAAAACGTCCGATTGCTTTTTTTAGTGGTGGTACTGCAAAACAAACGTACTTTTAATTAGCAAATAGAATAAATTCGCATTAAAAACTTTTGCCGTGCTCAATGGTTTTTCTCAATGAGATCGAATGTTAACTGATCACGGACGGTACAAAAACTTTTCAAATCCTTCGTAACATAAAATTGAACTGTCACATTTTTATCACTCATTTCCCCGAGTGAATAATAATAAAACCATTTCTTCGATAAGGTCAAATGAAGCCGTTTTCTGAACCGGATAGTTCTATAACAACCAATGAAAATCATAATGAATAACTCCTATTTCCTCCACCCTCACCCATATGCAAGTGGTAACCATAGTTCCTCTTCTTTTTTTTTCTTAATGGATATAGTCTGCTCCAACAACCGTACACGTGGCCGCTTGGAAACCACTCGCCTCCTCCCTTCACTCCCCACCCCAAATGCCCCGCCATCTCCCCACCCTCTCCTCCGACATACCAATTTCTGAATACCCCTTCCTCCTCCCCGGTGCACCTCCCTCCATCCCTTCCAATTTCACACGAACACTCATCCACCATCCCGGAGATTTGAATGTGCGTGGACACCGCTGCGAACGGGGAGAAAAAGCCATCTGACACTGCCTCCCGTGACGAATGGCGCACACATTTATATTCCCCGCTTTTCAGGTGTTGTCATTTTTCCACCCGTATTCTGCCCCGATCCGCTCCGAGTGCGGGAGGCGGATATATTCCGAACTGAAACGATATTCGGACGTTACGCTGCAACTCGACGGTGTATTTGCGCCGGAGAGGGTCGTTATTCACCATCATGGCACGGAGAAAATGCTACATGGGTCGCGTCAAGTTTAATTTACGGCGAGTTTTGAAATTTTTCGCCCGAATTAAATCCAATTCTGATATACGCGTGTTGCTTTTTACATCTTTTTTTCCAAAACCGACGTTGCTACCGCTTCGCGTTGAAATGCTCGCGCTAGTTATAGCATTCTGATGATATTTTCTCTTTTTGATGTAAAACCATAGTCTGTCATTCTATCAACGACCTTTCTTCCTTCGAATTGCCGAATGGCTAAAATGAAATAAAAATTGTCCATTAATTTTCCGCATTTTAATAACAAAATACAGTTTTTTAATTAGTCATGCTAAGCTGTTTCTTTCTTTACCAAATCTGATTGAAAATATGGAAGAGACTTGATTGCGATTTTACCTATTGATAAGTGAAAAAGAAACTTATCCAGTCACACGAAATAAATTTTCTCATTTAGTAACTTCAATGAGATTTCCAATGTCGCATTTTTGTTTCATATGCAGCGTTATAAATATGACCTTTAGATAAGTACCTAATCATTCACGCCATTTTCTAGTGTTTTATTTTAAAAATATCTCACTCACTCAGCGCTGTCATGCAGCAATTTCTGCCGAAAAAGTTGAAAGAAACGAAAATAGCTAAGCTAAGCTAGGTTTCATATAAATTGCGAATAAGAATAACGTACTGCGTAGAGGTAAATGGAAGTATCTGAAGAAAGACTTTTTAAAAGGCGGAGAAATCGATGAATGATGTACACGTGAAAGATTATTCCAACTCCTTATTTAGTCATCACTTCTGCAGAACATATAGAGAGTTGACAAAATTTTTTGTCATTAAATAAATACGATGTTTGCTTGTAGTATTTTGCATGAAATCTTCTATATTTTTATTTATAATTGTCAGCCCTTCCTTGATCTAACAACACTGCTTGAATTTTTATTCGGACCAATATGCCATTTCAGTCTACTGTCAATTCTAACTCTATCTACCTAAAAGTTTAGCCAAGTGTATATTTCAAAGCATCACGGTAATGACTTATGACTTCTCGTCAGAACATTTTATGTAAGTTATCGGGCCCTCAATAAATGTGTCCTACGCTTCACCGACGACGAACCAAACCCCGAAACCCAAGAAATATGAAGTCTTCACGGGACGGCGAACGCTTTAAGGTAAACTTATGTCAACCTCCGTATATCCGTTAATCATGCGAACAGCAGGCTGACAATTTCCGCATCTCAAGAGAGAGTGAGAGAATAAGGGGAAGGGGTTTGAGACACGCACAATGGAATTGGTATGCTTATATGGAACTGGAGGGCGGAGGGAGGCGTAGCAGGCATTTTCATGGCGGAGGGGGGGAAGGAGGGTTGTGAAGAGAGAGATTATAAAGGGGTGCGGTCGGGGGTTGGAAGGTTTGGAGCATGAAGGGGAGGGAGTTTTCGACTATTGGGCGTGGCGGATGGGCGGAGGGGAGAGGGGATGGAGGGTTCAGTTTGCGAGAGGGAAAGGGGTCGCCCCCGGAGAGTAGATTTCGGTGTTCGTCATTTGTTTTTGCCGCTCTCGCTACAATCCATCCCTCACGCCGCGAACCGAATGCTCGGAAACCCTCGTATTAATGGAATTCGGCCTCTTTGGGTTGAGGGAGGGAGTTTGGGAGAGGTTGAGGGTGGGTGGGCCTCCCTCACCACCGCACGCCACGCCAAACTATTCATCCTACCGCCCGAGCAACAATTTGTTCCACGTTCCAGAACCACGAGCTCTACAGTGGAGCGATCATAAAATTTTTCTTTCGCCGATAAATAATTGAGGCATCCTGTTGACAAATGGATGTCAATATAATATGTAGCTCTCACCCCAATGCACGAATATATGCGTGCACACTTTCATATCGAGTACAAGGACCATAATATATGTATTCTGAAAATATATCCAGTTCGAAAGATATCTTTAACATTGTAAGTTGGAGAAAATCTAAATACATTGTTTTGTAAATTGAAATAAAACGCTTTTCAGTGTCATTTCAAAGGCTCTTAAAATGATATATTTTTATAATTGAATCTCTTTATTTTACTTCAAGTAAGCATTAATATAAATGATACAGACTGGGTTACCAACCCAACTTTTTTATTTCGAATTTTATACACAATATACGAAAACCAACTCTTCAGTTTCGCGCGGGAAGAAAAATGTCGGTTGATAAAAAATCGTTCAATGACGCAATAAAAGAACGCTTTTTCAAAAAGAATCCAATATCCCACGTGGGCTATAGCAGAAATTTATTACCCCAAAATCTCTCCCAAAGGGACGTTCCGGCAGATTGGAAAAAGAAACGTGACGACCAGGAAGGGAAAGAAAGGTAGGGGAGACTTGAGAAATACGGAACGCTTCAAGATTAGAACGAATAGGGATTGAATGGTCAAAAAACGAAATATTAATAGTAGGCATCAAATGTAAATATTCTCTTGTTCTGGAAAAGAAGATAAGAATTTTTATGGTATAGGAGGCCAAAATTCTCCATGTAATTTTCAAGAAGCATTTTGAGAGTGTATACCTATAGACATATTTTATAATAATAGCTATTCATTCATTGAACTGACTACCATAATAATCCTCTTAAGGTTCGGCACGTTAGTTCTAAAATATTAATTCGGAATTCTTTTGCCTTTTTGTGTATATTTTTTCAAGAAGTTGCATTGTTTTAGAATTTCATATAATTAATACCTATAGATATTACCAAATGGGCCCATATAATTTAATTTACCCAGAAAAACTCTTTTCAAGTCATAATACCTTTGTTGTCGAGTGACGTTACGATCGAGTAACATAATTATTGTTTTATGGGCATATACTACTACGAAAAATCGTTCAATCATCAAGTTATATATCCCATACTTAAGTATTATTTCTATAATTATATGCATTTTATAAATATTTTTATAATTTCATATTGATATGTAACTACTTTTTCTTAAATTTATGGCAGAGACATTAAAAAAATCTAAATATTCAGGTTTTAGTTTTAGGTACATTCACTATGAACGGCTCCTCTATGGAATTCATACAAGGTGGACATTATAATTCCCAGGAAATTTTCAGCCGTAATGTTTTATGCGCTCCACTGTGAACATAACGACGAAACGAATTTCTATATTACAGCCAGATTTCCTTCCAGGTATTACTATGCTGCTGAAATGACTTATAATGGGTATTGACAGATACCTCGTTTTTAAAACGTTTCCTAGCGCGAAAATTTTTCCTGGCCAACATTTCATCCATCTGATTTTCCTACATGGAAGGGGATAGTAGAAGTTTCGAATCGAATCGGGTGGGTGAGGTAAAAGGGAGAAGGGGAGGGAGAGGAGAGAAGAGGAGAAGTGGGAATGGGAGTATGGGAAAGGTTAGGGAGGGGGGATGAGGGACGGTATAGGATGGAAGATGGGAGAGGGGAAGGGGGAGGTGGGAAAGAGGTGGATGGTGATGGAGTACATTCGGAGATTCCATTCATTCAAATTCTGAGTCGGTTTCCGAAGCAATAATGTCGCCTCGGCGCCACCCTTAATAACTGCTCGACGCGGATTTAAATTGAAGCAATCCGTCAGGGGGGGTATGGGTCCCGAAAGGGAGAGGGAAGGGAAAGAGGAGAGAGAGCGAGCGCGGATGAGGGAGAGGGAGGCTTCGGTTGATGGAATCTGCATGAAAGGAAAAATAAAGGGAGAGGGGGAGGGAGGAGAGGGAGAGAGAGATAGAACGAAGGAGCGAGTGGGAGTGGCGGGAGAGGGCCTGAGGAAGAGATGGAGAAGGGTCTGAAATCGTGAGACGTGTTAAAGGAAGCAGAGAAAAACATAAGCTGAAAAGTGATGAGAGGCCCTTTGTAACGGGTACGATGTAGAATGATTACGGAAATAATCTTCTGGAGCTGAGACAGAAACAGCGAATATATTGCCCGATTATATTATTTGCCGTTACTTAATTGAGGTTATCTTACGATGTCTTAATTTTTGACGAAAAATGTGCAAGATGGGTTCTTGGATTAGAAACCCAAGGATGGTTATCATGTGCTGTCATGAATTGACAATTTTTTCTTCCACTTAAGTATTTCTGAAATTATTAAAAATTAAATAGACTTATCTAGGACTTATATGCATTTCTTTATTAACTAATAGGTTTTTAGGCTAGAAATAGACTGTGATTCAGAGAAAAATGAGAAAATCTAAATAATGTACATTTAATATTTCAAAAATATTTTTAATAACAACAAATATATGATCTACATTGTTATAGGGTAAAGAAAGTGACGTTTTTATCTTCTCACCAACACTTTACAATCAGAACGATATCAAATATCCAGTACGATACATCCTTTCAAACATAATCTATTAGGATTGAAACATGGAAGAAATTTGAATTTTTATCTATTATCTGTAGGAACAAATAAATCCTGCGAAGGAAAGAAATAGTTCCGCTGTATTAGGATTAACTATTTAAAAATAAAAATGAATTAATGCTCCGTGGAGGTTTGTCTTCAAGCTGAAAATTCCATTCATTACATTATGGTCTCCTTATATCAGATGAATATCACACAAATGTAAAAATTCATTTTCAAAATTAGATACAAAATAGACCATTTTCTCAATATGGCGACGCATAAGCTCCTCTTTATTCGCTCGGAGCTGCATAGAAAATAAAGTTGAAAGCACAACTAACTGAAGCTTAGGAAATGGCTGACGGGAGAGAAGGAGCCTATGCAAAGGAATACAGAGAGAAAGAGAATAACGACGGGAGAGAATGTCGTGAGAGTGGGTAGAACGAAAGTAAAAAAAAGAGAGAAAAATAAAAAAATGAAAAAAAAAACAGTAGGAGGAGACGACGGGAGAATAGGGAGTTTTCCTAGGGCCACCGGCGTTACGTCCCGATTTTGAAACGACAGAACAATTATCTGTCTGAATGGAGTAGGAGGGAGGAGGAAAAAAGGAGAGAGGGGGGAGGGAAGGGTAGGAGAGAAACATCGTGGGATAGGGAGTGGAGGGGATGAGGAAGGAATTGGGAGAGAAGTCGTGTGGTGGGGGGGTATCCGGATATGAAAGCCTTGAGGGAGTAGGATTGGTGGAGTGTGGGGGACAAGCAGGGATTAGGGCATGATGAGTGGTGTGGGGAAGTTGAGATTGGATGGTTAAAATATTTATTTTTTTAGATCGCATCGCTTGAGAGGATTTTTTTTTGGGATTAAGTATAAAAACAGAGTATAGTGTCCTTCAGTGATCTAGCAGAGGTAACACGGTCGTTAAATTTGGACCATAGAAGTACTTTGATAATAAAAAATAGAGCGATTTTCTAATCATCAGATCTGCAGTTTCAAACTGATATACGATTTGTTGCAAATTATATTTAAGGCGTTTGTAAAATTTTCTAATTCATAACAAGTTTATGAATGTATTGAAACAATAATACATATTATCTAAATTCAAGTATCGATGTTCCCAATGAATGTATGTATATAGGCATAATAACTGCTAAGCGCTGGAAATATATTAAAATTACCGATCTTATTACTTTTGGGAATGTTTACCTTACTTTTGAAACTGCATTAGGAGCTCAGTTATAGATCAAAATTCACTTTTTTCTGAGACAACAATTAAATTTTCTAAAATATAAAACACAAAACTATTGCTTAAGAAAATGTCTTTTTTACGGAACAAAGACACAGGATAATTAATTAGGTGGGCTTATGTTAGACAAAATACAGATTAAATACTAAGCTAAGCTAAGCGTCCATCAATATTCATTATTATCACTGAGAAATAATACGGTGAATATGTCCATACGTTTCTGAAAATGATCCTGGGTAACCAAATAAACTTATTTGAAAAACTTGATACTGGAAGAAATTAAATTCTTAACGTATTAAGTATATATTTGAAATATATGTGAATAATGTATAATAAAACTTTCCAATATTTGTCGTAAAATTAAATCGAAAATAAATAAATAAATACTGGCTTAATTAGTTAATAATTTTTCGTACAAATTAACGTACAAATGTGAGGTTTAAAAATGGACGATACTATAACTTCATAAGCATTTTGCCTAATTTTTCACGGCCTCTCGGAAATACTGCTCTCCTTCCCAAATCAGGGCCGAATTTCTAGAAGAATGGACCACCTCGGCATTCGATTCCCACGCTAACAATGCAACGCAGACCACCATAAAGTTATTGTTATCCGCATGAAAGCGACACGCTATAGGCCCTGAAAGGGTTGACCTTGCCTGCTTACGTACTGTAGGTATGGAGGGGAAACAGAGGGAGGCCAGCAGCTACCTAACTTCTTCTCCATCAATTCTCTCGAATACACCTTGAACTCGGTCCCGAATAATCACTTCTACATCCGTTCTTGCTACCAAAAAATAAGCATTCAGACCTAAGCTGTGTAAGAGATAAATATTAGATCCATCGGAAGGCATATAAAGACCGCAATCTCATCCGCCGATAAATAGGAATTACACGCTACTCATTCGTCATGTGCGCTGTCATAATCGAACGCTCTCTCTTTTGATTGGCAGTTAATTTCGGTCTCTCGAATGCATCGTCACGGTCTCGAGTTTTTTTCCTCGCCGCTCGACCCTGAGAATGATGTCGGATGACGATGAAATATACTGAATAGGCGTGGACAAGTAAAAGTTTTGAGATCTATCGTGATCTTTTATCTGCCGAATGTATTCCTTCTTGGAGTTTATCGCTGTTCTAAGTATCGTTCATTGTGTCGACGATGCATATATTTTCACAATCAGAAAAGCTCATCGTTTATCCTCCACAGCAATTGTCACATTTACTAAAATTCCATTACTACTTTCTTCCTTCAAAATATTGGAAATATCTTTTCAGAATGTATGTCGTTTTATTAAGTTCTGTTCTTTGAAAATCTTCTACCTCGTTATTTTCGTAATGAAATAACATCAAACAATTTTATAAAAATAAATTTTTGCCTTCTAGGATAAAAGGTTATAGACAAATGGAATACTTACTTAGCTAAACGTTTCTGTTTGCTGGTTTGGTTGTGCCATAATATAATTATGTATAGAAATACAATGTTTGGATAATCACAGTTCTATCCAAATTGAGCATCTGAATGGTAGAACTCTTCTTAGGTAATTATTTACACATAACCTCTAATTCATTAATGTCGGAATAATGACAGAATGAAGTATTCAGGAATGTCAAAACACCAGGTGTGATATGTCTATTTAACAAGAAGCAAAATTTCTTGAAGTAATATTATCCCGTTCCAACTACGAACGAAATAAGTGAATATATTCTATATACGGCTATATGTTTAGACAAGTTAAAAATTAAACAAAACAGGAAATTAAAAGCAAAACTACAGAAAGGGACAAATTCACGTAGATGAAACACAATCTGGTTAAAAATGAAATGAAACAGACGACAAGCGTACATATATATACATATGTATTTAACACGTGTTCATAGACAGCGTGACAAATCACACGCGTATTCTTATCACAATTTTCGAGAGGATAAAACAGAACTAGAATTAACCAATAAAATTCTTCGGCGAGAACGAGGCAAAAAGTATTCGCCAGCTTTCGTTCCAAGTTTTCAGGAAAGAAACTTGCTCTTTCTTTTTTTTTCGTCTCGACATACGAGATCGTTCGTGCGCCGCGTCTCTAAGAATTAATCGCGGCTCAAGATGCACCTGCGACGCTCCATGAGCTTCTCCCTCTAACTGAGACCGAATTAATCTATAACGCTCCTTTATCCCTCCCTCTCGACTATCCTCTTTCCTTCCAGCCTCTTCCCTTTCCTCCTCACAAGCAGAGAGAGAGAGGCACCAGATGAATCATTGAAGTGATAAGGACGATCAAACCCACACTCCTCAAAGTCCAGAAGCAGACAGAGAGAGACCCTAGAAGAAGGTGGGAGTTGCGGCTTCGGTGATGTGTGAGGGCCTTTCTGAGGGAAGCCTCCGCTGCTGGAGAGTCTTCCTCCTCCCCCGACACTCACCAAAAACCCTTGAAACCCCTAAAGCCAAAAAGGGGTATGGCGCACACCCCGACCCGCCTCCCCCACTCCCAACTCCCCACTCTTTCCCCTCGCCGACACCCTTAAAAACAACCAGCCCGCTTCACCGAAACTCCCTTGCGACCACAACACTTCCCGGCCCATCTCTCTGACGTCACGTGAGGGTAAGGAAGAAGGAGTGAGGTGAAGAGAGTGAGCAAGAGAATGAGATTGAGGGAGGGGAGACGGAGACGGAAGAGAGAGGGAAGGAGATAGAGGAAAGTGGAGGGGAGGAGTAGGAGAGTCCTTCCCTTAAGCGAATAATGAGTGTAATTAATCCAATTAACCGTAAATTAATGGCGGACTCTCTCTGTATTTACGGAAAATCCCTTGCAGGTCTAATGGAGACTTGAGCCGGCAATCAATATTTTCCCACCCACCCCTTTCTCCGTCTTCTCCTTCTCTCTTTCACTAGACTGAGAATGAGGACTATGAGGCGAGGGTGGCATTTGAGAAGATTCTTCAGGGAATTGAAGGGAGATTGGAAGAGAGAGGGAGGGGGAGGGGGTAAAGGGTGTCGAGGGTGGAAAGGGGAGAGGGAAGGAATTGTCGTTTTCAAAGTGGTCTTTCTCTCCCCTCTCATCTACCTATTCCCTCACCTCCTTCTCCGACCTCTTCTTTCTTTCACCCTGCCAGGGAAAAGCGATTGGCTTCGAGCACCTTTAAAGAAGGGAGCCAATAAAGAGTGCGAACTTCTTCCTGGCCCGTTTCTTCTTTCTGTTCCGATACGGACGAGAACTGAATACGTCCTTCTCCTCTCATGGCCCACTGAGTGCATTCAATCTTCACCGATTGTGGTTACCTTAACAAGATGTTTCGGATTTATTTCCTCCTTAGGGAAAGAAAGCCCGTGCAAAGGACCATTGGTTATTTTTAAACTTTTTGGTAGAATGAAAATACTTGGTTAACTTCTTCGGTCGGTTGAGCTTCTTGACTAACTAAGCGACTGTTCTGTTTTTTTTTAGGAATTTACTAACTTAAGTTTCGAATCGAAACACCTTCTGCTAATACAAAAGAAAATAAAACAAACAAAATCTAACGTTTTACCACGATCGTATCGGTATGACGCTAAAAATGTCATAGGAAATTTTACTCAAATTTTAAAATAGTCCTCTGCTTACAATTTTTATTTATAAACTACGTAAATTTGTAGAACGTCTAGGATTTGGACTTGATCACTACCCAAGATAGCTTGGAGACGAATTACTTTTCAGTGGTTTAATTAGAACATTGTCGAATACGCAAATTTTGTGGAATTTCAATGTAAAATATATCCAAGCATTTTGTCCAATCAAAAATTGTTAAAAAACTGTCTAACTTTCAACACTTATTTCAGATAAAATAAACTCGCAAAATATATTTTCGCTCCAAATAAAAATGTATCTTTTTCTTAAATTTTTGTTTCTCAGCAAAATATTTTGGACAATTATTTTACCAGGCACGAGTGGCAGTAGCGCCAAATTAATCTTATAGTGGAGGGAAAGATAAACGTTTCAAAACTTATCAAGGCCGCGTTTCCAGATAATCGTCATAACAACTACTAAAGAAAGTCCCAGCAAACGGAATATAATTTTACGTTTAAGACTAACAAAACCATTTCAAAACTTTCCTGGAACGCTGCGATCACATAGAATAACGAGGAAAAACGAATTTACGCATGTTTGAATCTTATTTATTTTTACAAACAGTTCATTTTCCTAACGTGAAAATAGAAACTTAATATATTGCGAAAATTCTGAGGATGTTTAAACTCCAAACGGTTCCCATAAGAAGCATTTACAAATTGGATGAGGGCAAATGTATACGACGCGCGACACCAATGAGGCAACAGTAATAGCGATGCCGTGCGGACGATTCTTTCCGTGAAACCCACTCAAGTAGCGAGTGCTTTTTGGTCTTCGGCCATGCTAGACCACCTCACGGCGCTATACGGAGACTCGGTGTCAGGGGTGTAGTCACTTGATGGAGTGGCGGAGCATTGGGAACTGAAAAGAAGGAGGATGAGACGGAGGTGGCGGAGTTGGAAGGAGGGAAGTGGAGGTGGGGTGGAGGGGGGGCAGTGGTGGAGAGTCAAGTGGGAATAGCAACTGATGTGACTTTACTGCTGTGTAGTCCTTAGGGAGTCTGTGACATACTCGAAAGGGGAAGGTTAAGTAGATTTAAAAGGGAGTGAAGGGAGTGGAGTTGGATAGGAGGAAAGAGAGAGAAAGAGATGGAGGAGGGGGGTGGCGGGAGGAGGAAAAGAGAGGAAGTCTGGGAAAAGGGGAGTGAGATGGATCGAGGGTCAGCGGTCCGAAAGATTGAGGAGCAGAGTGACCGGGAGGTCATGGGGGAGGTCACCAGTGGCCAGAGGTGGAGAGGTGAAGGGAGAAAGTAGCGGGATCGGGAGGTCGTGGAGGAGTGGGAGCGAGAGGGTGGTGGGAACGTCAAATTGGGAGATAAGCCGAAGGGATGCCGAGGAGAGGGGGCTGGTATAGGAGTGGGGAAGATGGATTGGTGGAGTGGGAATTAAGAGATGGAGTTTTGCGAATCCAAAAGGAGCAGGAGAGAGAATGAGATAGGAGAAAAGATTCGGGCGAAGGGGATTTTTTTAGTTCTGTTTTGCGATTTTTAAACGTTTTTTTAGAGCTATCAATGTGTTTTAAGCAGAAAAATACATTATCGAATATGGTAGATGCTCTTCTAGGGCATTGCTCGATTGTTACCTCTATTATCTGGCAGTTATGTAAACGCGGAAAGATTTAGTTGAAGATATAAGAAAATTCTGGTTATTTGATTATAGTATAGGAAAAATTTGACATAATAAATGAGAAAGGTACAATCATGAACTAGAGAGCAGGATTAGAGAGATAGTATACAAAATCCGCTGTACCTACAGATAATACTACTAATGATGGATGGAAGAATAGTATGTTGGCCAAAAAACAAATTCAGAGTCTGAAGGAATTAATTTCAACAAATGTAAAAAATAACTGTGATAGATGAAGAAAGGATCAAAGAAAATAAAATGGTGTTTTGGAGGGCGGATATGCTAAAAGCCAGTCCTCTTTCTGAAGCAATTTATTTATTTATTAATTAACCAGTACAAACTCCCGTCAATATGACGGGTATGCGTGGATTAAATATTAAATTTAAGGCACTTCCCATTATTCCTCCTTTTTTCTCTTCAATTCTCCTCCCTCATATTTTAAGTTTATATTCGATTTTTCAACATTTCATAAAGAAGTTGCTATGGTTTTCTGGCATTTTTACATTATTGGACTCAGGCTTTCAAGTGCATTTACACAGCTTACAATGAAACAAAATCATGAATGCATTGTAATGATGAACAATTCAACATTTCAAATAGGAAGATGCTTCAGGCGTGCATTGAAAATATCTTTTCTTTTGCAAATTTTATTGGGCAGTTTAAAGCAAATTACTATATTGACAATGATTATGATTAATTTCTTTCGATAATTAAGCAAGGTATTTGACGCATGGCCCATGGATTACAAAAAATGTGTGAATTAAAAAAGCTACTTACTAAGTTCTTTCGTCGTCAAGGTAAACAAAACAAAAAGCAAATTAAAATATTAGCGGTCGTATGTTCGCTCGCATTTCTTCCACGCCTTAGAAATGGCACTGCAGTAAACAAACCTATCGTTCAAATTAAGCCATCATTACTTCCCTTTCGATTAAAATGCATTCAAAATATATGAGTTATCACAATTGATTTAAAATACAATATCAAAGTTCATGTCATCGCTTTTAGATATAGACGTAATTTAGCTAGATCAGCAACAATGCCGTCGCCCTTGACCTCGAAATTTTTCGTCTAAAATTTTGCCAAATTTTTGTGTTTATAACGAATTTGTGGAACGATTCGATGCGTATTCGAAAATCGATGGCTGGAAAATGAATATCCGTTCTTTTAGGCGTCGTTTGGTTTAAGTCCAGTATTAATATCGCAATTCTAAGTGATTTTAAAATGCAGAACTCTCTTTAATATATGTAATAGATTACAAGAATGAAATAAAGGAATGTAGAAGAATTTGATTAATTATTAATAATATTTTAACTAATAAACTGGAAAACAATTGAAGTATATTTCAAGTACAATTCTCCATTATGACCGACAATTAACCAAAAAATTACGTAAATTCCTGAAATCATTCGAAAAAATAAAAATGAAATTATAGGGTATCAATTCATTTGCAAGTCAATTTCCTTGCACTTTTGCGTAATAAGTAGATAATATTGGCGCGAGATTTTTTTTATAGATTGTGAGTTTTTCCATTTATTCAGTAATTCGTTAATAACTCATAAAGAGCAACTTAAAATCTTTTACGATGAGGTTCTTAATCCCATAATAGACTAGAGCCGACCCTTATGCTTGCGATAGAATCAGGACACGCGAACTTAGTATAGGTAATCAGGAAGCATCCATATAGAAAGATTAAATTTTATAAATTATGAGAAACAAATGGATTTTTATAGAGTTTCTCACTTTGCACAGATGCGACTGTTTCTCATAAATTTGTCTTTGGAGCGTGGAAGATTAAGTTGTTGCATCTCAATAATAAGAAAGGGGTTGGCGGGAGATAAATCATTCCCAGGGAAAAAAGCTTTTTCAGTTACTTTGTTAGAGGTGTAAAAATAAATTAAAAATACATCGAATCGTGCACCCTTCCGTTAGATCTGCCTAATTATTATCAACAATTCAATCATTTGTTTCTGGAAGAGTCTGGAAAGTGGAAAGTCCTGAATTTGATAGTGAAATCCTTTGCTATATTATTTTTTAAAATAAGTCGACACGATGAAATCGGAATATTAAAAGCCATTTAGGGAGATAGGGCAACGGGACAGTTGCATAGAAGCGACTTTCCCTTCACGTGGGAAGGATCGAGGAGATAGAAAAGCGCAGGAGAAAAAAGGGGGAAAAGAGGTGAGGGGAGAGTTAGGGAGTGATGTGAGGAAATGAGAAGATGGGGCGGGAAGGAAGGAGTAGCTAGAGGAGCAAGAAAGCTTTCTTCCAAGCCTGGTGCGAGCCGCGATGGGTAAAGAGGAGAGAGATAGAAAGGGGGAGGGATGGGTGAGGAGGAAGCCGGGTGGGAGGGGTTGGAAGACACACGACGAAATGTTTAAATGGAATTAAGGCGAAAGTTTGCATTGTTGCGGTGTTTGCGCTGCGGGAAGACGATGTAAGCGCGGAAGGACAGCGGAGGAATGGGAAAGGGCTGAGGGAATACGAAGTACATCGGAGGGATAGAGGGTAGAAGTACCGGGAGAGGGGGAGGAGGAGTGAGGAAAGGGGAGAGAGGAGGCTTAGAGGGAGGGAGGGAGGTAAGGATACCGCGAAGAAAACACCTTCACCACATACCCCCACCCCTCGCACCACGCGAACTCCCGTTTCGGCAAAGAACCAACGCAACCCTTACCTCTTTCCCCGCCACCCTCACGCCCCCGCATCCAACTAACTTCCCACCCCCTCTAAAGCACGCCCATCTCCTATATATATATATATATATATATATATATATATATATATATATATATATATATATATATATATATATATATACACCCTCTTTCCACATCCCTACCTCTATACGAGGCATGCATTCGCTTTATGTGTTGTCTAGCATAAGACACCGAAGACTACGTCTTTCCCCCCCCCCCCTCTCTCTCGCCTCTTCCTCCTTTTGCCCTTATTCCTCACTCTACTCCTCTCAAACACCTCTCTCCACTCTTCCTATCCCTCCTGACGTCTCCTCTGGCGTTAACTTGCCAGATACGCCTTCAGGGAGTGAGCACTACCGAAACTCTCTTGCCACTCCCTCCTCTCTATCTCCCATTTCCTCTCTCTTTCTCTTCGCATCTCTTTCTTCGTCGCCTCATCTTCCTACTCCCGCTTCCTTTCCCGCCTCCTTACTCCTTATACGCACCCAAAGGCATACAAGATTGTTCCTCGAGAAAGCGGGGATTTACTCGGCCGACGATGGAGTAAACGAAGTGCCTGGGGGAGAGGAATAGGGAGAGGATGTGGGAAGGAGGCTGTTTTAGCTGGGGAGAGGATGAGAAGGAAAGGGTAAAGGTGGGAGATATCTATCTGGTGTGGCGATGCAGATAGTGTTTGTTGGAATGAGAGGAGGAGAGAGAGAGAGAAGACGTAGAGAGAGAGAGAGAGAAGTTATGCCGCGGGGGGAGGATTTAGTGGAGGAGGATAAATATTGCGAGGTTGGTAAACTCGCGGGATAAGATTAGTCGCGAAATGCGATATTTTTATATTCTGTTGGGATAGGCGTTCAAGGTAATGAGGATTTATTCTTCGAATTCCTTGTTTCGTTCTTATTTAAAATCAAATACATAGAAGGACTCGTAGATTAACGTGGTCTGAAAATACAGGCCGTATATCTTACTCCTGACTTTCAATAATATTATAGATATATCAAAGGAATTATTAAATAAGGAATAAATAAAACGAGACTAAATTTAAAAAACCTACAATCTTACAAAAATATCATTCGGATTCAATGGCAATGGATAAAATATTTTAGCTTTTCATACAGTCTTGATTTAACGTTATGCAGTAAATGAAAGGAAACTTAAGGGACATAATAATACTTATGTAATAATTATTACAGAGCATAAAAAGTGTGGCTGATTAATTATGATCCTCCTAAATATAAATTCCTATATGATGATTTTTAGGACGATGAAATGAAACAGAGAGAGGATATGGGAAAGAATATATAGACACAGAAAAATATATACATCGGCTGCCGGAAAACAGAGGCGTTAACCACAGATCCACAGATTAGGATGAAGGGAAAAAATAGAGGTATGAAAAGTATCTGCTATCTTTTGCCATATTGGCTCAATGTATAAGCGAAACATACAGTATGTAAGAAAGGAGAGAGAGTAAGGTATACGGAAGAAGATGAGAACAGACTACGATGATAATGATGATGACGAGAGAGGGAGAGTGGAAGGAAGAGAAAGGGAGGATGAGAGAGAGAGAGCCTCGGGGACCGAGAGATGAGTAGGATGAAAAGCAGTGGGTTTGGGCGGGACGGGGGGAGGAGCATGAGGAAGGAGAAACGGGGGAGGAGGAGGTGAATTCGGAAGGACCTAAGGTGGAAGGAGGAGGAGGAGGGAGTTAAAGGAGGAGCAGGGGAAGAGTATGGGGTTTGTAGCTTGCGCCAGAAGGATTAGCGCCATCCTCATTAAAGTTCCCTAATAGCTTACAAGACCTCAGATTACGCATGAGTTGGTTGAAGGGCCTGCGTGTGAGATTCTGCACTTCTGTGCCGAGTTTCTTCCCCGAAGGCGAGAAAGGAAGGAGTCTGGGAGGTGGAAAGGGGAGGGAGGAGAGGGGAGGAGATAAAGGAGGAAGAGGAGGGATAGAGGGAAGGAGGGTAAACGTCTGAGGAGTTGAAGAGAGTCTTCGTGGGGAGTGAAAGAGGGAGAGTTTTGGATAATACACACGGACAGAAATTGCGAATGGAATTAAGGAGGGATATGAAAGGGTGGGTTAGATGGCGGTGTGTTTCGGGAGGAGGCATTGAGGAATTAAGAGAAGACGAGTATTGCGAGGAGGGAGAGGGAGGAGGGAGTTGCGGATGAGGAGGTCTTTCAAGAAGGAGCGAATAAGAGAGAGAGAGAGAGAGAGAGAGGGAGGGAGGAGTGATATAGACCCACATCGAGGGCTCCGGGATTCTGGGGCGTAGATTAAGATTTGGCCAAGTAGAACACTGAAATCTTCCGTCGGTGTTGGTGGCTCGTGTCACACGAGTCGGAAATGGAGATGGGTGGAGGAAGAGGAGTGGAGGAGGGTTTGACCCGCTTGTCTATTAGTGTGCTAGAGTCTTAAGGTGAAAAGGGGGTAAGAGATCGTGATCTCCGTTGCTTTGCGATGCTTTGTTCAGGAATTGGGATTTCATGCTAGGTTTGGTAGTTGGAGTGGGTTACTGTGCGCTAGAGGATAACGACTCGAGGCGTTCGTTCTTGCATTCCGATGAGAAATCCTTGCAACAGTGGCATTAACCCACCAGAAAAAATTATGAACTCGTCTGTGATGAAAAATTACTGTTTTTACAAGCGATAAAATTTTATAAGTTTAACATATTAATCTATTTATGAATGAGGCGTATGATGATGATAAATATTTCTTTATTACAAAACAAATCTTATCGATCAAGCTCTACTGTCGTTTTCACGCAGATAAACTGCCTCACAATAAATTTTTCGTAATAACCATTGGTCAAATAACTAATGAATAAATTATCCAGTATATGTATTTTTTATTTTAAAATATTGGTAGAAACCCGTTAATAAAAATTATTACGAATCACTGATTGTAACTTCTTATACTTATATATCTCAAGCATGATTTAGAACTGAGATATTTTAATTTAACATTTCTCTATGAAACTCGGCTCCTGCTGTAGAAAGGCTATGTGTCACCTACAAATTTTTTTACCTCTTCCATTCTGAAGTTATACCTGTTCAGTGATATAGAAAAAAACGAGAAATATACTTTAGGCTCATTATAATATGTTCTTTATTTTAATATAATTCTTAGTTGATAAGTACTCAAACCAAATTATGAGCTTTGACACAGGTTTATTTGGTATCTGATGACGATTAATACTTTTAACCTTGTAAACACAATTAATGCTAATTTACTCGTAGATTTTCTTTTTCATAGTAAAACTATATGTATGGATATAAGGAGCGATTATTTACGGCAAAAACGAAAGGGGAAATAAAACAAGATGCATCTCGACTATTGTTCGTATACTGATTTCGGAAACAGAAAAAGGTACAGACGGTACAAACAACCTCTTGGATTGACAGCGCTAGAGAAAACATCAAAAGGCTAAAATCATCACGCAACCGATTGATGAACCGGAAAATGCCCGACTTCAAGACTGCGTTCCGTGGCGCACGAAGCTTTGTTTGCGCGGGAAGAGCGAACGTAGAGCGTGAAAGCAAAAGGGCCACAGATCAGACGGGAGTGGATCGTAGCCGAAGGTGGGAGAGTGAGAGAAGAATACTATGATATGAGGGAAAAGATGGGGGATAAAGATGAGGGGGAGGGATAGAGGTGGAGAAAAAAGGCAGACAGGTATGTGAGTGAAAGGAAAGCGGTGTGGGGGAAGGGGAGCTCGTAGGGGAGGCGTGGAGGTGACGGAGAGGGGGAAAGGGAGTCCCCGCAGAGGGATCCATGGCCGTCTCACGACCACACCTTGTGTAGAGAGAGAGAGAGAAAGATAGAAAGAGGGTGGCGAGGGGGAGGAGAACCTTTAGATTTGGATCTCGGATTCCCAGATCACACAGCAAAACTGGTCGGGTAGTCGAGAAATGCTTCGGCGTAATGCCGTTGCTCATTCTATCATAGGGTAAGTGGAGAGGGTGAGGTGACTCTTTGAAGCATGTGAGTTGTTTGTGATGGGTGGATAAAGAGTAAGGATGGACGGGGGAATGGAGATGGTTGTCCCTAGGCTACGTTTTTCTCGCTCTCTTCTGCCAGGCGAGAGTTTTTTGCTAAACTTACGCCCTCAATCAATGCTCTAGCGAAGACAGTTGAGGAAATAACAGCAAAGATCTAGGTGACCATGCGAGATTAGTAAGAAAATTAGTTTTAGTAGGATTTCCAGAATTTCGTAGTTGTTTCTGACATTTACAATTTTCCAACGACCACAAACTTCTTCATAAATTTAAGATATAGAACAAATATTTTCGGAAGTACAAAGTGCGGCAGAAAGAACTCCCCGACACACACTCCCCACTCCTGCACCCCCACCCCACGCGGTTGCGAAAGGCACGCTACCCACAGCCCACCTCTAGCTAAGCCCCTTCCAAATCGAGGAGTTCTTTCTGCCGCACCTTGTATAATTCTATCTTCTCTGCGTTAATCTTTTGCAATCTTGCTTAACAGGATGACCTTCGTATTTGACCCTCAAGTAACTGGTCTGCGGATCCGTGAGGGTCAAAACACGGCGCACATGTACTGCTGATTTTGCATGACGCTAAAGTCGTGTAATACCGTCATGTTATTCAAATGCAAACTCAAAAATGGAGTCTTCAAAACATTAAAAGACCCTAAGATGCTAATTACTATTGTTCATGTTGTTACCTCATTAAAATAACTTTATAAATATTTTACCCATTGAATATATCGGATAAGGTAATCATCGTAGGCAACCTAAAATCTGAAAAAAATAATGCGTGGACAAATTACAAGTTTGGTCCCCCAAACCGAACTAAAAGAGATTGGAAAGGTCTGTAATAGCAAACGATCCATATAGAAACATTTAGGGTTTGAGAAGGACGTAGCTTAGGTCGGATGGCTGGAGATGGGATGGATGGGGATACGACGGTGGCTACTATGAAAAAATTTGCATAATGTATCAGTAGACAATGGGGGATCACGTTGGATGCAAGTGAAGGCGCTTGAATGAGTGGAGAGGGGCGTAAGACGTGGGAGGCGACGGAATTGGGAAGGAGGGAATCGAAGAGTAGGAGAAGTTGAAGTGGTTGGGGAAGGAGGAGGGTGAGAGAGAGGTGGTGCGATGTGAGACTATGTGAGACAACCTGATGAGACTGCCCTAGACTTTCATGTCATCAATCTCCATCGTCCTTTTCTTTGCAGCTTAAAATCTTCCTTCTCCACCTCCTTCCTCTACTCCACCGCTGTACAGACCAAATCTCATCCCCTTTACCTCCATCGCACTCATCCATTCTTAAAATCTCTTGCATGATTAAAGATTATCCTAACATGCTCTTTATTTTTTCTATTGCCTGTTGTAAACTATATCAATTGACGTTTTTCTATAAATAATTACATAAATTTTGTTGATGTCTAATTTACCTTTATGTTATTTTATTAAGTATCTTTTTATCTGATTTTTTCCTTCGGGTCTAAAAAAATTCATTTTGATTCGTAACCTTAGTTATTCTAGGATTTCTTATCAACGTCAGCAGCCTTTTACGGTCAAGTGCTAGACCTATGCCTTCGTGTGAATTTTTTGTGACCTAGCTTTACCATGCTCTACGAAATTGCTAAGTTCTTCTTTGCAATCTCTTCTGTCTTTTCGAATTCCTTCCAATATTTCCAAGTGATTGTTATTCCTTTTCCAACACGTGCGGCATTAACACATTATGCAATTATTTGTAATCTCTATATATAAAACAACAAAACACCAATGCCATACACCACTAAACTACGAAATTCTATCTTTGGACAATGGTTAGTTTTATTATTCATTTAATTTGATTTCACGAGAAATCAAATAAAAATTCACATGTTTTGTTGTGGCAACTGAGGAATATCACTTATTGATTTCAATCAAGTATTTTTCTACAGTAACTATTTCGTAAGCAAAAACAAATCCATTATTCATTTCGAAAGCAAGAATTCGAAAGAGTAAGCTGTGACACACTACCAGCCGCTTGTTTGTGTGTCCGTGAAATCCCAACATTCAGAATGGAAGTCGTGCACGCCACTCATAAATGGGCACGTCGAATCGATAAAAGCTGAAATTCTTTTCCCCTCTCACGGACGCCATCTGCAAAAGGACGGACTGGACTCCACCCGGATCCGTTTTAAAATGTATATAAAGAATACGCGCAGAAAGAAAAAAAAACGCGCTCCCGTCAATGCATCATTCCCGCGGACCACCCAAGGTTATATATCGTCAGTCACGGCTCCGCTTCCCACCCCACGCCGATCGAGAATCTTACACAGAAAGAACATTTCCATGTATGCGAGAAACTGAGGTGACGGAGTTTCTCGCTTCCCGCACCACCGGGACGATTCCCTCCCACCCTTTCTCACCCCTCATCTCCGCAATATTTCCCTCTCGCATCCCGCGCTCGGAAAAATCGCGCCGTCTCTCCCTCGCATGCGCCCTCTTTCTCCCTTCCCCAACCCCCTCCCCGAGCCACCCACCATTTCTCTCCATACACCCCCATCGATAACATTTTCAATCTCTGGCGAAGGGAAAAAGAGGATCGCACGATGGTGGAGGCGGAGGGAGAGATTCCCATCCCCACTACTCCACTTTTTCTGCTTCGGATACCCTTTCCACACACCTAACCCCCACTCTACCCGCCTACTTCTCCAAACTCCTTACCGTAGCTTAGAATACTGGATCTCCTCCACCCTCCTGCTTTTTTCCCCGTCTCCCTCAAACTCCCTCAGCTTTAGCGTACCGGGTCCGCTTCCTCATATAAGCGTCTAGCTGCGTGATGGACGATCGCCGATTGCAAATGCGGAAGGAGTAAGGGAGAGGAAGAGAGAGAGAGAGGCGTGTAAATGGGAGTGGTGGTGGAGGAGGAGGAGAGGGAAGCGGTGTGGGGATTTGATGGGGCGGAGACGGGGAGAAGGGAGAGGGAGGAGGGATGTCGGGCGGAAGGTAGTAGGTGTGGGGGAAGAGGGAGAAGAAAGAATGATCGCGGGCTTTATACGATGAGAGGAATACAGATCAGAGCAAAGGAATGAGTTCAAATAATAGTCCGATGCCAAAGCCGTATCCAAGGGGGGGGCGCTGCCAATTTCTTTTCTTTTTCTCGTAAAAAAGATAAAACCTTACCCGGGAGCTTCCGTTCCTTAAATTATAAAAGGACAAAGTACTGCGCCTTATTCTACAACCTCCGCCTGCAGGAAATTTTTATCAAAGTTAATATACTTCAGAGTAATTCGTCAACTTGAATGAACTGAGCCATCAGTCAATCCATATTAAACCGAAGGTAAAGTAACCAACGGTTATTAATCCAGATGACTTGGGTTTTGGATTTAAATATAAGTTCACAATTTTAACATCTATTAGCTCTCGCTTCATGCCGTTGTTGCTCTCAAATGCCGTGATGGAATTTTTATCCTGTGACAAAGAAAGAATTATCTGCGAAATGTTTATTTATTTATTTTTCATTAACTCTTAAGCAGCGCATATTTGACCTTTTATGAAGAGCTTGTGAAGTAAAAAATACCATAGACATCCCTGCAGCGAGGATCAAACTCGCGACCTTATTATTCGAAAGAAAACACGTTAACCGCCCTTATAATACGGCCGGCCAAATGGAAATTAGAATTTTTGCTATAACTGTACATAATAAAATTGTAATCCTCAGTAAGTTTGAATTATAATTATGAAAAGAGTGAAAAATCTCATCAAAGAAGCCAAACCAGCTCTTATGTAACAAGGAACAACTCCAGAATCGTTGAAGGAAAATGGTTGGAAAGTTCCACTTGAAGGAATTCACTGACCTTTTTTCCCCTCGTGCGAAAAATATCGATCGTATTTCTCCGCGATTTTTACACAAGTTTCTTTTTCGATCTTATTCCGATCACGAAAGGAGGCGTTGTATCTGCACAACACATCTCTTGGAACCAGGTACGATATTTCTGGTGAGCAGACAATCCACGCTTGAGGAGAGTTCCGGTTAACTGGGGTACGTTGACAGAGGCATTTATTTTCTCTGCGGCCGATAGACGTCAATTAAAATTCGACGTGGATTCCAAAAAGCCGTGGTTCATTTTATCAAAAGTCGCGAATACATTTGTACGTTGCTGATACTGAAAACAAATTAGTCTCGCGGTCGTTTGCAAACAATTGAAAAACGTCTTTCATCCGTTTGACAAGGAGTAGGCGCGAACAACTTCTCAACACGCTTCGCCTCTGAAAGAAGAAGCAAAGCGAGAATAACCTCGCGCGATTAACAAACCTTTTCACGCAAATCTTGGGAAATTAGGAAAATTTTATCCGGACGAAAAACAAATGGAGGGACTCGTAGATTATACCGAACCCGGATTTAAATATTTGCTCTGTCCTCTCCGCTTAAATCTCCTTCATTTGAGTCAACAAAATTAAAAATAAATCCCTCCTCCCCCCGGAGACGGAAAGAATCCATATTTGAATTTAAGCCTCTTAAAATAGGGGGAAAAATAAAAAAAATCCCGCGATAAAATGAAAAAAGTCGAACGAGGACGTTTTTTTCGGGACGATGAGGAAGAAACGGGGGAGGGAAGATAGAAATGGAGGACCGATTTCACATGGTCCGCAATAATGGAACAGAAAATAACGATAAAAAAAGAACGGAGTCAGAGAGTGGTCGGGAGGGAGTTAAGAGGTGCTAGGGTAGGGATGGGGAGGGAGGAGAAGAGAAAGAGCAGGGAGGGCAAAAGGGAGGAAGCATGGGAGGGAGGGAGAGGAGGGAAAGAGTGGTCCGGGAGATGGAGATAAAGACCGAAATGAGGAAATTTCCTTTCAAAACATACGCCGCTAAACCTTCTCCGCGCGCTCACCCACCCCTCAGAAAAAGCGCCGGATCTTTAGTACCTTTTTTTACGATAGGTCTTTGTTTTTATCGGGGGGCTGCAAAAGGAAGAGGCGAAGGGAGGGGTAGGTAAGAGGGGATGGAGGTTTTTAAGGAATAACAGCGGGGTGAAATGGAGTGGGAACGGTAGGGTTTGGTGAGGTCGGGAGGATGGGGATGGGTCGAGTCGAATGAGGGATGAAAAAGTTACGGGGAGAGAAAGAAGAGGGTGAGGTTGGAGAAATAAGGAAAGGAAAAAAAGAGTAACCGGGAATAAGGGAGGGCGAGAGGGGAGGGAGGGAGGAGGAGAGGGAGGATTCATCGGCAGCGCGAGAGATGAGTATTGGAAAGGGTAGGTGAGGGTAATGCAATCCAATAAAGGGAGGGGCTATAAATTTCGAGGATAGCAGTAAAAAAACGAAGTGGGCAAAAATTAAAGTTTTTTTCGAAATTCAGTCAATAAAAAGAAGGAAGGGGGCGGTAAGATTGCTTTACAGCAAAAAATTTTTAATTTAACTGGAAATAACGCGAAAGAATTCATCCAGGAAAAAGCTCTGTTTTTAGCTTTTCTATGATATCTGGAATGCGGATTCTGTGTATTAAGTATTTTTCGTTTATTTGACGACTTTTAGTTGTTTTTTCATCTCCAGTGCAATAACCCATGAAACTTCAAAATAAAATACAAACTTCGTCCTTTTCTAAAAGATAAATTGGTTAGCTAGTCCATTTAATCGATATAAAGATAGGAATCAAATAATTTATTTAAAATTTGTATAAAAATAATCTTTTATCTTATAGTTATGATGAAATTGAAATGAATGTGAGCATGAGCCGAAAGGATTTAGTAGTTTCTTTTAATAAAACATTCATACAACCTTAATTCTTAATTAGTTGCTTTTTCTTAATCAGTTATTAAAATATTTCCCGAGTATACTTCATTCAAAACTCATGAGTGTAAGTTAATCGTTTCGCAAATGGTCAAAATGTTTTTAACTAATATTATGATGACTATAAATAGTTTATAAACGTTGAATAAATGAATTCCATTAAATCATTATTAAAAGAGGCGATTAGTTTGTGTAAATCATAATAATTCAAACAAAAGTTAATGTAAAGCTAATTTGAGCAGATTTTGTTATAGTAAATCGCCTTTACAGATAACAATGCTGCAGTTTGGAAACATGACATCTCCTTGTCTTTACTGTCAATAAACTCACTTATTACTGTACTTAAGCTCTCGACTCATAATAGACAAATAAACTGATATAATAAATAAGATAAGCTATAAAAATATGCTACCGAAAAGGTCGATTACCCTTACACAAATCCGTCTCTTTAATTAAAAAAGTTTTCGATCGCTATAATTTAGAGAGAAAAAAGGTCTCCTCCCTTTGTAAAACAAACCTTTTCTCAGCTGCGCTAAGGATAATACTGCCTGCATGACTATAATAACACATTACAAATCACTCTCACGCGGCCGAATAAAAATTCTGTCGCAGGTAATAAAACCCTATTTTGCATTTCCTACTCGAGGCACGACTTTGAGACGCATCTCTATAGCACTGCCTGGCATGGACCAGAGGAGTTGTAAAAAAAAGTTGGAAAAAACATGGGGGCGCTACTGAAAGGACGGCGTTTTTTAACTCTCGAGGAAACGAAGAAAAAGTGAAAAGCGGAGGGAAAGAGAAAAGCGAAGGAAAAGAGAAAAGTGAAGGAAAAGGCTCGGAAAGGGTCGGAGAAAAGGAAACGGGAGTAGAGAGAAAAGTGAAAAAGGGAAAATCGCAGGAGAAAATTTTCGAAGTGTGCAACAAGGTTTATATTATCTATCTGCCTGATAAGCAACAGAAGTGTTTGATGCTTTTATCCATATTAAAATAAATTTAAAATCCATGAAGTAGAAAAGGAGCGATGAGGATATTATTTTCTTCGTGGGTTAGAGGAATGAGAATTTCAGAGAATAAAATGAGATTATTAAGAGTTTCACTTAAGGAACTGGTTATAATGAAATAAACGCTTATAGTATTTAAAGAAAATAATTAATTGCAATGCATTTTTAAAAAAATTGGATATGCAAGTCACTATAATGAATATAACGCAAATTATGAATTTCCCCGTTAGCGTAGTATCACTTTTGTGTAACCTATATAATGACTTCAAATATAATGAAGCTGCATCAAGCATGCGACCGCTTGACGAAGATATTTGACCAATACATAAAATTGATGGAAAAATTGCTAAAGACTTCAATCGAGGTTGAAAATATACTAAATGGACAGTGTCCTTTTAATTTAGTCTAAAATATATAAGTTTAATCACGTTAGAATAAAAGACTTTCGGGTACAGAATCGAGCATTTAGGATTGATGAGATGTATTTACTCATCGTGGAAATGAAAGATTACATAAATGAAGAGAGCAAAGAAATAAAAATAAAAACACGGAAGAATGGAAACAGAGGAGGAAGAAATATATGAAATAGATAAATACACCTAGAGAGAGATAGAGCGGAAGAGGATGGAAAAGAGATGCGATGGAACAGTTGAGACAGGCGAAAAAACCTCTCTATTCCTCCTTCCCATTTCGAAATTTATGCTCTCTCTCTCTCTTCCCCACTATTTCACCACACACCGCCCCTCCCTCTCCCAAACCTTATCGCGTGGATAATATAGTCACCCCCTCCTTACTCCCCCCCCCCTGCCTCCTCCTCCACCCCTAAGGCCATAACGATACCCCCGCTTCATTGAATGGTAATAAGATTCCCATACTTTTCGGAATGGCGCGGCGGCAATGCCAGTGGCTCCACCCCACAGGAGCGCGGGAGGATGAGGGAAGAGAGCAGGAAGAGGGGGAGTAGAAGCAACTTTTTCCTCTCTCTCTATCGCTACCGCTCTCACCATTTTATATTATTCCTCGCTCCAACACCCCTCCATCTAACCTATCTCTCTTTCCTCCCGGCCCAACCCCCCCTCCCCCTTCTCATGCCTCTTCAGCGTTCCCTCCGTGTACTCCCTCTTTCTCTCAGTTACTTTTTCGCCAGACTTTTTTAAATTTTTTCATCTGATGGCGCCGTGCGAAATAGAAGCATCGTGGAGAGAGGAATATGAAGGTTTTCCCCCCTTATGTTTTTTTTTCGGAGGGTAGCGCGCGTAAAAAAGGAAGGAATGCCGGGGAGGGGAGACAGCGGTATGCGGGCGTGCGTAATGCAAGTATGAGTGAGGTGGAAGGGGAATGTAGGGAAAAAGGAGTGGAAGCGATGGAGTGGCAAGGGGAGGTATGATAACTCGAGGATAAGAGAGAGAGAGAGGAGGGGCACGAAACTGGAAATGGAGAGGAGGGGGTTAGACGCAGGGCGGGGAGAAGAGGAAGAATATGCTAGCGTTGAGTGGGGATATGGGCCTAGGGTGGGAATATGAAAGGACGAAGACGCCGGTGAATGGGGTGGGGAGGTCGGGTGGAGCGTGGAAGGGGGAGGCGAGAGTGGATGGCGGACGAGGAAAAGGGAGGGTGGATATAAGGTAAACGGCGGCATGAGGTGAACTCGAGGTGCGAGTGGAGGAGCCGGAGGTTTGTGTGACTTACTGGATGGGAGAGGAGAGAGAGAGATAGAGAGAGAGAGATAGAGAGAGAGAGAGGAGGACTCAGACTGAGGAGGCTGGATAGCACTCACGTAATATGGAGGAAGAGGTGGAAAATAAGGGGAGAAGGGTGGAAAAGTTCTTTTTAATTATGCGAGACTTCCGCGAGCTCTTCGTTTTGAGTAAGACGGATAAAATTGCATTTTACAGTCAGAAATTCATTTTTGCCTCTTTTAGATTTTTAAAAGCTCATACTTATGGCATAAAATAAATCGATATTTTAAATTTAAAATTTTATCGGGGAACACAGTTATTATGAAACATTTTGTAAAGTTTTTGCACCTTTCTTTTAAATAAAACCTCTGGCATAATGAACTTTTTAATTTCAAGAAATTTTAAATAAAAAGGTTAACACGAGATTCGCATATTCTCTACAAAGATAAAGAAAAATATTTTTGAGAAGAAAACTGACATTTTTGTTGTTATTGGGGCGCATCGAAAGAAATTATTACACATTTATTAGAAAAACCACCATCCTATGAATTAATTTCACCACATTAGAATCATAATTAGGTTTTAGCAGAGACCTATTTTGTAAAGGGTTATTTAATAAAGAAAAAGACAAAAGTTTTATCTCATCTCTGTAATCAGTGAAATAAAAAAAACACAATAATCTTGTGACATCCGAAAAAATTCCAAAAATATCTTGGAACCAAGATTGTAATCGTCATTCCTAACACAAAGGATCACTTAGATCGACAAGTTTCACAAAGAAAATAGAAAAAGATATATTTTCCAAAGGACGAATAAATATTTGCAACATTATCCCGTTGCCAGAAAAATACGAGAGCGAAAACGCTTCTTTTACTCCCTAGATCGTAAAAAAACCGAGAACATTTTACGGAATAACTTTTATGAAACTCTTTTAGAAAGGGAAGATGTTAAGAGTACGGGCGAGTATGCGGAGTTAGAGGGTTGAAAGGGAGAAAGAGGAGGAGTTGGTGGCTTGTGAGAGGGGGAAAGTTACGTCGCGGAAAGAAGGGAATAAAAGTAGAAGAACCGAGAGAGATGAAGATGGAGAAACCACACAGCTGTGTGAATGCATTTGTGTGTTTATATATGTGTATATGTATATATGTATGTATATATATGTATGTATGTGTATATATATATATATATATATATATATACAAACCTATATTCTTGAAGGAAATTCAGGAAAAGAGAGAGCCAAGGGGAAACAAAAGAGGAGTTAGAAAAATGAAAGCGAGTTGGAGAAATGGCATGTAGAAGGAAAATTTTGGGGTGTGGGAGTTATGCAGAAGAAGCTAGCAGGTGGAGAAAAGTGAAAAAGATCTCTCTCTTTCTCTCTCTCTCTCTCTCTCTCTCTATATATATATATATATATATATATATATATATATGTATATAGAGAGAGAGAGAGAGATATGGGAAAATAGAGGAGAAACGTTTGGAGAGAGAGGTGGAAGGGAAGCGGAGGAGGGTGAAAAGACGAGGCGGGGGTGGGGAATGGTGAAACGGAGTTATTCGGATGGGGTAAAAATGGCTTTTCTTTTTCCCTGACATGAGGAGCCTGGAAGAAGGAGGTTATCTTCCCAAAAGATATAACCTTGGGCTTCGGGAATAGAAAAGACAGTGGAATAAAATGAAAAGGAGGAGGAGGAGGCGAGAGGAGAGAATAAAAATGGTGGGCGGGCATATAACGTCGGGTGAAGTTTGGAGAGGGTATGGGGGGATTTTTTCAGGGAGGAGTAGATCGAGGGGGAGTGAGGACGGGAGTGGGGGGAAGAGGGAGGAGAGAGGAGAGAGGGACGGTGAGGGAGAAGAAGGGGGGGAGGATGAGGTGGGAGGTTGGCTCACAAAACACATCAAGGATATTAGCTCCGGAGAACAAATTGTGAAGCGAAATCGCAACTCCGCCCCCACAAGTGCCATCCCTCCCCCAGACTCACTCTCCTTCCACGACTTCCTCCTTCCCTTCTTCCTTTTACTTCCTCCCTCTCCCTCATCTCTCTCCTTCCCTCTCTTTCTCTCTCTCCAGCCCATCCTTCCGCCTCTGAAAAAATTCCCTCCGTGTAGCGTAGGGACAATTTTTTTCCGAACGGCACTTCAAACGGAGACACCCACGTATTGAAATCCAAAGAACGAAAAAATAGAGGGAAGAATTTCCGCGAGACGACGGAGAGTAAGGAAAAAAACGTTTTTGATATCGGCATAAAAATCGGTTCAACTGATTGTTTGCCTCGGTGACCGAACCTATTATATTCTGGCTTCCCGGCAGTCGGGGTTATTTTATAGAATCTTCCTTCGCCGTACATGCGATCGCCCATTTTTCGCTATCAAGTCCCACTAAAGCTATTCACGTCTAGATTTTTGCATCTTCTTCTTGTCTAGGAAGACGTATTCAATGAATGCGTCGAAAATAGCATTTCTTTTTGTCTATTTTCGGTACTTTCTTTCCTCCAAACATCGCCTAGTTTTCTGGAGAGTTAAAAACGCATTCTTGAGTCCTATATAGTTTGAAAGGCGCACCTGACATATATATTTCAGTCACATGAAATGGACCGAAAAAGCCGTAATTTTGTGAAATTTAATTTTGAAGAAAACTATTTTGGAAAATTTTTAATTAAATAATGCTACTTTAAACAAAGTTGTATTAAAATTAACACAAGTTTTTTCTTCCAACAATACATTCACACATTCTGTATGTTAACCCAATGGTTTCCAAACGTTATACATCTGCGACCCCCTATTAAGGTAACCGATCTTATTGTGACCCTCTTTTAAGACATCTGAGCTTATCGCGATCCCCTTCCATCAACCGATACTTAAAAATATAAGATTAATATCAAAATATTATAAATACGTAAGTATCTATTTTATTTGCGAAAAATGAATTTTATTGTAAATATACCCATACATAAAGTTATAAAATAAAACAAAAAAATGGCGTCTCTACAACCTCTCGAAATATTTTGAAATCCCCCAGAGGGTCTAAACCTCCAGTTTGTGAAATACTGTGTTAACCCTTTATAATGCAGCGGATTTACTACTCTCGCCTAAAAGAACGTGATTTTGACCACTTTAAACACTATTAAGCCACTATGGACATACATTTTACATTATTTTGATGTTAACATATCTTTTACAGGGTGTAGAATTTAAAGTGATGTAGTTTTGAAGCTAAAATGAGAATTCGCCACGCAATATAATTTTCGTCTCTCGGATGGAAATAGCATCGATTTTGCCTACTAAAAGGCTAGAAATATGAAATTATACTTATTGATTTTAATTTTAACTATTTTCCTACTATCCGTCATACCATAACCCTCCCCAACCTTCACATTTAAATTCCACACCTACTACTTCTTCTGCCTCTTTATTCTAATCTCCACACCTTCTTTCGCACATCTCCACACCTCTCTGCACTCCTTTCTTCAGAGTTTCCTCCCTACCTTGACTATCATCCGAACCTATTCCTTCACCATCTCCTCCTAGTACTCGCATATTACTTCGCCTTTCACCTTCCTCGTCTCCCAGCTCAAAATACTCTTCTTCGCCCTTTTTCTCCACCTGCCCCGTACTCTTTTCCAGAATTCTTTAACCCCCGTTAAACCTACCCTATCCTTCCATTTTCCTACACCTTCTCCTTTTCCCGTACCCAGTTCCTCCCTCTTTATTCTTCCCCTCCTTGCCCATCCCTCTCTCCTGTTTTTCTGCAGTGTTGCAGCCGTTCTGTACGCCAATAGCACCAAGGAAGGGGGAAACTTAAGAGCGAAACGGTGAGGTTATAAAATGCCTCCGGGTTAAAGGGAGAAATGGGAGGAGGAGGAAAAGTGGGGTGGCGCTACGTAGGGAGAGAAAGGGATGGGAGTGAAGGGGGAGATAAAAGATGGGAGAGGTTGCCCGGGAGATAGGGTGTGAGTAAAAAGACGCGAGTCGTATGCAAATCGCCGGGAAGAGAGCAATAATAAACAGACTTGAGATCCAATACGCAAGCAGCTCACATACTTTTTCAACGTTCGGAGGCGAAGGAGAATGGGAAGAGTTTTAAGGATTATTGAGAGGGCGTGTGTGTATGCGCTTGTGCACACTCGTCTTTCGCCTGACATAGGACGTTTGCTTACGCAATTAAGGCAACTCTTTTAAATATATTTTTATTTCAGTTTTTGAACATGCGACAGGAAACAAAGGCTTGATTCTTGATCGTCAATGGAAGACGTGATTCTGAAATCGGATACGATTCTTTTTTTGCACAGAGAGCCAACTCCGTGAGATCATTTGATTACGGGGTCATCTCAAAACACCTTACCTACTTTTACTTTCTCGCATCTTTACTTCGTTAAAATTAAGGTTATCATACGGGCGACAACCCGTGACGAAGCTAAGCAAATCGGTCGCTTGTGAGGATCGCATTACCAATAAATGTTTTCTGCAAGGAACGGAACAAAATAATGATACGAGATGCAATCAATTATTTATCATTGTAACGACAGTTAACTGTAATACAACAGGAAAGAATCCTTTTGACTTGCGTAAAACTTGCGCAATTAAAAAAAATTTCTTTGCTACATACATAAACTTAACACGATAATTTTTATAAGATTTTTTGTTACAGATAAACTGCGTTTAGTTATAAATATATAAATAAAGCAAATGAAATATTAAAGAGGCAATTTGAAAATCGGAAAAAATAAATATGTAATACCTATAAATTCACTGTGGCTGCAGAAATTTATAGTTAGGGACATTACTAGACAAAATCTATAAAAAAACACTGAAAATTTAAAATTGCATCACTAAATATATACCAATGAACCGTTAAAACCTCCATATTCGATAATTGTTTTTGTTTTTCCATTTTACTCTTTGCGATCCACTTCCGTTTGTTTCTTTTTCATAAACTAAACTGCAGCAATAAAAAAGGATTAAAAAGAGACAAGGCAATTGATTAGCCTCGGATTAAAAGCCGACCTATATCGATTCAGTCTAGATGGTCTGATTAGATTAAGGAGACAATATTAGGGAGGGTGCATGGAGGGAAATGGGAAGAGAAATGGGAAAGGTGAGACAGAGAGGGTGAGAGTGAAATAGAATAGGAAATGAGAGAGGCAGGAAGGAGGCAGTATGGGATAGGAGTGGGAAAGGGAGGGATGGAGCGAAAGGGAGAGAGGATGTGACAAAGAGGACTAACACATTGGGGGCGACGGAGGTAAGGGTGGGAGGTCGTAAAAATTGGAGCCAATTTCGCGCGAGGGAAGGAGGTGGAGGTGGGGAGAGGGGGAGGGAATCGAGGGAGTGGGAGATGAATAAGCGGCGAGGGAAGGAAAATACATGATGAGATGCGTAATCGTGTACTTTGAACGCAACTTTAACGGGTAAGGAAGACGCGGAGTCAAAGAATGAAAATATCGTAGTATACAGACTCCTATTAGTGAGACAAAGTTTTACGGAAGTTTATGCAAAACTTCAGCAGCAAAATAATAAAACAGATTCCGCGAGTTATCTTTTAGTATTTTGATAAAAGTTTTGCGTTTATCTGGTATTTCTAACATACGAAATTCTTCTACTTAAATACCTGTTAATAAGAATCAAATCACGCACAGTAATGAGATATTTTCAAATATTTAAAATAATACTTAGTCTGCATTTACATATGCTACACTATAATTGAAATCATGTCTATTAGGAGGACTCTTTAATATCATAAAGATTAAAAATAATTATAGTGAAGTTCTAGAAATAATTTCCTAGAATATCAAAATAGACGAATCTACTGTGTACCATATAGTTACTTCAAATACTTGGAATTTTTTAAAAGCCATTCAATAACTTTCAAGTTACGACATTTGAAATAAGAATTCCATACAAATCTAAAACAGGCATTAAGAATATGGTCACACACCAACGCGTGAAATTTCCTATCACCTCCATCCATCAGCCCATTTTGGACGCAATCGAAGTTCTATCAGCAACTGTTTACACTACAGCTTACATCTTTCGAAGCGGTTGTTCCATAACAGAATCCCCCATCATTCTTCATCGAGGGATACGAAAGGAGCAAGCCCGCGCTCTGACATCTGCCGACAGATTATGGAAATTTGACCTTTAATAACAACAGCAAAAGCCCCCCTCCTTTTGGACAGAGGAAAGGAAAAACAGTTTTATCCTATTCAATCCTTCGCCGTCCGCAGAGGGGGTGGGTCAAAAAAGGGGTTTCGTGCGGGGTTCTGCGTTGACCCGCTTCAATCTCCCATTAAAGCTTATCCCACCTCTCTATCCGCTGCCCTGAATAAAAAAGCTACAAAGCAAAAAAATCCCCGGAAGTATAATCCCCCGAAAAAATGTATTCCAAAACACTCTAGACGGGGCCGAAATAAAAAAACCCTTTCTCGCAAACAAAAGGGTATGCGGACAAAGCCCGTAACCGACAAAACAAAACAATCCTTTTTGCGGGAGGGGAGAATGTTATGATTCTATGCTGTATCGAGAAGGAGAGATAGATGGAAGGGGAGGTTAGAGGAGTGTGGGGAGGGTACCATTTTCGTCGCGGATGGGATGGGGTAGGTATTTTCGCCCAGGGAGATGGAAGGTCAAAACCCTCTTAAAAAACATCATCAATATCCTTGGCATAACGCGCCCGTGGTGACGGTGAGGACGGAATTGTGTGGGGAGGCGGGATGCGAAGGGGAGCGTGTTGCGGGAAGTCGATTTAACGCCCCATCATCGCGATTTCCCTCCTTATCTCTATCGCTCTTTCGACAATCGTCGACGCGATTCGCTCCTCCGGAAAGCGCCGTCCTCCTTTACGGCGCGAGTTTAAGCGTGCGAGAGAACGGGAAATTATTGCGTCCTTATCGGCACACGCGTTTTGGGGTTTTCCTCCGAGGGAATCGGAAGTTTTATTTGTTTTTTGTTTTGCATCTCTCTCTCTCCCACTGTTTTTATCTCTCCGCCCCTCTCGTGTGCGCGCACACTCATACTCGCGGAGCCTTCTCCAGAGAGCACGCTAAAGCCTTTGAAACACAACTTATTTTATTTGCGCACGAGAACGGACAGACCTGCAGCTATATGTAGCCGCGCGTCTATGCGAGGATAAAAAAGGGTTATGTTTCCGAGGGATCAGGGATTATTTTTTTTTCGGAATATTCGTGGGATTTCCGGAGAGAATTTGACCGTCGATATTTCTTGTTAAATCCTTTAACGCGCTCTTATTTTTATCGGCGCGATTTTTATCTTTGGTTCCCTTTCGTCTAGTTTTATGACGAAGAATGAACGATTATTGCCTCTTTCCCGTCTAAATGCGGACCAACTGTGGTATTAAAAAGGAAAATTATCATTTTTCACATCTAACTGAATGAGGTAGTTTCGCATATTTTTATAAATTTTTATCTTATCCAGTTCTTTTTATCTAATTGCGAATCTGAAGTCAGAATTTTAATGCGATCATTATTTTGCAAGAAAAAATTGTTAAAATTAGCGATTTATATCGAATCGTGGAAAGGCAAATAATCGAAATAATCGATACTTCGTGACGTCGCAGGTCGTGCCGAGATCCTGACTGACGCCCATACAAATAAGCGTAAATACATCATCTCTCAGGCAGTTACGTTAAAAAACGGTATTAATTATAAACCACTAACGCATATACGATTTTTCAGGTCGCTTTAATTGATTTTGTATTTTAAATATGGCCGAGCTGAAGAAAAGTCGTAAAAAATAGGTCTATTGTTTTGTTCCTATGTGCAAAACGCGAGTTTCTCAACTGTCAATATATTGGATTGTTAATAAATCCAAATAAATCCCACTAAATCTCAACAAAGACAGAATAAATGAATAAATCTCGCAAGCACAAAACACTCTGGTCACACGAATCATACGATAGAAAGTGAAGCTATCTTACAGGATTTCGGACTTCCGGTAGTAATGTGAACACGACCAATGACGTCACATATTTTTGCTTGTCGAGAACGACTAGTCGATCCTTATAAACTTTTAAAATCGTAAAAATAATTAATGTAAGCTAATATTTTTGTTCTTCATTCGCATCATCATATGGTGTATTCTACCATAGTAATAGGTTTTGAGAGATATAAAAATTTTATGAAACTACCTCAGTCGACTGTCACCTGTCCCGATAGAATAACAAAAAGTAAAAATTTTCACATTTCGCATTTGATATATTGCATTTGCGTGAAAAAAAAAACTCTCGCGCCATATGATAAGGCATATTCAGATCATATAGCAGAAAATCAGAAATTTAAAGTAGCAAATTAGATTGACGGCAATTGTCTCCCTACATTTTGGAAAACTGACAATTTTCTTCAAAGCAATCCTTTAATGCCTAACATCTCGGTAATCGCTGAATATAAACAAAAGTGGTATTTCACTTTGTTTTTTATCTCATATGAGATGTTGCGATTGAGCGCACGAGAAAAGGAAATGCGCGCGTGTGTGAGAGTTAGTGTTAGTCCAGAACACATCGCGGTGAGATGGTGCGAGTGGGTAATGGGAAGAGAACGAAGTGATAACAGTTGAGTGAGATAAAGAGAGAACTAAAGAAAGAGAGAAAGTTGAGATGTGATTTGTGGGAGTTTAAAAAACTCTGCACGCGAAGTTTTTTCTTGGCCTGAGACGTCTTACGGCTGTAGTCCTCTTGAGGAAAAACCCGAGGTTAAGCTGTCAGTCGGGACGTTTAATGGTAGATGGTTTGCGTCATTTCATTCGATTCAAGCTGTAAACTCTTTGTTTGGAATATTATTATTATTATTTTGCTGGCCTATTACGTTTTAGCCTTGAGATATAGCTTGTCTTAAGCTAAGGGTAAATTTGTCCTTTTTCCTTCAAATATTGTCTATTTTTGAGCATGCTGATAGTAGATAAATAACATACACAAGCAGCCATTGCGTACGCATTATTTATATTTATCAGAGAAGAAAATTGATGCTATTAATTCAGCGCCATACTAATTATTTCGGCTATAATGCAATATGAGTACGAAAAATGATATATTGATGTATTAAGAATGAGGTCAGGCTCAACCCTGTGGAATTTACTCATCGAGAAAAAGAAAGAAATTTGTCTTTCTTTTTCTCGACTTTATTGATGTATTCTTTAAATTTTTATTATTTTTATATAAGCATGCTATGTTTGCGATTTATACAAATTATACTTAAGATGACCTAATTGCGTGAACTTTATTGTAAAAATATCGTTGATTTGTGCGTTAAAACATTTTATCCATCGAAATTTACAAAAATTAGCTTAGACATAAATACATTTCCTCTTTATTAACGCTATCATTATGGAATGTAACTTTCTCATTTGGATCGATGATGCCATCAATATTGACATTTTGCACATATATAACCTGACAGATTAATTACATGTAATATTTGCGCACTATCGTTCGATTTAATATCCTCTCATACATTACTTACAGAGGAATAAAACCGAAATAGATTTCCTCAGATTCGAACGGCATGAGTCACGGCTGTGTGCATTATGGCAATTTGCACGGGTCGGGAAAAAAAGCATTTGCGATGGAGAGAAAACGTCCGCTTGCGAGGAATGAAAAACAAGAACGCGAGAAAATTCCCCTCGAAGCTATTCACGCGAGGTATTCACACACCCCTTTGCGCACACAACTCCATTTTTCCTTCCTCCCTCTCTCTCTCTCTCTACCTCTCTCCCAACAATCCGACTGTTTCACGGAACGACCGATTGGGTCATTCAATATCTTGCCGCGAAAAAAGGAGGTTTGACCACCCATTCCGCTGTCCGCCCCCTTCCAGCGTCAATTCTCCCATACCTAAATCTCGATGGGTTTTCCACGCCGACGTACGCGTGACGTACTTCACCCATGCTCCCCTAAGGGGACACTAGGAACTATCCCTCCCAGTTCTCTTTTCAATCTTCTCTCTCTCTCTCAAATCGTTCCACACCTTCTCTCTCTCACCCCCTTCAAAAGAAACCTCGTCCCCTCGAACGATTGGAAGGTGAGGATTTTTATGAGCTCTGCTTCGGAACCTCATAAAACGAGAGTTTTTTTATTTCGCTAAGAGGGAACGACCCCTTGGAAAAAAAGAGTAAGGTTTAGTGAAGCTTAATTTAAGAATTTGACTCTAAATAAAAGGTTACCTAGAAAATTAATTTAATTCGCTAAGGTATATACTTTGAGAATGAGACAACATACGCATACAGTTTAGTTTTGATGGAATTTTGTTCTCGTAACATTTTCATTTTATTCGGTTAAAACTTAAAATGGCGATAAATTTTTGGAAATTTGTTAGACGCAATATGTTTGAATACAAAATCTATCGGAAAATTAATGTAAAACTTTATATTTAAAAATGAATCTCTGCCTTCAGAAGATTTTAAATGTCCTCTGTTTAAAAGCAAACGTATTTTTAATGATTTTCATTAAATCTCCTTGAAAACAATTTACCATTTAAATTATATTAGTATGTATACGTTAACGTACATAAACATTTCTAAATGCTACTCATAGCTATCCGAATATTACTTTAATATGAATATTTTCTACACCAATAATTTCAATTCAAAATCAATTCATATTTATATTCCATTAAAAAAAGCTTAAAGGTTGGCATAACATTTTTACTACCTTTAACTATATGATTTTTGACAATGCTATTTTATTTCTTAAAATTTATGTACCGGATGAACTTCACTGTTTACATGAATACTCTAATTATTCTAATGAAAGCCTTTTCAGATTTACTTAAAAGGCAGAAAAATGAAAACAGGGCGGACGAAGACCACTCTAAAATAAGGAGAGAGAATTCTACGGTTTTATAGCGTTCCATGGGATCAGAGGTGGGAAGAGAGAGAGAGAGATGGAAGGGGTAGCGAGGGATAAGAAAAAGAAGGGAGGAAGTGTGCTCTCCGGCTGTCAGACCATTTTCTTCCGAGTAATGCCCTTTCCTCCTCCTCCTTTTGATCACCCATCCCCCTCATTCCGCTCCATCTCCTCATTTTGACAGATCTTTCTCTTTCTTTCCCTCTTTGCGATGTGTTGCGTGACGTGAGACATTAGCGGCGAGTGAGAGAGAGAGGTGGACGGGGTCAGAGATTCTTCAAGAGCGGCGACCTATTGCGTGCACCGCGGGTCACAC
This sequence comes from Tanypteryx hageni, assembly GCA_028673005.1. Lineage (NCBI taxonomy): Eukaryota > Metazoa > Arthropoda > Insecta > Odonata > Petaluridae > Tanypteryx > Tanypteryx hageni. The sequence continues at coordinate 40,021,219 of CM054117.1, forward strand.
CCACATCGAGGAGCGGGAAGCGGTTCCGGGTGGGCCAAAGGAGAGGAATGGGCGCAGAGACAGATGAGGGAAAGAAAGTTGGAAAGAGGGAGGAAAGGCGCAGGGATGAATATGAAAGGAAATGGAGCGCGGCGGAGAGCCATTTCATTTTGCTGGTGCTCAAATATAGAGAAGTTCGGTACCTGAATGGTTAAAAACGAACCAAAGTAGATGTTGGGATATGTTCTTAATAAATAACGGGATGTAAGAAAATATACTTATTGGAAAGAGTTCATGTAGGGTTCTATGGCAAAAATAATAGTGAAAAAATCAAATTGCCAATGTACACAGAATAGGGGAATTATCAATGCTGGGCAAAGCAATTCCGAAATTTTTTCATGATAGGTAGGGCGGGGTCAAAAGACTTTAAAAAAAATGATAAATTAGAGACTTAAATGATGTGATTCGACAGATTCCAGCCATAGAAAAACCATGTAAGGTTGTAAGAGGGCTTCGTGGAGCAGCGGATCTATGTAGCCATATGATGTTCACTGTGTATATAAAAAAATGGTAAATTAATAGCAAATATATGCCTGATTTCATCGAAATGATAATGCCTATTTAAGGGCATTTGAGAATTGGTATGTAAGCTACTTCGAGAACAGGTTATTTTTCGTAAAAGAGTAAAATAATGGGCGTGAATGTATATCTTACAAAAAATATAGGCAGAGTGCAAGAAGATTGGGTCCTTTAAGTGTGGAAAAATATAAATTAAATTTTGAATATGTAGATTTTATATAATGAGTAGGTTGGAGAAGACTGACATTCGAAGATATTTAATACGTTATGCTTTGAAAACAAGTTAGGAAAGTGTACAGTGTATCATAAATAGGTGCGTTTCGTGCGATGGAGTATTTGAAACGAAACGATTTAGTTTGAATGAACGCACATCATCAAACAGCGGTTGCGTCTCTGTCTACTAAAAATGTTTACCCTCCCTTTAGTTGGCGCATTAATAAACCTATCTACATAATTTTAGTATAACGGCTAAATATTGCAAAACGATATATCACAAATGATGCCAGGAAAATATTAAATTTGTATTTACCGATTTATTTTCTAATCAGTTTCAATTAATCAAACAATCAAAAATTATTTAAAACCTACCTCACTTGAGTTAAGTAGCTGTAATATTCTGTATATTCTTTTCTTCTTCGTTGATAATTTCCGTCCGCTTACAAAATGCTGCGTGCAAACGTAAACAAATCAAAAGTATTTTCGTAATTTTCTAAGTTCAAAGTGAATTGCGACTTTCTCGTTCGTTTTTATTGAAAACGGTTACTCCAACGATAAAATGTGTTTTGCAAGAAATATTCTATTTGGCTATCTATAGAAACGTTTATTCGAAGACTTTTTCGATGCGACTAATATTTTACGAGATACGAGGAAATGTTCGATTTTTGTTACCAATAAAGTGGCACTCCTTACGGGATACGTGAGCCATTTATGCCATTTTTATTGTATTTTCCCATAAATCATAAATACCAAATTTCATGAAAATCCATTAAGTAGAAGTCGAGAAAAAACATGCGTACGGACGGACGGATAGAACAAAGCTAATAGGCGCTCACGTTGGAAACAAAACATCCCTAAAAATTGAGATCATTAATGCTTGGATTTATAATTTAATATAGAATCTCGATTAGATATGCAGCTTTTAACGCATTATAAGCAATTCAAAACATAGGAATTTTGAATTAAGACAATGGTTTAAGATACAGTGGAAGACGTGGTACGGAAAAGACGGAAATGATTTCTTTGGTGCGGAAGTGAAACGTAGAGAGCGGATTCGACAAGGGTGAAGCGAAGAAGTGGCTCAGAGATGGGGAAGTTAAAAACTTGCGAGGGTCTGACTATAGAGGCGTTGCATGGCAATGGTGGAAGAGCGTGGGTAGGAGTAAAGCTTAGCGAGAGGGATAAGGAAGAACTTGGTTAGAAGTGGATGTCGGAATAAGGAGAGAAGCATCGCGATGAGCGTAGGGACCGAATGGGCTTCATGAGGTAGTTGGAAAGGTATAGAAGACAGGAATAGGATCAGTAGACAGAGAGAGGTCTAAGTGCGATAGGAAGGTAGGGTTTTTGAGGAGGTTGATGAGGGAGATTGCGTCTGAAGTGAGTGACTAGAGAGGAGACGCAGATAGCGATGGAAGTTCAACTAGTAGGTACAAGTGAGAGCGTGGGAATGTATAGTTAGATGCGAAGGAATCGGAATTTCGCTCAAGTGGTCGGAATTCTTGTAGTCGTTATCTATGAACAAAAAAACGTTTTTATACCATGATGCATAGATAAGTATCGCTAAAATTGCTAAAAATCATTTGATGTAAAATATAAATAATCTACAGAAAATTGAATCATTGAAAATGTTGATTAAATATCTTATAAGATACCCACAGAGACAATACGTTTTAACGCATTTTCTGTGTAGTTTCACCTAAACTAAAGTTATCTCAACAAAACTGCACATAAAAAAATGAATTTAAAAAATTGAATTTCAAAATAATTCAAATTTAAATTCAATTCAACTTCAATTCAAAATCACTTTACACGGTATTTTAGAAGTTTGTAGATAGATTGTTGCTAGTTGATACTCTACGCGAGTCCCATCCTAGAAGCATCGGCTGGGCTCAATAAACTAGGTACATTAATATCTTTCTATCAACATGAAATAAGACAGTTTTTCTTGAAACTTTCACGCATGCACAATTTACAAACATCTCTACAAAGTTATGAGGAAAATCCCCTCAAATTATCTCTTCTTTACATCCCAATTAACGCGAAATTTATTGGTGGTAACTTCCAATGAGGCGAGGGAGCGAAAGAAAAAACTCGCAAATTTAATCGCCGGGCAGAACGGTTTCGTTTGTAACTTGGATCATGGGAAAGAGCGCGTTGAACCCCCCTTTTTAGACAAGACCCCTATTCTCCTGTAAAAAGGATTGGCACGGCGGTGTTAATGGTGGGAATCGTTGTGAAAAGGCGTCGAGAAGTAGAGAGGAAGCGAGGGAGGAGGAGGGAGGTGTGAGAGGCTTGGGGGAAGGGGTGAAATAGGATTCGTTCGTGGGAGGAGAGAGAGAGGATTTGAAAAAGGGTGGAAGAGAATCCTCTGGATGGTGGAGGAAGTGACTCGTAGCATAAGACTCGAGATATTTATACCCATAACGAGAGGGGCGGAGAGGAGGGGTTTTAATGAGGGCCCCGTGTTTAAGAAAATGAAGGGAGGATATTCTCTAAAGAGTTGGAGGAATAGAGGTAAGTATACTTTGAAAAGGGAAGTGGAGGTATATGGAGAGAGGAGAGCGAGATGGTTGTCAAAGAGAGAGAGCGTGGGAGAGAGTGGATAGGATAGGGGTTCCCAACATGGTTCTCGTAAGCACCGCTGTACTCTTTGGCAGTCCTACCCTGCTCTTCTACGTCTCTTAAATTATGTATTCCAGCACCAATGGTTTAATTTGTTCAGTTTTATTTGGAATTGTGTTAAAGAACATCAGCGACAACTTTGAATTGGTTTAGTTTTATTTATTATTATTTAAATTTCGCAGAAGTGTAGTGGTGCTCAATTAATCTTCTAGAAAAAACTTGCTGTTTAAAAAAATTGGGAACCTCTGGGATAGGAAAAGACGGCGTGGGAAGCTAATCTGAGTGCTAAAGGGTGGGAGGGGGGACGTGGCGAAGAAGACGATTAACACGCGGGCCTTATGGTTTCATGGAAATATTATTAAACTACATTTGCTTTGATCCCATTTGATGGAAGCAAATTACGGTGAGCACCGAGCTTCAGAGTGTTCCGACTTAACCAATTATTAAAAATATCCTCTTTTTTATGAAAAATAACAGTAAAGCAGGAATTTTCAGTACCTAATTGCGACAATTGTATTCAAACTATCAGCAAAAATGACTTTATAAATTAAAGATTTTCATTATAGCTTACTAAAGATGCAGTCACGTCACGTTTGTTTTTATGCACTATAAGAGTTATACTTGACATATGCGATGCCAGGTATAATGATTCGACATTGAACCTGGTATTATTTTCATAGTACATATATAAAAGGAAATAAATGTAACTTTTGCCTCGCAAAAAGCTATCGAGAGAAAGGTTTATTAATATATTGTTTTTAATTATTTTAGGTAGCAGTAAACTCTTAATTCAATTTAATGACTGATAATAAAGAGGCGATAACGTTTCCATTGTATAACCATTGTCAATGAAATTGTTGAAAATGTTTATGAAGGCAATTATTTTATTTGTATATACTAAAACTACCGAGAAAAATGTTTTTGAAAAACAATATCACATGATTATTAGTACATAGAGAAGGAGGATTTTGCAGTAATGACAGCCAAAGATTTTTATTGCAAAGAAAATACTATTCAATATGAAGAACAAGCCTCGCTGACATTAATTAAATTTATGAATTAAAAGTATATTTTCCCTTCCGTGAAATCAACACCCAAGAGCATAAATATCTATCAACCAAGAATACTGCGACAGAAACGCCGCCGCTGGAGCAATCCACACGCCAAAAAATATCTTCAAAGCCTTTCCACTAATATTTTCAGTCGCTCCTTAACGCCATCGCGGCGCGTCGAACATCGAAAGATTTGTCTAGGAGACCCGTCCTTGCGTGGTCCTTAACTTCAAGGACGGCGACACCTCCATGCGCTCTCATCCTCGCCATACTTCTCTCGTGCTCGCTTTTAAAACGTCCACCATCGTTTTGCAGTTGGCGAAAATTGCACTTATCTCTCATTCACACGCACACAAACCCGAAAACCACCGCGGAGGAGATAGATCCGAGAGCGATTAGTCGAATCCCGAAAAAGAAAAGGGGTCACAAGCTCTAACACAAATACATACACACACACACACACATGATGTGGAGCTGTCTCTCTCGCTCTCTACCTCTCTCGACAAACGCATAGGGTTAACTACCCACCCACGTAAAGTCACGGGGATTTTGTTCGCGATAGTAGTAACATTCTGTAGGGAGCACCGGAACGCAGGGATGAAGAGGTAAGAGAGGCAGAGGGTTGAGGATGTGTGTGTGTATGGTGAGGGGGAGGGAGGTAGAAAGTTAGAGGAAGAAGAGGAATACTCGAAGGATATAAACGGTCTGGTGGAATGGGAGGATTAGATGAGGAAGCTCCTGAGAGCGGTTTTAGGTTTGTATGTGTGTATGCGGGTTTGGGGACACGGAGGAGGGAGTGAGTGTGTGTGTGAAAGGTGGAACGAGACGAAAAGGGATGGAGTGGGAGAGCGTGGAGTTCAGCTATGGTTGAATGAGGTAGGGGAGGCAGAGGGGAGAGAGAGAGGAGCAGACTCCAGAAATCGCACCGCCAGATCGTGCGAGTTTCGGGAGGAAGGCGGGAATTGCAGAATTTTGGAAATGGCGTCAGAGAGATAAGGAAGGATGGCCCCTCAAAACGGCCGAGGTGTTAGTTGGGTTCTGGCGGATGAAGGGGTGGAAGGAGTATAGGGGATGAGGGGAAGAATTAGGGGAAAAGAGAGGAGGAGGGAGGGAGAGAAAGGGCAAAGCGGATATGAAGGGGGTTTTAGAATTTGGGATAGGAAAGGTGGCAGGGTCGCCGCGAAAAATCGGATCGAAAAATATTTTGAAGCAACAGCTCTGCCATTTATAGGAACAAACATGGTAAGTACTTCAAGTAGACTTACGTGTCAAATGTAAGATTTAAAGAATATTGTAAATAGGCGGGAAATAGCGTAGGCTGGGTATTACTACGCTACCACCCAGCACGGTGATGGAGGCTTTGCCTGGTAGAGGGCGTGGTAAGCGGGGGTTACCTTATCGCATGTCGTTCTCCAGCCACGCCACCCCCTCTCTCACTCTCACCCGCACCTCCTACCCCCCGTTCTCCTTTCCCCCTCTTCTCCAGACGCCCATAATCTTCCGACCCCTCTTTCTCTCTCCCTCCCTCTTCGCTCTCTTGCCTTCACTTCCTCCCCCTCTTTCTTTCTCCTTTCCAGCTATGGGGCGTCGTTTTCCTCCTCCCCTCAAAATCGTGCGGGATAAAACCCATCTTCATAGGGCCGACCACGCCCCCATATTCCCTCCCCTTCCGGCGTCCATCCTATTCCACGACTTTCCCTCCTCTTCCCACTTTCATATCAATAACCTGGGCGGTAGCCAGGTGCTCATAAAGGATGCTGGATTAAAGCTTTTCTGTGGCGATTTATTTTAGCTTCTCTTTGCGGTGCGAATATGACCGGAATGCCCATAACTTCCAAATAATTATGAAGCCAATTGCGAGAAAAGTCTTGACTTTCAAATGTAATCAATGGGAGCCGAAGAATACTTTATTATATTTTACTTATTTGACTTCCCATTTCAATGTATTAGGTTTTTAATGTGTTTAAGTTGATATTCACTATAAGGAATAATTATAAGAGTTTCTAATAATTTTTACATAGACGTAAATTAGAGACTTTATGCCTATCAGATTAGTTTTTTCAATATAAGTTCCAAATGTAATCATTAATTCTTGTCGCTACAAGAGCATGTGGTGTTTGTTCTCAAAATTTCCCAATGTGAAAATTAACTTTTTTCCAAAGAGAACGACAAAACTATCTGAGATCCAATTCAATATCTTCGCCCGTGTACTCTATCCTGTTTGCGCACTTGACAATATAGGATACATTAAGTTTAAATTATTTCGATAAAATTTGGGCACGAGAAATCATGCCACTGGATACCCTCACGCTGTCACAGAATTACGGAAAGAAAAATTATGCATCAAACTATATCCACCCGTTTTGCGCTTTCTCCCATTTCTGTTTATCGCGAATTCTATCGCTCTCTATTCCATCCTCCTTCTACTCCATCTCTTATGTTAAAACTCTTCCAGATTCGCGGCTCCGAATCCTTGATCTACTCCACCGCGCCCATTGAAACCATTACCACTCTCCGTCAACCCATCTCAATTCTGCAGCTCACTTTCTTCCGTTCCCGAAACCGTCTTTTCCTGAAGCCGTTTGCAATTCCGCTCAATGAGAGCCATTCACCGCAGCATCAAACCCGAGGAGTAAGGCGTAGATTCGCCAATAGCGTGGCTCTGTTGAAGTTGGTCTGATTGAAAATCCTCTGAGCCAACCTTAAGATTACGTACACCACACTGGCTCTTTGAGTCCATTTCATAATCGGCAGGGTAGTGATCTTCACAGAACAGAGCAAAGGAAATGTCTTTTCGCGAGCCTACTTCCTCGGTTTTAGTGATAACAGCGGTAATTACTGGATTACGTACTATTTCTTTGGAGTAATATTGGAATAATTTTCCAAGTAAACCGAATGGATAAGTGCTATTGAGCTCTGCAATATAATAGGGAGAAATATACATGGAGAAGATGATGCGTTGAATCTAACTGAAAGGTTATTTGTTCCCTGGTGACCCTTGATCCGTTAATAACTGAATCTTGATTGCATCTGTAATTGGAAGAAAGCTTCCATTGAATAAAATGAAACTACGTTGGTTAACTGTGGGGCAGTTTCTGTCCGTCAAAATAGACGGAATGAAAACATTTAATTACAATTAGTAATTAAAAAATAGTACCTATATCCTAAGATGTCTAACACATAATAAACAGTTTTAAATCATAGGCAAGATTATAATGGTAAAATTTTCCATGCATAATGATGAAGAAATTCTGTTTTATATTATCAAAATAATCTACAAACTTGTTTTCTAAGGGTATGTTGTAGTAAAATTTATAGTACTTATATTATTTATTTATAATAAAATCGATTTAACATTAGAGTGATGAAATTTATGATATCTAATACCTAAAAATGCGAACTTGATCATTGCATTGCCCGATCTCGTTAAAATTAAATTAAAAACGATTGGTCATGTACTGTATTTTTGAAACCTACTCCATAAATTCTGACCTTCTGCTAAGCAGGAACATCACCGAAAAAAATAATAATGTTGATTAGATACACTGGTATTAGCAATCAGAGGATCATATCAATCACACGCATCATTTGTGCAACTTATTTGGAACGTATTTCAAAAGTCTTTGATTGCATTTACAAGTAACACAATAAAAACATTTACATAAAATACCAACAGTAAAATAAGAACAGCAGATTCATGTAAGGATGGAATCTTATTAGGTGTTTATAGTGTAAAACTTACTAAATTACATTCATTATTTTCTATAAATGGCTTGAATGTCGAATTTCATAATTTCCGCTTTATAACATCATCCCGAATTCCATCAGTTTTTTTATTCGTTTACACTAGTCCGGAACTCCTCATAAGACCCAATTTCTAGTGAGCACAATGAATTGCCTAGCGCCAAGATGGAAGCCATACATATTCTTATTCACGTATTCACAAAAAGTGCCTCTTTTCGTGGGGACCTCCGGTTGCCCACTACTACCCGCCAACGCCGCTCTCTGAATATTCTTCCGGTCCTCCTTCCTTTCCTTCGCGCTTCCCTTCATCCTTTCCGCTAACAGGAGGAAGAAACAAAACGTACCCTATTCTTCCAGAAAAGAGGTTCCGTTTAAAGTGTGAATTTATTCATAGAGTCCCATAATGAGAAACAGTAAAAATTCACATTTACACCCCTGGCTGCGATGGGTGGGAAGAGGAGGAGAGAGACTCAGAATGTATCTTTCCTCTGTTTCCCCTCCTATCTCCCTTTCCTCGCTCACCCCCTTTACTGCGTCCCATTCCACCATCCCTTTCCTTCCCTTTCCATCTTTCTCCCGCCCCAACCTATTCCCCTCCTTAAACGCAACTCCCACCCCTTAAGCATGGAATGCCTACTCTCTTCGTGGTTACGGCGGCGGGCGAGAGTTCTGTCTTAAGATTACGATCACATCGATTGCCATTTTCAGAATTATTCTTTATCAAGCGTATGATAAACTATAATAATTTTATGTAACCATTTAAGAGAAATGGAATATTACACTCACTTTCTCTTTTACTTAAAATAAATGCTTGATGACTGTGTGTGAACTTGGCAAACAGAGGTGCGGAGAATGGAGTTTATATCAGTCTTTATGATATCAAGGTAGAACTTATTTATAGCCTAACCAGAAAGATAAGCTAAAAGTGACATAGAATCATAATCGGTTAGTAGAATTAAATTATGACGTAGAAATGCTATACCACGGAGTATAAAAACAACTTACGTAAAGAAAGCACTAATATGAATTTTATAAATTACGACTATTTAATTCTGATTACGAAGGTAACCAAATAAAGTTACCCTATAAAAGGTTCATGCGTTTCAGTTTTGTGCTATACAATATGTCAGTGTATACCTGGAATTATTTTTTTCATGCAAATAATTTGAAATTACAATTTCGTTTCGAAAGAAAAATCATAGCAACATTGGAAATCTCATAGTACCGTCGTTCAAGGGTTTCCGTATTCACTATCTCCATCCGCATAACCTAAACTTACCACGGTCGCAGCCTCCGTTTCCCTCCAGCCCGCAAAATCTTTCTGATTCCTCTGGAACACCTCTCAGCATAACCATTCAGCACGCACCCACGTTTTCTCTTAATTTTTCCATAATGCTGTTTTGGTAAGGGGAAAGGCGGTTCCCCTCCTCTCTTTCCTCTCCCCTCTCTATTCCATCATTTCTCTTTTCCCTGCTTATTATCCTATTAAATCCATTCCTTTTACTGTTTTCTGTCACCGTTATACTATTTAATATCTTACATACAGCCTCGTGCCTGGTAAAGGCAGAATATTTCTACAGATTTCCAGAATGTCATCTAGTCTAGCATATGCCTGCATGCACAGAATTAACAACAACACTTCCCTTTGTGTTTAACCCGTAGATACAGTTTAATGTTATCTCTGATCTCTTATAAAACTTCTCTCTCTCTCTCTCTCCTACTCTCTCGATTCTCTCATTTTATCTCTATTTTTCAAAAAAGTTTTATTTTATGCATATAGTTTTCCATCTATCTTACTATTTATTTCCTTTCAGGAATATTGATTGCCTTCTACGTGATTAAATCGGTAGCTTTCTCTCTCTTTTCATACAGTGAATATATATGTTACCGACTCGTTCTCTCATCTTTCCTCAAACTCACAATATATTTAGAACTTTTTACCTATTCGATAAATAATTTGTTCATTAAATACTTTTCTACTTAAACTCTGCTTACGTAACTTTATATTTACTTCTGTGCAATATACCAAGTAGTTTATATACTTGATTCAAATAATTTCTGCTACCTCTGCATTTACATACATACAACATATATTTCATGTTTGTTAACGATTGTAAACATTACAGTTTCATGAATTGCAATAAACATTCGTCATTAAAATTACTCTCCCACTTTTTCATGGCATCAATGGTTAAGTAAAAATGCAATTTAAGAGATTGAGACGGCGGGGTCATGGAGAGTCAATGATCATAACTTTTCCGAGTTTTGCTTTGGGGATTCAAGACTCTCTCTATAACGTCAGAATGATAGATTTCACAAAATTTATAGCCTTTTTTAAAATAAGATATTCATCGAATTATTTCTCCTATTTTCAGTTTTTTTCTTCCCATCATTCCTCCTTTCGCGCTCTCTTCCTTTCTTATCCCCCCGCCTCCATATAAGTCAAGCGTCCTCATCTACCTCTTCACACTATATCTTCTTCGTATATCTTCCACTGCCGCCTGTTATTTCGCTCTCTTCGGTATCGTTCCATCTCTCCATCCACCACATCCCCGCCGTCTATATAATCTCTTTAACCCTATCTCTTAAACACCGCCAAAAAAAGGCGGAGCGTGAAAAGGGGGGGGAGGAGAACATGCCTAAGAAGAATTTCGGAGTGGGAAGAGAAAAGGAAAGGCGTGAGAGAGTAGGGTGCACAAAGGACACCGCCACTCCTTTAATACCTCGCGACCATATGCCAACGGAGGTTTTGGGTGTTTTTTTTAGCGAGCCATAACTGTATTAATTTCGACCTAAGTAAATAAAAGCGCGTGCTTTTTAGGCGCGCGGGCCATGGATACAAGGGGCAGGAAGAGGAAAGGAAAAGTCCTATAGAAGGGGTTCCCTGCGGACGCGCAAGGATTCTATATATGTACACAAGTTTCGAGTCTCACTTCAGAGCGACTTCGAAACGAAAGAGTGCATATCTGTCAAAAGGATCCAAGTTGTGTTTGCAAGGCGTGTGCGCTGCGCTCGGTGTTGGGACGGTTCACTTTTTTCTTCTTCTGATTGACACGTGGTGCAGATTGAAGCCTTATGCTTATCTTAAAGCGAAGTTATTGCACTTTACAATTATTTTTATAAATGCGATATCAAGAACTTATGAATTTAATTACATTACAACCCAACAAACGCAATTTGAAACAAGGTCGCCCAGTGTGTGGTTTGAGGAGACCGTGCAAAGTCCGCGTTCCATCCTTCGGAATGGACGTTAAGCCGTTGGCCCCCTTGGTGCTCTTCGTTAAGAGTAGGCACCGAGTTTCCCTCCTCCCTTCTGTGTGTCACTTGATGGCAGCGCAAAATGACCATAGCAGTTGACGAACTTAAAAAAATCAATTACTACTACAATTTGAAACTACGCGTATGCTCGGGATCGGCCACCGATTGCGCGGAGGAGGGTTATATGTAGAAATAACGATAGAGCGAAACAACGATTAGCACATGCGACGATTAGTGAGGGATGCCTCTATATGATTTTGGGTAACACACTACCTACTACATTTTCTAGCATGTTGGGGAGAACAAGTCGAAGGTGCTACTTCCAAATTATAGGTCGAATCAGCATTTCAATCTCAAAAAGAATCCCCTTGCTTGTTTTACATAAGTATCTTTATCATGCATGCCATTTATTAGTTTGACAAATTAAAAGGAAATACTTTCCAAGTCTTTCAATCCGTTTTGAGAATTAATGGATTTCGCATATCTAGGTCAAATCTTTATATTTAACATTAAAAGAAAAGATTTCCTCGATTTTATAACTATATCGGATGTCTGCTTCTTCAACGGTTTTAACAACATTTTAAATCTATGAAAAATTAAGAAATTTACTTTAAACATTTCTATGTATAACCATTAAAATAGAATATAGAAACTTCAGAGCCTCAATATAACTTGGGGTCTAAAATGAGAAATTTGGTCCTGTTGATCAACCGCCACGTCAAGGAGAATAAAGCGAACAAAAAACAAGCGAAGAAGAAAACGAGAAAACGATGAAGACGATAAAGGAGGAGAACGCGTGACAAATGGGAGATGAGAGAGATAATATGCAAGTTATTTCTCTAGTAATAAGGATCCTGCATGCAGTGGAAGCGAAGAAGAGGAGCAGGGATGGAAAAAGGAAGAAGGGATGAGAGAAAAGGAAAGGAACATAATGACGAGGGAGATTCGCACACAGGACTAGTTTACGCCGCGGCATTATCATTTTGAACTCGATTAAAGAAGTACCCGATAACGGATTTAATGGGATGAAGATAAAATTACTGTCTTAGTGCCTTAGATCCACATTTTTTATGATACTGAGAAAGATTAGGTTCCAGTATCATTTAAAAACCCTAAGGAGACCATGGAAGACAGGAAAAAATTCATTTCTCGTAACAAACATAATTTATATAGCATCGAAATTAGTTATAAATTAATAGCATTTTATTAAAATTATTATTTGTAAACATTAAATGCTTTCTAAAAATGTCGTTAAATATATTTTTACAAGTGTTATAAAATAATATGTACCGACATATTCTGGAACATACGCAGTAGTATTTGCAAAAGTAAAAGCTATGAAAAAAATAATAGGCGTTCAGTTATAGTTGTGTTTACTTCTTTGAAAGCAACCTTTCTTGTGATAGCTTCTGTGCTACTTTTGCTTTTGAAGCTGTGTCTCTATACAGCGTAGCATACTTAATACCGTTCCTTCTATGAAGTTTCAGTAATGAAAATCGCGTGCTCAATCATGTAATGACATTCCTAATAAAATAAAAGCCAAAAGAGAATGACAAAAATGTCGAGAAAAAGATGGAAATAGTAGAAATTCTTTCCAGTTATTATCAGTGTAAATCGAATTGCGGGAAAAACTAGTATATATTGACCGTTTTAAATAGTAGTTTAAGGCAGCGGTTACAATTTTTTTTTACTACAAGGGCCACATGAGGCTTTTTGTAACACAGTGCGGGCCACATAGGACCTTTCAATTGAATGATCGGGCTGTGTGTACATACATTACATTTGGGAATTGTTTTTTGTGGTTCTGTAATGTGTAATACGCTTATATTAAAAGTATATCGCATCCCTGTACTCAAAATGATACCGTTCAGAATTCATAAATTATATCTAATGAAACCTCTTGCAGGCAATTATACGAATATGTGTCTTAAAAAATTAATAAGATAAGGCGGAAATGAAATGACGGCGCGGGCCGTAGTTGGAGACACCTGCATAAGGTATATGTATGTAGTATAGATAATACAGATTTAATATAAATTTAAAATTATTCACAAATTTATGTCTATAGGAAATTGTTAAAATATACGGCGGATCAATCTGAATTATACACAATCATGAAATCAACGGTGCAATCCAAGTCGATGCTGGATATCCAAATGTCTACGAGGGACATTTCTGAAACATTCGTTGAAAATTTCGTCACTTATCACCGACAAATGGACTCTCACGAAGAAGACCGTTGAGACGAAACTAGCGAACAGAGCCGTGGAACTAAGCGAAAGATAAAAAAGATCGCCAACTCCAAATGTAAGAGCGGAACGGTCTCAAAATGGATGGAAAGAAGTAAAATAAAGAATAAGAGGAAGGGAAAGGAAATGAAGTGATAAGGAATTGGAAATAAAGAGTGGGGCAGAAAAAAATGGACAGCGCGGTTCGCGCAAGCGCATTCCTCGGAAAAACTATATCGCCAGTGAAAAAGAGTTGAAGAGAGAAAGCGATACGGCTCAGGTCGCTCGCGGCAGGGAGGAGCGGACGAGAGGGGGGGAGAAAGGAGAGAAAGGGGGGAGAGAGAGAAAGAGAATGTGGCAAGGGGCGTCCGTTGGTGCCGTGGGTGTGATGCCGGAGGCACCGGGAGAGACGCGCGCGCGCACACGCACGCACACAAATTCACACGCACACAGACACACCCGTCGTCAGCACCCATGGGGAGATTTCAAGCCGTCCGGGGTTGGTACTTCGCGGATGCTCGCCATTATCAAAATAAAAATCACGAAAAAATAAAAAAGTCCCGCTTTCGTTCATTTTTTCCTTCCTCTTTTTCTCCCTTTCGCAATCCTCCCCCTCGAGCCTTCACCCTTCTCCCCACAAACTCTCCTTCTCAACCACTCCTCTTTTTTCTCCGCTCCCATACCTCCGACGCGCGCTGTACGGCCATCTAAACGACGGGAGAGGAGGCTCAGAAATATCCTATTCCGTGAAGCGGGGACGATCCTCTGAGAAGCTGGGTTTATGACCGGTCTCCCATACGATGTAGGGGGGAGAGAGAGAGGAGAAGGAAAGGAGGGAGGAGGAGCGTATGAGGTTAGCGAGGAGGAGGAGAGAGGAAAACGTGGGCCGTGAGGGCAGAGGAAGAGAGAGGGAGGAGAGATGAGGTCGGAAGGAAGGGGGTAAGCAATCTAGATGATATCTCTCAAGGGGAGTGAGGTGGTGAAAGAGGGAGGGGGGTGGGAGGGAAGGCAAGCGGGAGGGAGAAATGTGGGAAGGGAAGGAGGAGTAGGAGAATCTGTGAATGGAAGGGAATCTTCGGAGAATGGGCGAAGGTGGTTTGGAGGAGGGAGCGAGCGAGCACTGCGAGCTGGATGGCAAGCTCAAAGGCATTTTACGACCGAGGGATTAATAGCGAGAAAGAAACGCAGTATAATAGGATGAGTTGTGGGGTGGGGAGCGAGGTGAGCTTTTTTTTCTTTTTTATACCGTTGTTTTTTGTTATTCGTTATTTTTCCGCGGGTAGGAATTATGGCCTTAAAGGTGAGTTTGGTCTTTTTTTGTCTTGCGAGAGATGGAAAAAAGGAGTTAACCAATAAGGTAGTAAATAAAATTAGAGTTGAAGTAGTTTTAAGAGATCAGAAAAAAAGCCGTTAAATGTTTCGTTTTTTAAAGGTGTGTTGCGTTTGTTTTTATTTTTGCGCTCGTAAAATTTTTTTTTTTACTTTTATTTTTTAACGTGGCAGATTGTTAGATGGGTCGTGATAGTAGTGATGCATAGGCGGGGAGTTTAGGTTATAACGAAAGCGGCAAGGACAATAAAAACTTAATATTTTGACTGTTTTGGCCATAAATGCTTCATGATTAAGAGTTACTTGGAGCAATAAAATTTATATTCGTTGCCAATAGCAGAAACGGCTTTGACCAATAAAAACAGCTTCCAAGGTAATATAGCAAAGTAAGTTTTAAAGATATGAGTTGAGTAAAATCCTTGAGGAGAGTCATAATATTTTGACTGCGAAATGGTTCTCTTATAGTTGGTGAATCCCAATTTAGCAGTAAATGAATAACAAATATTTAATTATTTTCAGGCTTGGTTTATTAGATATAACCTTGCTAACAACGGCAATTTAACGTTAATCACTGTCTGTATTCTTTTCCCTACTTCGGCCAAGTTTTTCCCCATGATTTCGCTTACCCAACTACACCAGTTATAATAAATAAGCATATATTTCGGAATTATTTTCAGGATAATTTCACGAAAATAATTTTATAATTTAACATTAACATATTATGATGCATAAAATAAAATAATTGGCTGTTTGTTCCGATAAAACTACTATTTTAAAATAACACTAAAAACCTAATATTAATATGCACTTTCGAGAAATTTACCCACTTGGAGCACTTGCTCATAGTTATTAAATACGCCGACATGGCGATATATATTTGCTTTCGTAAACAGGGGAATAATAAGTCACATCGCGGAATGAAACAGAAGAAAACAAGTAACAATATAAATGGCGTAAAAAAGAGAGCAAATGAAGGGAAATATAGAGGATGGAGAGACAGAAACTAAAAGATATGGAGGATATTTTAGGAAAAATAAGCGAAGTCGCATATATCGGGGAATCTCGGATAAAATGCCCGAGAGCTTGAGACATGGAAGATAATGTTGAAGTTCAACGAAGGAGGGCGGGAAGGAAGGGGAGGCGGGTGCGAAAAAAGAGGGAGTGGGAGGAGAGGGAGGAAGGAAGATAACGTAGGAAAGAGGATTAAGGATGGCCTGCGAGGGGGAATTGATCCAGAGGGTAGGAGGAGGTGAGAAAGGAGAGGAATGAAGGGGGAGGACTGTGACGGGGATGAGGAGTGGCAGACGGGAGGTCCCAGAGGGGCAGATGACTCGAGAGGAGATGAGAGACTGAGATATGAGGAGAGGGAGAAAGGATGGGGGCGGAGTGGGACGGGGGAAGTCTGGATAATGTGTTGAGAGCAAGTCGTATTCCCTAGGATACATTTTGGACGGCGCTTTAATGGTAATAAGCGTGGCGTCGCGCGCGTTCGTTCGCTCCATTAATACGTGACAAAATCCGTGCTGTTCCTTCGTTTTCTATTCGCTTTTTCTGTTCTGGCGAGATATCTCCCATGTGTATAAAGTTGATTGTGAGGATTATTGCGGGAAACGTTAATCAGTTCAATGTTTTTTCTCATCTCTATAGCAATTACTATAATCTTCTGGAAAATTCGTCGTACTCGAATCGAAATTACAATCTGTAAATCTTAGTTCATCTGATGAATGTTTGAAGTACATATTTCTTTTTAGATTAAGGGTATGAGTTGTAAACAAAGACACTAAGGAACTCTTGTTCCATTTTATTTTAAAATTATAGCATTCTGTTTCATTCAAAACTATTTTTATTTACTAACATTCCAAAAAAATGAAAATATAAAGTGCTAAAATAAAAAGTTAAATGAACTTTGAGCCAAAACAACTGCATACGATATTTACCAGCAAAGGAACGCAAAGAAAATTTTTAACATTATGCCATATTTTCTGTTTTCCGTGTTCACTTAATTTCCTATACGAATTAGGGTAGAGAAATAAATGTAATAAAACAGCGAAACATCGAGAAAAGAATAAATAACGTTGTTTAAAGCACTGAAACGTAATTAAGGCTAAATTATCGACATTTCCGCGCCCATTCCGATTGTTGCTCCTCTCGCAAACGCTATCAGATACCGTAAATGGCATAAAATAACCACTGCTCCATACAAATTTGAATATAAATGGCAATAGTGCCTGTTGTAACGACAACAGCGGTAGTATTGCAAGAGGAGGTGGGCATATGTACGTGCGTTGGCGAAGACTATTAGAATATATGTTTTGATAAATGACGGGAGGAGCACACGGTAGGAGATCTTGTAAACGGGGTCTTGGAAATGGAAAGCGTGGTGGAAGGTGTGAGGATGTGGAACGGAAATCCCCTCTTACGGCCAAAGAGAAAGATGCTCTTCCGTTGATATGACGACCGCGCGTGGCGACGACACGTGACTTAGATTACACGCTCACTTTGGTTCGTGTCGTCGCGGGAGAGAGAGAGGGGGCGTGGCAAATGGGGGGATCAGACCGAGGGGGCGTGGAGGAATATTCCACGCACGCCTGGGGAGTGGGGGATGTTATGAAGATGGAGGAGGGTTGAGAGATATGGCGGAAAAAGGGGGAGGTTTGTTGAATGGGGAGACGAAAGATATGGGAGCGGGAGAGGCGGGGGAGGAGCGGAGAGGAATGGATGAGAGGAAAATATAAGGAATAAGGGTGTAGGGAACGAGGGCGGGAGGTAGGGTAAGAGAGAGAGAGAGAGAGAGAGAGAGAGAGAGAGAGAGAGAGAAAGGGATTGGCAAAGAGGAAAGGGTAAGGAAGAGATGGTATCGCCCAGTGTTGTATTGAGTCTAAAGGGGCCCTAAAGGGAGAAGGGGGAGATGGAAGAAGGGATTAACGTTGAAGGGTGTGGGAGAAGAGAAAATACGGTGGAGAAATAAGAGGATGAGAATTTTTGGTGAGGGTCGAGGAAGAGGGGAGGGGAAGAAGGAAGATGTATATCTCTTCGGGAGAACTAAGAAAAGCGGGAGTTATTGTGCGAGAAGATTGGGTTTGTCGTAACTCCAGCTGTATTCTCTCCGGAGAAAATTCTAAGGGGGAGAGAGAAGCGAGCTCTAGCCTTGGAAATTATGTGCGGAATTGCAAATTAAAATTACGAGCTAAAAAGATTTGAAATTCGCGACTACCCTAATGAATTGCGTGGCCCGAGAGTTAACAGGTAATTATATTATATTACATTTCCTTAAATAAATTATTGAGATTAAATCTTCTCTATTTTCAACGGGGTGTTCTAATGATTAAATGAGAGCTAAAAAGGGATTTTTATTGCTACGTGTCGTTGTTTTTTCCTCAAATTTGGTAAGTTCCCATAATGGCCCCAAACATTTTTGTAATTTTTTATTTGAATTAAACTTATTGATTCGTAAGCAGGTTATATTTTATGATGGTACGCCAGTAATTATTATTCAGTAACCAAAGGATATCAAATTATTGGAGAAATGCGCTTAAAACTAGATTTTAATTTAATTTATATATCATAAATTAATACCTAATTAGATATACTCGTTAAAGAAAATTATATTATTGCTTGATTCTTAGACTCGAGTCGAAATTATTCTCCTAATAATCTGTAATATCTACAGTGAACTAAATAATGCGAAAATAACATCATTTTGAGGTTTCCCATGCAAAGTAGACCAAGAAGATAGAAAATATTCAAGGCTTCTGATTCCTAATAAGCTAATTGGAACGAATGAGGGAGTATACCAATCTCTAGTGTGCACATCTTCCCCGTGTCTTAGACTATTTTTCTCTCTCCATTTCTCATCTTACTGAAAACTTAATGTTCTTTGAACCCATATATTTTCATTTTTCATTGATTTTTCTGCGACATTTATTCCACTCTCCAACTCTTCTAAAAGTGCTCCTTGTTATATAACATCCTTCTTTTCTTTGTAATATAACTATTTTCTCTTCGCCTCTTCTTTATCACATGTACTCTATCACACTTATTCGTATCGTCAATCTATCATTCCATCTCCTACTGCTCTACTCGCTTTCCCTCCTTCACATATAATTTCTCAACATCGTTCATTCTATACTTTTATTTTCCTACCTCTTAGCTTCCATTCTATTAATTCATCTTCCATGTCCTAACCTTTCTTTACCCAGCTCGTAACAGCTTATTATTAAATCAATTCCCTACCTTCTTTCATTTTCTTTTCTCCGCACCTCCCACTGTTTTGTAACCATTAACCATTTACCCACCTCCTCTTTCCCGCTTCGTACCAGGATTGTCCCAGTTCCCTATATTTAGCCTTTATACGATTCCGCCTATTTTTCAAAACAACTCTTTCTTATAATTCTTCCTTTATACTTCTTTCCCTATCTCTTCGATTCTCACATTCTCCGACGCCGCTCCTTTCGCTTTCCCTCCCTCCTCCATTTCCCTCCCTGCGTCTTCTTTCTCACCCTTCAACACCCGACTCTCAGCTACCACCATCACCAGCTCCTACTTCGCACGCACATCCTTCCCTCACTCCATAATCCCCTCTCTCGTCATATTTCTCACTCCCTTTGCTTTTCCGAGCTATTCATTCAACCCTTTCGAGGGGGATGGGGATAGCATAGGGGCAAGGGGTAGGAAGGGGAGGTAACGGGAGAGGGTGGGGAGAGGACGGAGTGGAAGACGTGTTGGTCCTCGACACCTGGGCGTATCCTTCGTATACGAGTGAGGCATTAATAACCTCCTCTATGGAGTGGGAGAGGAAGAGAGGGAGTGAGAGAGGGAAAGAGGACCCCTTCTTAGACTCACGCCGCTAATGCGTTTGACTTCCTCAGAGAAGAGAGGTATGAGAGATGGAGTGGGCCGGGAAGGAGGAAAAAGAGCAGCGACGAGTGTGTTGAGGGATGTCGGGGAAGGAGAGAAAAGGAAAGTTCGGGAGTAAGAGGTTAAGGGCTAGAGGGGAAAGTGTAGGGGGTTACTATCAACATACAGCAACGTCAAAATCAAAAGGTCAGAAAATGTTGAATAAATTTCCATTAAAGTTTTAATATTACAGATAAAGCGCCATGATGATAAACGATGGTGATTTTTTTTTACATTTCTGCTACGGATGCAGACAGAGAATATGGACAACTCTTACTTTTCAACGCTTAAATTTTTACATAAAATTAAAACAGAGAACGATGTACTGAGTTAAAATACTCACTCAATAAAGGGTTACAGAGGGAAAATTTAAAATAATTACTAACAGAATTTTACGAAGGGTGACATTTTATGAAATGTCACTCTTAACTTCAATGGGCGTCTGCAGTTTAAATTGACCATTGCGTTTTTCTTGGAAATATACATATTTTCTTCTTCGTAGTTTCTCTGTATAAATATCATTTCGGAGATGACGCCTGACCATCTTCAGCTTATTTGTATATAACAGATTTCATTATTATTTTTTGTTACAGCTTTGATTCTGTCTCGATTTTTTATTCAAAACAGACATTATGCGCATGGTCATTAGCGATATGAATATACAGGAATATTTACGGCTTGCATACTAATGAAACCATTGTTTATGAGATTGTTTTATTTATAGTTATGT
This sequence comes from Tanypteryx hageni, assembly GCA_028673005.1. Classification (NCBI taxonomy): domain Eukaryota; kingdom Metazoa; phylum Arthropoda; class Insecta; order Odonata; family Petaluridae; genus Tanypteryx; species Tanypteryx hageni. Next base: position 40,041,852 of record CM054117.1, read on the forward strand.
CACAAAGATCTTCAATGATTCCTCGAAATATTATTTTGCAAACTTGATCTTTCGCCATAAAAACGTTCTAGACAAGCTACGTCTTGCTTCGATAACTCGAAATGTCCTCACAAATGAGATTTTGATTTTATGCAAAGACCTATCCCAATTGAAATGCACATTTTTAGCCTACTTTCCAGAATGGAAATAGGCTTACAGCTTCGTCGTTGTCGTTAACTTTTGAACCAATATGACGATTTTCATCAAACTTGGTGAAAATCATTTGCTTCTGGGGCCGAGCTCCCGATGATAGTTTTTGTCGCGAAGATTAATGTCCCGGGTTCGATTCCAGGAACTAATCTTCCCATTTCATTTGCATGGGAAATCTCAAATCCATCGTGAAGGGTAATATTCTCTTGCACATTAAAATACCTTATAGTTGTAATATCGGAGCGAGTTTTGTACTGTTCTCTGAGGAAAGGAATGAAGATTCTAATTTTTATCGTAGAATTCTGCTTATTGATCGTATTTCTTCGAATTTTGCGTAAATACTGGCGTTTATGTAGTTTTTATCACTCATTACGAGAGTGTTGCCATTGCAACAACTATTGTTAGACTCGGATTTAGCATAGTCTAGTATGTAGATACGTTATTTTTGCTACACAAATACGCGTGAAAAATTTAGTTTTTCGTTCCAATGTATTTGTAATATTTTATAATGCTAAATTATGAAATTTCGCAACACAAAACGCAACATATCCGTCGTGATTTTAAAGCTATTAAAAGCAATAAAAGTATTAAATAAATGATTAAATGGAAAGCAGGCGTCATAAGATTCGTTTGGGTCATCTTGTTAATATTTGAGGTTTTAAAAAAAGAGCAAAATATAGAATAGTTTTTCTACGTTAAACGTGAGAAGTGGCAATACGTATACGATTTTGGATAATAGAAAGAATCATTAAAAACTAATACATGATTTATATATGGAAAATATGGTTGGCAGTCTGCAGTTTATATAAAAAACCACCTTCAGTTTGTCAGATTCGTGTGAAAATTGCTCCGGATAAAGCGCAATATAAAACAAACATCCTACTCGGAATGGAGATTTGAAATCGGATCTACTGCAGAGGTGAAATTATTACCCAAAAATACCGAATCACACAAAGGACGCCAAAGAAGATTATAACAACCTTGAGAAAACATACGAACATATGACTTTCGTATATGAGCACAAAAGCTTCCTAACAGGGTGTTAAGAGATGAAGAAGAAACCTTACTACTATCATTGCATTTGGCTCACGACTAATTCAAAAAGGGTTGCCAGAGAGACTTCTCTCTCCCTCCTCCTAACCCAACCCTCACTCCCGAAAGTGTGTGCGGCTTCCACAGCTACTCCCTCCCATCCCGTCCTCTTCACATCCGTCATCACCGTTCAACCCCCTCCCCTTCGCCACCCCCACACTCAGGCAGACACGTCAAACTGTCTTTTGCCTCCCGGCCGTATGGGGGCGCCCTCCTTTTAACCCCGGGGCGGAGACCCCAAGCACGCCCCGCGTATTAATGCATGGGCAATGTGTCAAAATAGGGTGCGTGGGATATAAGGGGGTTGGAGGAGGAGGGAATGAGAGGAGGGTGGGTTAATATGGTGGGGAAAACGGGGAGAGAATTCTCCTCACGGGGTGTTTGGAACGGGATGTAAGCGGCATTGAGACGGACGGACAAGGTGGAGCCGCAGAAAAGAAGACTCAGAAAAAATGTTATTCAAGCCGGGGTTTCCTCTAAAAGAGCGGGTTACGATCACATCTATGCGGAACATTTGGTAGATATTAAGCTTAAAAATGTTTTGCTGAGAAATTCGAGAAATCTTTTGATGTAGTCGGAGGTTTTTTTTGGTGTATCTTAATTTGATTTTGACGCTTAATACAGGAATATCTTCAACGGTATATACTACCTATATTTTAAGCTTTAACTCTTCAAGGGAAAACAAACTAATGACTTCTGGCATGATAACATATAGGCCAAAAGTACTGCAGATTGTAGTTTTAATGCTATGTATTTTTTACGTATTTTTTGCATTTTTGATCAAAATTTCATTTTCCTGCAGATTTTAGCTCACAGAAGTAAACATGAAGTTGATATTTGAAAATATTTATTAATATAGGCAAATACATTTGCATAAAACAATTATGATCATGCTTTTTACAGGGCGCATTGCAAATCACTGTTAAAGCATGGAATCATAACACATTAAGGTGTTTAAACACTGAAGCGATTCGCCACTAAAAAAATTACAAATTAAAATTTTTAGTGCTTCTTTTGTAATTGTTTCGAATGAATCTTAAGACTTTTATAACCCATTTACATATATCTACCATGGAATGTAAAAATAAATATATTCTAAAATTCACCAGTAAAAATCTGCTGCTCGCTTAGATGGCGAACTCCATAGTAAGGAAAGATGTTCTCTTATTTATAATTAATATTTTCCATCAATTTTCCAACCTTATAAGCATGATTTTTGCCCAAATTAAGACAGTTTGATTTTTTATCTTCATACAAGTACTATTTTTGATATCATTTTAAACAACGCATTATGGTTTAAAGATTTATACACGCATTTGTGCCGTTGTATAACCATGGAACGATTCAAATGGCATTTTATATGCCTCGATTTAACTCTTCATTGGAACTTTTAAGGCAAAAATTTCTGAAAAATTTAAATCGCTAGAAGAAAAGCCTATCATTTCATTTATTTTCAAGTAATCCTCGAAAACGCCAGCATTATATACTGAAGTACGGTTAACACAAACAGGAACGTATCCTATGGAATTCCTCAAGGTTGTCCGCGAGGCTATAACATAAGTGACAAACATATGATAGGACGACTGTAACCGCTCAGCTGCCAAGATCTTCACCGGAAAGAGAGGATTGGGGTCGTGAGAGGGGTTAAAGAGCGGGAGGTGAGGAAGGGAAGAGAGGGAGGGTGGGGGGTGAGGATGAAGAGGTGGACGCAGGGGAATGCTTGGGCTAATGAGGGAGTGGAAGGGATGCGGTGGGAAGTCGTTGATAAAGGACCAACATGAAAGATGACAGGTATAAATAGAGGCGGGAGAGGAGGGAGGAAGAGGAGAAGGGAGACTGAAAGAGGGAATGCGTGTGAGGGGAAGAAAGAGAGAGCTTTTAGAGGTAGAGAGAAAAGGGAGATAGAAAGAGTGAGTGAGAGAGAGAGAAAAGATGGTTGAACATTAAACGAAAAGATTATCAGACAAAGAAGCAGTATAGAGATGATAATACAAAGGAAAGATGAATGGCGCAAGGTAATAAAGAATTAATTGTAACTGATAGCGAAAGATCGAGAAATATGAAGGGTTACAGTGGGATGCAGAGTTAAGAAACGAGGACAAGAGAATGATTGTAAATAATTTTTCTATAGAGTAAAATAGAGATGAATGCGAGAGTAGAATGCATGTAGTCTTGAGGAGAAAGATTGAGAATAAGGATTAATGAGTAAATGAAGCAGAAGACAAAATTTTAAATATTTGGGAATACGAATCGAAGGAAAGCATTTGGAGAGCGACATTGAAAAAACGTCAATTGAAATAAAAAGTTGTATATCTGGAGGCAGATTTACAAAAAGATTAATCGAGATAGTATTCCACACAAAGATTGGAGGTACATTTGGACAATGAAATATAAATCTCATTCTCAGGGAGACGTTAAGACTTATAGAGTCCACTTTCCACATGATACTGGATAGGACTACTCTATGAAAAGACGAATAATGAAAAGGGGCCTCGAAAAAAACGATCTAAAATAAAATAGACTCCAGCTTATCCGTTTTACATAGGACCGAGGGGTAGGGTAGATAATAGAAAAACAATCCGGAGTTAAATTTTCGGATTGGAGAAGCAGTAAATTCACAAAATTATGTGTTGTTAATATTAAAAACACTCATTCAAAAGCATATAATCATATCATATCATAAGAAATCCCTTTTGTATTGGCTGCAGCCAGAAAGAAGAGAGTAAATTTTAATTGCTTCTATCCAAGATAAATCGCGCTTATACACATGAATAGGTCCAATAGTTTGAATTTAACGATAAACTAATTGCACTTAACAAAGGTTTTCGCCAGGTTTTCATGCGATTGCAACGAAGAAGTTCTTATAAATAGGGAGGTTAAGCCAGAGATTCGATTAAGCAAGCGCTCGTCCCCTGTGATCATATATACTCTTGAAAATTAAAACCAACACATCATCATCTATTTCAGGAAGAATTTTAACATAGAAAAACGGAAACAAAGGCGACGTGACAAAGAGAGCGAGGGAACTACTGAGATTGAAGCGAGAGAGAGAGAGCGAGAGAAAAAGAGAGAGAGAGAGTTGAAGAGATTGAAGAAGAATAGATGAGAGTCTTTACTCTCTTTCTTGTCTTCTCCCGCCCGTGAAGAAGCCGTCTTCTGGAATATCTAAAGGGAGAGGGCATGTGACGAACGGAGAGGTGGCTTACTTGTTTGCCGTCAACACCCGGAATAAAGAGTCGCTCAATCCACGCCAGGCGGCGTCTCTGTTGAGGGACCCGTCCGCTGGTTCCATTCACAGAAATGCAAAACGCTTCAAAACGTCTGAGTGAGATATTTTGTCATGCTCCTAGCTCGTTTCCCACTCCCGGAATCCACGACCTTGTGGGACATGATGGACTCTTTGTTGTCTCCGCGAAAAAATTGCTCTGTTCCTTCTATTTTTTTGTCCTTCATTTGCACATTACAAGCGAATGCTATTTTTTTCGGTTCATAGCATAGGATAAGAGCCGGGTACGAATTATCGAGCGAAAAATTTGCGAAATTTCTGAATTACAGGATCCTGCTGTTAACTTATTAATAAGCAATGTCAACTATTAGTATGGACTTTAATTTATCCGTTCTTTCAGCGTGTCGAACTATCTGATTGAAAATTATTTCATGCGGAAAATCACCTAATGCATATGTATTACTATGTTGCAGGTGACATGAAAAAGTATAAATGAGTCCTTCATTACAGCGATACTGATTGGCTCCACAAGAACTGCAATTCTAGCTGTAGATTCCCTTGCATTTGCTATGCCTGTGCCTTTTTGAATCCATATATTGAATTTTCATGGGTAAGTAAGTCTTAATGTTCTATTTCTTGGAATAATTAACAATTTTCAACTTAATAATCTCTAGAGTAATCAAAATTTATATCATAGACGAGAGCGTATCGATTATGCCAGGGGTGGGCAAACTACGGCCCGCGAGGGCATTTTATGTAGCCCGCGAAGCCATTATGAAAGCGAAACATAATATGAACTACAGATAATTTCATATTTGTAGCATACAATTATGGCTGGAAAACCTTTTCCCGTGAGGTTGTAGAGATGACATATTATTTATTATTGATTTTAATTTACAGAATCCCTCGCATTATCTCAAATAATTTCCGATGTGAATCCTAAGGTGGCCGCTGAAGCATTATTATCTGTTAATGCGGTCCGCCTAAGAAGCTGCAGCTGTTAATGCGGCCCACCACCTAAAAAGTTTGCCCACCCCTGACACTAGGCTAATAAAGCCATTTCAAATAAAATGTATTGGCTTGATAAATTACGATTTGATAGTGAATTACTGCTTCAATAGGACCAATAAATAGAAAGCTGTGTTAAAAATTTCAATATAATAATTGCACTGCATTAGAAATTTATGAACATTCGTACTTAACAGCATAAAGCGTTTACTACCTCCAACATCAAATACCCATGCACCTTTTTCAAGATGTTGTTAAACTATCTCAAAAACATTGATAAATTATTCACAAATTGTCGCTATTAGCCGAAGTCGCAATATCCTGGGTTTAATAAAATTTGTTATAAACTCAGTAATCAACGTTCTGAAATATCATTAACTGCTCATAAAAACTTAGCAGTCTTGCCACTATATTTATATATTATTCTACATTTTGTAATCTTGCCGAAGTCACAATATCCTGGATTTAATAAAATTAGTTAATCTACATGACATTATTAAGAAACTTAACCGCAACTCTATATTTATACGAACTTTTAAGATATGGTCCCACTATAATCAATATTTTGTATTCGGTATAAATCATATCCATCTCTCAAAATCGATTAATAGAAACAACTCAACGACTGAAAATTATCAAATAATTTGTTGATTTCGTTATTATTTTACATCATCTCTTTTTGTTCTTCGCAGGAAATGACTTAAGCGAGAGAATGGCCTCTGCTGTGCGGTGCTGCCATCTGCCAACGGAAGCCGTCCCTGTCCACTCTTTCCACCCCACTCTCTCTCCGGCCCCTCTCCATTTCTCTCCCCTCCATTTTTTCCATTCCCCTCTCATCCCTTCTATCTCCCTCCCTCCTCCTGCGCCGGAGAGACAGCCGTTGCCTCCGCTTACGTCCTCACTTCCGTCGCTTTCAAAGCCGCATCCCCATGACCGCTCTCACACACCTCCCGCCCTTTTTCCTCCGTCTCCGACATCCATTCTTTTCATTTCTCAAATCCTTGCGCCATCCGTTCTCTCAACATTCCCCAAATCCGCGCCATTATTCTTGATCACTCCTTCGCCGGCGCTTGCTAACATTCGAGGTGGAAAAAATACTCGCAGAAATCGCAGGTTTGACCACTTGAGAGGCGAAATCGGGATGGGATTCCCGAGGATACCGAGGGAATGGGAACGTTCGTCTCGTTTTCTTTTCAATATTCACCGTCCGCTGAAGGCGAATGCGGAATTCTTTGTGATTCTTGAACGCAGGAATATTGACCACATGTCCGCTGCGATAATTATTCCACTTGTGAAAATTTTTACATTATCAAAGTGACTCCTTTAGCCATAAAGGTAATGATAAAACCAGATGTCCATTTCAGGTAGCTACTAAGTAGTTGAAATGAACATATTTCCTCAATGGCAAATCATCGCTTATTCATTTTATAACCAATAGTCGGTGAATTGCCTCTTAGGACGGCTACTTTGTAGGTTGAGCGTGCATCGTTTAATACCTATAAGATTAAACTATATTGTCCATTGGATGCGACCCGCAAAACGAAAACGATCACTTTTTTATTTTCAATTATGCAGTTTTTAATTCACAAATTATTTTTCGAAATTATTTTCGTTTACCATTTCATTTCCCTTTGAAATTTAGAACATAAAACTCCCTTCGTTCTATGTTTGTGACCAAGGAAAAGGTTTGTTTCATTTAGGAGTTATAACTCTTTCGTTTGTGACGGTTTTATGCGAAAATTCATTAAGTTTTTAATTAATTTGCCCTTTATCTTTCAGGGCGTGTTGATATGACTGTTTACGTAGCAGATCAAAGGGAGCATTGCGTTTATGTGGCTATTTATAGTGTAATAACAAACTGTAATAACTTTCGTGCTCTTAAAAATTAACCAAAGCATGGTATAACTATAAATTTCCTATTCAATTTTTCTCGTGATATGAAGTTTCGCTTTAACTTGACAAGACTATTAATAAAAGTATTGTATTTTTACGTAGTAAAGTTATTTAATGCATTAATCTAACATCTTCAAATCGCTGGAAAATAATATCGGCTCTCTACACATAACAAATAGCATAATAACGAGGTCTACAGAGAACGTTAATTTTGAACCGATCAATCGTTTTAACGAACAAATTTCAAAACATTTCCCCAAGTATCCGTTTATTATACAGCAACCGATACAGGATTCGCGTGACCCCTGTATATTACGTCACGACTCGGTAAACACCAAACCAATTACGAATGTTAACTACGTTAACTAGGTTACGATACGCTTGAACGATCACATGACAATCCTGATCATAGAAACTCAATCGTATTAGGTCGCACTGGTCTGTGTAAAATAAGTCCTTCATTATATAAATCGACATTATAACTAAATCTCAATCGCGAGCTCGCCCATCTAATATAAGAACGTAATTCATAACGAATATTAATCATTGAAGTAGGCTTTATGGGGGTATAATTATCTATATCCTAGAGCTTTATCCTATACTTTTTCCACCTCATCGTAATTTCAATGAAAAATCAAACACAGTTTTTAACGACTGATGTCGAAAACCAATAAAAAAATCGACGCTGATTGAATGGGGCAAAAACATGATTTTGCGTATATGACTGCAAAAAAAGAAAGCGCTCGATTAAAATAAATGGAAGTAATAAAGATTAAAGAATCGCTCCATCCAATGCACACGACTTACAAAGGACAGGACACAATCAGCACGGCTTGTAAATTGTTACCTTCATTCTGGAACCGCCATCGAACAATGTACGTGGTGCCATCAATCATGACTCGCTTAAAATAACATCATCATCGTTTAGGCTGGAAAAGTAGCGACAGCTGTTTAAAAAAATAAAAATACTCGCTTGATTAAACATACCCTCCCCGTTTTAATTTCTAAAAATGCCCTCCTACGCGAATGATATATATGTACGTATGTATATATATATATATATTATATATATATGTGTGTGTGTGTTTTAGCTTGTGCGCGCGCGCTTTCCACCTCCATCCCCATCGTCATCTGAGGTTATTCACACAGCTGTAGGTCATTATTTTTATAACTAAGAATGTTTTTATTCCGTTAATATTTTTTCCGCGGGTTGAAAGCCCCTTTTGTGTCGCAAGCGAAATGTTCCTTCCACTTTCAAATTTCCGGTATAAAATTTAATTTATATCCCGTCCGCTACCTTTTTTTCCTCCTCCTAACACGCCCCTATGCCCTGCTCTCCTTCCCTTTTTCCCCTTCTCCCTGCCTTTCCCCTGCCACCTCCATGTCCCTCCCTGAACTGTCACAGAAATTCTTTCCACCTTTTGTTTGCTTTAATTATGCACCCTCCTCTTTCTTTCTCTCACTCTACCACTTTTTTCCTCTCTTCCTCTAACAACCAGTGAGGAAGGCCCTTTCACATATTAAAAGCCCTGAAGGAAGGAGGACGCGGTGGACCTCGCAGCCTCCCTTCTCTCGTCCCTTCTCATCTCTCTTTCCACCTCATCTCCCCTCTCTTACTGTCCTCTGTCCTTCCACTATTTGCGTCACATTCCAATCCGATGGATAGGCAGGTGTTTAAGGGGGAAGCGGAAATAGAAGGATATATTCTTTAATACGCCAACGAAAATTCTATAATTTAAAGGATTTGAGAAATGATGTCGTTTTTACATCAAACGTGCCTTTTAGGTTACAGCTAAAAAAGGAATATCGCTTTAAATAGAAATAATGAAGCCGATTTGTTGGATATTAAAACTAACTTTATCATGTACATACATATATTTCACATGTTTTCGAGGATATTTTCTGTCTAATGAGATGAATCATTTTTTGCCATCAATGTCAATTGCGTGATTGGTTGCATACGACGCATTTTGATGCGATTCAGCAATTTATTAATTATATTATGAAATCAACATAAGCTATTTCTATTTTTACAGCCGCTAATGTTCAGTTTCTCCATTACATAAACCATTAAATTATTGTAGCCATCTATTCCCAATTATTATAACACTAAAAGCCAATTTCTCCATCTGCTCGAAAAATATTAATATGAAAAATTGACTCTTAGGAAACTGACTGATAATATAGTCAATACAGCTATAGTGAAATATTTCCCATCTGAGAGCAAATAAATATTCAATACATGACTGGAATATGGAAATTAAAGTGCCAATATAAAACTTCATTCAATATCAATGACTATTATTATTACAATTCAATTCAACTCTTCTAGTAAAATCCTACATTAGACATTTCAAGTAATGGAAGAATACATTTAAGTAAAATTTACCGACAGAACAATATCTCCATATATTATTTTTAAATATATTTGACATAAACCGACTCATATTGAAGGGACACCGATCCTAACGAGGCTTGGCAGCACAACTATCGATAGAAAAGAATTTGTCACTAAGCGAAATCTTTTATCGTCGTCAGTAAATAAGTATCACAGCGAACAGAAAAAAACACCATACTTACGGCCATTTCACACCCATCATAACCATAATTGAACTTATAGAGATCTCGCTCACTCTCCTTCTTTTATCTCTCTCTCTCTCTCACACCCGTTTTGCAAGAGTTGTAATCGCCTATGCGTACACCCCTCCCCTTTGAAAAACCCGGCGAAGCCAATGATGGGCGCGTCAAATCCATTGTGCTCCCGGTGCCCACGCAATGTTGACACAGGCGCAGAGGCTTCAGAAAGATAATTAATGCCGTAGCGACGAGTCGGCAATAAATGCCCCGAGGGACCAAGCATGGAGACGCCCCAGACACTGACTCAACTCCCGACGCATACGCCCCCGTCCAGCCCTTACCCCCATCCACTCGTCCAACCCCGCTCCATTTTTGCAAGTTCTTCTCTCCTTCCCCGGCCTCATCACACGAAAAATTCACCCTGCTCTCCCTCCCCCTTGGGCATCCTCTTAATTTAAACAGTTTTCCCTCCTTCTGTACTCCCCCACTCTCTCCACTCCCTCTGTTCCATAGCATGTGCAGATGCGTGTCATAAACCCTCGAAATGAGCTCAGAACAAGATAATTTGGGCTCGGTTATTAATTGGTCGCAACGCTGCCGACATTGGTTGCAAAAGGGTCCCATAAATTAGATTTTATTAAAAAATTAAATTGGATTCCTTCATGCAATAATAATAATGTAAATTATTCTAACAAATTTAATGTTCTTATCAGTGGTTTAACTGGAAGAGATTCCCCCCATTATTCGCATAAAAGTAAATGTGTTGCCTGCCTCGTTCATATGCCTCAATTCTGTCTCTAGCGTCCTCTTTGTGGGTCGCGGGGGGATAGGTAAGGTACCGAGTGTTTTCCAGACTTGTTAAGAAAAATAATAAACTCTATCAAAGTAGAGCAGCGGATATTTTCTTTTTTAACCACCCAGATAAAATAAAAAAATAACATTTTAAAAATTAACTTCTAAGGATCATATTTTGGCAATCCAGTTACCCAATCATTATTTTAACACTATTTTTGACTTTATTTTGCAGAAAATGTCGAGAACATATATCAGCTTATGTTAATTTGTAAAAATAATTGGTAATTTTTTTCGTAAAAAACGCAACTGCGACATAATTGTTGACGATATTTGACAAATATTTTTTCGTTTTGGTTCCGCATCTCTTATATTTCAATTCCACCCACGGTAAACCATCTACGACGTCGATGTTTGCGCGTGTTTTTCAAGCGACGCGAAAAAGATAACGTTTCCTGGATAGAAAAATAAAAACCATCCGATATTCATGAAAATAAAAAAGAATATTTTCGGAATGCACGGAAGTTTGCCAAAAAAATCCTTACGAGAAAAAGGCACCCTCTCTTTTTCCTTCTTCAAACGAACATCATGACGGGGGAATAATCGTTTCTCGTAGCGATTTGAGTCTGAAAATAATAACGACTGCAGCCAAATCATGCGTGGTTGACGGGTTATGACCATATCCCGCCCATTTCAGTCTCCCCTATCCTAACGCGCCTACTGACAGAGGAGAAAAGGGAAAAATATTCCGACCGAACATCTTTCCCAAGTCGATGAGAGACGCTTCGTCAGGACCGGCCGACTTCCGCCGCGCTCGGCTATTAGGGAGAGAAATTCCCGATGCGAAAAAGGACGGATGTGCCTAGGACGAGGCATTTCTTCCGATTCGTTCTCGTCCTTTTTGGCAGAGGGGGTGGGGAAAAAAGGAATATCATAGGGCGTCGATGATCGACGAGTTGGATCCGGAAAAACTCCGGCTCCTTTCCTCTTCCTACTAGTCCATTTTCTACCCCGGAGCTTCCGGACTGCTGTCAAGTCCTGCGTGAATGGAGTAGGCGTCGTTTATCTTGGTACTTGTCTATTGATTCTGAAGATCGCAAAGCGCGTAGTTATCGATCAAGAGTACTGGAAAAACAGCAAACTGGATAGACGGATATATATAAATGCAATTTTCTGCATGCTTTCGTTCAAAGGTGATGTTTGATTAATCGATTGTTAGTGATTTAGAAATTAGGGTCGAACATCACAATGATGCTTTAAATTTAAGTGTATTTAAAATAAGTTAAACTTAATAGTGAATTAACCTTGAAAGCTAAGTTTGAAGTGTTATTCGTGAAAGTTAGAAAATAATTAATATTCCGACATTCGTAAATAATTTATAGCTTTGTAAGATGACAAATTTTACAATATCGGTCACTGCTGTCCTTCTAATTATGTCTGTTGTTTACTGTTTTACTGAAAATAAACTGAGATTCTTTAAACTAACAGGGAACTATCGAGCTCGACTTATGATTGAAAAAAATCAAGAACAAGCAATTTAAAAAATATCTGAAATACCTGAGGCAAGTCTTTTTTTTAATTGCTTGTTCTTGAATGAGATTATTTAGTCTATCATGTGTTTTTGGAACTCTTTTAGCAATTATTTAAACACTCTTTTATTTCAAATAAGCAAACGATATTGATAATGCATCACATTATTGGAATTATCTTAGAGGAGAAAGTATATAACATTTCAAAAATGTTAGTGTTACCTTCAGACGTCAGAAAACAAACAATTGCTAGAGGTAACGAATGCTACTTGATTGGACTGTTTTCAACCTTAATTATAATCCCTGAGTGAATTCTAGCAGAATATGTTTCACAATGAAATACGTTCCTTGATGTATTAAGTTATTGATGCACAGTAAAATATTTAAAACACGAAATTTGTAATTATTTTTTCAGGGTATTTTTTCATTGATTATGATTTTACCATTGAAGATTTATCATTTTTAAACGGAAAAAGAATGCATTTGCATGCATGTCCATAAGTGTATTTGAATCGTCCAACCGCGGATTTGGAAGATAGAATATGTAACATGGCATCTTCTGAATGAGAAGAAAAACAAAAAGTGCGAGAATTAGGGAGAGAGAAGCGAAAATTAACCAATTCTAATAAAAAATAAAACGAATTATGTGATTTATCGACAGTCGAATGACCGTTTCATTGTGTCGAAACGGTTTTCTCATGCATATTAGGATTCCGCCCAAGGATAGGGACATGGCGAAGGGAGAAAGAGAGATAAAGAGCGGTTTGGATCGCAGACAAAATGCACGGCCATTAACACCAGACAAGATTTTTCATAGGGCAATGCAACACGGAAAAGGAGGTGCACATTAAGTCATCAGAATTTGTTGATCATATTTTTCCCTGTTGACACCATAGTGTTAATGGGGACCAACTGGTGAGTTATAATGCAGTTTGCCGGCGAATGTATGGGGTAAAACGAAGGGATTGGGAGGGGAAGAGAGGGGGAGAGAGAGAAAAGGTGGGGAGACGGCAAGGGCGTCAAGCGAAGCGAAAGGGGAGTGGGGCAAGGATGGAGGCGGGAAGGTCCCCGAGGGTTAAAAAGGGGTCAGGGTGCATGAGCGTGGAAATAGAGTGGGAAGGAAGTGTTAGCAGGGAGGGGGTTGGGATGGAAGGGGATGGAATTATTGTCCAAAAAATCTGCAATTCAACAGGCAGAAGGAAGAATTCTGGATGTCAACTAGTCCACCATGCTGGAGTTTTAAATGAAAAAGGTTGAGGGAATAGATTACGGAGAAAATGAGCGGCAGGATTTGAAGAAAGACGATTTATTTCTTGAATTAATTAATCATCGTCTTCATTTTGAAAATAATTTTTTAAATTAATTTAGATTTTGAAGTTTAGAAAATAATAAATAGTACGACAGACATTATGGATATATCAAAAGTAGTATAGATTTGAGGTAATGCAAAAAATTTAATTTTACCATCAATGATAGTAAATTAATGCAGGGATGGCCAAATCGCGGCTCTTTTAAATTTTCATTCAGAGGCGTATCAACATTTTTTACTGCAGAACACAATGGCGTAGTGTGACTTGAGGCGTTTTGGGGATGCCTAAGGGACATGCATTACATCTGAATTGCTTCGGATACAGGTTTTCTTTTACTATTCATAAATTTATGAGTACAGAATGTGTGTCATTCGGCTCTCCAACTTCTAAAGATGATCGCATGCGGCTCCGAGGGTAAGTAAATTTGGCCACCCGTGGAATAATGTGATTAAACAATATTTACATTCGACGAACGCCAATTTTGGTTTTTCAGCTCTATACTCTCTCAACTGTTCACAAAGATCATTTATACAATTCATGGAAGTTAGTTAAATCGTTAATTAAAAATATATTCAATAAAATATTCTTATAACTATATGTAACCATACAGCAGAGCAGATGAGCAGCTACTTCATTCAGATTTAAAAACGTCGGTACCAGTAGTCAAGCCCATTAAAAATTTGATAAAAAATAAATTATAGCTACCATCGCCGAGATTTGTGATTGCCTCGAGTCAAATGAAATTCATTTACACAAATTCATTCCCAAGATCATAACTTCCACAACCTATTTCTCAAGCGGCACGAACTTATTCAAAACGCTTAAATTTAACTGTCGCGTGCGTAACCGATGACGCAACCTACGAAAATGGGATACCCAGCGTCGACGAAAAAAATAACTGTCCGCAAACGCGTGAGAAATATACGCATACGAGATTTTGATTTACGGGGATGGAGTAATTCGAATAGGAATAAATAAAAGTTTGACGCAATTCTAAGGATATCTCTAACGACAACAAGCTCCTTCACGTTTCGGAGAAGTTTCGGTGGTCCCGGCGGGAGGGAGGGAAAAATTGAGTAACTAAGCGGGGGGGAGAGAGAAGTTTAAAAAAAGAAAGGAAAGGACTGGAGACGGGATGATGCAAAAAAGGGGAGAAGGAGAGGGTCGAGAACAAAAACAAGACGGGGGACAAAGAAGCAGTCATTTGAATGTGTCAATATAAAGTCGCGCTTTTCGTCACACTTCTGAAGCCTGAAAAGGGAGAGGAGGAGGGTGAGAGGTTACAAAGGTCGGGATACTGGAGATGAGTTTTTTCGGTACGGATCCAGGGGTCGCAATAAAGGGGTTTCCAGAGACGCGAGAGTGACGTTTTTCAAGGGGCCTATTGGTCTCGTCTCTCCCATTCGAATACGCGGCATATTGGTCCGAGTCGTGTGCTCATTTTTTTTACACGCGGTCGGAATGGTATATGAAGACGAATCGGATATGCTTATTCGGCGCAATGCCACGGCTGAAATGGTATATTTTATGCTTGTATGTCCGGTGGACTCCTTTCAGGACAAACGCAAAGCGTGTAAAAATTTATATTTTGAAATTGCTGCAGCGGGACGAAAAGGGACATTTGTGTTCGATGTTATTGCGTATTACTAACTGAACAAATTGGATCATTATAGATTTTTATGAGTAAAAGCGAAGATTTACGATTGCGCGTTTTCTTTTTTCTAAATGACAATAGAAAACGCGCATATTTTCGAAGGTGTTTTTACTTTCTCCATACGCGTAGTATAGGAGAAAGTATTGTATTCATGAAAAAAATTCGACCGAGATTTCAACAGAAATACACGTTTTGACCATTTTCTCGATGATGTCTGTGTGTGTGTTAGTGTGTGTGTATGTGATAGCTTTTTGTGGGTTCTCTAACTCAAAAACTATTAATCAGGTCCATGCGAACTTTTATATTTAACATTTTTATAAAAGTCAAAAGAACTGATTAGTTTTTGGTAAAAATCGGTCGACCGGAAGTGGGTGTTTACTCTTGTCACATCCGTTATTTTGAAATAATTGCTTTAATATATAATAAATGTAAAAATGATTCGGAATAAACGTTATAGGAAATGTCATTTTATACAACCTTTTGTTTGAAACATTTTTCCATATAATGCATTGTTTAACAGATATCTTATATTTTTAGCTGCTACCACCACGCCACCTACCGACTGGTGTTAACAGTTGACGCTTAGTTACGTCTTATTAACACTCCTTTTTCTTTTCTTAATTGTTGGAGCTTTGTGGCTATATCAGAAGGCTATGGTTTGAGTTTATTTCTCTCCTATGTAAAGTCTAAAATTTTCTCGCAGTTTCTTAAAATATTTATTATTATGTAACCTACTTGGAATTTTTAGAAATATTACAGATATGAAGAAAGTCATGTGGTGGCCACATCAGATTTTTTTGTATCATCACTCTGCGTAGGTTCAGTTCAACCATAATATTACTCTATTAAGTTTTTTTTACTTTAGCCCATACTTGTTATTTATACATCTAAATCTCAATGATAGCCCAAAGAAAGTTACAATTGCATTAAGAATGACAGTAAAGAGCTTTATTACTGAAATGGATATGTTCCATTATCCTGCTGCCATAGCCAGGAAACAGAACTTCAATTAATCCTGGGTTGTTTAGTAAAATGGGCGTTGATAACGTTTAAAAATACATATAAGCGTTTATAATCAAACCATAGAATCAGTTATTATTATATATAATTTAATTTGTAAATTGTGATAATAAAATTTTTTTGTAATTAATGAAACTGATGAAAACTTCATGCTAAACTAAATATAACGCAATCATGTAAATAAACATTGAGAATTTGTTATTTTCTGCAATTTATCAACGACTAATCAACTTATGAAGAACTAGGATGAGGTGTTTAATTGAAAGACGCAATTCTTAAACGCCAATTCATCTCACTGTCATTGACTGAATAAAATCTCTCGAACTAGCTCTTAATTAAATTTAACCGACATGCAATGAATTCTGTAAAAGATCACATGATAATCCATTCTATCTTAAAAAGCATAGATCTCTGATAAAAAAATTAAATTTTACTGAAGTGGAAATTATAGTAAGCCCCGATAAACTTCGATGAATACAAATGAAATATTCAACTATCAATGAATGGCAGGCAGTGCATAATCGAAAATATCCAAATACAGTGAGGAAAGTAGTGGAGAGACATCCTGATGTATAAATAGAGCATGGGGAGTGGTGAGATATCACTGGTCGTGAATGAGGAGATGTATTTGGGGGAGAGAAAGGGGAAGACGAGTAGAAGAGAAGGATGACAGTTCCTCAGACACTCGAAAACACAATATCCTCTCCCTCTCGATCCTCCCATCTAAACCTACCCAGGAACTCTCTCCGTAATTTGTAAAGGCCGTTATCAAATATGCATGGGGTGGAAATACTGTGTTTTGGAATAAGAGGGAGAGCGAGAGACACACAGGGAGAGGGGCAGAGAAGACTCTTCGAGTTATAAAGATTCGAGACTAGACAGCGGTAGAAGTAACTCGGATATTTTTAAGAGTAAAAAGGGGGCAAAGATGTGAGGGTGAATGGATACCATTGGCGAACCGTGGAAGGGGAGGAATGGGTTAGTGCGTGGGGGAGATGGGGAAAGGGTATGAGGAAGGGGTTTGTCCCGGATATGGATTGGAAAGTGGAGGGAGTGACGCAAGGGATGGTATCGGAAGAGGAGGGAGGAAATGTGGACTGAGGGAGAGTGAGTTGACAATTCAATTCCCAAAAGCCGAACGCATAGAAATTTCCATTTTCTCGTATATTCTCCCTCTCGTTCCCCTCCTTCCCTCTTTTCATGGATCTTCCATTTTGTCCCAGCTCCTTATTTTATCTCGACCCCCTTTTGGTACTTGGGTAGTTCTCCAATCCCTATTACAATTTCTCGGCCCCTTTCATTGTTCGTCACTTTCACCCAGTATGCTGCATATTCTATTTTTCATTTAAAGACTTATTCAATCATTTCTAACCCCTACCTCTATTACCTCCACAATAATGACTAGAATAGTTCAGCGACTTTATTTATCAGTGACTAATCAAGTGTTATTGGAACATCTGTGAGAGAAAATCATTAATCTGATGAGGATGCAAATTTAAAGCGTGTCTGAGAATCTTAACGAAGAGAGGAGTTATGCCAAGTTGAAACCCATGAATGAAATAGTAAGAATTTTTATGTATTTTCACTTCATAACCCTACAGAACAGGTTGTTTTACAAATTATTTCATTTTAATGATTAGAATTTATAACTGAGTCTCTCTTATTCTACTCGACGATTCTCTGGCTTTAAACAGTGGCGTAACTAGGACCAGAAGGGCTCGCGAAAATCATTATTCTTCCTCCTATCCCCAACCCCTCAACTAACAAATATATGTAAAACTGAGACCCAATGTGAAGCCTATCAAGTTGCTCTCAGTATTAATTATCAGGAAAAAGCTGAAAATGTGAAGCATTTGAAATTACTCTGCCCAAAAATTATGATTAACTGGAAAGTCATTCAGAACTTAGGATAAAAAAGAGAAATCCCTAAAAATCTAAAATTCTTCTATATTAGGAAATATTCGAACCCCTCTCCCTTCCAAGGACCCCTTCTCGAAGCATTTGGCCACAATGCTCTAAAATTAAACATTAAAAGAGACAGAGAAATTATATGCCTATAAAGAACTTTATATTAAAATTCCTAATAGAAGAAATTCTAATATGACTTAGTTTTCTTTATAAGCACCCCTATTCACTTCAAAGAATGTCGTTCTAAATTCGTCATCAGATAAAATTTGTCATATGTAGTTTCTTTTTAACCATATTACACATTTATTTCTACCGACACATTCATGGCTACATGTGTCCCTATAAGATTTTAAAGGGCTATGTGGTTAACTATTATCCTTAAATTTAACAGCATCAAAAGAAATAAAGAGAAAATATTTTTAGTTACGTAAAATGTCTCTCCGAGTTCAAAAAGGTATAATAAATTATGCTTCAATTTAACTTAAAAACCGATTTTGTGATCAATAATAATTTGAAAGTCGTATAGTATCGTTATTTCAACTTTATTAGTAGTTAGTTACCTAACTAATACTCTTTTCATGTAGAGTATAGTTAATTATACAAAAATTGTAACTTCTATTAGTAAAATATGGGTGTTTTTGACTTATAAACCCATATGTGTGGAGCTGAATGACACCCATAATAAAACCTAGCTGTATATCTGATCAATTGTTTATTTGAAACAATCAAATGCCAAAACTATGTAATGTTACCCCATTTCCATTCGCGTTAATCAAGGCAAAGAAGCTGAACACATGATTCAAATGACAATGACGAATATCTCTCCAGTACTGTACTCTCCAGGACTAAATACTTCGAGAAGTTTACGCTTCGGCTTTTCCTGCATTTTAAAACGATTAATTTCGTTCAAGAGACCATCTCTTCCTGAAATCCTCCGATATTCCGACACGCAGAAGCCTCCCTCATACACACACGCACACACTGCCGCATTCTCCCACCCACTCCCATTCAATCCGACGTGATCGTCTGATCGACAACGACCATCCCTCACAATAGCGATCCCGGGCGAGAGAAGAAGAGGAACCATTCGCATGTTGTAGGACGCAGAGCGAGAGAATGAAGCTGTTGGCAGTCCGCGTCAAGGTTTGCAAACACAATACCTCCGCCAATATGGTTCATTCCCACGATGCACTTCCACATTCGGGGACCCCAAAACCCACTCCACTAAGTACTTCCTCCGTCTCTCTCCTCTAGCTCCTTCTCCGACCCCTACGTAAATCCCCTTCACTCCTTCACCCCCTCGCGCATCTCCCTCCCTCCCAAACATCCCGACAATTTCCCTCCCTCCTAAACCCCCAAAGGGCTAGCCTCCATCCCCCCATATCCTTGGATAATGGTCGAATTGATTGCATAAAGCGGTATAGAATGGTCCCGGCTATGGGAGAGGACGGAGAGGGTGGAGGGGGTGGTTGCATGGAGAGAGAATATTCTTACCCAGCATCCCTCCCGGCAACCCTCCTAGGATTTATGGATGACAGATTTTCCAAGGCTTTCATTTCATCCCCTTCCTCCTCACACCCTCTCCCGGTATCTTTCTTCCTCTCCTCCCTCCCCGCTCTCTCCGCCCCTTGTGAAATCCTCCCCACCCCTTCCCTCCTCTCCCCCTCTTCATCCACGCTCCTGCGTACGTCCCCTTTCACAATTGGGGTGACACCGGCTTAGAGGATCTACCGAAAGGGGGACTCGGATCGCCACCTCGCTGTGTACACAGAGAGCTTACGGAGGGGAGCGGATGGAGGGGAAGTAGCGCGCCCCCGCTCTTCTCTTGTTTCCATGCGACGCCCATGGTGGTGACGGTGGAGAGGTCGCGTGGTCGGCCGTGTACGGTTGTTGTGCTTTAAGGGTTTTTACGCACGCGGCAGCTCACCTAATTCACCGCGCGAGGATGGAAATATTGTCCTTTTAGACGATAATGAATTCACAATAGATGTTTTTCCCCTCCTATAATCTCTTTGACCTCGGCGAGGTGTCCGATTATTGAGGTATTCGGTAGTTTATGGATAAATCAACGAATACCTATTTAAAAAGATTCTACTAAAATTTGGAATACAAAAAGTATTACAATTATTATTTTTGAAAGTGAAATTACGAAATAATTCAGTAGAGTATCTGAAGTCAGGCTCGTGGATATTCAGTACATCCTGCAAAGCAATTTTCATCCACCTCTTCAGCTATAAATGCATGGTAAATATTTTTGAAAGCATTTTAAATGATACTGAAAATTCAAGATTTCTTATTCGGTTGTAAATGATGAATAATTGTATTTAAAATTTGCAAACTTTATTTTTGAACTAAAAATAAATAATGGAGCGATTATCAATTTTACAAATTTCACAGAAAATACACTTAACTCGTGAATATGGTTACCCTCGCATACCCGGAAAAAAATTTAGGTTCAACAAAACGGGGAATTCCAAGCCTACGGTACGAGCATCTGACCCGACGCTTTTCAAACCATTCTTCCTCTCGGATGGGGCATCAAACAATTTCACGGACCCTCAATTTTCCTCCTCCCTCCCTCGTTCTCTCTCTCTTTCTCTTCTGTTCGTACCTTTTCAAAAAAATATATACGCAAACACACAAGCGCCGTCCTCTTACACTCGCGGGCCCGGTAGCGTTGGCGAAAACCAAGAGGAAGGGAACCTTTCTAAAATTTTCAACAAATATTACTCATTCACGCTCTCCCGCTGTTAAAAAAATTCTGTGCCTCTCTTCCCATCCTCACACCTATTTTCCATCTTTCCTCTCTCCTCTCTCTTCCTCCATTAATCTTCCTTCACTCCCATACACCCTCTGACAGACGCACTTAGTCCCTACGCTCCAGAAACAATTTCGCAGTTCGAATTTCGAGGCGTGACGCATGAAATATAGCGATTTTCACGCCTCTCATTCTAGCCTCTCCGGAGATAGACAAAAAGCATTTTTCCTGACGCGAATACACTTACCCACACTAGATAGCGTTCGGCGCATCGCACCCGCGTATGACCCCATTTTCAAACTGTGTTTTCACCTATTGCGGACTCTCCTTACGCTTTCTACTCAGTTTTTCCAAACGTTAACCGCGTGGTAAGTAGCATATCTAGCTGCCTGTATTGATATGAGAGCTGTCCGTTAAATCACGTGTTTCTCCCGCGTTACCCGAACGATCATCATTTCAATACTGCTAGTGGGTACACGGCTACTGTGTTCCGGCATTTCATAGACTGCAATAATTTTCGGCAAAATTTCTAGGACGCATTACTCATTATAATTGAAATCAACTCCAAACATGTTTTTGGATGAATTAAAAGCGAATGTTACTAAACCCTCAAAACTAAAGATTATATAAATTTGAAATAAACGAAATTAAAGAGATATTTCAAGTAACACTCTGTAATAATCCAAGAGGTTGATTAGCCAGAAAAACGAACAGACAAATAATTGCAAGTAATAAATCATTGAAACTACTTTGCAGGTTTTCACGTTATTATAAAATTTAAAAGGACCTAAGTTTTTTTCAAAGCATTTTCGGATAAATAAACTGATGATGAGTTGTAAAAAATAGAAGCCCACGTCGTTTTTACTTTCTCCATATACGTAGTATAGGGGAAAGTATTGTATTCATGAAAAATATCAACTTCGAGATTTCAACGGAAATACACGTTTTGAGGTTCCCTGAACACGTTTTGACCGTTTTCTCGATGATGTCTGTGTGTGTGTACGTATGTGATAGCTTTTTTGTGGGTCCTCTCACTCAAAAACTATTAATTAGGTCAACGCGAAATTTTATATTTAACATTTTTATAAAAGTCAGAGGAACTGATTAGTTTTTGGTAAAAAACCGGAAGTGGGTGTTTACTTTTGTCACATCCGTTATTTTGAAATATTTTCTTTAATATTTTATAAATGTAAAAATGATTCGGAATCAACGTTGTAGGAAATTTAATTTTTTACAATCTTTGTTTGAAACAATTTTTAATATAATGCATTGTTTAAGAGATATCTTATATTTTTAGCTGCCACCACTACGCCACCTACCGACTAGTGTTAACAATTGACAGTTACGTCTTAGTAACGGTCCTTTTTCTTTTCTTAATTGTTGGAGCTTTGTGGCTATATCCAATATCAGAATGCTATGGTTTGAGTTTAATTCTGTTCTTTTTAAAGTCTAAAATTTTCTCGCAGCTTCTTAAAATATTTATTATTATGTAACCTATTTGGAATATTTAGAAATATTACAGATATGGAGAAAGTCATGTGGTGGCCACATCAGATTTTTTTGTAATTATTATGAAGTAAAAGTGGGGTGTCTGTGGTGTAGTGGTAAGGGCGTTGGCCTGCTATGCTAAGCGGCACCGGGCACGAATCCTGCGAAAGTGGGATTTTTCCGAGGTCGCCCGTCCCCCTACTTGTGCGGTTTGAGGAGACCGCGCAAATGTCAACGCTCCATCCTTCGTAAAGGACATTAAACAGCTGTCACGCTTGGTGCTCTTCGCAAAGAGTAGGCAAATGCTGGCACCGGGTGTGGAAGGCAACGGGAAACCACCACAACATGTGTCTGTGTGTATATATATATATATATATATATATATATATATATATATATACACACACATACATACTCCCCATTTAAAACAAATCAATGAATTGGTAAGACTTGTCGTAAGACAACACTAGAATGAATGAAATGATGAATTAAGTAAAACGATGTTGCAGTGATAAATGCAGAGATAATTAACTGTTGGAACTCATTTTGATTAAAAAAAAGTAATGCAGAGAGTTCTTACCGAAGGAATGATGGTCTGTTGACCCTCTAATTTCCATCCAATAAGCTGAAACCTAAAGATAGAAATAAAGGTAAAAAACCTGATGTGGCCACCACATGACTTTCTCCATGCCTTTAATATTTCTAAAAATTCCAAATAGGTTACATAATAATAAATATTTTAACAAACTGCGAGAAAATTTTAGACTTTACAAAGAACAGAAATAAACTCAAACCATAGTCTTCTGATATTGGACATAGCCACAAAGCTCCAACAATTAAGAAAATAAAATGGAGTATTTCTAAGATGTAACTAAGCGTCAATTGTTAACAATAGTCGTCGGTAGGTGGCGTGGTGTTGGCAGGTAAAAATATTATATCTCTTAAACAATGCATTATATGGAAAAATATTTCAAACAAAGGTTGTAGAAAATTAAATTATATTATAGGAAATATTTCAAAATAACGGATAAGTGACAAGAAGAACCCTTCTGGTAGACCGATTTTTACCAAAAACTAATCATCAGTTCTTCTAACTTTTATAAAAATGTTAGCTATAAATTTCGCGTTGACCTGATTAATAGTTTTTGAGTTAGACCACCCACAAAAAGCTATCACATACACACACACAAACAGACAGATATCATCGAGAAAATGGTCAAAACGTGTTCAGGGGACCTCAAAACGCGTATTTCTGTTGAAATCTCGAAGTCGATTTTTTTAATGAACACAATACTTTCTCCTATACTACGTATATGGAGAAAGTAAAAATGTATGGCATTTTTTCTATAATTAATTCAAAATTCTTCTGTTTCATTTATTTACAATAACAATGAAACAGACGTTTTCAAAAAAGCGCATAGATTTATTGGAATCATTGTAAATAGATTTTTACAGCACTATTAATTATTAATGTAAAATAAGATTCTTAGCGTAATCTATACACTATCGTGGTTTAATAACGTTTATGGCTCCATATCATTACCCACATGTGTACTTAAGTCGCATGAGTTGTCCCTAACGGAAATTTTAATTTTAAAACTTCAGGGAGCTGATACCACACGGCAGTCACCTGAACACCCAAAGGCGCATCGCGTCCTTGAGGGATGACTTATTAGAGCGGAGGCACGAGATGCAATAAAGGAGGGGCCGTGCTGCAACAAATGCGAGAGGGGCTTTCAGGGTGGGTGGGAACGGCTTTCTTTTATTACACGAGCAGGAATGGAAACTTCCGTTGTACCTATGGACCATGAAAATTATACGCCAGGTTATTGTTGATAACGCAAAGAGGTTTTCGATGTCACCCGATTATTCTTGGAGCGTGCATACCATAAAATTAGAGTAGTTTTAATTTTTGGCTATTTATTTTTCTTTGTCAAGATATGGTGTGATATTCAAAGTCTCGTGCATATTCCAGCTTGAAATTTTTATCGGTTTATTGCACGTGTGTGTGTAATCGGTCCGCCTTTCTAAGAAGAAAAGGCCCGACAATAATCCAAAAGCTTTGATAAAATATTACCCGATGTAATCCCATATCAAAACAGTGTAAATAAAGAAATGATAATTGAGAGATTTTTCGGATGCTCACAAATGTCTTGGTAATATTTTTAACATTCATTCGAACAAAGAGCGAAAAAAACGCTTATTATGAGTAATTTCGATACAAGCCAGCATTAAATGTGATATATTACCGGACCTCTTATCCGGCAGAACCTGAAATCCGGCTATAATCGGGGCCCGTGCCATCGGTACCAACTTGAAATTAGCACTCTGACTATTCCTTTGTCCTGCAGCTTTTTTCATAGCGTTACAGCAAACGTCCGCTCCCGAGGAGGTTCTATACTATATTCACATTTCAAATGCGAAACAACAAAATACTGTAACAATAACTGCAACAAAATTAAGTACGTACTAATGGGCAAGCCCCCTGCTCGCTGACGCTCGCCAACCCTCCTCCCCTCTGCTCGCTGTTCCTTCGTTCATACCATGTACAAACCTATTGGAGTTAGATTAGTTTAACGGGTATATGTTTTGAATATGGGTTAAATGAATGTATTTTATACGGAATGTATATTTGGTTTCGAATAACATATTAGCAAAAATGATAAATTTAAATGACATTTAATTTAATGTTTCATTATAAACTACATTTTAATTTGATTTTATGCTCTATTATCATTTCCAGTTATTTGTATTTTCACACCCTGACATGACGTGAGTTTAATGAATATATTTTTTAGGGATTTATGTTCGGTTTTAAATAAAAAATTAAGAAAATTAGTTGAATAACTCGATAAAAAAGAGAGCTGAAATTCCCCGAGATTAAAAATGGCTGAGGTATAGAGCGTTAAAGAGAAGGAGAGATAGATAGAGAGAGAGACAACCAGAAATAAGATTTTAGTAGTATAGATCAAAAATACAAATAACATGAATACTGCGGCCGATTTATTTGCATTTTATTAATATCTTCGGTAATTCGAGCAAGTTTTCATCTTATTTTTTATCTTTAAAACCTTATATAAGTGCATATACACTGAAATTTCCGGGGACAACAATACCCGTAACAATGGAATCTTAGTATTGAAATGTTAAAAAAATTGCCAAAACTCGAGTATAAATTCAAAATATGAGCGAATTCCCATGAAGTTGAGTACTAGACGATAAGAATCCCCATTTGTTTTAGCGTGTTTTAATGTAAATTTCGTGTCGATAACTTATTTTTAAGATATTTTAAAGAGTAAAAGAATGAAAGCCTTCAAACCGAAAAGGCGATTTTTACGTGTTATCTTATGGGAAAGGACATTCATCCTCTGGAGTCACACCCGTGACCTCATTCAAAATTGTTTTTAGTTATAACGTAGAGATTCAATAACACTGAAATTCTGAAGAAATATCAGGCTTCTAAGTTAATTTATAATCGAGCTATTCACAAAGTTAGAGCGTTACGTATCATGATGATGATGACCATTACGATTTTATAGTATAGAGAGATATTGTTCAGTAATTATGGAAACATTTTCTTTTATAAACAGAGGATATCAATCCACAGGAGATATTTTCAATCGAACTAGATATTTATAAAATGCTCTCTAAGAGTCAGTTGAAAATATTAAGATATGCAAAAAATTTGCCGCATAGCTCTGTTTGGATATTTTTTTAAAATTCCAAGTGTTTATAGTAAGACAGATAATCTACAAAATCAGTATTACCCGAGAGTCCGTCAGAAAGTAAAAAAAAAACTTTTAAAGGACACAAAAGTGCTTTAATTATTTGAAGATCTACATCATGTATGAAAACATCATCAAAACCTTATGGATAGATTAACTCGGGTCGTCAATGTCGTCTATCTTGACCCTCGACAGGCGTATTTTCCGTTCATTTTTCAGGGAACCAAAATTACCATTTCTCTTGACCCTTTTTTCCGACACCATTTTTTTCTCACGATTTCGTTCCCATTTGATTCCTAATCCAGTTTCATCGGACATCACTCCCTCCCTCTATCTCTCTCTCCCTCTCTACTCTTCTCATCCGTTTCCCACCCTCTTTTTCTAGACGGTCACATCTCTTAATTTCCTGGAGCGTCGGCAGCTGTTCTTAGCAGTAGGAATGAGTGCTGATTGAGTAGTGGGCGAATGAGACATGGAACCAAAATAGGGAGAAGGGAATATGGAGGAAGGAAGAAAAAGAGGAACGGGAGAGAGTTAAATCCATAAGGGAAAGAAAAACTAGCACACAAAGACGTCAAGAGGAAAATGAAAAGGGAAATGGTGGAGGGAAGAAAAAGTAAAAGGGAACAGAATGGAGATGGCAAAAAGAATCAAATACATGGGTCAATGAAACTCAGAGGAAGGGAAAGGTGTGAACATTCTGAGAAGAGAAACTATAACGAAAATATGAATATAATTACACAGAGAAGTGAAAAAAAGACAAAAAATGAATGAACATACAATGGAGCAGTTTTATAACGTTATGGAGTCGAGATTAACTCCCTGAAATTAAAAAGTTTGGAATTTTCGATTTTTCTCCTTGGTTGTACCCAATGATCTACCATTATGCCAAATTTCAGGTTCGTACAAAGTACTTTATGTTTTATATATCCTATGTAAAAAGCAACTATTTATAATAGATATGAATGATACGAAGTTCATGCACGTGGTCATGTGTAATTTTCCAAGACCTGTAAATTTCAAAAAATTATTTTATGGATAATAATAGGAAATGAAGATTATTGCTGAAAACGGCCGAGTAAAGCAAAAATAAGTTGATGTTCCTTAGTGATTTTGAGAAGAAAGTTAACTAACGATAGGGAGGCAGGGAACTACACAAAAGAAGAGTTAAACGCTGTATTGTTTCAGGATGACAATGTGACAAGTCTCTCCCTTCTCCTCAAGTATAGCGTTATACAGCAGAGAATGTAAAATCACATAAAATGCAGGAAACAATGAAGAGCATTTGGCAGAAAGAAAGTTGGTAGGCGCAAAATTCAGTATGAACAAACTTAAGGATGATAGGGAATGCCATGAAATGCCCACGTGGAAATGGGGAGAGAAGAAGACTAAAAGGAGGAAAAACAGAGGATGCGAGAAGAGGTAAAAAGCAAAAAGGAGACTGTAAACTAACGATTCAAGTGGAATGATGGAAGAGGCAAAAAAAAGTAAGAGAAGACTGAAAACTTTTCCGACCCATCAGTATCGGCAAGGCTTCATTTATTATCAACTTTCACGCACAGTTCTTGGACTTCGTCTTATTCTACTCCTCTCTTTCTTCTTTCACATCGACCGTCTAGATTTTTATTTCCTTCCATTTGTCCGACTTTTTACCCCACTTCGCCACTCTACTGATTTGTAATGTTTCAAGGCGTCGTCTGCAGGCGAATTGCATTTTCGGAGACAATTTTTTCCCCGGAGCTTTGGACAAAATAGATAGGGTGGATGCTTATAGCGTGTTTCTTCTGTATTATAACTTAAGTGCATAATTGCGTTTTCTGCAAACTGTGTAAGCATTTATAATACAACAGGCTTTACGAATAAATATGCTACAGCAACTATGATATTTGCTCGTTCAATATAAAAGAATTGCTATTTAAAACCTGAAGGTAATCAATTAACTCGCAACACAAAAAAGTATCCTACGGTCATATAGTAGTTCAATTGAATGCCTTTCAAACTGAGAGGTACACATGGATTTTTATAAAACAAACTTGCCACGAAAGAACTGTTAAAAATTGAATTTATGCATTAATCAAGTACTAACTGAATTTTTTCATCCATAAGTTCCCTCATAAACAAAAATCTCACGTGATTTGCGCTCTCGGCATAACTGGTGTTTTTACTGCGATAAAACTAACGAAGCCAGTAAATCCTTTAAAAGTCTCACGGTTAAGTTGAAGTTTCCTGTATGCTATCTTGAGCGCTGCAATAAAGCTTGGAAGCAGTTCAATTTTCGTGCAGCGTTAGATAAGTATTTAATGCCCGTAAAACGTCTCGCGCACACACTAAGGAAGGATTACGTTCATCGTTATAGAAGGAAATAAGAGCAATAAGATTTTACAACTTTGAGGACAGGCAATGAGTAATTGTATATTAACTAAATTACGAAAGAATACAGTTCTATCATATGAGGGTTCCTTAAATGGATATTAATTTGATTGAAAGGTAAATTGGATTAATATTAGGATGAAATGGAACCGTACTAAAATAATTAAAAGCCTGCAGTCCCAATTTAAGGAATTAATTATTATCTAAGAAACTGGAAAATTTCTTGATTAAATGGGGCTAACATTTCTATTATGAGCGATGGATGTACATAACTACAAAAATGTTCATTTGAATAAAATTCCTTTTTAACTTTTCTATAACTCTCACCAACTTCAATGATGGCATATGAATTCGATTTTAAAAGTTGTTTCCACTAATTTTTATTTTCGTTTGAAGAGAAGCGATATTCGTATGTTACTTCTTTAATAATTAAAAAAACATTTGCAAGTAAATGTAAATGTATGCAACAATATTTATTGCGTCATATTGTTCAATACTCGAAATTTTTATATCTGTTTGAATTTAGCGTGAAAAAATATCATACTAAACAAAGAACACACTAAAAAATATTTTTAATGTCAAAGCAAAACGCGATCAAACTTTGGCATATCAAACAGTCCGTTAATTTCATTGACTCGATAAATTTAGTATTTGAATATATTAAAACTTTCCTATTATCATACGAATAAATATGCTGACATTTTTATTGCACGGTTTGAAAATTAACAAATTCCAGAATCATAAAAAATATTATTTCAATAAATTAACTAATAACATCGAATAAATGCTAACTAATAACCTGGTAATAATCTTTATATCGATAATACGCGTTTGTTTCAAGCGGCTGGCAAGGCATGGCCGCCATTTATAGATGTTAAGTATTAAGGACTTGCTATTATTAAGGCAAACTCTCGACAAAAAATGAATGTGCGATTTTAAAAATATATCACGGGTTTGAAATTAGAAAGATTTTATGATTTCCTCAATTTCTAAATATTTCTTATTTAAAAAAACAGATGTGTACTTAATCCTACGGCAAGCATTTCTTGCTTTAAGACATGGTTTTCGAAAAGGTTTTACAGCATTTAACTAGAATTAGTTTTAATATTATGGATGCTATAGGCTCTGAGAAAATACATACGGCGTATAAATTATTTGAAAACATAAAACCTCTTCCATATTTTTTCAAACTTTTAATTCTGATATCTTTAATAAGAATGATCACAAAATGATGGTAATTAATGCAATTAATCCTAAGACATTAAGACTCCTTTCTTTGACCTAGCTTTTCACGGATGTAACTGAAAAACAGGACGAATGATAGTAATATAAAGACGCTGCATTCGTAAGAGAATAAGGTAATCTCATCTTTCACGTTGTCACGACCCTTAGCGGGCGGGGGTGAGGAAGATAGTGGAAGGAAGGTGGGTGGAAGGACAACGAGGGACATATAGAGAAGAGATGGAAAGGAAGAGGGAGAAAGAGAGGCGGTGGTAGTTAAAAAGTTCCTTTTTTATGGTAAGGGGTAGGGAGTTTGCAAGCCAAGAGAGGAGCGGAGGGTGTGGGTGGGGGTGTAAGTGAAGCAGGGGGGTTTGGCCATCCGCACCAATCGCAGGCGGGGCAAGAAAAGCAGAACGAATCAAAGTCCGTGACGTTAGTTGACGGGAAGTATAGAAAAAAAGGTTTTAAAGGAGAATGGGTGACGAGGAGAGAGTATCTGTCACTGAAGAAGACGAGGATGACTTTGAGAATAGGGAAAGAGAGAGAAAGATGGGGCAGGTGGAAGGGGGAGAGTAGTGGGGGTAGAGACCTCGGAAGAGGGGAGGTAAGAGGGGGAGGATGGGTCTAAGGTGGCTTAGATTGTGGGCATCATAGATGGGCGTGAAGGTTAGGAAGACTTGTCTTGTGATGGGGAGAGCGGAAGACAAGTAGCTCCTTGAGTCGGAGGATGTGGAAGGAGGTTAGGAGAGGGGGAGGAGGGAGGGAATTGAAAAGAAACGAAGTTGAAAGGGTGGATTGTGAGCAGGGAGGAAAGGGAAGTGGAATGGGAGATTTTCTCGATCTGGAGGACAGGTGGGTTCTTTAGTTATTCTGTTCTGGTTCTCTGTCCGCTCTAATCTCAGCATATGGTCAAGATGGAGGGATTTTATTCAGGCAATGAGTGATCGAAATTACGGATACAGTTATCACCGGGGAATAAATCAAGTGATCAGTGATTCAAGGCAGACAATAGAAGAGGTTTGGCTAAATATTTAGATAATTGTATGCGCTAGGTGGTAAACAAAAACAAAGCAAGTTTATTAAATATTAAGATTACTTAAATGGCTAAGAAAATGTGGAAACGTTGATCAACAGGTTTGACTTGGTATTCAGTTCGAAGAGTATTGAGCAATTTTCGCGCCGTCAGGTTCAGATCTCTAAATAAAGATGTAAAATACTAGCATGGAATTTTGCGACTAAACACAACATCGTAATTCATATCATTTTATATTATTAATACCAACTACTTGACTGAGTATTTTTAATGAATAAAGTTTTTTAATAAAGTTTATATTCCTCAATGAATGGAATGCTTAATTTTTATGGAGTCATTCTGTTGCATTTAACATTCAAATAATAGTTTAAAATTTCATTTCAAATTTACTGGGTGACGGGATAGGTAGAGAGATGGCTAGCGGTTCGAGGTCGAGTCCCGCCTTGGTCATGTTTGTTTATGATTGTCCTTGTTATATATATATATATATATATATATATATAGTTAATTTAATGGGCCTCGTGCTGTAAGCCGATTGTTTACAAATAAATAAATAATAAACTAGGAGTCGAGAATCTCGACGAAATTTCGCCCACAGACGCATACTTTTTGAGAAATACATTTTTTTCCTAATCCATAAAGCTGCCTATGACTCATGCTTTGTAAGAGAAATAGGAAACATTAATTCTCTGGATCCAAGTATCAATGAAGAAATTATCAATAAATATGAGTTGCCAGCGTCTCAACTCTAAAGTATGAATAGCAGAGCAATGAATATAGCCTTATAATAACAGTAAGTCAAATATGAATTTTTTTTAAAACCTTATTTACTCAATCAATACAATTTACATAGTTCAATCT
Source organism: Tanypteryx hageni (assembly GCA_028673005.1). Lineage (NCBI taxonomy): Eukaryota > Metazoa > Arthropoda > Insecta > Odonata > Petaluridae > Tanypteryx > Tanypteryx hageni. Next base: position 40,073,506 of record CM054117.1, read on the forward strand.
TATGTAAGTTATTTAATCAAATTCGACCCCTTAGCGGCTTGCGCGGGAATAACTGCGTAGAAAAAACGTAGAGTTTGAGGTCTCTTACTATGGCATCCGAAACAAAAGACGCTTAAAGAGTGAAATTTACTCAAAATATTCTTGTCTCGACTTATATTTCCTCCCCATCGTCCGCCGCAATCACCACCACAACTTCGAAAGAAATCGAACCGCATCAGAAGAAAAAAGGAGGAGGTATGGTAGAACAGCCGAGCCCTGAGAGTTGAAGGCCGGATATGGCGAGAATTGGAAGCAAAAGAAGAGAGGGATGGATAAGGAAAAAAGGAAGAGATACTGAGGTTAAATGAAGGCAGCCTCTGATTGGCCAAGTGGGTTGAGTTAATCGAGGATAAGGGCGCTTTCGGGAGGAGGAGAGGGAGGAGATGAACGAGGGAGGGAAGGGGGTGAGAGGGGATTGGGGCAGCGGAGGGTGAGGCGGAGGATTCGAGTACGGAGCTAAAGGAAGGAGGATGCGATAAGGATGTGGATCACACACACACACACACGCACACAATGGAAGGAAAGGAAGACGAAATAGTCTCTCCGAGCCATGGTTCTATTATATAAATGAAGGAAAGCGTTGCCATAGCAATGAATACTAGCGTTTCCGGTCCATCCCTTCATTTTCAATCCACCTGGAGATTAACGAGCAGGATTTGAGGAGAAGAATTGAGAGGAATAGTTTCTGAAATTGAACGAGACGGAAAAGAGAGCATAACGCAAACATTCGAGGAATAACAATCCAATTTCTGCACCGGTAGCAAAAGTACGGCAAAATAAAAACAGGTAATTAAAATAATTGTTTTCTATAAATTTTAATCAACAAGCTAATGAGATATTTTTAGCATGAAATTTTTAAACGAATAGATGACTATTTCATAATATCAATAAGACTGAATTGATATCCACCAATGGTTGATCCTGAAAGAAAAACGAAAGCATTGGGAACGAGTGCAATAAAAGTGGGGTTCTGAAGGTGAGAAGACAAAGACATTCAAGAAATAACTACTGTGCTAATATTAGGGCTGAAATTGAAAACTATGTTTCTCCAAAAGTTTTCCTAAACCTTAACCACTATTGGATTAACATAGTTTTTTCGTGTGACCAGACAAAAATTGAATAACTTTATTGCAATATTCTATTTTTGTCATTCCAGTAATATTTATTATTCTGATATAAAACACTATTTTCTAATGTTTTATCACCTTTTGTAATTTGTAATTGATAAACACATGAAGAAAGCTAATCGACTTCTGTAAAATATATGAACGTACATTCCATTTCTTTCTAAAACCAAATAATTAATATCTAACAATAAAGCTTCACATATAAATGCAAAAACGATGTCAATTAGTTCAATAAAGCATTTGATGAACCAGAAATACTTTCTGAAATGTATTCTAAAACTTGCTCGTTGCTAAATATAGCTGATGTTATTCATTTTGTAATGTTGGCTATTAAGATAAAAAGAATCAAATTTGATCAGGAATAGATAACAAATTCAGTTAATGAAAAAACAGTGATCGGGAATCATGTCAAGTATTCATGCAAAACAGAAGTCATTAAAGTTATTTTACCACTATTTCCCTAGATATCCTACGGTTATGTATAGTAATAAATGGATCAATCAAAACCTCTTATCATACTTCCAAACCTAGGTAAAATTTGTCTATATAAAATTAAAATAGAATTCCTTTTCGATATTACGAAGGTAACTTAGAAAATAAAGGCTAATAAAAACTTAACAAATAATACAGAAATAAGTAATATCAAATCTATAACAATGCAAGCTTTTAAACCTAAGATAATGAAATATTCCGCTCCATATTTTTCCCTTCACTACCGTAGAAATATGGCGCTTTTGCGATGGCGGTCTGGTCTGAAAAACCCACGCCTCTTACGCGATATCGCATCATGCGATATCCCGCGGGGAGACTCGAAAAGCTCTTGGCACTGAGAGGCACTTATATAGCGTCGGAAGGCGCGATACGCTCCCTCGTACGAAACGTAAATTATCCGCCGGTCCGAATTCGGCACAACAGCATCGACCACGACTGACGGCGTGAGGGGAAAATGGCCGTAATTGTCGGACCTTTCTTTTCCGCGGATGTGGGCAACGTATCGTCTGAGAGTCGGCGGCGGCGACAAGTGGTGCGACGGGAGAGTGGCGAGATATCTCTCGGAATGGAGGGAAGGGGCGGGGTAGCCTCATATGGAATACGAGGCTCATTAAAAGTCGTTCGATCTCGTAGGAAGAAAACGGCGGGTATTATCGACCCATTCTCTTTGTCCGACCGACACCACGTGAGGTAACCTTGGTACTATCCGTGTTTCTAGTCATAGTGGCTTTGAAGGGAGGTGAGGAGTGAAAAATGTTGCATTACCACGGAACTATCTCATCGATCCCGCCATTAAAGAGTGGATTTTAAAAGTTTCTTCAAATTAAAATTGAGAAAATAATTATTTCCTTCTCATGCTCGGATAAATGCGAATATTTATTTATATAATCAGTAAAACACATAGTGATGTAGAACTTGGTGTAAAATGTGATATGATTGATTCCTTTAAAATGTTTTTAAAGCTGATGATCCAGTGCGTTTTTATGCTTATTTTATGAGATATAGGAAAATAAAAATAACTATTAATGGATTATTTAGGTAATAACTACATAAATATTCATTTATTACGATACTACGGTGAAAAATATTAGAAATTGGGAGAAGTGAATTCTTTTAACTCTTAGCTATTATCAGGTAGCCATAATAAACCACGACGATGTATTCATGATACATATTATACGCCTAAATACGACATATCCTGTTACAAATATATAATTTTTGGTCAATTAGCGACATCTTTAGCACACAAAAATAGTAAAATAAACTTAACCAGAATTAATTTCGCAAAAAACTATCCATGCACCTAATTTAATTTCTTGGCAACATTGACGAATCATAAATACAACATATTTAATTTCTGACTAATTACCGACACCTTCAGCACAAAAAATAATCTAAAATGAACTTATCCAGAATTAATTTCGTAAAATAAACTACTCATGTATCTAATTTAATTTCTTGGTAATATTAACGGATCAATCAAAAAATCTGGCTGAAGAAAGCCGTAACCGAATTAATAAGTCCGAGGCGATGAAGAAAAAAAATCATTTGTAAAAACCGCCACGAAGCTGAAAACAAAGTTAGTTATCGACGCTGAGGAAGCGACGGAATCTTAACACTCGGATGAAAAGAAAGCCAGGTGTAGAATGAAGAGCGTCTGAAAAAATAATAAAGGCCTCTTTCTTTCTCAACCCTCCCCACTTCTCTCATCCTCTTGTCTCTCACTCATTAGCATAAAAAAGTGCGCGTAGACAGTAGAGAGGGATGAATTGGAATCCTTCTTATTCTTCGTGGCGGAAAAAAACCTTGGGAAAAAAGGGAAGAGCAAGGGGAGATGTAAGTTTGGAGAGGGAATGATGAGAGGTAGAGTAGGGGGGGGGGGCGTTAAATAGGGGGTTGAAGCAGCAGTGGCGTGGAATGGCAAGGGAGGAAGTACACGGAGGGAAGAGGAATACAGAGAGCGGGATGAAAACAAGGTTGGAGAGGAGGGGTAAAAAGGAGTGATGGGAGGAAGCAGGGATGGGAAGAAAGAGGAAGAATTAACTTAAAAAGAACGAAAAAAGTCGGGCATTTTAATTAATTATTCCGGGGGCAACGTGAAATGCAACGGAAGCATGCTAAGAGGGACAAGAGAATGGGAGAGGGAGAAAATGTGGCGGAGAAGTGGAGAGAACGAGAGAGAAAAGAGCGAAAATCAGAAGTCGAAAGGGTAAGGAGAGAGGCAACAGGGAGGAAGGAGATTAGCGGTATAAGGGATAATGAGAGAGAAGAAAAGAGGGAAGTCAATTTGAAGTATGGATATGGCTATAGATGGAGATTGCGAGAAAATGGTAGAATCGGCGAGGACGGAGAAAAATGAATAAGCAGTTGAAGGAAAAATTGGACAATGGGAATGAGAAAGAAGAACAAATACAGAAACGGTAGTGGACCGTTAGAGAGAAGGTAAGCAATAAGGGAGGAAGGATAAATAAAAAAGTGAAATTATTCTAGATAGATAAATCGGGAGAATAAGAAATACGTATTTAAAGGAGTCATAGAAAGAGAGAATGGATGAAGAACAAATAAGGGCAAAGAAGCAATATGGGGTGACTCTGTGAAAGAAAGATTAGTACAGTAGCAAGAAGGATGACAGGCAAAGGAGAGGCGGATTTGAATTTTTAAAATTAAAACTGAAGAAGCCGTTTTAATTGGAGGGTTTCGCAGTATAAGTCAGTGAGAGGAGAAGTTGTGAGAGAGTAATGGACTGGGGCGAGAACTGAGGGAAGGGAATGGACTGAAATCCATGAATAATCAACAGAGAAAACGATTGACCAAGTAGATGGACTTCAGCAATGATATTCCATAGATATGAAAGTGTTAATAGACTTATTCGCAAAAAAATGACCCATTAACGGAAAAGAAAAATTATTTTCTGCTGAGATATATGAGAAATATAAGATGCTGTTCATCAAATAAATAAGTAGTCCAGAACATTTTCTAAGCTGGCCAATATTTAGTTAAGCTATGTTAGTAGTTATTTTTGAGAGATACTGTTATTTCTTTTACTTGTCGCTAGGAATGGGCTCTTTTAAGCTGCTGCACAAAATAAATTTATTCTATTAAATCGATTTCTGGGAATTTGAAAGTTTCCTATGCGTAACGAATAAATTTATATGGGATAAAAAACATTTCATACTTTTACAGCCAGGCTAGCATAATAATAATAAAATAAATAAGTGAAAAGAGATGAAGATATAAGAACTTTTTCTTATGAAAATGCTAAAATATATTTTTGTGCAACATCTACGTAACATAGTAAGCAAACTGAACTAAATCATAAATAATCTGTAATCAAGTTGACGCGAAGAAAAAAAAACATCGCTACTTAAGTGAGTCAGTACTGAAGTGAAATAAGTCGGAGTTTAATGGATTTAAGTCTTGTAAACAAAATTTCTAAACATAGTATGCTTGCATCGGTGTATTTATTAAGCTTTTTTGTTTTCGGACATTCTCCGATGGACATATCACAAAAAATATTAGTTCCAATTCAATATATTTTTCCCAATATTATTTTCATTCGGTATGGACTTTGATGAAATATTCGAAGCTTAGATTTGAGCAGATTCCAATGCTGCACGAACCAAATGTTAAGGCATAGAAGAAACCCTCTGGACATTGCAATTCCCAAAGTGCATCATGGAAGAAATTTCCGGATAGAAATATCACCTAACATAAGTTAATAAAATCACTGAAACTTAGAAATGGGAAGAGAATTTTCGTTTTAGCTTGCAATAAATAATTATTTGCTAAAAGAATTAAACCATAAATGAGCCGGATTTTTGGAAATACCCTGTGGCGTATGGCAGCAGTAGCAATAAAGCGCGGAAATTGAACAGGAAAATGGAAAAGAGGGAATATAAAAAGTAACGAGGGAGATGGGTCGAGGAAATTAAAAAAGAAGTTCCAACTTTTAAATGCCTCTGCGTCGGTACCTTTTTAACATCAAAGTGAAATCAATTTTAAGTTCGTTATCCGAAAAGGAAGTTTTCTTAGTTCTGTATGCGTATTCCAAGAATGTACTTTCCCCTTCCCCTTTACACTGCTAATCAAAGGGGTGGGGAGGAAGAAGGAGGAATGAAAAAGTATAAGAAAGAATTAATGAGTAAAAGCGACGGAATTTATTGAAAAAGGATGGGGTGGAGAGGAGAAGAGACGGACATTTTCGGAGAAAATGTAAATATTTAAATGGCCACTTCCAGATTAAGCAATTGAAAATTCAGCGGAGTTTCCGAAGTATTCATTAATTTGAAAAATTTGCATTTTAGATGGCTCCTGGTATACTAATAAATAGTTCTTCTATGCTTAAAGCTTTACGTTTGATTTATCAAATTCTCTAATTTCCTTATGTTTGTGCTTAGACGAACCAAATTCCTGTAAAACATATGATCATTTCTTTTCAATTATTAATTTATTTTAACTAACTCATCCATTAGCACATTATGGCCTGTTACAATGAGAACAACAACGGTAACAAAGACGAACACATACGTCCGTGTCCTCGGCAGGATTCGAACCTGAGACCCTAACATTGGGAGCTATAACCGCTAACCAACCACCTACGAGGGTTAGCCTAAGCATCATAATTCTTTAGATAATGATACACATAATCTTACTAAATTAAAAATAAATGATGCTTTAGAATAATTTTCAAATAACTCATATAATGTAGTCTTGGATACAAAATCAAGTTAGATCCATGATTAAATTAATTAAATATTATAATAAGGGTCACAATTAACAAAAACATGAGCCACAAAAACTTAAATTGTCCCATAGGTTCGAAGACGTGTACTTCAGGAATAAACTATCCAACTCGTTGTCTTAAATCCCTTTGATAATCAATATAACTCCAGTATTCTATTCAATTATTCTATTCAATTGTAAATCAGTCGACTTCAGAGGAAATATTAATAACCAAGCATCACTGAATAACCCCCACTATTAACTATTTTGTAGATGAAACAGAAACTGATACATTCAAATGTTTTATGATAGCAGAAGTTATCTTAATTGTTAATGGCCTTATTAATATTCGAATCCAGTGACTCAGCTTGTCCTTTGCTGCTGGGAAGGGTGGCTAATCTTTTGGCGAAGATACATAATAAAAAAGAACGGAAAAATTACAATTTTAATAAAATATTTCATTGCCAGATTAATTCGATTATGGGTAATGTTGTTAAAATAATGTTGTCGAAGACGTATGATGGAAAAAACATAATTTCCAACACTTCCACCTTATAATATACTTGGGCATTTTAAGCCCGTTGATTTAAGTTCGATCCTACTACCACCCCCGGACATCAAGTCTTGGTCCGGAACTTAATACACAAAAATTATGTTAGAGCCTCTGTGTAGCATTGGAAATGGAAATGCTATTCTCGTACATTGATTACAGCATTTATTATGCTTTTCTCTGCTAAAAAATAACGCTCTACTATATCGGCATTCTTTATCCATTTTTTCTAAATATGAATCATCTCGTCGAATAACCGATCCATTTCCTCTTCCTGAGTTTAAATTTATGTTGTTTCTTCGTCTTCCGCTGTTGGCTGCATCGATTCTGTTTTGGATTCATCTTATATTTCCACCTTCTTCAGGTTCTTCATTTCTTCCTAGATACCTGACTTCGTTTATGCTCTCTCTCGCTCTCTGCCATTGTTCATCTGTCCGTTTTGATCTTCTCGCTCGTTCTCTTTCTCTATTTCTTCTACATCTATCTTCTTTATCTTCTTCTGTTTATTGCTCTGATCCCCTTCTCATTAATTCTCTATAATATCTTCTTCTTTCTTCCATTTGATGTAATAACGGGGTATTATTACCTTAAACTTTGACTAAAATTATATTAACAAAACTTTAACTAAAATTAAATTAACACTGATAATAAAAACAATAACTTGTCGAAATTGCAATTGGTATTCGTTTTCTGTCAAATATAATAATGAGTAAAACCGTTGTTATATACACTAAATAAAAAATAAAATGATAAAAAAATATATAATAGAGATCATTTCTTATGTGACTAACCTCTAAAGGTATGCAATAAAGAAACCTATTATGTAATTTAAGTAGATATTAATACTTCTTAAGTTCTTACCAAATTAGTTGTCAAAGTAAACTAAACCGAAAGAAAAGTCAATTACTCTTGGTTTTTTGTTAATTTGGGTTCGAACTCTAGTGTTTCTTGGGGATTTGTTTTGTTAAACGGATTTTACTATAAGAGTCAAACATTCCTATCAAATTTCAATTTTATATCTACACGGAAAATTTGTTAAAAATAAAATTTATATTTCGTCATAAATAGTTCTCGAATATCCCGCTCTTTTATAACGCCCTTTAAGGGCGGCGCCACAGTCGACAGTATGCAGTATATGATAGTACACAGATTAATAGGATCTCGAGTTCAACAATGACATCGGTTGGCAAGGCGACTTCTTATTAAAACAGCAAAATTTAACCGAAATCTGGAATTTAAACGTTTAATTTAAGCGATTTCGACCCAAAGGCATAAAACGGTAAGAATAAGAAACTACGTGTATTTTTCTTGAATGCAGTCCAAGTGCGAAAATCGTAGGTCAATTTTTCTAATTTTAAATTTCCAAAAATAGAAAATCCTGTACGGCGAAATTTGGTTTTCACGTGTTATCTAATGAGATATAGAAATTATCATCAGGAGTCGAACCCAGATTTTTATTCGTGATTTTGTTTTCGTCATTCCATTTGTATCTCTGAATTAAGCATTCTTACCAAATTTAAATGTTCTTTATATTCGGAAAGATTGTTAAAACACAAACTGTTATAAGAGTTTAAAACATTTCCTGACACTCGTTCTTTATATATATGGTATAGATAGCGAGTCAGAATTATATCTTCTATGGGTAACGTGGATAAAAATTTACTTGCATAAATAAAGTTTACTTGCATAAATAAAGTTAGAAGGAAATATAGAAAAACATTTTTAATTGATCATATCATGGCGATAACTGCGGACAATCAGGGGCGAAACACCACAATAGGTTAGAAATTTGGTTTAATCGAGAAATTAAGAAGAATTATCCTTTATGCGCAAGATTATTCTGATTAAATATAGATAGCATTAGACGTTATATGAAAAAACATTATTCGGTTTATAAAACATGTTTATTAAATATTAAACAAGAGTTTTAAACTTATTTGGGATTATGCTAATATAAAGCTTACTAACAAACGTTTCATGGAGAATTGCCCACATCAAATAAGAAAATGTAAGTTTTAATCTACGATAACATGATAATTAATGGAATGAAGGAAAGGAAGCAATATCCTTCTGGAGATAAGTTGATTTTTGGCATGAGAGCTCCCTATGTTCGTCACGCATCGCTCATAAAATGCCGCCGTAATCTAATAGGAAGCATAGAGAGAGAAATAGAGAGGAAGAGGGAAGAAAAAGGACCATCTATTATCAGTTACTTATTCCATCTACTCGCTGAGGAAATAAGGACTCAGGTGGTCTATTGACGCAGGATACTTTCACCGTTCTTTAAGGTCAATTCCCAGAATCAGACCACACCTGGTCTCCCCCTTCTTTTCAGTCAGTCTATCTCGCTCCTTCCTCCCCATTTTCCTCCTACTTCCCTCCCTCCCCAACTATCCCACCGCGCACCCACGCTCCCGTGTCACTCTCGCCAGCACCCCGGGCTATCAGTTCAGATCTCTAGCTGACCATTTGGAGTGGACAAACTCCACTCCTTCTTTCCTCCTTCCGATTCTCCAAGCAAAACCAGACAGCGTTCGAGCCGTGTTACACAGCCACTACAAAGCACATCCGATCCTGCGAGAGACGCCGTAAATGGAATGCCACCTAAAATAAACGTAAAAAGCTTTTATTTCAGTTTTCCGCTTTTTAAAGTGCATGCGATGGACATTTTGCGCCACTGAATCTTAATCGACATAAAGATACGGACGGCAGCTGATGTGGGGTGGAGCCAACGACAGATATAGAGAGAGGAAGAAAGAAGCAGGAGGCGGACATGTTTAGCGGGGAAGACACCCGAAACCTTACGTCTTTTGGAGATTTTTCTGGTTAAGTAGAAGCAGTTGAGGAGGATCATGCATCATTCAGACATTTTTTCAACGCCCTCCTTTTCTTTTAAGTGGATCTTGGCCTTTTGGGTGCATTTTATGCGATGCTTATTTTACTTTTCGCAAATCAACAACTCGTAGCGTTATTTTCTGGAATCTCGAGGCAAGAGTTAATTGTTTTCGAAATAATCATGGCTCATTGAAAAATTCATTAGTAGCTTTGAACGATTTTTTCTGCCTCTGATTCCTTTTCTTTCGTTATTGATAGGGATGCTTATGTGCACCATTCATTTAGTAAGCCAGAAGAATCTTACACCACACTAACACATTACCCTACGTGACGTCAATGAAATGAACACACCATTGTTAAAAGTTTAATTGATGAACGATTATGTATTTTCTCCAGTTTCTTGATAAATTGAAAACAAAAAAATAGGCTGAACTTTTAGGAAAAATTCAGGATGTTTTTCTTCTCCGTTGCTGAAAACCAGGCCTAATTAACAGCGAATTGAAAGGTTTTTATGTAAAAAGCGTTTTCTCTCATTACTTCCAATAGTGGTTTCGCTGAATTTTCTTGAAGCCATGTATAATTAGCAACGTTGAATTAATTGCCTTCGGTTATTATTATGGGAATTTTAGCAACATCTAAATTTTCAGTGTTTCGAATCATGGAGTTTTATCCACATATATACATTACTTAAACCATATACGCATTTTTCAATTGATTTTAATTTAATATAATCTGAGAGGGTATTTTTCATTCATTAACACTTCAAATTATCAATACAGCAGAAAATCATTGGCCAGTAATGTCAATTTTCTTCAAGAAAAAGTCGTTATCCATTTAATGGCGTTTTAAATGGCAATATTTGTCCGGATTTCATAAATATTAATATTTAAGTTGGAACAAATAAGTTACAGATTTAATACAATAAATTAAAGAAAACATTCTCGAAGAAATGAAAAAAAACCCAGCGTAGAAAATCGCGCGCTCGAAGTACCTTTCGCATCATAAAGTATGATTGATGATACGTTTGGGACATTCCATAATGAATTACGCGATATTTTTTATGAATACCTTCTCTTCTCAAACGGCAGATTTAGGTTCCGAGATTTCTCCGAAGATTAATTTTTAATCACGCGAACGTCAACGGACAAATTTGGCCAATTACGGCCTTAGCGAAATTCCCATTAGGTGAAAACGTGCCAAAAATTCCAAATCGCATCGCGTAATTTTTTCTCCTCGACGTCGCCATGCGAGGAAAGGTGACAACGTACGATACGAACAGATCGCTTCGCCGAAACGGAAGAGCTACGACGTCTATCACCCGTTAAGAACTTTCGGCAAATATTATAAGGTGCTTGTAATTAAAATTCCGGAGAATATTTCGCTGATCCGTATTCGATACACGAATCAAATCCGTCTCTCTTCGCTTATCCCCCGTTCGAGCTTTTTCCGTAGAAATTCGACGCATTAATTCCCTCCCACCATCTTCCTAACAAGGACTCGACCAAAAATGGACTCCCCGAACCGAACCGACCCCCTTTTTACCTCGTTTGGGTTTCTTTACCTTTTGCCCCGCCATATGCACTGATCTCTTTCCCTCTCTCTCTCTCTCTCCTTCCTTCTCATAAACGTAAGTCTCATGTCCTCAGTCCTCCGCGGAACATAACATTCATATTCAAAAGGTGCGCGCCCATGCAAGGAGAAAGTTGGGCTTCTAAAAATGGGTGACTATTTTCTTCATTTCTTTCGCAATGCGAACTCCCACAGCTTTTGATTTTTGCCGCCATCCGCGCTGCTGTTGCTGCCGCTGTTAAATAATTCCCCATAAGTAAAAGGAAGAGCGTAAAAAGTTTGCTCTTTTTTGTGTGAAACGCGACTGCAAGGAGGAGGATGACGGGAATCTGTAATTCCGTTTCTTGAGGCGGCCATGCCTTTTTTTATTTGTAAGTTTCCTCGCTTGACCAATGAGATAGCTAAAGGTTTGCATTGCCATTCAGTTTATATTACTTCCGAAAAATAAATTTTCTTTCTGAATACTGCATCTGAGGTCGGCTTGAGACATCCAGAATAGATTCTGACGAATTAATATGTAATCGGTTTTTTGTCGTTTCGATCGGTTTTTTTATCTCGGTTTCCTCCGTGACGGAAAAGCAAAACATGACCAGCGGAGCGTCGGAAATCGTCCCTATATCTCACAGATACGGTACGAAGAAGTCTGGAGATGCGTGAAAAAGTGAATCGGGACTATTTTGTCAGGGGCGCACGCACCGTCGTCTTCCAGCCGATAGAGGCGCGACGGCGCGCGGAGACTCGCTAATGTAGCGGGATGCTTTTCTTCGAGGTGGACGCATATGGTCGTCTGATTGAAAACCACAGAAGACACCAGCAAGTGTGACAAGAAGAAATTAGGAATGAGCGAAAACAGTGAGGAAGAAGGGAGAACGCGGAGAAAAAACAAAAATACAGGCCTTGGATAACGAATTGCGTAAGCTTTGTAGAAAAAACTATTGCAATAGTTCTAAATACCCATTAAAATCTAATGATTTGATTATATATTTAATTCAACTCTTACCGAGACTCAATATATTTAGTTGATTACGGTTAAACAAGAATTTCAACTTACACAAGATATTGATTCCACGACAATTTTAAATGAAAATTGTTGCCAAATCTCAGAATGACTTTGTTTGCTCAGTCATGTCATGGAATCTATTTGAAATTAAAAACTTATGAAGAATTTCACATTATAACAGCCAAAAACATTAAATAAGACTTTTGTTTGCTAAAAATTAAAAGGAAAGTTATGGAAAAAATTGAATGTTTCCCGTTGATCGCATTATAACATATCAAAAAATATCATTTAAAACTAAAAAGATAATATTACCAACGCATTTAAAGTAGCACTAATACTGTAGCAAGAAAACGATGTTATTAAGGAGATTAAACGGATAACGATTCTAGAATTATTATTTTAGTATTTGAAACAATAAGCCCTATATCTTATTTATAGGACAATGCGCTTTTATTTTGGTAAACACATTTTAGTAATTCACATTAAAAATACGTAATTTAAGCCAAATAAAATAATTTAACGCATTAAGCTTAGTTTTTAATCGCTTATAAAAAAGTCTATTTTCTCCTTTCGTATGCGTACTAAAATACGTTTGACGAATTTCGAAGAGAGGTTTTCTGTCGAACTCAAAATAACAGAATAAAAAATCGTTACTTTCCCGTCCTTCTCGTGTAAATGAGAAAGGAAAACGCTCTGTTTTAGCAGAAGGGAAAGGATGGAAGAGGGGCGTGGTGGGATGGAAATGGTGGATGTTCACGGAGTGGTGTGTAACACCTCAATCCGTCAGCGGATGTGTCGTTGGCCACAGGGCGCAAATTCGAACGATGCTGTTCCATTGGTCGGTTTGGAAACACGACGCTTCAAGGCATCGGACGTTGGCTACGGACGTGTCCAACTTGTCCCTTCCTCGTCGGCGGAAGCTGTGCACAATGTCTCGCGTGCGTGAATCAAAAGTGAATGTCGATTCCAAAGTACCAACAGTCGCCTCCTTTCTTTGTTTTTACAAGAGTAAATTAAATTAAAGTAAAATTATACTAATACTTTCTATATATTCTATATATTGCAATGCAGGCTGTCCTCAAAACTTATATACCAAAAGATTGTTGAATAATAATGCAAGTAAGTATTATATATTTTAATAATAATACTTTAGTTATTATTATTATTTATGTTGACATTATTGTTGTATTCTTTTATTTCCCGTATCGAAGAAATTCACTAACACCTGATCAAAGAGGATTTAATGTTTTTACAGAGCTGTTTGTTTTCTGAGTCTGATTTTGAATAATGAAGAGAAAGCAAAAATTGTGAAATTTGTACATGAAAGTGGTTCGAGTTTTGCTGTCCAAAAGCACTTTCTACTTGAAATGTACAAACTAGCACCTGAAAGGCACAGCATACGAAGATGGGTACACCTATTTGAGGAAACTGGAACTGTACTGAAAGGAAAATCTCCCGGAAGGTCTAAGAAACCTCTTGAAAGAATAAACGCAGTTCGTGAAACATTTTACAAGGAGCCCTAAGAAGTCAATTAGGAGATGAGAAGCTGAATTAAACATACCGCGCTCCTCTGTCCATAGAATTCTTCATAGAGAATTGAGGTTCGAAGCTTACAAAATGCAAATAGTTCAGCAACGTTCAGAGGAAGTTTGTGAAAGCAAAGTAAGCACTTCTGAGTAATTAATTAAAAGGGTAGCATTAGATGAATAGCGTCTATCGAACCTCATTGTTAAAGACGAGGCTACATCCCACAGTACCATAACTATAGGATTTGGGGTGATGAAAATCCACATGAAGTCCACGAACACGAGAGGGGTTTCCACTAAAGTAAACGTCTGATGTGCTTTGTCACGTTATTGCATCTATGGACCTTATTATTTTGAAGAGCAAACTATGACTAGTAATACATATCTAAAGATGCTAAAAGAGTTTTTATTCCACAAATGCAGGTAACTCCCGGTCTGTTACAACGAGCTATTTTCCAGTAGGATGCTGCGCCTCCGCACATTGAATGAATTGCTAGAACATTTTAAGCGACACCTATCCTGAGCGTTGGATTGGAAGAGAAGGATCTCCGCCGATTTAACACCTTTGAGACCTTTTGAAAACAAATGTCTACCATGAAAAAGCAAGGAATATTGAGGAACTAAAACATTGTATCTGTGATACTGCCTTATTCATGCCTACAGCTGTGTTGAAAAATGTTTTCAGAATTTGAGCGCAGAATTAGATTGATTGTAGTTTATGATGGAATACATGTAAAAATGTATCATCTAAATTAAATAAAACTTACAAGATATTTAATTTCGTCGTTATCTCAAACAATAAAAAAATCATAGGACCTTCTTTTTGGTATATGCATTTTGGGACACCCTGCCATTAATAAATCAGGTTTTAGAAAACTGATAAGGTGCAGTAATTGATCATTACTAAAATTTATTTTACTAAAAATGCAGCGTTTTCTAAATTCAATAATAATGGAAATTCTCTGCTCCAAAACATTTATCATAAAACTGAAATATTCTAAATAAATGCTACTGTATAAATTCACTATAAGCATTATATAATTAAAAAACATAGTTTTATATTATACTAACAATGCTACTTAATATTTCCTGTATGAAAGCATTGTGAATGATTGTTTATAAAACTGATGCTTATTATTTTAAAGAAGCCGTTTAATGCTCTAAATGTTTAATAAAAAATATTTTCATCCTCTCTGCATAATCAATTTCTCTATCGTTATACAGTACATACGTCTTTTTCAATAAAAACTTCTATATATACTCTGAAATTTTTTAGAATCTTTAAAAAAGTTAAGTAAATAAAGTAAAAAAAGAGTATGAAATAACATCTTCCACAATATTTCAAAATGAGAGGCCTTTAAGAATTCTTCCTTATCTAGATCTCAAAACAGTTTTTAGCTCTTTTTCAATTGGAAGTAAATTTTTTTTCTTGGAATGCGATGCTATGCTTCGCTTATCCACTTTTGTTACTGTGAGCAAACAAAACAACCGCTTCACGAATGGGGAAAACTACAAGACAGCTAGAATGGTATTTAATTACACCGAAGAGACAACATAGAGCGAACAGAGTGAAAGAACGAATAAAGAAAAAGAGAAAAATTCAGGAAGAAGAGAGAAGAGCGACGGAAGAGAGACACGAAGAAGAGGATAATGAAGAGGATAAAGGACGGGAAAATAAAGGAATGGACCAAAGAAAGACAAATAATTCGAGAAATGATAGGAAATTTAGGAAAGAGAAATAGAAGAGAGGAAAGACATAATGGAAAGAAGATAGAGGAGAAAGAGAAAAAGGAGAGAAAGAGCTGCTGAGGCAAACAGTAAACGGCGGTGTTTTTTTAAATTTGTTATTACAGAATGTAAAAATTTACATAAACCTGTATCGCTAGTCTGAAATAATATTATAAAAAATAATTTAATATAATTAAGAAGAAGAATCTTTAAAACAAAACGTTTATCCAAAAGAGGAAATGTAAATTAAAATTTTTACCTCCGCTCTGCTGGTCACTAAAACCTCCACAAATATACGTGCACGACAGAATACTGAATCGATTGGGTAAAAACGAAATTTTTATTAGCTTTCCGTTAGGGGGAGTTAGCGCGTCAGACAGACGGACAAACCGAGAAAACGTGCACAATGAGACAGAATAATGAATCGATTGGCGAATAGGAGTTAGCGGGTCATATAGACGGAGGAACAGATGAAGCTCCGGAAAAAAACGTGCGCAACGAGGCAGGAGACTGAGCGAAAAAACCAAGCGTATTTACTTAGGAGACAGGCACCACGGACAAACCGAACGCATGAGCGGATTTTTGTTAATTAGCTACACACCTAGAAAAGGTAAAAGGTCGAATAGACATGGGGTTCGAGAGAGAAAAAAGACGAAAAGGGACAAAGGACGAAGATTATGGGTAAAATGGAATGTGTGATGGCAGGAGAGAAAATTTTTAAGTATCTTGGATGGCAATGGACCCTAAGAAGTGTCCTAAGCTCCTGACATATCGTTGTACGCCGTTGTTAAGGTGACTTCCAATTTAAATCCCATTCCCACCACAAACACCACCCGTCAACCTGGCTACATAATTTTGCAAAACAAAAGAGTAGAAGAAACAAAAAATTCTTTTCGGGTCACTTTCTTTTGTTGGCTTTTTTCGACTTTCCCCTCCATCTTCGAAGAAATGGAATAGGGAGCAGAACGATTTCTTACCAGTTCCATATACTCCATAAAATGAATAGTCTATTTATTTCCTTTCTGATCACTCTCACTGGAAAATACACGCGGAAACCATATTTGGCGTCTCATTTCTCAGCTGGTACTCCATAAAAAGAAATAAAATTATGCAATCGGAGCTCAGAACTTCAATTTAGCATTTATTTCTGTTTTGACGGGCTTTAGAGCTGTTTTTATCCATACTCACCTTCAGTCCATATCCTACGGGACCGTATTAGTAATAATTAATGCATTTATGCATCGCGGCATCATTGAACTCTTTTTACTGAAATGCCCCCTCGCCAAAATGAGTCAAGTACACCCGTTCTCGCCTCTACCGTAAATGGTTTAACGCATAGACGCTTTGGTATCTTTTCACCTACTCCCTTCTGCATTGATTGAGCCACGCTTCCAACTCACCAGCTTCAGCATTTTTTGCAATTACTACACGATATTATGGAATATTTGGTCGACCTGAATACGTACTTCGAGCAAAGGGATATGGCAGTTTTTTGAGAATCGTCAAGAATCCCTTTTACGCACCTCCATATCAATAGTATATGGATAACGGAATTATTATAATTTTGAAAATAGGCATAGCAATATTTTATAGCAGATTTTGAAACGCGTATGAACGACCACAATTACATAATCCTCTAATTCTTCTTTGTGGAATAAATCCCTATATTTCTATAAATTCTAGAAAGCCGAGCGTAATTTGTCCTGACGAAAATTGTGGTAATTAGATCTATAAGGATATATGGATAAAGTTTAAGAATGACACGATCGAAACATCGAGATAAATAGTCAGGGGCGTATCCAGAAACTTTCCAAAGCGGGAGAGATGTGGTGGGGGGGGGGAAATCGGTCCCTCTCCCCCTTAGAATCCTCTGCCTACGATCCTATATTTTGAAAATCTTTACCCCTATCAGTTTGTTTGTTTGAATGCCAAGCCAATTCGTCTCTCTTACAGCACAAATGGGTATCTCAGAGGTAGTGCAATGAATAGCCGGGGAAGGGAGAAGGGAAACCCGGTGCCGGCATTTGCCTGCTCTTACGAAGAACACCAGGGGGGCCAACATCTTAACGTCCCTTCCGAAGGACGGAACAGCTGAATTTGCGCGGTCTCCTCAAACCACACAAACAGGGGGCCGGGAGACCTTGGAAAAATCCTACTTGCGCAGGATTCGTACCCGATGACTTTTTCAAGCATCGGGCGAGTAGCATCCAGCGTCCTAACCACTACACTACCGGCACCCCCCTATCAATATCTTTCTTTCCCTTGCCATACAGACTTAATTTGCGGCGTAGAAACAAGGAATTTTGCGCGGAATTAATTTAAGAATACACCCAGTGGAGGACAATGGGGTAGTCAAACAGAGAGGAGGGCAGGGGGCGACGGTAAATGGTGCAAGTTTGAAGGGAATTTACGTAATTCCAGTTCCTTAAAGGTTAGCTTTTGTGCGCTTGAGATATCCTACTGAAAAAGTTCATTCCTTACCATAACTGAGTTTGGTATTATACGGTATGCATAATGGTTAAACGATTTAGTTTGGATCAGTCTGCGCTTCTTTTCCGTTTGAATTCTCAAATGCAAAGTGTTTATTCCTCTATCCCGTCTAACTAATCTGAAGAATTATTTTGCTATGGTTCTGGATCTAACTCTTATTAATCTTACTTATTTTTATTAATAGCAAAAATATGTTACAAGTTGGCCCTAAGGCCGGGTGGAAAGAGTATAAAAATATACAGAATAATATTTTGATTAGCTGGCACTTCTCAAATGTGTGTTCTTGAGAAAATATAACATATTTATACGTCATATGAGCTCAATCGAGTACTTTCATTCAGTAAGGAAAATACGTTGAAAGCATATAATATATAAAAATGACTTCGTCGTCGTCGGTGGGTGGGAAAGCGGAACTGTAATGCTATTTTTAACAAACTTTCTAAGTAGCTAGAAGATTGACATTTGGTGGGAATATTCAATTCTTAAAGTAAAAGCCATTTACGAAAAATAATTTTCCAAAATTGACCCGGGTTCGATTCCTGAGAATGATTTCCATTCCCCATAAGATCACATGGAAAAATCGATATTTCGACCTGCAAGCTTATATTCTTTTGCTTATTAAAATTCATATATTTGACCTTCGATCTCCGGACTAGAACTGCATTAAAGAAAAGTGACAATAGTTTCTTATTCTTATCGTCTTTTGTCGCCTTAGAATCGAAATCCCGCGAATGTAACGTTTTAATATCATATTTTGACAAAATTTAGCGTTTTTAAGAAGTCGCCTTGGCAACCGAATGCATTGTTGAATCCTATTACTCTAACATACGCTCCCTTTCCCTCCGGACCTTCATGGACCCTCCCGGCCTAATACATAGGTATCAGAGATATCTCAGAATTAGTTTTTACTTTCTCCATATTATACGTAGTATAGAGAAAGTATTGTTTTCATGAAAAAATTCGAATTCGAGATTTCAACGGAAATACACGTTTTGAGGTCTTCTGAACACGTTTTGAGTATTTTCGCGATGATGTCTGTGTGTCTGTCTGTCTGTATGTGATATGATTTTTACATTCTCCATATGTAGTATAGGGGAAAGTGTTATTTTTATGAACGAAAAAATTCGCAAAAGTTGAAAAGATTGTGTTACCATATGACACATAATTTTATTCGTCGAAGGCGTCGCAGGGTATTTTTTTTGCTAGTATTGGATAATTTTAAGAGTATATAAATTAACACATAATTTAATAGACTTTTTCTGGCCAATATAAAATAGTTGTGTTTTGTTGGTAGAATGAATATTTCCAGAGAGAGAATAGTATATGCTCACATAATATTCCAGTCTCATACCTTGTTTCGGTGATGTTATTTTTTAAGCTGAACAAAGGAACCGATTCGTATTTGAAACAATGAAGATCGTTGAATTAAAATTCAAGGGAATGAAAATGGATATTTAGAAGTTTGGACAAAACGTAAAATATTTTTATCCCTAAACGGTGACCCAGCCTTTCATAGAAAAACTACCAGCATAATATTTTTAATGATTATAGTCATACATCCATTTAACTACATTACTTATTAATGAGGGAATGTGATTAATACACACATGAGTATATTTTTGGATGAAATAAAAAGTTTCACAAGCATGTACCCATAAATAAATTAATATTATTTGAAGATGATCCTAATGTCTATTTCTAAATCTTTATCTTTCACTTTTAACTTTTGTCCATAAAAACAAATACCACGACAGAGGGTAAGAGATGTACGAAAATTGGTTTTTATGAACTACAGAAGATCGTTTCGGCTTATAGGTTATTATTTTGTAAGTATGCATCTTGAAGTTAAGAAAGCGGTCTACATTAGGGAGTTTACAGCTTTTAATGAATGTTGGGACGACATGAAATATATGTTTGTAGTTTATAATGTAAAACATGTCGCTAATAGATTAATTTATACGGCGTATATAAATATGGTTCATGTAACCTGGCAGCCTTGATCGCTCGTTATACCACATATAAAGAAGCTAAAACCTATTCCTCCTAGACAACTGAAGATTTAAGATAGAATATGTTTATTATGACTCAGGTCTTATAAGTGTATTTTTATCGCAATCCTTCCTTTATTTTCCGACAATTCAACTCTGCCTCGCTCTTATTGCTTCTCCCGTAAAATAGAGTTGTGTATTATGGCAAGTGTTCAGAATGGTGAAGGTGGACATGCATGTGAGTTTGCGTGAATATATATAAACATATGTATATATAAGTTTGTGTACATATAAATGTAGTTGGGGTAGCAAAGTAGCATCCCAGCTCCTTATGCGATTAAAAATGACGAGTCGATACGAGCAGCTTGAGCTAAGGCTCGAGTGACATGATCTTGGAAGCAAGAAGCGTATATGGTCAGATGAATAGCCATAGTGGCGCACAGGTGGTTCATACCCTCCCCCCCTCTCACTCTTTTGTACGCCCCCTTTTCCTCCCCTCCCCTTCCCCCCTCCTCAAGACTCTCCATCTCGTGTCTCAAACCGGTACGAATAAATATATATAACGCTATTAATGTGGGCAGGAGTGAGATTAAGATTCCGTCCATGCACTTTAAAGCCTTACATACTTTCCTCTTATGTTTAGGGTGGGTAGGGAGGGGGACGTATACGCCCTTAAGCTCTCCTCTCATTGCTCTTAGTGCTCCTGGATTTTCTTTTCCTATCCAAATGAACGTCCCTGCTGTTGTTTAAGGAATCGTTAAAATATATAAATATTTGATTTATTTATGTATAAATATATAATATGTACAGATATTATTGGACGCCGTGATATCTTTCTATTGTTAATTAAAAGAAATGATTAAATGAGTCTAAGATAAAACCTTAAGAAATAAACAAAGATGAATAGTTTAGCACGATGAAGCATGGTGTCTTCATCCTGCTGTATGTGAAAGATTTCTTATATTTTAAGGCCATTCCAGCGAAGATATATTTTATAGGATCGTTACTTTACTCGAATAATTATCGAATATAAAAGTATTAATAGCAAAGAATATCACGGAAATACTATTGATGTGCTTGGCAACGAGAACAGCAATGGGTAATAAAGACGTAACACAACTTGCGGCAAAATGTTCCTTGGTCGTTTCGACTCGAGATTTAACGACGCATTGGAGCACTTCCTAAAATGGCGGTTGAATCATAAAACATTTCAGAAAATGGTCGATTATAGGTAGCGAGCAGAAAGTTTTATTTGATTGAAAGTCTACCGAGAAATGCTATAATAAATTAACATTGATCACCTACGAATATCATAAACATGAGATGAAAAATGTGCTGGACATTTCGTAAGAACTATACTCAGGCAATTTTGTTTGCAACTGTTCAAAATGATACCGTCGTTTTATATTGTTGCTAATACTTAAACGGCAAAATATGTTCGGTTTTGGTGCAAGCACTAAGAATATGTATCTTTATCGTCGTTCTATTAACATTGCTTTAAAATTCATGCAATAAAAAAATAATCACTATGGTCGATGAAATTGATAGCTGAAAAATATGAACCTGTTTTAAGCTTATTAAAAACTAAAAATTTTCTAACAATAGCAATAAAATTATATTACTTCAGGATGAAAAACTCTGCGTCTAATACTGTAATGTAAAATATTATTCTTTGTTCATTAAATTGTGATCAAGTTAACACAATTTTACGATGTTTATAATTTATGTTTAAAGATATATACCACATTTTCAGTTTTTAGCTTACTCATAAAGTTTATTGAAAATCGATTTTTATTATAGCAAAATGAAAGGTACTATAAAAATTTCTTAGCCAATTGAAAAGTGATCCTTGTCTATTGATTTATATAGCTTCAAATTCTTTTTGACATGAGTAAAATAGTTTTTGTGAGGTTTTCGCGAATTTTCATGGAAAACGCCGCATCAATCTCTATGAACTCTTCCATAAAAGGTAATAACGAATAATCGCTAGTTAAGCGGAATCATATATCATTCGGTTTTTCCAAGGAAAAAAAAACTGACTGATTTATTTCAAGATCCATTGGTTTACCTGAAAAATGTCAGAGCTATAAATTTTGTACTCTTAAGATTTATGGGATCGGGTTTGATTATAATATCGTCAAGTGTAGGTGACTAAAACGGAATATTCCGACTGTAAGGCGATTTTAAAAATATTTAACGTAAAACCAAACTCGCTTATCAATACGACAGGAGACTGATTAACAACTCACAAAAAAGCTCAATGAAATCTATAAAAACTAAAATAATTACTTGAGTGCACAAAATAAACGAATATTGGTTTCGATGTCTATATCATAACTATGTTTTACTTTTAACTCTAACAGCACACACCCATTTATATGTACCTACAGATTTTCTTTCTATCAGTGAGTTTGTTATATATCTAGTTACTTACCTTTTGATCATAAAATTATATTTTCAATCCGAGTATTAAGTAAAATAAATTGCAATAAAATTATTGATAATTTTTTCGCTATAGTTAAGGTTTGCTTTGGTTATTTTCTTGAAAGAAATGATTTGGCACGCGTTTCTGAATACCACGAGACAAATAAAATTAAGTGAAAATTTTCGTCCTTCTTCCAGAACCAATAAATATAAAACCCAGCATATATTACAAACGTTAAAAGTGTAAAAGCCAACTCCCTCATAAATATTAATGCGTTCCCTTGAACGAAGCAGTTTGAATACGGCGATCGCAAATAATTATGCCGAATGAGTATACCATTACCCTACAATTGATGATATCTTTAAATTATATTGCATGGTCAACATAACCAGCGTCTTATCTTTTAAAGTTTTGTTCCGTTCGGACGTGTTCTGCTTTCGCAAGCCAGATTTTGCCTGCTTTGCTTAACTTAACGAATCGGGGTTATTTAATAATAAGTCGTTATAAGGATTTGATCTTACATCCCACGATGGAGTCCAAGTATAGCTATGGACCTCTAGATGAGATTCAGCAAGATATCGTCGGATCGCATATAAGAAACACTGAATCTATAAATCCATCCAAGAATCCATGTATGAATTATTGATTGGTCTGACAAGTATACAATCGCACGGGGTGGATTTCTTCTGAAGACTCACAAACCGCAGCAGAATTATATTGCGCGGAGAATGGGCTTGGTGCATGATTTATTTTCTTAAAAAGTTATTCGGTGAGTTTCTTCCGCGGAATTTCATTCGCATGTTATTATGAAGCGAGTTAATTCCGCTGAAATCACTCGTTTGCCTACCATTTGTATCATAGCGTTATTTTAATCAAGTGAATTAATTACGTTTGTTTTTCCATACATATATTTTTATTCTTCGATCCATCGTTAAGATTTCCTCAGAATATTTAAAATACAAACCTTATTTCATACAGCTGACATTAAATACGCAATTTTAGAGAATATGGGAGTTGAAAAAAATATGCAGCTGCCAAGTATACCAAGCAATAAAATTTTTAGTATTTTAGTTCCTTTCTTTCTCTAACGTAAAGATTTTCATTTCACGACCTACCCTCTATAAACAGTTATAAACTGTAAAGATTCAATACAGACTTTTTATAAGATATAAATCAGCAAATGACTTAACGTTTCTACGTGTTAATTTTTTTGAAAATGTTAGTTTTCCTATGTATTTATTAAAAAAAAATTTCAAAAAATAACAGTAGTAAAACTTTAAGAATATTTAACTCAATCCACAAATGATTATATTTTACAGCTACATCAAAAGGTTTCATAAAATATCGATAAGACGACAATCTTTATCACTAGACAAGTTCAAAAAATGATCTAAGAGCTATAACCGCCCATAAGTTAAAAAGTAGGCTGGTTCGACTTAAAGCACGCATTAATATATTGTAAAAAGTTAATTTTGTCGTGATGAAGAATTTATAGTTTCTCAGTTTGATTTCTGTTTTCAAATAACTTCATTTTAAAACTATGAACAAATGAATTTTTATTGCTATTATACATTACACATAACTGAACTTAAAATTAATTATAATCAAGGTTATTGTTAACCTTATGACAGATGCATGGAAGAAGTAATGTATCCATTACACTTGGGAAGGAACTGGAGGTAGAACCTGCGTGCCTGGAGAAAAAAGTACCGAGAAACAATGCCTGATGTATTAAAAATTCGATTTTTTGTTCTCCCTCTTCTGATAAATGTTAATGGAAAATATATATTTACTAATATTCAACATCTCTCTCTTTAATGAAATCCTTACAAAATATTTATATTTTTCTGACTCTGAAGAATTATTTATATGAATTATATAACAACTGATTATTAAAACATCATCACGCACTATCTCAGTAGAGAAACAATGAATGCCTTTAAAATCTCATTTAAGGTATGCATAATTTGAAATGTTGCTTGTTTGCGTTTTATTTTCTGGAATCAAATGTCAGCAAACGATTTTATTCCAAGTAACAAAACATTCAAGACTGAATGAAGTAATCCTTTGTAAAAATAATGTTTTCGCCTAAGGTCTAAAGGCGATAAGCATATAAACGCGGCATAAATTAGCAGTCAAATTCTACTTCGTGAACAGAAACAACCTCATGAGCTAATGAACGAAGGAATTTTGGACGAATAATCCTTATCAGAATTCTCTGCCATATGGTACTCGGTGGGAAGTGCTTTTTTATTTACAGCCTCGTAAGTCCTTCAGAAAAAGGACTCGCGGAACTCGAGGAGGAACATGCAAATCCATTCAAATCGATGCATCGATGCAGTCACGGCGGCAGACTTTGGCATGCCTTTGTTGCATATGCATCTCTGACACGACACGCATTCTATCCGCATTCCATTCCTCGCCTTACCTCAAAGATATCCCGTCATCCCCTTTTCTCGACCCTTCGTCGGTGGAGCGAATTAGAAAAAACAACCTTTCAAAGCCAGCGTGTTCGGAGACTTGTCTACCATTTACCTCCCATATAAACTCAAAATCCTCGCATCCCTTTCCCATGTTTTCTGTGCCATATATTACTCTCAGTTTTTAAATTTATCTTCCAATATCCTCACTAGGTGAAATGGAAGAGACAGGAAAGGGGAAATGTATTTTTCCTTTTGGTGAAGGAAATAATATTTCGTCGTCATGCTGCTCAGTTAGGAGAAATGCATAGGACAGGAAAAGAATCTTTGGAAACATGGTTGGAAATGTTTCATTCTCGAGAAGAAAGAGAGTTGTAGTCTCCCTGTCTCTTTCTCCACCCTTTTAATATTCTGATAAGTAACTTCGGCGGGCACAGCAGATAAATTCCCCTGAACTCTTTTCCCGAACGCAGTCCTTACCCATTTCAACTATCCTATTTTGACGACCCAACAAGCTCACATGCAGTTCCCTTCTATATCAATCCGGTGAGCAAAGAACAGTTTAACGAATTAGAACGCATCTCGTATAATAAAGATGAGCGCACTTCCTTATTTTGAGACGAATCGACCGATTTTTTACGTTCTTGTTCTTTTCATTTCTCTTCGACTTCCTTATACTCTCTGTATTACACCGTCTTCTTTATTTTCGCACAAGTATTTTCCTCTACATGAAATACAACCTTGGAGATGTCCTTCCTCTTTCTTTCTCTTGTTTCCTTCAACTGTCTTTGCCACGCAATTTAATTGAATTCCTCTTCTCCATAAATGTATGTAACATATG
This sequence comes from Tanypteryx hageni, assembly GCA_028673005.1. Lineage (NCBI taxonomy): Eukaryota > Metazoa > Arthropoda > Insecta > Odonata > Petaluridae > Tanypteryx > Tanypteryx hageni. Next base: position 40,099,258 of record CM054117.1, read on the forward strand.
TGCATAACTATAAATGTGTGCTGATGCATGAAATCATTCACATTATGATCCTAACACCATATTTAAATCACGAGAACATGATTGATATACGATTTTGAAAGCTGGATTTGGTTGAGTAGGTCTATTCCAATCCAACCTAACTTCATAAAGAACGCCTAAAAACAAGATGAAAAGTTATACCCCATAAATGGAATATACAGAGATTTTAAAGGCTTTCTTTGTGGGAAATACTTATGAAACGATATCGAAAGATTGGGCGATTCTCGAATTTTAAATTTAATATTAATCTATCACACAGATCATGTAAGAGCATGGGAGAGAAAATATCCATTTTTAATTGGTGTTTTTACAGAGAGAACCGTCTTAGCGATCGATGTAAACAAAATATGCAATTTTTTGCTCGGGATTCTCTCGAACTTTTATTTCCGAAACGATAACTCGTTATTATATGATCTCGCAGACATTATTGTGGTAAATTAAGTCCTCTATCCGAATAAAGTTTTTAATCTATACCTTACAGATCAAGTAAGAGCATGGAAGAGAAAATATGGATTTTTTAAATTTTGCTTGACGGATGCCATTTAACGGGATACGAGTTTAAGTTTATTATGTAAAATGGAAGTTCTAATTGATGGATGTAGTTGATAATTTGAATAAGGATCACTCCTACTTAATTAAAGTTCGTCCAGCGGTTTAGGAGATAAAAGTTACGTGGGACGAACGGACGGTCGGACGGACGGACGGGACGTGCCCATAAGGCGTTCTGCTACTACAACTTCGCTGGTAAAGAACGTCTAAAAACAACCTCTTTAAGTGAAAAGTACCAAAAACATCATAATAACACATACTATTCAGCTAATTCCTTGATGTATATTGGAATGCAAAGTAAGCATTACGATTATATTTTTGTGTTGGCATTTTCTCTGACAAGTCTTTAATTAAGTTAAGTGCATCACAACAGTTTTACAACTTTTGTGCCAATTAATTGCCAATCTGCTTACATTATAATTCGCTAAATATTTCAGTGTTCGAAGAAAAGGAACTGGAACAAAGTGTCGACAACATCATCAATTTATAAAAATATATTTAACCTTGTTACCGGCAGAAAAGAGCTGCGCTTTCCAACTTCGACAAGATTTTACTCCTCTAGACTTGACAGTACGTCGCAGCTTACGTCTCAATATCCCTGACTGCCGTGATATTTTCCTCTGTGAAAGGATAACGGTAATTTTCCAATTGTATTTTCAATATTCAAATGTTTAAACGAGCGCGTGTGACCATCACTGTCAATTTGTTGAATAGAAAGTTGTTTCACGACGTTTAATTTGCTTGACAAATAGTGCAAAAGGTCTGATGGTTTTTCTAGAAATCTGTTACCAGTCTCTTTCCTCTCCACTCTTTCTGTATTATTAAATATATATTTATATATTACTCTTTGGTGTATTTCTCCTTTGGTTTTTGAAGACTTGAATTGGTTTTTAATCTTTTTTTCAGTTCAATTTGAAATAGCTGTTTTCCCTCATATTTTCTTAACGCCACTACGCCTATATGTTCTTTTTATGTTAAGAATAAGATGAAACATTACGGCGGCAAACTGGTAGCGGCGAATAGTCCTTGATCTCTTCTAGAACATCTCCATTTCTTTATGACGTATCTTATTATACGCTGTAGCTTTCTATTTATAACTCTATTCCAATTATTCTTCCTCTAACGCAGTGGTTCTCAACCGGGGTGACATCACACCCCAGGGTGACGCGAGAGTTATTGAGGGGTGACGCAAATATTTGATAAATTCGCAGTGTATCATATTCTGGCTTCTAATAATAAATAAAACCAGACGAATACCTGCTTCTTTAAATGCATAAGTTTTTATCTTTATATGTTAGATAAAGCCCAATTTACCTTCAAAGTTGACTTGAAGGAAGTGGAACTGTAAACAGGGTGATGCAAAACTGAAATTGGGTGACGCAAACAAGAAAAGGTTGAAAACCACAGCTCTAACGCATCACCACTCTTATTTTCAATATGGCTTATTTCAACTCCCTCTATTGGCAACGTTTTAAGTCTCGTCAACTTTTGCTCCGTTTTACCTTTGTTTTTCATCTTTTTCTTTAGTCTCACCAAAACCTTTTTTATTCTACAACTCCCTTACTGTCTCGCCTGCTCTTGTTTTTGTCGAAATTGAAGCGCGAGCTGGAAGACGCGCGCGAATTTTTTTCGTTTTCGTTATTTTTTCGACGAGGTGAAAAACCAGTTTTCCAGCCGCATACATTTTCATGAGAATTATTTAAGCGAAGGAAAAAAGATTTGTTAAGGATTAAAGGAGGGAACAGCGGAAGGAGATAGGGTGAGATAAGAGAGAGACGATGGGGGAATATATGGATGTTTGACTAAAGTGCGTTTCGCGTAAAACGTAGGAGGAAGTTGTCTTTAAGAAATTATTTCACTATCACATTGTCTGCAAGTTGTTACTGCTGTAAATTAGTAGGATCGTTCTTTTGTAACATTTTTCTGCTTTTATATTTTGTGCTGCTAGATCTTCGGAAATTTAGTATTTTCTAACTTTCGGAGAGTTTTCGTTGATTAATATTTCGCGTAAGAAGCTCTGATGCATTATTATTATATACATCCTTATTCTGTACGTTGGTCAGCCGGAACACTCTATAGAAATCCCCATAAGAGAACACTTAAAAAATACCTTTTTTTCACTTGCAGGCTTTTATTTTCTTTTGCAAAATAAAATTAGATGTAATTGACCTACGATCTTAGGACCTGGACCATTTTAAAGAAAAATAAACATAGATTTTTATTCTTATCGTCGACTATTGCCTTCGGCTCGAAATCGCTCAAGTTATACGTTTAAATCACATTTATCGGAAAAATTTAAGCTTTTTAAAGATACTTATGTTGTCTTGCCGACCGTGTCATTGTTAAACCTCGAGATTGTATTGTCGTCCTTATGCTATATGAGTAAGGAAAGTGTGTTTTGAATATTTTAGTACGAGAGAGAGAAGGCGCCCGAATTATTTATAATAAAAATCGTGTTTTTCATTAATGTCTTTTCATTTAACTTCCAATTGAAATTTTTGGTAATTAACTATTTTTATAGTTATTTTCATAGTTTTTTTGCAGTGCATCATATAATTAACCGGAGTTATAAATTCGCATCACATATATGAATCACGCAAAAAGCGACCTTTTTCGCTCACATTTTAAAATATTTCAAGGATGAGTTATTTAACTTATATTAGTTATGCTAATAGAAGAATTTAAATCTCATTCGTAAATCTCCAAAAATTACGTTTTAATACGATTTTTCACGTTTTCACGCATTTTGTTTATATTGGACCACTGTTGTCCCAATATTTGAATACTATTCTTGGCCTCATAATAAATGCACCAATTTAGTGCTTTAACCCGGGTCAGCCTTTTATACAGGGGTATAACTTATTTACTGGATCTATTAAGTAATCAGAGGGAAGAAAGGGAAAGAGAATGGGAATGAGCAGAAACTGAGAAAGAGGAAGAGGACGTAGCATTTGTATAGGATTAACAGGAGCAGCAGTACAAAAATAACAATAATAAATTATAATTGATTATAAAAAATATTATACTATTGAATCATGCGCCATTGCCAAATGGTGGAAATTCATAAAACTAAATATAGGTCACGTAATTTTCAATGGATTTCTTTAACTGATAATACAGCAAATATTTCGAACAGAATTTCAAATAGGAGTGAAAAAATAACATTTTATGACCTTTATTTAAATTTCTTTAACTAAAGTGATTTTTCTGGAAAATTTTCAAAACTAATACAGTTAAAAGAAAAGTGTGATCCTAAAATATAGTTAAACTCATTACAATTCATGTAAGTATTTAGTTAATAGAAAGTAAGTTACTACACATTTTTCCTTTGATGGTAAATTGACAGTTCGTTCACATTTTATCCTGTTTTTTACGAGTTAATAAGAGTAAAAAAATTCATTTATTAAGTTGAATTCTATACATTTTAAATAATTTATAATTTGCTCAAATATTTCAAGTAAATTTCAGCTACTTCTTTATGTATTATATCTTATTATTTCGCTTTTCTTCTTATTTTCAGCAAATATTTGAATAAACATTTGGCCTATCCACTAATAATTACTTAAACAGTATAATTAAAACAAAGATAACTTTCAAAAACACTGATTTGATTGTGCCTGAAAGCCAAAACAGATCATAGCATATCTTACAGATTTTTCATACCGAAATCATATATATATTTGTAATACTCTTATTATAATACAGGGCAATTACGCTAGTACTAGACATAATTTGAAGAAATATGTATTGTTAGAGTTCTAGCAGATCTTTACTAGTTTCACTTGCTTTACATCGTTTCCATTTGCTTCAATTAGGGTAACTATACTTTTTTCAATCAATATTTTAGTAAATGAGCTATTTTATCCCATCGAAAAGTGAAATTTTATCATATTGAATATATGAGTGATAATTTCTAAGGACCTAAAATAGTATTTCGTTTTCGCATACATGTACTGTGAGTTTGATGAGCTATAATGTATCAGAATCAATACATATATATTTATGATTGTAAAACTTTTAGTCTTAGCATGATAGTTAATATCAATACAGCATTAATCAAAATAATTTTAAATTCCTGAAATTTATATAATTTAATCAAAGTGAATTATAAACTATAACTTAACAAGTTTGGATTTGCTTGTTTGTATGGAATTTCTGGCTAATCAACCTCTTGGATAAATATAGCCATTACTCCTTCCACACCGAAGACACATACAAGAAAGGAGGGAAACCCAGTACTGGTATTAGCCTACTCTTTACGAAGAGCACCAAGGGGGCCAACTGCTGAACGTCCCTTCCGAAGGACGGAGCGCTGAATTTCGTGGTCTCCTAAAATCACACAAATAGGGGACGGGACGATCCCAGGTTGAAAAATCCGACATCCGCCGGATTCGAACCTGGGACCGCTGCGTGGAAGGCCAACACTCTAACCCAGCGGTATTCAAACATTTTTCTCCGAGGGCCACACGTGGAACTTTTAAAAGTTTGAAGGGCCAGAATGAAAAATGATTTACCATAATACTGTTAATATACCTATACGTATTTATTACAGCATTAATTCATTACAACATGATTCAGGAATGATAAAAATCAATGTGACTGATGGAACTAAGTATAAGAAGTATTCTTAGTAATCTTCTGCAGGTCAGGTTGTCGTTCAGAAATAGCTATCCGTAACATATTAACGGCGTGCATATAAGTAAGTCGGGATCGGTACAGTGTACGGCACTGATTAAAAAAACAAATATTATCTCTCTCTTTCTACAAATCTTACCGTCAAATTCTCGCGATCTCCAGTCGAGGCTATCTAGGATTCTAGGCAGAAGGTTTACATAGCTTCCTAGCCAAATGCTGCCCACTCCTAGCGCAGTGCCCAGCTTCAGCAGCACATTAGTATATAGCTGTATGATGTGTGAGCCTAATTTTTTTCGCAACATAGTAAATTTGCTTCTCTCATCGCCGGTCAAGAGGTATAGGCGAAAGAGCCACATTTGGTCCGCGGGTAACGGTTTGAGTACCTCTGCTCTAACCACTCCGCCACCGCCACCTCTTTAAGAAGTTTGGAAGATCTTATGAATGCTTACACTCACTTCTTTAAATAGCCAATTGTGACACAATAATAAATATCGCTATTCTGGCACACTATTTTGCCTTATAAATACCTACTGCCATAACATTTCAGTGTCTGAAGGAATATTTTGAAAGGCTATCGTCTGTTCAAAAAGATATATTTTCGTGGATTTCTCAATATATCTCTGTTTTCATGCTGGTTATGAATAATGCCGTTGATTCGGTTCCGAATTTGAAACTAATATGGAGGCAATTTTTATATTCTTAAAACGTTTTCTTTGACAGTCAATCCTTTCTAAAATTATGAGCTTGAGATTAAGAAGCGCGACCTACTCTGTAGAAGATAGAGGAATAGCTCATCTCGAATGTAAAGAATCATTCCAGCGGCTTTGGTAAGCTGTCAAACTGGATATAAAGAAAAATATACGCGTTTCTATTTCTTTTATGCAAGCCGCTTTCATAAACAATTGACATAAGAACGTTCTTATTAAACCAGGCTTAAATTTAATAATGACTTCGGGGAATTCCACAATAATTACTTTGAATTACGACTGTTGCGTTTGTAAGTAGGACAAAAACATGTGGAACTCGTAAAAGTAGGGTATCTAGTAAAAAATGTCGATATGATCTGAATAATAACTAAGGAGTTTTTATATCTGCGCGGGATTAAGCTCATGACTCAATAAGTCTGAAGCTTTATTTACAGTAGCTTTTACAAGTAGAACCGCTAAACAAAGGAAAAAAACGATGCAAGGAAAAGAAAAAAGCACATTTAAAAAATTAACTCAATATTAATTCAATCTTTTGAGAATAAAAATATGTGAAAAATAATTAAACAGATATTGTATTCATGTGTGTAAGATTACTAATGGAATCTGAGAAATAAGGTTATTAACACATATCTATAATGATATTATAAAACGCTCGTCACGAAAATCTGATAATTAGTTTGCCGATAATTGATACTTTATTAATTCCATTATGCGTTTCTTACCGAAAATATCCATCATTTACGCAGACAAATGCGAAGGAAGCTCTAACTAATTGCTACGTAACAACGCTCATAAGAAATCATAAGAAGCTTTTCAGATTATTATTATTGAATTATCTTGATCGAGGTAAAGATATTTCCATTCATTCAACGTAGACAGTTAACTATGAAGATGCAACGGAAATGTTACTTGCTATCATAAAATGCAGCTATTATATATGGCAGGGATGGAAAATACGTGGCACGCGTGCCCGAAGTGGCTAGCATGCGATTTTACTTGGCACGCGTAAGCTTGCATTTTCTGTATAAAATATGAAGTTTCTTAAAGAATGAATCAATTTGTGGGACGCGAAAAAAATTCTGATGACTCTCATAACTTTCTTGGCACGCGACACAAAAATCATTTGCCATCCCTGATATATGGTATCAATGCTAAATAATTAGACGGATGTCATGAATAATTAGGGAAGATCTACATGGAAAATAATCTACCAATTTAAGGATATAATTGATACACAACAAAAAAGAACCAACCAAGAAAACATCCACGTTAAGAAAAAGAGAAAATTGATCTGCTAAGATAGTTCAGTGGTAGAATATCCGCCCGGCAAGTGGAAGACCCGGGTTCGACTCCCGGTCATAGCAGACATTTTCTCGTTTCAAAATTATTCCCAACAAAAAAGAAGTTTCATTTTTTGACTCTCAGGTCAAGGCGAACTTTCAAAATCCAAGGATACGTTTTCGGAGATTAAAAGCTGATATAAATTCAAGTTATATGATACTTTGTTAACTGCTTCTACTTCGATGAAAATTTTCTAAAATTTCACCCAGGACTGCATAGCATTTATTTATTCATTGTGGAATTCTCCAAGAAAATAATAAATGAGTTTGATTTTGTTGACATCAGTAGAAAATATCGTTTCAAATGAAGTCCCAAATCAAATGTGTGATATCATTTCCTTTATCTTTCTCATATAAACCGCTTGAATCTGTAAAATCCTTAATACATATATAATACATATTTGCTAAAATTCCATCGCAAAATAAAATATGAAAATATTTACCTACACTTGAGAAATAATTTAGATAATGGAGCCGCAGGAAAACTCTGGATGAAGAAAGAAAGAAAAGTGTGATGTGAGATTTTTCTAAGGCCCCACACATCGAATCAAACTCTTCTCCTATCATCCCCCTTCCTCTTTAATCCTTCAGCAGTCTCAGAATACATTCATTCCACCCACTTCCCTCAAAACGACCCCACACGGGGAGAAGGGAGGACGTGTAGGGCGGGTGAGTGAGTGGTCCATCAATACGCATTTTCCACGCCTTCCATACCCCGCACGAATAAAGAATTTCACAAAAAAAACTTTTATTCGTAGATGTGGTTCCTACGGGGCAGTGAGTCGAACGGAAGCTTCAAAAAATAGGAGGGAGGAAGAGAGTATATAAAAGATGGAGAAAAGAGAGTGAGAGGAGAGCGACGGCGAATCGAATAAATGTATTATTCGTGGAACGAAGGAAAATCTTTCGGCGAGGTTTTTAGGGGAATGGGAAAAGGAAAAAATAGTATGATCCTCCTCCCTATGGCTCTTCCTTCACAACAGGGGTATCCGTTGGGAGGAGAGAAGAGAGAGAGAAAGAGAAGGAGAAGAGAGAGAGAGAGAGAGAGAAAGAAATAAAAGTAGAGGGGAGACTGCATGAATGCCATGGAGTTCTGGAATGGGACGATGTGTTCGGAACCAAATCGACCTCCCAATACGCCTTCACCCTTTTCATGGACGCAACAATGTTAAGATTGGTGGGCGATCGGAGATGGTCATGGTGGGAAGAGGCGCCGTAATAGATCGTAGGAGGAGAATTAGATATGTGGAGGATAAGGGAAAGAAAACTAGAAGGAGGAATAGCGGAGAAATCGGAATCGTGAGAAAAAAGTTGCTTTTCCTTGAATTTTGACACGATGCCAATTATTTTCTGCTGACTACTGGAAATAATTTGTTTTTATTTGTCTATAATTACTTTTTAAATATGCGAGTAAATATAGAGAACAATCTTTGAGAACTTCTTGCAGAATTTATAAATTACTGGTTGTAAAAATGAAAGCCAAATACAAAAAATCAGCACTGAAATAATATTACTTTTTCGAACATAGATTACATAATGGAAAATTCGTCATTTATTCAAAGGAATGTCACTGCAAAAATAAAAATGAAATATTTTAATAGCCTTCATATCGCAAAAAGTTATGATAATTATTATCTATCGCTCTTATTTATATAACCAAAACCTGTATTAAAACAAGAATATTTATAAAAAGAAATCAAAACGTAAGAAATACACCTACGTCTAAAAACCACGCCATCCTACTTTTACGGGACGGACCTGTCTAGAAAATACCTTTCCAGCGGAATCCAAAAGCTTGGCACGTAGTATGTTACCGGATTCTTCAACCGTGAAGGTTTTGATATAGTCACCACGCAGGCTGGCCTCGCCGGGAAAAATAGAGGAAAGATTTCCCTTCCTACTGGATTACGCCGTCTGTGGCTTCTAACTTACCACCACCCTTCTACCTCTCCTCCTGCTCTCCGCCCCTTCCTTCCCTTCCTCTGCGTTCCTACTCCAGAAGCTCCGAATCGACAAAATCCCCATAGAAATGTCCAATTAAAAGTATTCCAGCAGAGTCATTCCGATCAATTAGCTGAAGCCCTGTCCTCGATTATTAACCGTGGAAGAGGAATGGTCAGAGTTGGGAGGCGACGGGTGAGCGAGAGAGAGAGGGAGCGGGAGACGGAGATTTAGGATTGGAGGGGAGACGAAGAAAGAGAGGGGGAGATTGGGAGGAAGCGAATGAGGGAGGGGAAGTGGTTTAAGAGATAGAATTGCCATCCAGGATTTGCGGAGGTGGATGTAAATTACTATTGATGTACGAATTCTGGTTCAAATAACAGTCGGCGTTGTTAATAATGGGAGTGGAGTTTATTTTTCTTCTGTTTTATAAGTCGATTTATATCCATAAAATACGCATTTAACCCTTTATTATTGTTTGCCGTTTAGAATATAGATCGAGTTTTTTTTAATGTTTATGTGAGCGTCTTTTCAAAAGTTTCGCATCGTAAAGGAAACGGTTGATCGAAACGAGTAATTATAACTTCCTTCTTCATTTACATATTTATATGTATGTGCATACTAAATCAATATTAATTGATCAAAATGCAAGTCTTTTTTTATATTTTTATGATATGGAGGTTGAAAAATGATCGTAAGAACACATTTTGATATTAGTGTTTTCGCCGAATGCACGATTGTCATAGAAAAACTTTCACAAATTTGATACCTTTTATCATTATTGTGTATTAAAATCATTTAGCGTCCTGAGAACAAAAATGGCCTGATGAATGAAAGCATATGACTTGATTCAAAATCTACTGAAACTGCCTTCTATGTCACTTTAAGTATCAGCGACTTGCTTCATTACTATTCATATCATCATGAAAACTACCACATGTTGGTAATCTTCCCGAAGATTTATTTTAGCTTAATATATGTATTTTTTCTGAAAGCCGTAAGCTATCTTAGTGATAAATCCTATCGACAACTCAATTACAAAATAGTAATCTGTTTTCTTCAATCTCGAGGCATTTGTTAGTATATAATGTGCATAGTCTTGTCTTATGTAATCACACCATATAGCATTAGAACAACTTCATAAACATTTCTTTTAAGTCTTTTAAATGGGATTTCATTAACTCGATGCAGTAAAATTGAAAGGAGGATAAGACCTTTAGTTCACTCTATGAAGTTGTAAACGATAGGAAATTATTTCTCAAGGATATGAGGGTAGATTACTTAGTAATTGATGAGATACGTTTTCAGGTAATGCCGCCCGAAATAAAACGATATGATTTTGGTCTAAATGATTGAGTTGAGGTTATCTTTCGGTGTTATTTCTAGTTTTAAGGTTTAGAGACAAAGCATGCGATTCTAAAAATTAAAATCACATTATAGTAAGGGTTGTTTTATTATAAATTAAGGTTATCACTTTAAAAATTGTAAAATAGATAAAAATTCATGTTGTTTAGTAAACGTATGTGTATATTCAGAAAATTATTTTTATCTTCAATAACAAATTATTATAAATAATTAGCCTTGGCAATGTCTTAACAATCAAATCCATGTACTGTTATAATTTATTAATGAGGTAAATGAACTAAGGATATTTTCATAAATGATGTTTTTATATAATTTATGCACACAAAAAAGATAAAATTTAACTAGCTACCATAATTTTAAACAACGCAGCAATATGCCTTTTTAAAAATCTTAAAAGCCGTTAGAAACAGCAGCAAACGATATTTATAATATCAAATCCTACATATATATGGATCTCAGTGTCTTCAAGACCATCAAATAGATATTTATCATATCCAAAATCTTTCTTGAATACCTCAAAGCGGATAGCATTAAAAATAAAGGACATAGACTTTGAAATGCTCATTCGAAGAAATTGAAGAGCAAACTTCCGTATGCGGCAGTGGGGGATGTTTGTTTAGGAATCAGAGTATGAGAGTAAATGGGGACCGGCAGGGACATTCCTACGGTCGCCAATATTAAGGGAGCACCGGAAGGAGGACGGAGGGCGAGCAAGGGTTGGGAAGGAAAGAGTAGGAGGAGAAAAGGGAAGAAGATGGGGAAATGGAGGGGTTAGGAATGCAATAGCCTGGACCTAATTTCGAACGCTCCCTGAGTTCAGGTATTCGGAGAGGGCAAATCGGACATGTGCGGTCAATCGGACTCTCAAAGAGATATACGATTTGGGTGGTCAGAAGGATGGCGAGGTGGAGTGCCATCAGAAGGGAGTGATTAAAAGGAGTGAATTGAGAACTGGGAGAAGTTGGATTTTGAGCGAAGTGTAAGAAAAATGTTGGGCGCTTCGTCCCTTACACCGAATATGTCAATAATATTTTTCCCTCGGCTGAAGTACTTGTAGCATACCGCCATTTTAACGTTACGTGCATGTTCTATATGGTTCCTGTTTTGTTTATAACAAGATGATCCAAACGGAACTTAGGTATGATGTCTACTTTCCATTTAATCATTTATTTAATACTTATATTGCCTTTAATAGCTTTAAAATCAACGCGGATATATTGCTTTTTGTGTTCCAAAATTTCATAATTTAACGTTATAAAATATTACAAATGCATTCAAACGGAATATTAAATTGATCACGCGTATTTGTGTGGCAAAAATAACGCGTGTATGTATTAGATTATACCGAATCCGAGTCCAACAATAGTTGTTGCTATGGCAACACTCTCGTAATGAGTGATAAAACTGCAAAAACGCCAGTATTTACGCGAAATTCTAATAAATACAATCGATAAGTAAAATTCTACGATAAAAATTAGAATTTTCATTCTTTTCCTCAGAGAATAGTATAAAACTCGCTACAAATTACAATTCTAAGATATTTTAATGTACAAGAGAAAATTACCCTGCACGATGGATTTGAGATTTTCCATGTAGATGAAATGGGAAGGATAGTTGCTGGGATCGAACCCGGGACTTCAATCTTCGCAACAAAAACTATCCTTGGGAGCTCGGCCCATGTAGCAAGAGATTTCCACCAAGTGTCATGAAAATTGGGCTATTAGTTCAAATGTTATTATGGGACAGACAGACACAAACACACCGACGAAACTATAAGCCTATTTCCATTCTGTAAAGTAGACTAAAAATTGGTTAATCTCTTTAATCTTACATTTGTCAAATTTTTTCTTTCATATTTCAATTCTCTAGCTGGAGTACCAATCATAATGTGGGAGAAATTATTTCCTCTGATTTATAATATATTCTAGTAAAGGTAAAAAGTTGAATTAAAAAATTCTCTTCGTATTTTTTAACTTTTAGGAAATATTTCTACTGCATTACTAATTGTTAGCTTTGTCAAAAATAAACTTATGATCGAAAATGGTCAATTTTTCTCCTATTGTGTACAAAGATGAAAGGCATGATGGATGGCGAGGTGATCTTAATAAGAATAAATAAAGTAAGTCCATCCTGCAAAAATATTTACAATTTCGAATGAAGGGGTACAAACGAAGTCCTCGGAACTCAAGGTTACAAGTTCTCAATTGAAAAAATAGAGGGGAGACAGAAGAGAGACTGTAGTGATTCCTTTCATAAGGTTTGAAAAGATTAAGTCGAAGAACCTACTCCCACACAAATTCTTGTCCTGTCAACTGGACAAAGATGAAGAAGCTAGGACATCAAAGTTTCCAATTCGGCACATTTGAGAGAAAATGACATCTTTAGATGGGGTTCCTTACCAGCCACCGTTCCGCGTCTTGAAGACCTCCCCACCGGAATGGAATTCGCCTCTCATCCCTCTGAATTCACAATCGCATAAATTAACTGGAGATCGATCTCTAGCAGCATTGAAATTAAAAAAAAGCAATTTCATTTATTGAAAGTTCATCGCAAAGAACAAATCATAGACAAAACGCAAAAAAATGTTAACCCATAATCCTATTTCAAATGAAATTGTAAAACAATTGCGAAATACAACCAAATTATACAAGAAAATTAACTGATTAAAAACTGTCACACATGCCTTTGGTAGATTAGTGAAATGTTGGAAGTAAAACATATGAGCTTCAATGTTGAAAAGTAACTACAGAAAACGTTAATTATCTCTTGAAAAGTCAGTTTCAATTGCTATTGTAATTTGATGCTTAAACAAGGTAGATATGTAGGCATCGGTTTGGAGAATTTAAAACATTAATGGTAATCTTCTATCCTATAGATTCTACTAAAATAAAAGTATTTGTTTCATTATTCGACAGAAAAATGAAGCAATAATTCATCTCTGTATTGGAACTTAAAAAACTCATACATTCATCATTTCGCTTTATGTCTACGAAAACCGAAAAAAACATTCTACTTTCCACTATCTAGCGTGCATAAATCACTCAATCAACTCAAGCATTTATTCAGCAGTTCTCAGAAAGAACTGGATATGGCTGATTTATAAATTCTTCTTTCCTTATTTTATGATCTGAAATTCCATACCTCTTGGCAGCAAAAAATGTTCATGAGTTATTAGTGTTATTATTTCTGTAGCTCATCTTCATTAATTAATTTTAATTAGCGCAGCAAATTATCGCGACATAAATTTACTCCATAGCTAACAAAAAAACGGGAATGTATTCCAAAGGCGTATGATTCATTTTTTCTCATCCGGTAGAAACAATAGTCGGACACTTAAAAATAACCGCTGGCGTTGCAAAAGGTCTTAAAATGAAAAACAGGTTTTCCTCGAATCTTACGACTCTCCAAAATGCGTTTCCAATTGGAAGGTATAGCAAAAATGAAAGTGAAATATTTCTTAAATCAAGCGAGTTTCAATAAAAGTGCACACATTTTTTCAAACATTGTCTATATTGGAGTTTAAGAATTATGGTTTTATTTAAAAGATCCAGACTTCATGGGTAAATCCTTTGAGTCAGCGTTTTCTTGGCAAATGGAAAGAATAAGTAGTATATTACTTTATTAAGAACCCTTATATAATAATACTCAAGTGGTCGCCTGTCTGTCGCCCCTATTTTTAGACATCCAGGTGGGCTACAGATCTGAAATTTGGCAGGACGATAGGTGCAACTCACGATAAAAATCGAAAATTTCAAAATAATAATTTTTAGGGGATTATTTTTTGCCTCATTTTTCGCATGGAAATCTGTGCAGGGATTTATAAAATTGCATTTTTAAATTAGTTAAAATGGAGACGGAAATTTGCGACTAAAACACTATTATAGCTTAAGAAATGCAGTTTAATATTTTTTAAGAGAAATTAAAATGTGCCGAATTGGCGTAAAAATTTGTTTTTAATTGGAAAAAGGGACATTTTCAACAATGAAAAATATCAACTACCATGGCAATGAATCCAATGCTTTCAAATAGAAATTGGTAATCTGTATTGTTAGAGCATCGATTTACAGCTGTTTAATAGGGAATTGATAGATTGTATTGTAAACCCTTTGATTTCAACCAACGACGTATAGATATGATGAACTATCCATATCTAATATATAATTATTTTTTTCTTTGGCTAATAATACAGTGATACTACATTCGATCCCCACTGGAAGCATTTTTAGGAGTTCTTCATCAGCGAAGCGGTAGTAGCAGAACGCCTCCGTCCATCTGTCGTAACTTTCATCTCCTAAACCGCTGGAAAGATTTTAATTAAATTACGTACGAGTGATCCTTATTAAAATTTTGAAATTTGAAACTGCATCCGTCAGTTACAACTTCCGCTTTATATAAGCCCATAAATAAACATATACTCGTATCTCGTTGAATGGCCTCCGTAAAGCAACAATTAAATATCATATTTTTCCCTCCCTAGCTCTTATATGCTCTGTAAGGTATAGATTAAAAAAATTATTCGGATAGAGGACTTCATTTACCACAAGAATGTACGCGATAACACCTATTTACAACTCATAATTTCGGAGATAAAAATTCGACCAAATCCCAAACATAACATCACATATTTTGTTAACATCAATCGCTAAGACGATTCTATCGGCATACAACAATTTAAAACCCATATTTTTCTCTCCCATGCTCTAATATGATCCATGAGTTATAGAGTAAACAATTTATTTGGATAAAGGACATTATTTACCACATAAAATGCCGCGAGACCATATAATTACGATTTATAGTTTCGGAGATAAAAATTCAAGAACCGCCCTATCTTTTGATACCGCTTTATACGTATTTTCCATAAAGAACCGTTTTAAAATTTCTGTGTATTCCACTTATAGAGTATACTTTTCCATCTTGTTTCATTAAAAAATATTTTATAAGCTAGCAGTAAAGATAAAAATAACATAAATAAATTTTGAAGTTGTGTAATTCGCTAGTTTTGAAATATTACTCAAAAGATATAGGAAAATCGCTTCATCGTACATTAACAGAGCAATATATAATGCTGACATATGCATTATATGTGTGAATAAATTGTTTTTATGAAATGGTTTCGTATTACTTGTTTTGAACGAAATAACTTGGTAATCTATTCATCTTGTAATCGATGTCATCCCCTACCACATTTCAATTAATTGCTCGAATAAAATTCTCCTTTCTCCTCTTCCTACCTTAATACAAAAGCCATCCTCACTCATCCTTTCACCTTTCCTCCGCCATAACGCAATAAGGCCGCTTTAACACGAACAATCCTACCCACTCCTTCCTTTTAACCTTCTCTCTCCCCGCACTTTCGTTCCCCGTCCTCTCTCCTTCTCTCTCAATCCTTTTCCCTGGTTCTTGCCTATACCCTTTATTTAATCCATCCCAATGCCTTATCCCACAGGATCGTACGTATCTCACATTCCCCATCCACGCCCAAGTCCTTCCCTGCATTTCACGGCCATTTCGACTCCGCACCAATTTACCGCTCCTCCCCGCCGAACGAACCAGAAATCCCAGGACGAATTAACCAGGCTCACTCAGCAGCCTAGCAACAAGACTGACACAACTATTCGCGAGGTTCTCTCGAGTTTTTTCTTCGTGTCATTTTTTGAAGCACGTGGAAGTTTGTGTTCTCTCTATATTTTACCTTGTTTACTGCGTGATCATGGAATCGCTGAAGTTTTTTTTTCATTCTTGAGTAAGTGAGGAGCTTCTAATCACTTTGGCATTAACAGCTAAACAAGTTCAATTTTTTGCAGAAGTGACATACTTTGAAGGCTAAACAGTAACTTTAAATATTCAGCTATTGATAGTTTGTTAGTATTCCAATATTGGTCTGAAGATTTAAGACAAAGGACTTCATTGATTTTCGGTTTATATTTTGTTGCAATTTTGGTCATTATTCTGAAACCACCAAAAGCATCAATAAATTACCCTGAAATAATTCGTTAACAAACTATGTGATTAAATGCATTTTAAAGCCTTTAAGTTTTTATAATCAGCTTGCAAAAGAAATTCCTAAAGCTGTTTTGACACAAATGACTGTTAAGGCCATTTATCAAATACGTCCATATGAAGTTAGATAACAAATTACTCTTAATTAGCAATTAAAATCATAGCAATAAAATAAAAAATATAATACAATCAATTGAAGAAAAAACGTTTTAATCTAACAATTTTCTTCATATGCTCCTAACTTACCACAAACAAATTCTGAAACAAGTTGAACGTCAATTAAAAATGATCAATGTCCGAAAATGTTCCCCCCCTCGAGCTTTCATCACAATTCCACCCTCATTTCCTCGCCTACCAATCCTTCCGCCCTCACACGCCCTCCCTTTTAAACACTCACGCAATTCTAAAATCAACCCCATCCCCTGGTCTAAACTTTTTTTCACCCTACTCCCTCAGCCAAACCATTGCCTCTTTCCCCTTCACGTGGCTCGTCGGCCCCCTACTTTACCCTCCTCCTCTATCCTTTCCTGCATCCATCCCCCTGGGTAGTCATGGAAACGAGAAATCGCGCGCCCCGCTGTTAAATTGACCCCGAATTAAACAATTAGTGCGCCTCACGCGCGGTTTTTTTCATTTCTTTCACAGGAAGAGAACTATGGGCTGGAAAATGGAGTTAAGGAGAGAGGTTGCAGAGGAGAGGGCGGAAAGATAAGGGGGAGACGGATGAAATGGAATATGAAAGGGGTTGTAACGGATGGCAGTGAAGGGGAAACAGTGTAATAGATGGTGTAATAGGATAAGATCAACATATGGAAAGAATTGAAAACTGGTTTCTGGACGAGAATTTCAATGATCTTTAGGATAGGCGTTGCTATCGAACCGGCGTTGAAATTTCCGATAAAAACGATAGGTATGTCATTAAACGAAGGCATCAATGACAATGCCAGATAGGTTTTGCATCTTCGAAATTAAAAAAACGAATATAGAATTTAATTTAATTATTTTTATTAAAATAAGACAAAACTCTTTAATGATTGATGGCAAAGAAGTTAATACGCCATAAAGTTATGGCGTAAAGCCACTGATGTGAGCGCAAATTTCGTTCATTAATGGCATTTTTTTTATAAACGTACGTCAACTATTGGAATTTTTCTGTCGAAAAAATATATAGTATGAATCGATGTCGGAAAATATTTGCTCAATTGTAAACCTTAAGAAATATAAAAGTGTCTAATTAAGTATGTTTTTAAATGCAATCTATTTATTAAGCATGATATGAACCTTTAAAATCCTAAAGGGTGTACACGAAAATACTGGACTAAAAATCGAGATCTTACGATAATGTACTCCTTCCTTCATGAAACATTATATTCCATGCATACATTTTTACGGATAAAAATAGCTCCGAACAACAATGGCACGCG
Organism: Tanypteryx hageni; assembly: GCA_028673005.1. NCBI lineage: Eukaryota > Metazoa > Arthropoda > Insecta > Odonata > Petaluridae > Tanypteryx > Tanypteryx hageni. Next base: position 40,117,261 of record CM054117.1, read on the forward strand.
CGATACGTTAAGAAAGAAAAATGGTAAAGATGCAAATCGAAAGAAAGTAAAACAAAAAAGCAGCGAATGAGAGGTGAAAAACGGCCTTGCGCATACTGATCGTGGTAAGATTTAATCTCGCAAACTCCACATAATGAAAGCCATTGGGAACGAGGGAAGAGAAAGAAAAGGGGGTGGCAATGAAGCAAAGAATGGATTAAGAGTTGAAAAGAAATTGGCGAGAAGCAAATTATCTCGAAGGCTGATGAGGTAGAACGCGGTTAAAGGCGATAAAAAGCTCCGTTGAATTCGAGGAAATGTTTGGAGAAAGGTAGAGGGGAAGAAAAGAGATAAATAATTAGGAGAGTAAAGTTGATAAAGGCAATGTTAGAAGAAAAAGGAACCGAGTAATTTTAGAAGAGATGGAAATGAAATATGGTATGTTAAATCAGCATTGCAAGACTAAGGGTAACTTAGAAATAAAATTTCACTCATATATTCTGAATATGTGCAATTTAAATGAGGTAGGTGCAAATAAACGATCAGTTAATGGGCACTAGCGCCATCTAAACAATGGTTATGGAGGCATAATTTGCTAGTGAGTCCTCCATTAAGTAGGAATTATGATGGAACATATTTGTTCCAGCCTTATACCGAACCAACTTGCTCTAGCTTTACACCAATTAATTTAAAAAACAGGAGTCATTTTCGACAACGTTGGTAAAGTCCGGTCTTGACAATATGATGACGTTTACTACTTGTTACAATCATTGATTTCAAGGAAATCGAAAAAAATTGAAAAAAAATCAAAGTGAATTTCGAAAAGAAAACTTCGCTAAATTAAGTCACTTAAACGTATTTAATACGCGAACACTACAAATAAAACTTTTAAGTAGCTTAATTTGACTTTTGATTTTCAGCATTTTAAATGCAATGATAATAATATTAATAGCCATTTTATCGTTCGCATAAATGTGAACGTGTAATAGCTTTTCTTACAGCAACACTCAATTATTTCAACTTATATCAAAATTGATATGTCCAGTACGTCTGTTATGATTTAGTATCAGTAATGGATTTCATATGCATGTGAGAACCATTGTATCTCTCAAAACTAATTGTGCTGTACATTTACTAATCTAATACATCTAAACGAGCCACAGCCATTAATTCTTTCCATAGATTATCCATTCATGCGATAAACCATAATTTAAACCACAATTAACTTATAACAAGAAAATGGAGAACAATTTCTTGAGCATTGAGCAGCATTCACCTTTCTGAGAAAATCATACCGAAAAAATTCTCTCATTAATTACAAGAGAAGATAGGCGTGACAAAAAATCGAACCTTCTACGCTGTCACGCAAGCGTTAAGCTTAATGCAAACCTTTTTTACCCGCCATAAAATCTTTTTCCTCTTGTTTTTATTCTTGCCGGACAAGGAGAAAAAACGGCGCAAAACGCAGATAAATCGTTTCGACGAACCAAAATAGTTACAAACCCACCCTTCGAGAAAACAACAAGAGGCGACGACGGCTCCGCCATAGGGCAAAGCGGTCCACATAACGCCTTCGGGCATTAAAACCAGTACACGCGAGGAAGAGTAGGAGGTGGAGACTAAGGCGGAGCAGCGCGGGGTGAAGTACGGAGAAACAAACGAGGTAGAAATTGCGTCAGCTCCCTGCTTTCGGTACGGACAACGTTCGGCAGTTCTTTTTCTGACGATAAAAAAACTCCCTACCCAGACCTCCTTTTTTTACGCTATTCCAATATCCCACCTGCTGTGACCTATGGGAAGCTATGTCCACCTCCCCCTCGGTCCTCCAACACCCTCCTTCCCTACGCCCCCGACGACACGCCCCCCTGCTGTTCCATCTCTTCGCCTCTCCTTCCCTCACCCCATCCCCTACTCACTCGCTAATCTGAATTACTAAATCCAACCTACAGGCATCCCTTAGCTTTTTTCGCTCTTTCTATCCCTCCATGACTCCCACTCATCCTCTTCTCTCCCTCTACTCTCCTCTTACCTCACACTCCGAGGCCTCTCACTCTTTCTCCCGGCTTCCCCTCTCCTCTCCATCCCGCACTATCTCCTTTCTCCTCCTCTCTTTTCCCCACTCCACGCTCTCCCTCCTCTTGGTCTCTGCTCATTGGTAGTCGGTGCATGAAGGGGACGGCTAGCTGGGAGAAACGGTAACTCAAAGGAAATATCCTGAAGCCGCATTTCTCGCATGTCCTGTCCGGCGATTCTATTGGACGTACGGGGATTTTTTCGAAACTTCCTCTTAGTTGTTTATGTATATATATAATATTTAGATGTCGTCTGTTAGGGTGTGAAAATTGCGGTGGGCTATTTCGATACAATATACGACATGGTGAAAAACAATGGGTATCATTTCCTTTAGACGAGAGATAAACAACCACACAAGTAGTTGTTTATTTTCCTAGATAATACCAATACTATTTTATGTACCAGAATTATTTCGCACGCATGAATTTACAATTTGCAATCACCAGTTGCTGTGAATTGCGTCACAGATTACTATCCATATCAACATAAACAGAAAATATAATTTACGGCTATAATTTTTTATATTAAATCTTTTAGCCGATAAGTTCAATTAGTTTCCAGATTGAAATATCATGTACTTTTCAATATAGGAAAACAAAATTACACAAAATAGCAGCAAGAGTTCAGGTATATTCATGCACGACAATTTCCAAATATTCTACTACTTGATATGAGTTTCAAATCATAAACAAATTATCGGACAGGCTACACCCGAAACACGTAAGTTTTAATAAACCAACATGCCTAAGTCCTCACTTCCTTAAACGGCGTAATTAATTTTCAAGCCGAATTTGATTCAAAGGAAAGACAGTCTTCTCAATTCTTATCCTTCCTCAATCTTCCGCTAATCCTAACCAGTCATACCCGACCACGTCGCTCGCAATCCTTCCCATTCGGTTTTCCCGAGGGAGAGAACCCCGGCGACGTCCTCCTCCTTCCCTCTCTACACCCTCCTCCCCCAATTCCTCCGTCCCCATCCTTTGCCTCTCAACATATTCCGCTATTCTTCCTACCTCCCGTTGCGTCCTAGGATAATTCACGTCACTTAACAACATTGAGCGGGCTTTAACTTTGGCAGTTTTATTGGTTCACATCCTTACCCATACCACTCCTTCGGTATAGCTCATCGTCCCCTTCTCTCCTCCCCGCCTCCCTCCTTCCCTCCCTTCCTTGCGCCGTCTCCTCCCAAAACCAACCCACTTTCAATATTCAACCAGCGGGGTATTGGGGGAAGGGTTCGCCAGGCGATGGGAAAGAGAGAATGGGATGGGGGTCAGTGGGCGATGGAAAGGGGGGGGGAGAGGGGGAGGAGTGGGGGATGGAGGAGTAGAAGGAGGGCAGGATGGGATGAGGAGGGTAAATTCGGGGCCGTTGGAAGCTCTAAAAAGACTAAATGAGTAAAAAAATGCGAGTAGGAGCGAGCCGTGTGCAAAATTGCTGAGTGGGAGGGTGTACGTGGTGATTTCCAAAAGAGGTTTTTTGGATAGAGAAGAGAGGGGAGAGAGAGAGAGAGAGAAAGGAGGAAGAAAAGAGGCGGGATGGGAGAATGGTAAAAAGGTGGGTCCGCTCTATCTGGAGAGGGGTAAACGCTGGAAACACGGTCCGACCGTATTCTGGAGAGCACTTAATCGCCGCATTAATGCCGGACTTGCCATTCCTCTGTTAAAATCGTCACCCAAGGTTTCAGTTCGCGGACCTGGATCTCCTACCCGCCAAATCCTCCCCCACCTTACTCTCTCGCTCTCTCCTCGCACACCCCCCCCTTTTTTACAGGTTCGATTTCTCTCGATATTCCCCACCCATCCCATCATTCGTACTCCCCAGCTCTCCTCCGACGCTCTCTTCGTCCACCATCGAAAAGCTCGCTCGCTTCCTCGTCATAGGTTGTGCCAAAACCCCTCCTCAGATGTAACTCCCTCCTCGTTCCCTTCTCCTCCCTCTTTCTCTATCTCTCACTCTCCTTCGGTGTCCGTCCCATTCTGTCGGCGTACTGCTGCAATTAGGGCGGCCATCCTTCTACCCCTCCCTACCCCCAATCTCTCCTACCTTCTTCTTTATCCTCTTTCCGCCGATTTCCCTTTTCGCAACTAGTTTTTGTTGTTTTAATCCATTGGACGATTCTGCGCTTCGGTCACTCGTCTGATTCGAGAGGGTGGGCGCCAGAGGAGGAGGAGTGGATTGGCTTCGGCGGCAGAAAGGTGGGCAAAGGAGGGAAAGGAGTGGTGAGAGTGGAAAGGATTTGAGAAAGTGTATTCGATTTGCATTTCAGGTGGAAGGGCGAAAACGGGCCAGACCTTTGTTAATTTGAGCGTTTCGACAAATCATAATTGTTTACAGCTTATCGTTTATTTTAAAATTTTAGTTGTGATTTCAGCGTATTTTATCCATAAATATATAAATCTTACCAATTACTTCAGAAACATCTACGTATTTGAACGATTAGAATCCTTTATTTCATATAATGGATGAAAGCATAAAATACAACGTTAATAAAATTTAATGTTCAGATTAGGCATGATGATATTTATTATTAATTTATTGCTAATTTATTATTAATTAACTCGAAATTTAAAATAATTTATATTAAATTTATGATAATTTAATTTTCTCTAATTTATCAGGTATAATTATAATGATGAATTGCCATTTTATATAGTTGCAAATTGAAATAGCTATTGCAATTTTCCTAACTTTTAAAAGTAACATTTTTATTTCACGAATTCTTGTATTGATAGCATTGTTATTGCAAAAGAGAATAAGCCTCCTTGGCCTTAAATTATGCTACTTACGAGAACCATGAAAACACGCATTCTTCGCTCAATCAATTGTTACCTCGACGTAATCGTTAGGATTTTATTACTTTCTCAATACGCAATACAGGAGAAAGTATTGAATTCATGAAAATATTGAATTTGAGATTTTAACAGAAAAACACATTATAAGGTCCTCTGAATACGTTTTCACTATTTTCTCGTTGATGTCTGTGTGTAATAGGAATTTTGTGCGCGCTCTAAGTGAAAAACTATGTACTAACTAAATCAACACAAAACTTTATAATTAAGAGTTTAATTATAAAATCAAGGTCTGATTAGCTTTGACTAAAATTGGTCTATATGAAGTGGAGGTTTACTCCTGACATTTTTTCGTTTTTGCAAAAATATCTTGTTAGGGCCTATATCAAGAGCAACTTGTAAACAATATTGCAACGATATTCATTTCTCTGTATGGAGAAGTCATGCGTAGGACACAATATTAAAAAAAATAAAAGTCGACGCTTCAGGAAAAGAATTTCACTGTCTGTAGTACTGAGCCAATAACATACGTCGTATACGTCTTTAAAATGTTAATATTATAGTTTTTCATTATTTTCGTAGGAATAAAGTGCCTATCGTACAAGACCTGCAAGAAGAATGGACAAGCTAGATGGTGACAGAGCATTGAGATCTCATTGTCAGTCAATTCAAATGAAAAAACAAATGAAACAAAGAAATAAGAGTAACACAAAGCATTTTAAATGTGACTCAGAAAACTAAAATCGGTATTTTAATAATTTATCACATTCAATCAATTCTCCTATTTTCTTGGTGAATAATAATTAAAATAAGCGAAAAAGTAAATGTCGAAAGTGTGTTAAATCAATTTTGAATGCAATAAAATCCTTTTGAGACTTTTAATTTAAAGTACCATATTGAGCTAATTCTTTAGACATAATTATTTTAGGAATCGTGCCTGTAATAAGAGATTTAAGATCTAATTTTTCGACAACAAAGATGCATTTGCATTAGTAGAATAACCAAATGTGAAATTTTAACATTTTTTAAAACGTCAAGTCTCAAGACCTATTTGACAAAAAAGTCCGGATTTTCTTCAGAAATTCTTTGCATGCAAAGCCAAAAGAATTTTGGCAGCCTGGAAGGCAACGCTCAAGCATTTGGATTCCTTGCCAAAATACCTTACGACTTTGTGACACCATAAATCCATCACGATATGCCTCACTACGTATGCCGGAAGATTTAACATTTCGTGCTTCCGATTGCAATGTTTTTTTTCGGCCAAGAGATTTCAAGAATCGTGATCATTCGTGTTCTCCGTGGAATGTAACGTCATGCGAAATTCCATGACACAAAGTTGATGCTGGTTTTTTCGATGAATATTTCTACTTTCCCGCAAGGAGTAATTCTGTTGTGGCCAAATTAATGCTTCTGTTTATTCAAATAATTATTTATATATTGCCAAAATAGCCAAGTTGACTATTGGAACTATTTTATATTTATGAACAGAGAGAACCAAGTACTTTTGTTTTCCTTCACGCAATTTCATATGAACTATACGTTAGTCTCAATCTATCATATTAATCTGGATTCTTACTTAAAATAATCGTTCCAATAATTCCGTTGAATACTTAGTAGTATAAACCTTTTACACTATACGATAATATGTGTTACGTCATGCCAGGGGCGGATCCAGAAACTTTACAAGGGGGGGGGGCGATCGCCCCAATTGCCCCTCCCCCTCTTGATTCCCCCTCTTGATTCCACCTCTGCCGACGACCGCACATTTTGAAAATCCCTATACTCATCAAAATGTCTTTCTATTGTCATGCAGACTTAAACTTCGGTGTATAAACAAAAAATGTTGCGCGGAATGAATTTAAGAATGCACCCACAGGAGGACATTGGGGTCATCCAAGGGGAGGGCGATCGCCCCCTTGAATCCGCCACTGCGTCATACCTATTAGGAAATACTTATTTCTCAGATGTAAATGTAGTAATTATCAAAAAGGCAAGTAAATGCAATTAAATATTGACTATTTGGAGGGAGGATATTGCCTTATTACATATAATATTGACAATGTTAATCTTACTACCTGTTTTAACGAATATTTTGAAGAAATATTACATTCTCTTTCCAGTAAAAAATAATCAAAAGGAGTCCATCTGACTATATATTATTCTTTCTTTAGATTACGATTTTAAATTATTTTTATATTGAACATATCCTGATATTTAATTACAAATAATAAATGTATAGTGACAAGTGAGATTTAAACGTAGACCACGTCCATATTGTAAGTTTTGTTACAGATTTAAACTACTTGGTCTTGTCATTGCAATCAGTTAAAATACTAATAATACGAGGTGCTATCCAAAACCTATGAACAAACAAAAGATTCGTTTAACTTACCTAATTTTGCATCATGTATGCTTAAGTATCTCGATAGACTTTTTTGTAAATTGATTAATTAAGATAATTGTTTGACTCAAACGAATGTAATGCTTTATAGAAAATTAAACTAACCCAACATTTAAATTATCTGTTAATCGGTTATATCTAAAAACTATTTTTGCACAATATTTTTTTAAATTCCTACGAGAATTTGTTTATCATTAAAATTTTCCATTCTATCCCTTTGCGTCTTTACTAGTCACCTCAGCCATAATGTTTCTTTTGCCTTACTCTCTCATCGCACGATTAGTTCTGACTGAAGAAAATATATTCAAAACGTCACGTACGAGTCATTTGCATGACGCGGACGTATTTTCGGGCACGCCTCACTGGCAATAATCTGACTGGAGCTTTCGGAACATCCATTGGTACAAGAAAACCCAATCTGATTCAACATTCGGCAAACGTATAAATACCGTATTTCAATAGAATTTTGTCACACGTCTTCTTCGGCGAGGATAACGTCATCCCGGATGGATGAGAGATACGCAGTTTGACAAAAAGAGGGGGAGGAGGGAAGAGGGAGGAACGGTTTGGGGAGGGAGAAAAGCAAGAAGAGGAAGGACAATTTTTTTCAAAGACTATCTCGATATTCCTGCGAGGTTATTACCCTCCCCACCCGAATTTGTGGGTACGTGAGGTTCGGTTGGTCAGCGGTCTTCTTCCCAAACCCATCGCGACGACGGCGTCGCAAAAATTCTCTCTGATTCCGCATTCCATTATGACGAGACATGCCCTCTCCCCTCCTGCTCCTCCTCATACCTCACTCCCTTAACCTCTCTTACTAACCTTACCCCCTTCCTCCGCCACGCCCCGTCACTCCCCGCCTTTCTCATCCCCCTACAGACCGACTCCCCTCCACTTTGCCTCATTCCTTTCCCACTTTTAAGGCTATTCCGCAGAAGTTGCCGTGTCCCGTAATTCTAACGCTCTGGTTTTATTTCAATGCATACAAATCGGCCCTTACTTCGGACTTCATTCAAGTTATATCCTTCTCTCTCTGCCGAGTTCGCGTGGGTCACCAGAATGGAGTTTTTTCCTCCGCCCGTTTGTGCCAAATAACAAGAATGCTTTGAGCCTAAATTGGAAGGATACGTCTGAATTCCTTTTTCCAAACCTGTGCTCATGTTTAGAGGTAATGATTGAGATACGGCAGATTATATTACTGGGTGCCTTACATAGACTGGGGCTTGGGATATAGGTTGACGGATTTGCTCCATTAAGGGAGAAATAACTTTAATGATAATAAACGTCTATATGTATTGCGTGGAGTAGGAAGTAAATAGAATTTATATTTTCCAATAATTATAGTAATAGGCATACATTTTTTACAATAAATCAACAATGGATTTAATTGATCTATCATGTTGTCATTTATTTTTTAACCGTTTCAGAATAAAATGGCCTACTTTGATCGCGTACAAAAGATAAAATGAAATCTTATGAAGAATTTAATGCATTTATAAATAAATATATGAATGAATGAAATAAATAGAGTTGAAATGCTACCACTAGCTTAAACTGCTCTCCATCTGCCAGTCTCTCGAGTCAGTTATAATCTCTAACCCAATTAATCGAATACACATTTTTAAATGGAATATTTCTACGATTAAGCAGAACACAAATATTTTCTTTATGGAAAAGATACGCGAAGTAAAAACGAAATAGGTTATTCAACTTCCTGTTTCAAATATACGTTATTTGACCAGTAACAAAGTACTTATTTGATATTATATTAGCTGTAATGAATCATTAGATGGAAAACCGGTACCTATATCAAAATTAGTTTAACATGATGTTCTAGGTACATTTAACCATATGCAAACGTGTTTAGAGATGATATAAATTAAAGCAATTAATTCGAAAGGGTTTATAATCTCAACTACAACGTACTATCCAAAGCCACTTATTCGACCATGATGTCAACAGTCTGAAACACGAGTTGTCTGCTCAAAAAAAGAAGGATTTGACGATCTCAGAACGGGATAAGGAGAAGAGAAAATATTACACGTGACGGCGTCTGTCGTCCTGCAGTACGAACGCTTCCATAAAACACAACAGTATTTCACGGAAGAGATATTTCACTCAAAAAGAAAAATAATATAGAGGAAGGAAACATTTCCAACTTTTTATTGAACAAAAAGTCGCTATACTGCATACTGCACACGATTATCTTCCCCCCTTACCCCGATCTCAACCCCTACTCACGTTAACGTACCCTCTCTTCCAAGTCCTCCATCTCCACCCTCTTTTCCACCTCCCTCCCCTTGACTACCCTCTATCCTTTTTTGGGGAGATAGATCCGAATGCAGCGAGGGGGAATAAAAAGGCGCGCAGAATGGAGATAGGAGTGGGGAATAGAGCTTGGGGGATATATGTAGAAAGGGTAAGAGGAAGTGAGGTAGAACCGCTGAACGATGGGATGGGATTGGACGTAGAAAGAGAGCGAAAGGATTGAGCACGGTGTTTTAACCTTCGGTCATTGGTCTCATGGAATACGTGTGCATTCTCAATCGTGATCAATGTCTCTCTTTACGGAAGACTTGTCCTCTCTATCTTTCACAATCGTCTATTCTATTCCGCTACATATATATAAACACCCACAAAACCTAACGTAAGCAAGAGAGGGAGATTTTAAAACTATCGGCTAGGTAATGTGCCCACTGGCTTTCAGGATGCATTATCTTCATTTTTCATAAAAATTGAGTGATGGAATTAATCCGATATTATTAAAGGCCACTAATCAATAAGAATTATTGCAAATTTGATGCATTTCGTAATGTAAAACATTAAAATTAAACCAGTATGGGTTAAAGAACTTTGAATTAAAGCTCAAAAATTATATCATGACTAATTTAGTTATTTTTTAAAAACATAATATGGGAACGAATTCTTATTTAATATTATCAGATGTCTTTCCTTACGCTTTCTCTCCCAAGAGGGCTGTATATGTACTTAACTCGTTTCTCCTCCCTTTCCCACAAAGATAGGACCTCTCGTGCATGGCCATCGCTATTTCTCTTGCGCCTGGCTACCTTTCACGTGTATCACTAAGTATTGCTCGTAGGTGGAGGGAGGAAGAAGGGAGAGAAGGAAAGGTCTATATCCTAGTTAAGGGATACTGAGGTGATCTATCCTTTTACATTTCTCTCCATCCTTAAGGTATGGCGCAATAATAAATTGCTTCTGGAACAACGCGTGACATCTTGATACTTTTAAGGTCGTGCTGTGTAAATACGGCTTTTCCGACATGAAACATGGGAGAGAAAAGGAGTTATGGTGTAAGTTAAGGCATAGGCTATTCTAAAACAAGGCTCATTGAAACTGAAGCATAAAATGCAATGAGCTAGCCAAATTACTTTGCAAAAGAGGTATTTGTTTTCAAAAATTTGTTAGGGAAATTTAATTTCGACTCGATATAGGCATTCAAATACTGAAATAACTGAAAATTTTGTTTTTAAATACCGTAAATACCCCAATCCGAGAATGGAGAATCATGCTGGCTTGATAGCTTGGTTGGTTAAAGCACTTATCCGGCAAATGGCGAGACCCGGGTTCGATTTCCGGTCAAGTACAGGATTTTTTTCTCCTTCTCAAAGTTCTAAATTTAATTTTTAAATAATGGCAATTGAAATACTAAACGCTTCAATTTAGACAAATTTCAAATTGGCGTAAGTATTTTTCCATAAAGAGATAGTGGAAAATTACAGTGTTGTCATTTCATATTATAAAAAACATTCTTCATACTTACAATTAACATTAAAATATGACAAATTTATGGTATCTGTTTTCGAATATATCGCAATATCTCATGATAAAGATAATCATATCATATTCATACTAGAACCTGGTTCTATAATTAATACATATCAATGAAAGGACTTGTAGGCTTGAAATCCATTGTAGACTTCTACAAATACTGTTGACAAAATGTGACGCTTCCAGCATTTTCTCGATCTGGAAGATCTGGTGCTTTCAGAAAAAAATGTTAAAAACGAAAAGGAAATAAAATTAGTTTTGTGTGAGTGGTTGGTTGTTGCACCCAAAAATCACCCAACCATAAAGGCGAAGAAGTTTTGCTCCGATAGTAAAAGCAAGTCATCTTGATTTTGGCTCCATTGGAGCTAGACTAAAAAATAGCCTTCCGGTAACTTGCTCGCACTTACTTTGCAGCCACAGACAATTGGTGTTCGAGTATCTTTGTTCTCGAGATTTTTTTACTAGGCTGTCGATATTTCAATTTACTTTTAAATATAAAGATTAAATGTATATATTTAGCTAATAACAGTAAATAAGTTGCATTACCATTTTAAATCCTTTATTTACTCTTAGATTCCGCGTCAGATTAATTTTCATACATTAATAAGTATATAAACGATCGATTAGAGAAAACTTCAAACTAATTAATTCTTTCTTTATATCCTAATTAATAATTAATCTTCATAAATCGTTATATATAGCTAAATTAATAATTGATATCAATTAATGCCTATTGATAATTTTCCGATGTTGGCATGCTTAAAGCAGAAAGGCAAGGTTAGGGAATAATTGCATTAAAAAATCGTAATCTCATGCATCGAATTCCATCAGGACCTTCATCCTCGTCACGACATCTATGATTGATATTTTAGAACTCTGGAATCTCATCAGACCCCCTACTTATAAGGAGCCTCATAAGAGCACCGAAACTCGTTCCCATTGATTGGAGGGAAACGGGATTAATTAATTGCCCATCAACTCTCTGACGCATACCTTTTTCGTTTCCTCGCAAAGCGACGCAGAGACGGACTTCTTTGTCTCTTTATTTTCAATACACATACGAATCTATCCAGCAGACGCCACTCGTTTTCACATTTTACTTATGATGCTAATATGCGGAGATTATTTAATACATGGGTATAATGCCTTAATGTATCGAGGTGCCCTACTATAATAGTAATAAAGTATGCCTTTGATTTAATAATACCCAAATTAATTATAATTTTTTAATATAATCATCAATAAATCCCCTTTGCTTATATTACTTAAACCAAAGTTAGTAAAAGGGATACTTAATCTTAAATTTTATAAAATTATCCAAAATATTCAACTGTCTTTCGCTGCTTACATTTACTTGTTTACTCATCCACAAACAGATGAACTGAATCGTCATCCAAGAATAAATGGTATACAAGCGATAATTCCATTTTATGAAATGTATCATAATAGATAGGTTAATATTTTACTTAAAGAGAAAAATGATGCACATTCCCATAGTTACTTTAACAACCACTGACCAGATAAACGGGTTTCCCCGTTTATTTAGAACTTTATTTAAAAATTTAATAGTGAAGAGAAATTACAATGAAAATAGGCAATGACAACACATGGCGTGAAAAAAAGCGAACCCTTAATGCATTAGGTACGGCATTATTAAAATGATTCCGATGAGTATAGCTGATTGTAATGGAAGAATAACGGATCGGTCTCCATGGGAAGCCAGATTTTGCAAAATGCGCAGCATAAGCGAAAAAGGCAACAAAATAGAGGAAAATTCGGCGATAATTATTTTATAGGAAGTCAATACTCAATTCAGCAATTCCCCGAAATGTAAATTGTCTTATGCTGCTATACAGTGGCGCTAAGATTCTGCGATCGGAACTGAAAATTAGCGCCAGAACCTATTTACTAATCATCTTCGCCTGTATACACAAAAACATGCGTATATATGTACACAACCATACATACCACATAAAAAATGAACCCGTTTCGGGGTAACAGCATCTTCATCCCGGAGTCGGGTCTTGAAATTATGGAAGAAGAGTAAGAACAAGAGGTTGATAACCGAAAGTGCAGTAGCTTCTGAAAATGGAGAGATCCAATAGGATGAGAGGAAAAGAAAAGAGGAATAGATGGACGAGGAAGAAGCCGGCAAAGGTAGAGAGGTTCATTTGAAGAAAAGAAAGAGAGATGAATAAGCGAACTGACGAGAAATACGTCACGTTTAACGGATTTCCACTTGGGAGGATATTGGAAGAGTTACTAAAGCGTTCTTTTGGCGAATATTTTCCTCGGTGGAAAAAGAGAGTTCGTTGAACCTTGGAATTTTCTTCGCAAGGGTAAGCAACATTTTTTCTTTACATTTCTTGGTCTGCGAAAGGCTTGATGCATAAAGACGCCACTTTTGAAACCCGAGTTTCGTTTAAGGGCAAATCGTAGTATATGTAAGATAATTTATGATTGATTGATATTTAGGGATTGGTTAATATCATTTTAATTAATTTCCTCAATCGAAGTCGAGATTTCGAAATCTTTTATGATCGGAAAAATGCAATAGATATTAGTTCGTTAAAATATTTATATCGATAGATTGTTTTCCTTTGATTTTTGTGTTCGATGAAATTGAACATGTTAAACATTCCAATTTATTTGGCTGTTTATCTAATTGATATATATATATATATATATATATATATATATATATATATATATATATATATATATATATATATATTTCTACATTACTTCAATAGCGATTATGCTACTTAATTTATTATAGTATAGAAATGTATTCCGATCCAAAGCTTTCGTATCCATGTAATTTTTATCGACTTTTCAACCTTAAGTTATAAGCCAATATTGGACAAAAATATTTTATGGCCTCTTACCTATGATATAATCAGATATAGCTTTCAGCACAAGAAAATATCGATGGGCGTTCTAGCAAAAACAATGGAAGAAATAAGTATTTAAAAAGATTTATATGGCTTACCATCAAAATATTAAGTTTATTTAGAGATTTGATAGCTAGTACATCTTCTTAATAATTACTTAATGAATAAACTTAATAATAATAATGAATAAACTGAATAATCACTCTGTGAAACTGCGATGAGGAAAGCAAGGGGAAACTACCTCATTATATTTCCCATGATAGACTGGGAAGCTGCAAATACCTCTATGGATCTCTCTGGGGTAAAATTTTCCGGAGGTAAAATAGTCCCCCAATCGGATCTCTGGGTGGGGAATAACCTAGAGGATGCACAGAGGAAATGTAACATTAACAAGAAAAAAGCAAGTAGTGAGAAAATAAGAATAGGCACATGGAATGTTAGGACTAGGAATTCAGGAGGGAAACAAGATAACTTAAAAAGGGAAATGAGAAGGAATAATGTAGGTGTAGTAGGTCTTAGTTAGTGAAGTTTGATGGGAAGGAGAAGGCGAGATAAATTCAGACGAATTTAAGATTATTTACTCGGAAGGAGAATAAAAGGAAAGAGGAGTGGAGATTATGATGAGAAGGGAGATAGCTGAAAGATTGAACAAGGTAGTGACATTATATATTAGCTCAATAACTTTTGGCTTGAACAAAGTAAATAGTGGTAGTGACAGTTAATGATTGATTAATAGCCGTAAGAAATCAGACGGCACTAGTGGAAATACTTATAATTTCAGTGTATATGCCAACAACTAATGCTGGTGATGACGAAGTAGATGAAATGTATGAACAGATTACGGAGATATTGAAAGAGGAGAGAAAAGGAAGGATCACCACCATAGTAATGGGAGACTGAACAGTGTAGTCGGAGAGGGACAGGAAGATAACATAGCGGGAAAATATGGACTAGGGAAGAGAAATGAAAGAGGGGAGAAACTTGTGGAATTCTGCCATAGAAATAGACTGATTGTAACTAATACATGGTTTAAGCATCACCAGCGGAGACATTACACATGGAGAAGCCCAGGAGACCAGAGCCGATACCAGATAGATTAAATAATAGTCAATGAAAGATTTAGAAATAGCATTAAAAATGTGAAAACACTACCAGGGGCAGATATCGATTCCGACCACAACCTTTTGGTGGCAAATACACAATGTAGACTGAAGAGCGTTAAGAGAAACATGAGAGTCAACAAGAAATGGAACTTAGAGGAACTCCTTAAGAACAAGGGGGCTATCATGACTGAGCTGTATGAAAGGTTGGGAGAGAGAGCTGAAGAAAATAGGAACATTGTAGATGAGGAGTGGAGATACATCCATAGCAACATTAAAGATGTAATGGAAAAGAAGGCAGGAAAGATAACTGGTGAAAGAAAAAAACCCTGGGTCACAGCAGCCATGCTGCAAAATAATGGAAGAGGAGAAAGTGGAAGAACATAAACACTGAAGAAGGCCAAAGAAAGTACAAGGAGTTAAATAATGCTTTAAGAAGGGAAACAGATAAAGCCAGAGAAGTGTATAAATGAGAATTGCAAGGAGATTGTCGAGTGTGAAAGAATTTGTGGAAAAGACCTCATGTATAGAAAAACAATGGAACTATTCAAGAAAAAGGCAAGAAAGGTAGGACGTAAAGGAATCATGAACAAAAGTGGTAAAATAGCCTCGGAGCCAGACAATGTAAAGAATGTCTGGAAGGAATACATTGAGGTGCTTTATGACAAAGAAGGCAAGCCAGAAAATATTGAATTAGATGAAAAAGAGGATGTGAAAAAAGACCAGCAAGGACCAATTATTCTCGAGTCTGAAGTTAAAAGAGCAATTGATGATATGAAATGAAGGAAGGCTGTTGGGAATGATGATATACCAGTGGACGTTCTTAAAGTTTTGGGGTCAAAAGCAATTAAGCAACTCACAAAATTCTTTAACCAAGTATATGATACGGGTATATGGCTTGAAGATATTTTGGATGTTGTTATGGTACCACCGGAGAAAAAGAAAAATACAAAAATTTGTAAGGATTACAGAACTATTAGTTTAATTTCTCATAGAGTTATAGTTCTAAACAGAATAATAACCAAAAGAATTGAAGGTAAAATAGAAAAGGAACTGTTAGATAATCAGTTTGGTTTCAGAAGAGGAAGAGGGACAAGAGATGCTATAGGATGTATGAGGATGATGATAGAAAGAGCGCTAGAAGTCAATAGGGATATGTACTTGTGTTTTGTAGATTGGGAGAGAACCTTTGACCGAGTGAAATGGAATAAAATATCGGTTATTTTAAATAAAATAGGGATAGATAGGAAATATAAAAGACTGCTTAAGAACCTTTACTTTGATCAAAAGATTAGAGTCAGGGTTGAAGGAGAAGAAACAGAAAGTCCTTCAATAGGGAGGGGAGTGAGGCAGGGATGTCCTATTTCACCAGCGATATTTAATATTTATGCAGAAACAATAACAGAAGAAGCCTTGATGGACGAGAAAGGATTTAGGATAGAAGGTGAAAGTATTACCACCATTAAATACGCAGACGATTAGAGATTAATAGCAGAAGACGAGAAAGAACTTCAGAGGATGACAGGCAGGTTAGTGGAGGTTGGCCAACAATATGGAATGAAGATCAATGCCGGAAAAACGAAAATCATGGTAGTTTTAATGGAACATAAAGAATTAAATATAATGGTAAATGGCCAAAAATTGGAACAATTAAGTAGTTTCAAATATCTTGGCAGTATCTTAGCGCAGGATGGAAGTAGTATATAGGGCATCAGAAGTAGGATTGGAATGGCAAAATCAGCAGTTAACGAGAAGAAGGAGCTTCTCACAAGCAAGAAAATAAATTTAGAAACGAGGAAGAAATTAGCGAAATGCTACATATGGAGCATAGCTCTTTATGGAACAGAGACATGGACGGTAAGGAGAAAGGAGGGAAAATATTTAAAAAATTTTGAGATGTGGGTATAGAGGAGGATGATGAAAGCGAAATGGACAGAGAGGAAGAGAAATGAAGATGTATTAGTAATGGTGGGAGAAGAAATGATGCTAATAAAAACAATCGGGAAAAGAAAAGCAAATTGGATAGGGCACATATTGAAAAGACAATGTTTACAAAGGACGATCTTAGAAGGCAAAACTAGTGGAAGAAGAGGAAGAGGTAGAAAAAGAATAAGAATATTAGAGAATTTAAAGCAGGAATACGAGTATAGTACTTATAGAGGTATAAAAGAGGCTTCCGGGGAGAGAGAGAGAGAGAGGTCGAGGCAGCGGTTCAGCTGAAACCTGTCTCCGGACATCAGCATGATGATGATGATGACATCTTTAATTTAAACATGTGTTTAGATATATGTACAATAATGACCTGACTCTTTTTCAAGGAACGTTCGCACAATCTAGCAAGTTCGACACTTCAATGATGTTTGATTTCATCGCAGCAAAAGTCATCATCAGGACGCCGCAAATTCTTTTCTTCTCTTCCTTCCTCTCTCATCAATACTCACCAATAAACTCCCTATCACCATCTGTATTCCTTCGTTACTCCTATAGCATTCAAAATACTCTTCAGCATCCACCAGACAAAACTAAGAGATCCCTTCAGCTTATGGCACTATAAAGACCTTGTAGTTTACAATACAATTGCTGATTTTCCATTCTGGAACTCCCTACTCTCTCTCCCTCCCTTAATTCCAATCTTCTCTTTCTCTCCCCTCCTCCCGACACCCCATCCCCTATCCGCCACCCAAGAAAACCATCCCCGACATTACCGGGAACAAGTGTACGTTAGAAGCAGTCGTCGGATGGAGGGGTTCGTTTTGATTCAACCCCCTTCCTCCTACCACACACCGTTTCACCCTGTCTTCCTCTCCTACCGAAAACTTACGCATTCCTTATCTGTACCACCCACCACACCAGCGCTACCATCTTACTTTACCCCCTCTCTTCCTCATCCATGCTTACCTCATCCCCTTTTCCTCCCCGTCTCCGTTTCGCCACGCCGTCCCATCACAAAGATCTCACAACCTTCCCGCAGGGCCCGCCGAGAGTATTCAGCCTGTTGATGGAATTCTAATGTTCATCTACCCACGTCGTGAGATTCCCTTGCTTTCTCAGCGCCCCACCACTCTCTCTCCCCCTCTCTCTCCCTCTCTCCCCCCCCTCTCTCTCCCTCTGAGACACCGTCTCTCTCTCTCTTCGCCTCCTCCTCCAATTTTTCCCTTGTCTCCGCATCTGCATCTCTCTTGTTTTCTTTATCCTCATCCTCCTCCGAGTCTTTTTCGAGCATCTTTTACCCCTTATCACTCTCTTTCGCTTCCTATCAATCATATTTTCCTCACTTTTCCATCTTACTGTATTCCGAAACCACCTGGCAGTCAAGCGGCCCTCATTTTTATGTACATCTTTCTCGTCTCTTATCTTTATCTCCTATCGATTTTCAACTGCTTGAATTATAAAAGAATGCGACAGTTAACGTTTTATTTGAAAGAATATGTGGTTTGACATCATCCGTCAGTATTCAACTTTGGGTAGGTCTTTAAATTAAGGGCCTTGCTAAGTACTATATGAAAATATTTTCGTTCTATCATTTTTAGCTTAAGTTATAAACACAGTTCTTAAATTTTTGTTTCTCATTAAATATATAGGTGAATAAATGGGAATCATTATTCAAGAACGAGTCTGAAAAATATCAATTATTTTTATCACGTTCAAAAAAATCAAAATATTGATCGTGGATCACCATTTTTAAATCATCTATGCAACTTTCATATTTAACTTGTGAAAAAATAAATATACGAGTAATATTCAACAGAAATATATCTAATACAAATATAATGGAATAAAATCATTATGCGTTCCTGTAATAAGGAAACACTAATGTTAGAGCTCAAAAACTAATGCGCTCAAGCTTTCTTCGATCCACCTTTTAAAGAAAATCAAGTAATTATTTTTGCTGCCTATACTGAATTAAATAATAAATTCTCCAGTGCAATTACTTCTCTAATTGAACCTCATTTAGAGTTAATAAATACTATCACGTAGTTTGAATTCCGTTTGTCTTTATGTTTTACCTCACATCGAGGAAAACTAGTGCTTCGACATTCTCTTTTTGAAGTCTCTCAATAATCAAATGAAATTCTGACATCACGCGACTTTCATCCAGACACGAAATACTAAGGCGACTCAGGCGAAAGCGCCGTATATATTAAATATATATACAACTCTCTCAGGCCACGAAAGAAAAATAAAACGCGAGGAAATATACATAATGTATAATACCAACCCGAATATGGACGGCGCCATACCTGAGTAAAGAAGAGTAGAGGGGAGCGAATAAAGAATTTCAGAATCGAAATACATCCCACACAAACTCCCTCCCGTCAAGATCTGCCGTTTCTTTCCCTCCCTTTAATCCGACTTTCCCCACCTCCCGTCACACTTATTCAACCGAATTCTCCAAACCTCTCAGTCTTTAGAAACACTCCCATCCCCCGGCTCCATTATAAGATACAGAGAGAGAGGTAGAGACAGAGACGGGAGAGGGAGAGACTTTGTGAACTTCATTTCTCAGAACACTCCCCATCCACCTACCCACTAACCATTTCTACTCTCCCCACGCACCACTCCCCCACCCATTCCTTGCATTACTATTGATGCTTCTTCGAGAAGCTTGGATTTCGAGATGGGAGCAAATTGAAGAACAGGAGCAGATTGGAGAGGGGAGGGAGAAATTGGGATGGGAGGAGGAGAAGACTCGGGGAGTTAGGATGACAGGTAGGCTAGAGAGCGGGGGATGGAAGATAAGCAGGAGGGGAAATGGCGATTTTTATGTTTTAAGAATGGAGAATTTCGAGTGGGGTGAGGAAAGGCTGTTCGGAGGTGAAAAGTAGTATGGGCTGAGGGTGCAGAAGAGTAGAGTTGAAGCTTAGCAAATTGAGGAATGGCGGTGATGTTTAGAAGCTCGAAGAAAATCAAGGGAGAGGTAAGGAATGGGGGATGGCGGAGGGAGTTGAACTGTGGAGTGGGGTGTTAGGACGAAGATGTACTATTTTTGCAGGGTTTGAGTTGTGGAGAGGAGAGGGAAAATCTCGGGGGTTCGCCCTCTAAGAAAGCGACGGGATGGGGAGATATTGGAAATGGTTTTGGTTGATGGGAGGGCATTAGCGAGTGGAAGAGGGTGAAGAGGAGATCCTTGGGATAATGGAAGCGAAAAGAGAGAAAAGAAGCCGAGGAAAGGGAGGAGAAATTTTCCGAAGAATTTTCGACTGTCACTCAGCTCGAACGAGAGTGTCAGAGTAATTTTAGTAGCGTCGAGCGAGAGACAAGTAGGGATTTCAGGTGGAGTAAGGCTTAAAATATTTAGAGGTTAATTTACTGAGGATTTCAGCATTGGCTTGTTTTTATATAGGTTCTAGATGATATCCTGAAACTTTTATTAATTGAGTGGTTTGCTAGTTGACATCAGAGGCTACATTTAAAAAAAATGTGGACAATTTTCCGTGACCAATCCATTATTTCAGATGTGTAATTTCATAAATTATCTGTTAATCGACACAATACTTCAAAAAAATATTATTAAATTTCATGTTTTCTCTACAGTCTTCGGCGTAACATTTTCAACAATAAACTCGGCATTAAAAATTACACTTATAAATATAATGAGGTACTTCTAGCCATTAAGTTAGACATGCACAGATGAAATGCATCAAGACCAAACGAGCGCAACAGCTAAGCTTCATACAACAACGAAATACATAGCGGTAGTAAAAAATAACCGAGAAACACCGTATGACTAAATAAAACGTCAGTTGCCCGTGAAAAAGATGAAACGAAACTTACTAACTGCGGTCACGGCATGCGTGTTTCCTCTCGCGTCTTAGCGAATCGAAGGAGCCGTAGCAAGGGAAGAAGGAGAGAGAGAGAGAGAGAGAGAGAGAGTGGGTGGCGAGAGTTAAGAGGTGAGAGGAAAGATGTTGAGAGGAGGTGCGACAGGATAAGCGTTGAGTGTGAGAGGTGAGGGGCGGAAGAGGTGCGCTGGGGGCGTGAACGAGGACGAGAGGTCGGGGAAGGGTAAGGGAGGTGGAGGTCGTGAACCCAGACGCAGCTCCCGACTCAAATCCCATCAAACATGCAAGCAAAGCTCCTGTGGTGGGAACGACGCGGCGAGGGATACTTGAGAACTTGGGAAAAGGGGTGGGATTGAAATGATGGGAGGCCACGGCGAAGTAATGAATATGAAGGAGTCTCGGTTTTAAAACAAGCCGAGAGTGACGGGAAAAGTTATGCGGCGACTGTGAGTTACATATATCTCTTATTAAATGGAGATAATCATAACTTTTTGATTAATCATCAGGTATTATGCTAATATTTTGTATCTTTTTATATATTCATTTATAAGATCACAATATTTTATATTTTTTAAATATTCTTCGATGAGTTGCATTAAATTATTTACGTCACGCAAGCTAGATTTAGGATTGGTATCATAATATATAGGATAAAAATTTAATTTCAATGAGAAATTTTGTCATATAAAATATAAATCAAGTGCATAAAACTAAATCTTTAACAGTTATATCTTATATTGACACTAATTCGTGAGTACAAGACAAGCTCACTCATTGCTTAGCCACTAATCAGAATATGTATCGAAGCCAAGGCATGAATGAAGGATTAATTAAAGGATTTAAATTAAATGTGTTAAAAAATTAATGAGAGCGCAAGTAAATTATTTCTGTAAATGAAAATGCTTTGTGCTTTCATAAAAATCATTTAAAGAAATCAAACTGATACACCAAAAATGTGAATTACAAGGTTTGCTTTCTGCCGTTTCCAATGAATATAATATTAGCGTGCGGTAAAATTTTTTAAAACGGTAAACAAATTGCAGAGAACTAGTTTACCTGAATGGCTAATATATTCTGAGACAAGTTGTGAAATAATCTCTACAAATATAGTTAAACAAACGTTTTATTGGGAGTAAAAATCAACTTATTCGCCGTTACAAATTATCTGCTCCAACAACAAAAAACTATAAAACGACGCACTAATTTAAACCCCACCTAGTTTGGACGTAAAATAACGGTGAACAGCCGACTTCTTACTTCTCCAGATTTAATAACACCCAAAGGAAAAGAGAAAGACCGTTTTTTATCACCCCTCTCTTTCTCCCTCCATAACCCAACTCCCTCGCCACCACACAAAGCACATGCTCACGATCCAGGAAATGCAGTCAGAGCAGAGCCCGCGACTTTAGAAGTGCACTCTCACAATTCATTGGCCGAGAACCATATAGAGATTCTGCTTTTCTCGGAAGAAAGAAAGCAAGAATAAGAAGAAAAGTTGGGAAGAAGGGCAGGGCAAAAATGTACATGGGGAACTCATTCGTACCCTCTCCCCACCTCCTCCTTCCTCCTCCTCCTCCTCTCTCTCTCTTATAGACTATAAGGCATCACAAATGGCTTCCTTTATGGGACGGTTAAGAATACGATAATTTTCAAGACGCGCGGGCATCAAGAAATACATGGTCAAGACGTCTAAACGGGTCTCTCCCCTTCTTCCAAGCCCAATCCCTTCCTTACGAAAGAGGGAAACAGAGAGAGAGGCGGAGGGAGGAAGGATGGGTAAGACGGGAGGTAGGAGAGGTGGAGAGGAGATCGAAAGGGGTAGATAGTGACCGGCGAAGAAGAGAGAGGTAGGCTTTAGACCCCCATTCCAGAGGACACCTGTATATGGGAATCCAAACGTCTGGAAATCATACGTCCAGCGGAGTGGAGTGCTTTAAATGCTGCTTGCTTGCTTGCTCGCTCTGTTATGGGGAGGGGTGGTAGGGGGCAGGACTCGTTGCCATCTCTACCGACAAAGGCGAGAGCTGTGCCTGTACTTTCTTCTTCCTCCTCTCCCTTCCCAATCCCTCTTTTCTGCAGAGAGAGGGGATGCCGGGAGATGTCGCGGTTTTCCTTTTCTCTTCCTACTTCGACCTTTTTTCCTTTATTTTCTATCTCGACTCCCGTATCTTATTTTTTCTGCTGAGGGTTGACGCCATATTTACGACGGTGATATTACTCTCCGAGCCCCTTGGTTGAACGTTTATAATAAACTGCGCTGTGAGGTTTTGAAAAATCATACGAAGACGGGACATTAAGTTAACGCGCGATAATTGGCTTTATTTTTGGTCAGAAAAACCATTCAGAGCTTTCATAAACATACAAAATAAATATATGTTCGTAATTAGTTGCTGTCATGAAACCTCTGATTTATATTAACCTATTTCCAGGAAAAAGTATACTATTCATATATTATTCATTCATGCGATAACTATTTGTTACCAACTGTTTAAACTTTAGTTTTTAGTTCTATTCCTAATATATGTATAATAAATTACGTTGAAATCCATAAATATGGAAAATATCAAGATATTTGCGCCATTAAAAGAATAATATCTCATAACTTAAAGGCAAAAAACTATAATAAACGAATTCTGATAAAGGAATAGCAAAATTTTTAATAATAGGTTTTCATAGAGAAGGTATAATCGATGTATCAATTTTAAGGTATCGTTTCTATGATTCCGATAAACTCGGATGCAGGCTCAAAAATTACCTTCAACAGTTCGATTATGGTGTGATGAAAATTACGACCTTACAAAAGCAATAAAATACATCATTGTCATTGCTACTGGTGTATTTTATCAGCCCTCTCTTCCTCCCTCTCAATATATCCTTTTCGCAATCTACTCAGGGTCATTGACAACCCGATGGTCCTTCTGGGTCTCCAAAGTTATAACTCTGCAGTCTCAGAACGCCCACAATTTTCCTTGCTGACCCTCTCGTCCCAAACTCAATTCTCACTTTTTCTTGGCTTTATTTCCCAATGGGGAAACGACATTTGGCCATTCTTATAAACGGGAAATTTTTTGTACAAGATCTATCGCTGCGAGTGAAAAGGTAATCTACGAATTAATGTTTCCATGGCAAGAAAGCTGCGGAAAGGGAAATTTCTTGCAGTCCAAGATATGCGATAATCTCTCATCGACATGATTGATCAGAACAAAAAATAAGCCTAAAATCGTTCAAACAAAGATTAGCGCAAAATGCTACATCAATTTTTTTTTCGAAACCACAAAAATATTGGGTATCTAGAAAATCATGAAATAATGCACCGATAGTCAATTTTGGGGTATTCATTTATCGAAATCTATAAACATATTCAGAACTAAGAAGCCGTATCAGTGTATTTAAAAAGTGCTTGCAACGGGCATTTTCCTTGCTCAACTGTATTCTACAAAATTCTAATGCAATACTACAATATTCAATACTTATACTTTAGCTGTGGCACCAAATGGGCTAATTATATTGAAGTAGGATAGCTCTGAGTTTCACTGGAATTCCAAAATTAATTTTTGTTATTTTGCTTCGAAATGTACAAAAAGAAGTTGATTTCGGAAATAATTTTTAAAATATATTACTCTTAATACTTTATTTCGTAGAATAAGTTCACAAACAGTGTCATACGTGACTGTACGATCTATAAAGTCATAAAAATTACTAAGGATCCTCAGCAATCAACAAGAGAAAAAAGAGTTAAAGCTATTGAACAATGGCGAATTTCGTATGAAGATAGCCTAGGTGCTACTAACACATACTTTAGGTTATCACAATGAAAGGATTCTAGCAATTTAATTAGTTTTAAAAATGATAAAATGTTAAAAATGTACTTCACCCATTTCCTTCGATAAAATAACCACATAAAAAAAGAACGGGAACTTGGAGGATAAAACACAGACGAGTATTTTGGAGACATTGCGAATATAAATACCATTTTTCATACAATATAGTCGTAATTAATTCACATTTGGGGTAAAACTCCCTGAAATTATTTAGGCGCATTCAAAAAATCGCCCTATCACGCTCATCTTGGTCTGCATCATGCGATCAAAAAACCTTCCAATTCAAAACCTATAATTGCGATTTCTCTCCTACGGTATTTATTCGCGTAAATCTTCATAAAACTATGGATTATTAAAAAGGAAGGGGAAAAAGAGAAGAGAGTCATAAAACAGGAAAGAAACACGAAGAGAAAAAGAAGACGATATATAACCGAAGGAAAGTGAGGTGATTCAAGGAGGAATAGGAGTCGAAAAAAGAAACGGCTGAAAGATGTGCCCCACGAGAATCGGAAGAGAGGAGAAGATTGGGGGGGAGGGAGGTGTGGACTGTGTGAAGATGTCACAGCGAAGATTGGTAGTAGGGCGGAGTAGGATGTAGAGTTAGAGGGGATATGGATAACGAAAGACTGTAGGAAAGCTGAGAATAAGAGAAGTAGCGAAAGAGAAGGAGAGTTACACGGCGCGCCGCTAGAATGGCTGGCGAAGCTCATTCTGAAAGTTTTAAGACACAAATAATTTATTTGTGTCATTAATGATCTATATACATACATGTTGAATTATTTATATCTATGAGTATACAGTACAAGTTTCAACTTCCTACCAAGTGTTTGTCAGAAGTTAACACCGTTTTATATCACCTCATTTCTTCTCTGGAACACAGTAGCTATGGAGCTCAACACATAACATATACGAGCTCTGATTTTTTATGATTTTAAAAGCAATTTAAGTTATCTGTAGTGATTTTAAAAGCTGAATGCTATATTTGGGGTTGTTTACCCTTTCAGAGGCATGGTTTTCCGCTGATTTGCAGAATTTCGCAAGAGCAGAGATGAAACTCGTTCAGGACGACCTGGTAATGCTGTGACGGATGTAAATGTGTCACCTGTGGAACTTCTTTTAAGAAATGACTCACATTGCACTTATGGAATAATCGAGGCATTAGGGATAGAATCGGCAGCGGTTCAAAAAATTTGCGTGATTTCCTACGCGTGAGTAAAGTGAGAATTCGCTGGGTGCCTCATTTGCTTATCAATGAGAAAAAAGAATGTGGAGTGAAATGGTGCCGTAAAATGATCAAATAAGTGTTTTTGATATAACTGGAGACGAAAGTTGGATCTATACGTTTTCTTCAGACACCAAATGGCAATCGACAGTATCTTTCTAGGAGAACATGCTCCATTGGATGTCTAACGAGCGCAAAGTGTTGGCAAGCAAATGATTTGCACATGTCTTTCTGCATGCGACCACATCACCATCTGGAAAACAGCGACCAGTTAACACCCAATTGATAAAGTACCGTCTTTCTACCAGAAGTCTTTTAAAAAGTTTAAGAAAAACATCCAATCCCCTGTTTGCGAGGCATCCTGCTGCACCGGAAAGTTCACCGTCAGCAATTCATCGCCATAAATTCAACGCCAGCAATTCAACGCCGCGGAAAATTCACCGACAGAAACTCATCGCCACGGAAAATTCACCGCTAGCAATTCATCGCCAAGGAAAATTCTCCGCCAGCAATTCACCGCGACGGAAAATTCGTCGCCATGGGAAATTTATCGCCTTGTATGGATCATGCTGTTAACAAAGGCTGTATTAAAAATGCGTGCGCGGACTCTAAGCCGACAGAAGAATATAAGCGCAAATAATCCAACAATAGCGGTTTTAATAAATACGATAACGTTTCATTTTTTGACCGGAGACGAAATGGAAGTAATCCACATTTACAAATAGTATGCCAATTGTTTATGACAACCGAATGAAAATTTTAAAAATAATGATATGCAGAAAAAGTTAACAAAGAGTAAGGGAGGGGGGAACGGGAGGAGGATGTAATGAAGAAATGGAGAAGTGTGTAGAGGAAGGAAGGAGGGGGGGGGGGCGTGTAAGAAATTATAGTGAAACAGTTAATATTGATATCAATCAACTAGGAATCAAATATAGGCAATATTGATAGATATCTGGCTGAATTTCATTACTTAAAGATTAATTATGCTTCAAATTTACAATTTGTTCAAAAAACAAAATAAATTATATAATGGAATATAATGAAGAAATAAATAATTATTTAATAATTCATTAAAAATTATATTTCCTTAAGAATGTCATAAAACGTTTTTCTCTTCATATTCTTAATTTTTGTTAAATGCCTAGTTGACAGATATCAATATTGCCTATATTCGATTCCTAGTTGATTGATATCAATATTAGCTGTTTCATTATAATTTCTTGCACGCCCCCCTTCCTCTTCACACTTCTTCATTTCTTCATTACATCCTCCTCCCGTTCCCCCCTTTCTCTTCACACTTCTCCCCCGTTTTTGAAAAAGTCACATGTCCAGTTGTTGGAACATCTACCCTATAGTCCAGGCTGTGTGATTTCTTCCAGTTCTCAAAAGTCAAAGAAATTATCCATGGGCATTTAAAAAAGTCAGAAGATGTTGTCATCGGCTTCATTTCAATGTTAAACAACAACCCTCGAAAATACTGCCATTTAACATTTAAGTCGTGGCCTAAAAGACTGCAATATTGTATAGAGCAAACTTACTTACCCTCGGAGCCGCATACGATAATCTTTAGAAGTTCGAGAGCCGCATGATACGCCTTTTGTGATCATAAATTCACGAACAGAAAAATAAAACCTGGATCTGAAGCAATTTAGATATAATGGATTTGCATCACCGACACGTCTCAAGTCACACTACGTCATTTTGTTCTGCAGCGAAAACCTTGAAACGCCACTGAATGGAAATTTAAAAGAGCCGCATACTAAGCTAAAAGAGCCGCATACGGAGTGTGATAGGGAGTATTTTGAAAAACTTTGATAAAAATTTCATTCCTGCTTACTTTTGTTGTTTTGTATCGCTAATTTTTCAGAGTGACCCTCATTGCAGCGCTGATTGCAGTTTTGATGTAACAGTGAAAGGAGATAGAAATAAGTGAGAGAAAAATTATAGAGCAAATTACATATGGCCCTTTTTTCTTGTTTTTGGATTATGACGTCATCATAAGATTATGTCTTTGGTTGAGATCGACGGCCTCGTAATTTAATCTATAAATTCCATATAGAAGCATTATATAAAGGCTATTTAATAACGCGTTTGCCATTTAAAAGAAGCGGACTTGCTCCTGTGGCACTTTTATTTCCTATTCTTAAAAATCGAGAAAATTTTCCTCTTTTTTGGATAAAAAAATTGGCTCATATTCCACATGGATTTGAATTCTGTTTTTTTTTTAATATAAACCTGTCTTTTAACTACAGAACTGTTTATGGTCCGAGCTCCTATCTTAATTTCAACTAATTTAAAAATGCAAATTTAGAATCCCCTGCACCAATATCCTGCTTTTCTGAGGTAGAATTGAAATGAAGATATAGGGTAAAGGCCTCGATCACTCCTCAGCAGCCAATCTTAGATCCACAAAATATGCACCTTTCATTTAGACCGCCATATTCTGAAAATTTGGCTCATCCAAGTTGCAGGGTGCAAGAGACATTGTCCGAACAGACGGACGGACGGACAGACACACCGAACACACAAGTGATTTTTAAAAAAGCAAGGACTATAAAACATTAATAAAAAGAATCCTATTGTATTTTTACATTAAAATAGTCACATTATGTTATATAATTGCATATCTCTATTCGTGCCATAAATGCTATTTTTTAATCTCTCTCTCTCTCTCTATCTAT
Source organism: Tanypteryx hageni (assembly GCA_028673005.1). Lineage (NCBI taxonomy): Eukaryota > Metazoa > Arthropoda > Insecta > Odonata > Petaluridae > Tanypteryx > Tanypteryx hageni. The sequence continues at coordinate 40,145,799 of CM054117.1, forward strand.
CGCTACCCCTGTAGCTCTCTCGGGTTAGCCACTTAAAAGCATTGGACCAGTTTTCATGGTATTATAATATTTTACTGTTAAAACCTTGAATATTCCTGTTTTTCTGAAAATGAACAAATTTTTAGACTATTTCGGCATGGACTCAGATTCTTTCTTCGAGAAAAATAAACTTAGTTTTTTCGGTCGTACAACTGTCCAAGTCTTAAGTTAGTATCTTAATTTAACTAATTTAAACAAAAATAATGTTATATGGCGACTTAATGTATTTCTTATGAGCAAATATTTATTTTTAAACATTAATGCACTCATAACTATTCCGCATTTCAATATTTTCAGACTTTTGCTGATGTTTCCGCGTTTATATCCACATACCTGTCAAGTTCCAGATTCTCACCTTTTCAGGATCTACCACTTCCGCACCGATATGACGAACGCACGCAGCTGTACAACAAAATTAATACATAGGATATCTAGGTAGAATTACATAAGTTTAGTAATTAAGCATAGGCCATTTTCGTGAATTATACGCAATCCTAATTTCTCGTTACTCTTATATATATATATATATATATATATATATATATATATATATATATATATATATATATATACACTCAATGTCTACCCGTCCGTCTATCTGTCTGTCCCCCCTTTATCTCTTGAACAGTTTGTCATAGATAAATACTCTAAATAACACTTTGTTTCTGACAACTAAGAGAACTCGAGAAAAGTATTTTTATTTACATAAGTTTCCCAGGTTCTATTCAAGAAGACAATTATATTTTCACATACGTTTACACAGTAGTTACCATTTTTCAAGGTGCAAGGTTTTTCCTTCATTCATTAAAATACGTAAATATGAACTGAATTTCTCCGTTTATGCCTTATTCGACGGCCAAAACTACAGAATATCTTATTCATGCAATTTTTAGATATTTCAGGGAAGAATTTGCCAGAAACATGCGATTCTTTTCGAAAATTTACGGCTTTTTCGTACTATACTCGGACGTTGCCAAGGCGACCCGCATTGTTGCCTCCGATTGAATTAGCGTCTATTAAGTCATCAAATTGAAAAAATAATTGCGTTATTCGCTTAGCACTTTTTGTGAAGCATCGAAATTATAGTTGTAGCAACGTCAAACAATAGATTTCAACGTTAATAACTAGGATTATTATGCGTTCTTTGCACGAAGTGCACGGAGTGAACGAATATAGGTTGATTCCATCCGTCCGCATGTTAAAACTCGGAAACCGCTGGACATATCATGATAAAATTCGGTAATGGGTAGTTGTGCTAAAATTGGTCAGACGATTCAAATTTTGGTTAAAATCGCTCAACGATGACGACCACTTTTCATGAAGACCTACGTGTAGTTGACAGTGTTCCTTTGTTTCAACTTGGGAACCGCTGGACGTATTTTAATAAAATTTCGTATAGGAGAGTTTTGTTAAAATCGATCGACCGATTCCAATTTTGGTTAAAATCGGACAACAATGACGACCACTTTACATGAAGACGTACATGTAGTTTACAATGTCCCTTTGTTACAACTCGGGAACCGCTTGACATATTGTGATGAAATTTGATATTGGGTAGTTTTTAAAAAACTAATTGACCGATTCCAATTTTGGTTCAAATCGGACAATAATTACGACTACTTTGATTGAAGACCTATATGTATTTTACAACGAATCTCGCTTGCTTCTCGTTAAATTCTCATCTGAGCGAAAAATATTGAGAACATTGTGAAATCTCAAAGAACGCACTTGTAAACTCTGTGTACTCCGACATGGAGTACACCTTTCCAATCTTGTTATTATTCAGTAAACTGCGTGCGGACTGGGGCATTTTTAACGATAGACCAAAAGAAAAAATTCTTCTTGCTTTATTCCAATAGTGGAATGTTATCTTTTTCGTAAGGGAGAAGCAATTAAAATTGCACATACATATAAATTACAAAAGCAAACATGAAATTAAAAATGTCAGTTGTCTAATTTTATAAGGAGAAATGGGCTATTATTACTTTTAAACATGCAGATATCTGACGACTTCGCAAAAGTTTTTGCAGGTACCACTAGTTATCTATTATTCCTAAAATTAAGGATATTTATCAAACGAATGCGAATTATTCAGTGCTTGAGTGTTTAATTCTATGTCGTAAATTATTTATCATTGTCATTCTTGCTGAAATAGCCAGAAAATATTAACAACAAAGTCTAATTCTCCTTGTGAGCATATAAATAAGATAACTCGCGATAACACTTCTGAAAATACAGTATTATTTTTGCAATATATATATAGATAATGAATCAAATGGCAATGAAAGGAATCTTCTATTTTATAAATTTATGGGAAATAAAGCCACATAAAAGACTAAAAAATATCGAAGAAAGTTTGGTAAGCATAACTATATAACCGAGTAGAGGAATCTTTAAAATATGACGAAATGATTAAGAGATAATGAAAACGTGATATTTATAGATAAATAACAAGACATTAACTAGATAACAAGGATGGATCTATTTGTAAGAGATTACATGGAAAATTAATCATTCAGATGAAGAAATATATTAAGCATTAGTAGAGAAAGTTCACGAAAAACGTCATTTGGATGATTCGTTTCGCATATAGGACGCCAGAAAATAAGAAAAGGGTTTGATGTACGCGTCCCTGAAAAATTTCCTATACGTTCTTTTCCCATTCGCAAAAATCGATTCAACAAAAACTTTTCATGCCAATCTTGATCATTAAACCAAAAAAACATTGCCAGTAATGGATGATCTCCAAAAGGCTATATAATATATCAACTGCCTAGTTATATCAAACAATCAACCCCAAGATCAGACAGAAATCACTAGATAATTCTCAAATTCCTAATTTCCCGCTGAATAATCTAGGTCATTGTTTCTCAAACTATCAGTCGCAGCAGCACCCCAAAGAGCCACAAGTTATTTTGGATGTGAGGTGAAATGTCAAAAAATAAAAATTTCACGAATGATAAATTTTTATTAGGGAATTTTAGAAAATGCGATGTTATAAAAATTATCTTTACCTATATATAATGAGAAATTTGTATTAAAGTTTCTTACTTTTGCTGTTTTCAATTGAAAGGGGGCCGCGACAATTGAAAGTTTGAGAATCACTGATCTAGTTAATAAAATAGGTCTGCAGAATACAGATTTCTCTCCTACTTAATAACTTTCCCAATGCTCCTTCTTCCCTATTCGCTTCTTGACATGCAGCCTTCCCCTGAATCTATGTTGAGTGTAACAAAATTTGTTCTTTTTTAACTTTTTAACTATATACTAATTGAAATTAAATGTAACTCCACTCTACCCAGCTGACGAATAAGTGACGTGAGATTATCCAATGAGCCTACCAAATACTATATCACTATATTTATTTAGTTACCAATATCAGTCATTTTTATTTCGCATTAAACAAATACATATTCAAAAATGTAAAAATATTTATAAGTAAGAAAATTACGAGCTTAAAATTTTTATCTTGGGGAGTATATCTCATTATAATTTGTTGGCTAATTCAATGAAAGAGTTTGAAAATGACTGTTCGAGGCACGTAGCGTTTTTGTGGGACGCATCTCTGACGTGTATCAGGGACTGCTTGGAGTTGGAAATGAAAATATTAACACCAATACCAAAGGAAACCAGAAAAAAGAAGACAAGACTTTTAAAGTTTAGGCAAGAATGGATATTAATATAGAAGTAAGCGAAAGATAAACGAGAAATCGGCGAAAATTACCAAAAATATAGTGCCATGGCTAAAGAAACAAGACTTCCACGAGGTAGAGGATCGTATATGGAAGGTTAGAGGAGTAGAGAAACGGTCAGAAGCAAACACGTGACAATCCAGCCCCCACGCTGTGCTCACACGGCAACCTTATTCTCCACAAGTCTTCGGGTGAAGTTCCATTTTGGACACTTCATTCGCAGCACTCCGTCTCTCTCTCTCTCTCTCTCTCTATCTATCTATCTCTCTACAGAAACCTCTTCTCTCCTTTCCCATTCCACAGCGCGCTCTTTTGTCTTGCCACCAGGAAAGTGCAATAAAGGTACTTCCTCTTTCTTTCTCTACTTCCGCACCAACTTCATCCACCACCAAGTAGCACTTGGGTCAGATAGAGAAGCAGAAAGGATAGGGAGAAGGGAAGAAATCTTGGTGATTTCTGGAGGTCACTTCCACATTGCCGCGAAAGTCATTAAAATGGGATGGTAGCTTTACGAAACGGTTGAATTTTGCAATAGAAGGATTGGAGAAGCGTGCGTATACTTAATAAAATAGTCATCCCGGTTGCTGAATGCTATCATTGCAATTATTGTTTTTAAAAAGTCAATTAAAAACAGCAAACATATTTATTATATTTATTGCACTCGCCTTGCGAATTGAATTTTCATTTTCAATTTAATTGCCTTATTTACCAGCGATCAAAATACAATCCTAAAAATTAAAGCAAGTACAATGCATCGAGCACAAAATTTCAAGATTTAAATTATTAACTTTATTTTATTAAATAATATTTGAATTTCGAATTTCAGCCAATTCGTAAAGCCGGCTAATGCCCTCAAGCGCGTAATGGCTACACTGAAAGTATTGAGTTTCAAGGAAAACGACTTTAAAAAATACGAGAGCTCTTTGCAATAATTTATTCATTATTATTATTTTTATTACCTACTTAACGGAATGGAATATCAGATACTGCTTTATTATTTTTATTTTTAACTCCCCTCAAGTGGTTTTTTTTAAAAATTTATTTCTTAGTCAGATTTTTCTATCGTTTTGCCCTCCTGATCTTATTTTAGACTTATTAATAAAAATAAATTTTGAGTTAACAACTATAAGTGACTTAATTATTCTATTTTGAACTCAATGACTTCCCATAAATCTCGAAAATATTTCTTCGCCTTTAGTCCAATTAATCAGTCTTTAATATTCAGTCATCCTGTAATTTTCTACGTAATTTTCATTCAATTACAGAAGGTGGTGATATATCATCATATCCTTCAAGACCCACTGCTGGAGGTCCGTTCAGAAAATTACCTAAACCATAAAATGCGTAAAATAGGTAATGAAGCCACTCTAAAATGAACTAAATCGACTTCTAATTCAATTCCTTTCCACCACTGATCGCCGCGACTAAATTATGGAACCGGTTCATAATTGACGATGACCAATTTTTCGTAAAATTATCGTATCCGCTTTCATCGGTTGGGCAGTTGTGAAAACGTAGTTGGGGTTTGGTGGGCGCTTCTGCCCTTTATTTGGGCTAACGCCGACTCATTCACCGCCACCGTCTCCTCTATCTCATCGGGAAAGGGATGGAAGTGGGCTGGAGAGGGGGAAGTAGACTGGAAGCAAGGGGACACCGTCCTCGAATGGAAGAGGGGGAGTCCCGAACGTTAAAAAAAATACTTAAGGAAAAAGAGTCGATTCTCAAACTGAGAGAAATAATAAAAATAAACGCTTTCCCACACGGACACAGAACATGCACCGACCGCGACTAATGGAATTTCGACGGGCTGCGTGAATTAGTGCCGCCACCTGCAAGGTCATCTTAAGAAGCAAGCAGTGAGAGAGGGAAAGGGTTTGGGGTTTTGGGGGGAGAAAAGGATGAGGAGACAAAGGGGTGGGCGAGGTGGAAATGTGATGTGTTCGACAGTAGAGCTAAAGAAGGCGGGAAAATAACACGAAACATTCAAAGTATCCATTATAAGAAATATTGGGTAAGCGCGGTATGCGTCAACATGCCACTTTGTATTCTATACAAGTAAAAATTAGGTATATAAATAAATAAGCAACATTTATCGTAAATTAGAAAAACATGCAAGAAATAAATTTAAAGTTATCTATAGTGAATTGTTTAAAATAATTGTTTAGCGTACGCAAGGCTCGACATATTTTATACGAAAGGCTTTAAGCCAGTGTTTCCCAAAGTGTGGTACGCGCACCACTGGTGGTACGCGAAAGATTTCAAGGGGTATGCGGCAGAAAAATTATTAATAATCAGGAGATAAGAATGGTGTAGATGTAGAATTACATATAAATATACAGGTTTACATTATTAGCAACCAATATGACGCGTTCGGCGACATCTGGTGCCACTTGTATAAACGAATGTACAGCGGCGGCTGCCGGCCAAAGCCAAAGCAGTTTCAGTCCTCGCATTGAATAACTTTTTCATTTCTAAATAAATATGTGAATTTGAATTTAATGATTGTTACTCTACATTTAACTGACAATATTAATAAATTTCATAAACTTCTGTACTTTTCTTAATTTATTTTTTGCACATTATGTGTATACAGGTGCTGAATTTTAAAAATTCTAAAAAAAAAAAACTAGATATGACTACGGCATTGGAAGAGGGGGGGGGGGGGGTTGTACGACGATAAGGCCGAAGTACCGAAAGGGGTGTGCGAATGTTTTAAATTTGCGAAACACTGCTTAAGATATTATTGTTTAAGATTAGATTTTAAAATTGATTTCACCCCAAAATTCTCCGTACCAAAACACATCTTACCAGTTTCTGTTTAATTTTAAAATTATCTTGGAAGATTTCGTGTTTTATAAACGACCCAGGAAGAATATTTCAGACTATATTTTACGGCGAAATAATACTCGAAACAGCGACTTCCTTAAATAATAAATTCGCAGACACCATATAAAATATATATTTTTGAAATTTTGGAAAATCTATTTACGTAATTGCAATAGGATTTTTAATTAACACCGTGAATGCATAATGACAATTCGCTACTAAAAAGGCTACTCTAATTCCTCAAAAAGCACACTAACATTCACTATTATTATTAATCTCTCCATACGCGGTATAGGAGAATGTATTGTATTTAGCGTGAATATAGGTTTTCTGATCCCGTCTACATTTTCACTAGTTTCTCGATGATATCTTTCTGAAAGAATTTTGTAGGCGCTCTAACTCAAACAACAAATTCAGATCAGCGAAAAACAATATATATAATAAGATTTGTATTAGTATTTAAAGATATGAAAAGGTTTTGGCTGAAACTGGTCAACTAAAAGTAGAGGTTAACTCATGTGATTTTTCTGTTTGTTTTTTTTCAAATATGTCCTTCAGGACCTAATTTATGTACAAATTTGGTATTGACAAAGCTATAGACAATACAACTTTATACAAGTTTAGATTGAAAAATTATATTCATAAAACGAATTGTTTAATAGATATTTGGATTATTTGTCTGAGTTTGTTAAGTACATCGCTAAGTGATACCTTTGCTTCCATTGCTATGATAACATTTTATAATTGTTGTGAGGGATTCCTACGCTTACAAGGATAATTTTAATTGCGATCAAAATTATCCCAATGTTATCTAGCGTCCTATTTTCTAAACAAATTTTCTTGTAAATATTGACTTCTATCCCAGCGATTTTAACGGTAATTTTAATCGCGCATCGATGTTTTGCTATTCAAAGCAACATAATAATTTTGTTTACTTATTGTTTTTACTTTCTCCATGCGTAGTATAGGGGAAAGTATTGTTTACATGAAAAAATCTATTTAGAGATTTCAACGGAAATACACGTTTTGAGGTCCTCTGAACACGTTTTGAGGTCCCCTGAACACGTTTTGACCATTTTCTCGATGATGATGTGTGTTTGACAGTTTTTTGTGGGTGCTCTAGCTCAAAAAATATTAATTAGGTCAACGTGAAATTTTATATTTAACATTTTTATGAAAATCACAAGAGTTAATTAGTTTTTGGTAAAAATCGGCGGACCGGAAGTGGGTGTTTATTCTTGTAACATCCGTTATTTTGAAAATTTGCTTTAATATTTTATATTTGAAAAATATGTTAGAATAAAAGCTGCAGGAAATTTTATTTTCTACAACCATTGCTTGAAATATTTCCCCATATTGTTTAAAAGATATCTTAAAAATTATATTTTTAGCTGCCTACCAAAGACTATTGTTAACAATTGAAGCTTAATTACGTCTTAGCAACGCTCCTTTTTATTTTATTAATTGTTGGAGCTTTGTGACTACATCCAATATCAGAAGGCTATACGGTTTGAGTCTATTTCTGTTCTTTGTCAGTCTAAATTTTTCTCGCAGTTTCTTAAAATATTTATTATTATGTAACCTATTTGGAATTTTTAGAAATATTACAGGTATGGAGAAATTCATGTGGTGGCCACATCAGATTTTTTCAATGTGAAATGTGATTAAATGTATTTTTTACTGTAAAAATTATTCACGAGTGTAATTACCCATAATCATTCTTGAGGACGCTGATGTCGAGAGCAACGTTTCATTACTATTGCAATTATATTCATTAATCTGTATGGAGAAATTCATGTTATGGACATATCAGACATTTTTAATACTAACATTAATTCATTAAATATTCAGCCTAATTTTGCAACTTGGTGTTAGAGTTCTTAAATTTTAAACGCTACCAGCAGTAGGTGAAAAACAGAGCAGCTTGAATGACTTAAACAAAACCATGTTTGCTAAGACGCAGCAGCATGGTGATACCAAACTAAAGACCATCCGATGAACTCCCATCGTTCCTCTATTAAACGGCCATTATTCTAACATCTGCATATTTGGGCTGTTTTTTCGACAGTACCAACACCAAAAGAAAAACTCGATCCCTCTTGCGTCAATACACCTCATTCGTAACCTTTCTCCGCCAATAAATCTCTCCTTCCTTCTCTCTTTAACTCTTTAGAGGCAACATTATATCAGATCAGACTTAACGAAAAATGCCATTCTTCCCCTCCACGCCCTCCCTCACCACACGGACCGGTAAATTCCGCATTAGCAATTACAATACGCTCCCATCAATATGCCAAAGCGAGAGAGAGAGAGAGAGGGGGAGACAAATGCAAAATAAAGCAAAAAGTAGCAGGAGAAGGAAGAGTAGACCGGCCGAGGAGACCGAATTTTCTTCCAATTACTCCCCGACATCCATGCAATCCTCCCTATCTTAAAAAATAAATAAATAAACACCCTCCGCAACTCTCCCAACCGCAAGAACGGGTATGTTACGTCCGTGTGAATGTGTGTGCGTCGCCCCGTCTGGAGAAAAGGGGAGTAGTCGAATGCAAGGCGCAACGCAACTCACCGGCGCTAAAAAAATAAGAACACCCAAACACCTTTTTCTCCACTCTTTCTCAGAGAGGATTTCGCGTGGAGTGGCCAAGGATATTCTCAGAGACAGAGATGGGGTGGTTCAAAATTGGCTTGCGGTGGTGACGAAAAATAGGTATGTACCGGGTTACACCCTCCTCCGAAATACCACCATCTCAAGCACCTACACCGCCAGAAAGCCAGCCATCAAGCCAGGAGCACCAACCCGATGAAAGGGAAAGGGGAGGACGTCCCCCCTCCCCCTAAATCACAAAGACCCACTTAGAAGACTCCGCGTATCGGCCGACGACCGAAAGGTCTTTCCGAGTGTGATTTAAGGCGGGGACCAGTCGTGAAGGAGACGAGAGTGGAAAGAGCGGGTTGCCACGGGGGCCCTGAGGGTGGAGGTGGTGTGGAAGGAAAGGTGGAGTAAAGGGGGAGGGGGTCGTGAAGTCTGGGGAGGATGGCAGGACGGGGAGAGAGAGAGAGGGATGAATTCACGGCTGAGTTATGGCAGTGTCCTCTACGATCCGTCTTGTCCACCTTTACAGGTGGGCAAAGTTCTCCTCTCCTCTCTTCCTCATCTTCTTGCCTCTATTCCTTTCTCCTTCGTCTTTCTCTCTTCTTCCTGTGATCTTCCTTGCCTCCTTCGCCCTTCGGCGTGGAAATTGCCCCGCCCTTGGAAAAAAGATGTCCGGGATGCTCTCCATCTCTCTGCTTACCCTAAATGTAATGAGTTGCAGTGAATGTGGTCAGGTGGGTTTTTTTACTGTAGGAAAGGTGGTCTCTTTTTTCGTTAAAGAGGGAACTTTTCCGTCTTTGCTGTTAAAACGAGAGGATATACTGACATCAGGGCGGGGTAGAGGCGTGGGAGAGAAGGAAATTTTTTTATATGGTCTAAAATGTTTTTCAGATGGATTGATACCGTCCTTAAAGATTCGTGGCCCACTTTGATGGTGTTTATTCTCGTGTAACGATGTTTGAAAACAATGTAAAGGATTTTCGGGCATTTTTTATTCGCATGTTTTCGATTTTTCGGCCAGTAATGATTATCTGTAAGTGCTAGTTCCTGAAGTCCCACATTTGAAGGAAAATTCAATTCTATCTTTCATTCTAGGATTCCAGGCCTAAGGATGCGTCGAAATATATTAATAAATATCAAATGTAGACGGAATAATGAAAGGTAAATTACGTGGTTTTCCTGCATGGTAAATGTTTCTATTCAATCAATATTTTATTTAACTATTCCATCTATTACTTTGACTTGTTCAATTTTTAGTAATTTATAATGTAGAAAAACATTTTAACTCATGTTGCCCACATAAATGAGATTCGTTATCTATTCATAAACCATAAAAATAATAATAAATATATGCATTTTGAAAGTAATTATAAATATAAATTTCTAAGTTAAAAGAAAATATATTATCTTAAAAATATTCCTTTTAAGAAGTGCATTAATTTTATCTGTGAGACCTTTGCAGAAATTAAGTTATTGATAATCTAAGGGCTTCAAAGGAAATTATATCACGATGAATTTTACCAAAGATAAAACATTATCCTAACTAGAATCGGTAGACAGCATTTAAGAGCATTTTTTGCTATCAGTCCCACCTAATACCTACCAATGAATATCCTCGGTTCTTTTCAAAATGTTTAAGATCGCAAATCATACGTACTCTAATGCTAGCGCGAAAATTAAAATATTACAGTTGTCTATAGCAGTGGTTCTCAAATTTTCTTGTTTACGTCACCCCCTTTTGAGTTCAGCGTCACCCCGTTTAGTTCCATTTCCTTCAAGTCAACTTTAAAGATAAATTGGGCTTTCCATAACACAAAAAGATAAAAATTTACGTATTTAAAGAAGCAGGTGCGCGTATTCTCCTGGTTTTATTTATCTTTATACGCCAGAACATGATACACTGTGAATTTATTAAATAGTAGCGTCACCCCTCAATAACTCTCACGTCACCCTGAGGTGTGATGTAACTCCGGTTGAGAAACACTGATCTATAATCAATCAATAGTTTAGTACAACGGCAACACCCAAATTTCCCTCAAACCCGAGAGAAAACGCTATTTACGACCAAAGGCGGCAATTTTGATCGTCTGTCAAAAAGAGGTAGTTGCGATACAAAGATAAGAATAGAGAAAATGGCACGCAAGGGGGAACTAGAAGGAAATTGGCGCGAAAGGTATTGTTAAAAAAAAGGATACGCAGACGAGAGATGGGAAAGAGATCAAGGGAAGGGGACAAGGTTATGTCCAACCTGCAGAGAAGCGAGAGAGAGAGAGAGGGGAGGAAAAAACTCCCTCTCACTTTCCTATTGTAAACCGTTCGGAAGAGGGCGACACTATTATTTGTCCACACATGGCCATCACAACTCTGCGCGTACACTTCCCTCCCCCTCCGCGGCCCTTTCGCCCAAACGTATCTCCCTCTTTCCCACACCCCTCTTTCTCACCTTTTTAAAGCCTATCTCACCCTCCTGATCTCCCTCCATCACTTGCTCTCTCTCTCCTATTCCACCTCCCATTTTTTCTCTCCGCACACTCCCCCTTTCTCCCTTTCGCGCCGTCTTTGACCTCCTCCCCTCCCCAACCCCTTCCCTCCTATCGTCGACCCTCCCTTACACGCCTACTCTTTTGTTACGTCCCCACTCCTACTTTATGACGCATCCATTTCCTTCAAAAGATCCGACTGACCAAAGAGAGAGAGAGAGAGAGAGGGGAGGGTTTTGCGGAGGAGGAAGAAAGAGTACTGATTTGCCTATCCATTGTTTGGGTGCCGAGGAAAGACGAAATGTAAAGGTCGAAGGGAGACTCCGGTAGGAAAGAGAGAGAATGAGAGAGAGAGAGAGAGATGGAAAAAACAAAAGGAGCATCGAATTCGTGACACGTCGGCATTCTCAGACGGAAATTCTCTTTCTTTCTCTCCCTCTCTCTCACATACACACTTTCCCTCCCTATCTTCCGCTCTCTCTCTCTTACTTTTCTTTCTCTTTTTTCTTTCCTTCGCTCTTTCCTTTCTCCTTGAAATCGAACTGGAGCGCGAAAACCGACGGCTCTTTAAGAGGTCCGGTCTTTTTGGTCGAAATATTCGTATCGGATGAGATATCAAAGTGAACACATTTGGCGTTCTCCGAATCCCCTTCTGCCTCCACTTACCCCATCTTCCCGTTCTGTTCGAACGGCGGAGGCGCTGATCGGGATGGAAATTAAGTATGAATTCCTCTACTTAGAAAATTTAATGACGGAAAGAGAAAAAAACGCAACCCGGCGTGCCACCAGTATGATAATGTATGTTTGTATGTAATAACTCTAAGAAATCCAAAATATAAATGTTGATTAACATTATAATAATTACAGTTATTACGCATTTACGGGAATTAAAACTCCTATAACGTTTTTTCTAGTAATTTTTGTTAGGTTTAAAGTTGGGAAGATACTTTCTTCCCATAAATTTGGAAAAAACGCATTATATATAAACTAATCGTTTATGATGGTATTATGGGAGAGTTTAAAATGCTAAAAATGAAATAAGATTATGATGAATACCAAAAAGCGAAAAATAAATTCGTTGAGAGAAAATAGCAAAGGATGTGTGAATACCAAAAGAAAAGTTGGCATTGACAGCAGAGCAAAGGAAGGGTGAGAAGTGGTCATGGTTATAGAGTTAATAGAATATAGGGCAAGGAAAGAAAACTAATGAGAAAGAGAATTGCTAAAGTAACATAAAAAAACGAATATTCCGTTTTGATTCGATATGCAGTTTTCGCGTCGCAATTTTCTCAAACTTGCCGAGAAATTACCTCAAAACGAGCAGTATTAGTTATTGATTTTTTGAGTGGGTCAACTGCTATGGTCACTTTGCAATTTTTATCAACTGGACATAGACACAAAAGGGAGGAGGGAAACCCGGTGCCGGAATTAGCCTACTCTTTACGAAAAGCACCAAGGGGGCCAACTGCTAAAAGTCCCTTCCGAAGGACGGGACGCTGAATTTGCGAGTTCTCCACAAATCATACAAACGGGGGGCCGGGCGACCTAGGAAAAAATTGTACTTGCGCAGGATTCGTGCCCGCTTCCCTTTCGAGCAGCAGGTGAGTAGCAGCCAACGTTCTAACCAATACACCACCGGCATCCCTCCCACTCGAAACGATTTCGATTTAAGGCCCGAATAGTGAAGGTTTTTAGAGAGCATCAAGCGACCTAAATAATTTCCTATTATTTTCGATTGGTGAGTTTTCCATTTTTATTTCCGTGCCAAAAGTATGTAAATTTAAAAGTTATCTTACAAAAATTACGTTGTAATATTTCAAGCTCTATATAACGCACCCCTGTACTTTGAACATCGAAAAACTTGGAAACTTTTTAAAAATAGACGATTACCAAAAATATTTTGTTGTAGGAAACAAAAATAAAAAGATAAACAGTAACACTTACCAATTGGTGAAGAACAGTTACTTCTTTTGTGGATCTCATTGCAGATATCCTGTAAACGAGAAAATAAATAATTTATCTTTGAGTGAAATAACACCTGAGTTACATATTTACATTAAACCAAGTTTAATATGTAGCATACATTTCATTAGGTAAGATTTTTCTCTTAAACGACACAAAAAATAATTCTTAAATGACTGTATAAGTAACCCGTGCTCTCGATATCCAAAAAATTTTATTTTCCTATCTTCCAATTTCCTTTTCATCGATATTTTCTTCTCTCGCTCTTTCACCATTCTCTTTCCATTCAACAGTAGCAAAATGGGTTGGGGAGATAGCTGCATCCCTTAAAATGTCGTTTATGGCTTTTATGGTGCTAGAAATAGACTGGAATTGGTGCCATTTTTTGGAATAACTATATCAAAAGCCTTAAAATAATTAAATAAATTTATTTCCATTCATTTCAAAAACTTTTTTATTATTACGACCTTGAAAAAATAGGCACTTTTCCATGAATCCTCGTCGAATTTTTCGATTAAAATAATGCAAACAAATTCGAGCCGCTCCAATTCTACTACTCCCTATAGTTTTCAATCGTTGGGTCGAATTGAAACCACCTCACATTGATCTCCGTCATCGGGAAACCACACCCACCCCCGCGCTTCACAAATCTCCTTGGGTGGCCGCCAAAATCTCATTTCCAATTTTGAAGGTTAAAAGAGGCTGGAAGAGAAGGGAGAGAATGGGAGAGAAAAAGACAGCACAGCGCGATCAAATGGGAGATAAAAAATAAACAAATGAGCTATCCCGCTAATACTCGTAAAATGCTATTTCCCCAGTGGACACACCCGCCACAAAAAGTTTAATTCCAAAAAAAATATTTTCTCTTTTATAAATCAATAATTATTACGAGAGGAATCCTCCCGTAATGGCTCCGGTAATCGTTTCTTTACGATGCTTCACTGTTCAGACACCGATACTGAATCGAGAGAATTCTTTCTTAATTGTATTTACGTCGCCGCTCGTGCGTCCATTTAGGGAAATGGTAAACGAGGAAAATGTGGTCCTTGAAAATAAATTCTTGATGATATTATGATGCGAGATATTTTCGAGAGAATAACATGGAAGTGCTGAGTAATTTTATTTTCAAGTTCAAACAAATTCGGATAGATATTAATAATAATAATATTAAAAAGGATGAACAGAAATAAAAAATATTTGAGCAATCATTATACTTGAACCATTCACACTGACAACTTTCTAAAGTTATTATAATATTAGTTGTAGTGAAAATTCATTGTCCAATTTTTTACTATAAATATTCCATAATGAAGATTATATGTAGCATATTTGTATATTTTTCCAACCTACAGGATGTAAGTTACTTAACTGTGCAATAATAAAGCCAAATTTCCTCTACTTTTAATAGGCAGTCCTGAATATAATATGTTTAATAAGACATTTTACGTAGAAGATGTCACTCAATGTAACACTTTCATTTAATATCTGAGTGATATAATTAATCAATAATAGTAATACTAGTTTCCTGCGCAAAACTTTAATCTTACAAATATCAATAATTGGGAAAACATTTTTCTTACATTCTTTTAAACCAACACATCAAGTGACCATACCAAAAAGACATCTATCATAGACACTGATACAATCTATTCTCTCGTGCCGGGAAGCGTTTAAAGGAAAAACAATGCGAGATTGGAGGGGAGAGAAAGCGTTGTGCGTGCGTATGTGGCCATAGTGGTTCTGGATCGCTTGAGCGACGCGAAGCATGCCTCGGCCTGGGCGCAAAATGGCGGATGGAGGCAATAATATGGGTCGTTTCGGCGCAGAGATCGCGTCGGAAGAAGAGATTATAACGAGGTATTCCTCTCCCTTCCCACCCTTTTGACTCTCCCCTTCCCTCTTCCCATCTTCCCTCCCCACTCCTCTCCTCCCCCTTTCATCTTTTCTAATAGATAGAACAGTGGGTAGTACGCGTAAATAGAGAGACGGGCAGGGCGGATCGCTAATGGCCGGCGGAATTGTCGGGAAAAAGAGGAGGGAGTAATGAGAGGAATGCAGGGAAAATACTTGGGTATATTACGCCCGAAAAGATGGAAACAAAAAGACCGGAGCAATGAATCTTTTTACGCGGGATAAGTCGTAGTGAGAGATAAGAGTCGAGAGATAGAGAGAGAGAGGGAAGAGAGAGAGAGAGACTAGAAAGGCTAAAAAGATAAAGCGATGAAAGCGATAAAAAGAGAAGACAAGAAAGAAAATCCAAACGGAAAACAACGGTGAGGAATCGGATAGTCTTTTTCTTATTCGCCAGCGATGATAAAATTCAGAAAAAAAACATCGAAGGGCGAGAGGGAAAAAAGGAAGGTTGAAAAATATGTTCGAAAATAAAAAGAATAACGCGCGCCCGCACAGCTAGAATTGCGAGACGAAAGCTTTTGATAGCGTCGGCGAGAGCATAAAACTCGCATCAAAATCCTCGGAAAACCAATCTTTCCCTTATCCCTCCACCGTTTCCCAACCCTTTCACTCCCTATCTCTCCTCCCCCAGTGCCTTCGGCTTCGTGAGTTGCGGTGATCGAGTGCGCGGAGATGCAATTTTACTTACAGCCTCCCCTCCTTCCTCCTTCAACAGGGATGTGGCACTTCTATATAAAACGTATCCCACACTATCGCCTTTTTTACCTGATCAGCAATCGTGTTTTATCCCGATCCACTGCCCAATCGCGAGGTTGGAAAAGAAAAGTCGATAATATCCGCTAGTCGATATTGTTGTTTTTAGTCTCTCGATTACAGAAGAAACTAACTAACAAAAAATTTACGGAACGTCAATTTTTGTAATTTTTTTTGCGTCTTTGGTCGACAGTCTTTAGGTTCTAAATTTTTATTAGACTCTATTTATTTTTTTATCCAACTCATACATTGGCCCAAACATGGAATAAAAACTGCGATGCAACTTTAAAAAATGCGCGATGGCGGTAAGTTTTTATTATTTATTGTTCCAATATATTAATGAAGTCGCGACACGGCGAATTTCCGTCGGATGGTGCATTGTATTTCTGGAGTAATAGTAGTTTCCTTTGAAACGAGTGTAAAATGAATCGTTATTTTTATTTAAAGCAAGAGAACTTCTGAAGCGAATTCGTATTCATTATGAAATCTTACGATTCTTCAGCGACAATAAATTTGGATCAGGATACTCAATTACCGAGATTTGCCGCTTTTAAATTTTTTCATTACGTCATTCATCTTTGCATTTTACTTTTCGATTCCCTCATTCTTCCATATTTTATATTTGCTGCGCCTAAATATTTCATCCTTAAATGGATATGGAAATAATTCGAAAAAATAGGGATTTATTTCTGTATATATTATTACCTCCATTCCAATGTATCGACGACTCAAATTGGAACATTGATATTCCAGAGCAATAATTTTCTTTTTCCTCTCTCATAGGATACGTACGAAGTTATTTCATGAATCCATATTCATTTAGCACCACGTCAATTTTCCTCAGACATGGTATCAGTATCCAGGGGAGACGTAACTACAAATATTTGCCACATTTCGATTATACTTCCCAGTTCAATTTTTACGTCTTATGTCAATAATCTTTTTTCGTGCAAGTTTCAATTTCAACCAATCTACCGTACTTCAGAAATTGCCCCGCTTCATGCTTTTGCCCTTAAATGGAATAAATGCTCATAATAAACGATTACTCAAAGTTTTATTACCCTGCATTCCGAAATATAAACGACCTGGTGAAATTCCTCTAGTTGGCGCATTGATATTCCGAAGTAATAACCTCAATTTTTTATCTCATTTAACACAAATGAGCTTCTTGTGCAAATTCATATTCATTTTAAGACTTACGATTCTTCCTGAACATGGAATTTTCCCCATTTTATCCTCTAAAAGGAAATTATATTGAAATTCCTGAGAATGTGACCGGAATGATATTTAATATCTCTTCAGTGTACGGCGGAAAGCGTCACGACTAGTTCTAGTATCGGCCATCCTGATTGTGACCTAATACGGCTGGCGTGTAATTTATTCTACTTTATGGCTCTTCTGGACAATAAGCTATCCGGTCTGAGAGTTACAGGAACTTTAATTTAAAAAACCTTTAGTTTCGTCTGTTTTTATTTGACTTCTGGAAAGAAACTTAATGAACGAAATTAAATCTGAGAGAAGAATTTTAGTTTACTGTTTCCTATTCAATTCGAGGTGATATTTTTACGATAAGTTGAAAGTTCTAAACGACCTTAGTTCATAATGTTAATTTGCGATCTAAACAGTATATATTCGATGACCATGTTCACCTATTACGTTTACTATTTTACAGATGAAATGGAAACTTACGAAGAGTTTAATAAAGGTAAATTTGAACAAACAACGAAAAACAAATATGCATTAAAATATGAATATAAAATAACGTGATAATGGCTAATAACATGATAATGTAGATTATTGGAATAGTATAGTTAATTTAGCGTTAAAATTTGCAGCACATTAAACAAATAGCATTACATGAAGAGATGTAATATTTTCAAGATAGTTTTCAAAACTTTCTTATTGATAAGCAACGGTAAATATTATGTCCAAATAATGCCGATAATTTTTAATCTTGAATAAAAAGTTTTTATTTTAAAAATTTCATTTCAATATGTCTTATTGCTTTAGGAAAATCTTAATAGAAACCTAAATGGTTTTAGAAATGATCCGTCAAATGGTCCTACAAATCGTACCATTTAACATAATTATTCAACTTTCATGCATGGAAAGAATGTCTCGTTTTCGTAATTGGCATGGGCAAACATAATAGATTTTTACTCCAGCTGGTGGTCAAACATCGTTTGAAGGTGACGTCATCACGAATAAATATTCCGCCAGCAAAATAAAAATAACGTGTACTAAAAATCTCTTACGATATCTTTCTGAACTATGGACGATAACAGTTGGCAAGGGAATGGAATGGATTAAAAAGTGATCCAACTACGTAACTGCATGAATGAGAAAGGCGAGACACGGGGCGGAGACGAAGGGAATGAGAAAGTTCAAACAGAATACGGAGGGGGAGAGAATGAACAACGGAATGGAGGAAAGTGGGGGGCAAAAAACAAAGGAATGACTTAAAGAGGGTTGGAGGAAATAGTAGAAGAGCAGGATAGTATGCCCGGTGCGCCGGCAGATGGAGTTAGGGTCAAGGGTGTATGTGTTGTGTGTGTATATGAGAGAGAGAGAGAGAGAGAGAGAGAAAGAGAGAGAGTTGGGGGGGTTAGACTAGCACGCACTTTGAAAAATTGGCACGTACCACCACCACTTGTTCTTTCATTTAAATTGGCTGATAAATTCTCCAGGTGAAATGTATTCCCTCCTTTCCCCTCATCCACCACCACCGCCGTCCGAAGTCGCCACCCTCCGCAAACGCTCGCAGACTTACCTTTCTTCGGAGCGATCCAGTACGACTCCTCGTCACTCCGACGCTGCCACACTTTCCATACCTCTATCTCCCCATCTTTCTCTCCTCCTTCGCTCTCCATATTTTCTTCCCTCCCTAACTTTTCCTATTTTAAATTTCCCCTTTATCTCTCTCACCCCCTCCCTCTTTCTGTTCCGCTTCTTGTCCCACCTTTCCCTTACTTCTCTCTCTGTTTCTCTCTTCTACTTATCTATCATCCCTCATTCTTTTTCATTCTCTTCGCCCATCTCTTATCTTTTCCATCTTCATCTCGTTTATCTCCTGCTTGGCCCTCTCTTCCTACCTCTCCATCTATTTAACTTCTCTGTAGGTAGTCAATGCTAATAAGAGACCTAGTGGAATGAAGCCTTTCCTTTTACATCTCTTTACAACTCTTTCGGTTGTCCAATCTTTTTTCTGCTGGCAACTCTTTCGATCGGGATTCAAAGGTAGCTCGATGGCTAATGCCAAATCTTGTAGGTCGCGTCTGCCTCACTAAATCAGAGAGGCTAAATTGTTTTCTTTCACCGCCGCTCATTTCCATTTCATAAAAGTTAAAAATACCTAGCGATTTTTATTTGGCTCTATAAATCGATATTTTATGTCTCAATAAATTTGAGATGTCCGCAAGTGATGAGTGATGTCAGTTTCATAATCTGGCCCATAAAATACTTCCCGATTTTTTACGGGAAAGAAAAGTAAAATTGTTGGAAGTGAATTAAATTGAAATTGAATTTGTAAAATATCTTTCTTAAAAATATGCGCGAAAGAATATGCGCAATATCACACATGTGTGATTAGGGCATATCGGTATGCTCGGCAAGTTTTGAGATGAGGCGTGAAAAACACGAATAAAAATAAAAGAAAAATGCAGAAATGTTATCGCATAAATCATAGATAATGTTCACGGTCCAGGGTATATAATAAAGCGGTTAAATTTTGTGATATGTCCCTTCATCGTGTGAAATGCTTAAGTGCTGAATTCATAATTGTCTTGATTACAATTTCAATAAAATATAATATCAATATAAATGTTCTGGTTTTATGCTGTATTGAACAAGTCACTTAATTTAATATAGTATCCATCAATATCCACAATAAAGGCTAACAACCTGCCTTCAACCCTTTGATAAACTAGCCTAACGAAATAAATCTAAATGGTCAACAGATGAAAATTCTTTTAGCACTGAAAACTGTAAGAGAAAATATAG
This sequence comes from Tanypteryx hageni, assembly GCA_028673005.1. NCBI lineage: Eukaryota > Metazoa > Arthropoda > Insecta > Odonata > Petaluridae > Tanypteryx > Tanypteryx hageni. Next base: position 40,166,060 of record CM054117.1, read on the forward strand.
GCTCTTATTTTTTTTTATTTTCATTTTTTGTTTTTCGACAATATAATCCTCCATGTTTCCCTCGAAATTTAAATATTGAGTGCTAAAACTGACCAAACTAAACAGATAAGATTTAAACTTAGATTAATTTTAGGATAGGCGAGGGTGGTAGAAATGTCAAATTTAATTTAACTACGTTAATATTAGGGCCCTGCGAAGCTTCCAGATTCCATTCGGTTCGTTATCACAAAAAACGATTCGTAAATTTCGAATCGGCAGACGATATATCGACCAATGAAAGTTTGATATATTCTAATTAAATTATTGGTCTAATTTTAACTCTCCTAGTGTAATACTCTGAGTATAAGGTACTGGTCGAAATATGGACCTGTTTTCATTTAGGCCTTTTGTTTTAATGTGCTGTGTATTTGTAGCGGTGTTCTTCAATCAACTTTTTTTAATAAAGACAAGATAATACTAATATCAAATTACCAATACTTATTGAGTCAAGTATCATTCTCATAAGAAATTAGTTGTAGGTTTAATGTTTTAGTGTTTGCAATTATAGCTTCCACTTAATACAGACCTACGACACTGACGAATTTTTTTGATTTCGAAATTTCGGCTCGCTCAGACTTCAGTTAGTGTTGTCAGTTTAGGCTCAGTTAACGCAACAAGACTGGATAATTAGGTGTTATTTTCTTATCAAGTTAAAGACTTCAAAAATTATATAATATTTTTACGCGATTTCTTACTTAAATTGTATATCTTAATTTTTTTTTAAATGACTGTATCATTATTTTACCGAAGAAATTACTAGGAATCAATTATAAATGTATGGAATAGAGATGTCTAGAGTTCTCTTTGCTACTATAGACACTACATATAAAATGCCTACTTATTCAATAGCAAGGCTGTGCCGCTCATCTTCTGCAACTTTCGATAAATGCAGTCATAGATGCTCAGCCAATGATAAAAAAGTTAATCATTCATGTAAATTGTATCATTGTTTTTTAATCTTCAACAGTTGGTCACAGCGCATTAACAAAGCATCAAATTGCTCAAAATTTGGGTGAGTCACGGCCACCACTCGACGTCGTCATTCGATGGAATACAATATACAAATTGCTTGATTGGGTGCAAAGGAATTATATTGCAATAGCTCTTGCTCTGATTGAATGCAGTGCGAAACGGAATTGTGCAAAGTCCCTCCCGCACCTCTAACTAATCAACTGAAAGAAACACTAGAAGCATCTCTCCCGATTCTCAAGGTAACAGCGGAGGCAACAACCATATTTAGCTCCGATAAGTCTGTTACAGTTAGCCTCATTATTCACTGCATTTTGGTTTTAAGAGATGAACTAATAGCAACATCAGTGCCTGGTGTAAAATTGTTCCGTAATGAACTCATGGAGCAGATTTGACATTTACAAAGATCACCTTATGGCTGAAACATTTCTTGATCCAAGATTTAAACTCGTCTTATTCACGGAAATCCAGGCGAATACTATGAAGCATTTCTTGGAAGAATTCAATTCAGATTTAGGAGATTCATTCCGGCAAGAAGGAAAAGACGAAGAGTTAATTGTAATGGATAAAAGTTCTAATACTGGATGTATAAAAAGCGAAGCAGAAAAGGGTAGCCTTTTAGACACATTATTTTTAAAAATGAATGACTCGCAAAAAGATGCATCGTTAAAAATGGAGGAAATGTTTACATTTCAGAAGGAAATACACCAATACACAAAGCAATCTGTGATGGACCACGATAGTGACCCATTGTTTTACTGGAAAAAGAACAGTAGATCCTACTCATTTTTGGCAAAAGCTGTGAGAGATTTGTTGGCAATTCAGGCTACAAACACTTCATCAGAACGGGTAAATTAGGTGGGGGGCATAATGTTATCCGACTTGCGACATTCTCTGTCTATCCATAATGCCGAGACTTCGATATGGGCAAAGAAGAAGAAAGACTTATTATTTCAAATTTTAAAGAATCCTAACTTTCTATGTTTTATTGTAAATAAAATGTACCTTTTCTTGTATTTTTTATTGTTTTAACCTATATGCTAATTATTACGCTATGTATATTAGATCACAAAGCCTAGTGAAGTTTATCTGATACAACGTGACGAAAACATCCCGCCACCCTGAGGATTGTGTTGTGTAGTGTATCTAAGTGACTGTTTTTGGTGCGTTTTTTAAGATTCTTTACACAAATCAGAAAAAACAAAAACTGGATAGCTAACTAAATAGTGATTAGAACTAAAATACTTCAGCCTAGAGAGACTTAAATGTAAAAAAATGCTCGATTCGAGATTCGAATACTTTACGGCGATTCGATTCGAGATTCGATTCGCTCCATAATTTGAGATTCGCAAGGCCCTAGTTAATATCTCTTAGCTTTTCTAGCCACATATTCCAAAATTAAAGAGGCATCTTCAAATTCAAAGAGATATGTGTATGGATGTTCCCAGATGAATCACCTCTTCTTACGCGCAATGGATATCTAAGAGGTATTGCAATAATTAGCCGGATAGGAAGAGAGGAGAGAAACCTGGTACCGACTTTTAGCCTGCTCTTAACGAAGAGCACCAAGAGGACCAACGGCTTAACGTCCCTTCCGAAGGTCGGAGTGTTGATGTGAGTGCGCTCCTCTTTTCCTCATTTCCTTAGTTCCAACACGCACAAATAGGGGACCGGGCGTCCTCGGAAAAAAATCCTAAAGGATTCGAACCAGATGTCGCTTGCTTTCGCTGGCGAAGCCAACATTCTAACCACTACACCACCAGCTCTCCTTCAAATTCATATATTATAACATTACTTCATTTAGGTATAATATCAATGATTTAATGATCGTTAAGGCACAAAGGTCGTTATTATTCTCGTTGTAAAACCTAAAAATTTATCGATACCCAAAAATTTCCATAGAAAATAAAAATGGCAATTAACTTGTTACATAAACCCGATTAGGAAGAATGTAATCCTTTTCCATGATCTTTTTCCAAAATGTTATGATCCATTCTGAACCTCGTGGCGCTATCTTCCTTAAAGCCATACATTACTCTCTTATCTCCAGAAATGTACACAAATATCCTTCCACCTGCCTGCGCCTTAATTCTTTTAACCCCAATAACTTTTATTCGAAGCGTTTTAAGAATAGCAAATGGAAACTAAAATATCTGTGCCAGGAATCGAATCGACGACCTTCGAAATGGAAGGACTCTTTCATTCTCCCATTTTCCCACCAATTTCTCCCTCGTTCGCTCCTCATTCAACTCCGTCGGTTTTTTGCCATGTTCCCTTCCACCTTACTCAACCCCTTTTACCACCTCCCTTGAGGCTGTTCCGCCCCATTCCCTCGACTCCCCAACCCTTACATCCCTCTCACTGATCCGAAAAGGATTGCCTAACAATCTGCCCTCCTCTTCATCCCCCGCACCCGAGAAAGAGCCCGGCTACATTTTACGTACATCTTGACCGCTTCGAGAGATAATGGTTTGATATTGATAAAGTGCCCGTAGAAAGAGGATAGGGAAAAAACAAGGAAATGTGGACAAACTCACGCACAAGGAGGCCCGATGCTTCACACAGAGACCTTATTTTTTCTCTTCCCCTTTCTTCTCTACTCTTCAGGGCTTCTTAAAAGCAGACGCACGATGGACGTAGACTCAGGTTTCCGCGCTCCCACTGTTGTTCAAGGAGAGGAAAGTAATATGGCGGCTCTTTCGACTCATGGAAAGGGCGAATTTGGAAAAAAAAATATTTTCTTTATTGGCGAAGGGAAAAATATTAGATAGGTCGAAAAAATCCGACGAAATAATTTACAGTGACATAAGAAAATTAAATTCCGACACATCAGCTTCAAAATAAAAGGATTTCAACCGATATATTTACAATTGTCTTAGCACTAATTTAACGCAAAACTAATATACTTTTTGTTGTTGCGGTTGGATTTCGAATTTATACTATATCATACCTTAAGTGAATTGTGATTGAATTATTGTCAAAAAATAACACAATATCATCTTGTGGGTGTGTAAATAAAAATTCGTAATTCTGTAACAGTGATGTAAAATTCTAATAAAAGATGCACAGAGAAATTTATATTTACCGAAACTACTTGCAGCCGGAATATTTCATTATCATAACGTTCAGAAATCTAAAAGCATTCACAAAGAAAAATGTGAAATAATGCATTGATAACATTGATAGCAAAACTATTGGCTTATAATTCGACCTAAAAAGGTCGAATTATGAAACTGTTTTCTGAGGTGATAGTCTTTCAATTGATATCTAGATAAGTTTGAACAATTATGGACCTCCAGTTGTTACTTAAGGAATTATCATTACAGCATTTTATTATTTATGTACAAAAAATACAATGATACGAATAAAATACTAATAGATGACCCTTTCGTTTCCAAAAGTAATATTTTGAAACTCGCATGTCCTAGTTCCACGTAATATGGTTCAGGAACAGCACCACATTTTTCTGACGTAAAATTTTACCTTATGAATTACATATTAAATATAGAGTTAAAAGATGTATTTCTATCCATCTCTACTGCGTCAATGTTTGAAAACCTGTTGAATACACATGAAGTTAATTAAGCAAGAGGAAAACAAAAAATCATGCCTACAGCCATTGGACTTTCTTTCTTACAATTAGATATGCGAGCAAAAATAAAGCACTTATACTTAAACTTCCCTTTAAAAAATACCGAGAGAACCGCAAATAAATCTCTACCTGATCGACATCAGTTTCATGCCGTCAGTTCACAGATAAGATAACTTAACAATAAAAATCATTCGCCCATTCAGTACCCATTGTTTTATTTACCACTCCGCCAAACGGCTCGATCTTCAGAACCGCTCCTTACCCCGAAGGCGTTAAGACACTACACAAAAAACCAGTGACAACGGGGACGCCTCGGGCATTTTATTTTAGCGCACAGTAAACATGTCGACTTAAACAGTTTTCGAACGCTTTATGAGGACTGGCAGTATTCCTAAGGTTACAGCCCAATTGTAAAGGAGAAGAGATGGAGAGAGAGAGAAGGGAAAGAGTTTAACCGTCGCCATCAGTGACATTTCCAGGATTCATAACTGGGAGAAAAGAGAAGGGATGCTGCCTACGAGACAAGATGGGGATATCCAGGCCAGACGTCGCCACCTTCACTATCCTTTGAGACGGGATGACACCTCACAAAACACACCTACCTAGACCCGTCCCTTTCGTCCCTCCCCCTCTCCGATACGGAGTTTTTCCTCTCTCTCCTCAACCATTCCCTGAACCTACAGTCTCGAATAGAACGTCTGGTTTAGTAAATATCATTCAATGTCACGAAGTTGTTAGCGTTTAACTAGAAGTGATTCAAGTCAAATAATATACTCTGCATGATTTGATAGTTTTGATAACTTAAAGGGAAAATATATTTTCCACGAAGTTTTTCTGGTTTAAAGCTGGCGGCAATGTAAATGTGCGCGAATACACGCGGCAAACCTACCTACTAGGTGTGGCAAAGGGACAACCTATATAGGACAGGGGTGAGCAAACTTTTACGTGGCGGGCCGCATTAACGGTTGCAGCTTCCTTAAAGGGTGAGAATGATTCGGCGGACCACGTTTGGGTTCATATCGGAAGTTATATGGAATTATGTGAAGAGTTCTATTAGTGAAAATCATTAATTAATAATCTATTAGCCCCATACTATCACTGTAAGAGGTTTTCCGGCCATAATTTTAAGCAACGCATACGAAATTATCTGTATTGTATGTTACGGATGGCTTTCATAATGGCATCGCGTATAAAATGCTCTCGCGTGCCAGACGTCGGCCGCGGGACGTAGTTTTCCCAACCCTGATATAGGACGATAAGTGACTCATAGCGCTTCAAAGATCCCAAATCAGGATTAATTTGAGCTTCAAATGAGAACTACTAACGTTTGTATGCTAACATCTATTCCGCGACATTATTTTAGATTCACGAAAACTTTCATTAACCGAATCGAAAAACACAGGTGGATCCTTAAAATAATACAATCAACGGGAATTGGCTACAAAATAATGATGAAGTTCCTCATTAATGTCATGATTTTGATTATAAACTAAACTTTACGCAAATAATAATTGATAAATAAAAATAATACTCCATATGTCACCTAGTTGATGTAACTCATACTTTGTATTTTATCTGCCATTACTCAATAGTACATATATATATGACTCATGTTCTTTAGTCGATACAGTAATACCCCGTTTAACACCACCCCGTACAACGCTGAATCGTTATAACGCTCTTTGTTCTCGAAGCAATTTTTACTTTCTACATTACATTATTGTGGACACTCTAACTCAAGAACTAATAATCGGATCATCACCAAATTTCATATTTAACATTTTAATTATATGGACCAGAGCTGAGAGGTTATTGGTTAAAATCGGTCTACCGGAAGCGGAGGTTTACTCATATCATTTTTGTCATTTTTACTTTTTCTATATACGAAGTATAAAGTTGCTATAGGTTATAAATTTATTTATTTTTACCTATTGTTACGCATATGATTAGTTTATTTATTGTTATTTTTATAAATTTTTGCAATTGTGATGATTGGAAACGTAGAAATATCACTGAAAAAATTCATAAACATTTTAGTGTATTGTTATTTTATCTCGTTAAACTTCTTAGATGCTTTACGTAGAATACTAATTTTTACTTAGATCATAAATTTAACAATGCGGCCACCATAACGTGACAGCTGACCGCAGATGCGGCCAGGACGAATTTTCTCTGAGAACCACTGGCATAGACAATGCCGTTTAAATATACATATTGAATATACTTGATATCGATAGTCGTGTACGTGTACGTTTGTTTGAAATTCAGACTAGAAAAGTGTTAGCATAAGCTTCTGATGAGATCGCGAGTAATATAGCAAAAGAATACTAATGAATATCACCCGAAGTATCTTTCTCCATTCATCAGTTACAATATCTGTGTTTCCCAAAACTATTTCAAGTTTAATAAAAATTTTTATAAACGATTAGATGGCCTAGTCATAGGCTCTCCTTTGTCTCCACTACTTGCAGACATTTACATGGACAATTTTGAAAGAAAACTATTCTCTTCAGAGAATCCAATTGTTAAAAATATTTTCTGTTGGTTTTGTTATATTAACGATATTTGGTGTGCATGGTCTGGGTCACTGAGGCAAATTGATATCTTCCTAAATTTCTTGAATTCTTTTAATAAAGCAATTAAATTCACATGTGAAACAGAAATCAACCCCCTAAACTTTCTAGGCATCACCATATCAAAGGTAAATAGAAATTTAGAATTCGCCATTTTCAGGAAAGACACGTACACCAAACAAATCATTCATTTCAACTCAAGACAACATTTCTCATAAAAAATTGCGTATTTCATTCCATGCTTCATATTCCCAAAATTCTACATAATGAAAGAAAGGGACACAGGCTTGATATTCTGGAACAATTGTGGTCGTAAATGATATTTTGTATTCTTTTCATTTTCCACTTCTCGACCTACCATTAATCTAATTTTCCAATTATCCCCATTGTCTTCTCATTACCCAACTTACTGGACTTCACTTAGCTCAACCGATTTCCCTCCCCTACCCAGGAACATACGTTCACTCCTTTCCTCCAATATTCGCTCGCTCCACAATCCCTTTCATTATCCTCCTCCAACTCACCCTCCCCCACCCACCCATTGTACCTATTGCTATAAATTCCTACCGGCTTTGAGTTCACTTCACCTGATGATGTTGCATTGCAACAAAACCTTGGTCGTTTTTAATGAAAGTTTATGTGGAATTACCAAATAAGTCTTTATTTCTACAATGTGAATAATGTTTTGTGCCGAAGAAAAGGTTTGAGATTATATAATGTACATTCACCGAAATATTTACAATGGTTTTTCTTGAAGAATCTGAATTTAATAAAGCACTTCTAAACCTCCTCAATAAAAAATGTTTAGTCGTCATCTCTTCACACAACAACTTCAACATCTAAGCGTAGACATTATATTTACATATAGTTTGCCATGGTAAATATTATATTAATAATATTATAAATATTTGCAGTGCAACTGCCACGAAAGGTAATAGATATAAAATAAGAAGTATTTTATAATTATAAATCCAATAAGTCTATTATAAGCGTTCTGAGGTACAGACCCTATCTCTGGAAATTACGCGATTTGAGAAGATACTAATAATTAGCAAACAATCCAACTTTTACATATATTGACAAGCGTGCTTTGATTACATTAAGTATATGTGGAGTGAAAAAACACAAAAAATCTTGTACAAATTCCATTTTCTTCCTCACAGGAGAATTTTGTCCTCCATACCCGTACATCATTTCGCGTCTCTTCCTCCCTCTCACCTATTCTCATCTCACCGCATCTCACTCTCTCTCTCTCTTTCTCCTGCCCTCTTGCAGAGCTTTTCTACATTTGTCTCAAAGCCTCTGCCCTCATCGTCGCCACATAACTCAAGACGTAAGAGTCCTCTGTCAACTCAAAAATTGTTACTTCCGCCCACACCACTTTACTCTCTTCCCTCATCCTTCCCCTTCACACACCTTTCGTCATATCACCTTACGACCACCCTTAAGAACTCGGGGAAGGGCTTCGCCTAATGCGGTCATTTTATCTCTACGGAGAAACCACAATGAAACTGCAAATGAATAAGTAGGGACATGATATTGTAAATTAAATAAAATAATAAATTTAATAGTTGATATTCAAAAAGAGATCGCATTCATTGCTTTTATGATGACGAAACACCGTGTTATATTTCTATCTCTACCCGTCATGGTTGCATATTTCCTTAAAAGAAACAAAGAAAACTATACCAGGCTATCCATTCGATCACGTAAGCATCCAAAATTTCGAAAACCTACTATATTCGATATTGCTGGATTTATAGCTGTTATATTGTATTTACTATATTGAATAGAAACTGCCTATTTTTCCTGAATAATTTCTTTATAAAACATTGGAGTTTTAGAAAAATGTATTAATTCCACCTCACAAAAGCACAATTTTTGTGTTAATTCTTTGAATCTGTCAATTTATATTATAGAATGTAGATTTTGTGAACATATATATACTTTATTACCAAATATTCCAACAGTTTCTAATTATTAGGAAATAAGTTTCATTGGTAAATAATATTTATATCATTTGGACTACCAGTCCATTGGGCACATTGTTACAATTTAACCTAAGAGGTTATAGCCCTAGGCTCTTATTCCCAGAGTAAATACGAGAAAGGACAAAATTTAGAATAAAATAGCACGTTCTATGCAAAATTTTGCCCTTAACGAACTTTTTGCCCGTATTTAATTAGTTTTCATTTAGTTAGGAAAATACGATAAACTGGAAAAAAATCCGATAGCTTCAATAATTAAGGGGCAGAATAAAATCCTACGCTATGAATATGCAACCATTCAGGCAGGGGTAATCTACCAGACCAATTGCAGAAAAGACCTATGAAAATAATAACGCCGAAGATTTTATGAAAGACGTTCTAAAAACGGTCGTAAAGAAGGAAGGTAAACCGTCAAACGATGAAATAGAATGGACGTTTCAAAAATGTACCTGCTCATTTGCGATTTAGGAATAATCTCTTAATTATTTACCAGACTAACAGAAAAGAAATAATCAAAATACGCCTGCAATCGATGGGATAGAAAAGCGCCCGGGAAAAGGAAAAACAGATAATGAAATAAAAGGCTCCCGGTATAATTTTAATATCGCGCCAATTATGTTGATATTTCGCCAACCAATGAGAACAATCCTCCATTTTTCTCCTTCTTCTCTATAGCGGGTATCAGGTGGCGCTCGAGGAAACGATTCCTATCTCCTAATGCGAGATGGTCCCTTTTTTCCTGGGATGGGCCAGAGAGAGGGAGTTCCCAAGAGTCGGGCCTTACTTGGCGCCTAAAAGTCGCGTGGGTGGTCTCGTGAGGACTTGGGACACGGTCACCGAAAGGAAAGACCCCTAAGGACAAGGGCGGTCATTATCGACCTCGCATGACCTCCCAAATTATGGTGCCACGTCACTCATAAATCCATCAACGTTGATAAAACGTTGCAATGCTGCGCGGTTGACACCTCCATTTTTTCTCCATCTTTCTTTCTTTTTCGTCTGTCTCTCTTATTCTTTCTCAACCTCACGCCGTTCTGCGCGCAAGAGAGAGGGACAGGAAACGTTTAAGCTACGAATTTATGTCTCGTGTTAACTTCGTTTTCGTTCGCATTTTTTCCGGAGATTCTATGATGGGACAGCCATGGAAATGTGAGGGTTTTTTTCCCTCTATTCCTCTGAGAGCAATATCGTGTACTCTACGAAACGGAATGTCGTAAAATAAACTCTGGTTATTGCGAGCGTTTGTTTATGATTTCTAAAGAGTGCGGAAATTTCTGAAATTCCAGCTCGGATTTGGACTAGTTCACCGTAATATTTGAGGCAATCGCGGCCATCAGAAAGCATTCAAAAACGTCATAACTCATACTGCATAGCTTCCAAAAATTACTTGACTTCGGATTGTTATATCTACTATCTACTACTAAGTTTTGTAAAAAATATCTGCAACTTCATATGTGATTGCTTGAAATGCTTAATGGTATTTCTTCATAGAAATAATATTTTATTTTATGCATTTATGTGATAATAACCGTGAAATTTGGGGCTTTGAGACACGCATTAATAGCTGCGTATAAAGGACCCTCCTAGAGAGAAAAACAATGGTTGTTATTGAATCCTCATTACTTACTCACTAATTATTTTATTTGATGACGAAAACCGAAGGTATAATGGATCATATATTGGATTCAGAAATGTAAAAATGACTCGGACTTTTTAAAAATAACTATTTAAATATGATCTTAAAACCGCCTCACTAAGGTATGCAGTGTAGTCTGATTAAAAGTATAGGTACGTAAAGCAAACTTTTAATCAGAGAAAAACTTTTCTAAGACTTATAAGAATTATTTTCAAACTAGCTGTAAAACAGAACTACAATTATAAGAAAATTTGTTTATTTTATTCATATGACAGCCGTACAACTAAGTTATTAGTAAACTTTAAGCGTTTAGGACAAATCAGGTTAAATATCGTAACATTGTATAAAGAGAGTACACAGAAAGCAATGAGGGAAACCAATTGTACGGCAAAAGAGCGAAGCGCAAGTTTGTAATGAGAAGATGAAATCTAAGGTAAAGGTAGGATTTAAAATATAAAATCTATGATAAATGCAGGATTCAAAAGATAAAAGAGTGGATGCTAGGTTTACATCCGTATGAAAGGGCCGATTGAAATTTAAGCTCCCCAAAGACGAGGAGACTTAAATGGAAAGAATACCGTTAGCCCGACTAGATTAACAACTCTACCTTCTTTCGTCTCTTTCACTCTTTTACCATCTAGCCTTGAAAAAAGGATGAATGGAATTATAAGAAGGGATGGGTGCTGAGGACGGAAGGGACCATTTCTCGGAGAGGGGGAAGAAGGAAGGAAGGCACGGGTAGGTCGGGTGAGGAGTCCCCACCTATGACATGACGAGAGGGTATGGGAGGGGAAATCAGAAGTGCTTAATGAGTGGAATCTAAGAAGACGGAGTAAAAAGTGGAGAAATGTATAGAAAGGGGAAGGAGGTACGAGGGAGAAGAAGAGGCAGATGGGGATGAGATGAAAGGATAAGGAGGGAGACTTCCAATTTTTAAGGTCGTCTCTTTGACAGTCCCATATATATTTCCATTAACGTTTGAGGAAACTAAAATATATAAAAAGGTATAAGTAAGGGCGAGTAAGGGACTTTTCGGCGGATTATTTTTTTCGATGAGAAAGATGCAAGAAATCTGATTAGGTCCAGATCATAGAAAGATAAATCGGTACAATTTTCAACTCGGTCTACACGAGGTAAAAGGACGGTTTGACCGGTGAGGGATGAGAATACCCTCATGCTCAGCATAGTGGTTTAATGACTAGTTTATTAACCCAATCAAATAAAATGATATACTTAAGCGACGAGGTAAGAAATAGCTAGAATTCCACCATTTTTATAAGACCGGTGTTCAATAGGGTCGCCGCACATGTTGCCATCAGAGCACCATTATCGTCACATAAAATATAGTTAATGTTAATAAATAAGTTGAGAATTCTTTTGAAAGTTGGTTTGGGGTTGTAAACAGACACAAATCAAGACCGATCCTGTGCACAGCAAATCTCAGAAACTTAGGAGTTTTGAAATACTGAAATAAAATAAGTATTTTTCACCCCTCATACCACCAACATAGGGGATTAATTTAAAGTATGATTAATATTATACTCTAAATTGATAATTATGGAAAAATCTTTTAAAGAAAAATTTTAACTGATAAATTCCTCAAATGTATTAAAATGGAGATCTCTGGAAGGCCGTAGAAAGTGCTCAAGGTTAAGGCTCCTAGAGAAATACATATCAGAATGTCTAGCAGAGGACGTAGTGGGAATAATTGAGGCTCCAACGTGCATATGTAGGTAGGAACGACCACGGCGATAAGATACCTGAGATCGATTGTAGGATGGAGCATTACATAGGCTCAGTCTTTCTGAGAATAATACGAGACCTTAACAGGAAAGACAAATCTGCGAATAATAACTCTTAGGTAGGCCTCAGTCCATTGCACCCCCTGCTACCCACCAGATTGGTGAATTGCAGAGTAATATGTAGATGTATAAGGGCGATTTACCACATGTGACTGGCGGCGAACGTCTTGAAAACTCCTGTTCTAGAGAGTTACATGGAAAATAAAATATTTCAGTTCAATTAGTCAACTATTGTAAAAAAATTAAATTTTCTTAAAGTACTTTCAGGAAAATATTTGTAAAAGATAGGCAACATTAAAAAAGTCGAAGAAAGTTTTGACTGTTTAATTTAATAAAATTCAATTTAAATTTATAATTTAAATTTATAGTGAAATGATTTAAATGAATTTATAAAATCAATATGACTCACGTACCAAAAAGACTACTTTTAACTTTTTATAAACATTAATAGCTTCAATTAAAAAAACCAAGTTTTCGTCTATATCTGTATTCTATCTCTTTCCGTGAGATCACGGATACTCATACGAACGCAGAAAAAGTTTTCTAAGCACCATTCTTATCAGCTAAAAATGTGTTATAAGTACCAAAAAAGAACGATCCAATTTTTTAGATACATGGACACATCTTCAAAATTAAAACTGAACCAAAAGAAGGTCAAAGAGTAAGACAAAAACATTCCTGGTGGTCTGGGACAGAAAGAAGGAAAAAGGAGAGGCAGAGAGGGCGGGATAATGGAATAAAAAAGGTTAAAAAATCGTCATAATGGGTGGAAACGAGTCTTTGGACCAGGGATGGCAAGAGAGAGGGGTGAGAGAGAGAGAGAGAGAGAGAGAGAGAGAGAGAGAGAGAGAGAGAGAGAGAGAGAGAGAGAGATACAAAGAAGAGTTATGCGGGAGGAAGACAAGAAGAAGGAAGGAGCGGAGGGGAAAGGAGGAGAAGGGAAGGGAGATAAAAATGAAAGAATTTTTTCGGGGGACGGTAGAACAAAGGGTGGGATGAGTCTTTTTAAGGGCCGCTTGGTAGGTGTGTGTGTGCGCGTGTGTGTGTGTGCGTGTGTGTGTGTGCGTGTGTGTGTGAGTGCGTGCGTGGAGGGAGGACGAGGGATAAAGGGTTGAAAACAAGATGAAAAGGAGAATGTTCTGGGATAGGGAGGACGGGGAAGTGATGGGAAAGAATTGAGTGGGGCTGTGGAGAGTGGGAGGGGAGGAAAAAAAAGAGGGGAGGGAGGGAGGGTGGGAGAAACGAACAACTCCTATAACAGCGCATGTGAGAAAGAAGGTTCGGTCATAAAGCAAAGGTGACTGAAAAGGGTGTGGAAAGGTTGAGAAGGAATGGAGAGGAGAGGGAAGGGGTTGGATATAGTTGGAGGAGGGGGGAATAGGATGGGAAGGAGATGAAGAGCAGGATGGAATACGAGAATAAAGAGTAAAATCTGAAGACAAATTACAGAGAGCGGGAGAGATGAAGGGAAGGCGAGAGTGAGATGGAAAAAGGAGACGTGGTGGAGAGAAAAAACTTGGAGAGAAGAGCAGATGTAACGACAGAGTAGTATTTAAAGGGATTTTTGTGAGCTGAAGGGAGGGAAATGATAAGAAAAATCGATGATCAAGTAAAGAAGATACATAATAGAATTAAAGCGGATAATTTATCAATATTGTATGTAAGGAAGGAAAGACAATATAAGAGAAAAAATAAAAAGAAAAAGTGGAGATAATAGATGTAAGATCTGACCAAGAGGACGGAAAGAGAAAATGACGAGAATTTTTAATTTATAAAATCGATTTCGTTACCAGAAGACGGTCGAGTTCTAATTTCGAATATGGTAACTATGAATGTATAATGAGCAAAGTTTAGGATAAATAAAAACTATAATGACAAACGTCTCAAATATATTTTTAAATTCGATTTAATTCCATAATTTTCAACTTACATGAGAGCATAAGCACATTTTAAAATGAATATAAATATATTTATTTATTCCAATAGATAAAACAGCTCTGGATATCCTGAAGTATTATATATCTCGGCAAAAACATTAGCTCCGCAAATAATAGAATAATGACGCAAACATACACATACACACATTAAGTACATAAATATTTGTGTGCGTTTTTCATTCATAGGAAGTCTACAATAATTATGATTTGAAAATCTATAACATAAGAAAATTTAATCTCTGTTCACAGTCAATCAGTAGGTTAGCACAATGGAATCCGAAACCTTAGAATAACATAAAAGGAAAAATTGTGAAGAAAATAAATATAAATTAAGTATGTAAAAAATTGTATAAAAGAAAGATAGACGGGTAAAAAGGCCGGAGGAAAAGAAAAGATAGAGAAGATAAATAAATGGCATAATTTGATCAGAAAATCTAGTTTAAAAAGGTTCTTGTACAGGGAAGTTACGAGATAATACTTTTAAAGCAATTGAATCAAAAAACACGCCACAAGAAGACAAAATTATCATTAAATGAAAGTAAAAAAGAATAAGAAGAATCAGTAGTAAGTATTCGGAGGAAAACATATTCATTAGAGTTCAATATAAACTAATTCGATTGATTTAAAAATTTGTAAATTGTTTCATAAGCAAATTTTTATAAAGCATTGAATGATCAAGGAAACTTTTTATTATGAGATAGACTCCAAAAAAGACAATAAAAATGAATAAGAGAGCCGAATAAAATGAATAAACAGCAACTCACTTTTTCATCATGAAATTTTATATATAACAGGTAGGGATGTGCACGGGCTTCCCGTGGTACATAGTGCTTTTCGTCAAATTCGCCGTAGTATAATCATATATTAAAATATTTGTTTTGAAATCAGAAAATTATTTTTCCTTATATGGTGGTAGCCCTGCATTTTGGATACGCTCTAAACATGTTCATTTAATTTTGCTATTCTATACTTGCCCTACAAGCGAATTTTTTTAAAAATCGGTTCAGCTAAAACCTTCCAAACTCATAATCACAGAAAACACTTACCTTCATATTGTGGTAGCCCTGTTTAGTTTACCCGGTTGAAATATGCTATTTTGGTTATTTATTTATATGAAGATTATATGTACCATATGGGATTAAAATTCATGCTGCCAGTTCTCTATAAATAAGTGTAAAAATATAATTTTACTTTTTATTGTGGTAGCCCTGCTATTTATTTCCGCTTTAAACATCTTGATTTCATTATGGTATGTTGTACAAATCTTATATACAAAATATAGTTGAAATCCGTTCAGGCAATTCCTTCCAAATCCGTAATTACCGAAATAATTAAATTTGAAAGTGTGGCACCCCGGTCTAAATATAATATTATGGTTTTATATATGTGAAGATTAAAAATTTTAAATTTGGTTAAAATTGATGCCGACAGTTCAACACAAATACTTGTAAAAAGACATTTTTTTATTACTTGTATTGTGGCAGCCCTACTTTCTATATCTACATTAAAAATATTGATTTTGCTTTTTAATGTTGCACACCTTCTTCATACTAAATTTCGTTGAAATCGGTTCAGCCAATTCCTTCCAAATTTATTATTACCGAAAAGTTAATTTTTCAATTGTAGCATCCCTGCCGAGTCGATCTGTTCGAAATATGCCATGTTGGTCCTGTATTTATGTGAAGATTCTATGTACCAAATTTGGTTGAAATTGGTTTGGCCAATTTTTCCCTGATATATGCGTACGGACGTACAGACGGACATCACGAAGACAATAGTGCTTTTCAGTAATGACGAAAAACACTAATAATGATTGACTTTTAATAAAACTTACTTCTTTGTAAATACATGACGTGGTTGTACAGTGATCTTTTAAAATAAAAAAATAAAAAAACAAAAAGGAATTTTTTCATTAATACTGCCCAGCCATAAAAGATAGCGTATTTCGCGGTGTTTTAAAATATTAATTAATCTACGAATTGCGCAACAACCGACCGCGTATGGTGTTCCAGCGTCTTTAAAACAAGAATTTATCGACAAACAAAGATCACATAACATCGACATGGGATGAAAAACTCCAAATAAAAAAAATATAAATTGGATCGAATGAAAAGCATATGCCCGCGGGATATTGAACCAAGTGCCATACACAGTTTGCTACCGATTCCCCAGCGTGGGTTCCGATCTACATCTCGCGGCATAAAAGAGAAAGACGAAATAATGAAATGATATGTAAAACTAACGAGACAAAACAACTTGGGAGGAATGAAATAAGATTTAAGAGGAGCAGAAAGGTGTGAAGGGCAAGGTTATTTGAGAGAATTTAAGGTGTGTGTTTTGTGTGTGTATTCGGACAAGTGGGTGTTGGCCCTCGTGTCCTGCTTGCTGCCCTGTTCGCTCCCGCCGCCAAAACACGCTCTTTCCTCTTCTTTCATTCCTCTCTCTCCCTTTCTCTCTCTCTCCCAATCCCCCACAGCCTAAAAAAAGAACATCCAAAGCACCCAAAGAGTGTTACTAAATATTTTATGCCCGACAGAGCTGAGGAGAGATGTGTGTCCCTTTACTACAATAAAGTTGAGCTGGCGCTGTGTCCCACTCACCCCACACGCATGCACATACACACACAGCGCCAAAGGGAGTCGAGTCGTATCTCACTTTTTTCCTGGACTTTAATGCTTCCTTCATTCGACCACGTTGAAAGGAATAAAAGAGAGAGTGGGGAGAGGAAGGTTAGGAAGCATTCCATATATTTACGCTATCCTTTTTTTTACGCGTATATCTTCCCGATTTTTCTCTCTCGTTCCCACCATTATACCGTCATAGCGACTCATCCGGATGTTTCTTTGGCGTTTGAATTCCCGGAATAAGCGAGTTGATGTCTTCGAAGAGGGGTGATGAAGAAGGCATGGGAAGGGGGACAAAAATTGTTCCCCGCGCGGGAAATTCGGCAGCTCACCCATAGATGGTGCTGAAGTAGTTTGGCGCACTTCGATTGGGAGGAAGAAAAAAAAACTCCCTCTCATCCCGTCCCAAGCGAAATGCGCATGGGCGTTGGAAATGGCAAAGCGGCATTCTCGCAGGATGAAACTCTTTCAGAATCATCTATTTATATAATTTGATTTCAGATTTTATCTTCAAATGGAGTTAGTGATAAACACAACCTCTACCGCAAACTTGTCCAAATATCATTGATAATACCTTTAAGTTGCATAATCTGTTTGTTCGTATGAACTATAAATTCTTTTACTTTTACATAATTTTTAGAATTTCCGGAAGACACTTCATAATGATAATGGAAAGCACCCAAAGCAATTATAAGTAGATAACAGATTAATTTAGCAGAAAAATGGACGTGAATGGGCCATAGCGTGAGATGAGCTAGAGAGGTGGCCGCCTCAGGCGGCACTTTCCTATGGTATTACTACAGCTCTGCGTAGAGATCCGGGGAAGCGATTTGTTTTGAACGCCTCAGGCGGCATATACCAACGCAAAGGTCTTAAAACATCACCATCGAAGAAAAACAGTAGCATAAGATAAAAACAACCTTTTAACATATTCGTTATACCCTCCTCAAACGTTTTATACACGAAAATTTAGAGCCGCAATCAGTGCAGTTCTATCTTATGAAACCTTTTAGTTAAAGAACTTTTATATTTTAATATGCTACAGCTCATGGAACCTCCCCGCCGTCTAAATTTCGCGGGGCGTTTAAATGATATAAAAAAACCTAAAATCATTTCCTCCTCGGCCGCGGAGGGACGTAAAATTCTCGAAATTGAATCATAAAGCGTTAGTGAGACAAAGTGCTCGTTAAAACTCAACGGGAAAATGAGAGTGAAAGATGAAGGCGCCGGAGCGAGAAATATCATTTTCATCGATCCGCCCAGCGGAACCGACCAAACCAAACCAAACCACCCCCGATGCGGTCCAGAAAACATGGTCTTCCCTCTCTTTCCCTCATATTAAAAGCGCCAATGATTCGCCATCCCCCAACCCCCTATCAATATACCATCTTTATGAGTACCAACCCACCTTTTCCAGCCACCCCTTTTATTGAGAACATCTCCCTTTTGGCCTATTAGCTGCTCGGCCAGCCAACCGAAATCCGTGCTTTCGCTACCCTCTCTCCTCTCCTTCCTCCGAAAACTTCCGCACCCGCCTCTTCCTTAATATTTTCCCCCTTCCCATTTCTCAGTTATGCGCATCGAATCATAACCGCCGGCACAGCGCGTTTGTTTCTCGGTTTCTGTCGAGAGGGGGAGGTTGAGAGAGATCTGACGCTACGGGAGGGAGGTTGTCTCGCGCGCGCGCGCGCTCCGACGGCGCACAGGCGAGGGGAATGAGGAAGGGAAGGGGTACGTGAGAGATAGAGATGGGGGAGGGAGGGAGGGGAAGGGGAGGAAGCCGTTCGGTGGCGCCCTGCTGCGAGACAAAGAGGCCGACGGTGGCAGAGAGAGAAGGCCTAAAAAGACGTCGGGAGGAAGGGAATAAAAAACAAAAGCCGTTCGCAATATGCGGAAAGGAACTCTTAAAAGCGTAGCGCAGGCCACTAAAATGTTTAAAATATTATGGGAAAACTAAGCGTATTTGTACAGGGATCGACAGTTTGACGAGAAAGTAAAGATAACGCATGCGTTTGGGAATATTCTCTCTTTAGTACGCTCGTTTAGAATTATCAAAATAGCAATCTTTTTTCACGGAGAAATGATTTTTACTGTTAATTTCCTGATCTTATTGAAAATTATAAAAATGATCGATCGAATAGATCCAATAGAAGATCTAGACAAATCCTAATGTGAAAATTGTAGTAAATCGCATACGGCTTTCAGGTATAAAGTAGCCGCCATCAGTGGTAATTCACCGGTTGTTGAATTTGAATAAATCTTTTATCGACCATTACATAGTTATAGAAGCGCCTTTGACCATTTGTGATTAAGCCTGGGATATAGGTACGTCTGTTATTTGATTTTAAAGCAAAACATGCAATAATATAGTTATAGTGGGTGATTATAATTAGTTAGTTTAATCATTATTGTTAACTTACAATGCAAATTGAAATGAAATATTATTATTTCATTTATCATAACAAATAGAAATCTGTAAGAAAGAATAACTGGTATATCAGAAGAGTTAGCCGGATGAGTAGTTTTACAAACTAATAATTAATTCAATGCTATTTGCAATTCCCTCTCACATCAATAGAGTATTTATTTTCTAATTTATATTTCTGCTATGAACAGACGATTATAATTAGAAAGAATTAAACGCATAATGTCAATTCATGCTGATCGGTGATGTTAAACCTAATTTATGTTTTTACATACATCGTATCTGTTTAATATATTGCTGAAATGATTACAAAATAAAATGTGATTTTTAAAAAGAGATTTGATATTTTCTAGGAGAAAATTTGATTCAAATTTTCTAAAAGGCATAAAAACAGAAATAGTCGCCCTTAAATGATAGGACTAAGCCTCATGTATAGTCTAATGTGCTCATATAGGTTTAAGTCTTTAAACTATAATATGCACGACTTTATGCATTTGAAACCTCAAGATTGAACGTAGTGAACTTTAATTCAACAGGGAAATATCTTGCTCGTCTTATGTCTGAAATTTTCAAGAACAAGCGATTTTAAAAATACTTGCCTCAGTATTTCCAACAGCCACAACAAGATTAAAAAGAAACAGGAGCGCATTTCGGCTAGAATCTTTCTTCGGTGAATTGCCATTGAAGACGGCTGCTTTGTAGCTGAAATGCGTATCTGGTTTTTTCAACCTTGTTGTGGCTATTGAAGATACCTCAGGCAAGTATTTTCTTTAAATTACTTGTTCTTGAATAGTGAAACCTCTCTCAGAGACCATCCCAATTCAGCGACTTCCACATTAACAGTTAATATTTATCAAAATGTCTTTAAGAAGAATGTAATTTTTTATTCGACTACCCCATAATTGAAACCTTCTGTGGTAAGATGTTCGTAATTATAAGTATAGGCATAATCAAAGAGTCACTTATTCCATAACTCAAATCACCTTCAAAACAGCCTTTAGCGCGATGATTCTCAGCCCACTCGGCATTTTAATGCGTGAGAAAGTGAGAACATACGTGAAGAAGGACATCTGGTGGTTACGGATGGAGAATGGAGCGAGATCCCGAGGATGAAGAGTGCAATACGGGTGTAATACGTGGTGTGTGTGTCTCTGGTAGCAAATATTCCATCTTCACGATAACCAAGGGGCCATATTTCGGCTCTTACTCTTCGTTTGTGTGTGAGAGCCTTCACGTGGAAGGGAGAGAATGGAGAAGAGGGAGAAACGGCGCTGCGGTGGGAAAGATGGCCAATGTGTTCTACCCAACTCCTGACCATCCCCCTCTCCCAAGAAATTCTTCGAAGACGTACGTCCGAAGACCATATCAGCAACGTCTCTCGTACCTTCAGGGCCTTTTTTACGCTCTTCATTTTTTTCTTTTTTATTTTTACCTTGATGGACAGGAGAAGATACTACGGTCGCACAGGATAGCCAACCGCCTTCTCGCTTACTTCTTAACGTATTATTTGGTGAAAACGGAAATCAGTTATATTAGTCAAATGTTTAACTTGAATGAACAAATCGCGAGTGATTCTATCTTTGATATGAGTTGGACTAATTATATTGATAACTCTGGAAATATTTCAGTTTAATCATGATAATAAGTTGCCTGTATATGCACATATTAAAAATAAGGGTTAACATGAATATGTTAATTATGTATACCATAAAGTTTCTCTAACTAAAAGTAATTAAAAATAAAGTTATTTTAACGAAGACCATGTTAGTTCATATGCGTGCGCGCGTGTATATAAAACTGAAACTAAGGGATCCTAACATAATTTTTCAAAGTTGGTAGCCCTCTCGCCAGCTGAAATGGTGTGGAAAGTGTGGAGACAGCCAAAGAGGAGGGAGGAAATGGTGAAAAGTTATGAGATTCCTTTTAATGGGTGTGGAGGAGAGAATGCCATTCCCACGTAAGATTGAAGGAATAACTGCTTGGGAGTCCAGGTGCCTTAAAACTCTGTGAAAAAAGGTACTTTTTACTGACGGAAACATATATTTATTGGAGATCGAGGTAACTTATGAACCTCATCACCCCTAAAGAGAATAAACAAATCGCATATTTCTAATTTATAAAAATTTATTCAAGTTAAATATAGTTTAGAAGTGCTGTACTGCTAATATATTAGAATTTAGTAATCACATCTTCAAGAAATATTAACTACCTTATTTATCTTCATATAAAACGAGTTTCCTAATTAGCATTTAAAAACCTAGAGTTGTATTATATTCGCGTAATGCGAAATAACACAGCATGGATTGCTATTTTTAAATATATTTTCCGTGAATGGGAAGTTTTATTATTTATTCTTCTTGCATTCATAGGCGTTTCATACTAATGTAAATAGAGCATATTTTTCAGGAAATCATCTGCTTTATGCACAATGAGAAAGATCGGCTGCAATTTGTGAACCGAAATAACAGGAATATTAAAGAATATAAGGTGATCATTAACCACACTATTTCAATCATTTATTTATTTGCTTGCAATTTATTTTGACCTGCAATATTTTTGGCTTTCAACTATACGTATTTTTTCAATAATTAATTCAAATATATTAAAGTTTCACTCAATAAGTTTCAATTATTGATTTTCTCCCCGCAATTGCCGCGCTCAGGTATTTGCATTTCCAAATTCCAAATTAGCATCACACCTATGTATATAACTACATGTGACGTAACAAATACGTCCGGTTTAGGGAGACATCAACAATAAACAGCAGAGGTATTCAGTCGTCATAGAGTTTAGGAGGAGGATCCAGTGGCAGTAGAAACATTGAAAGCCATTATGAGATGAGCATTACAGGAGTTGAAAATGCTTTGAAACGGAGAAGAGAAAGACCGCCAGCCTGTCAGACCGGGTGTTAAGGGGGAGTGGAAGAAATATTTTGACAGTCTATCCTCCCCTTGCTCCTCTGCCGTTCCCCCTCTCCTTTTCCCTTCACCCCTCCTAAGAACACTTTCCCAGCTTCCCCATGGAGCCTTCATCTGATAGGGAAGGATGAAAAGGGCGGCGGGTTGGCGCACGCCCTCGCGAAAGAAAAGATGAATAGCGAAAATCCGGTTGTGCGCAACAATACCACCCACCCAAAAAAAGAAAGAACCTTCGGCGAAAAGACCAGAAGCCCCAGGTGAATCTTCATTTCTACCGAAATATATTTCCGCGATTCGTCACAAAAAATTATTGGGCGAGATGCATCATGAAGTTGTTTAATAGACTTTGCGTAATAGGGAGGCGTTTTCAGAAGATTAACTCGTTGTATTTCTTTCGTCCACTAGGCTACGCCGTATGCTTCGGCGGATGGGGCGCGGATATGCCAGGAGCAAGCAGCAGCCGGCTCGGAAAACCCCCGTCGTGACCAAGCACGTGCACACACACGCACACACACATATACACACATACACACACGTCTATTTGGGTTAGAGAGCGAAAAGAGCTACGAGGTAGGGCATGAAAGGAGAAGTGGAAGAGGGAAACGTCTTGAAGCTCCTTACTTGTTCATTTTGGCTTTAAGAGGGAGACATAAATGATCAGAAAAGAGAGGAGTGAGTGGACGTGGAGTTGGGGGAAACAGGAATGGATGCGGTGGGCTGATATAGTGGGAAGAAAGGATGAGACAGGAAGGACTGCTTGAAACAGGCGGAAAGGAATTGAGGACTGGTAGGATGAGTTGTGTTAAAACCTTATTGAAGAAATTAAGAATTCCCACTTTCGGTATTTCAGGAGTTTAAAAAATTTCGTTTTGACTTATAAATGGCTTATAAACAATTAAAAAATTCTTTATTTGTCTAATGTCTCATACAAGTACAGGTATAAAAGTTTAAAAACTTGATCATGTATATAAGCCACTTACAAATATAACTTTATGGCACTCCAAATTAGAGAAAAATAAATATTAGTGAGCAATACAGCTGTTTGGTCCATTGGTACTTCCAATAAAAATATAAAGATCCTTTATTTCAGCAATTGCGAGGGATGAATTAATCCAACATTGGACACGATTCGTTTAAACACATCTTCATAAAAGAAAGCTAATCAGCGATAGAATTTTGAGAACTATATTTTAGGTTTGAAATTTTTTTACGGTAAATATGTTACAGGTAGCAAACTACACTGTTAGTAAATAAAACCTTTCTCTTGAAACTAACTTAAAAATTATCCATCTAATATTTACAGGCGAAGCAATTTCTTATCCAATATCATACTATGTTCACAGTGATATTTCACCACACCTCTTATAATTAGCACATTTTTACGGAATTGAACCAGGCGATAATTTACTCAAGGGCCAAAATAATACTAACATACCAAAGATATCAACGCCAACTCTTAAGATTCATTATCAATCTTAAAGAGATGACGAATCTTAATTAATTATTAGCATAGCGACTTCAACGACAACACCGCTTCGACATCTCATCCCCGAAAAAGAAGCTAACTCTCCTCCATCTTACCTTCTCCCGTGTTCTTTCCAATTGACCTTCCGAAAGCAACAAAAAAACTCCCCCCGTAACCTCTCGACCGATGTTCCCCATTCTCCACGCCATCCACCTCCCTCTTTACTCCTCTCTCTTCCTCACTCCCCCTCCGCAAAACGACACACACCCACCGCCGTCGCTTCCCGCCGAAATTGCTGCCTACGGGCCACGCTCGAAGACAACGCCACCAACCCACGTGTTGACTCTCCGAAGAAGGTAGGGGAAAAGCTGCAGAAAGAAAGGGAGGAACTGGGGTTTGATTGGGGAAAATAGGGAATAGCAAGAATGGAAGAGGAAGAGACTTAGTTAGTAAGGGAACATTGATAAAGGGAGACTTTGAGGAAGTATTAATATTTTGTCTTGTGTTATCAGTATGACATTAATTTGAAATTTTAGTTGATGTTACGCTAGAGCTTAACACGCCAAAATTGCTTTTACTTTACCATGAGTAATATTTTGCCCATAAATGAACTTGTGAATTTTCCACGTTTTTAGCTAGTCGCATTAAAATTTTTCTTCGAGCAATCTTCAAGTTCACCTTTCAACAAGCATGGCCGAATAAATATTTAATATCAAATGAGTATGATTGCTTTTTTACGCCAAATTTTCACTTCATCTCAAGACACTTTTATAAAACTAATTTATCAAAATTAAGTTCAGTAATGAGCTCCTATAGGTAAATAAAGCGATCAAATGAAAAGCGATACATTTAAATTCACTTGCCCAAACGTTTTACGCCCCTTTATTCATAAAAAATTTGTCACTATAATGCGATAATCATCAGCATGGAGATAAAGAAAGCTTAAAAGGAGATTAGCTGCAGAAGTTTACCGTAAAGATAGTGTAATTTTCAAATCAAATGATAAATATAAATGAATAAAATATAAAACTATATCATGGTATTTGAAGTGTGTTCCGTCTTTTGTAGGTGAAGAACAATTAGAATCGACGATAATTGTTGTTTTAAAAAAAAAATAATCGAAAGCAAAATTCCCGAACGACTCACGCGAACGTACGATGTATTTATTTCATTCCCTTGTCGCAATAACATGCCATACCGCTCACTTTCGAGATTTATTTTTCGAAAAAAAATTTTCCCTCGTATCTTCCTGTAATTTTGGCGGTCGACGACGACCCAAATGACCGACCATGGACTGTGGCGAAGGAACTCCACCAAGGACGAAGAGACGGCGTGTCGTGGAACTCTTTGGTCACATGATGAACTCGCCTTCAAATCCAGACGGCGTGATATTAAACGTGTGGGTGCCAAGGACAAAACCGAAAAATCGGTGGGCGAAGTGGAAGGTGATGTGGCAAGGAAGAAGAGAGGGAGAGAAGAGATTGGAGGAAGAGGGGAGGGGTTAGAAAGGAGGGGAGAGAATGAGGGAGTTGAGGAAAGGAGGAGGGTTGGAGGTAAGGGAGGCAGGTATAGCGCAGGAAAAAAATGAGGAGGGGTAGGAGGTAATCATTCATTCTAGCGTAGCGGAGAAAACGCTTTGTCGGTTAATTGGCGACTCTAAATCCGTCTAATGATTTTAAAACGGCTGAGAGATAGAGAAATATGTTAGGGAAGTTGGGTCCCTCCCGTAACGATGGGAATATTGTTTAGATGCGTGTTTTATGCAAAACTTTCGAACGCGCAAATGTTTTCGTCCAGGCAAAGAAAAAAGCTTGGAATGAGGGACTTGAAAAGTTTTTCTCATCACAAATATTTCACGGCGAGCATTTTTTTAAGATTAACAAAAATTTCTTTAATATTTAAAAAAAAAACAAATTCATTTTAGCAAATGAAAATTGATTTTTATTAAATGAAATGTATTATAGGTTAGCGTTATAGTTTCAGATTATTTATATCAGATTATCTATATCAAGTAATTTAGCTACATCATTACAGCATTATCTTTTCTTCATCGGCGAAAAAATTGTATATAAAATAGTTGCCAATGCGAGGTCTAATTTTTCAACATTGAACTTTATCGGATGGGAAAAGAAGGGGAAAATATGAAACTAAAGTGAAGTCGTATTTTACCCAACAAAAGCATGAATTCCAGTCATCAATAATCCAGATAATTGAAAACGACAATTTTCATGGCCATGAAGGAAACGAGAGTTCTAATCCTGTTCAAGTCGTGGAGTTTTCGTGTTGTGTTTCCATTGCTCATCCCTATCAATCAATCTTCCTTTACTGCTCAACGTGCTAAGGACGTTAAGCTGAAAAACGATCAGTGCGTTCCGAAGTTTTTATTACCGTCCCACGTTTAAATACATATATTTTAAGGGATGCCGCGTCGCTAGTTTGAGAAACACTAAAAAATCAATAAAACTACTTCTTTCACGTGGCAACGTCGGATCTTGGGGAAACACAAAGAAAGAAATTTAACTCGGCAAAAGACAACATGAAAAAATGGATGACATGAGCTTCGGAAACGTGGTTATAAGACTAAAACAGTTTTTTTTATTATTTTAACCCAATGAAGCGGAATTCCTGTCAGATCTTTCAATAAAAGTGACTAATTGTTCCATTTTGAAGCATAAAGATATTTAATTACATGAAGAGTTGTTCCTTCCGTCTTCATGTCTTTAAGCCCTTCAAAGGATAAAAATAAAACAATGTCAAAATTAAAACCCGATTTCGTGACTGCAAACTTCAACTGGTAAATTTCGAATAATAGCGTTACTACATACTGCATATTTATGAAAGACAGAAATGTTGTTGAGTAGGACAGTACCGTAGCTAGGGCAAGCGAGGCATCTGCCCCGGGCGCAACTAAGTAAGGGGCGCAAAAAAATCCAAATAGTAACTAAAAAAATCTTTAAAACAAACTCCTAAACCGTACGAATCTTAGGAGTTTGTTTTAAAGAATTTTTTAAAACTAATTTCTTTTCTCTCTTTTTCACCGTAGTCTCATTTCTCTTGTATAAATAAACTAGAGATAAACATTTTTGGACGGGGGTCACATATTTAGTAATTTTCCCCGAGCGCTAAAATAGCTAGTTACAGCGCTGATGTAGGATGATACATATTTTCAACATTTGACTTCTCTTTATTTATTACAGTTATGGCATTAATACGTTTTGTCCGAAAGCTTGTTTGCTGCGATTATTTTTAGTTTGCTTTCTTTCAGTTATGCTTTTCTATTAGATGGATGCATTATGGCTGAGAACATTTTGCTCAAACCGCAAATTTCTACGAGGTATGAGGTTTAACAATCTATAATTGAAGTACAAAAACTGTTTAATTAATAAATGGGAAGACATACCATTATGATTCTGAAGAGCAAACCATAATTAAAGGCAATGAGAAAGATTTCAAGCAAAAAATATTACTGCTCTGTCTATAATGATAACATTATTTCAATATCGATAATCAGAACTTAATTCGTAATCATCCTGTACATATTTCAAAGTAGAATATACAATGGTTTCGATTAGCATGAAATTTTAAATTGAAATTTGGTTCGCGTCAATTTAGCTACGTTTATAGCATTGACTCCATTGAACTAAAGCTATATTGATTTTACTTGATTGGGGCACATAATCTGTCATTTAAAAGTTTTCATATGAATTTAATTCAGTTTATTCGTTAGATGCAAACGGGAATTATAGAAACTGATATTAATACATCCGTAAAAATAGCTTTAATACTTAGCAGTAAAAGTAGCCGGCTTAAAACCATCCGTCCATAAAAAAACACCATCAGGGGATTCACGCTCATATCCGTCGTAATATCTGCACAAAACGACGAAGAGCTTATTTTTTCGTCCTTCCCAACCCATTTCATGCCAACAATTGAAAAAAACACCCACAGCCGAAACATTTTTTTATAGATCCATTCACACACTCGTGCATTTTTACAAGTGACGTGGCAGTGACGCCTCCTCTCGCTCTTTTGTCATTCTCGTTACGCCCATAATTGGTAACTAGCTAGCGGAGAATTTGCTTTCTCTCGCGGACCTTCTCCTCCTCCTCTATACCTCTCCTCTTACCTCTTTTACTCACCCTCTCGCTCACTCTATTTGTTGATGGGAGGGAGTGAGGGATGAGAGAGAGAGAGGGGGGGGATATTACCGGATGTCAGGGCGGGGTGGAATGCGAGAATGATATCGAAAACGGAAGCGGGCGTGATGTGGGAAGGAAAGGTAATGAAAAGAGAGTCGGAATGCAGAGCGAAATGGGGCAATAGCGAGTGCGTGAGGTATGAAAGTAGCGCGCCGTTTTCAATTTTAAACAGAAAGAATCACGATATTACCATCCTCTTCGTTCCGAGAATTTATCGAGGTGACAAAGTATCACGTGGTCAATTGTTCAGTTCTCTCTTCTATGGCGAGTACATTATTCATCAACTCATTTCTACGATAGTTTTTATTTAATTTTAATAAATATTTAGGGGTGCCCGCTGACAGAATGTGTTCCAGTGTGGGTTGATATAATTAAAGAATTGGTTTTTTGAGGGAAACAAATGAAAAATGAAAACTACTCGTATTATGAAATAACTGATTTCGTGTCGACTCCTCTACGAATCTTGAATTTTAACCTCCGCTACAGTAAAAGTACAACTGAGAGATAAAAACTGCTACTGTAATGAATAATGAAGTTAATATTCATATCGAAAATGGGAGTATTGATGAACGAAATCGACCACTCACTATCTCCTTACATATAGATTGCTCACAAAAGCAAGTAAAAGATATAAAAAATTATCTTTAGACGCATAGAATGCACAAACAAAGAAGCGAAATCGACGGACTTAATGGAACACAACTAAGGATAAGGTAGATAAACAACGTTAGCTCATAAATTTATTTTAGCCATATTTTTGTTGCTCTCATGTTTAAAGAGTGAACTACACAAAATAGGGATGAATATTTTAATTTTATAAGCATGGTATTTATAAAACATTACCATCAACGTTGAGAATGATTTAAAAATACAGACTAACGGCATGTAAATAAAAAGAAAAATTAATAAGTATAGCGTGACAAGACCTCTTCTTATGGGATGGAGTTAAGATTGAACAATAACTGTCAATGTGTCCTCCAAGTAGTAGTTATTAGCGAGTTGGGAGGAAACTGAAAGAAGCAATCAAGTTTGCTAAAAACATAAATAAGAGCAAAATAAAAAGTAAACGAATGACAGGACGAGACTGAAGGTGATGCTTAGAATAGCGAGGCGAGAAAAAAAGGGTGAGGAGAAATGAGTGGAAGACGGGGGAAGAAGAGGAAGGGATCGGAGAGAGACTGGGTTGAAGACCTATGAATGGGAAGGATGGGACTTTGGCCAGAAGGAGACGAGGGGAAAGAAGCGTACACCAGAGCGGCGAGAAAACTGTGCGACACCTACAGACTGGAAAGATGAAGAGCGAAAAGAATTGAAGCGGATTAAGGTTTTTTAACTTGTGACGCAACAAATTACCTTCAAGATTGCACTACTTATTGAAGAAGAACCAGCTTGATTTATCAGGAAAAAAGTTCCTTGTTTTATTGGACATCTATAAAAGTAAAATTCCTTGGGAAAGCATATTCATACACAATGAGTGAGTGGTAAACAATAAAATACTTTACGGTTGCGGCACCAGAAATCCAATTTTTATTACTTCCTCGCTCACAATGAGTAGCGCATGCGTAAAGAAGAGCTGAAAGAAATTTTACAGAATTTTAAATCGCACAGCTCCTTTCGAGCGTTCAATATCCCTATAAGGGAATCATCAGACCCTTGTATCAAACCGCCTCGCCGCATATCCATAAAAAAATCTTCAAGATAAAGACAAATAACTCCGTACAAGAAACACAAATTAGCACTTTAGCGCAGAAGGAATCATAAACTTTTGGCTCGACAAAAGTATCATACGAGAGCCGAATAACGCGAAAATTCCTCAACCGAAAAACACGCGACGAAATCCATCAAACGGACATTCTCATAATTAAACCCCCGCCTCTTCTGGAAAAGGCACTTTAGGTCCGACTCTCTCGGGGACCGAATGTTTTCTTTCAATCCAGTTCCCCTTTTCCAAAACATCCGCATACAAAAACCAACCGATTTATGAACGCGAGAAAGAATGCCATACTTTATAAGTAGATCAGACTATAGAGAGAAGGACATCAGAAAAGGATGGGAAAAACGTATAAGATAAAATACGGAATGAAAAGGATAGAATGATGAAAACAGCAGAAAAATAAATTTTAAAGAGAGGAAAGAAAACAGCGAAAAGGAAAAACAAACTTTCTCCATCACATATATTTATAGCCTTTAGTTGCATAGTGTTGCATATACGTACGACCGTTTAAAAACTGCTCCAAAGCTATTCCAACCGATTAATATTATATATTTATATTTAAATAGTCTCAAAATAACGATTTATGATGAGCAAACTAATTCAAAGAATTTTCAAGTTCGTCTAACAATAAGATTAAACTGATGAATCAGAATTCTCCAAAACCTTTTTATAACTTATGAAGGGTTCTGATTCATCAGTTTATGAGCAGGCTAGTTCTAAAAACAATCGGAAATCTAAGGATTAGAAGCAAGAGAGTGTTTAGAAAGATAGCAAGGAGAGGCAAACAAAATGGAAGAGATATACGGAAATGAGAATATGAAGAGAAAAAGGAGAAGTTAGGATATGGAAGATGAGAGTTAGGAAACGATGAATAAAGGAAGAAACGAATATAGATGGACTCACAAAGAGTAAAGAAAAGTAATATGATAAAAAGGGTTATTTAGGGAAGACGAAGCGACACATGAAGGAACAGGATGTGAAAGGAGAAGCAGAAGCGCGCAAGAATAGGAAAAAAGAGAGAGAGAGAGAGAGAGAACTCCAAAAGGGATGAAAATGGTGATGAAGAGAATGGGAGCATAAAGTAGCTGAATCACCTTTCCGTTGAGGATCGATCTATAGGCATTTGAGTGTGACTCCTATCTTTCTCGCCCTCTTGATTCTTCATCTCCTCCTTCCCACCTCTCCGCCCCCTCACCTTCCCCGCCATTGCTCCCTCGTTTTACTTTTCTCCTCATCCCTTCCCTATTCCTGCCATCTCCTCACTCGCATACCCCTCCACCCCCCTTTACCGCTCTTAGGATCCCACCTCACACAAATCTTACGAGTCACGTTCCTGGGAAATGCGAGTGCAACAGCTGCGGGAGGGAAAGGAATTGTGGAGAAGAGGCGCGGAGGGGGAAGGAGGGGGGCGGATGCGGGGGCAGGGGGTTGTAAAAGAGAGGGGAAAGGGTGGAGGGATATGGGCGAAGCTTCTGAAGCGAGAGGGTGGAAAGGGAGGACGATCTCCTGAAAAAGGAGTGGATACATGATGTAGAGGAAATAAAGGAATGACTTTTGTCGTTTGTGCCGGGATGAGATGTTTTTGGATAATGAGCTGTGAGTTTACTTTTCAAGGGGAGAATTAGCGGAACGGTTATTTTGTGCGCAGGGGTTCGTTTCCTGAAAGAGGGGATGGGTTAGTGATGCGTTGAGCTCTATCATAAGAAATATACCTTTTTTCAGGAAATCTCAAAAGTTTTCATGATGCCCATAACTTCATGGATGAACTATTTAAACAATTGTGTTGCTCATCTGCCCCTCAATTCTAAAACAGTAATTAATGTTATTTTTCTTATTATAAAATAGTTGTTACATCTATTATCTTGATAATTTTGACCGCTATATGAAGCTTTCCATACAACCAGGTAAATATGCTTTGCCTGTGAATGTACATGAAGTAGCCAGTCGATTTTTTACAATGAAAATAATACAAAATGATCTATATTCAACGTCATGTGATAGAAGTTGTAAAATTCGAGCGTAAAATTAGTCATCAAAATAAATATATTGCTTGTTATTAATTCAGTTTCAAATCCGTCTCTATCAGTCCCTTCACACAGCTCTCAAGCAGCTTGGAATCAAGACAGCTGATAATGTTCATTTCTAAAGTTATATGCCATTAAAGGTGAGTTTTAGTACACCTTTATGACTATTTCTATATGAAAGACAACCATTATTTTCACTTTTTGACCAGTAAACAGTATAATCAATGCACAAGATCGCAAAATTCGACCAGATACGATTTATTCCATCGTTTCTTAAAAAAAAGCCATCATGAGTATTTTAATCGCAGAACACTTTGTCGATAACAGAATTCCAAGCAAGCACTTTTTATTTCAAAATGTCCATTATATAATTTAAGAAGCAAACCTTTTAAGAAATAATCCCAATTCGAAGGAATCACGAAGAAAATTTCAACCCTCAGTCAGTTTAGCTTCCCTCCAAGGCCGCATTGCATATCACAACATGACTTGACCGATCCATGAGAGTGAGAAAAAGAGAGAGAGACGTGCTTTACCTTTTTATATAGTTCTACCACTCCCGGTGCACACACACATACCACCCAAGACGCATGTCGAATCACGATTTCCTCATCCTCTCATACCGAATTCGGTAAAAGCAACAGACAACAATGAAACCCATGAAGGCATAACCTTTAGAAAACAAAACCTTCGGAAAAAAAGTCGGAAGGAGGAGGAAAAAAAGGACTCCAATAAAAACTAAGTAAAAATTTGGAATGAAAAAATTCTTTCCGAAATCCTTTCACTCCTCTTCCATCCCCTCTTCCTCCTTCCCACCTTTCACCCCTACTCCTTTTCTCGTCTTCCTCCTCTCCCTTCGACACAATAAAAAATACCTCCTTTCGGTTGGAAGTCTCTCCTTCCTTCTTCTTAACACTTTCTCCACCCTCCTCTCTCTCTCTCTCTCTCGCCGAAACCAGAAATAAAAAATTGCCGGCGGCGTTACGCGTTGGAGGCGGTTGAGGTTGGGGACAGGCCAATTACTGCTCTCTGAGGTAGAAGGCAAGAAGGGGGTAAAAGGAGATAAGAAGAGAGGTGGTTTACTCCGGGGCTGCGTGGCGCGGGCATCTATGAGTCGGTTTCGGTTTCATAGGCGGCAAAGGAATCGGCTCTTCTCCCGGAGGTATGGGCAAGCCACGCTCGGTTGAACCCGTAGCGATAAAAAGTGTGGAAAATAAATGAAAAGGAGGATTAAGGTTGGGTGATTGTGGGATTGATAGAAGAGAGGTGGGTTCGAGAAGCTTTCAAAAAGGAGGCGGTTATAGAAATTGATGGAGGTGAGGATTCAGGAGAATAAGACGCTCGAGGCCAAACTATTGAAATATTTTTCGAATAGTTACGAAATTTAAACTAGGAGTTAATCGTTATCTACCTCAAATTTCTAACAAACCCTTGTTCCGTATTCATGGAGAAAAATCATCCCTTATAGACATTTTAAAAATCTACGATAACATTTTCATTTCATGCAATTAAAGAAAATTAACATTTATTTTGGTTCAGCTGAAAATAAAATTAGAAGAATTGCGATAAAAGGAACTATAAATAAGGATAACAATGGTTCTTTTATACAATAGCCCCGCCACTCTCAAAACCCAGCAAAAGTAAACAACAAATCAACAGATGAACACAATGATAAGCAAATTAAGAGTTTATTGATTGATCCCTTTTATCGAATGATATGAATTTTGTAAGATTGTGTCGTGTGATTAATAATGAACGAGCTGCACTGGAATTCTTCTTACAAGATAAAGGAATTTAGTACTTACGTATTCTCCGCAGGTTGAGGCTGATTTTTTATTTTCCAAACGGGTTGGGGGAAGGTAGTTTGGTTGGTTTCCATTAAAAAGCTTTGATATAAGGGTATGTATTATCCTATAATAATGAAGTGTTACTCATATCAATAAAATTTTATGGAAACAAACCCAACCCGTTGCTTTTCCTATAATAATGTGTTACTGCTTATATCAAAACTTTTTATGGAAATTTAACGAAGAAACCTAACCACCTTCACCCAACCCGGTTGGAAAATAACTGTTTTCGAGATATATTTTGAAACAAAATGGAAGCTTAACCAATATATATCTCGAAAACAGTTATTTTCCAACCGGATTGGGTGAAGGTGGTTAGGTTTCTTCGTTCAAGTTCCATAAAAAAATTTGATATACGCAACAACACTTTATTATAAGATAAGCGACGGGTTGGGTGAAGGTTGGTTATGGTTTGTTTCCATAAAATGTTTTGATACAAGGGTACTTACGTATTTTCCAATAATAATGAAGTGTTACTCATATCCAAAATGTTTTATGGAAGGAAACCTTCATCCAAGTCGTCGCTTTTCCTTTAATAATGTGTTCCTGCTTATACCAAAACTTTTTAACGAAGGAACCTAATATACCTTAACCCAACCTTTGGTTAAGCCTCCATTTTGTTTCAAAACAAAGTCTCATTATTGAATCGTTTGTTTCTTGGAGTCACTTTTGCTGGGGTTTTGAGAATGGCGGGGCTATTGTATAAAAAAACCGAAGACAATTATTAAAGTTTTGTTTTTTTTTTGCAAGAAACTGTGACTTCAAATTTAATTTTTATAAGGTAGAAAGATAAAGCAACCTACTTTCGACATTATATTAAAATATATATGTATTACTAAAACGCTTACTTTGAAAATCTTTCGCGCTATAGAGAGTAGCATATTAATTATTTACCTTTTAAAACTAGATGGAAAAGTACAATCCATAAATGAAATACACAGATATTTCAAAGACGTTTTTAATGGGAAATACGTATGAAACGGTATCGAAAGATTCTCAAATTTTTATCTCCGAAACTATAAGTCGTAATTATAAGGTCTTGAGAACTATCTTGTAGTAAATGTTGTTCTCTACCTGAATATTTTTTAAAATCTATAGTTCAGAGATTATATAAGAGCCTGGGATAGAAAAATATGGATTTTAATTGATTTTTGCCGAGAGAACCGTCTTAGAGATCGATGTAAACAAAATATGCGATGTTTTGCTCGGGATTTTCAAATTTGTTTCCAAATCAAAATTTATTAAAATACGTGAGCCTAAATTTAAAAAATGCGGGATAAAAACCAATGCAAACAAATTTGGGCTATGATTTGATATAGAATCTGTCCAAAAATTTCAACTGATAACAATATATTTGCATCTCATTAATGATAGACACAGAACAAAAGCCTATACTCTGAATATTTTGTTGTATTTGTTGTTGTTTGTATATGAAATTAGTTTTCCATTAAAAATGTATAACGTTAGTAGGATTGGGTTTCATTCGGTTTGGGTTGGATTTTTTCACCTCACCCTTTTAAAAAATTTGGAACACACGTAACAAATTTGGGTAGAAAAATTGATTTCATAAATAAAAAACAACAAATACAACGAAAAGCCATGATTAGAATAATGAATCAATGCAATAAAAAATAACGAAACAAACCTTTATGAGTACTAAAATGTAAAAAAATAATCCGACCGTGGTAGAGTGGTGGTTAGCGTGTCTGGCTCCCAATGCTAGGGTCGCGGGTTCGAATCCTGTCCGAGAGCATGGTCATTTGTTGTTTGTTGTTTGTCTTTGTTAACGTTATTGTAAAAGGTTAACGGCAGTTTATGAACTAGTATAAATAAATAAATAAATGATCCAGAAAGTAAAAGGAGGTTTGGCCATACAAAAGTTGTGGCGTAATATTTAACAAATATTTCATTGATATTATTTCTTTGCCACACAAATTTTACATCGGTACCCAAAAAAATTTTTATTTTCTGGATCACTCAACTAGGTGAATTTTATATTTATTTTTCATTTCTTAGTCCATCCGAAGGGTGGTTTCGTTAATTTTTTTTACGAAAAATTTATTATGATTTAACACTTAATTCACGCATCCCGCCATTTTTACGGGAAGTCACACTAGTATTTTAATACATGCTTTCGTCCGAAAGAGGAACATTTTCGCCAACAATTTAAGTAAATTTTGCACAACTAGCATCTAATGCCTGATTTACCAAACTTCAAAACTTCATTTACAAAATTGTCCGATCACTCTCCTCCCTCTACTATCAATAAAATGCCGCCTTCCTGCATCAAATAATATCGCATCCCAAGCACACAGTGTTCGGCGACACAGAAATCACCGAAACGGCAACGCTGTCGCTCCTTCTCCTCCGCCTCCCATTATTCCACACTCCCCTTTATAATTTATCTCGACAAAAAAAACGTTTCTATTCCCACCCCCGCGTATAATCCTAGATCGGTCATACTCGATGGCACACTGCGAGGAGGGAGTTGAAGAGACGGGGGTGGGAGAAGTGCGACGAGACCTATCTGTAGGAGGTGGGGGCGAGTGGCTCGAATCGAGGGGGTTGAGGAGAAGTGGCCCGAAAAGAACACCTGGTCGAACGGATGAGGAGGGGTTAGGGCGGGGGTGGGACGGGAGGTGGGAGCGGGTGGGGTGGCAGCGAGAAGGCGATGAGAGGAGTGAGAGTGGGGGAGTGGGAGAGGACAGAATGGAGAAGATTCTCGGGCCAGTAGTATGCATCTTCTGCTGCGATGAAGCGTGTGACATGTAGATTGTTTGCGGGAATTTTCCTTTGAAAATGTTTTCTAGACTGCCTCCGATATTTTCCGTGGTAAAAAGTAAATTTCCGCAGACGCATATACGAACATCTGCTATATTGTAGATGATAATACGGAGAGCGAAACAAGATTAAAAAAGAAAGTCACGGAACGAATTATGGAGATAACCTTTCTCCCATGCAATAGATGATTACCTATTTACTAAGCCGTTTAACTTATTACGAGTTATTATGGTTTGTATTTGTAATATTGCATAATTATTATTAGATATTTGCAATGAAAACCAAATATATGAAAAATAGTTTAATTAAGTTTTGCGTATAATTATGGTATTGCAGAGCACGCCATTCTAATCTAGAACCTTATAATAAAAAATACAGAAGTTGAGAAATATTTCCTTAATTAGCATTACTTTAAAAAAGTTAAAATTGTATAAAATCGGTATAACCGTTTGTTGTTATGGAGCCGTTTTAATTAACAAAAACGCAATATGTATTAAACTTTTGAAGCCATCACAGAACTTCGACCTACACCTTGCAGTGAAGAGAATAAAATATATTAAAATACTTTCAGGATAACAGTTCTTGCTCATTTTCACCGCCAACGCCTCTGCATGTATACAAGCGAACTTAGTTAACTCCATAAAACTTAAAGTCAAGCAGAATTATTACAATGGACGTACAATGGAGTCATTCGTGGCACCCAAGGCAACTTTTTCGAAGCGGGGATATGATGGAAAACGAAGAGGAAGGAGGATAATCGAAAATATCCTCGGCTAAGAAACATACAAAGACGGGTTTCCTCGCAGAAATTAATGAGGACTTTGTTTCTTCCCATCCTGAACTCACTGTCCTCCCTCACCACCTTCCTTCGCTTCCTCTTCCACCTTCCCTTTATACGTACGCCCATTCCTCACCACACTCCTCCTAAAACCTACACCTTATTCCATTTTCCATCTCCCCCTTCCACTTGCCTCCGTTGCCACCCACCACCCCCTCCTCCCCCCACCTACACCACTCCCTCTACTCACCCCACTACGGTTCTCTTGGCCAACCCCTACCGTCCTTTGAAATAAGGATTTATCGCATTCCGTATACGAATGAAATTAAGATTTACAGACCGGCCCAAATGCCTCGCTCCCTCCTATCCGCGCGCTCCCTTCTGTTCTCCTCTCTGACTGACCCCTTATTCTCCGCCAATTTCTCTTGCCTCTTCTACCTATTCCTCCAATTCCCCCACCTCCGCATCCCATCCACCCACATACACCCGCTACTTCATTCTTCATCCCCTCCCTCCTCTCTACCTTCCTACCTTCTGCATTGCTATTCCATTCCTCGCTCCTCTGTCTCTCTCACTCCTTTTATTTCTTTCACTGTATTCAAATGCGAGTAAGTGTGCGTTGTCTTGGCGTCGAGATTGCTTCAGACTGTAGGTTGATAGCCTAAGAGTTAAATCATTTTCAAAGAAACCTTCTGATATTACTCTATGAGGTTATGATTTCTTAAAACACCCACAAATTGTTTGCAATAGATATTTTTGGGATTTGCTAGGCCAAATTTTTGCGGGCATTGGAGCTATAAACTAAATCATTATTTCATGGCAATTTTAACGCACTATAATAGGTAAAGAGTGGTGCACGATGTTATATGAAATGTTTCCTTTTTCTCTTCCGAGTTACCACAATTTTCAAACTGTTTTAATAATTAACTCTTCTTGTACTCATATTGTTTCATTTTCAGTAGAACTTTCATATTCCATCCAAGAAAAACCTGCCTTACGCGATAATCATACTTTTTATGAGTATAAGCTAACTTTATGAGATATGTGAAGCTTTTTTCCATAAAAAGAGCTGAAATAACGCATCCCAGACTTCGATATTGTTCACAAGCACAGATATTGTAAAAAGAGTGGTTCTTATCCTATTTCTTGATTCCCCACTCACGCTGCTGTGCACATGCATGTCAAGATGACCTTGACTATCTTATAGCTGATGTCCTCAGTCGGTGCACACTAATTCAGTCCGGCAGTCAAAAAAATATACTAACTCAGTCCCGGGGTTTTTGGAAGGGCATACTAACTCAGTCCCACCACGAAACAAAATTCTCCTTCCCATTTTTCATAAACTTAGGACTGTCTGTACTAAAAGTAGCTTTCTCAAAATCCGCGTACACTATACTTGGTGAAAAATTTTACTGGAGTTTAATGCATTCGGAGACCTAATATTGAAAAGCATCTTCATACACTTCAGCACAGAACAGTGCTAACAGAAGATAACGTGCGCAACATTGAGGAAAGACTGGCAATCACCACGAAAATCTTTGAGAATGCATTCCCAACAAATTGGATTGTCATTGGGATGCCATACATCGAGCGACAAAACAACTGAAGTTACGTCCGTTCCGATTTCAAGCTGTACAACAACTTCAACAATGGGATACAATTCCAAGTGTCAGTTATTGCCATTGTTTTCTCAATTTTATACGTGATAGGATAAATGTCTTACAGAAGTTCTTTTTCTCAGATGAGGCATGGTTTCATCTGAGTGGACACATAAACAGTCAAAACAGCCAAATTAGTAGTGAAGTAAATCCTCCTGCTGTTTGTGAAACACCTTTGCATTTATTTACACTTACACTATTTATAACAAATAACTAACAATATGTAGCTTATATCTAATGAAACTTGTAATAAATGATACTTTCTTCCTGTGGGTTGCGTTTTAAATGGTACACCGTGTATATCAATTCCATAATTTGGATACTTAAACTGAATTACACAGCAAAAGGATTTTTCAACATTAATGATAAATTTAAAGGAAAGCTATACAATCGCAATCAACAATAATTCTTTTCTGTCCATGTTAGGAAATGATTTCCTCAAACTGTCCCATCTAGAGTCCAATTTTTCACAAAAAAGATTGCTTTTCTCTATCTAAACTTTCCTAATGTTATGAATGTCTGCTTTCATTTACGCTGGCTAAACTAAATATCAGGGCTAAAACAAAAGTAATTCCGTTTTTCCAATCAAGTCTCATTTTCTTCCTCATCCACAACCCATGTTTGCAACACAGTTTTCTTTCGCCTAAGTTTTACTTTACCAAGAAGCCAGAAAGTTTTTCGGTTATACACTCCAATATAAGAAATCTTTTCAGCGGCACAAGAATTCACCTTCTCCTTTCCTTAGGGTGGGATTGTTGCAATATGTTATTATGTCACGCCCTATTATCAGCTATTAATTCAAGCATACTTATTAAGAAGCTAAATTAAAAATTAATCCAAAGAAAACTGCAGTTAAACGGAACTACATGAAAAAACATAAATGGATAATTTATTCTGATTAACTACGCATTTTTGGAAGATTAGTCATCGTTTGAACTTTTCTATTTTAATTACAATCGCAAAGCAATCAACATACCCTATGCTAAATAATACAATACCACACAGTAGGTTTGAAGATTCAAATAATGACTTGATGAAGACTTTAATTTCATAAATTCAGTCACGTTTTATTTTATAAATTTACTTGCTTTCTCATTCCCTTAAATACTGAGGCATGTATAAGAAAGAGGCATTTGAAGTATTAAGTGCCTCATATTTTTTATTTTTGATCAGAGAATACATTGTCTTCAAAACCTATCAAAAACTCTTAGTAATAAAGAAAATGTATACAGCACGTGTCTCTCAACGGACGTTTAAATGAACCAAATAGCGATGAAGATTTTTACCATATTTTCATTTAAATCATTATTTCACGATCAACTTTGGGATTGCAATTAAATT
The DNA here is from genome assembly GCA_028673005.1 of Tanypteryx hageni. Taxonomy (NCBI): domain Eukaryota; kingdom Metazoa; phylum Arthropoda; class Insecta; order Odonata; family Petaluridae; genus Tanypteryx; species Tanypteryx hageni. The sequence goes on from CM054117.1 coordinate 40,206,367, forward strand.
TGATACAGCGCCAGCAATAAGAATATATTTTCCTGCCGCCTAAAGGATTAACAAGACGTAGAAGCAAATAGTGTGTGTGAGAGAACTAGGGAAGATTGTGAATAGAGGAGTATGGGAAAACATTTGCTACTTGGTACACCCGACAATGTTTGGTCTCCGACTTGGGTCTTCTGCTCATCAATATTGCACTCTCTTGCCAAACCTTACCGATTCGACGCCATTTCCTCTCAAAACCCTTCTCCGATCCAGTCCTACTCCACCACCCACTGTTCTATCCACATTCAACACTTCATCTACCCGCCGCCCCCGCGTCAACCTACTACCTTACTCTTCTCACGTCATACCTCTTATACCCTCTCCAGTGAAGACTATTGGCGACGGGGAAGGATTGATATATGAATTGGTGAAACTACCTACGTGACTGATGTGTTCTAATGTTTGTTACGTGATAAAAATTTTTAAGGGCTGCAATTAAAGGTTTCCCTTAAAACTTCCATGCAAAAATACTTATTGTTAGGTGGGGTAACGTGATTTAAAAAATAAGAAGCATTTCCTTAATTGCAATAATATTTCGCAAAGAAGCCAATTTATATTAAATCTATATCGAGTTTCGAATTAGTGTTAAAGAAGCAAATCAAAATTATTTAATTTCAATCACTATAAACTTATAAACACTACAATTTGGCTGTTCAATGTGATAATTGACAGAATTTATCAGTGCTACAGCTAAGAAATTCTCACTTGAACCAGGAGAAGGAATCACCTTCGATATTTGTGCTAATTATACCATGTATTATTAATAATGAGGGGAAACTACGGCGAAGATAATACATAGAAAGGAAATAACTCCTATGCAGATACTTAAATAAAATTACAGCAAAGGAGTTGTTTCTCCTCTTTATATGCCATATAATGTTACATTTAAAAGTTATTATGCAGATATATTCAACTGATAACTTCAGTGATCTATTTGAATATATGAAAATTGCATGCCTACATTATTCTCGAATGATTTGAAATAAAATATGAAAACATTTTTCCTTTTACTGATATCATAATTTAACGAACTTCATCGTTGAGGACCTAATTATGTATATATGGAATTGTGCTTCGCGGCACAAATAAACGATAAAATGAATAAGGTCTCCAAATGCCGTAATTTAAATTACGGCATTTGGTGACCTTGTTCACCTGTTATCACCTAATTATGTATTTAAAAACTTCGAGCAAAATTACTTATGAACTTCACTTAAAATCACCAACCCTTAAGATTATTATATCTAATCGCAACTTTCAGTTTAAGCAAAAGCTAACATACGAAGATTGTTCCAACAGAACATAGCAACATATGGTGTCTTCAGGCCAAAAAATATAACTATAAAAATATCAAGAAATTCGTAAAAACCGTCGCAATCAGAATCTAAGCAATTCAAAATAATAACTTAGCGCTTCCCTCTAAAAGACGCCATTCGCTCGATATTTCTGTAATTTTCGACGAGGGAGGAAGAGGAGATAGGTACTCCGCCAACGAGGACCTTACTCCTCCCTCTCCCATGCAACAACCCTTTGGTTCCCACGCTTCCATCCGCCCAATAGGAGAGAACAACCAACACCCTCACCTCCCCATCCCTTCCCTCTTCCCTTTAACCCTTTTCCCACCGCAGGAGCGAACACACAAAACCCCCGGAGGCGGGCAAGCATCGACGGCGGCGGCTGCGGCAACACGGCGGCTGCAGCAACAGCCACACCCAGACTCACGAATCACAGAGTGGTATCTTAAAGGCCTCCAGCCGCCTCCGCGCAATATTATCGTTTCCGAGGAGATGGAGGCAAATATTTGGAGAGAAGTGGGAAGAGAAGGGTTGCGGGGGTGGGTAGGGAAGATCGCATTCACTTTGGAGTGGAATGGGAGAAGCTGGAAGATGACGAGATAAAGTGAGAAGGAGTTCCCCAGACGGGTGGCTGTAATAAGGTTTTAGTTAGGTGATTTTTCGTTCTGACGTCTTCTCTGGCGCGATGCTTATACAGCTACCGCTAATCATATCTTTCTGGAAAAACTACAGATATATTTTTTGTTTAGGAAGAACAGCACATAAACTCTGTATTCCGACTGAACGGCGTAGTATCTTCGAACTAGTGCTACCCGAGGAATTATAAACACCAATATCTATAAAATTTATACAACCTTTTTGAATTAATTGCGGTATATACAATGTAATGATCAGATGATCGTCGTTTCAGTATTCCCTGTCTAACACATACAACACACTAAGAATGACTCCAATTATAATAGGAACTGACATTTTCCTTAGTTACGAGTATCGTTCACACTTACAGCTTTTAGTTGTGTGTGAAGTTTAGAGAGACAATATTTATAATGTAGAGGCAGCTTTTGTCAGTCGTTAATTTATGGTAATTAATGAACTTGCCATGCAAGACATGGAAGAGAACAGAACTTTTTCTATAAAATTTGAGAAGATGTTTATTTCCCAAATTACTACCGACGAAGCACCCATTTATTGCTCACTATAAAAAATCTTTTTTGCAACTTTATGGTCATATTTATTAAATTTAATTCGATTAACTAACAGAAAAATCCAAAGACCATTCGAGTGATCTTTAAAAAAGTTTTTTCCTACTTTGACTCGGAAACAAACCGAAGCAAAAGTAGAAAACCAAAGGAAGGGAAGAGAGGAAAACCGAGGCAACTATCACCCCATAACCTTGCTCAAATCGAAACAAAAGAACATTCCCTTTTTCCGCGAAATAAGGACGGCGTAATGGAGGCTGTTCTTCGGCCTCCTCACATACACACCCCACATCGGAACACATTGGCTCTGAAAGGGGGAATAAAAAAATCAAGGAACAAAAAGAGAATCACTCAAAAGAACAAAAAGGAACTTACATTCTTACAAAAGAAGGTCATCGAAGGCCACAACTGACAGATTAGCGGAATAAAACAGAAAAAAATTGGGAGAAGATGAGGGTACCTTAAGAGAGGATGGGACATGCGTGGGAGAGAAAGAACAGTGCAGGAAAGAAAACGTGGAATGAGGAGGGGGCGGCAAGAGGATGTAGAGGGAGGGGTAGTCGAACGGAAAGCCTCTCCAAGAGATTCCCTTTTATATCGATACAGGAGAAGAGATCCCTCGCAATTCTCTTCATTCCTAAGGATTCCATTCCATCTCGTCTCGCCGTCCAAAGCGACACCTCCCTTCCTTTTTCCCTCCCTCCTATTCTTCCTTTCTATCTCCACACCCAAAGATCCTTTGACAACCCTCCGTCACCACGTCCCGCTTTCCCACTCCCAGCTCCCTCAATTTCCTCGATTCCTCCCTCCTCTTCTCCGGCTACTACTTCTATTCCACTGTCATATGCCTTAAATAGCGCGTGGATAAGCTTTAAAATCATTCACCTTTCCATCTAGCGGTATCGTGTAATCCACCCTCGCCTTAAACTTCTACTCTTGTCATTCTGCAACTATCTTCTATGCCTCCTACAAATTATACCCAATCCTTCCCGCACATCTCTTTCCCCATGAATCTTCTTATACTCTGCCTACTTCTCTATATTCTAATTATGTCGTAAATTCCTTCCGTGCCTCTCCTAATGCCAATCTCTAAGAAACCCTTCCTTCTTCCTATCACCTCCTCCCTACAGCCACATCTACTTAATTCCTTTCGCCATAATTCCCCTATCCCTCTACCTTACACCCATCCGTCTCACCCATCTCTTCTGTCTTCATTCTCCTCTTCCTTTATTCTTTCTCCGTTCCCCTCCTCACGCTATCTCTCATCTCCTCTCTTTTCTCCCTCCATCCCCCTTACCCCCACCTCCGCTACCCTTAATCCCTTATCCCATCTCCTTTTTTTCTTCCGTCTGTTTCCTCACTGATACGTTTAATTAAAAGGCTTCGGACAACCGCCCTCTTTCCCCCCTTACACCTCCTCCCTACGCCCTATCCGTCTCTTGTGTTCCACTGATCCCTCTCTATGGCGGTGGCCCGGAAAAGGAGGAAGGTCCCGGAGGAGATGGCAAGTCCGGAGAAAAGGGAGGCGTGAGGAAGGGGAGGGGGCAGTCTTTTCCTCCGGGTGTCGGCTTGTGTGGTCCAGAGAGAGAGGAGAGGAAGAGCTGGCGGTGGTGAAAGAGAGGAGGTGGAATGGAGGGAGGGAGAGGGAAAGTGGGAGGAAGAGGGGTTGGCTGTTCTCTACGGGAGAGCTAATTTCTCGTAGTGATCGGGGACAATGAGGTGATGGAAGTGCGAGGGAGTTTAACAGAGACGGGAGACGGACGGGAGGGGGGGGTAAAGTTCCCGTTTCTGTGCGGGGACCTGGTAGAGATGGATAGGAAAAAGAGAGGGAAGGGAGAGGGAGAAAAGAGGTGTGGGAGGAGGCTTTGTTAGGGCGTTGGGGCGCGGGAAAAGTTCCCGGCGAGAATGGGGGTTTGAGTATTTGCGAGAGGTGAGTGTACCTTGCGAAAACGAGCCTATCAAAGAATGATTGATTAGCAGCAATTTAATTTCAATAATTGATTGGGTTTTAGGAACAGGATCGCTCATTTTCACCCCATTATTAGATTTAATTTAAAAGATGATTTTTCCTTCATGCTTTCTTTTCAAACTAGATTTGAGAGGAGTAATCATTCTAATAGGATGATCAGATTTTAGGATAAAAAAATAATGAAAGCTTTCTTCCAGATCTTTCCCCTAGCTAATATCTGGTAATATGGTTCTGTTACAGCTCATTATGCCTCTTACTTAATCAAACATTAATACTCTATCGGTAATATATATTGACACGGTTGTCGAAAGGAATCTTCTAATTTGACTTGAAAGGGAAAGTATTTACTTTAAATGTATATTCAGACAATAAGAATTATTCTGAGATTAACTAAGATTGAACTACAGTACACAAGTTTTAAAAATATAAATTTATATGATAGGGCTTACGTTATAGTCCATATGTTTTAAATACAATCTCTGATATTCCCACATTTGAGTTCAAATATATGTCAAATGAATGGTAAGACTTCAGCATAGTGTAACTTCTGATAAAAATAGAAATTAATGTAAGATAATAACAAACAACATTAAAATCTCGGTAAAGAGCAAGAGACAATTCAGTCCTAACTACGCGAAAAGAAAGAAAAACTTCTTTCATCGCATTGTCGTCCTATAATTCCCTCCTGAAAATCACTTCGATTCAATACACATTTTCGGAGAAGTAATCCCTCGCCTCAACTTCCCAATCAAGTTTCCATCCCTCTCCTCTTTCATAAGGGCTCCGTTACCGGACATATCTCATCAACACTTTCTTAGCATCGCTTGAAGCGAGATAATCGTCAAGTCAACCGACACAAAACAAACCCCCAACAACAAAAAATCCGATCTGTAGGATTTGTATCACCACTCTCTCTCCTCCACGACTGGTGTCCATCGGTGTCAAAATGATTCAATTACATTTTCGATTTAGTTTCTTTTTTTCTTCCTTCCCACCCTCTCAGTAAATCTCGAGGGTTTCCAAACTTTTATACTAATCCAGCAATTTTATCTTCAGCTATTTCGCCACGATATACATAGAATCACTGTCACAGGAATTAAAAAAACAATAATATCTAAGCCATTACAGGTTTTGCTAGTTTCAACAGTAAATAATCAAAATAAACAGCGCATTATTAGACACTAATGATAGTGTTCTTACAAATCAGCACCTAACGGTGTTCACTTTTATTACTACAAATTATAGTCTGAAGTATGTCGAATAAACCTTTCATTAAAAACGATAATCTATATAAAAAAATTATGCTATAATAATTTTGGTTTGGCCAAAATAAGATGTACATATACTAGCCTCAATGAAGATTTACATTTACCCTTAATTACGTAGAGGAAACAAAAATGCTATGCCTGATGCTGTACATGCAAACATATTTTTCCAATAATACAACATAGATTATTAAATTGCGACCTACATAAAAACTAGATTTTTATTTTGTAAAAGTAAAAGATATTTGATAAATATATTGTCAGTTGAGTTAAATTTTATATGACTGCTGTTGACAGACTTGCCATGACGCAAAACTAGATGACATTTCCTTCCGGCCAATCCACCTTCAACCGCCATAAAGAAGCTCACTTTTCTCCTGGCAATATATAATACCTCCTTCCACCTCCACTCCCAATAAAGTGCTGCATTCCCTTTGAGGACATAAATATATTAAAGAAGCAGAACGAGAGTTTCGAAGATGTGGAATGAAAGATAGCGAAGGAGCAGAAGACTGAGATGGAAGAGGGGAGGATGAGGTGAACCTCCCTAATGGCCGCCCCTAAACTTAACCTTGCCCTGGCCTTTGCCTATCTACCACAGTATAACTCATCAGGGTCTTAGATTGCCTTCTCCCTTCCATCCTCCTCCACCCCTCTCCATCCCACCCCTCTTGGCACACGTTCAGCGACCAATTAGGCGTCGGTTGGCCCCGGAGGCAAGATACACGGCCCCCAAGAAGGCCCCGTCAATCATGCGGCAACATGGATGAGGGGAGGCCCGGGAAGGAAGGTTTTAAGGGGTGGCGGGGATAAGTGAAGATAGGAAGAAGTTGGGATGAAGGGATGAAGGAAAGGAGGAGGGAAGGTTAGGAGGAAGGAAGGCCTTACGGCTCGTGGGGGTGCAAGGGGGAAGAGGATCGGGAATGAGGAAGACGATCCACGTACTATGTTGGCCTGAGGAGGAGATAGGAGAGAGAGAAAGGAGGGAGAGGGTACTGAGGAAACTTGGGTCGGTGGAGGGACGGAGAGTGGAGAAGATCTTGAGGGGGTGTCAAAGAGACGAGGATGCTCATTAATTTTGCGTAATCTCGGACTTGGGGATTGTTACGGAGATCGAGTAAGTTGCACGTCTCAGGGCGTGTATATGGAGGGGTATTGCAGGAAGAGGATGAGTGAGCGTGACAGATAGATCACTAGGTCCACGAGATGGCAGGATTTGGGTTACCAGAAACTGTGGGGCTATGGGCGGTTTGTCTCGGACTAGAGATTAGTCGAAACGAGGTAAATTAGTACGGAAAGGATGAAATTCAAAGGATGTACATGTTCGTTAGACCTCGAAAATTATTTTATTTGCTTCTTCCTTTAAGGTGGATTTTAAACATTTATGAAACATTAGCATGGATCTGACATATTTATTTGTTAGATTTCGGCTAATTGTCAGTGTTTTAAATTTCATTCAGCGGGGCATAAGACTGAATAAATGTAGTATGATATTACACAAAAATGAATACAAGTTCCATTAAATAAATCTCTAAGATCGCATAAGATGTTGACAAAATAAAGATATTAGTTTAAACACAGTTGAGTATATGTTTTTTGAGAAAAACTCAAACCCTCATTACTCTTCTAAATATTTTGACGTAATCCTGAGGTTTCTCGTAACAAGATACGCAAGAGGCGAGGTGGGAGGGAGCAGAACGTAGCAGGTCGTGTACCAAAAAGCGTAAGTCTCTGTATCAGTGATGCAGGTGCTCCAAAACAATTCCATAAACCCCGACTTACTCTTCCGGATATATGGGAGGGGGGGGGCAGAAAGAGAAAAAGAAATAAAATCAAATTTAGGGGTATTGTCCAAAGAAAAAGATGTAAAGGAAGTGAAACAAGCCGGAAGGAGAAAGAAGTTGTTTTCGAGGTGGTAATTATGTGGCCGCATGTATAAGGAGGAAGAGTGAAGGGAGGGGGGGAGAGAGAGAGAGAAACATTAGCAGAGGACAAGAAGAAGCACTTATGCCATAACGCTATCAGCTTCCGCCGCCTATCTCGTAACTGTTTCCAAAAACTAAGTTTATGCACGCATACTTCTTATACTAACATGCTATTTTTTTCAAAAACAATAAGCTATAACAAATGATGCAGTTAACTTCTATTGTCATAAAACGGTTGGATGAAATAAATACTAATAAAACGATCCTTGATAACGTTACATTTTAGATAAATTGCGATTAATATTTACCCAATTTTTCAACTTTTATTACGGGATCTCTTATTTGTGTATTTTGAGAAATTATAGTAAAGAAACTTTCATATTAGACAAAAACCTCATATTGATTATTTACGTAACATTAGCTAAATATTAGCACTTCGTTTAAATTAAAACGAGCACACTAAAAATATCAATCAGAAATGCTATTGCCTTTGGCAGCACTTAAACTAGACTACTGTGGATGAATCTCATTGAATTCAACGTTTTAAGCTAGCAAAAAATCAGAAAACAATCTTGACGGCGTAACTAAGATAGTATACATTTTTGGAGTAACATTTACCGTCGACTTTTCTGGAAAAACTTACACAAAGAGACAAAACATACGCGAGCACGCCCATGACATACATCTCGCCTAGCGTTGAGCGTTCATATTTGAAATCCCTATCATCATGGAGAGAAGAGATAATTTTTACCCGTCATAACCCTCTATGCTCTAGAATCAAACTTTCCCTTGAACTCATTCCCTAGATAATCCGTTTTTTAGAATCGCTTGAGTTTTCTGCGTCGGACATCTCACCCCGCCTTTTATTCCGTCAGAAGTGTCTGGAGGTGTCATTCCAAGGTAAGTTTACAACCTTATATTCTCGGTTCCCAATTTCCCCTTATTCGGTCCAATAACCTCGACATCCCCACTTTGGGGTAATCTTCCTATTCTGCTCTCCATGTACGTACACACCCGTCTACCATCTCTCTTTCCTCCTCTCTTCTTCCTCCTCTGGTCCTGTCATCTTAATAGGTCACGCGATCTAAATTATAAGGTATTATTCCGAGAGAGAAAACACTGAGAAACATTTCGTAGCCGGTTAAAACCACTCATAACGACTGAGCGAGATCACGTATTATAGCATTTGGTGCACGAGATTGCGCCGAGACGTAATTCCCACGTCAATCATGGGTTTACTTAAGGAACGCTTACCGCTAACATGAAATTAAATATATTGAACAATTTCTCTAGGAACAGAAATTTATTGTTCATAACTAGAGAAGAACTTAAAATATGAGAGATAATAAAAGAAAGTTACTACAACACTATTTTTCTGATGGCATACAAACAGAGAGTAATCCTTCATGCATGAAGGATGCATAAAAAATTTATAAAATATCGAAGCTATTGATTTTGCATTGACGCTATCCTTGAATGATGAATTTTTGTCGATTAACGTATACTTAAAATACTGTGGAGAAAGGACAATTATCTCATGACTAACTTAAATCCATAGGAATACTACTCGAATAAAACTGTAGCCTCTACAAGGATTTGCCTTCTCGTTCCATAGGAAAAATTTGAAGCCATTTACCTTTTCACATCCTCGGAAAAGGAAGACGAATGGAAGGTTTGAGAAGGGTTCGAGAAATTTTTAAAAGAAAATTTTTCGTGGGAATCGCTCTGCTCTCAGAACGCATTCAACGAAGCGAAAAAAATACAAGGTGAGCTTTTTTGTGCGTGTGTGGGCGTGATCCTGAAAGCGTCAGGTGAGGAAGAAAAGAAGCGAATCGTTATTATAAACTACCGCCCTTTCGACCCTTCCCCCCGCCTCTCCCCTACTTGCGCTGCGTCACAGCCATTTCCTCCACTGTGTCTCATCGAGCACTCTCGCTCCATCGCCTGCCGCTCTTCAACTCTTTCTTTTTTCGCCTTAGAAAAAAGAGGCGCTTGAAAGCCTTCACTTGTTTCACGGGAAAATTTTCGATTCTCCAGAAAACATGTAATTAACTCCTTTCTTTCGCAGCCGCTCTTCCTCTTCCGAGCATTTTCCACAGTTGTTGCATTTTGGAACGTTTGGAAACCCTGAGACATGCAATTCGTTATATGACAGTTGCGGTTCAATGGTTATATGTTACCAACTGCAGCAATTGATACTTGAAAATTACGTTTTATATATAGTGAAATCTCGATTTAACATTCCCACATTTAGTGAAAATCTGTATTTAATGAATATTTTTTCCTTGATGTCATTTAGCACAACCCTGATTTAACGAAAACCTCAATTTAGGGTAAGAAGAAGCACTCCCCCAGAGACATGTTAAATAGTTCTTTTACTGTATTTAAAACCTAAATGTATAAAAGATAAACTTCATAATTTCAACTTTTATTATAACTGGAAGTGAAATTATTAATTTTATTATTTAATCTGTTAAAATTAAATTCCGCAAAATTTGCCTAAATCAGCTGAGCACATAACAAATATTTTTTCGTTTGAAACTACAAGCAAGCTTTAAAATCTTTCATTTTGAATACTTGGTTTAACCTGAAGCGATCACTCGATGATTATCTGTGTTTTGTAATAAAATGCCATTGAGTCATATTGCTCCGAATCGATAACATCCATCGCCAGACATTATGTTATATATAAACTAAATCGTCGAAAGAAGCCAAACTCATTAAGAGCGAACACCTATATAAACATCTAAACAATATTTTCTGAGACCAGATTCATTAAACATTTCATTCTCTTGATTTCAAACTAAATCAGTTTAATTGATCGCCGGATGAAGAAACAAATAGAGACGACATTCCTTTATATGTAATATATCGATATGGCATGATCCTCTCAGATCAATTTTTCTGCATGCGCGTCACTGTCCCTCACTATGCATTGATATTATTCTAACATAAAAATAAACTTTCGTGGCTTAGCGCAAACCACTTATCTGTTCGATTGCCTCACAAATATTCACTTTAAGATTGAAGGAACCTTTCAAGAGAGTCAAATAGAAGGAATCTAATTTACTGTGACCAATATCCCCCTGTAGCAACGAAATCTTACAGCGGCAGTCCCCTCTTAAAAAAGGAATTCTCATCTCGTATCGGATGAAACTTTTTGTCGAGTTTATTTTTTATCGAAAGAAAAAGGTCGCACTTTTAAAGAGGAGGGAGAGATTCCGGGAACCGGATGACAAGAATTTAATCAGTTCCGGATTAAGGCGCGTTTCCTTCCTGAGAATTTGATATAATTGGGATAAAAAATATTAATCTTATTGAAGAAAAAAATCATTTCGCTACGGATGTGCACTGATTGAAAAGTGAGAAACGAAGTAAGTATTTTTAAAGAAATCACAGCATAGAGTGTTTTATTCCAAATATAACAACATTCTCAGCCAAAATTTAGTTTAATATATTACCCCTTTGTAAAAGTACAATATTATCACTAATTATGAGGAGGTGAATTAAGGTTGCTCGAGATACCCATGATAAAATATACCGTTCTCTCAGAGAAAAACTAGGGTTCCGTGATGGCGTCATATCATGGCGCTAAATTAATCGTAATAATACGAAACTAATTTATCGGCCACGAAGAGAGAGAGAGAGTAGCTCCATTATTCACGAATGTCATGCCACATGTCCAGACTCCAAAGCAGTATATGTTTCCACGACCTCGTCTAGCCCCCGCCACTGCTCCTAAAACGTATGTAGTCATTTTTTCGACCCCTAAAACCGCCTATCATAGGAAGATATCTCGTTGACACAACGAACGATGCTAACGACAGTACAGAATTACGCCGTTTCTGGTCCAAACTTTTAAATGCCCCAAAGATAAATGATCGCGTCTTACAGTCTGAGAGGGAGGTAGAAAGAAAAACAACAATCCCGAGTCCGTCGCTCGGAAAAAAGATCGTTTAGTGATAGAATGGATGAAACAAATCATCCGAAAGACCGTTCCTTTTTCCTCTCCGTCGTTAAGACCCAAACTCAAACATCCTCCATCTTAAATACTCCACTTCCCAAAGACGATATCTCGTAGTTCCCGAGATATAACTAATTCGTTTTTTTCTCCCATCTTTTGTTTTAAAACACGTCTCTTCCCTCTTATTCCACGCCAACACGGCATCATTCAACTTTTTTTCCAGTTCACATCGTCCATAATGTATCTTTCCTTGCCGATGACCACTTCTACCTACTTTTCTCAGTTTTATTCGTTTTCTTTCTTCTCTTTAGTCTGCTTTGTTAATTTCTTTCTCCGTGTCAAATTATCTGCTTTTACCTTACTCGACTCATTACTTTCTCTCCTCCATATTCTCCTTTTCAACTTTTTGACCTCTTTTCCCTCCGACCTCTCTCCTCTACTCCATTTTCTTTCTTGTCTTCATCCTCCGTTCTTACACTCTTTTATTGCCATTTTCTTCGGTTCTCACTCCTATTATATTAAAAATTCTTCTCCTTTTTATCTCATCTCTACATTCTGATGTAGGTACTCTTTATATCTTTCTTTTATCCTTTATCTCCTCCATGTTTAGTTTACAACACTTAATTTTCTCTAATTTCCATCTCTTTCGAATTTTTTCTCTCTCCGTCTTCCAATCACCTCTTTCACTTGCCTCACCTTCCTTCTCAATCTCCTTTTCTATCTTACTTTTGTATCCCTATTCCTCTTTTCCTCTATCCTTCCCTTAATACCTTTTCATAGCCTCGAAAAACAGAACGAGCGCGCACACCCACAGTTTCATGTCGTAGCTATTTTATGGTCTTGCATCGTCATTCTATGATACACAGAGACCAATAAAATAATGTCCGGGGAAGGGTCAGTAAAGTTCTTCAAGAGTCACGTGATCGCTCTCTATCTCTCGATCCCTGAAAACATATAATTCCGAACCATCCTCAACACATTCTACCTACGTCGTTCCGTTCTCACCTTTTCCCATCCCTCTTGTTCCCACTTGACTGCTTTTCTTACATCTCTGACCTGTCTCAACCCTTATACCTAGATCTTATAAGTCCATTATTTAGTCTTTTTTTATTTCTGTCTCTCTCCATCTGTTTTCTTAAAGTCGGCATCGATATAGTCTCTAACGAATGAAGGACGAAAGTTAGAAATGCATGATATTTGATTCTCTATTATAATTTGACTAATCTATATCAGCCTTTATCTCACATTTTCCACATCCAAGATGTTTCCATTTTAACTTTCGCTCTACTTGCTGTAATGAAACCACTTTTTTGTTTCACCACCATCTCACAATTACCTTCTTAATACTTCCCTTCTAACATATTGTTAAAAAATCTCTAGGAAGAATTTTGGCTTGGCTTTCAGCATTTGCTCCATTTTTTATTTGCTATTTTCCTTTTCTTATGCACGTCTCGTGCCCGCTTCCCGTGGCGTAGCCAGTAATTTAGCTTTGGGGAATACTTCGACACATTATTATCTGAGTACTTGTTTATTGATTTATCTGCAAGAAACTTCGTGTATTAATGATAGAAGCTAATGAATAAAGTTACTTATTCTAATTTGGACACCTTCGATCAACATTTTTTCCATCTGGCGCTCGCATACTCTATGCTTTTGTTAAGATTACCTACGAAATTGGTGGGAAAAATCCTGGTTGCCACCCCCCTGGTTGCGCCGCTGCCCACTCCTACTGAATTGCCGTTCGAATCTTCTTGTTCTATCGCATTACTCTCTTTAACCCTGTCGTATTTACTGCTGGCTTCAAATTTACCCAGTATTTTTTGCTTTTCAATAATAATAATGATTTTCCTTCGGTATAATAAAATGGACAAGTACAGACCATGATTCATTAAACACACTCATCAGAATGTCATGTAATAAGTATCAAATTCACCGTGAACATTCAACCGTCGAAAGACTCTCCTTACCCCGAAAAGAGGGAGGCAGACATAATAAAACCTACACTATGAACAAATACAAAATCTCCGCCAGTACTTCTACTCTAGACAAGATAGTCCACCATAAAAAGCTATCATTTCAATAGATAAATCCGCTATACCACTATAACTACAAAATGAAGAATACGACACAAGCAATCATATAAAAACACAAACCCAAAACATTGACACCTGGATAAATAAAACACTCCATGGCAAACATCCCTACCAACTCTCACATACACACATAGACAAAGAAGCATCTAATAAATAGCTTGTAAATGGGAACCTGTTTGCTGAAACTGAAGGTTTTCTCATAGCCATTCAGGACCAAATCATAAAAACAAAGAACTACATGAAATATGTGATAAAAGATCCATCGATAAGTAACGATAAATGCAGGAGATGCAAACCCGAAAACGAAAAAATAGAACACACTGGATGTAGCAATCTAGCAAGTACAGAATATGCACAAAGACATGACAATGTATGTCGACAAATACAACAAGCCTTATACAAGAAACACAAATTAATAGAAAGCAATACAGTAACATGGCATAAATATAAACCAGAAACTATCCTCGAAAATAGTAACAAAAATTTATTGGAACAGAGATATAATTACTGATCGAATGATACCACGCAATAAACCGGACATCACACTCTTAAAAAAGAAGAAAAATAACATACCTAATAGACGTTTCACTATCAAACACACAATTTAGAGAAAAAAGACAATGAAAAAATCCAAAAATATTTATCACTAGCCGAAGAAATTAAAAACATGTGGCAACAAAATAAAGTTATTATAGTACCTATTATAATACCGTCTACAGTTGTCATCCCAAAAAAACTATTCAAAAGTCTTAAAACTCTAGACCTAAACAAAAATACATACATAGATTTACAAAAATCTATCATAATTATCACATGGTCTATTGTCCGACGATTTTTAAATAACAACACACCATAAAAATATAATTGCTATGCATAAAACTTGAGCCCGCTCCGCTATAAGCATGAAAACCCGGAATTAATTCTTGTCAAAAATAAATAATAATAATAAATATAATAAATTTAAAAAAACTTTATTTCTTTTCATAATACCATATTAATAACAGAAACTTCATGTTGCATCCACAAGTGAGAATTATATATAATGAAAGAGTAAATATCCCTTTATAGAGAAAGAAGGAGTATCGTACATGAGGACCCCGCCGAAGGGGCTGGTTACCACAACCTTGGGGCACTCATATCCTACCTCATCCCTCCCATGTCACACAGGATGAACAACACTCAGGTCCCGCAGAACCAGTAGGCTTGTCTGCAGGTGCCCAATTTATGTACCTTCAATGATAATAATAATCCGTCTTTACTGAGGGCGATATTTAGACAATAATGTCCATAATTACATATAACCCTGACATGACATGACAAACACAAACACCCATGTCCTAGGTAGGATTCGGACCCGCGACCTTAGCATCCGTTGGCAGAAACTCTAACCACCCGTCTGCCAAGAGCGACGAATTTATTATCACATCTCTTTTTCTCTCTCCATTAGCACTTTCTCCGTATTGATTTATGTGGAATTTTACTAAATACTTCTGCATCTCTTGGCAGATACATTGTTACTCTCCTCCGTCTCACATTCCCTAATCTTTTCTCTTAAAACTTCTTGTCTTTTCCTTATTTCCACGGAAATGAAGAGATTCGCATGAGTTACCTGTTAAGTTACAATCCGAAAGTGTTAAGGGAAAAAGTATTGCCATACCTCAACTCGAACACGGAACTCCTACTTTCCGGACGATTGCTCGGTAGGATTTTTTTACTTGACTCTTTCTGGATTAACTATCCTTATTTTTTTGTCTCTCGTGTATTCTTCTATGCTAGTAGACTACTTCATTCATCCATCTCATCATTTTGTTTATATATATATATATCTTCTATTTGCCGCACAAACTCGACTCTTTCCTCTCTTTTCCTCATTCATTCACGCCTATCTTTTATTCACATGCTGCGTCTGTCAATGACTATGGCAACAACAACGATCAGGATTTTTCTCTGTTAACGTCAATCGCTTTTGCTCCTATTTTCCAACTCAGTTACTCTCATTTCTTCATAATTCATTCGTTTAACTTTTCTCTCAGCACATATTCTCCAGCCTCCATTTTCTCTCGCCTTTTTTCCTACCTCTTCTTTCCCTCTCCTACCTTGCCTACCTATCCAAGTCTCCCTCTTCTCAACACTCCCATTCTCCATATCTTTCTCTCCCTCATCTCTCCTCCTCTCCCCTCCCATCCTCTCCCCCTTCCCCTCACCTATCCCACCGCGCCATGAGAAATACACGTCCCGCCCATTCATCTGGATAGTGTTGCGCGCTGAGGTCCACCGCTCACTTGTATCTCCCCTCCCCCTCCTCTACCCATCCCCTCCCCTCCCACCTCTTCTCCCGCCACGGTTATGCCCCGTTTTTTCCTTCCTTTTTTGTTTTATTTCACCCCAGCCGTGTATTTTCTTCTTTTTTACTGTCGGTCCCACACCTCATCCACACCTCCGCAGACCCCCGTCCGCCTCCTCCACTTCTCTCCCCCTCGCTTCCCTCATTCCCACTTTAACCAGTAAATTCCCCAATTCTCTCAGCACTCCCGCCTTTCAGTCCAATGAGACATATAAACCGATTCCTTATTTGACTGTAGGCCAGGTTTTAGATATGGACGGATAGAATTTCTTGAACTTTATAAGTACGCACTTACGTAATGTCAGATAAAATAGGCGGATTGATACTGGTTATACGGCAGAAGATAATTGCCACTATTTTTTTCTATCGTTGTTGACAGAAATTCTCATACATAATATTATAAAACTATATGTTTAGATGTACATTTCTACAGAAATACAAATTCAATTAATAACAGTAATAACTTTTGAAAATATGCCTCAGAACATACCTTATGCATTAAATACATTTTTGTGCATTAAATCATTTATGTCATATTTAAGAAAGAGACGATTTTAAAATGAGGTTTCAGCTCGCGCATCACTGATCAAAGTGAAGTTTTCTATTTCAAAAATCAAGCTTTCATCGTTTAAGAAAATTATTAAATAACGTTGTTTACATATTTATCCAAATCAAAAAAATTCGCTTTCAAATTCGTTAAGATTAATTACAAATGAATGAAGAAAATTCTCAGAACTTCAATGGTTAAAAGACTAAAATCAAGCTGTTTTAACAAGGGACCAAAACAAAAATTACTTTTTTAACGCATTAGAAATGACTCTAGACTTGTTGCAGTCGTTGAATATCAGGACCATATTTTCTTTTGCCATTTTTTCGGAAATGCGCCACGAATACAAACAAATAAAATAAACGCCTCTCTCATTGCTTCTCGAATTTCACCAATGTCTTATTCCCAAGACATTTATTTCCAATACGATTCATAAATATAATCCCGAATTTGAGACCCAGATGGATGGACATAAAATATACCACAAAATACCACGGCCAATCCGCCTACTCGCTTGTTTCTTCATACGTATATGCAAATTAAAAAGTGGGAGTAACTGTTGTTGAACAGCTTCACACATAAAATATTTATCATAAGTTTTTATCACTTGTTCAATCGGATGCTATTAAAATTGTTATGCAACAACGCACATGTTGTAAATTTATTTAATTTTATATGATGAAAATTCCTTTTGAAATCTGATAAGCTAGTCGAGATAGCACGTATCTCTCACTCAAATATTCACGAAACTGGAAACAAATAATGCAAAAACTTTTTGGGAATGTGTTGTTTAAAATAGACTTTTCGTCCGTGACATTAGAAACAAGAGCGCGTGAAATGCCTCAATAACTGATAATGGTATTAGTTCTATTTGAATCATATTTAAAAGTCAATAAATATTGCTTTCAATATCTTCTTCCCATTTCTTTGCTGTAACTAGGTTACAGAGGAATGGTATCCTAAAACTAATTATCTACAAATACCGTTTTAGAAATCTTAAAGCGAAATAACAATCTATCTAAAAAGTAGTTTTTACATTTAAAATAATCTCAATTATCATTGGGTCAACTGTACTCTGATTCATGATAGTGTTTTTTGAGAGATTTTAAATATCTCTTCTCGAGCGCAGTTTTACGAGCTTTTATATTACAGAGAAACGTAGTCAAAATTATGGATTATAAAAACCATTCCTTTATGTGCCGCTGTGTTATTTCCAGTGTCCTAACTTAACTCGCCCATAAAAATTTCTAAGCAAATTAATTACTCAAATCGTAAATTAAATCCTCTAAAAAAAAAAAGAAAAACATAAGTGGTTTATTGATGGGCAGTGTTCCGAGCCATACACGTTACCAAGGACCGCCTAAAGATTTAATCCGTGGAGATAAAGAAAGGAGATATGGATCCTTTCTTTCCTCACCTCGAAAAATACACTTAAAAAGACAGGGACACATAAAATGGTGGATGTTCTGAGGTGCGCCTGTTTTGTTCTGGTGACTATCTTTTAGTCCCAAATAAATATAGAGAAGGGAGCTTCGAACATTCACTCGCTCTCCCTCTCCCCTCAGTAGGTGTAGATCACTGGGATTCGTGTGCATGGTGGAAAAAAAGAAGAGCCCAAGGATAGAATATAAGAGGTATTGATATAGTCGGACAGAGGTAGAAGTCGGAAAGAAAGACTAAGTAGAGGACCTTCTCACTTTTAACCTATCTTCTGCCCTATGTTTTCTAACGGTGCGTTTGTGCGTGCGTTTGTAAGCATCGCATTTCAGCGACCTAGGGACAGGTGCCGGTGACTATATTTAGTTCGAGATCTGAGAAAAAGTAGATATATTATCCATCCCTTTTGCTTTTCTTCCCATTTTTCAGAGCTCCTCCATTTTTTTCACCTTTTCTTAGTACAGGGAATTTTTGGAAAAGACCTGAGACGCAGGTGATGGACTTGGATGCTAGATAGATTTGCAAAAAAGGAGACGAGAGAGATAAAGATTTATTGAACACAATGGAAGCGAGGGATATATATATATATTAACTTAAGGAAATGAAAAGGTAGTGATGAGGGTGGCAACAAGGACACTTACCAAGTCGGAAAGTCGGAGACCAAGTTGGCAGACTGCTGGGGGCGTCGAAGAGACACGTTAAACACACGAACACAAAAAACAAAAAACACGCAAGCTTATTGGGCCTATGCCCCTCTTCAGCGATAGAGTAACTATATATATATATATATAACAAATAAGAAAAACAAGAAGAGAAAGACAGACTTGGGACCTAGAAAAACTGAAAGAAGGTAGGATGTAATCAGCATGAAGTTGGAAGATCGTCTAAGAAATTTGGAAAACAAACCAAAGACCGTGGATATAGAAGGGAAAGAAATTAAAACCAGTATCAAGGATACCTTGGATAAAGAGATTGGAAAACAAGAGAAGAAAATCAGAAGCCCATGGATCACTAAGTAAATGCTGGAGAAAATGGATGAGAGAAGAAAATGGAAAAACGTTAACAGTGAAGAAGGTAGAACCAACTATAAACGTTTAAACAATGAGTTGAGAAGGCTAACAGATAAATCTAGAGAAAATTGGATAAAAGAAAAATGTGATGAAATACAACAAATGGAAAAGTTAGGACAGTATGATATGATATACGCTAGGGCACTGGGATTAGAAGATAAGAAGTCTAACGGAATTGGGGTAAAAGAATTATGAATACGGTTGAGAAGATATTCTCAGAAACAAAGGATGTAGCACAGGTATGAGGAAAATGCATTAAGGAAATATACAGCAAGCAGGCAGGATCGGCAAAAATAGAACTGTAAGATGAGGAAAACATTGAAGAAGACAACTTAGGACCAATTATTATGGAGAGCGAAGTAGAAAAAGCGATAGTGGAACTAAAGAAAGAGAAAGCTACAGGCAGCGATGGAATACCGGCTGAGGGAAATACGGTAGGAAAATAAATACAGAAAAATCCAAAGTCATTCGAATATTAGGCAAAGAAGAGAATCTGAACATAAGTATTGAAGGAAAGCCTTTAGAACAAGTTTCCGACTATAAATACCTTGGAAGTATCATAACAAGAGAAGCAAAATGTACGGATGAGACCAGGACTAGAAAAGGAAAAGCAAAAGCAGCTTCCAGAAGAAAGAAACACCTACTTACGGGGAATATAAGGGAAGATACCCGCAAGAAGTTCATAAAATGCTATGTATGAAGTATAGCTTTGTAGGGGGCAGAAACTTGGACGCTAAGGAAAAATGACATCAAATACTTGGAAAGCTTTGAAATGTGGACTTGGAGAAGAATGCTGAAGATAAAATGGACAGATAGGATGAAAAACGATGAAGTGTTACGAAGAGTAGGAGTGAAGCGAATGATTATACATATTATTAGAAAGAGGAAGGCAAACTGGGCTGGACCTTACCTGAGGAGAGAGAGTATGATTAAAGACGTGTTAGAAGGAAAACTAGATGGAAAAAGGGAAAGAGGTAGGAAAAGGTTTCAGCTGATAGACGATTTGAAAGGGAAAGAGAGTTATCAAGATATGAAGAGGACAGCGGAAATTGGGAGTATATGAAGAACCAGGTTTAACCATGAATAATCTCGGACCTGTCCACGGACAGACTACCTATGATGATGATATAAATAAATATATATATATATATATATATATATATATATATATATATATATATCACTTTCAAGAGAGAAGTTGAAATGGTGAACCAGTTTAAAAATTATAAGATGTCCTCAACGATATTAAAGTCATATGCACTATGCTCTCACACTATACAAATTTGATTCATTCTGTCGATATTACTATTAAACTGACTTTACAACCGAATGAAATATCGAGCTCACTTTATGGCTGGAATCCAATTGATGATGAATGTAACTTTAATACCCACAGAACGTTTGAGAAAAATGCTGTTTTTGACCACAATCAAGTCGTCAGCATTGAGGAAGACTGCTTTTTAGACGGAACGCGTATGCTTTCTCCAACTGGTCCACGGATGTTGGAGTTGCCATCGTCATCAATTAGATCCAAATAAGTATTCAACGGAGTCCTAAAAAAAAATTAAGGGCGGTTTTGAGCGACGAAAAACTCGAAAAATCATCACTCACTTTGGATCCAAGCGGTGTTTGTAAAAATCCCATGATGTTATACTCGCAAAAAATATATCCGAAAATACACTAAATAATCCTTTCTCGGTGCTATAGGGTTAAAATTAATCCGACGTCGAAGTGGTAGCTGGAGACTGAAGGGCGTGGAGAATAGGCGTGGGACGTGACACGTGACTGAAGCCCTGCCGATTACAACAAGTACTTCCGTTCAACTTTACCCTATTGCCACGTTGCCCTCTCCCACGAATCTATCAAACCTCTCTTCTCACTGAACCTCCCGACTGATGCTGCAGCAGCTACCTCCCACCCGCACAAGCGCTACAACACTCCCACATCCCTTCCATTCCGACCCTCTCTTTACCCCCGTGAAAATCCCTCTCCCCCGTCATTAACTCTCCATTGACCCCTAATTTGAAACAAATGACAATCTAGACGCGATGGGGGAAGATGGATGGATGAGGCAGAGCGAGAGAGAGAGTGGGCGAAAGGCAATTACGGATGACTTCGGGCTTCTATCACTTTCTGGGTATTATTCCATCCTTCCTCCCACTCTTGCACTTATCACTCTACATCTACATTATACCCTGCAAGTCACCTTTTCGATGACATCCAATAACCGGTCTTGCTTCTCGCTTTGCCTCTTTCCATTTCTTTCTTCTTTAAATATGACGGTACTTTTCCTTCCTTATCCGCCCAATATTTTATGAATTTTGTCATATTTTTTATAACTTCAAATCTATAATGCAAAAATTTACCTTTTTCTACGCTATAATCTTAAAAATCACATTTTCCATGAAAACTCATGATCACTTTGGTTTCACTTTATTTATTTGTAGTGATGTCTGAATAAATATAAATGCTTTAACGCAAATTTCATGTCTCGCACTACTGCTATCTTAAGACCGTACATATGTCACTTCTTATGAGCCTTGAGATCTAAAAACAACAACAAATGCTACCTTTGCTTAATAAATATGCGTGTTTTTTGTCAATTCAAAAGTCAAAAGGAAAAATCGGAAGATGAATCAATAATAAAATTGAATAATAAATATTTTTGCATAAAAAGACGTGTTATTTAAAAATGCTCTCTAAAGTAGAAAATAAATCTTTAAAAATATTTTCAAATGATAGCTAGAGAAATCTTGTAAACAATTAAATTTCCGTTGAGAGCAGAAAAATGGGAAAACTTTGCTGAAGAAAGTACTACTCTAGCTCATACCGTTTCTGAGATACAAAGGGTTCAATAAAAATGATAACGTGTATAAGTACTAGTGAAGTTAATAAGAAAGTCTTTTTAAAATATTTTAAAATACTAGAATATAAAAATATTTAAAAACCATATTCCACAAATATATATGTTATCTTTTTGGCAGTTTTTTAACTGTCAAGTACATACCGGTCATATCAATAATAAAAATTTTAAGTTATCCTCCCGCTATATCTAGGTGCTTGAAGAAGTAGGCAAAGGTAAGAGGCAAAAATTGAGAATAAAGGCATTTTCTGAATGAGGAAGTTATTCAAAAAAACAGAACCAATATGACTGTAGTAATACAGAATTCAGAATAAAAAACCTAGAGAACAGGAAGAGAATTAGAAAGAAATCAGTTTTCTCCAACATGCATTATATTGGGTTACCTTATATTCCTTTAAATGAAACAGTTGAAAAACATGTAGCTAACTTAGACATTTTAGAAAGGGAGAGAGATTCTAAAATACAGAACCGGACATTTGGGGAGAATAAAAAGAACGAGAGAAAAGGAGGTGGAAAATTGTAAATGAAAAGAGAAGGGGTGATAAAAATTGAATTTTTGGAGGAAATATGAGAAGGCATAGAAGAGATAGATCGAGAAAAGGACGAATTAGCAGACCGAGAGGAATGAGAGGAAGCGAAGGGGAGAGAGAGAGAGAGAGAGAGAAAGAGCGATTGTGCAGGGGCATTGGGAAATGGGAGGAGGGGAAATAATTGCTTCGTTTGCACTTAAATTCCGTCTGGGAAACAACGAATGAGGAGAGAGGGAGGTCGGGCAGCATTGAATGGGTTGAAACATGGAATGGTTGGGCAAGAGGGACGGGGAAGAGGGAGGGAAGGGTGGGAGGGGAAAGAAGAGGGTGGATGAAGCAGGAGTGGGAAGGGCAGTTATCGAACGCGGATGGGTAGTGTAGGATTATGGGGGAAAAGGGGAAGAAAGCGTAGGACGGGGTAGGGAGTCGAACGGATTGGTTAGAATGTAAATCCCGTGTACCCCCTTTATGCTCACCCTACCTCCCTCTTCCTCCCACACCCCTTTGCCCTTCCGACACGATGACGACCTATTCCCAAGAGAATGAACGACCGTAGGTACTCATATCTGAATGGTTTCTATTACCGAGTGATGGAATAGGCGAACGCGGAGCGATAGGGTCTCGATGAGAGGGCGTGTCCATTGTCAACTCGACGAGAATAGAGGGGAAAAGGAGAAAGAGGGACCGGACATGGTAACAGAAAGTGGGAAATGAACTGAAATCTAAGAATGTCATTTTTAATTTATGGTGTCGAGTTTTTTATTTATAAATGAATAACTCGCCAAAAGTAGTATGGCTCTCCGATGCAAAATAAAAAATTATATTTTGCTCTTCGTTACCATTTCATGATATCCAAATAGAATTATCATACAGTGATGATTTTAAACATTTAGCGGGAGTTGATCGCAAATACAGATGTTTTATAACCTTGAATTAATTGCATATTTTATACGAAAATAATCGATGCCTTATATTTAAAATCAAAGGAGTTGTCCAATGATGGCGTTATATCCTTTTTTTCTTTTGATTTCTCAAGCGCTATGAATAACCATAGCTTATCAAATCCGTGGAAGTCATCTGAATTCGTGAACTCCTATGCTACGTTTGATTAAATCATACACGTATTTTACTCACAAATTAGCCCTACTTGGTAGAAATCCGCTGATCATTGATTTGTAACAGAACTAATACAACCTACGGTCGTTGAATTATCATGGAGAACGGTTCCTTTGTTCTAGAAACGAGAATTTTGTTAACAGGTAATGAATTCCCTTAATTTTAAAATACATCAACCTTTGTTGAAAAAATATAATATTTTTTATCATTTAATCATCAATAAGTGCAGAGATATAAAGGAGTAGGAAAAAATTGCATTTCAAGGTACATAAGGTGCATCATTTTAAAATTCACGTTACACGTTGGACGGTGACTCCGATAAAAAATCATCTGAAAATTCTTTTGCTTTACCCTCATTAATTCGGTAGACATAGCCAGCAAAATCAGACGGATAGATAAACTGAAAGCATTTTTTGCAAAAAAAAAGTGCTAAATCCTTCTATCCCTCCATATCAGCAAATACGGTTCGTATACTCTTTTCACTAGAAATTCGCGCTTCAAAACGAACGGCTTAGTTGCAGTCATTGCACTCGATTCGAATAGCTCCCCCTCCCTACTTTTCTCATAGATAGGAATAAAAAGTGGAGGAAATAGCGTTCTGGAAAAAATAAAGAACTTAGTTCTAAATGCTTCCGCTAGGGGTATATACATTTGTACAGATGGTGTCGTAGGTGGCGCTCCGGATGCTTTTTCCGGAAGCAGTTTATGGAGCAAAAGAATCCCCGCGTGTAATGAGCAATCCGAGATTGCTCCCGGAAAAAAGGAGGGGTGAAGAGGAGGCGATGGGTCTTGGCGCCGTAGTCTGCGGCTTTATACGCCTCCTCCCTACCCCCACTCCATTCCCTCGCCGCTCTCTTCACGCACACAAATCTCTTATCCGCTGGGCTTAGTCGTTTTTGCGCCGCGAGCAGGAGGGACCACACCTCACCCTCCCTAGCCCCGTTTCCTTTTCGAAAGAAACACCCTACCCTGCCCTCCCGAAAACTCTAAAAACACATCTCAAAAATCTCCCTCTCTCGCGTGCCCCTAAGGAACTGGCGCCTCAACACACAAACACCTCTGCCTCTTGTCGCTAAATCCGAAAATTTTACGACCGTCCTGGAGAATCGGAGGAGTTGTGGGATTAAGAGGAAGCGAGGTAGCAGGAGTGGGATGGGTAGGAGGAGAAAGAGAAGGGCGAGTGCCGAAGACGGATGGAGTTTTCTGGTGGAGGGTGGAAGAGGATCGGTAGGGAGAAGAACAGGAAAGTAGAAGAATGTAAAGGGGGGATGTTTAAGGACAAGGAAGTCTCCCAGTAGGAACGCGAGCTGATGAAACTCGGGGAAACTTAAAGGTGTTCTCGCGTCCAAGATGACTTACTGAAAATAACTGCTTCGGGTGGTATTTCTTTTACGGACACGGTCATTAAAACCATCTGCTTCTCGAGAGAAGAATTCGGTAATGAGTTTAAGGCAGTTTTTGAGATTAATACTATAAAGTAATGCGGAAAATTGCAAATGCTGAATAAATATCAGATCTTGAGATTTTACACAGACTGAAATGTGTTGTGACATAATATATTTTTCAGTTATTTGTATTTATTTCATATTTATCGTACATCGGTTCCTGTAAGAGAAATCCAAAAAATATCCCACCGTCATTAATTCTTTTCCCTAGCTTTTTACTCACAATAGAGGAAATGTGTGCATAGTCCGAGATATAATTATTCGATACTATTTAAATATCTTTAAAATGGTCAAATATGATAGTAACCTATATAATGACCTTCAAGAATAAGCAATTAAAAATAAAAAAAGAATAAAAGTACTTATCTCAGGTATCCCCAATAGCCACAACAAGGCTATGAAAAACTAGATGCGCATTTCAACTACAATGCAGCCGTCTTCGGTGGTAATTCACTGAGAGTAGATTCTGAATTTAGTGCTTATTCTTAATTCTTTTCAGCCATAAGAGAAACAGGATAATTCTACAGGGAATTGTATGTTGGCCCTCAAATCTTTCAGGTAATGTTTTATTATATTATACTAAAATTTCAAGAATTCGTTATTTGTAAAGAATTTTACAATTCATAGAATATAGATATTACCAGTAATAATGAAGTTCACCCTGATTCGAAACTAAAATTCTGAAATGAAAAAAACGAGACAATCCGAAATTGTGTTGCTACACAACTGAATTATATCCTGCGACGGCAAATATTTTTTGCTTGAATTTAGTAAAGCGCAGTCAATCGCGTAATAACAAAATTTTTGCAAAATCTCTTGAGACAGAGAAAGAGGCTTCTTATTACCTGGCCCAATTACCGTTATTCAGACTTGCAATCAGCCGGATTTCCCCCTTTTTTACCGTGACTTTTCTACAGGCACGACCAATCAGTATCCCTTCACCCTTGTCGTCCCTATGACAAAGATCACTCGAGAAACCGTCTACCTAGACGACACCACCCATTTCAATGCCTCCTCCTTTCAAAGAAGGAGCTCAGCTCACCAGCCAACCGAAGTAACCCCGCTAACGTTTCTTGTTAACCTTCTCGCTCCCGACTCGGTTCGTCACTTTCCGCTCCCATCATTTCATCCGCTTTTTCCCCTCGCCTCCGTCTCTTCTTTCAGCGATGACTGTTTGTAAATTCTATCAAAAATCCCACCCGATACGATCGAGTTCTCTTTTTGTCTCTTTTTTTTAAAAAAAAAGGGCAATGGAGGAATGGCTGATTCCCTTGCTCTGATTATTTTCGGGTGAGACCGGATCATTTTCCTTTTCCATTGTTTCTTCTATTATTGGAGAGCTCCTTCGATGCAAAGATCCACTCAATTTTCTCGACGCCGTAATGCAGTTCCCTGACTCCTTTCGTAACCCCTTTACTGTACCTCTTCTCCTCCATTCTCACCCCACTTTCGCTCCTGATAGACCGTGCACCGCCGTGCAAATCCTTCCACATCGACCTTCTGCTTTTTTTTCTAAGCTTCAAACCTCGCTTCACTTGAGGCAACACGTGGGATGATTCTTTTACTCTTCGTCTGGTGACGATTAGACATCTGACAGACGTCTGTGAACTCCTTTCCGCTTGATCAAATTCGCGAAGATCCCAATCCGGACACTAGAATGTCGTACAAGTTCTGATAGATCACTCGTAAAAGTAATCATTACAATGAATAATATTGGAAAAAATATTATATAAACGGATAATTCAGATGACTCGGGAAAATATTTTCAACGATGCGCAAAAACTAAAAACTTTCGCGCAACTAATGTATGTATGATTCTAAGAAGCATTCCGTCTCTCAAGGTTGGAACAAAAAGAAAGTTATGTAGTACCAAGCTAATTTTATGTTTGAAATATTTTTGCTTAAAAGTTGGATTAGGACAAGATATCATAGTTATAATAACTTCATTTTCTACCGCGATTCTCGGTTTCCGTTGAGTTCTAATGTACTTCTTTACTAAGTAAAAGTATATATCTCATTTTTCAGTTATTTTACTATTATTATTTTACCAGCTAGACATGTTGTTTTTAATCTCATTCACGATTACGTGGAACAATCATGAAGTCATTCGTATCTACTGAACAAATAATTTATCTATAGGAACATATGACTCAGAAAAAATCAAAACTTCGCTGCAAAATCGCAAATATAAACAAAAACACTATTAAATTAAGTTATAAAAAGATATCATTTGAAATATTTTTACTGTAAGCAAGAATTTAAAGGTGACTCGACGCCTTCGTCTTTATTACCACAACTATTCTGTCACTCATACACTCCTCTTGTCTTGAAAGACTGATGTTTGTAGTGTTTCTATAGGAATTCTGAAAAATAACCACAATTACTTTAACTGACTTATGACAAAAGTAGATTTTCACATAAGCCCTTTCCCATATCCCATATGAAAATTTTCTTTTAAAGGTGATTTAATATATATCCAGTGCAATACTTAACTTAAAACGGAATTACTAATTGTTCATATCTTCCAGTCATCAAATATTTAAATACACGAGTTGCCGGTTCTTTCATACTGCAGGCGTTTAAAAAAACCATATACCAAGATATTAACTCGTAAATAAACCAACGCGGCAGCATTTGAACTACCCATTTAGATAAGATAGTAGTTTTAAGTTTCTGCGAAATTAAGGCATCTATCGGGAATTTTTTTATTCTCTGGAAATCGGCTCGCGTCCAAGTTTTCGAATTTCAAGCTTCATGGTTCAGATCGCCCTTTTTAAGCAATAACTATAATCATTATTAAGACAAAATTTATGCAAAAGTAAGGATATTTTGTGTTACGTGTCATCATCCGTGCCTTTTAGTACATATCCGGATAAAAAATAAATTAAAAATTATCACGGCATCATATGTATACGTCGTCGGCTGAAATCAAATGGATTATAATGCAGTCTAAGCATTAAGTCAATGCTCTTGAAGTATGGAAAATCAATTCCCATTGAAAGACATTGAAGTCGTTGCTATGGCAGTTAATATTTTTCATTGTTGAAATCCGAAAAACCTTTCATAATTTTATGATTAAAATCGAATTTTTACACAAATTCATCATGGATTTGAATTGTCTTCACGATAAATAAACTTCATTCTTTCTTCCATAGTATGGTGCATGTCTCGACTTTGTATCTTAATTGTAAATAATTTAAAATGCAATTTTATATAACCCTGCACAGTTTTCAATGCTTTCCTTATGGGTGTTTAAAATTGGACATTGGGTTCTAAAACACTCATTAAATATAATGTTTTCTGGAATTTAGAATATTTTCCAGAGGTTGTACCCAATGACCTAAATTCATGCCACATTTCAGCTCTGTAGCACTACTAAAAGTACTTGAGGTTTTATATGATATATCCTAATAGCTGAAACGCCCGGCTTCGCCCGGGAAAGAGTTCTTTTAAGTAGCAAAAGATTATTATTATTTATTATTTTCATTTTGATGTCATATTACAATAAAACTACTACAACAAATTCTGAAATTTACTTACTTTTACTGATGGGTACTCCAATCAAACATTCCCTATTCCTTAATTACGCAAGCGATGTTTACATTAACATTTACTATTTTAAGTATTGTATTGTAAAGTTTTACCATTAATATAATTACGCATTGTCTTACTTAATATTCACATGGATAGATGCACCGAAGCCTTTAAAGCAGCAATAAAATTACGTTAATTATGTCAATACTATTAGTCTAAACGTAAACAATAAACAACATCTTGGTTACCGAGCAAATGTAAGTAAATTTATGGATTTACGTTGCGATAAATCTTTTAATGTTAATGGCAAAAGATAACAATGTTATAATATCCCTTTAAAATCATTCGACTCACTTTAAAAGTATTCATAGACCATATTTAGGCATAAATCCATTTGTATCCTTTATCTTGGCGTTGGCTATTCTTCCTCTACGGCGCGCCACGGCGTAGATTTTTCTTGCATTAATCTTTACGTGGTTATCTCCCTTTGAAGAGGACAACAATTAAGAAATTTAGCTTTGTTGCCGTCTGGAAAATGTTAATAAATTTTGCGCTTAAAGGATAATTTTGAACAATTTAACATGTAATACGACAAAACGTGAACAGAATTAAAATATTCAGTCTTTCGTGCGTAAAATAAGCCATTTCCCGTGATCTTAAGGTAATATTTGGGTATATTCATATCCACATCAATGGAGGGCTGCATGGCATTTTGAGGCTTCTCCACACCATTTCCCATGCATTCTTATGGAATTTCGTAGACCCCACGAGGTATAAGAAACCCCACGGTCTGTAAACCTAGATCAAGTTCTTCCTTTGGTCCATAGCATGGCCCATGAAACTTTTGAATTCGATAGCTTCAACGGCGTAAAAACGTATAAAGAACATTACATACATATATACACACACACACCCTAATTATTTATAAGATATATGTAAGAAGCAGCTATTTATAATGATAATCTCTATGCCAATAGCATTTATAAACAATGCCGACATTTAATGATTCATTAAACTTGACACGTGAAAGATTTTTTCACCCATCATATGTAGCTTGTTTAAAACTAATTACTTGTAAATTGATGACAAAGCTTATTAATTCTGGTGATCTAGTTTTAAAAGTCTTTAAGCAAAGCTTAAGGGATACAGAAACACACATCAACGCCCGCACGGATCGCTCTTTCTCGCTGGATGCTACTCAGTGCTCCAGTATTAGTAACGAGGGACAGTAACCCACCGAAATAATGGAAGAGCAAGTGGGCGGTGTTCGGAATCTGGGCAATAAGAGAGGGCGGAAAGAAAAAAAAATGGTGAGGAGGGAGGCAGAGATGGGCAGCGAGAGGGCCGAACTTTTTTCCATCTCGCCTCGGACGCCCCTCGCTGACTTATGCAAGCGGGGCAGTCTGAGGGCCTGAGTCGCCTCTCATCAATAGTGCAGGGGTTCCCTATCCTCCAGACTGCCATCTCCTCCCATACGCACGCACACACACGACGTCACGGGAGTGAAAAGGGATTGGGGAGGCATGACGAAGCAGAAAGTGCGTAGATTGGTTTGGCGTGGAGAGAAAAGGACAAGGGAAAAAACGAAATGGAACACAGGAAGAGAAGGGTTCGAAAGGAAGAGAAAGAGGAAAGGGAAAGGAAGCATTTCATGTGAAAACGGGAAAAAATTGTAGAGGAAGAAATGAAGGAAGAAGAGCTTGCAAAAGAGGAGCTGATTATGATCGTGATGGGTCAGGTACGGATATTAATTAAAGAAATTACTAGTGTAGGAATAGAAAAGAGGAAGAGAACTATAATGAAAAGGCTAGAATAAAGGTAAGTGGAGGAGATGATTGTATTGAATTAGGTAACATGTGAGAGAAGAATTGCAGAGAAAATCACATAAGACGCTTTTTTCACCAAATGCTCTCTTTCCATCGGAGTGAAGAATCGCAGATGCGATTTCTTATTGGGTGCTTAAATTTGTAGTGGTATATATTTTTTAGCGATATTTTCCGATAACTCTCCAGCAGCTAATCCTAGATCCACCAAATGTATCTTATATGTATTTCTCTTCCTTCGTCTGCAACAACTTTCACCACACGCCACCAGATCGCGCTATAGTATAGTAAAGCTATTTTTAACAAATTTTCCTAGTAGGTAGAAGATTGAAATTTGGTACGAATGCTTGTATCTTATAGTAAAAGCCATTTACGAAACAAAATCCTAAAAAAGACCCGGGTTCTACTCCAGTAGATACTTTCTATTTCTCATAAGATAACATGTAAAAATCGATTTTTCAACTTGCAGGATTTTACTCTTTTGCAAATTAAAATTATAAATAATTGACCAACGATCTTTGGACTTAAACCGTTCTGAAGAAAAATATAAGTTTCTTATTCTTATCATCGCATCTTGCCTACAATATAAAATCGCTCAAGTTCTACGTTTAAATAATATTTATTTGAAAAATTTAAGCTTTTTAACGAAATGTTACCTTGCCGACCGTGTCGTTGTTAAACCTCGAGATTGTATTGTCGCCTTAATCCTTATACTATATGCGTAAGGAATGCGTGCTTTGAATGCTTTAATGCGAGAGAGAGACAAAATTAAATGTTACATAGATTAAAAATAATTTTGGGCGTATAAGAATTACATAGCGTAATTTTATTTCTTTGTCAAACAATTTCTATTCGCCCAAAACTTTTTTACTCTCTGAAACTCTCAATTATGTGAATTTTATATTTATTGCTTACGTTGTAGTGCATATAAAATTTGGTTTCATTAATTTTTATTTCAATTTTAAGTTAATGCTTAATTCACGCATATCCACCATATTTGACGGGCAATTACCCTAGTACTATATATATAGCTCTAATGCAGAATAATCTATCCTGAAATTTCGGCGTTTATAAGTTACGTATTTTTTAGTTATTTTGCATACGGACATAGAGACAGACGGACGGATGAACCGAATACATAAATGTTTTTTTTAGAAAAAAAGCGCTAAAACGACAAAAGAAACAGCAACAGAGTATGGAAGGGAATAGGGAAACGAAAGTTAACCAAAATGATGAAGAAATATCGTAGTGTTTTGAGAAAGATGAAAGGACTACATCATATAAAGAGATCGTCCGGCAGAAGAGGGCAGAAGGGAGAACAGTACGGAGAAAAGAAGATGGAAAGAGGAGAGAAAGAGAGAGGACATTGGAAGCGGCAAGGTGGTGTTGTGCAGTATAATGAGGTTACCGTCGCATGAGGTATAGGTTTTTTGAGAGGACGTGTCCGGAATTCAAATCGGCGAAAGTGACTGGATGAAGGATTGATTGTTAAAACGATTTATCGTTTCGAATAGCCTTGGATCAACCAACACCTCCAAAGTTTGAAGCAACCGAAAATTTCAAGCTTTTATCAAAAGATAAAGAAAAATGCTAGATTTCAGGTGAAAGATACTTACAGAGCAACAAACTTTGAGAAATCATAAAAATATTTCACTAGAGAATTATCGAGCTCATCGTATGGCTGAAAATAAATTCCAGATTCAGCATTTAAATAAACAAAATTGAAAAATTAAGTACTTTTCTTAGGTATCTCCAATAGCCATAACAAGGTAATAAAAGAGATTCGCATTTCTACTACAAAGCAACTGTCTTCAGTGGGAATTTTTATAACCATGCTATGGCTATTGGAGATACCTACTTAACCTTCCCGATTTTTCTACTAAAATGCTTATTATGGAATTGACAAAAATATTTTCTTCGTAGAAAAATAATGATTATCTCGTTATTGTATACGTATATGTTTCATAAGAGTTAAAATTTGTTTCTTATTAAAAATTTGTCTCTAAATTCAGCATTAATAAAAATAATAAAATATAACTTTAGCAGTTGAGATAAATAAATACATGAAATTAATAATAATAACAATTCCTTTTAAAAGCATTTTATAGGTTATTTAACGCTTACGTAAAGCAATAATTTAAAACTGATTATATAATTTAGGAAAGGTTCAGTTATCCTCATCTTATAACTTTACTTATATAAAAAAGAAAACGATGGAATAGTGTATATTGTCAACAAAACTTATGTTACATAATTTTATCAAATGATATGGAAATTTTTAGTGCTAAATGTATTTAGATCTGGAATGTAGCTCTATTTAAATATACGGCAGATTTAAGTCTGCTGTTACAAATTGTTGAGAAATGTCTTCATTTATCTACACATCCTAAATTGAAACTACGTATGAATGAATTCGTCATATATTAGTATCATATTCTAACATTATATGAACGAACTCTTCAGAGCTACTGCTTCAACAGCTAAATCCTTTGATCATCTACAAGTACTGTCTCCCATCAACCTTTAGTTCTTCATAAAGTTTATAGCATAATCATATGCTACGTGCTTAACACCCTCGCATTAGATCATTATTGTTAGACCGATAAAGTATTTCTAACATTTGAATGTAAAGTACAATAGCAAGAAAACCTAAAAAAATACGACCTGTCTAAGTAAAGGTAGAGGAGGAAGTAAAAAAGGTTGATCTAAAAATAAGCAAGCAAAGATTGGAGGAAGAAGAAATGGAGAACCAGTGGGCTAGTGAATGGGAAAGATGGATTAAGAGCAAAGGGAGGGAGAGCCGGTAGAAATAGAGTGGAGAGGAGGAGAAGCAAGGAGAGAGGAAGAGGTATAATGGATTTATTTCGCCCGAGAGTGAGAGGCGAGCGTAGCGACAAGAAGGGATCTGATAGAAAATATAAAGCAAGGTGGGAAAAGAGAAAAATAAAGAAATAAATAAATAGAGAATGGGAGGTATGAGAAATAGATTCACAGGATAAAAGTAGTAGGCTGAGAGTAAGAGGAAGGAGGAAAAGGCTTTGAAAGGTTTTTTTTTGGATCTTTGGAATAGGGAAGCGCCGAGAGAAGGGAGGGGAAAGGCGCAGGAAAAAGAGAATGATAGGAGTGGGAAAAAAGCGAGAAGGCTAGTCAGAGGATAGAAGTAGATAAGAGGAAGGAGGAAGATGCAAAGTAAAGACGTAGGAAAATAGGAAGGAGAGAGTAGGATGGGGATAAAAGGAAGGGGAGTGGGTAAAAAGCCGGACACTCACATACGTCCCTCCACATGGTGTCATGTGGGGTGTGGCAAATGTTTTCCCTCTTTTCCGGAATTCTTTTGGGAATTATGGAAGAGTGCAATTTATAGGACGAAGGGGAAGAGGGGCATTGAGGGTGGGTTCGAGAACGGGAAGAATTGTATAGTGGGAGACGGGAGAGGGAATGATTGGAGGAAGGAGGGGAGAATGTGTAAGGAGGAAAGAGAGTGGGAGGAGAAATGGTTTGGTGGGATGCTGGGCAAGGCGGAAGGTGGGGAGAGTTGTTCGCGAGGGAGAATCTACATTCGACAAATTCCCTGTAAATCACTGGGAGAAAGGGTCGGCTGGAAGAGCATGAAATACAGCTTAGGGTACACTTGCGTAGCAGGTTTTATCGGTGAATAAAATACCAAAAGTCGCTCAGGTGCGTGTATGGAATGATTGTTTGCAGTTTTTAGAATATATCTGCGATACACATAATTTTCGATGAATCGAATTAACGTACGTATGAACCAATCATTTTTACCGGTATTTGAAGGAAATATATCAAAAACGATAAATCATGAATCCATAAAACAATAAAATGTGCGTAAAACAACTGTGTTACGAATGACTCATTGAAAATTATATGCAGTCATGGGTTAAAATTCCCGATAACTGCATTATTATTTTTCAATGAAGGCTCATACGTATTACAAAATGTATTTCACTAAATCTTCACACCAAAGGCATTACTAAAGTAGTGTTAAATTCATAACATAAAGCTGCTCGGTGATACTTCAAATAAAGTTCAATCACTGACAAATTTAATAAAATTTATATATAAAAATGACGATCAAATAAAATAGTCGAATATGAATAACACATGTTTCAACTCGCTCTTGCGACTTCCCCATCATCCCTTTTTCTGAAGAGGTCTCTAGCAAACTAAAACATTATATAGTTCCAGAAAGAGTATTGAGAGAGGGATCTCATAGGGCAATATAAATTCACTTTGATTCAGCGTAGAGGATTTTGAGGAAGGGGTGTGAGTATGCGATGAAGTTAGAGCAGTAGTCGAGGATGGTGGGCGGAGTCCTACCAGGACTCGGGTCAACTCATCGTCGAAAATGTCCTTTGGTCAATGGTTTTCGCTTTGACGACTTCATCTTCTCGGAAAAGCCGAATAAAATATTTAAGCGAGGGACATTAAGGATCGACCATCTCTCTCTCTTTTTTCAAAGACCTTCCCCCTTCTCTTCCCTCCATCCCATGACGGAAGCCATACCGGAGATCTGGAGTAGGAAGCAGGGTAGAGAGGGGGGGGGAGGGTTATTACAAAGTGTCCGACGGAATCAAAAAACTCGGACGGACAGTCAAAGTGAGAGAGAGAGAGAAACCACTCCGATCCGAACGTGATCGGAATTCACAAGCGAGTAAGATTCCACCTCATAAAAGGAGAATAAAAGAGAATGAGGAGGAAAGAGAGACAAAAAAGAGAGTAAAAGAGTTTCTGCCGAAAGTTAGCGAGTGTATGTTTGAGTATAAATCCACGTAAACAGGAGATGACTTTGACGTTGTTAGGATGTTGAAAAGGAAGGTGTGAAGTATGGAGAGTAGGGGGTTGGAAGAGAGTTTTTTCATGGGAAGGGGAGAAAGAAGGTTTGATACGAGTCAGGCCGAGGCACTGAGAAAGACTAGGGAGTGGAATATTGATAAGGATAGGGAGGGAGGGAGATGTTCCTAGAGACAAACGTTCAACAGAGGCCAAATTCACTCAAGGGGTCCAGGCAGAATCAGTCAAACACTTTTTTCGACTCTCGGACCCCACGCCCCTCCACGAATCGCCATTTCATCCCCGTCCCCTTGCTCGATAGGGTCCTCGGGCATTCACAAAAAGATTGCGAGGAGAAGTGGAGGAGGGAAGTTAAGAGGGTGGCGACGTGCATGTTGGGAGGGTAAAAGGAATTATATTGATTCGTTGAGGAAAAGTTACACAAGTGATGTAGAATTCTCCTCTGGCACTTTCGTGAAATTCGTTAACTGGCAATAGCGCAAACATTTATTTTTATCAGTTCTTCCACCCATATAGAAAGAACAAACTGTAAGAGAGAACAATTTCTCGTTTTATTTTATAGGAATATAACTTTTAAATCACCATCAATAGAGAAAAATCGGTCTATTTTTGCTCTTTTTAAGGAGATACGTTATATTTTAAATAGCTGCGATGTCACATAATGTTCTTAAAAATAAACTAATAAAATTAGGGTCTGAAAAAAATAATGGGTCTTTTACTTTAAATTGCTCTCAAAATATTTTTGATAAGGTGATTCTTCTTAGATTTCTTTCGACTTTATATACTTTCATTTTTTTTAATACGTGATAATAACCTTCAACTGTTACTACCGCATAAATTTAAAATTCCATCGATTTATATCAGAAATGCACGCCATAGAGAACAGGAAAAAACTCAGTGCGTGCTCCCTTAGATTCTGAGATTTGTAAATAACCGCTGACTCTCTATCGTGACCACGCCTAACCGGGATGTGAGGTACACAAGTAAACCCATCGCCATCTTACTCTATCACTACCCCGCAGTGAAACGAGAGCGTTCAATTGATCCGGAACAAATCTCGTTCTTGGACGGACCTGCAGATAAACGAACGCACGCCATCAACAATTCAAGACTGGTAATGCCCTTAGCTACCGTTTAAACCATCTAAACAAACGAAGCGTTCGACGAGATCCCGCGTACCACGAAGTGACGCACTGCGCGATCGAATCTGCATATTTTTTCTTAGTCGATCTAGCAATCAGCGATCTGCTTTTCTACGAGGAGCGCCGCCCCTAATACGAATGCGGAAAATAGTATGCGAACACTCGGAGCACCTACTCCACGCCCCAAATGGTCAGTGGAAAATACAAACGAGAGAGAAAGATATCGACTTTCGCAATCGGGTAGACGTTTGTGCATTTTTGAGGAGTCCTTCGCTTTGGGTTCGAAAATTCTGTTCAGCCATTCTCAGGCGAGGATATCGAAGAAGAGGATATATGTAGGGATATGGTCCCTAGAGGAAAGACCAGAAGAATCATTCTGGGATTTTTTCCCTTTCCGCACGACAAGGCACGGAACTTCATACGGATACCGCCTCATTCCCGCCCAATGCGTCTCCCCACTCCGCTTCTATCCCTCTTACGAGTCCAGATGTCCGATGTGGGGGCGGGTGTCGGTTTGCCGGAGGAGGAACCCATCAAAGTCGCCGGAGTGACCCCCTTGCGCGCAATGTGCCGGAAGGAATCGGCCCTCTGGGGGAGAAGTAGGGTGGGGGAGGAACTGCATAAATCTGCAAGAGGCAGAGAGATGAAGTTAGGGATGGATTGGAGGAGGGAGAGAGGAAGAGTAAGGGGAAGAGAGAGAGAGAGAGAGTGCTGTAAGCTTTGATTGGGATGCAGCTGAGGCGGTGGACTGAACAAATCCAGCGCACTCGTTGAGGAACACCTACTCGCCGCAGTGATTGGATGAATAGGCAGAGAAAAGGGCAAGTTGTTCGAAAAAGGAGGGTTTTTGAGTGCGCGTTAGGTAGATTGGAAGCTCGTAAAAATCTTTCCCATTTGATAGGTTTTCGAGGGTCCTCTGTCCCTTTTTCTCCCCCCTGCTTAGGGATTAATCACAGCTTTCCTTTAGATGAGGGAACTTTCGAGTTCGAGCGATTAGTTTATCGAAACTCTTCTCCGAATCTTCTGGCTCACAGTCGTGAACGTTGGACAGCGCCCTTGCGGTTAACCGTAGCATAAACAAGTCTACCTTTTACCTCGGCCTAATTAACTATGAAAAAAGATTTGCCCCTGAGATTTTTCGATAAATTGAGGTGATTGCAATTATGCAGGCGTTCAAATGTGAGGAATGAGATTATCGGACGTAATCGAGCACGATTACTTGGTAACCGTGAGGCTCGCCAGATAAAAGAGCGAGGCTGATAATTGCAATACAGGGTTTGATATGATGTAATTTCATAGATATGAATGCATATATATTCATAAAGAACTGAAAAATAACTGAAATAAGTTTCATATTGCGAGCAAATATCATCAAATGAAGTTATAATATAATATGCAAATTAGCGGAGAAGAAAAGATTCGTACAAATTTTGTAACAGATAATAATCTCTTTAATATTGTCTCCATCGTATCTTCATTACTTCATTTTCGTCTTTATCAATTGATTATATAGTAATTAAGAAACAAGGCCAATATATTAAATTGTTTATAAATGGTGCAAATATAAACTATAGCAGCTAAACAGCTTACTTAAATTCGCTAAATTACGTGAAAATTTTAAAATGCGCAAGATAATATTAGAATCGAAGACCATAAAGCCTAAAAATGCCATTTTTCCTTTGATAGCATTCTCGAGCAAGCCAATGAATGCAAGCATTCTGAATAACTCGAGTATTGATATAAAATAGCTGATATTTTCCTAATTTTTACTTTGCAGTGAGTTCATTGCATTTTCCTCACCATCCCCGAGGAAATCAAAACGAAAATCTTCGCTGAAGGTATTATTTTTCTCATAAAAGGGAGAAATTATCGAAAAAATGGGCGTCGCATGCATGAGACCACGACTTAACTCCCATCCTATATTCCGTTGACCAATCCGAAGCCTCGAAAAAAGACTATAAATGTCCACGAAGTCGATTCACGACCCTGATGGGAGCATGAGCAAGATTGGCTGATTGGAAGAAATAGAGACTGCTCACTTGTTAGTGTCAGGTCCCGATTCCTGCAATCGATATCGCGAATCAGCGAAGCATGTTTAGTTCCTACCGATTCCTCCTATTGTGTTGTTTAGAATCTCTGAATATTAATCCTTTATTGGCCACGAATGTTTTTCCTGGTTAAGGTAGAATTCGGCGAGAAAACAATATCCTAGAATGAAATCACAGTCTATTTATTTTTGTATTTCTATCTGTTAAAACGTCTATATGCATAGAAAAACGGTAATTGCGTGAAATTAACTAGTAGACCGCATCTTTGTGTTTTCTTAATACAAAACTTGATTTTACGATATTACATGGAATATGAGTCAGCTAATTAAATACTTGATTTATTCTAAACAAATTTGCTATAAATAAAATTTGTGATTATTTAAACAAACTAATAGAACAAATGAAAGAATGACCAACAAAGACTAAAACAAAAATTCTTTTTAAGTACAATAAATATTTTTAATTGTTTGAGATAGAGCACACGTCAGATATCATATATTCGAACTTTAAGGAATATAGAAGGTATTGTCGTAAAACCGCGCGATACAATTTCGACTTCATAGCCTTCTCGGAAATTCCTCAACTCTCTCTCATTCTCTGCCTCTCCAAAATCACTCGAAAAAACCATTTTCACAGGCTAGTGGAAATGTGTTAATCGTGTAGCGGTAAAGCCGTTGGCCCCTGTAGTATATTTTTTGCGATAATGGAACAAAAGGGGCGAAATGGAAGGGATGCTGAGTTTTGGGAGATGTCATGAAAAGGGATAGATAGATTAAGAGTACGCTCTGTGACACTGTATGGGTGGAGTCAAATTCGCGTTCTACGAACCGTTGCTATGGGAATTTTGTCTGATAAACTGCATTGCACGGCCCGTGATACAAATCTCTAAATCTAAATTACTCTATCTCAGATTCTGTCATATTCTTTTGCTGTTCCCTCCAAATGCTGCTGTCGAATATGAAGTGTGCTAAATATTATTTATCCTATTTTTCAAAGTAAATATTTGTGTGATGACATACTGAACCAAATATTTTACCTAGTTATTTTAAATGTGGATCAATCATTCTATGAATTGTAATAATTTAAAAGACGAATTACAGTAGTTTCCTACCAATTTCATTTGGAGCTAAAATAAAATTATATATTTTAAGAAGACGCGACAAAATTATATAGCCCTATAATATACTCACCTATAATTAACTGCCCATCACGTCTCATTGCTTAAAAGTGAGAAATGATGAATTTCTGAAATTTAACTCTGCTAAGAACACTCCTGATAAATTTTTGAAAATCTCCAATTCGATTAGATAAAATGTAATAAATTAATTTAAGCACATTTAGAACTCGGATAGTATTATAATATTATTATTGCCAAAGTACAACTATATTCACAGATACTTTAAATAAAATCGTAACCTCATTAGCCGATGCGTTCGGTGAATACGTATATTTCATACGATCTTATAAGGCCAAAATAAAGAAACAGTCCTATTATTTATTAATGCCCTTCACGCAAAAGATATGGGAAAAGAGAAAAATCCAGAAATCATTCGTGAAATGCCAAGGAATAATTTACGTGAATTCTTTACTTCGTAAGTGTGAGAGAGAGAACAAATGGGATAAGGACGGGAAGGTAGATGCGATGGGGAAGAAAGAGGGGGCGTGGTCCAAACGCTCCTTCCAGAAAAGAAGAAATTTGTGACCAAAAGACAAATAGGAGGCGAGTTAAGAGTGAGAGAGATAGAGAGAAAGGGCGTGGGAGTTTGTGCCACCCTTTCTTCTATTTTTACCTCTAAGAACTTAAGAATTCGTGTGTTATTCTTACAAAGCGCCTTTCCGCATTTGTCCCATGCATGTTCTGCCTAAGGCTCCTCCTCTAGATCTTCTCCTGCTCCCTTTTGAGCATTATTTCAAAAGCCGCCTGGAAGACACAACAGAGGGCAAGAAAGCGAGGGAAAGGGAGATGGCGAAAGGGGAAATAAAAGGAATGGATGGATTTTAAATGTTTCTCTCCATCAAACCGTTGTGAAAGAGACATTATTTTTGTGTCCTCAAACCGCTCCCTCCTTCATTAATTTTCTAGCTAAGCGACAGAAAAGGAGGAAACCCTTTTCGCCATCCGGCCTCCGTACCTTAAGTATATAAAATGGGAAAACTATTCATCTTTGAATTTATATTTGGCGTTACTTAGTTACAGCAAAAGCGGAAGATTATATGAATCAAGCGTCCAACCTGTCAAATTATTTTTGTTGCTGCGTCAAAATATAAGAATATAACAAAATTTAGCAACTCCACATTATTCGGAAAAATTCTGAAACAGGGTGGTTATTAATTACTTTTAACATTACTTTTCCAAGAAAAAAATAATAGCATAACTGAAGGTAGGCATGTTTTAACTTTTGAATTCTAAGATATATATATTTTTTCAACCAAGTTGCTGTTATAAAACCACGTATTGTTTTAATAATGTATGCATTTTCATTAAGCTAAATAAATGATATTCTAACATTTATTAACTATATCACTTGTAATTCTTTTTAAATGTCTCAACAGCTATACTGATACTAAAATAAGGTGATTACTGTGTAGAAAAGTACAGTTCCCTTCAGATTACCTTCAGTCAATGATGCAAACTTTCAATAAATCCATATTATTAAGGTAATAGCCAGTTATATTTCGATAGCATGGCAATGCCGCAATCATTTAAATAAAGAAAAATGGAAACACCAACATTTAAAACAAGTTTTAATCCGATTCATTCATTCATTGTACTTTAATGGCATATTATCAATCACGATGAATTAAACTAGAAATCTCTCGGACTGGCATATGGGCGAATTCAGATTATAAACTACGGCTAGACACGCCATAGCCGTAAAATGATTGAATTCCGTGGCGTGGATTGGATTCCGATTTTGATTCCACGCAGGTTGCCGTCGTTCCCACGATTTAATCCGGGGCACGAAAATGATCACCTACCAATCATACGTACGGTCCAATTTAAATTCAAACCCGAAGCAAACAACGAAATCCCACTCGCATCGACATGAACAAAAGAAATCCCGCGGGCTAAAACATACCCGTTAGTCCAACACACCGAACGGTAGTTTCGATTTTCGATCTGTCGCCGTTTTTCTCCTTTTGAATTACGCACTACACAGAGAGAGGATTCCACCAGATCGGCCAAATGACTAAACTCCTACAATCTTACAAGAAGCGACCAATGTTCGTTCTGTGGGTGGAAAAACGGGAGTGCGCTAGAAGGGATGGGCAAACTCAGACACGGATAGGGAACAATCTCCGAGAGCTGCGAGGTAGTGAGAGACGGATGAGAGCACCCCAAGACCGTCGCAATCCATAGGAAAAGCTTCCCGCGCCTCATGTATCTCTCATTCTCCCGAAAACCATCACCTTATTTACAGTTGGAAGGTCGAGAAAAGAGGAATTGCTCGAGGAAGCGTGGATGTTCCAGAAGAGATGAAAGGAAAAAGAAGGTAAAACTAGTGACGGTCCTACTTGCCCTCGTGCGACCCCCTCATTCCGCGCAGAAGGATAGGAAAATCCCTTTAACGACTGAGGTTGAAAAAGACAAAAGACGGAGGAGGTGCGTCAAACGTCTGCGGCAGGGAGGAAGGATGGTTGTTGGAGACCTCTGGTGGCTGGAAGAGATAAGATTCGAGAAAAAGGGGGAAGAGAATGGAAATTTAACCACAGCTACCCAATAGATTGACTTTTTCCACCCTACCTCACAACCCCTTTTTCTACATCTTATCCTTTTGAACGGAGAGCTCGGCATAACTTTTGTCTGCCTCTCTGATACACGTTTCTTTGCCGTCTTCGGGAGATCTTTTTCTCCTCCTCCCGACTTTTTCTTAAAGAACCGAACAGGCCGCGTGACTTTCAGAAGGAGGGAGAGGAAGGAAGGTGTCTTTCGCGTCTCTTCTCCTCTCTCGGCCCAGTTTGCAGCCTAATCCGCTCCTGCAATCAATTTTATATCGTGGCGTCACATCTCAAGCCGTGGATGCTTAGTCTTATGCGTGACCCCTTCGTCCATTCCTTTTCCTCCTTTTACATCTCCTCAACCTCCTACTCGACTCCCTCAAACGCCTTCTATTTTGCACTGTGCCCTCCGACTCCGACCGGCTATCCTCGCTCTGGCTGGTTAAGTTCTCTTATCGAAGATTTTCCCACACAGCCCCCTCTATCCGTGGCTCTCCAGTCTAACGTGTGATCTCTCTCTCTCTTTCACTTGAGGTCTCCACGGATCGCCAAAAATAATGAATCTTACTTTGAGTGAATAACTTTTGCGGACGGAGATAAAATCACGGCGGGTTTCTGGATTTATTTAGGGTACCATAGCTTGCTCGTTTTTTGTGGTCGTGAATTATAAAGATTTTGTCCAGCCGTATTTTTAAGTCGACCTTCGATTGGCTAATTAAGTTATAAAAAGCGCTTATGTCGTTGAATAATACGTGCGGTTTTCGAAAAGGAGAGTGAAGAATGCTACGCCATTTGGAGATGAAAAGATTTAGTCTTCAAACCATGGTATGAATGACTGTTTACATAT
Source organism: Tanypteryx hageni (assembly GCA_028673005.1). NCBI lineage: Eukaryota > Metazoa > Arthropoda > Insecta > Odonata > Petaluridae > Tanypteryx > Tanypteryx hageni. The sequence continues at coordinate 40,249,388 of CM054117.1, forward strand.
CAAAGTAAATTTATTTTTACATGGCTTTTACACTATTTTCTCCATGTGGGTAAGTTGATGGGATGTAAAAAATAGAAATAATGTCTCAGAAATTGATGTTCCAATAAGTTAAGCATGTGTAGTTTATAAATGGCAAATACAATGATGCATACATTAAAAAGAAATTTCAGCACATTTTAGAACGGTAGTAGCTTAGTTTTCGTGTTTCAGTTAGGACAGGGCTAACTTTGAACTCGGAACTATAACCACATATACTACTCAATTAACTTCATATTCAATTACAAAGGAAATACTATAATACACGTACCTAAGTGAAAAATACTAAAGCAGACCCAATTAAGATTTAGGATCATTGACAACAATATATGACAAATTAAAATAATAATAATAAATGCCCATCATTTAAAAATGAAAACATTTATTTTCATTATCGGTTGCGATCTAGGAGATATAGAACTTGTATTCAAAACTAAATGAAATCATATTTGGTGCAATTTGAACTCAAGTAAGAGATAACTTGTATTTAATAGACAAAGATTTTTTTAATGCGTCTCCATTAATCCTCTATCCCATCAATCCATTAAATATCCTATCAAATCCACATATTTAAATCGATCTCTCGCTGTGACCACCATTTCACCCAAATGGTCCACAATCAGCATGCACTCACTTATTCCACAACTACGCCCATTCCAAACTCTCTCAATCAAAACCGGTTCCCAAACCCCGGTTTAATCTGCCCCTCAAATATCTTAGAATACAATCTTGATCGTCAATGTCGGAAAAGGAAATATTAACAATAAAAAGGTATGACGACCTTAAATTTACAAAAAGCCACATGTGCATATTTGTGAGACTCACCCCAAGTGAAAAACAAGACACCAGAAACGATGCAAAAGTAAGAATCTGATTTGAAGAAAAATTAGACTGCAAAAATATGTTAGAAAAATCAATTGAAGTAACTAAAACATGAAGCTTAGCAAATTATCAAAAACATTTTATTTCAGGGAGAGAGAGATAGCGAAAAAGGGGCATTTCGTTGTCTCCTTCCGAATACAGGCGGCACTTAAGAAGTTAGAAGAGAAGGGTACGGGAACGAAGAGTAAAGGAATGGAAAATAAAAATTTCGCTCCAAAAATGGCCGTCTAAAACATGACCGCTCTTTTGTTTTATTTCCATCTTCCATTTCTGTCTTTTCCTCTTCCTTTCTTTATCTTCATTCCTGTCCATTATCCTCCCTCTCCTTAGGGAATAATTCCTCTTTCTTCTCTTCCGAAGAAACCACCCCCTCATACACACACATGCGTATGAGCACACACTTAACGAAAAAGCATCTTACAAGCTAACGCCTAGTTCTTCCCTCTCTTCAACCTCTTCCTTCCCTCCTTATCCACCCACCAATTCTGCTCTTTCCTTTCTCTACGCCCATCTCTCTCCATGGAAAGCCACACAGGCATAAAATAATGACGATAAAGTTTGACTGTGTGGGAATTTTAACGAGGAGTTGAGTCTGGGGTGGTTTTTAGTGGGGATGGGGAGGAGGCGATTGGAGGAGGGAGAAACGGGGGGAGGGGTCGAGGGAGTAGTGGGGATATATTTTTTTCGGGAACGAAGGTGTTTTGGAGGATGTGGAAAAGTGGGGGAGGTTGTCGAGTGAGAAGAGAAAGGGAGAAGGATGGAAGAAACAGGGCGGAGGAGGATAATATTAGAAGACAACAATGTTAGGGGAAGACTATTCTTCTGTTCGCGTCACTGGGACTTTTCGAGGGGGAGATTTTTTGGAGGTAAAGGGTGTGGGAGGAAGGGAATGGACGGGGAACGGGGCAGAGGGAGTATAAGGCGGAGGGGGGGGAGAGGGAGGGGGGTGCGAGTTGAGGAAGGATGGAGGAATTTTAAGAGCGGTCTCACATATTGGGTTAAAGGGAAGGGAACCAGAGATTTAATAGCGCTGAGCGGAGTGGCTTTTCCTTTTTATTTTGAAGAGAACGCTGCCGCGATGGATACGTGTGTGTGGGGGTTAAGCGCGTAGGGTGCTTTCAATGAAAGGGAAAAAAGGGGGTTTTCAAGAGTTGGGAAATAAAAAAAGATATAACGTTTCGGAGGGAGGAAGAAAGAGGGATTGGTTTAAAGGATAAGTGATTTGTAATGTGTTTTAAATATATTATGGTGATTTTTTGCCTCTCTTTTTTTGATATTTTTGTTTTCTGTGAGGAAATACCAAATTTTGTTGTTCCGGTCTAAGAACCGTTTCTAAGCAGATGATTAAGATATGCTTGACGACCTATTAAATTCGGCATACCAAAATAATAGAGGTCGTTATGTCTATGGTTTAGGTTCACTAAAATGGAAAGATAATGGGTTTATTGTGTAGAAATATTAAGGGCAATTAAAGTTGGGTCAGAATGTTTTCATTATTACCTGTAAAACTGACTTATTTTTAGAGTTTATCACTGATTAGTCATTATTCTACTCCTTAAATACCAGTCACGATAATTGATGACAAATTTTGCATCAAAACAAAATTCTCTGAAATAAGGAATTAATAGGTCCAGCAGTTTACCTGATAAAGATGATTCTCTCGTTCAGACTATATTATTCATATTTATCTTAATTGAAATGCGAGATGTACAACGAAGAAGTTATTGATAAAGGCAATAGTTTTCCCTATATCCGCACGAAGTATTCGCATAACAGCTTCCCTCTGTGCGAACTAATTCTCCTCACCATTTCTACTCGGAAGGAATGAGATCGCATTGCTTCGCTCAAATGGTTGGTACAGAATTCACCGCCTCCGATTATCGCCGCGCCACCTCCTTCTTCTGTCTCCCATCTCCTACCTCTTCCGCACTCGCATTCTTACTTCCGTCTTTACTCCTTTCTTTAGCGCCCCTTCTTAGGCCATTACGCGAACTTCTTCTCCTTCAAGGGCGAAACAAATTCTAATCACTTCCGGGAATGTGCTTACTCCACGTGGGTGCCAGGGTGGGAGTGAAAAGAGGGAGATGGGTGAAAATGGAGGAGCTTCTTTACCGAGCGTATCCTTCGCCGAGGAAGGAATGTTCAAATTACTTCAAAATACTTCCTCCCACCGAACCGTGCCTCCCCTAACCTTCTTTACGCTCGAACCTCGCTCACTTCACCAGTGCGTTTAGGGCAAACTATTTTAACCTTTTAATGAAGACATTGTTTTTGGGGCTGTTTGGTGGCGGATGTCTGAGAGGGGCAGAGAGAACAGGTTTTTATGGATAGTTCACCAAATAATTTTACAAATGCAAATAAAACGTGTTTAATCTGAATATTTCCTGAGCCTTGATTTATATATTTACAAATGTGAATCATCATATCATTAAAAATGAATGCACGAGTTATTATAAGAACTTATTCAATTAATGAGAAATAAAATACAGCTTTGTTTTCTTATAAGCATTTTCTCCCACTTGGGTAGAAAATAAAACAACTTTTCGAAGTATTTACACAAGTTTAACTATTAATTGCCACGAAGCTATGGCGCATTCTAATAACTTCATTTTTTCTCATTGCTAAACTATATTGCACGAGTTGAAAATATGAAAATAATAAGATCGAACAAATTAATAATTACCGAGTGTATTTTGCGATAAAGGATATAAAGAGTATTTTGAAGAAGAAGGTTTGAAACAAATCAAGAGAAATTCCATTGATATATTGCATCCTATTTGCCCGATTAGGTAAAACCTCAAAAAAGACTTTAAATGGTATTTTCCTTTTCCTTTGACGTGCTACATTTGGAAACTAAAGGCCATCGAATACAAACACCAAAGTTATGAGAGAAAATACTTATCGTTCCTTCTCATATCCAAATACAAATTTTTTGTAGATGAATTTCTTTTTCACCCTAATTCCGTTTACTCCCCTATCTAATGAACTCAAATAGTCACTTCGAACTAAACCCTATAACTCACTCTAAATTCACAGTTAAATTTTTGTTGCGCTCGTCTCTAGACGCAAGTCTGCTTGTGTACTTAATTTAAATTACGTAAGATTCCCGGCATCAAAGAAAAATATTAGCGAGAAGGAAGACATTTTCCGTGAACTTGGACGTAGCAATAAAATACATGCATAAAAATACAGACTATCATTTTCTACAGAATCAATATTGGAGAAGAATCGACATTATCGAACATCATTAGGAAATTATATCACGCGGAAGTTTCTTTAAGCGTATTAACACATTTTAAAAATTGATTTCTGGAAACGATTTCCTTTAAACGAATAAAGGTAATTAAAATTAAAACAAAATATAAATAAGCAAATGAATTTCTTCAAACGTCAAGGTCAGTTGTGTTAAGAGAACAGTTAAATAAAGCAAATTTATAGAAAAGCTAAGAAACGCAACATAATGTCGAAAAAAACTGGATTTATGGTGAAGAGCTGCACTAAAATATTAAAGTAGACAACGTTGAATGCAAATCACAAATGAATCTCGTACAAGCATTAACAACGGGTTCTGACGGGAATGTAAAAAGGTACTCTGTCATCGAAGATATGATTATTGATTCCCAGCCGTGATTCATTCACATTGTGTCGATGTGGGCATCGGCAATTTCTCGAATAGAATACTTATGTAATACATGGGCAGGAAACAAAAGAGTTATTGATCCCAGCAGCAATTCATTTTGCAGTCAAACCCTTCCTATACGTGCCTCGCTAAAAGATCTTTTGCCATTGAAGTGCCTCCCTCCCTCGAGTTCTGAGTGGCCGTGATGACGGTTGAATGGGGCGCTTCAAAAGGGGGACCAGTGCCCCGATAGTCATTGGAGAGTCTAATGGGATGGCTGGCAACAAGACCGGAAGTATGGCAGTCGCTGCTCGCGAGAGAAAAAGGGGGATGGAGGAGAAATTGTTGCAGTACAAGGGAAAGGGAGGGTAGAGCACATCCGCCCTCGCCCATCGATCACTGCCCTTTAGTCCTTTTAGAGACTTGACCCAAAGACCCTTTTCCTGTTTCTCCCTTTTACGAAGACTTTTCATGGGCAGGGATCGCTCCTCATTTCTTTTCGATATGGGTTTGTTGCGTACTTTCGTGTGAGGCGGTCCAAGAGAGGGAGGTTACAAAGCGCAAGTCAAAGCATTTTTTAAATACACAAGCAGTTCCGTGAAAGTACAGTTATTTTTATAGTCCTTCGATTGCTATTAATGTTCTGTATTTTTATTTTGATCAATGATATTCAGGCAGTATTTTTAACTAAAATAAAATTATATACAGGTTGAAAACCGAGCTGTCACGCAGCAAAATTAATATTTCACTACAAAAATTAGAACTATAAAAATTATGATGTAATTTGTTCACTGATTTTGCTGTTGTCCGCTCAGATTAGAATTAAAGAATGTATTACCATTTTAGTTCAGGGGCCAGTTTTTAGAAATATAATTGAAATTTTACTTAATACGAGTAGATGTCTCTTTTTAAGGATAGTTCTTTTAGTAATCTATTAATAATTTTGCTTTGAAAATAATTTTTTGGATAATAACCCGATATTTAAAAACATCAACCTCTAATGAAGGCACAAAAAATCAATTGCAGAGAGATATTTTCTGTGACAAGCAATGATGAAAATCCTTTTGTACGCTTATACATACAGCACTTTTATCTAAATCCTAAATCAAAACCATGACAGGAATATTTATGGATGTCCACTATGAATGCAGGTGGAGTCAAATGAAGATTGAATTAAAACGGTAGAAGGAATATGAGAAACGTAGCGAAAGAAATAACGCGGAATGTCATTTTAGAGGGGAAAAAACTTTCGAGATTCGGCCGTTTTTACTGCTGGAAAATTATGGAAGGGCACAGAAAAGCGACTTTGGGTAAAATATGAAAAGGGAACGGATGGGAGGGGGGGAGGGAGAAGGGGACAATCGAAGGGATCCTAAGCGTGGAAGGTTTGAGATAGGGTGCAATGGGGAAAACTGGAAGGGTAGGGGAAGCAAATGGTCGACCGTAAAAAAGGAAATATCGGAAACGAGTTAAATTTGTCGGAATGCCTCTCATACACCATAGATTGAATAAATGGACGGAGAAAACGCTGAAGTAGAATATGGAGGGGTAGATGGCGAGTATTTGTATCATGAAGCGTATTTAGCTAAAAATTGGAGAAAAAATAAATGTAACTACAATATTTATTTCGAAACTGGATATATAATTACTCCAACTTTTGGTCGGAATTACTTTTCTTGGCGCTGCATAACGATTATTGTCTTATATATTCCGTAGGATATTAAAAAAATATTGCGATATGGGATTAATAAACTTAAAGAGGAAAGAAAGCGCAAAAATTGGTTTAAAGCTAAATGAAAATAAGTCTGTCTTTATAGACTAAAATAAGAATAACGCAAATAGTAACAATGAAAAAACTGGATTATACAATAAAGTTAACCGATTTTAATGTACAAATATAGTTAAATTTAAAATATTTGAACATTGCTGAAATTGAAGCAGTCTTGTTAATAACTACGAAAATGTATTTTAAGTTTTTCTAGTAGACTTTCGTTGTGACAAAGACTTTTAAAATGTCCTAAACTTGAAATGTTTGCAAAAAGATATTTTTTTGCTTTGATTTTCTATCTAACAGATCTTAACTTTCGCAGGCCAACAATTCGAGCTCCTTAAATCTTCTAGTATCATTTTGTAGCTACTCTTTATAAAATCGTATATATATTGAATTTTACTCCAAAATATGGTTTTAAAAATCTTTTGCAATCTAAGTGCTGCTATACTTCATTGGAAACAATGATTATAAACCTGCCATTATGCTACTTGCCCATCATTAGTAATAGCTATGATTAGTACTTGACTATATAAAGGCGAATATTTTTCATATAATAAACTTTTGCGATGTACCTCTACAATTAAATAAACTGTCAGAAAGTTCTTAAAAGAATTTCCTCTCCATACGCTTCATGATATCCAGACCGGTGCGCTCAAGACAGCCTGAATGCATTATCCAAAATAGGCCTATCCCCGAAAGAAATTCGATGATTTCGAGAGGAAAATTCTTAACAGTTATAGCGACGAGTTTGGAAAGATTTCCCTCGGTATTACGACTCGAACGGATAAAACCATTATATCGGATTCGAGATGGAAGAGGAGAGGAGGAGAGAAATAGGGGCACAAAAATAGATTTAAAGAGATGAAAATGGAACGAATTCCAGGAATAAGGAAGTTTTGTTGGATTGAAAACGGAAGTCGTTGGTGGGTGGAATATAGGTAAAGATGGTGAGAGGAGGGGTAGGGATGGACGAGGACGGAGTAGAGGGGCGGGATGAAAGCTAGGGTAGGCGTCTTTAGGATTTAGAAGTGGAATGGGGAATGGAGAAATAGGAGGGGGGAAGACGGTAGGAGAGAGGTAGGAAGGGGGAATCCAAAGGGGAAAGCGGGATTGGGTTTTGGAATGTTTACGAGAGAATCGGCGGAGATCGGCGAGGGAAGAGAGGAAAAATGGGAATGAGAGGAATGAATAATGGGAAGGAGAGAAGGAAATTGTTGCCAAGTATGAAAAGGAAGAGATAAAAATCGCCAAGCGGGAAAAACGGTATGGATTGGATCGTGATGCAAAGTCATTCCGACGGATTAAAGCAATTGAAATTTTCTTTTTTTCTTTTTCTCCTCATTCCGAGAAGAGCGTGAAAAACTTGGATCCATATTATTTCATCACTTATAACAATTTATTTCTAGCTCTCTTCTATATAGTCGATATAAATCATTGAATTTGTTATCTAATTCTGATATGTTGCCCATTCCTTCAGCAAAATTGGTTAACATGAAAATAGGAGTAAATACCTTCAAAGGTTAATCGCAGAGAAAATTTGTACATTTGTACATATAAATGTTACGTTGAGTTTGAAGAATACTTTTAAATTGCATATTTTTAATTTATGTTGATTTACGAATTAAGCAATTATTTTTCTTAATGAAGATTCAATTACAAAAGGCCAAAAGGTAAGTTTATTACGGAAAACTTTATAGATAAAAAGTAAATTTGTTAAATTTTGCCAATAATCATAGTTGAAACAATACTCCGTTACATAAAGATTGGTTAGGAATCATCAGGCGTTAAAAATACTTTCACTCATCATCATCAGGCTGCTGTCCGAAGACAGGTTTTAGCTGAATCGCTGCCTCCATCTCTCTCTCTCTCTCTCTCCCTAGAAGCCTCTTTTATAACCCTATAAGTACTATATTCCTGCTTTATATTCTCTAATATTCCTATTCTTACTTTTGCCGATGATCTCTGTAAATCCCATATGATATCTTTGAAAAACATTATTAAATTATACAATTGCTTTTGTGAGGGTTCCGCTATAAAAAATAAGTTAAAACTGAGCAGTTTGTTATGTAATGTAATGGCTCATTCGATTAAAAAACAAACATTTTCTGCGTCTATTTTTACATCATTTTCGTTTTACTAATTTCTAACAAAGTTTCTTTTCGACGTTACGAAAACTAAAAAATGTACGTTTCCTACCAATTGAAAATATAAAAAATATTATCCATCATTTTTGTAGAGCGATGTCTCCTTGATTCTTGTAAATCACATGACTTGTAACAAGACAGCACGGAAAAGCGAAGCTTACGCCACAGAGAACCCAAGCGAGGTAAGTTTAATATGAAAATTGCTCCTCCATGAACTCAGTCAAGCAGAAAAAGCTAGGAGGGTGGTGGTAAGGGAGGGTGAAACGAAGGAGGGTCTGAAAGTTGTGATGGAGGAAAGGAGAGACAGAAATGGAGAACGAGATGAGAGTGGATAGAGGTTGAAAGAGAGAGAGAGAGAGACTGATATTATTGAACGAAAGGTGGAGGGGACATCGTCGTATTATGAGGGAGATGAAGTCGTTTGCAAATGAGCATCAATTCTGTTCTCTTCTCTCATCCCAAAATGCTCTTTCTCAGAGTCGCTCCATCCCCGCCTCTCTCGTTCCCTCTCTAACAACGCGCTCTCTTCCCACTCTTTTCCCTCACTCCACTTCTCCCTTCGCCCGTTCTCCCTCGTCTAATCCCTCCTCTCTCCCACAAGATTCCACCGCCAGCGAGCCCCTCCCTACTTCCCTCTCACTCTCTTTCTCCCAGCCCATGCGAAACTCCAATTCTCGTCCCGAGGGCATACATAATCATTCTCGGACTCATTAAAACTCATTCTGAGGAACGCCGGATAATTCCCGGAAATTATTTAGCCTCCTCTTGACATCGATTAAATCGTCCTAGAAGGGAAAAGGGACTTATGTCTTATTTCATTTTGAGAAATCTCGGCGTGGGAATACTCTTAAGTCGATGATAAGAAGATGTACGAAGACTGCTTAAAACTCGAAATTTGCGTTGCGTGTTTTCAATGGTGAGGTGAAAGAGGAAATTTGTTACTGCTGCATTTCATTGCAATCATTGAGATAGGGATGGAGATAAAGAAATGTATTTAAAAAGAAGATTTTTAAGTATATTTGTAATTTATTGACAGTAATTAAATTATAATCTGAAAATTGGTTTTTAATACACGAGGACCGCAATATTTCCATCGAAAATTGCCAATTAAAATTTTCTCTTTCTCATCCTTAATGTATGATTAGTTTCAAAATTGCTTAAAAAAATTTATAATATGTGGTGATAAACTATAATCTATATAACTTAAATCGTCCAAATAAATTTTAATAATCTAATAGAAAATAATCTTGCACTATGGAACACGAGTATTTTAAATATGAGTTTTGAGAAATTTATGCTTTTTTCATAATTTAATGGAGGAATAGAGCATAAATAAGGATATTAACATTAACTCAACACATAAATCTCGTCAATGTAATGTTATTTAAACTAAAAACCTTTAAAAAAATCGGCCAATACCTGAGAACTAGCCGGTCTAGCTGTTCTTCGCCCGTGTCATGGACTTCACAGTTTTTAATTTTTATGTTAGGAACAAACATACCATTTTCGTACACTAATTAGCGAATTTATTTTGCCACTGATCAAATGTTTAAATTTTGAATGGAATTGTACCGACAATTCTCAAGTTACTAGCGGTCACATGGACATGAATTCTTTTTAATGTAAGTAGACAACTAAGGCCGCATGGAGAATTACGAATAATTACTAGGTAACATAATTTCATTTTATAATAAGAATTTATATTTAAACAAAAAAGGATTCGTGAAAGACGTTAGTCCGCCACTCAAGGTCAACACTACTAACCAAATATCCTGGTTAAGAAAAGTAAGCACCGCCTGTACCATTTAGTCTTAATTCCGAACTGGAAAATAGTTTTAGGAAATTTCCAACATAAAAGTCCGTTTCAATCATGCAAACAGCAAATGATGACCTTCGTCCGTCGAAAAAAACACGCCCAACCACCGCCCCAAATCGGTATTCCGGGTGTGTTCCCACCCTAAAACCGTCATATCTTTTTTTCGACCCGCCAAATGTAGAAAAAAGAAGAAAGAAAAAAGATAAAAACCGAAATAGAATTTTAATAAGCGCGGCCGGAGCTTGCCAAAAAATCGTCAGAACCAGAGAACCATTGTTGGGAGGGACATGATCCCTTATGAGAAATCAAATAAGTCATGTTACCCCTTCCATTGACTCTAGCCAGCTCGCTATGTCTGATACGCATGAATTATTACAGTGTTTCGCGGGTCACGTCAATAAGAGTCGGCGCCTGTAAATGGCATTATGAGAAGGAGGAAGAGGGGAGGAAGAGGTGGGGGAGAGGCGGGGAGATAGAAGGGAGAGAATACATAGGGAGAGGGAGGGGGAAGGTAGGAGAGAGGGAGAAAGAGAGAAGGCTGGGCTCGGTAGTATACTACGTGGCTAACTCATAAGCGCTGACGTGACCTGTATCCCGATTAACGTTACCACACTTTTCCCGTGGGCGATCACGATCTCAAGTCACTTGTGTCACGGGGTGCATGAAATGCACGTGTCGTCGTGATATGAAATGAAAAGACAGCTTAGCAAACTAAGAGGTGGTTGAAGGTGGGGATTGAAAGGAGTGGGGAGGGAACAGAGAACGTGGATGTATAAGGGGATACAATGAGAATGCCATGTCGTTCGGAGGAACGTCGTAACAACCGAGGAATGGCGTCTGGAAAAAATGTCTGCGGCTAATGAGCAATTAAGGATTGAATGGAGGAGGAGGAGGATATGGTTTAGTTATAATTTTTTACATCATTTTATGGTACATCGCTCAACATCGACGGTATTCCTCTTTCATTCCTAAAAAATATATCCACTGACATCAGTTTTAACATAGAAATTCTAGCTTATGTAAGTGACAAAGAAATTCACTACTAAGGTTACCATAAGAATTAATAACAATTATCATTGAACTTAATCATGACAAATGCTGTTTTTTTAAGACTGAAAAATTAAAAAAGCAATAGCTGTAAATAACACACAAAGCCTTAGTATTTTTGGTCTCAACATTGCTTATTGAATGAATAAGCTGCAGAAAATAATGTTCAGCAATGGCCGTAGAATTTCAAAGACGCAACATGAAGCTGGAAGGAGTTAATAGAAAATTTTCTGACAACGACATTTTAAATAATTTGATTCCTATTTTCAGTTCCAAGTTTTTGTACGGCCATCCGGCTCTTCGATTGTAAAAACAGAATATTTCTTTTTAATATAATAACTAAATTTTATCACGATTTTATTATTTGGAATAATTATTCTTTTGCAACTGAAATAGACACACATTTATTAATTTTGCGATTTTTAGATACATAAACAATAATATTCACCACAGTACTTTCAAAGAAAAGTCGTAGAATGTGATTGATTCTTTGCTTGTGACTACACTGACACAAATTAATAACAAACTGCCTACTGAGACTTACCTTCACAGAAAGGAAGATACAGACAATGTCACTGCCAATAATGCATTATGAAAACGAACACTCAAAAAATACTCCCATTTCTTCAAGTAAGAAAAAAAAACAATGATAACCATTCCAATGTAGCCAAGTGAAAATGCAATGAAGAAAAAATAAAATATTATTTTTCATTGCCAATTGAAGAGGGTATTTCATAAATAATAATTTTATCAAATTTAAATTTTATCAAATTTTTTATGCCAGCGTGACAGCCCACAGGCAAATAAACCACCTTTCATGTACAGAAGTATATTTTTCAATGAGGTTAGTAATTGAAGCAATTCATCAGTATAATTAAATCCTTTCAGAATATTTATATAAAAAATAAAACTGTAATTTAGCCATTATTATATAGCTGCACCAGAGATCCCAGATATTCAGGGGCGCTTGCGACTAATGCATAACCCCAAGAGATAGAGAAACCTGGAATGGATTGTTGATACGATAAACACACAGAATATAAATTTGTCGAAGAAGATATCGCCGACAAATAGAAAATTGTCACTCCAGCAAACAGTGGACGGAAAAAGCTCAATTTATCGAGAGAAAGAGAGTGGACGGAAAAATCAAAGGGGGAGACCATAATGGAGTAGCACTAGCACGTTCGTCTTCATCCACATTTATGTACCCTTTTCCGGTACTCACCCTTCCTCATCAACCCAACCCTCCCCCCTCCCCTCAGTGTCGAGTCATCTCCTGCGCCGGTTTGCGGGGGGAAGACGCCGAGAGGAAGAAGGATGGAGAGGGAAGAACGGCGAAGGGGACAAAGAGGGCAGAGGGGAGAAGCGGCGATTTTACACGTAGCGGGATGAGAACCTGGAACGAGATGAGATTAACGAACAATGGCGGAGGGCTAAGACACCACCTGGATCGGTCATTCAAAAGATGAAACGAGTAGGCAAGAGAGAGGAGAAGGATGAAATGAGGGAAGGGAGGGAGGTGAAAGAGTTTGAAGGGGAAGGTGGAGAGGAAGAAAAAGAGAACAAGACGGCATGATGAAGATGCGTCTGGCATTAGAATAGGTGGCAATGCCAATTATGTCTTGTTGTTTAGTCCATATTTGAAATGGCCTTGAAATACGTAAAGCATTTCATTGGGAACTGTCTCTCTCTCTCTCTCCAGACCCTTCTTCCTCTCTCTCCGCATCGCGGTCAGCGCGTTACGTTTTTTTCTTCGATGTACAATTAGCATGACGGAGAGATGGTCTTTTTGAAGCCAGTTTTCTCCACTCCTTTTGAAAAACGGACGTGATTTTTCGAACGGCTGCAAAGGGAGATCTGAGGGGAAAAGCCTTATATCTAACTCTTCGAACGGAATATCTTATTAAGACATAGATCTCATACTAATGCATTTTTTGTTGTGAGGGAATGTAGCGCAATCCTTGGACGCTTTACTTGTTCTGCCGATAACCATCAAAAACGAAATGAAATGAAAGACCGAGCTCGCTTTTCATTACATAAGCAGCCTATCATCTATCAAATATGTTGGAACGATCGCATATTATTAATACTTCTTATTCACGACACAGACCTTAATGCTCAAAGTAATGGAACCAATGGCTTAGAATCTGAGTTTAAAAAAATATTATTTAAAGATCGAATAATCCATAAAATCATTTTTGAAGCGGAATTACATAATAGCATATGTACACTGGAAGTGAGACATCTCTATTAAAATTATTTCAATAAAATAGACATTTATGTGATATGAGGTTAAACCTCTCCTCTATTGGGTTCATGCCATTAGTTGAGCGCAATAATTCACTGTTGATTTTTTTATTTTTGCATTTTTAGTTGATACCATCAATCGCATTAAATGTTTAAATTCAACTTTCTAAATGCAAATACTATGCAAAATAAGTAAAATTTATAGCGTTCTGAAACTATTTTATAAGCAAATCTGAAGAATTACTCATGAATAAATTTGTGCATTTCCCAAGTTTATTAGAATCCGATCTTACTAAACGAAACCACCTTAAAGATAAGCATTGACATTCATTAGCATATTACGAGTTATAACCAAGAATAACGTGCTGACGCAAGTGAATGAATATTTAATGAGATTATACATACATTTTCATAATTACCTTAGCAAAACGAATGCGTTATTTATTCTCTATCATAATTTGAATTGTGCTTAGCTATAATCAGTGTACAACGAATACTTGTAGAAAATATGTTCTAGCTTCTCCATACTCTTAAGGAATAAAAGAAAATTATATATTTGAATATCACTATTATTAAAGCTGAATAATACGTAGGCATACGCTTACTTATTATGCATTAATAAATGCTATCTAAAAATTAATACGAGCTTTAGCGATTATTTAAAGAGAGAAACAAATAATGTACGGAATTAAAATTAAGATAAGTATTTTTGAGTAAATAACATAATTCAACTATGATTTACTAAATAATTGAATAAAACGTTCCGCAGTAGCGAGGTACCTATTCTCCTGGGGACTAATTAATAATCTTAATTAAATCCTTCTGGAAACATTTTCAAACCTTTCTTTGTATGAGAGGACGTAAGGACATTAAATTAGTGGAGGAAACAATCCCTCGTCGACCAACAAACCGGAAAAACATAGTCGCCGCGAATCGCCTCACGGGGAGACTTGGAAAATATAGTTTCCACGGCGTCTGTAAGATGTCGGACAAGTTCCGCGGCACGGTTTCCGATGCGTACGGATGCGCTGGACTGGAGGAATGCATCCATTGTGGAGGGACGGAGTGGACCAGGGGATTGCGGGAATGACGCAGGTGGCCGTCTCCCCTTCCCTCTCATAGAGCATTCTGCGTCGCCTCTTCTCATTCCCTCTCGCTCGAAACTTGTCGTTGTCCCGTAGAGTGGATAGGAATAGGAGGGGGACTGCTTGGACATCGCGGACACGCCCAACATTTTGACGGCTCTGATACATCAGTCGCTAAAACGACGAGAGAATGGGGAGATAGAGAGAGAGAGAAGGGAATCGAAGAGAAGAAGAGGAGAGAAAGAATAGCACGAACGAGGTAAAGAAAGCATAGGTTCCTTTTCGCTTGTCAATGGGGCCGCGAAGTACGACTTGCGGTGTAGTCTGGTATCCATTGTGAACCTATGGGGACACTGCATCATCCCTTCGACCGAAAAAGGATGTGATTGAGATATACAAAAGAAGCGTAATTTATATCTTGGCGCGCATTGCTCGAGTCATTCCTTTCGAGCCTTTTGGCGCATTTTTTAAATCCAAAAGCAAAGCGTCCCCTAGGAAAAAATCAGAGCGTCGTTTTTGCGCGCTAAAACTCTCTGCCCACTTCGATTTTTCATCGATCGGTTTCAGTTCATGCAAATGTTGCCAAAGAGATGAAGCAATCTGATAATAGCGATAAATTCATTTCAGAGCAATCTGTTACGTAATTCTATTCACGAAGAGTTTTAATAGCTCTAACCCATTAGTGTCTCTATCAGTTGACAGCACTATATGTTTCTGTAATTAATGTTTGACGGGCATGAAACATTCCCTCAATATTTATTGAAAATACATAACGTAGCTCATTTAATAGTATTATTCACATTGATAGAATTTATTAGTTGATATGATTCCATTAGCATGAGAAAATATTAGAATTAGTGTGTAACTTTTATAAGAGTAACTTATTTTCAATATCGTTATTTAGAAGATAATTTTCTTTAAATGTCATTGATCCAGCTAAAATTTTCGTACGAACTGACAGACTTAAAGAGCAACAATATTTGTATTTGTACTTCTTAATGAATATGCATTATATTATTTTTTATAAATTGAAAAAGTTAATCCATTGATTATTAATTCGGCATATTTATTAAATCGTCCAATTTATTCCTTTTTAAATTCAGTCAAGCTGTAGACAATATGGATAATATCATTTCTAATCCCCAACCCTTTTGATCTTTCCTTATCGATGGTAATATATTTCCACTGATTAACAGAGATGTTTGATATGGTTTTCAAAATAAGCCACATAAATTCTCTTTTTTTATTTACTAAAGAAAAATTGGAACTTTTAAGGAATTATTATTTTGTAACAATATGTAAGCTGAGAACGATGCAGCATCGTCCGATTAATTCTCAGCATTAGCCGAGATAAATTTTCACCAAACCATCCGGCTATGTTTAATCTGTCAAAATGCACAAAAACTTAGAACCAAAAATGTAATAAATTACCAATCGGTCTCATATTCTTTCCCCTCTCTCACTGCAATCGACTGAAAATTATACACTCTTCATCTAAAATTTCCTATAAATGCCGCGTCAACTTCGGAAACTCGCACGAATCAAAGGAATAAGGCCCACATACAGACGCCAAGAGATAGCGAGAGAGGGCTAGGAACAGAGAAAGAAAGAGAAACGACTTCATCTACGGAGCAGAGGGATGAGAGCGGAGACGGAGCAACACCGCGGACTCTTGGCGCCTAGCGCTCCGGAGGCGTCTACGTGGCGGAACAGAGTGTGGATTACGAGCACAGAGTAAGAGAGTAAGGGCGGGTCGGGAGGACGTACGGGGGTGGCGTTGATTGATGTCTCTAGGGAAGAGGAAGGGAAGAGAACAGGCTGCTACAGAGTGCACAGACAGGCACACACACACGCTCCTGTAACTTCCAAACGCAGGAACGGTATCCAGTCCTATGGGCACCGCGTCCCATGGTTAGACTTCACACCCTTAAGACATTAAAACCCTTGTCTTTGCCTATCCAACATCTACATCCCTGCTCTCACCACAATCTCACTCTTACAACCTATTGCTCCATTTGCAACCTCCTCGTCTCTTCACCTCGCCCTCTTTCTCTATCAAAACATCCGCTTCCGTATCCTCTGATTTTCCTTGAAGACAAGACTTGCCCTCCCTCCCGAATCCCAAAAAACCTTCGGTTCAAAACGTCTCAGCCTCCTCCGTTAGGCCATGCACTCCTCCTCGCTATTACCCCCTCCTTTACAACTTCACAAAACCCCTATCTGCCCTCCCTCTTGACTCTGTCTCATTCTCTCTCTCACTCTCTCTCTCTCTCTCTCTTACATTGCACTTTATGCCGGAAACTGGTTTCACGGTTGCCAATTCTGCTGAGGCTGTGGGTAAGGAAAGAAAGGGGTGGGTAAAAAGGAGCGAGGAGGAGGCCGAGGGGAAGGGGGACCGTTAGCAAAGTGCACGAGAGGTGTGGGAAATGGAAGGGTTTGGTTTTAGGTATGGGCATGGCAAAGTGTCGGAGGAAGACGGTGGAGGCAGGAGAGATGTGGGGAGGAGGGTTGATATTGGGATGGAGGGGAAGTGGTGGAGGGGAGGTCGTTCCCTCCTCCATCTCCTCCTTACTTGGTGTATATTTGGGCTCGTGGCCAGAGGAATCTCGTGTGAACACACTCGTGTGTGCAGTTAGCTCTTGGAATGACCCCAAAGCTCCAAGTTTCCGATTCCAACCATTGTCTTCTTTAGACGACTGGGAAGTCAAGTTTCCGAAATTTTGAGATTTATTACATTTTGAATTTATGAGTACTCGTGCGCAAAATTCTAAAGGATGAAAATTTATGCGCGTAAATTATTTGTAATCTGAAAACGTCGAAGTCGTGATAAATTGTGGAAATCAAACGCATGACTAAATCAAATATATTACCAACGCTTTGAGTCACATAAATTTAATATAATTATGCAAATATGGATACTGAAAAACAAAAAAGATATAATAGTATTGCAATAACGCTTCTAGCTATTTTCACATTTTTTTCTCGCAAGTTTGGGCTACGTAACCACTTCTTCTATTATAAATTACAGTATACATTTCTACAGTTTATCGTTTTCTATTCCTTATTCCCGGATGATGATTCTCACTCATTTCATCTTCTTGTTCTCTCTCATGTATTTATTACTTATCACTTCCTTCATTGTCTAACAATCTGCTTTGACTTCGTCTTGCATTTAATCTCTTCTCTCTTTCCTTCCCCCTTTTTCCGTTTTAATTTTCTTTTATTTACTCGTATCTATCCTGCTCTCGCTCCCTCCCTCTCCTCTTCCTCGCGTCCTCCTGTCTGGGCACGATGACCTTACCTCAACTGAAAGACAGACTAGGAGAGGAGGAACGGATTCTGACGGACACAAGTCACGTGCTCCCTCTCGCCTCGAGTCTCGCTTGACGAGAGACGAACAGGACAAGCGACAGGGATCGGTTGGAAAGGGAGGAAGAAAGGAGGGAGGGAGGGGTGAGAGGAGGGAGAGATAGAGGGCGTGATAGGAAGGGAAGAGATTTGAGAAGAGGAAAAGTTGGAGGTTACCGAAGGAGTGAGAGAAGGAGGTAAGGTTGGGAGGAGTATGATGAGCGGTAAAGGAAAATAGGGAGGAGAGAGACGGAAAAGAACAAGTTGCAGCTATAGAGAGGTGGACAAATATGGCATCTACGTCATATATCCTGATTAGTTTAATGCTACTGAGTAGTAAGGAAAAAATGACGGGAAGGAAGCGTAGCTGAGAGTATATATTTATAGTATCCATGTAAATAAGATTAAGGCTGTAATATAATCTTTAATCTACTTTGGTCTTACCAACTAATCGAGAAATAAAAGAAACAATTATTTATAAGCATTCAATTTTATGAATTTTATCGTATTGTCGTAGCTTATTTTGTAAAACCTATGGTGTTATAACCTATATATGTAAATGTACCACCAATTACCTTGCAAATTCATCAATAGCTAATAAGTCGTATAGATTTAGCACCATCAGTTTATTTAGCCTATGATTATAGGCAATTACAGGCTGAAAACTTTATTTCAAAAGTACTCAATTTTATTTTTAACTAATTAAAAATCGAGCATTTGGCGCTACAACGCTTGAAACTTTTAGAAGGCTTAAAGTTTAAGGTTTCTAAAATAGATAATTTGCTATTAATTAATTACACCTACAAATTATGACAAAAGTTACTGCTGCTAAAAATTGATATAATAGTCGTAACAAAACACTGGAACTATGAACTGTCATTTTACGAGAGGAGTAAGGAAATATGAATTTTTACAGTATTGAGCTTCTAATAAAGAAAACATCCATATTTCTCAACTAAAGAAAATTTTATTCCATAACATTTTTATGAAACGCCCCAAAAGAGAGTAATTAGAAAGTTTTACGCAATAATCTTCGGCACAAGTTCATCGAGAAATATCTCCCCGAATAAATCGCAAGCTTTTAAAAGAACAAACTCGCAAACGAAACCACGCTTCACGTGTACAAAAACAAAAGGGTTACTTCAATATTCTACAAAGAGTGATCCAACGCCAAACACGGGGCCGATCCATTCCCTCTTGCAGGTTCATTTTTTTTAACTATGGACGAAATGACCGTTGGGACTGTTTACGTTTTAATCATTGCATTCGATTGCTGCGGTAGCGAGTAAAAAAAAGAAACGAAGGGGTAGCCATCGTTATTCTCTCTCTGTCACACAAGCACCGCTTATAACGACCGATCGGTAAACAAAAGGGGAAACATTTCATCAAAGGAGTGTGCCAATCAGTCGATTCTCTGAAAGAAAATTGGGACAAAACGGATAAAGGCTTCCGCGTATTGCGATGCCACTGTTTGTCTAATCTAGAGTTGAAACATAAGGTAAATCGCGAGTTCTGCTGGTAGTTTGCGTTTCCGAACGGATTTCTGCTGAAAAGGGAGAATTCATTCGCGGGAATGGGTCTTGTAAAATCCCATCGATTGAGGATTTGTTTTGACTGTAATGAATGCTGAATACTTCATGCCATTCTATGCTACTAATGAATCAATGAATCCAAGTTTGGCGATAAATTTTTAATATACATAAGGATATATTTAATTTCTATTATTTTTCACAACAAAGTTTAACGGCTGTCGTTGGAAATGTGTTTAAAATTATGCAATTCAAGGTGGCTTACACGAAATACACGTAGAACATTATAATACAAATGTAATTTCCCATCTAAAATGATGGGTATGCATTAATTAAGTATTCATTCAAATTAAAATTTATATAAAAATTAATGAAACCACCTTATAGATCCCGGGTGGCCAAACAGTATGCGGCTCTTTTAAATTTCCATTCGGAGGTGAGTCAATGTTTTCACTAACGAGCACAAAGATATAGTGTGACTTGAGAAGTGTTGGAAATGCCTAATGGACCTGCATTCTGTCTAAATTGCTTCGGATACAGGTTTTTTTGCTGATCGTAATTTTTTTAGGACAATGTATGGCATGCGGTTGACAAACCTTAGAAGATTATCTTATGCGGCTCCGAGGGTAATTAAGTTTTTAATTTTTTTCGCAGTTCCTTAAAATATTTATTATAATTTGACTTATGTGGAATTTTTAGGAATATTACAGGTATGGTGGTCATGTGGTGACCGCCACATCAGATTATTTATTTATGATGCCCATTCTCTAACCACATTTATTACAATAAGTGTACCAAAATTAAAAAACCTTGTGTGGCCACCACATGACTTTCTTCATACCTGTAATATTTCTAAAAATTCCAAATAGGTTAAATGATAATAAACATTTTAAGGAACTGCGAGAAAAATTCAAAGACTTAACAAAGAACTGAAATAAACTCATATCGTAGCCTTCTGGTATTGGATGTAGCCACAAAGCTCCAACAATTAATAAAATAAAAAGGAGCGTTATTAAGACCTAAGCGTCAAGTATTTACAATAACCGCCAAAGGTTGTAAAAAATTAAATTTCCTACATTTATTCCAATACCTTTTTCATGAAAACAATACTTTCCCCTACACTACGTATGGAGAAAGTGAAAAAGGTGAAAAAAATCCAACCCGAACCTATAAATGTTATAAATTTTGAATGGAAAACTAATTTCATGTACAAACAACAACAAGTGAGGAAAGAACTGCAGAGCAAATTACATAAGGCATTTCTTTTCTTGTTTTAGGATTATAGCATCATCATCGACTGTAGGAAAATGAATTTTCGTTCTTATAGATTTTCTTTGGTTCAACTCTCGCGTTTGTACATACGATGATTATAAGTATTTTTTAAATGGTAACGAAAAAAGTCTTGCACTCTACTTTTCAGCTATTCGTCCACAGAATTGGCTGTAGAATGACTCTTTTATTAATATAGATTTTTTCATTTAATTTAACCAATAAGTTAATAAGTAATTATGCTCTGAACATACATTATTCTGCATGTGGATTGCGAAAATATCAATTTATACCGTAAATAGCAATCAAATATCCGAATCGTGTCTTTCGAGCTAGTTTACCCCACGGCCACTGAATGCGACGCCGGTTTATGTCAATAACACTTCTCTTCCAACTCCACAATTGCACAATGCACGCAACTAAATTCGCCCAGAGGCGATCCCAGACATAATTTCGACTGCGGCGTTATTTTTCCCTCCTTTCATTTAGAACGCCCGACCTCCATTCACGGAAACTGGTCTATATATTCCGAATACTATTCCCCATTCTTCCTTTCTTCGGCGAAACACAATACAGGCGCCTACATAAAATCTTAGCCTCACAAGAGGTGAGGCGGCGCGTGTCCGCTCTCATATTGCTCCAATATATACGTATACACGCATACGGGAAGCTTTTGGTTGACAAATGGCGCGAATGGGTGGGAAAGGGGGAGGGAGAGGGTAGACTCGAGTGGAGCAGAAACGGGAGGGTCACCCTAATGGTCAGCGGGGGTCAGCAGTTTCCGATGGGCGTCAAAGGAATGATGGCGGGGAAGAGAAACTATGGGGAGGATGGGCACGCGCTAGGACAGATGAAGCGGTCATTTCTTCCACTTGGATAGCCTTCGCTGACCTCTCCTTCTGCCTCCCTACTTCTCTCTCTCTCTCATCCCATTGCCTATCCCTACCTCACCCCCGTTTTCACAGTCCCTCCCCCATTAACTCCCAGCATGGGTTCCACCCACGCGCCCGTGCAGCTCTACGTCCCACCCTCGCACGCCCTTCCCCACCCTCTACCATCACACAGCTGCACGCCACACTCCAGCCACTCGTCTTCTCCATACGCTCCCTCACCCCACTCCTCCGTGTCTCCAACTCCCCCAGCGGGCAATTCGGTATCCCCTTAACCCGTCTCACGCTTATCCGAATTCCTTGCTCTCTTCTTCGGGAGACATACGACAATGGACCAGACGGATTGTCTGCCCGCTCTCGCCAAGGAACTATTGAACTAGATCGGATTATGTACAATTTTGAAGGAGAAGAATTTATTTTGAAACAGTGACTGATGTATTCGTGGAAAAGGGGGGCACATTTTCTAGGTCCGTATCTTCGTTTCCATAATTGCCGAGTGATAATTTGCATGCTTTCAATATTCGCGAGACGAGGACCTGGCAAACCACTATCGCCTAGGGTCCCCGCACCTCCTAAATCTTAGCTCGTCTTAGGGAAAATATTCCTTTTGCTTAATTTTGTAAATGTTTTAATTCCAACAAGATTATTATTACTGCACACGCACAAATGTTTTAAATTGTAAAAGTAAGTTGGGCATGAATAAAATGTAAATCTAAAATCTGAGTACGTTTCTTGTTTCGTCTTCAGAGAAAATGCAGAGTAAAGTCGACGAATTAAATTCCAGTAAAATGTGGACTCCCTCAAATCGGGAAATGAAAATGTTCAATCTTAGGAAAATAATGACTGAAAGCTAAATCAGATATTCTGCAACTGTCTGAACTAACTGCATTGGCGACGATGCCCGTCCGCAATCAGATGTACATGTAATACAGCCAAGACTTTATGAACCACAAGATGAGACAGAAAGGGGTAATAGAGGGTAGCGTTGTATTGAAATTAGCCTTGCTCTTTGAATTTGAGACTGATAGATTGTGGTGCAGAGCATCCAGAAATAGTATGTAGTACCTACGGAAGTAAAAACCAGTAAGGAATATTAACGAAGAAAAGGGAATCTTAATCAACGTGACTGAGTGTGATTAGAACTACATATCAACCAACATGCTAAAAAGTAGATTGTGATGAAATGAAAGTGACTAGGTTGAAATAATTTTGCGAACCTATGTATTATGCTAGTTTTATTTTAATTAATAAATCGAAGCCTTTGCAAAAAAGCTTAATCTCTTCCCTCTCTTCTCAATAAAAACATTAGCGAGACCAGTCAAATTAAACTGAGACCAGTCAAATTAAACAAACTTCTTCAACCGTTGCTTTAAAAATCATTTGAATAACAAGCACATATTTAACAGTTGTTCGGTAGTAATATTAGTAATAATAATAACTTGTGACGTTGGTTTCCCATAGTATCGAGGTCAAACTATTTTAAACATGAGTGCCAAATAAGAATGAGTCAAAAGCCTAAGAGCCACTCAACATTACTGTCAAGGAATTTCCATAAAATTAAAAAAAATCAACTTAAGTAATATTATGTTATTCTAGTTTATGCGAATACCTACTCGCATTTTACGACTGTTTTTCTGTTTCAGGGTAAAATACATTAATTTTACACCTCTGTCTGATTTACGCCCTATCGCATACTCCCCTCCTAGACACCTATACGCATAAAAATCCCAAAAGACAGAAGAAAACGAGGAATGTCATCAAACTCCACGAAAGAAAACTACAACGAAAATATATCGAATTATGGTAAAAAAAGGGCCATACTTTATATTTTTCCCGGTCTTCCAAAAAGAGTTGGAAAACAAATCTTTTCATCTCGGACATATTTTTCCTCCTTTTCCCCCAGACCGGATTTGCCCTTTTAGCTGCACGCGTGCTTCGGCAGAAAGTCACGCCCGACGCAGGCCTATAGAAGGAGCATGATATTGGGGGTAGGGCGGAGACCCCCTCTTACCCCTCCTTTCCTCCCTCCTCCTGATCCCTGAAAACAACACGGAGAGAGAGAGAGAGACAGAGAGAAAGGGCGAGAGATGTAGACAAAAGGGAGTGAGGGAAGGAGGGAAGAGAGGAGAGAGAGGGAGGAGGCGTCTGCTGTGTGGATGGAAGGAATAGAATGCGTCGAGCTTATTGTGTAAATATAGAAACGGCTGAAATTCTCTACGACCGCAAGCCTCCTTCCTCTACCTCACACCGCCTCCCCTTCCCCCCCCCCCACACTCACCTCTTACCCTCCAAACGCGCGCACAGACGCACTGTTCTTTTCTGCTCTCTTGTTCTACTCAGCAACCTCCTTGGATGAACCCCTTTTGAAATCCTTCACCCCCACACGCATCCCATCTTATCCCACCTCCTCTTTCTAGTATTCTTTATTTCCTTACTTGCATTTCGACTGTCATATCAAACGTTTTATCCACTCTTCTTACCGATACTTTTGATTGATGTCTGCTCATTCTTTCGCGAATCGCTAATTTATTCTTTCTCGTTTTCCCGTGTCTTTACGATCATCATTTTCTCTTCCCCTTCTACTGCTATGTCAGCAAAAAGACCGCGCAATGATTGTGATGGCGAATTAAAATGACATTTTAACATGACATTTCTTTTGGCCGTTTCGTTGTCGATTCTCTACTTATAGTTAAATTCTGTAATCCATAAAGTGATGAATATAGTCAATAATTTATCCTTAGTTAACACGCTTTCTCTTCAATATCTTCACACGATTCTACTTTATATTTTCCCATCCTTTTTATCTTCTCCACGAAGCCGCCTTGCCCTTTATTTTCTAATGACATCTCTTTCCCTCTCTCACCCCCTCTCTCCTATTGTCTCTGTATATTCCGTGCACTCTTTTTCCTCTATTCCTTGCTCGACTCTGCTGTTTGGAAGCGAGGGACGTGGGTGAGTCTATATATAGATTCGATGGAGAGAGGGGGAGGAGAAGACAAAGGAAAGGAATGAAGGGGGAAAAGAGGAACGAAGAGAGGGAAAAGAGGGGATGGAGGATGAAGGTGGGGAAAATTAGGGGAAGAAGGATATAAGGAGCGAGAACCTTCCCCTTTTTTGAACTAGTCAGCCTCGTTTTCTCGGGAGTAGTGCGTAGGTTATGGCCCAATTTGCACCTAAGCTAACTTTCAAGTGTTTTTTTTCTCGCAAGGAATAAAGACTTGCCACGGCTACATACATATCGTCAGCAGTAAAGTGGAATTACATTTTGATTTGGGAGCTATTTAAATTTCAAAATGTTTTCTCGATGTAGAACCACAACAGTGACAAGATACTTGAATAGATTAATGAAAGAATCGTACATTATATACATGCTTTTAAGGGTAGCTTTCCTCATAGCAATTATAGAAATGTCCTAATTTCCCATTTCATAGAAGTTCCGGAATAATTATATGTTAGCTTAATTTTGCTCGCTACTTTTGGGACATTAGTTTTAATTATGATGTAGCTGTGTCAAATATAAAAACATAAAAACACACAAATGTGAGCATAATCAATTGAACACATTTCAATCGAATATAACTATTTACAAATTTATTTTTAAAGTGAGATAATTTCAGTCAAAAATATGGTCAGTAAGCTTAACTGATGCCTTGAATAAAAAATATTTAGGCGTCTTATTAGACCCAAAGACGAGTCGATTACAGCTGTCAACGAATGCCTTTTATACGATGGCTTTTCGTTTATCCAACCGTTTTATACGTTAAAGAGTTAGCTATATTAGTTAAAAGCGAGCTTACTTTGTAAAGAGTGAAATAAAAGTTTCGAAAGTTATTGTAGCTCGTGTTGCGTATCTGTGGCCAAACAAGGAGCATTGAGACTACTACAGTCACAAATACTGGTTCCTGCATTAGTGTGTAAAAGTGACTAAACTTTGACTTGAGTTCAAGGCACTTATGTATAGCATCATCTTTATTCACTTCACCAGATAAATCAGTACTTTTATTGGGATTTAACCTATTATATGAATATCAAGTACATATATTGCTATAGGCGAAAATTTAAGAAATCAAGAGCATTTAGAACGTCACCTTCGAATGATACTATCATTGCAATGCCACAATCTGAGTTCATACTGAAAATTCTCTCGCGATTTCAAACTAATTTGACATCATTCGATCATTGTTAATCAATCTTAGAATACATTTTCAGCCGTTTATGTGTTTAAAATCACTCTTTAGCCCCGACATCTGTTTCTATTCCTTGTAACCTTTTCGCAAGAAACCTCATTCCCTATTCGGATACTCTCATTACATCACAGTTTATATGAATCCGAGGCCATTTTGTCCAAGCTTTTCCTTCATGATTTCTTAATTTCGGTGGACTTCCCATTTGAACATGCTGAATCCGAATTTATATTTTTCCGGGCAGTCCATTCGTGGCTCGAGCCGAAGCTTCCTCACTTCTCTAACTCCATTCCAAATACGCCCTCAACTGGTATATGCACTTAATCGCATCCCACTTCCATAAGGGAAAGATCCTCCGACGCACACGCACACCAGTACGTAGGATATTAAGCGCTCTTTCTACACCATTCCCTGTGGGGAGGGCAAAGATGACCTCACCTCCCCTAACCCGATCTCATCTCACCCCACGACCCAACCCATCCACTCCAATCCTCCCTTAAAACCCGACTCGCAGAACCTCCCCATGAGACATACCTTCCCCTCCAAAATCCTTCTCCCCCTCCTCTTCAGCACTGTAACCGTACGTGCACCCTACCCGACTGACCATCGGTGAGTCTGAGGGAGAAAGGGGAGAGGAGAAAAGAGATAGAGAGTTGATGCATCATGCAATATCGCTTGTCAGCGCGCGGGCCAGTGCCTTCAAAAGGACCCGCGAGCCTGGGAAATGTCCTCTCCTCCCCCATTTTCCTTCCCCTACAAACAAGTCCGTTCTTTTTCGTATACGGCGGGCATAAAAAAAGAGGGATGTTGGACTCAGTGGCCTGGGTAGAGAAGGAAAAGGTTCAATATATATAGAAAAAGAAGAGGGGGAGAGAGATGGAAAAGGAGATGATAGTGGTGGATGGGGATCTACTCTCACTCTCTTGACCCTCCGGATGTCGGCATCTTCTCGCTTTTTCTCTTTCCCCATTTCTCCCTCTTTTCTCTCTATGCCCAGAAGGGTCTTGACCATCACGTCCGAGTCTGAAGAGGTCCCTCAATTCCTAACCCCTCCTCCTTTTCTCTCTCGCCTCCCGCGTTCGCGTGAAATGATTCGCAGGGTTCGGGGGCGCACGTGAGAATTTCAAGTTCCCTCTTTCTACCATTTCCCTCCATTTTGCCGAGTCTTTTGCCTTCCTCTGCAAATGGAACGTTTTCCAACTTTTCTCTCCTTACTCGCACTCCGTCGCCATCTATCTTTCTCTCTCTCTCTCTCTCTTGTCCGAAAGACCCATCCAATAGTATCCAAGAATTCTTCTCTTATCCCTAAAAATTGCTCTTTTCCTAGAAAAAATTCTATAAAATCCGCAAGGTTCAGAAAATGGCGTAAGGAAAAATATGCACAGGAAGATTGTTTTAAAGCCAAGGAGTATACCATATTATTTTCAAGAATGAAATAAAAATTATAAAATGGATGAACAGTAAACTGCTATATAAGACGACTACTTTGTGGCTATCATCTAAACCGTTTTCTGGCACTAGAGTTGGAGTCTTAACTATTGACGGATGCCTGCATTTAATAAACAAAACACAGTAAAAATAATCACATTAAGTTAGACTCAACTTAATGCAATTACAATAGCTAACAGGAAAGTTTTCAAAGGAGGAGCAAAAATGTACTTAAATAATTAAGCCCACGTGACTGTATATAATATTTTAAAGTTTTAATTTTACTGAGAAGAATTTTTTACCGCAAGTGAACCACCACCATCAAAACATCACCCGATCGAATTCTCGAAAAAAAATACATTTTCAATCCAATTACTGTTTCTTTAACTCGTAAAAGAGAAAATAACTTCATCGAGCACAAATTGGAGACCACCCTTCCTTCTCCCCTCTCCACTATTCTCCGCACTCTCTTGGGGAAGCAAATCTCTCCTCACCCCAACCCTCTCTGCGTTCTGCCACTCCATTCTCCCTCCAACCTCCTCTCTTTCCCTTGCCGCCACATTACCTCACCCTTTCCCCCTCTCTCTACTTCTTCAACCTCAGACCCACTTCCACCCACTCTTCCCTCCTCTTCCGAACCCGTCTCCAACTGACATGCAGGATTGAAATGTATGGCTAGGACGAGGTCTCGAGATTCATCCTCTAGCCTTCTCCAAACCTCCCTGCATCTTTTTTCTATCTTTTTCCCTCTTTTTATTTTCCATCTTCCTCTCTGACCTCCCTTCCACTCTGCCTCCACCCATCCTTCCCAGAAACACCCGTGCGCTCTACGGAAAGACTACCGGGGGCTGTGCGTCTTTGCCCCGGGGGCCAAAGTTCCCGGGGGTGACATCAGTCGCGGCCACGGAGAAACACTGCGGGGGCGAGTAAGGGCGAGGGAGAGAGAAAAAGGGAGGAGTTCGAGATGGTTGGGTGGAGGGAGAGAGGAGAGAGCTGCGGAGTTTGAGATATGGTCAGAGAGTGGACGACGGGGGCACGGGTGGTGGACATTGGGGAGTAAGAGAAAGAGATGCACATCGGAGGGGACAAAAGGAATACGAAAAATACAATTTTTTCTTTTGCTTGCTATCTGTGAACTAGGTCTTGCAATTTAGAGCGTTACATTTTGCTCCTCATGCGGAATTGTAACCAATTTCGAAAAATAAATAAAATACTAAATTTATGCGTATGTGATATAAACAAATTTACGTGTAAATGTTTGCTCTAGAACTTAAACGCATATTTATACTGAACAGTAAAACTCGCGAAAGACGGAATTTCAAGGGGCCAAATTATATTTACGGCTTTGAAAGTTTAAAAGAATCAAATTTTGACTAGAAAATTAAATGCTGTTAATTGAGTGTCCATAAAAATAAAAGTGTCTCACAATATTGTAATCATTAATGCAGGTAATTAATGACTAAAAATGTCACAGAATTATATAAACAATCATAAAATTATTAACATTTTAAATGGTAAAATATTTCAGTAACATAAAAACTAAAAAATATCTATGTACTCGAAAATAACAAGAAGTCCAAACCAGGCTGGTTTCCCAAAGTTGACGTTTCGAATTGATTACTTATATTAACAGGAAATGTTTCAGTATGTGTTAGTCATTTCAAGAAATTCTCATACCATAAATAACATTCGTAATTCAGAGTTTATCAATGATAGAGAAAGAGTGGAAAACATATTAATAGAGCATTATCAAGTTTAAATACTTAAAGCAATGGGTAGTCGAGTGGAAAATAAAATAATCCATTTGTTCGCTTGTCTATGCTCAAGCCGAGTTCGGTAATAATTGTCTCCACGGCAACAATCCGATAAAATGAACGCAAAAACGTTATGTTTTAGTATAAATTAAAAAAAAATACGAGCAATTATTAAAATTCTATGATAAGAATTAGAATTTACATTCTTTTCCCCTTATAACAGTACAAACCTCGCTCCGATATCACCATTTTAAGATATTTTAAAGTAATAAAGAAAACATCTCTGTACGATTGATTTGAGACTTCCTATGTAAAATAAATACGGAAAAAACGTTCCTGGAATTGAACTCGGGACAAATCTTCGCCAAATAGAATATAGCCCGGAGGTGGGCCCTGGCAGCACGAGCCTCGTTTCATTTCATGAAAATCGATCAGTTAATGCAAAAGTTGTTAGTAGGGCACACACAGGATCATTTCATAAGACTGTGTTTCCTTTGGAAACCAGTCAATAAAACACCATTAGTGAACTAAGAAAGTGAGTTAAAATGCTACCCATTTTTAGCTGTGAGGTTTTCTTTTGACCTCTCCTATTATTATCAAAATAAAACCGTAATTTCTAAACTTTATCAAAAAAATCATTATCACCAATTATTTAACAAAATTAAAGAAAATGTTTGAGTAAGTAAAGCTTGAGACGATATTGCCATTTCCAGATCGTCACAATGCTTTTCACTTTCTTCACTACTCGAATTGAATACACGTAATATTTTTGTTTTGCGCTTATACCAAATTTTTCAAGCCAATTTCATTTGCCTCTGTAAGTTCGCTTACATAAATATTTAAGAACCCTTTTGGACTTATATTTATTCCTTAAATTGCATGCAAATCTTCGATCAAAATTTACATTTCGGTAAGGTTGTTATCACGACACACTTCTTTAAAATCACTTACTATATCAAAATCAAAACTAGTTTTGAAAGCACTTTTGGATACACGATTCTAGAACGCACTAAGATATACGAGTAAGAAGAGTTATTGCTCTCAAAACATTAATTTTAACTGAAAAATCTGATGCCCTACAACACGTTTTCCTGTTTGTTTCGAGTTGTATTAATATCAATTATTCTATAATCCATTTTAACGTTTTGTATAAAACCAATCAAAGTGTTGAAGAGAAAATGAATATTAGGTCTTGAAAGGGGCTGGCTTAAAGAACATGAAGAGAAAAGATTTGGAAGGAAAGAAGTAAACGTGTATATGATGATGATTATCTAACGCTATTAACACATGTTATGCTTGGTGGAAAAACAAACTATTCGGACATAAGGTAACTGAATTCATAAATGAAACGTTGCATTATCCAGGTATAGTAATATGCATATTCCCGATTTCATTTATCATTTTGCCATTTAAATCACTAAAAAAATATTCAAATATAAAACTTGTCATCCAAGCATTATTATAAACTATCCATATTGCATAAAGTTGATATTTCTTCAACTTAAAAAAATTAATTTTGGCTTGAAACTTTAAATAATGTATTTTTTACTTTTCAATCTATCTATCTAGCTATCCTTTGAATTCCTACCTCCAGAATATCTTTCTTCTTTTATCTTCAAAGTTTTATAGGGAAGAACTCTAAAACTAATGCAATTACATCAGCATTCGCAGTGTCTTTAGTGTCGCAACCCTGTGTAATATCTTTTAGCTTATCAGACCAAATCGAAAATATCTAAGGCAGTGGTACCCAAAATTTTTGTAGGCGAGGCACCCTTTCAAAGATAAACAGAATTTCGCAGCACCATCCCTTAGAACAAAGTTTGATATCAATATATACGTTTATCTACATCTACATTATACCCTGAAAGTCACCTTTTTGGTGGATGGCAGGGGGTGCAGTGCACCAAGGGTCCATAGTTTTCCTACGTTACCTTTTTCTATTATGGTCTCTTATCGTCCTAGGGAAAAACGATCCTCTATATCGCTCCGTTCTACAGTCGATCTCGCGAATCTTATCCTCACTGTCCTGCCTTCCGAGATACCTCGGGCTTCTGATAAGTCCTACTACCTCATTCGCTAGTCCCTCCAACATAAATGTTTCCAGTAGTTTAATTCTAGCCTGCAGCCTACGTTCCTCTAACGATGTCCATTTCAGATTTTCTATTATTGATGTTACGCTTTGTTTACTATCGTAATTCCTCTTTACAAATCTAGCTGCCCTGCGCTGAACTTTTTCTATCTCGTTAGTGAGTCCCTTTTCGTAAGGATCCCACACAGCTGAAGCATATTCGACCTGCGGTCGAACCAAGGATAAATAACATAATTCTTTCACATTTTCGGAGCTATTTCGAACTATTCTCCCTATAAAGGCCAGCTTTTTGTTAGCGGCACCTATCAATTGGCGAATGTGGGTGTCCCACGAGAGATCACGATGGATCGTGACTCCGAGGTATTTAATCGAGTTATCATAACGTTTGGACGCAATCATTTTTTGTAACGACCCCATAAGCAATTTATTATAGGAAATATTATCACTCTAATAGTCTATCAACATTTCCAAATCCTTATTTATTTACTAAGTAAAGTTTTTCTCGACATCCCTAAAAAATTATCTACAGCACCCCAACGTGCCGCGGCATAAAAGTTTTGGAAATACTGGTCTAAGGCAATAAAAACAGATTTTAATGGGAAAATACTTTTTCTCTGTCTTTACGGGTTCAAAACACTCATAAAAAATGTTTGATACAAAATCCTTTCCTTTCTCATCATGCAGTTTTAATCTTACAGACATATGAATAACGTTGTTTTAACTAATTTTTGGCTATGACAGGTTTGTCTAATACAGGTTCCGGACCTCACAGGTTTTACTGTATATGAAAACCATTATCGCACAAACATTGAATTGTTTAATGACAAATATATTTTAATATCTCGTTTCATTTAAAGTGCTAAATTACCTATGATAAATTTCATGGATAATGTTTCAAGACGTTAATGGTTCACTTTAAAACTTTTCAATAAAATGGCGAATTTCCACTTATTTCGTTTAAGAAAATGTTCTGCTTTTCAAAAATTATTTTTAATAAAAACCATTTTAATCGCAATATATGCACAGCAATATCAACAGTAAACGAAAAATCTTATTAACGGATAAATAATTAATGGACAGAGGTCTTTCTTAATCAATTAGCTATTGAAACAGTATTTGTTTACTTTTAATGCAGTTCATAATCCTATTTACACCAACGTAATAAAATGAATGCTGAATAATACTGAGGTATTTTCTCATTTTTTCAGAAATCGATCAAAAATGCTAAATAAAGAGAGCAAAACTTCGGAAAAAATGTACTCGAGCATAATATCTAAACCTCTAATCGAAATAAATTTTAACTTTTCCGTAAAAATAATAATGCTTACTTTGAAATTCTCCGCATGAACGGGACAATTTTTTAAGAAATATTTCCGGACCGAAGATAATTGAAAAAATCCTTTCGAGCACATACCAAATGACACAAAAACACCAATATATTATTCCAAAACGCCTTTAACGGGAAAACGAGAAAAGGCTATGCCATTCGCTTTTCACATCCATTCTCGCAGATTAACGCAATCAAACAAAAACTTTCCGTCCGTACATCCGCAAAGTTTTTTGATTTGTTATGCGACCGATGACGCAACACAAAAGGGAGAACCGGACGGTTGTGGAGGCTATGAAAACGAAAACAGGATGGGAGAGGGAAGCGTTGTGTGTGTGTGCATGTGTACCCCGAATGCAATTAGAAAGCCGGAAGGTTGCGTTGGAGTTGGAGTGATTAATGCCAGAGAGAACCTCTGTTCCATGCGTTTTGAAGTGGAACATAGTCACGGGGGCAGAGGGTAATTGCATACCTCCTCCCACAAAAGCTCGCTCAACCAGACTTTCCCTCACATGCTAATTCTTTCGGTGCCTTATTATAGCGAGCCAACAACCGTACTGTTCTGCATTGGAAGGGGGCTCGATCAACAATCGGTCGCCATGTTCGCCACGAAATCCAAGAGCCCCTTCCTGATTGGACTGGGTAAGGTTCGAAGTGAAAAATTAGCCTCATTTTGCGAGAAAATCACCCAACTGTGTCTCATGAAATGCCTGAAATACATAAGTACGAAAATAAATTATAAAGGTATCAATGTTTTTTTTATATTTGTACATTACACTAAATTCGTTGTTTTAGGTGTCTATTAACGTTTGGACGTTATAAATACTTCTGCTTTCAAAAATTAATTACTGACAACTATTCA
Source organism: Tanypteryx hageni (assembly GCA_028673005.1). NCBI lineage: Eukaryota > Metazoa > Arthropoda > Insecta > Odonata > Petaluridae > Tanypteryx > Tanypteryx hageni. The sequence goes on from CM054117.1 coordinate 40,282,715, forward strand.
TGCTCATACGTGCATAAATTAATCACACTGATAATCCTTTTTGAAAGCTATAATTTAGTTTATTCATTATTGTAGCATTTAATTCTAATATAAACTGAAACTGAAATACAAGCACAATTCAACGTAGAGAATTTGCTAATATATGAATGTCGTAATAGTTATCGTAGAAAATAATATCACTGGAATGGTGTTGTATTATGTTCTCTTGAAAATTTGTTACTAATTCCAGACAGTATTCCATCCTAACAAAAGAAATTCAAACTATTCTCTCTTCCCTACAAGGGAGATGTTCTTAGTCAAGGATTCTTTCTGAGGCGCCGCAGTTATAACAAAAATAAAACGCAACATTAAAACTGCAAACGGCGGATGGTAAATGAAAAAATTCCCTTGCTCTCGTTGAATCCCACAATACACCATTTTCTCCTTAGCATACACATCGCCGGGAGCGACAAAAAATAACAAAAAGGCATATCTTCACTCGTATTTCTTCGAGCTGTGACTTTGGTATTCGCCATCCCTTCCACTGAGAGTGGAGAGAACGGTGTCCCAAATGAAAAAGGGTTATGTTCTCCCGTCTGCGCTGGTGAATGACATTGAGAAAGAGGGAATTTTGTCTCGAGATGGGCATGAAATAAATGGTGGCAGGGAAGAAAGAGTTCGGAGAGAGGGAGAGACGGGAGAAGAGGGAGATTGGAAAGAGAGAGAGAGGTGGGAAGACCCTGGCTTGCAGCTGCTTAGGGCTCGGAAGGGAGAGAAAAGGAGGGAGAAGTTGAAAGTGAGGGTGAAATGGGGAGAAAGAACAAAAGAGAACGAGGGAGAAAGAGGAATCCAGGCCGAGAAGAGAAAGTGAGAATGGAAATTTAAATAAAGAAAAATTGACTATAAAGAAAAGAAAACGAACGAGAAATATAAAGAGGTAGGAGGGTAAATAATTGGAGAATAGAAGAACTAGAGATGCATAGAATCGATGTTAGGAAGAATGAAATAATGAGAGAAATGGGGTGAAGAAGAAACAAAAACAAGTAAAAGGAAATACAAAAGACAATGATGAGGATATTCTGGAAAAATAATTGTAGATATGGAGAGGAAAAATGAAAGAAAAAGGAAGGAGCGATATAAAATCATATAAGCCGGAGACAAAAAATAGGGATGAGGGAAAGATGGTGACGGTCAGGATAAGAGAGAAAACAGGAAAAAGATGGGAAAGAAAAGCAGGCATAGAGTCAACATGGGAGGGGATATTATAAAAAGCGCTCGAGAGAGTAAGGTGAATGGGGGAGGAAGGAAGGAGCAGAAAAAGACAGAGGAGATCCGCTATTTGCAAAGCAGCCACCCGTCATGGGCATATCCTCCGACCCCAAAAACGTTTTGCTCGTGAGATGAGAAGTCTCCCCAGAAGGGATGATGGAGGGAGGGGGATAAAGAAACTCGAGGGACATGCGTGATTTCACTTGTCTGCTTCCGAAAAAATAAAGCAAAGGTAGAAGGCTCCTCGGTGTCTTGCTTTTAAACTCTCTTTTTCCTTCCCCTCAAACCATTGGTGAGTTTTTTATAACCTCACAAAATATTTTTTGATAGGCTCCGTGTTTGAGAAAGCGGAGTTATTATTTCTTTTTAAATTCTCCCGCTGCGCATCTATTAATGAATTTCATCATTGCAAAATTGTATGAAAAATGTTTATAAAAATATTTCAAAATAAATTAGAAATTTGGTTTGCGAAGTACTTTTCGAGAGTATGCTATTTTTCGATTATGATTATGATTAAATCTGAATAGTCAATGTTTGACTTAAATCGCAATGGCAGAGTTTTTAAAAATATTGTCCATTATTTGAAAACTAGAAGCACTATATAAAAGTATTCTGAATCCGTGCACACAACTGCACTATTAGAATTAAATTTCCTTTTTATCAACATTTCTTTCACTGAAATAATATTAAGTGTTTTAAGTATGCTATCATCGCGTCCCTATATAGCAACTATTTTTGTTATTATTTTCTTATTGCTGTTTTTATTTTACGCTGTAATTCCTCCATGTTGCTTTATCGGGAATCATTATTAAATAAATAAGAGCGATATGATTTAGCATAAATGCTGCATCTGACGTAACATTATAGACTTACTATTATCCTCACTATCTCATATTATAAAGAATTCTTTGACGGTATGGTTCTCTCCCTCTGATTTTTTCATAAGTACCAGTCCATTGTCCGAATTATTGAGCTATTGAGATTCCATAGCCCAATATGTCTAGACTCAACTGCCCCTCGACCATTCCGAATTCCTCTTCCAGTCCTTTTGAAATGCTCCGAAGGAATTTAATCCAGAAATGATGGGGAACTTATTGACCTTAACTGTATGTTCCTTGTAAAACATTTCTGCAATTTTGGGTGATATTATACAGAAAATATTTATAAATTCGTTTTCGGTTATCAGGGCAATCTGATACAACTTTTGTTCAAAGCGAACTACAGAATAAATTAGGAATAATATCTATCCGATTAAATAATTGTATTAAAAATATAGTTAAAGTATATTAAATCATTCCATTTAAAAAACATATAATTAGAGATTAAAAAATCCTTTATGGCAAGTGAAAATAATGTCATAAATGTAATTTTAAGTAAAGAGTAGTATATTAAAATGATATTATTTCCATATCCACAACAGGAGCGTAATAAATGTGGAATCTCACAAGTTTTAGCAATCTATTTTTTTAGGAGGAAAAATGAATTTAGCTGAGCTCGAATGCGGCGAACGCGAGGGAAAAGAAAAGAGGAATAGAAAGTGGTAGAGATGGAGGGAATACCGAAGTGGACATCTCAGGGAGTGGCGCGTCCATTCTCCAGGGTCTCGAAATGCTTTTCCAGCATCCCCTCCCTTCTCCTTTTTCACTTCCTCCTCCCATTCTCTTCCTTTTTTTCCTCTCCATCCCTCTGTCCCCAGCCCAGTTCGGACGCCACCTATATTGATGCTCTCCCCAAGGAACTTCCAGGCGAAATGAAAAGCAAAAATAAAAAAAATACGGAAGAGGAGAAAAGACGAAGAAATAGGCGTGAAGATGCGCGTATTGCGAGAGTGGTAGAGAAAGAAGAAGGGGAGTTAGACGGAGAGCGGGGAGAGAACGATGGGGAGGTGAGATAGAAGATTTGCAGGTTATTGCAGAAGAGACCAAGAAGCGCAGAAACGATATGTCACATAATTATTGATGTTTAACCCAAGGCAATTATATTTCACAGTTGCCATTATTTTTCATTGAGTGTGGAGTGAGTGGAAAACAATGCCGAATGCCAGTATCTAATACGAGAGTGATTTGACGATCGTTAATATTTGTATTAAATTAAATCTAATTCTAACGATTTGGCTCTCATACGGTGAACACGTACTGTCATATAAATAGGATTGCGTAAAATGAGTATAAGAGGCAAAGAATTTTTCTGGCATACAGTTGCGGTTTTGCTGTGGAATATAACAAATCTAAAGGTAAGAGTGATGAGTGAGATTTGTTAAAGATTAGAATGGAATGGAAAGTAAAAGATTCTAAAAAATTAATCACAACTTAAATGTAAGGAGAGTAAGTGAATTTCAACCGATTTTTAGGCTAATATCGTTAAATATCTGAACAGTTTTAATCTAATGACTATTCCTAAATATTAATAAAAAGTTTCCGTCTTCGCATATATAATTTTTAAAGGTGTAATGCGGAGATACTTAGCAATAGCAATGTTTGAATGATAACATGATTAAATGAGCAAGATTTAGTTGTGAAATGTTCCTTTCAGAGTTAAAAAAAATATAAATCGACACTTTTATTTTCTGCCATTATGAGCAACAGAAATTGGAAAGGTAGTTACTACAAATAACTATATTTATTGTCCTCGGCAAATTTTGAAAATGAAAAAATTATGTTGATATACCAATATTATAAATTCTTTTTTTCCCCAAGTATTATAATGTAAACAAATGTATATTCTACGATAAATTTCACGTTATCGTACTCCCACACTATTAACTGAATTTCACAAAATATGGGAAGAGGAAGTTTTATGCTAAATCAATATAAGGTGTGCATACAAATTTAAAATATGCTTATTTGGTTGATATTTGACTTCGAAATTATAAAAAGCAGCACGGCCGAATCGAAGGTTAAAAAAATTCAAATATCACGAAAATGGCGATTGAACAAACAACTGAAACATCAAATAAAAAATAACGAGACAACATCTGGTTTGGAGCGAAGAAAATGGACTTAAAATATATATCGCCAGAAAAACAAAACACGGCCGTGCAAAGAAAAAGAGAGATAATAGAATCCTAAATCGGGCGATATTTCACGGCCATTCGTGACGGAGTGACCTGTTTACGTTATTCAAATATTCCTCTTTCGGAGTTCTCTCTCTCTCTCTCTCTCTTTCTCTCACTCACACACAAAAGAGAGAATCGGAGTTGGAATGACAATGAGGCAAAAAGCGGTCAGAGCTCACGGATCTCACCTCCCACGCGGTCATCCCTCATCCCACAGTACCCGCCTTACGTCCCATTCCCTTCCCTTGCACCATCCTCTACGATCCCCCTTCCGCTGAAAATAAAATAGATACTCCTCTTCCTCCGTGGGTAACGCTCCAACAATGCGGAATATCCAAGCCAACCATAACATTTTCGACTCGGCGATAACTACTCTCGAGAAAGAGTCTCAACTCTTTTGAGAGGAAAGATCTCTCTTCTTTTGGGAAGCGAGATGGAATTAGATAAGGCGCAAAGAGTAAGAAGGCGGAAGGTGGAGTGGATAAGTGAGAAGGGAAAAGTGAGAGATGGGGAAAGAGGGAGAGATTAAGTGTGGGTGTGAAGAATGAGGGATGGTCTCTTTGTTTACTAGATGACCGCCGCTGCAGAGGATGGAGGGGCGGAGAGGGAGTTGATGAGGGGGGAGGAGGGAGAGGAGATGTGGGCGGAGAGGAAGATACACCCTGTGCTCAAAATTAATTGGACCTGGCGACAGAGTTACGGGTATGAGAGCAAGTTTTCTCTCCACAGCGGATGCTCCGTAGATCTCACCCTTTCCTATTCGCATATCCCTTCCTTCCCTTCCTCGTACCGCCATCCCTCCCACCGACTTTTCTTGAGATCCCTCCTCTTGTTCCCTTTGATTTCCTTGTACTCCCCACCACCATCTGGAAACCTCCCTTCCCTCCCGCTTCCTTCCCACCTCTTTCTCTTCTTTTCGAAGTCTTTTCACGCCATGCTTTGCTGCCCCTACCGCTCCCTTAATTCACTCCACGCCGCTCGCAATTCACCGATTACCTTACACCAGAGGAAATGAAAAGGTACTTTTTCACTAATTCCTTTTTATCTTTCGGATTGTATTGCGTATATTTTCGCTCAAGGATTTCCCTTCAGCTCATTATCTATTTATTTTTTTGTCCGCAGAAATTGAACTATTGTTATGGATAATCACGATTTCATAGAGGTACAATAAGTTGGGCTTCTCCATGATCCTCTAGATTTCCTGAGACTCCAAAAGAAATACTATACCAGTGTGTTTTTTTGTGGTATGGGAAGGCATTCTTACAGTTGATATGTTAATTACTAAAGATTGAATTCTGTATAAACTAAAGGAAATATCTTAAGAAGCAAATGGAGTCTGCTGAATACGACAAATTAACTGAGAATCATTGAAATGATAAAGCACCAGCCTAAAAATTTTTATTATAAATTTAAAGTTAAATTACAAACGAAAAACTATATTTGGACGAAGATGACGTTGTAAAAACCAGGTTTGCGCAACTGAACTAATTTTGGTTTATTGGTACACAACATTTTTGGAAATAGCATTTTTAATGGTATTAAACTTACATATTATTTATTTTAGCGCATTTTAATATGATAAAAAATCGAAATAGCTAGTGTATAGAAGCAACACTCCAATAATTCATCCTCAAATTAATATTGTAGATGAATAAATAACCCGTTATTTTTGGAAATTGATGGAATAATATGATCTAAAGACTCTATGCAGATAGACATAAGCTGTAAGTTTGGGAATAGTTTTGAAACGGGAAAAAATCTGCTATGACCGGGAATCGAACGCGGGTTTTCTACTTGCCGTGCGGATATTCTACCACTGAACTACTGTAGTAGATAATTTTTCTCGTTAGAGCCGGGTTCGGTTCTCGGGCATAGCAGAATTTTTCTCGTTTCAAAATTATTCCGATTCTTTTCGAATTACATAACATTCTTTCAGCAACTGATAAATGAGAAATACAGAAAAGAATTTTTTCCATCTAAAAGCAGATTAATATTTTTGTGACGAAGATAACTTCTTTTACGACTAACTAACTACCAAAACTTTCAGTGAAATTGAATTTCCGAGAAAATTCTTCACCGAATTTAAAAAATAGTCTTTTTTCCACGAGTTTGAAGTAACCCGATAATAGTAATGTGGGAAATAATAGGAGCGAGAATGAAAGAGGGTACAGAGGGAAAATGCCCTCATGGTGGTTGGCACTGACTGCGCCGGATAGGCGAACTGGCACTTCCGGTTGGGATTCATTTGTCCGGAAGAGCTAAGGAGGAAGCTAGAGTATGGTTGCCAAGCAAAGAGATAGCCGGCTCCAGTAATTGAGGGAATCGAACGGGTGAAGCGGAGAGAATAAAGGGAGAAAATGAAGTGGTGGGAGGAGTTTGTCCATTGCATCACAGGTGGCGTGCGTGTGACCAGATTTGTTGCGATGGACTAAGTATGTATTAATGAATTTCTACAACCGTTCACGAAAGAGAAAAAAATATTGTCTCCAAGAAAAATGTCGAACAGATGAAGGAGATGATTTACATCCATTAAATTACCGGTTTTTTTTTCATTTTTGACGGTACTTGAGAACTTCTTCTTGTGGAGGTAAAAAAGTTCAAAAATATATTCATAATAGATTTCATATTAAAATTTGTATTATAAAACCCCAACAATGATTTCTTTCTATGTATGTTCAAAATATACATACGGAAAAGTAGAGAATAACTGATATTTTTGCTACTAAGAATTTGATTTAAATTGTTTCAATAAATGAGATTCATGATCCAAATATTTTATTTTTTCATTTAAGAAGCTGTATTATCATATCGTGTCAGAGAAGGAGCAATTAAGCATTTTCCGCATTAATAGTATTTGTAAAGATTATTTATTTCAAGAACTGCTCGAAATTTTACAACACAGAGCTAATATACGTAAACCTTAGAGCATAATATATGCTGTGGTTATAACGAATTAAATGCAAAATTTATTCATTCGAATGATTTCTTACGATACCAAAACAAAATAATCGCGAAAAATTCTCCAAAAAATCAATTCGCTCTTTCATCATCAAACCAATAAGGATTCCACTCCTCATTATCAGGCAACCGAATCGAAAACTCTCCCTCCCTATCTTCAGGTTGGCAGCCTTAAAGTTCCAACGGATTGCTTGCTCCCCTTTTTTTCCTTCCCCCGCCGAGAGATGGGGTTAGTGTGCACGAGGCAGAAACAGCGCACACGTTGGCGTTCGGAGGAATGCGATAATTAGGGAGCAGACGTTCCGACGAGAGGAAATAGGATAAGGGAGGGAGAAGAGGCGTTGGAAAGGGCGAGGATCGGTCGTGGATAGTTGCTGCAGCGGGAGAAGGAAGGAGAAAGGGTGCAGAGAGAGAGAGGAGAGAGATAGGTGAGGTGAGCACACGGGAGGGAGAGAGAGAGAGAGGCGGGGGTGGAAGGGAGGAAGGAAAGAATGGGTAATGACGGTTAGTGGTGCGGGTGGAATTGAGTGGGAGGAGCCAAAATCCTTAAAGAAGAAGGGGGTTGATACAGAAACAAGAATGGGGTTTGGGCGGTCCCTGCATGAGTGAGACGAAGGGGATTTGAGGGGCAAGGGATGGAGAAATCGTGGAGAGTTTTGGGCGAGAAGGAGGAGACTGGGGGGAGTGGGCAGAACGGAGGAAATGGGGGAGGAACCTTAACTTTTTGTCGAGATGCAAATGAGTAGCGGGTGAGTGAATTTGGCCGGGGATGAGGGAGAGGAGGAGATATGTGAGCAGAGTATGGAAAGCGAGGATTCGGCAGAGGTTGCCGAGTGAGACGGAGGAAAGAAAGGGCGGAGCAGATGAGATGGTGTGAAGGATGGACGGAAGATAGAAGGGAAAGAGAACAGGAAGGGTCAAATGGAAGTCAAGAGTGTGATAGAGCGGGAACAAAGGAAAAGAGATGGGAGAAAAAGAGGTGAACGACAGTGAGTGGAGGCAAGAAGAAGGAGAGAAAATTGAATTATATATGAAAAAAGAATAAAGAAATAGAGAAGAAACGGAGAATAGAAATGAAAACAGTGAGAGGACATGAGATAGTTGGGTGTGGCAAGAATAGCTGATAGTATAATAAGTAGACAATATTTATTGGAGTAGTACAAAAATTCTCTTAAAAATGACGATGAAGCGACAAAGTAATAATTAAGAATAAAGAGAAGGATTGTAAAGGATAACAAAGCGGATCGGAAAGACAAGGGAATGCTGGAAGAGGAAAATTAGAAACAGTAGATAAATATGTAAGGAAATAAAGAGACTATAGAAAAATTTATTCGACACTTAAGAGAGGCTAAAACGGAAATGAGAGTCAGTGGTACAGTTTGTTCTCAAAGAATAAATAATCAGAATCAAAAGATAGTGTGGGAGGAGTACAGGCGAAAGTGGATGAATGTCAAAAAGAGCTCGAGGAGAAAGTATAGAGACAAAAGTGAGAAAATGGAAATAGGAAGAAGGTTGAATAGAAGAGGAACTTAAAAGACAAAGGGAAGCGAGTGGAGTGATGGGACGAGGCACGAGAGAGAAGAGGGATAAGCAAAGTGAGTGGGTGGAAAAGATACACCGTGAGAGAGAGAGAGAGGAGGCAGTGGCGGAATCTCCACATTGCCGTGTAGAGATGGAGGAAGCACGTTAGGGGGCTCTGTCAGGCGGGGCAGAAGGAAGAGTGGAGTGGGAGTAGAGGATGGTCGGGGGAGGAAAGGATAGAGAGGTGAGGGAACGGAGGAAGGAAGGGAATAGAGTGGGAGGCAGAACTCGGACGTTGGGGGAGGCGAGAAGGCGGGAAGAGGGGGAGGAGGTAGGGGTAGAGCAGCTTTCAGAAAGTCGGAATCGCAATTACCGGTGATTTATCTGGACAGGTCTCTTCCGGGGAGAAGGCTAAACCCACAGCACCTTCAGAGCTCACCCAAACCTCACTCCCTACTTCGTCCAACGTCCACTACTCCGCCTTTTCCAACTCTCCTTCCCGCCTCCTCCTACCCTCCCCATCTTCTATCTCCCTCTCTCTTATTTATACGCTCAATACCTCTTTCTTTCTCCTCTCTTTCTATCCTATTTCAGCTCACGATCACATTCCTCTTCTAAAGCTTCCCTACCCCTCGATTTTAATTCCGATCCGATCGACATCTTCTGTCCTGCCGATGTAAGTTTTTCTCCCTTAGAATTTGATGTTCTTTTATTTCAAGGCGACATTTGTTTTTAAGCTAGCCGTTTAATTGTTCTTTTTTGAAAGCATTCGGGATTTTGGGTTGTTCGTGCTTTATTCTACTGTAGACTAGAATCAGACCCATGATAATATAATACATTTTCCTTCTGATAAAATTTCTTAACCGAGCTTTGACATGTCTCAAAAATAAAATAACATTTGATAACTGAGCAAGATAATTGAAACAACCCACCTCGGGAATATTATTTTTTTCTATATTTATCAGCTAATCACAAGAGTATAAATGTTGTCCCTTCCAAGCGCCATTATTATTCCACAGAAGCAAATGAATTGACTCAAATGTTAATTCATCTTTCTTCGATAATAGCAAGAGCAGAACGGTTTTCCGGAATAATTTAGCCCAGTTTTATATAGCTTAAACATTTAAATATACAATCATATCTAAACGAATAATTTCATTTGGTACCATTTTAGTTCATTTATCATTGAATTAAAAAATTTCTACATTTTTCATTACAAAGCTTCCGTCACATAAGGTCTATCGACTGATTCTCTTTGCTAATAAGTATTCGGATTTACTCTGAAAAGACTGTATTGTCTACTATTCCATTGTCTTAGTTCGAACTTTCTCCAGGCAGGCTATTTTTTTCTACCACGAGCATATATGTTAAGTTCACACGCTACTGCCAATTGGCTCAGATTCAACTCTTAAATGTCCCGAATCACAAAGGTCAAAAGCACTCAAGCTAGCTTAAAATGGCTGGACGGTCAGTCGATATACCGTAATAATCAGCGCGTGTTATTCACTATGTTAATTTAGTAAGTTTTTTTTAGATTTTTTCGGCTTGTCTGAGTTAATTTCCTTGTAAAATTGACGGGTAGACTTCTTACAGAGAAATAAACATTATGGTTCTTATTATAGACTAGCGTAATGGCCCGTCAAATACGACGGATATATATTAATTAAGTATTAAGTTAAAATAAATTTAAATAAGAAATTAATGAAACTAACTTTTATATTCACTAAAAAGTAAACAATACATTTAAAATTAACCTAATTGAATTCAGGCAGTAAAAATAGTCTTGGAAAAATAAAAGTTACCTAAATGATGCAAAAGGTAGATCCCAGTATGTCGCAAAAATAGTGCAAATCGTACCAACCGTTGTCAAGTTCTTTCACTAAATGTCCCGCCAAATACTTCCCAGAAAGGGAAACACGCAAACAAACAGATCAAGATTATTATTATAATCCCGATAATTTCCTCGTCAGCACCAGCTTATTTCTATGATGGCATAAAATTATACGACTTGGTTAAAATGGACTAATGTTAGAAGTCGAAACCACTGAAGGGAAAAATAACGGGTATTGTAATTTTTAGTCGCATTTTTATTGCAACGATGTGAGAGCTTCTTTAAGGTGTGATCTTTGGCTGATATTATTCTATAATTATTAGGAGCGCTTCTTTTTAAAGAAAAAACAACAATTTAAATCGGTTTGTTCATCTTACTGTACCCATATATCGGGCTATAACGGAGAACAGATTTTGATGAATTTTGGTATTTATATTAAACATCCAAGTAGGAAATGAAAATGACGCACTTCGGTCAAATCGCCCAATCAGAGTTGCTATATTACCGGAAATAAAATTTGAAATTACAACTCCTTAAACCAACAATAGACCTTGGAATTCAGTTTGGTATTTAAATTCCTAAATATACTGAGAGAAAAGCACCTATTTTATGCTGCATTCTTGCGTACCTTACTCTTACTTATTGTATTAAATTTAACGATGAACAGATAAATGATCAGCAAGTGTGTAACGAACTGTATTGCAAGTTGCATAATGAGCTTATATTTAAACTTCTTACGATCCACACTGTAGCAGAGAGTCGCCAACTTATGGCACACTTTCCCAAGGCGGTACGCTAAGAGAATTGTACGTGCAAAACTGATTCAGGATAAATTGCAAGAAATATACTTTTAAAAGAATTTTACTTTTCTTGAAAATTGCTCCGTACTCTTACTTTCTCGTATGATATCAGGATTTCTTATATTAAGAAAGAAACTTCGAAAATGCTAGAGTCAAAATAAATTTAACCGCGACATTCTCGGAGGGTCACAACTTTGGAGTATTGGTAAAGCGTGGCACTTGACAGAAGTACCTCGCCCACCCCTGTTCTAGTTTTTCCTCTTTGCTCTATCATCATGTTCGCCAGACATCATCCACACAGACGGACAGGCTAGCGACAACCAAAACTGTTGTGGAATCGTTCCCACTAAAGGTTGATTGGTATAGTTATTTGATTTTTGCAGACCTGGAAAGATGTACGAAAAAACGTAAATCATAAGCGAATTTTACGAGCAAGCAACCCAAGCGTAGCTAAGAGTAAAAAGTGATAATTATACTATAATAAAAAATAAGTTTATATGATTAAAATGATCTGCAATATCAAGGTAATCAGTAATTTAAAGCATCAGAGTTCAGCTTTTGTTAAATAAATATGAATTATTTTGGCGAATAAAGCAAAATAGATATAACATACCTTATCTTTGCTTGTCCTTCTAAGGGCTTTAAGGAAGATCGAAGCTATAGAGGTAAAAAGACAGGAAAGGTCAGCAGTGTGTTTGTGCGAGTCGAGAAAGGGAATTGGTGTGGGCGAAAAAATAACCGATGAAATATCGAAAATGGCACACAAGTGGTTTATAAGATCCCCTATGACTCTTTTGGAGCGCTACCGCCATCCCCTTCTACACTCACTGGCAACCTCTCTGCCCTTTCTTTATAATCTTCAAACCGTGCTGATAATTAGCGTTTTACTCATAATTTTCTTATCGACTATTAATTTTCAGCATCTTTTGATTTGAAACACAATGGAATGGCAGAATAAATCGCACTCAATTTAATACCTTCCAGTCACAGCTAAATTAACTTAACCACTCTAAAAAATATTGCTGTGTAATTATATAAATTTAGTTATTTTGATTCATCTGAATGACTTTACTCCTCGACAATTCACTCGTGAATCGTGTTTTACGTGATTTCTGAGGAGAATATCTGCAAATGCCAATAAAATTCAGGATTCGAATGGCTATCTATAAAAAGGAAATATGCAAGATGCAAACTGTTTGGAGCGCAAATCCGCTCAAATAAGGAATTCAACATTTTAAATTAAAGTTTATTTTTAGATGTTACTTTTACAAGTTACGTCTGTAGAGAAACCAGTCGTTTTTTTAACTCAAGCGGGAGGTTACAAATATTTTTATTTTTCCGTTTTAAATGAATCTATTGAAATATTTTTAAATATCTCAAACTGAAACCTTCCGTAACCTAATATAAATCCCATTCGTTTAAAACGTATAAACAGTTATAATATTTTAAGAACTCACCATACAGCCTCAACAACCCGTTTTCTACATTTTAATAATTATTTCCCATGGGAGTGGAAGAATTTACACTTTATAATCACCCGAACTCTACAAAGTTCTGATCACCAATCGAAACTCACCGGTCTCTCCGAAGAAATTTACAAGTTGAACACGGTTCCAAAACTCAGAGCCTACACGCATCCCCTCCGCTACGGCCTCCAACCTCTTCCACATCAAATGAAATAACTCGAACACTTTTACTTTTCCCATCCAACCCAATATGCCGCAAAGGGGAAGAAATCGATAAGGTCAGAGGTGTGATTCGATAGATATATATATATGTATGTATGTGTGCGAGGAGTAAGGTATAGGGGAGTGGCCGAAAAAAATTTAAAGGGACGAGAGGGAGAGGTTATGGGTTGTGGTGCCGGTGGAAATAAGATGTGGAAACCTCTGAAAATTTTAAAACACTTCCATGTGACTCCAACGCAGACCCACGCATGCGAATCCACAAACCTTCGACTCCCCGCTCCCACTCCTTCCTCCCTCCTACCCTTCCTCCACGCCACTTCCTCCACCTCCCCCGCCACAACGTCTAAAACCCTCTGATCCTGAAACATCAGTTCAATAACCAACCCCTCCAGCACATATCTCTCCGTCCCCTCTTACGATCTCTCTCCCTTTTCACCTAGATCCACTTAGAAACTAAAAGCGCCGGAAAGCTATTTTCGCATACAAGGTTATGCTTTTTGAATGACTGAGAGTGGCCGATCAACACTTGTGATATCGTGAAAAAACTGGTTTTTCCTTCGACATACGATTATATGGGAAATTTTCCATAAGCGGTCACCGAAAAATAAGGTATTGTCGTAAGATAAAGTGAAATACGTAGTTGATTTCAAAAAGAGTAAAAACGACGCGAAAATAAGTGTGAGCTGCGATTCTATTAGTAGGAATTATTGGAAAAGTAAATATAGAAAATAAAACGATCAAATTTCAAAATAAAGATATTTACTTTTGTATTTTTCATCAATAAAATGGTTAATCACTGGGTACGGTAGAGAAAAATCAAATGGTTGGTTTAAAAAAATCACTTCCATTGTAATAGCAGCTCAAACACGGGGATAGAAAGAAAACGTTTTTCTCTTCTTTACAAAAGAAATTTTGAATCAATAGAATATCCGAAATCCATTTTAATAAAATGAAATTATAGGAAATGAACAAACCAAGCTCCTAATTTATGAAAATTCAATGAAAAAATGTTGCTTGTAAGCGATACTTACAAAAAAATTCGAGTTTTGTAAAGAAGCGAAAAGGCAGAAAATAAAATATTTGGATAGCATTTTCGATGCTCAATATTTTCCACTCCATCCCATCAAAATTAATGCGAAGAAACATTTCTCACGCAAGAGTACTCGTTTATTTGAATGTCCCAGGGAGAAAAGGAAAACAAAAAAATAGCAAAACTTATTTCTCAACTCCTTTCCTAAGAGAAAAAAATTATACACACCCTTGCCAGAAAACACCACATCCTCAACCCTCTCTCCCCTTCCTTCTCACTTCCATATTCCGGAAGCAATAAAAGGACATCCAACCCTCTGTCCCTCACTCCTGCAACAGAGCCGTGCATTTCGTGCTACAAGGATTCCCTCTATGCTTGTGACTGACAAGTCGGCGGGAATAGGGGAGATTTCGTATCCAAAGAGACGGATGGTGAGAGGATTCTGGGAGGGGCGGGTTTGGAGGGGTTCGGGTGGAATGGGAGGGGTAGAGAATTACATCCGATTATTACAAGAGAGTTTTTTTCTTCTTTCTTAAGCCTCACACATCCTCTTTTCTCACGTCCCTGCCACGTTATCCTCGTCCTGCACTAGACTCGGTTTTGGCGATCAAATTAAAACTCTTGCTGTTTCCAAAACACGAATCATACCATTTCTTTAATATTCAGTATTTGTAAATATTGTTTCAATCACCTCTTTAAGCAGAAGCAATAATAAAAAATTGACACAATGTGTGTGAGTGCTGGATAGCGAATCAGCCTCTTGGACTATTTTCGTGACAGAATATTTTTATAAAAACATTTTAATGACTGATAGTCACTTACTTTGCATTAAACCTTCCATTATATTCACCAATAAATATACTTTGTTTGAAATTTTTATTTTTTAAAGGTTTACGTTTTAACTATATTTACCAATATGTGTTAGTGGACTTCCTATGGTAATATTCATAACTGTATGCGGCAGAAATATTTTATGGATAATGGGTTCATTCATATTAAAATTTACCGTAAAGTTGTATTGGTAAATATTGTATCCTATTATATATTTAGTTTCAAAGACTACTTTCTACCGCTCTTTTTTGAAACCTTTCAAGCAAAAATTAATGGCAGAGAACCTTCATTCTCACCAAAAATCTTTGTACTTTTTATGGCCGGGCGCCTTACAAAACCTGCATTGGAGTTTCACGCGCCATATTGTATAACATACAAGAAGCACAAGCTGGTACAAGTAGCTTGATTTGCATAAAAAATACAAAAGGTTTCTTATGATAATAAAATCTCAAAGGAGAAAGAGCCATAATTGTTCATTAGTCCAAATGCTTATAATTTTGAATTAGAGAAATAGACAAGCTGAAATTTAGGCAGAAATCGGTTATTAAAAAGGCCCTCTTGCAGAAAAACCTTCATATACATTAATCTCACTTCACAAAGTTAAAATACCAAATAATGTGCTTTATCTAACTATTATTACACATTTTAATATTCATACTATAGAGATGGGAAGTATCAGAGGCTATGTGAAAACCGTCTACAGAAAAATACTTCTCAAAATAACTCAATCACTTTCAAAGGCGTATAAACTGAAGAACAGAAAGAGATTTTTTGGCGTTTATGTGATATTATGAATCTGGAAAGAAAAGAACTTAGAGGAAAAAGAACTAGAATTGGTACAGCGATGAGGTATTGATTCGGCGTAAATAAAGAATTGAGGACAAAAGACTGACAGCGAATGCGACTTAAAGTATAATGTCACGTTAGACAATGTTGTGTAAAATAGTAAAAGTTATGATAAAATATACGAGGAAATGAATGATATATTTATAAGTTACGTAGGTAGAAAACACTTTAAAGAAAAAGAATTCTTGAATGGAAGTATTTTCTGGAAGAACACTATGTGAGAGACATAGATGAAAGGAGAGAACGAGAATTCTGGACAGTTTGAGGCAGAGTGACATTTATAAGAAATTAAAGGGGTAGTTAATGGATGGAGATTTAATTGTGTTTGAACATAAATTATAAATAAAATATCCAGGACAAAGCAAGATACGAATGTTTAATAAAGATAGATCAAAATACTTCTTCGGCGCAATTTTGAGTAACTGATTTCGTTCGCTTTCTCGCCCATTTAATGAAAAAACCTTGTCCCATCGGAAACAAAATATTCTCCAAGAATCACCGCCGATTTATTCAGACAAATAATAAACATCCTCTTACCCGTCTTTTCTTCTTGTTTCGGTATAATGCGCCGATTCTCCCGCTTTTCAATACGTCGACGTACACACCCTCTCTCTCCCTCTCTCCATCATGTCTATCCCCTCCTCCGAAAAAATTCGCACCCTTTTATTCTAACATCTCGGAAAAAATTCTCTCCCCTTCACGGGTCCCTTGCCGAAAAAAATCCCTCAAACCCTCGCACGACATCTTCCCTGTATAATAAAAAATCCGTCCCAGTCTGTCAACCGCTCGTCTCCAGGGTATATAGGGAGATGGTGAGAGAGGGAAGCAGACAAAGCATTCGGAAACCCAGGAGTGAAAGATGGAAGAAGGGGAAAAAGATGCCGGTAGGAGAGGAGGGATCGAGGATTCGCGGTTTTTCAGATTCGAATTTATACGTAATCTAAAAACTCGGTGGGAGTATGCGTGTGCACGCTAAGGGATTTGATCCGAAGTCGGTTTATTCTTTGGATGGAAGACAGAACTAGTCCGTGCCGAAGTCTGAGTATAGCGAATAAAAGCCAAGACGAAACATCGAGCAAAAGTATTATGGATGACAAACGGCAGCGTCTTGTCAAGCGGAAGAATGCTTTGCAGATCTCTTTTTTTATTTTTTATCTATCTTGTCTTTCGAAAGAGAAAAATTGCCAGTTTTGTCGTGTATCGGTGACGAAAAAGAGGTTCCATCAGGGGAATGATGGTGATTTTATGAGTTGAAGGAGGTAACAAGTGTGTTTAGGGAGAAGGTATGACAGTATGGGATGGAGATAAACTAGAAAAAAGAATATATACGTAAGTTTATGTAATATTAAAATCTGTTTCTTTTGAGTTACTTTTTCCAAACAACCGTAGAGAAATCATACGAATTCTAATAAAAATAACTTACTGTAAATAAAAATTTCTCCCTTTTCCAGTAGAAATAAGATAATCTTATTGCAATTCATTTCACACTTCTTAGTAATCGTATTACTTTGAAAAAAGGCTTTTATGTTGACATATGATGAACTTCCAAAATTTTATGCTACAAGCAATAAATAGCTAATGTATGTAGTAAAGAGTACCAACTGTAACATATAACAGACTACTTACTAAGTGTTACACCATTATATTATCGCGTATTTTACTTTAAATATGAAATTTTATAAAATCTAAATTCGAAATGAGAAATTTAATATCAAAATGAAACAACCATTCAAATACTCAGATAATTTGTCAAATTAATATTTAATTGAAAATATATACTAATATCAAATAAATTTTGGCAAAGCTTAAATAGTCGATGTTGAAAAAAAAATCGTGAACAAAATTGCATTCTTGTAATAATGTCTTCATAGAAATCGATTTAAGTACAACCTCAAGTAATTTTCATCAAAGTGATCAAAAATACAAATCAAACATTTGAGAGGAAAAGGTTACAAATTCCTCAACTTGTATCCATCCAAATATTGAAACTAAAAGCACAGCCCACGTATCTCAGGAAATCGACTATTTTTTACAGATATCCCCAATCGATCAAACGAATAAAACTTCGCCTATATATTTTTTATCCTCGCTCTGGCTACATCTCTAGAAGAACGACATCTCAAAACTTTAGTAAGAAAAATGTGCCTTCAGAGATCGTCTGGGACGACCTGCAGGCAGCAGTAGCTCCACTCTCTCAAAAAGCATATAATATATAAAGAGACTCAAGAGGCGGGTCACTTTGACGGATCGCTTGCTGACTATTTTCGCGTTTATCGGCAGATGGAAAAAGGAGGTTAAAAGGGAGGGTGTGGGCTGTGGGGATTCACAGAGGAGGAAGGGATACGGGAGACTACGAAGGAGGGGTACGCCAGAAAAGATATGAATGGGGAGTGATGTATATTGAAGGGAGGAGGTGGGTATGCGGGAGCAGGCGAGGGGAGGGAGAGAGAAAAGAGGGAAAGAGAAAGAGAGAAGGAAAGGTCAGGATACGCTCTAAGGGGTAGAGTAGGATGAATAAGGTGAAGATGTAGATAAAGTATAAGGAGGATGGGGAAAAAGAGAGAAGGGAGAGTGAGTTTATTCAGATAGAGAAATAACAGCGTAAAGTTCAAGAAACGTCTAAAAGTGGTACTAATATTATGTTGATACGAGAAGAAGGCATAAGTTGTAATTAAAAACAAATGAATAAAAATTATGCGATGTATGTAGCAAATTTTTTCTAATAAGGTACAAGAATAACAGAAAAATTAACAGATATTGCAATGGTTGGAAAGATAATTACTGAATATAGGAAGAGAGGGAGGTAAGTTTGAAGGAACCGACCGTAAAGGAGGACATGGAGAAAAAGATGGCTAAAACGTAAAGGTTATGGGAGCAAAAGAATACGGTCGCGTCGATCCGGAGGGGTGAGAATATGGTCTGGATATGGAATCGTACCGAAGGAAGGCATAAGTATAAAAAACGGGAAAGCAATAGCGTTATGGGTTGCGGGAGATGAGGAGGGAGAAGCGATAGGATGGTCCTCGCTGAGGTGAGGTTAAGGGAAAGGGGGAGAAAGGTATTGGGAATATGGGACGAGTATATTGGGAATAGCGTGAGCCGGTAGATCCACTCCTCAGGGGTCACATCAATAAGTTGGACCGGAAAATGGATTTCTCATCTTGCGGCTGGTTTGGTATTTTTTTTTCTTCTTGGGGCTGGAGGATGGATACATCGAACAGATGACGGAGATGCTGGATATGGAGGGTGTTCCAGAAAGGGTGGTCGGGACGGAGATGTGGGAGGGGGAGGGCTGTAAAATATACGAGTCCTAGGACGAGAAGGGAGGTACTCGATAAACGAGGATGACTGAGAAGAAAGAGACTGGGTGAGGGGTAATGGTGATGGAAACGTATTGGTTATTAAAGTTCGTATTGACTCAGAATGGTAATAGATACACCATCCAATGCGGCGTCGAGACAAATGGACACAGGATTTTATGGATATGAGTTATCTTTGATTAATATCGATCCAACAAAATATTGGTGAAAAATAACTATTGATGTTAAGCTGACGATATTCAAAAATAAAAATATACTTTACAAAGTAAATCAAATATTCAAAATGTTGATATAAAATAAATAATTTATGTATAACAAACTGGGAAATTTTCGCTCATAATTGAGCACTTAAAATTATACAACATTTTAAACAATCGGTGAACACCGTTTTACTTTAAAATTTAGGTTGTTTTTATTTACGTAAGAGTAAAAATTCATGATAATACATGACGATAGAAGAAAATTAATTACATCCTTTAATTAAAATAATAAACTAATCGCAATTACTCAGAGATTAAAAAACTTCTGGGAAGACAAGCACATTTTTCACTTCAGAAATTCTATAGGTAGGTTATAATTAATCCTCGGAAAATAATTTATATAATTATCTGAATCAATATATTTTTATATTATAGAATTATTTGAAAATATAATAGATAAAAACCAGGAAACGGAAAGAGATACTCAAAACCATTGGTTAATACAAATTTTTAAGAGAAGACAAATCTGAGAGAAAGCTCATTCACACGGTACAACTTATCATGATCCCTGCTTACGTGAGGAACAACGCAAGAGAAAAACAAAAGAGACGCGATGTACGATAAGATTTTCCCGCGCATGGATAGGAACAGGAGAACTGAGGGCGAGGAGAGGGGAGGAGTATGAGAGAGTAGGGATCTCGTATAAGCAATGGTTCCTCCTCGTGTTGGAAGAAAATTGAGGGAGAGGGTTGGAGATATGATGGTCTTGCAAAAAGAATGGGAAAACAAATGGCATGCTGGGAACGGAATCGGCCAGTAGGTTATATGGTCTTCCTCCAGCGTGATTTTTTCTCCCTTCCTTCTCCTTTTCCACCTCCCTCATAGCCTCACACACACACACCACTCCCCCACGCCCTCTTTTTCTCTTATCCCATAGGGAGACTTGGGGGAGAGCTATGAAGCAGGAGTTATGGCAAGGCTTTACTGCGATATGGATTCGCGGAGGAAGGATGGGTCCATCCTCTCTCCCTCACTCCGACCCATATGCACACACTAAGCCACCCCTCATGTAACCCACTCCCGCTCCATTCGATATCGACAGCTTCCAAAATCCGCTCTCTTTTTACAATACACGCCTTCTCGGATCCTGCCCACTTCTTTCGCCCACCCATCCTTCCCCCCCTCCTCAAATCCCATCGAAATTCCCTCTCGTTTCACAATAAACTGAAAGGGACAACGTCCTCCTTATGTATTTCTTCAAAATCTGCAAGTCAGCGTTTGTATAAAGTCGCCCAGGAGTGCTTTATATAAAAAAGTCAATACAGCTCATATTTCCTAAATAAATTCATTAAAAATTGCTTTTAGAAGCAAGTAAGTTGTATGCTAAATTTCGTGGCAATTGCTTGATGTATTACAATCACGGATGACAAGTATCCAGTCCAATAAGCATATGATTTACTTCTCTAAATTAAAGAATATTCCTCTTTCATATTATAACAGGAGTTATCCTTGAAATTTCTGCAAACGTAATTAGACGATAATAATTACATTCAGCTCAAAATCAAATGATGTTATGTGTTCAATTGGTTTACCGACTTTTCGTGGCAGAAAATTTATACCTGCGACTTTTCGCCACACGATAACCAATGATCCCTGCGATTTTTCGACAAAAAAAATTATTGGACCCTGCGACTATTCGTCACGACAATTAATTGGTACCTGTGAATTTTCTTCACACAATACCATTGGTCTCTGCGACATTTCGTCACGAACTATAATTAGTATACGACTTTTTGTCACATCAAAACAATTGGTACTTACAAACTTTGATCATAAAAAAGAATAATTACTGAGACTTCTCGTAACGAAAAAGAATTTTTAACGTGAGAGTTTTTGCAAGTTTTATCAAGCATAATTTTATATACAAATATTATATTATTAATAATTATCAAATATTAAATACTTGTCAACTGCTAATTGATATTACAGCATTAAATTCCAATTTATGAATATGTTCATCAAGGTTTATTACTGAAATGGTGTTTACTTCGTCTAAAATTTAGGTAAACCGAATTTATTATAAATGCGACTGTATATCAACTTCTTTTAATAAAAATTTCATATCCAACCATCACATGAAATTCGCGGCATCAAATCACAAGTTTGAAAAAACCTTCTCATGAATTATTTATCAGAACCTGTAACTCTCCATGTTCACCTTTACGGCAAACCAAACAGCAATATTTATATCTTGCGCAAAAATGAAGTTTAAGCTAAATTAAAATTTTTGCTTTGATACTGCCAAATAATAAACAAAAAGAAACATATTTATTGGAAATAAATTAGACTAATGTAAGGCAAGAAGTGTGACGATAGAAATACGCATCCAAATTCACGAAAATGACACACAGTGAAATCACGATATGACATTGGTGTCCAAGGACAGATTTAACAACCACGTTATATTGGAAATTGTACTACAGAAGGTGGCTAAACTTTATAAATCACCCATTAAGTTACATAGCATAATAGTCACGAAAATACACAATATTATGCAGCCATGCTTTATATAAATACTATGATACATTTTTTTGGATTGCTCAAATATTATTTAGCATAACCGAAGTCATCCGACATTTTCAGAGGCTATGATTTAATCGACGATATACTAGAATTCGTGGAATTAAGAGCTGCGTTATTTCGGGTCTCTACTATTTAGCCTCAAGTAGAATCACTTTATACACAAGAACAAATTAACGATAAAAAGAGACTTTTCTCTTCAGGTGACGCAAAAAAACTGCGAGTTGCACGTATTATCGCAACTAAAAGATAGCTCGCGGACGGAGTCGTCATAAAAAAGGGTTTGGCAAACCGACGTAGTAAAAAACCTTAGGTGCTTTTAAAAACTCTCCGGACAAAAAAGCGAACTATGAAACCGAACGCGTAAAAATAAGAAAAAAATAAAACGAAATAAAAAGAGAGAATAAAGAGTAAATAGTTTTGAAAAAAATTGCTCTCCCATAAAAACAGATGGTGTTAGGATAATGCCGTAGCGATTGTGTTAAAAAAGGGTAAAGAGTGTGATTCCGTTTCGTTGTTGTTCGGGAGAGAGAGAGTAAAAGAGAGGGAGAGGGAAAGAGAGAACAGTTTGGTCTCGTAACGGTCGCTCCGTTCACCAATGGATTCAAATGTCCTATTCCCACGCTCTGTGCTCACTGACTCGTCCAGGACGGCATGGAGAGGTGTGGGAAGGGGTGGATGGAGGTGTGGGAGGGAGAAAGAGGGAGGAGGATTGGGGAGGGGAGTGGCAGAAAGATAGAGGCAGGGCGGATCGTTATGTATTTTATCGCCGTGGACACGATTGCGATCCCCAGAATGGTTTTTAAAAAAAGCGTCCATCTCTCACACACGCGCGCACACACACACACACACATACTAGAAAGCACAAACACACATTTTGCCCATGGGCGTGGTCTCATCCATGCAAATGACCGGGAAATTCATGCGTTATGAGTAAATTTACTGCGCAAAGTTTTCACCATTCCCCTCCTCCTTTTTCCCCACCTATCGGATGCGTTTCAATTCCCCACGATGGCTTTTACTCCACCCTCTCCTCTCCCGCTTGTCCCCTATTCCCTCCTTCCATTCCACTCCGAAAGCTGAACCGGAACAGATGCTCCTGTTCATTTAATTCCGTAAAAGAATATCATGATGTATATTGACGCAGTAAACTGGTTTGTTATTTTCTCAAAAGTTGGATAAACAAGGTTATTTTCGGTGAGATGGAAAGATTAATGTTTAATTCAGACTAGTATCAATTGTTACATCCTTGGTAAATTAATTCAAACTCAATTGTCAAGTTTTCCTAGTTTGAAATTATAATTTATTTGATTGAGAAATGTATCGAATTGTGCGTATAATTCGGAAGCATTTATTATTTTATTCTGAGAAAACTTTAATGGAAATCTTTTTGTTATTCCCATGGATGCCGTATCTTTTCATTATTCACTATGAATAATTTTTCGGATATCCCTTTTGAAACATTTTTTTAAAATTCGGTTTTGGTTGAAGTACCACAAATGCTCCACTTTGCAATCTTATTTCATCCAATTTCTGGTTTAATTATCTTATATCAGTTGTTCGCACTCTCAGAAAAAGCAGATAAATGGAACAAAAATACAGTATTACTGGTAGAGATGAAGTGAATTACCTAGATGTGTTTATTTTATGTGCTGAGCAAACAATTTTATTTATTTATCTATTTACTTATCAATTAAAGTAAGGTTGATCCAAGTATATTGGAAGAATTTCCGACTTACATAATTCTAATGTTAAAAAAATCGAATCGTGATCAGAAGATGTATAAGTGGATCGATTTGCAAGTCAATGTGGAGATAGCATAAAATATTCATAGGCAAAAATACGATGCATTTCCTTTTATACATAGTCCTAAATATATAAAATTATGGATGTGCTTGCCTTATTTCCATATCCAAAGGTCAAATTTGGAGGTTTAAAACGATAAGCCAGTGTAACACATTCGTCACAGCGTTGACTTTTCGATTTCGTTTTTGTAATTTGTCGTGTTATGGATACAGGTTTATTTATGCAAAACAGAAGGCTTAAAATGGCCACAGATTGTCACAACAATCACAAATTGAAATTCATTGGTGTCATAGTTTCGTTCTTGTTCTACTCCGTTTTCAGAAAACGACGGCACTACTCGCGTATTTAAGTTAAAGTGAATGCATTAAATTAGGACCGTTCTCTACAGTAAACTGGATATCATTATCGCTGTAAAAACACATTATTGTGAAAATAATTTTAATCGCATATTATTTAAATATTTTAAGTATCATTCCTGACATCGATCGTGCAATAGTGTCCCAAAGTATCTCCGGAAATCAAAAAAATCGATCATATAAAAATGGCAGAAATGAGAGTTTTAAAATATTTCGGGAAGTTACAATATAATATAAATTCGCCCTTGTCCTGTTCCACTTTCATTATATTCGATTACATAGGTACGATGCCGATCACATTATTTTTTTTTAATGACCATAAATCCGCGGGAGTGAGAGAAGGAGAGAGTATTTTAACAAAACTAGAAGCAAAATTCGAGAAAGTTGAGTTGCACCCTGGAGGCAATGAACCTTCCGACTCCCGCTTTCCTTCCCTTCGTAATTCTCTCCCGTCCCCCTCTATCACTTTCCGCAATCCTGCATCCCTTCCGTATCGTCCTGCACCCCCACGACTCCCTTAACACGATTCCAGGCCTCCCTCTCAAACCATTCCGTTTTATCAGCGCATTCCGAGTTACCCGGAAAATTTCAACAAAACGACCGAGTCCACGAGTGAGCTAGGCGAGGAAAAAGTGTTTGAAAGAGAGGGTGGGGGGGCTGTCTGGTTTGTGAAAATAAAAGATAGTAGAAAGAGTATTGGGTGATGAGATGAAAAAGCAGACAATGCGGGTGGCGTGAGAGACAAAATGTTGCAGAGCGCCGCATTCCAGTTTCATCCCGTTTCCACTTCCGCCTTACAGCACCTGAGTCCCTAACCAGATGCGGAGGCGTGCGAAAACTCGCGTATTGGACTCTTAAAATACACTTCTCCGTCACTATCTCGACCCCTTCTCCTGTATATTTTAAACGAAGAACAAAAGAGCAACTGCGAGCGGCAAAGCTATAATCATCTATATGCAAGCGGGAAGTTACCAATTGGTTGGTTTCCATGGACTGAGAAAGCGTTACCCTATGCAACAGCGATCTTCAAACTTTTTTGCTTGATATCTCCCGTGAGCATTTAAAAATAATCACTCAATCCTTACTACTTATAACAATGATAATGAAATAAAAATATCTGTATGAAAATAATAATTCATGAGTTGAAAAATAAAGTGATGCTTTACTGGTTTCAGTATATTTCCCCAACACTACCAAAATGACTGTTCGCGATCTTTTCCATGAAAATAAACTACTCGATCTCTCAAAGGTTAACCTTATGTTTAAACAGGCCTTCTTGCAGTGGCGCGGAAATATTGAAATAATATTTTCTTTCCAATGGTAAAGCCATTTATAACTGTATCCGAAGTTGAGACTTAAATGATTACGATTCAGAAATAATGCATTAAAACTAAATTGAGGAGGAAAATTATCATCATTACTAGTTTCATGTATCCTTTAAAACTCTACATGTACCCCAAAGGATGCGCGTATTCCGAGTTAAATCCCTACAGCTCAATTCATGTGTAGCTTACGTATTTAGGCTTGCCACATTTTCATATCGAGTAAACTCGGTAGTAAAAACTGGAACAGAATTTTAAAAGATTAAATATATATTTTTTTACTCCTCAGCTTTTTAATATCTGCGATAATCAAGAGAGAGATACCTTCAGATGATGACTTTGATAACACACGCAGAGAAGACATCTTCGAAAATTAGCAATATCTTTTATTTGATTTGTAAATTCACCGTGGAAAAGAGATCGTCGTAATGAGTTTATGTTCCGCATCGTAAGATTAATCGCGTCTAATGGTTTTATGAGATCGATGTGGATGACAGAGAAAGGAATATGTACTGTAAAATATAAAAATTGCCGCTTTTCAAAAAGTAAACATATCATAGGGTATATTAGAATGGTTGTCCTGCTTATATTTACTTTCTAATTCTTTAATGAAGAATTCGTTAAACACTAGCGCGTATTACATAAACCATAGCTTACTTCTTTCTTTATCTCTTTGCTAATAAAAACATTATACACATTTCAAACATCCCATAATATAACGGGTTTAAAATAAAACCAGATAATGTGATGCGTTCAAATGTTGGAGAAATTACGAACTACAACATACGCATCCCAAGAGACTTCTGAAAATTTCAAAAAAGTTCTCTTGCTGAAAACGGGCCTAATATAATCCCCTAACTTCTCGCATTATCTCTTTCTCCAATCATCTCCCCGCCCATCTGATAAACTATTCCCTCTCTCTACTTCCTCGGCTCCTCCACCTGCTCCTCCTTCCCCATATCCTCCCCTATCACCGGACGACCCCCGCCCGACAAACGTTCCCCGCGAAAACGTGCCCCCTCTGGTCTTACCCGCCCCCTTCTTTTTTCCAAGAATTCGCTGTGACATTTATGGCCGTCGAGAAAACTCAGATAACTTCCTTCCCCCGCCATGCGCCGGACGTTGACTAAGAGTCGACTCAGCGTTACGTCTGAGCCTATCTATCAAAATGCGCAGCGTTTTACTTTGCCAAGACCAATCCATAAGGGTCTTAAAATAGTTTTTTCCGTTTCCCCTATCCCCTTTTCTCCAGTCTCGAAAAACTGTACTGGAAAGTATCGAATCTTTCGATAGATTTAAAAAAACCACTCAGCAATTTAACTTGAAATAATCATAACTTTTGAGTGTTTTCTTCTCCGAATATGAAGTTAACAGATGAGTTATCATAAATTATCCTTCAAAAATGCATTAACTCTATTTTGTTTATGGATTGGAAACTTGATATATTTTTGTGTTATTTAGTTTGCGGGAAGTCTTGAGTTTTGCTCAAGTTTTATACGAGAAAAGAAATAAAAATTCGGGAAAATTTTTTATCCCATCATCTCATATTTTCTCAGTGTGTAGTTTTCTATATATATATATATATATATATATATATATATATATATATATATATATATATGCCTATGTCTACTTCGCTTTACAAAACAGTGATTTTATTTAGATTATTGACGGTGTACTTCACATACGTGTTTATTTAATGTTGAATGGAGGGGGACGACGTAATCACTCTTTTTACACGCTCTTTTCTATCATCAACTGAATAATTTTTTAACACCTTAAAGGAAAATATTAAGAATGAAAAGGTCCACTATAAAAAAGATAAAAATAACATCTACCTGATTCAATGGTAAGATAAAAAATAAATTCATGCCGCTAAATAGCTGTACGTTCACTTGGTTAATGAGCAGAATTTTAGACACTCGTAAAAAACCTTTAAAATTCGTACACACAATTGTTTCCACGACGAAATAACGTTAATAATTCCTATACATATAATTTACCAACATATTTGAACTATCCTCCAAAATAAATCCGACAAAAATATTTTTTACCGATGCTCTCCACTCAGTCATAGCATTTCCACGGTGTAGCATTCCACGATCGCCAACACATTTCCCTTTGTTATTCGTTTCCGTAAAGACAAAAGAACTCTTGGACGTGCGGGTGTATCGTGAAACTTCCAACGGAGGACACAAAGCACACTGAAAGCACTACGTGACTCCACTCTCATTAACAAGTTTGCTTTGATTTTAATCTCCCCCGACCACATCCCTGTCTGCCGTGATTGGATTCGTGATCGGAGCGGTCATTGACAGAGTGTCGTATACATAATTCGAGCGTGTGACAACTTATTCCAATCTCTATCTGCCTTTAAGAGCGGAGGAACGTGAGCTAAGACGACCCCTCCTCGGAGTGTCGACCCCTCGCGACAACGGTACTTCCCCGCGACTATTCCACGTTCGATTTATGGCAGTCCCGCGTTTTGGAATAGCTTCAGATTCCTTCACACGACCGCACTCTCCTCCTCGCGTTTAGTTCGGAAAAGAATGCTTCTTATGGTATCTCATTGCTTTGCTTAATTTTCTTATTCAACCCAGCTCAGAGGTGTGCCCTGAATCGCGAAGAAAATTATGCCAAGTTTAGGCTACGTTAATGCTACAACATTAAACTATTCATCCAATAAAATACGTCTTATTGGTCTTAACTGGTATTTTATGGAAGCGCAAAATATAATAAAAGCATGACTGGCATAATAATAAGAAAAAATATTCTTCCATAAAAGATATTTTTTAAACGACTAATAGCAAAGTATGAATTCCTACGAGAGAATACAAAGAAAAACCGTTATAGCAAGATTTAGATACTTCGTATTTTATGATCTTTGTAATAAAATCAGATTTAGCCCGGTTTTGGACATGTTTAATTCTAAAAAAATATACAGACAGCAGCTATGCTATTTGCA
The DNA here is from genome assembly GCA_028673005.1 of Tanypteryx hageni. Classification (NCBI taxonomy): domain Eukaryota; kingdom Metazoa; phylum Arthropoda; class Insecta; order Odonata; family Petaluridae; genus Tanypteryx; species Tanypteryx hageni. The sequence continues at coordinate 40,311,072 of CM054117.1, forward strand.
CTCGAAAAAATATTAAATGAAATAATTATGTTCTTCAGCATTAATACAGGTATAATGTAAAATTAATGAGCCGTAGCTTTCCTCGCCATCATTGCTAGTCTCTCCGTAGACAGCTTCGAGATTATTTTTGGTTAAACCTGGTTTTCCACACACTCCTTGCTTTCTGTAATCTTTCTTACGAAAATGTATGGCAATATATATAAACAGTATATCGTAGAAAATTTTCGTCATTCGAGTTATCTGATTACGACGCTCCGCGTACAAATTGGGTAGACTAAGTCCTGAAATAAATTCAGCGGCTCCAATAACTTAAATTATTTTTCTTTTAAAACATATTATTAATAAACCCAATCAATCGCAAAGAAAGCGTAAGCATTTTTGACTTATTCTAAGATGGTTTTTATTATTTATTTTGTATTTTCAACCAAATAAATTTCCAAAGTAATAAAATTATAGTTATAGCGCCTAAACGAGTGATGCGAAGCAAAACAACACGTGTAAATTCTTCTATTATTGAGCCTAATATCACGTTCGCATTCTCATCCCACGCCCTTTTTATCGCTCGCATGAGAGAAGGGTGGGTGGATGCCTGTACGGCGAAGAAGAACATACGAGAGGCGGGGCGCGTAGTCCGTCAGACGACATACGAGGAATCTCATTGGGAGGCCACTCGTGGATCACGGCGCCTGCATCAACGGCGAAAGGGACACGGAGACACCTCCCAAACCGACACCGGCAGCAGCGAAGGCAACACCTCTCCCTATGTCTCTCTTTCCTCTTCACTTTTCTATTCGCATGTAACATCCTCGTTATATGTGCAAATGCTGTTGATTTACGCCCTGAATCCATAAACTATCTGCTTGCTTAAGCGCAATGTGAAAAAGTCAAAGACCATATAAATGAATGCATCGATAAAATTCGCCGAAGCTATACTAAAACATCATCGTCATCAATCATGCATGTATTACTGAAGAGTAACACTGATTATTTTCTTCTTTGTTACGGAAAAATTGCAAATTTTGTCGAAAATAACTCCGTTTAATCACAATACCGACATACTGACAAAAAATACAGTAAGGGTAAATTTTTGGAATTTATCACAACATTTTAAAAATTTTAACGATTATTTTCCATGTTTAAAAACTGAGAGCATAAAAATGAAATATTGCGTAAAAATAACAATCTATTGGATGTAAAACTTATTAGCTAATTAAAATATGAATAGGCTTTGGAATGTCAAACGGAGGGGAATGAAATCTACATAATTTTGCAAACCTAATAAAATTGATTTAACTAAATGTACATATTTTCCGGGAATACATAAATATATTAAACTAATTGTTAAGTAACATAGCAATATAAATTAACCAAAAATATAACATCCTTTTTCATTACACTGATTTCCTCCCCAAATTCCCACCAAATCCTCACTTTTACCCCAACCTATCGTCTACCAACTTCAAAAACACACATACCAAGACACATCCTACCCCCCTCTCACTTTACGCTTTTAGCTTAACTCCGATTGAACAAACCATGCACGAACGCTCTGCGTACACTTGGAAACCGCAAAAGAAAATCTTTGGCCTTATCCTGCGACCGAAGTCGGAATCCGCATCCCCCATCGCCCCGACGACGTCTCAGGGACCATGCACTAGCATTCCCGAGTAAGTGTCGGGCGGATTAGGGGATGAGGGCGAGTGCGGTACCCATCTCCCCCTTCGCACCACACCTCGCTCCTCTCCATTCCGCCCATCCATTCCCCCATCCACCTCCAAAAACTTAGGCAAACCGGCGTCGCGACCTCGGCGCCTTAGCTCCCTATGCTCAGCGCCCGGGTTGATTTCGGCTCAACGGAGCGGAAGTCTGGATAGAACATGGTTGCCCTCGCCTCGGATGTTGTTTGCAGAAGAGAAGGAACGGGTGGGAAAGCGCAAGAAGAAGGTTAGGTTGCTAAAGTAAGATGGAATGTTGATTCTAAGGAGCAAAATTTGGGTGTAATAGTTTTAGGGATCCTAAGCGCTATCCTAAGGTACGGAAAAAATTGATCCTCAACGTTTTTAAGCATCTTACTTTCTCCTATACGTAGTACATAGAGAAAATATTGTAACCACGAAAAAATCGACTTAGAAATTTTGACATAAATACACGTTTAAGGTGTCTCTGAGTCCAAAAAATGTTTTCGCCATACCGTCTGTCTGTGCGCGACCTTAGAGCCTAGACGGTTCAATTAAATAAAATTATATTCCGTATTTATGTATAACATTATCCAGAATAGAAACTACGAAGAGAGGAATGACATAGCGCAATAATGAATAGTAGTTTATTCTTGTTTATTTTATTTATTTGTTTATTTTACTTTCATCTAGGAAAGGGTGTAGTGTGACTAGACACATATGCGTGAGAAAGTTTGTGCAAAGTATATTATATCGATTTTTAAATATATCCATTAAATTTTAGAAAATATTTTGAGGAATAAAATTACTCTGACCTTAAATAGTGCCTTTACATAAATAGAACATTATTACTTGAAGCTAATCCTAATAAAAATATATCTGAGAACCAAATTTTACTTTAAAAATTTTGTTATTATGTAATCACAGGGCAAAGATGCGGAAACGAATTTTACCTCGGGTAACGCAGTAGTTAAAAATGTGCCCAGTAATATCATTTATCTATATTTAAGAGGACACAAAACAGTCTGGTATTTACCTCCATAGGAAACTACCATCGGGGGGTTTATACTGTTGCGTCGTAGATGAAAGCTGTTAGATAAGCAATAAGTACTATTTAGACTTTCATTGTATTTGCATCATTTTTAGTATCAGGACCGTCGCGTGAGGTGAGTTTGAAAGCGGCACTTTTCTAAGGACAGCATTATAGCAGTGTGGTCGCCGATCTGCACCTATTTGTCGTGAGCTGGGGTGGCATTTTGTCTTTTTGCCCCATGTGGAAGATTTCCACGCAACGGCCTTGTCTAGCATGAATGATTACGAAGGTCACAGTTAACGCAGTCCATTTAACATCTGCTGCTTTGAACTCATTAAAGCGTGATGAAACACTCGAGAATCGGCCAAATATATGGAATACGGATCATTTCCATGAGGGTAGGATAAGTTCATAAGATCAATCATATTTTGGAAGTATGAATGTAAAGAGACATTTTAGTAGCTGAACTTGACAGAGTAGTAAAATAGTATGTGAAATAATGAGGATAGCATTAAAAGGTAACTAGGAAAAGAACGCAAATAAGAACTTAACCCTATCGTTGTAATTTATGTATTAAAAGATATTAAAATTAACCAAAACTATTAATGAAAAGTTAATTTATGTTGGAAGTGTGCATATTTGAAAGAAACTGTTCGAATACGATAATAATCCAGGTTTACAAATGAAACTCAACTCCAAAATTACAGTGACTAAATTTCTTTCTTAATAAAGCTTGATCGTGCATTGTGAATAAACTGTACCCAAAAAGGTCATATTTACAGAATGACCGACTCCTAATTTTAATTAGACTTACATATGCATAAAAATTATTCAGAACCCAGAATGAAATCCAATTCCTTAAAAGGAGGACGACAATAAAAGCAAGTTTCTAGTTTCACGCAATTTGTCCTTGTCGACATCAAAACAACCTGCACGTACAATATATGGATGTCGTAGGTCGAAACCATTTTAGGCTTGTTTCTCATTTTCCCATGGTCCAACTTTAAGAAGATCTGTATGTCATGTTTAAGACGATTTGCACACTATTCGACTGGCGCTGGAAAGAAAAAGGTATTAAGGAATCAGATTAAAGGAATCGACGACTCCTTACCTTTGACGCGGCAAATATTCCAGCGGTTGAAGCTCTACGCTAAGCAACAGCTTCAGTAGTACATCTTGACACACGCAAACACGTATCACCACATCAAACCATGGCGACTGAAGTTCGTCTTGACGCACACATCATAATCACATTATCACTTCATAATAAAATAAAACTTGCAGAACGGGTAAACTTCGAAAAACATGACTTATGGAAGGAAGTTAGACACGGTTGACGATGGGATGAGTCTTACGATAGCGTCTGCGCACAAGTGGAAGAAAAGTAAGGGATCATTTGTTGCAGAAAAAGACGCAGAAGAGAGTTGGATACAGGTAAAGGAAGGAATGAAATATGTTTCAAAAAAGGGATTAGGAGAGCGAGAAATAAATAAAAACATGAATAATATTTGGCTTGGCTGTAAGACGCAAATAGAAGACCATTGATAGTGAAAAGAGAAGAGGCTACTATAGAATACTAAACTACGAGATAAGAAGATTATCAGGCTATGTTAAACAGAAATGGATAGATGAAAATCGTAAAGAAATGGAAATGTTCGAGAAGATTGAGGTAGACCTTATGTCCGACAGGGCAAGGGAAATGTAAGGTAAAAATGAAGAGAGATATGGAATAGAGACAAAAAGGTTGCACCGCGTAAAAGTATGGGAGAATTACATAAAAGAGCTATATATAAAAGATGAACCTAGGATAATTGATGTTGTTGCAGGAGTACCAATATTGGAAAGTGAGGCAATAAAATCAATATCCGAGTTGCGTGAAGGTAAGGCCACAGGAGAAGGCAATATCCCTGATGAAACACTAAAAGCGTTGAAATAAGAGGAATACATACATTGACAAATTAATTCAACATGATTTACTGCACAGGCGAATGGCCGCAGGATTTTCTAGATATAACATTAATACCGTTACAAACGAAGAACAATGTCTAAAGCTGTAAAAACAACAAAAAATCGGCTAAATATTTCATGTATCCAAATTATAGTAAGGTTATTAATACAACGGGCGGAAAAAGTAGCAGAAAAAATTACAAAATTAGGAGAAGAACAGTATGGATTCAGTAAGGAAAGAGAGAAGTGAGGGAAACGGAAATAAGAGCTTAAATAAGTATGGAAAAATCAGCTTTTAATGGAAGGAGGTTAATTTTGCTCAACAAAATCAATGAAGAATTAGGGAAAAGGTTCATGGAGCGTTATACGTAGAGTATTGTACTCTATGGAGCAGAAACATGGACTCTTATTAAAGTATTTGGAATTTTTTTAATTTTGGATATGAAGAAAGGTGCAGACAGACAGGCAAAGTAAGAAATGAAGACATACTACAAAGAACAAACGAAGAAAGAAAATTAATAGAATATATGAAACAAAAAAAGTAATTGGATGAGGCATATACTAAGAAGAGAATGTTTCTTAAAAATTTCAAGAAGGGAAGATTAAAGACAAGTGGAAGATGAAGAATAAAGATCTTGGACGAAGTGATGATTGGAAAGAGGCAGTGGAGGAAAAGATAGGTTGTAGACGTCGTTTCGAACAATCCTGGACCTGTCAGAAATGATAGAAGACTGCAGAAGAAGTCATGGCAATGCGGAGATGAGGAATGACTTTGTGTTAAAGGAAGAGGGGGGAGAAAGCTTTTTAAAAGTAAAGCAAATGTTTTATGTAAGGAAATTAAGAGATAAGATGGGAAAAACTGTGATGCCATAGCAGCGCAGCACCTGGAATGAAGAAAAGAAGGTTTAATTCTCTACGCTCTGTGATAGCGCTCTAATAAATATAACATAAAATATTAAAATATACTTTTTAATTATAAAAATTCAACTCGCCATAAAAAAATACTTTTTTGTAACCTCTCTCCCACTATAATATGCAAACAACTTTACCGAAGAATATAAAATTTTATTTCGCGATATATCATTACTTATTTGTCCTTTTGTTGTATATTGCCTGGTCATGGAAATAACCATTTTTAGGCTGGTTTCCAAAGGAAATATAGCCTTATGAAATGGTTCTGTGTGTACGTATGTGTCCCCTACTAACAACTTTAGCATCAGTGGACCGATTTTCATGAAACTTGGTATGAGGCTCGTGCTGCCAGGGCCCACCTCTGGGCTATATTTTATTTGGCGAAGATTAAAGTCCCGAGTTTGATTTCAGGAACGTTTTTTCCTTATTTGTTTTACATAGGAAGTCTCAAATCTATCGTGCAGAGATGTTTTCTTTAATACATTAAAATATCTTATTATTGTGATATCGGGGCGAGGTTTGTACTGTTCTAAGGAGAAAAGAATTTAAATTCAAATTCTTATCACCGAATTTTGATAATTGATAGTATTTTCTTGAATTTCCATTAAAGCAGAGCGTTTTTGCGTTTTAAATCGCATTTTATCGTATTGTTGCCATGGAGATGATTATTAACAAACTCGGCTTGAGCATAGACGAGTGAACAGATTCGTTTATTTTAAAAAAAAAATACATACAATATATGTCAGAAAGAGGTTTTGACATTGTTTTTAGTATTTTAAACCTGATAACGCTCTATTAATCTGTTTTTCCAATTTTTCTATCATTGATAAACTATGAACTACAAGTGGTATTTATGGTATAGGAATTCCTTGGAATAAATAACACATACTAAAACATTTCCTGTCAATATAAGTAATCAATTCGGGACGTAAACTTTGGGAAACCAGCCTGCGTTAGTCCTGCTTTGGACTTCTTGTTTTATACTGAGCCAACGCCAATTTTGTTTCGTTCACTAATTCAGAAACAGTCATTCGGCGGTTTTTCCAAGATTAACGATTCAACTCTGTTAATTAAAACAGAAATAACTCTTGTTGTATTCGATCCTCCTCTGCCTGTATTATCACGAACAATTTCACGCCAGATTTTGAACCGCTTACACTACTCGTAGACGTGTGATTATTTTAGTGTCTTCTCCAAACTGTGCTTTGATTCTGCGAAAAATTTATGATGCTTTAACATTTTCGTTCACAATAAATTGAATAATAATAAAGTGTTGTTTCATAGCTACAATGACATCACCGCCCGCCACCTTGAATAACAACAGCGCAGTTGCTATTACAACGAAAACAAATATTTACCAAAATGCAGCAGAGTGTGTTCGAATATATCAATAATTAAATAGTTTCATGACAAATTTAGGATACGTGTCACACACTAAAATCCGGTTATGACATGAACGACCCGTAAAATCGTGTCGCATATTTTTAGCTGAAAGGCAGACGTAAAAAACGACAAAATTATCTATCTTCCACATTATATTCTGTAAACATTGTTCACTGCTAAATAAAAGTATTAGTCCTTTAATAAAAACCTTCTATCATGAAGTGATTAAAACGCCTTCGACAGGCTCATTACTTATAAGCTCCTTCAAAATCCTCGATTATGTAAATTGTTCTAATCAACGGCAAACATTCACCGTTGTTTCATTTCCAGCAAAAAAATCTTCTCTCCTTAACGTTTGGAGGGTGAGGATTAAGAATATGACAATGTAGAAGGAAATAATACAGAAGAGCATTTGATAAACTGCTTAAATAACAGATGGCGAGCGAAACTTACCTGTTATAGAAGAGTTAAATACTCTAAAATATTATTAAGAGATGTTTTCAATTATATATCGGAGAAGCAATGCAAAAACCTATATCGATATAACGATTAATTATTATATGAAATATTTTGATTTCATAACTTCATCAAATTTTCTGCAGAGGTCTATTAAAAAACCTGTATTTTTATTCAGCGCCATGTTTATTTTTAAATCTGAAAATTATTAATTTTTTTAATTTCAGTTTATTGAAGATCTCACACATAGTTGTGAAGTGCAACAGCTTTTCCGTTATAAGCTTTGGAAAGCAACTAAGATAACGGTAATGCAACTTGCAATCGTTTATGTCTCCTGGCTATTAATTAACCTAGCGTGTACATTCTTTTGTTACTGGTTTTCCACTTATATTTTATTACTAAAAATTATGGATTACTTTTTAGGGTGGTCATAAATATAATTAACGCGCACACACGGGTAATACTGAAAACATTGTTATTTATTTTGGCAATTTTGTAATTTCACTTCAAAATATAATTTTCATTCACGACATACGAATATATTGTTTTTTTCATAAAATCAAAGGATGATTTTACCAGTATCCAAAAGATTAAACAATTCCACAAGAGTGAGAATAAAACCAAAGAGTTTTCACGGAGTGTGCTGCTGATATAGGAATTTCATTAAAGTGGAGAGAAGAATTATTTTATTTACGGCCTTACTCATAAACATGATTTGCATTTTGGCATTACAAACTGTCGAAAAACATGACACGTTTTCCTTAGGCTCATGGCTCTGCGCACGCATACAAAACTAATCGGAAAGTTCCTTTTGTTGTTTTACACACCTAATTCGTTTCAAATCCTGAAACTGCGAACAGCATAAACACACACCAAAATACGGAGGTAACCTGCTATGCATGAGGATGATGATCTGAATAAACAAGATTGAGTTAAAATTATTTGCCTAAAGCGGCTACCACACAAATTGATTATGCGGATATTTTGTGCGGGATAAAAAAGGATCTCACTTCCCGTCTGCAAATTTTAGCTTCATCCCAATCTTAAACCTATCTTTGGTGAATCTTTATTTCATTTTTAAATATGACCTTATCATACTCCATTATTTATAATTTCTAGTTAATTTAAGCCTATCACCCCTAAAAATCATTAAAACCTCATTGTTGAAATAAGACAACTAAAATATTTTTAAAATAATTCAGTCGACATATAAAAAGCAAATTATTATTTTTGAGATTTGTTCCAAATACATAAATTTAACCTTTATAAATCCAAAAGAACACTCTTTCAATAGAATGATGTCAGCAAGTTGTTAGCAATTGGAAATGCTTTCCAAATCGCGTACAGGAAATAATTATCGATGCACCCTTTGCATAAAATCGTTGTCACTTCCTATTGGAAATTTTCCACCGGAGATGATGAGGGAATATTTTCCAAGCAAAACCTATTTCGAGCCTCACGTCATAGCCTCGAAATAACTTACACATCGGAACACCAAACCACACCACCTTTAGGAAAAACCATCGAAGAATCAGTGCACGCTTTGAGACATCACTCCGGTTTCGAAATTCTATGTGATACGCCCTGAAACGAACCCAAAATCCAAAGAGACGTGACTTTAAAAGCCTCGCCCTCCCCAAATAACTTGGCAAAACGTCAAACTTCGCGAGAAAAATATTTCCGTCTCACCAAAAAAGGAATGTTACCTTTCACGAGACATGTTTACCTGAAATGAGAATGAAAGAGAGAGAGATTCAAAAGTTGGCATAAGTGAAACAGGAAAGAAGGCTACGGAATGGGATAGACAATTACATTTCATTTTTTGAATAATTGATTGGATGTATTACTTTTTACTAATTCTCTCTTCCGCTTTTAGACCAACATATGTTGAAAATTTCATCAACATGGGTAGATATTTGACTTTATTAAGGCAAGGTAAACGAATTGGCCAAAGGTTCAAGATCCTTCAGCCACGTGGATAAAACCTCGCTAGCAAGTTGGCTCTTACAAAGGACTTATCACGTTTAATTAATCAATGCATAAATAAGCCAGCTCATCCGGAATGTGAAAGAATTAATCAGATCCGTACGAACTCTTTTGCCTCTTTTATGGTTTTCTTTTCTTAAGAGAAAGATTTTTCGAGGAAAAGGGAAAATATTAGTTCTCTTCCTATTTGAATTAAAAGCACAGGAGATATCATGACTCGTCCCTTAAAGTTTCCAGCGCAATAAAAATGCATTCAACCCTCGTAAGGTTGTTTTTATTATTTATTCTTCTATAGGAGACCCTTCAAAAATAAAAAAGAGAAAATTTAATACCTTTCTCGTGCAATCAAAAAATATTATTAAATTATTGCGATTATAGCATTGAAAATATTATGATATATGCTTACTTACATTTTTGTTACGACCGTGATATCTTAAGCATACGTATTTGGCGATTAATTTTGTAGATGAGATAAAAATTTTGCTTTAATAACAAAGGGCAATTGGTTTTTACCATATCTATTATGCATCGAACTAAACGCAGACCTCCTATGAATTCCGTTAGAAATTAATCATCCAGAGATGCTTTTTCTAGCGTCTCTATGTCGCATAATAAGAAAAGACGTGCCTTTTAATAGGAAATTTGAAGAATTAAGTGCGCTCAGGTAGTCAAGACAGGTGTGCCACATGGTTCACCGCGGCATCACGATTTCCAACTCGAGACTCCTGCATACTTAGAACTAGCGTGTGCCGAAAGAAGATTGTAGAACTAAATGAAGAGAGCGTGTTCGGGTAATAATGGACAGAAGAATACGGGAAGTCAACGCGACCAAGGGCCGCATCCAATTCTATTCTTCGGCCCCACGCGCGAGCGCGCACAATCGTACAATGACATACGGAAGAATGTCGCCTACCTCGAGAAACATGGACTAAATTCCCAATGGAAAGTTTGCCGCCTTCTTTAACAGCATCTAGAGGGAGGGTTTTTTTAAAGAAATTTTAATGAAAAGGAAAAATGGTACTTTTGGAGAACGGAATGTTAAGACAAAAGAGATGACTCGACGTGACGTGAAAAGTATTTAACTGAGAGGAACAAACGGAGTGCTTTTAAGAATATTATTGCTGGATGGCAAGATTAAAATTCGAGGTATACGTGACGATCGCATGAGAAGAAAGCATAAAGAATATAAGAATTCCGCTAAATAAATTTCATTTAGCCGATAAACGCTTATATTGAAGATATGTAAATCGACTTATCTACATAAAAATACTCATAAAAATAAAAAAGCCTTATTATTTTCCCCAATCACTATTGGAATTCAAATAAAAACTTCTGAATCGTAAAATAATCCAGTTGAGCACTCGCACGCCAATACGAAGAGAATCAGGAAAAAATTAAAATGATACAAGTTTGCAGGACGACGCACAATCACTCGAAAAACCTCTGGATAAACTCGCTGGATACATATTTCAAGAGCTAAGCTCTCATCTTCAGTAGCAGAAGTCGAGTTTTTCCAGAGTTTTCCGAGTGATTGTTGTGTGTGCGTGTGCTTTTCCTATTCCTTTAGGCTAGTTTTCCTGCAAACTTGCATCATATTAATTTTTTCCTTTTTCTCTTCTTATTGACGTGTGAGTGCTCATCTGGATTATTTTACGGTTCAGGAGTTTTTATTTTAATTCCATTCTGTACACCGTAGTCTCCAAATTCTATTTTCACCAATCAGTATTGGTAAAAGGTGCACTTGGTTTTTCCTAATGATTACATTATTTGCAATGTGTCCTTAAGATAAGACAAGGAGTTAAAAAATAACTCCGAGAAAAATGAATTCGATAAAATTTAACTGGTAAATGGAATACCTTTAGCAAATATATGTTCAGTCTTTGTATGCATATAAAGCTATCACACAAATCCATAACGCAAATTTTCAAAACAATAAGGTGTATCATACATGATAAAAAACACGGAACATTTCTGTGAATTAGATTATTTAAACGTAGAGGGGAAGTTGATTATTTTGAGTCTCACTGTTTTCTTGATTTGAATGCGGAATTCTATAATTGGATATAAACATATAAACAAAAATGATTGATTTTCAGCAATAAGAATAACATTTTTGAAATAAACGGCTGTCCTAATGAAATTTACTCGATTAAAACAGAGTGCTTATTATGTATTCCGCTAAGCACGAAAACTCTTTTTTGGCGAAGAAACCCGCAAGCGTATCTTCTGCAATAAGATAATCCAAAAATGACTTTCGCCGCTATTTCTGCTCGTATCTGGACACCCATATTTTTCGCATCCTAAAAATTAAGCGTTCCCAGTATCCGATGGTGAACGGACATTAGCATTTTTATAAAAATCTCCTCTCATGATCCAAAACATGCGCCGCATTCTAAAATCCAGGTAGTCGCAGCAACGATTTCCCACGCCCATCACGGAAAGAAGAAGATGCTGGCTCCCTTTCGTAGAGGAGGAAATATCTTTCCTCCCCCTATCCCTACCCTACGCCCCTTCCTTTCCCATCGACCTTCCGTCCACTCCCTCCATCCTCCCTTCTCAACCCCCAGTAACCTCCTGCTCCGTCTCTGTCGTCTTTTCTTACCTTCCACCTTCGTTCTTATCTCTTATCTCCTGGCGATCCTTGAGGCAGCACAAGGGGTTATGGCGTGGAGAGTGGGACGGACTCTTCGAGATGCAACTTCACGCTCCGATGCCGCCCTCCGTCTCCCCTATAAGGGGTCGTGAGTGAACTCGAAGCGATCCCTTTTCCACCTCTTATTTAGAAGCTGTTGCATTATATTCGGCCGAATGGGGGATAGGAGAAGTGAGGTCGAGTTGGAGAAAGAGGAAAGACGCAGTCGATAGTGACGGATGGGAGCATCGATCGCTAAAGGTCGGACAAAAGGGCAAGGGACACTTATTCTTGAAATGATGATGATTTCTCTATAGTTCGCACGACATTAGAGTTGATTTTCTCAAATTTTTAAATCCTTATGCTAATATCAACCAACTTTGTTTTGTACACATTATAGCTTTGTTGACAATAACTTGACTATATACTATTAGTAGTAGAAGCGTCATTTTATTTAAAACAACAAAGTTAAGAACCAAAATTCGCATTGAAAATGGATAGTAGCATTGAGATAAATGATGAAGCAATAGTTCTTTTCGAGTAAATGGACGATATTTCTATTTTATAAAAGTATCATATTACCGAAAGTTTTGATCTAAGCTAAGAGCTTTTTGTCCCTACGAACTATGGCAAGATATTCTATTCTGCTCCTGTAATCTCATAACGGTTGGTATTATGGGATAACTTTATCGAGACGCAAAGCTATTATACACGACGAAGAAAAAATGCGTGCGAGGGCAAAAAGCTGAAAAATATAGCTCGGATCAGTTGGTTCCTTAATAGGTACTATTAGAGGCATAGCAGGAATGCTAGGCATGAAAACAAGAAAAAACACGACTTCATCAAGCGAGAACGACAGAAAAATGAGAAAAAAGGCAAGAGCCAAAAGATGTATTAGAGAGGAAGGAAAAAATTAGAAGAAAAATTAACGGGAATGGCGACCAAGTAAAATCGAGCGAAAAAGTTATGGCGAGAGAAAATGGATATTTCTAAACATTAGGAATAGTTGAAAAAGATAGTGAATGGAAATTTTAGTGGGGTGAGGGATAAATTACCAGAGAACGAAACAAATAGCAGATATAGCGATGCAAGTGAATATATCCGCGGCCAAGAAAATTCGAAATGCAAAACTAAAGAAGGAAAGAGAAAAACGAAAGCAACGAGCCGAAACGGGGAGAAGACATCGGCAAAGAAGGACGTATAACGGAGGAAACAAAAAAAGAACCCATCATTCCGCAACTGACCCTCCCAATCCACACCATTTGTCATGAGAAGGGAGGGGAAAAGAATGGATTCAATATTTATTTGAAGGCTTTGGAGGGTGGGCTGGAGATAAGGAAAGAATATTGGAGTGGAGTGAGTAGGAAAAGAGAGAGAGGGGAGGAAGCGTGAGGGGAAGCCTTCCAGGGGATTTGGAAAGAGGGATTGCGAAAGCTCAATGGTCCAGATTCTTCTGGCAGAGAAAGGAGGCTATGGGAAGGGAGCGGGCATCATAAAGTTATTACTGCGATGAATGCGAGGGAGATGGGAGATTGGCGTCAAGAGGGAGGAGTTGGAGGAAGGGTGGAGTAGTCTGGGACGTAGAAGGCGGCGGTGGAAAGGGGTCGGACGACGGGTAAACGGCGCTAGTGAGCCTCTAGGGAGATAGGGTTCCGGATTTTCGGAGGAAAAAACGTGAACCATCTTCGAAATAGGGAGAAAAAGGGAAAAATGAGTATGATGAGAAATTGGCGTGACATGGAAGATGGGTCGATGTTTTTGTGCTGCATAAGACGGGCAAAAAATGTATTGTGTGGGTCACCCTCTATTACAGAGGGACGCAAGGAATGAGGGGAGATTATAAGGAGAATGAGGAATGTGCGAAATTTTGGTGGAAAAGGGGAGACACACGAGAGGAATCAAGAGGCCGGCAACGGAGATTTGAGATCAGTGGTAGTGGGATCGATATTTGAAGGGAAATAGGAAACACGACGAGAAGATTTTTTTAGGTCAATATTGATGGCTGGACGAATTTTTTTGCCGTACTTGATGGATGTACAAAGAGAGTAAGAGAGAAGACGGATGCCTTACCCACCACTGAAGATAGAACGTACGGCGTATCTCAAAAGTTCCCGAACCGATGATGTATAAAATCACATGTATAGAATGTAAAAATCTTAACATAGTCTTCATTTTCTCTAAGCCATAAATTTTTAGCAATGATGTTGCCTCACCTGGATACATTCTTAGAAGTACTATTTTCTAATGCTTTTTTCACTGGCTCAATGTGTCGCCCTTTCAATTCTTTAATTTTTGAACTTTCGGAACAAGAAGAAGTCACATGAAACGAAGTCCGACGAATGCGGCGGGTGTTCTGAGTGATTATAAATTATGCCAAAAATTCCCTTAATAAAAGAGCACTGTGCGATAGTACATTCTAAGATCCGTTCAATGATTTGGCCTCTTTCTACAAACTGAGTCTTTCAGATGTAGAAAGACCTCAAAGTAGAATTTTTGGTTCACTCTTTGACCTTCTAGGACAAATTAGGGGTCGACTACTTCTAGTGTCTAGTGTCACCTTCGATTTTTACAACCACACCTTTCTTGCTTTCACCCAAAGACCTAAAAACCCATCGTCTGGATCATACTGATACCATGATTCATCCTAAGGGATGGCCCGTTATCCTTCACTCTTTGGTTGATATCAGAGCAAAATTCTGCCAGTCTTAATTTTTCTTCGACGGTCAATACTTTAAGAACCACTTGGACGACAAAAACAAAAAACCTGTTTAGAATATCAAATACAAATCAAACATAACACGTGTTTATGACCTCATACATATTTTAAACAAATAGGGACAAGTTTTCCTGTGCCACCAACTGTATATTATAACTAGAGTCAACAAAAAATCAATTCTGCAACTTTTTGGTGACATCTTGTATGTTCTGCGACTCAAGACAAAATATTATGCCGCTTTTAAATCAGATAAATCATATTATATGATTCAAGTGTGTCCCCTTAATTCAAAATTATACTTTTAAAATGTCCTTTCTGACTACTAGACGATTTGAAAAGGAAAAGGAGGAAATGATGGTTGCGAAAGACAGGAGGCAATATATAATTTTGTTTAAAATATATCACTGATCTGTCTCCGGACTAATTATCATGATGAGTCGAAATTTGTATTATAGTAATCGACATTTAACCTAGTTGGAATTTATTTCTGTTGGTAGATGTATGGAAAAACAAGATGATCCAAACAGAACTTATGATGCCTACTTTCCATTTAATAATTTATTTAATATTTATATTGACTTTATTAGCTTTAAAGTCATCGCGGATATGTAGCCCTTTGTGTTACAAAATATCATATTTTAGGGTTATAAAATACTACAAACACATTCGAACGGAATATTAAATTGATCACGCGTATTTGTGCGGCAACAATAACACGTGTGCGTATTAGAATACGAGTTGTCGGTGCTTGCATACTGCAAGCGCTGAAAAATCACCATATACCAAGATCTAAACTCGTAAATAAACCAACGCGATCTCCAGGATAACAGCATTTCAGTCACGTGGAGCCTATATGAATTCAATAATAAATTCCACGAGTAATAGCGGTAGATTTATAATTTTCCGTGAAATTAAGGAAACTATCCGTAATTTACAAATTCCCTGGCAACCGGCTCGTGTCCAAGTTTTCGTAATAGTAGTAATTGATTTATTTTTAGTGCGTCGACGTCTATTGTCATTTTGCACTGTCATCACCTGGACATACACACAGAAGGGATGAGGGGATGAGGGAAACCCGTTGCCGGCGTTAGCCTACTCTTTACGAATAGCACCAAGGGGCCAACTGCTTAACGTCCCTTCCGAAGGACGGAACGCTGAATTTGCGCGGTCTCCTCAAACGGTACAAACAGGGGGGGACCTCGGAAAAAATCCTGCCTGTCCAAGTTTTCTTATTTCAAGTTTCGTGACTCAGATCGCCCTGCATGAGCAATAAGAATAATCATCAGCGGGCGCGCTGACAATACCCTATACACTAAAATTATGGAAAAATTAGGATATATTGTGTTTAAATGATGGCATCATCATCCATGCCTTTAGCACATATTTGGATAAAAAATATCGAGAATTAGATATGACGCAATTATATTTAGCAATTGAAAAGAGTTCAAATTTCTCGAAACACAACATTAAAATACTTTTCACTTTTTATCGTCGCTGATATCCTAGTTACATCTCCGATTGTGATGTCTTATAGCCCTGGAGAAAAACAAACCTGTTCGCTCCTTCCTATAGTCGATAACTCAAATTTAATCGTCGTGTTTGTGCTTTCAGTAGTACGTGAGAATTGCAATTATCTATGATACCCTCAATCACAGTGCGTGTTTCAATTAGTGTTTTGGATACAGTAAAATCTTACATATTATCGGAAGAAAATACTGATGATGATGTTTTCATAAGATGCGTGATATTGAAAATTAGAATAAGTTAACTTATATACTTACGGGAATCAACTTGATGTTGATTCAATTAAAGAAAAATGAAAAAATATAATTCCTCAACTCGAATTATCTATAACTCGAATAATTGATGCTTTCTTATGAGATTCGAGTTATAGAAGATCCACTGTATATATAAAAATATTTACAAATATATTTCCATAACTTTAATTTTCTAGTACCCGGATAATCATGACTTTTTCTTGAGGTTCGAGTAATGGAAGTTCAACTGTAATTCGTTATGACGGCATTAATTTCCATTAAAAGCATCAAATCACTCCAATCGTAACGTTTAATATCAGATCCCTTTAAAAGCATTGAGGACGTTGCCATAGTATTTAAAGATTTTCATTGTTGAAAAGGAAAAAATTCACACTTTTTTCGATTAAAAGCAAATATTTACGCTAAATCGATACGTATTTGAATTCTGCCTAAAAATTACGAACTCCGCTCTTTCAGATAGACAACTGTTCTTTTCCCGAATTTCTATCCCAATTTTAAGTAATTTAAAAATGCATTTTTAGAAAGCTTTGCACTGAATCCCATGCTTTTCTTATGGGGTACTGAAATGAAACATTGGGGTTATGAAAACCCCTTAAAGATTAACCTTTTTGTGATTTTCAATTTTTCTCGTCGGTTGTGCCACTCGACTTATACACATGCCAAATTTCAGATTTCTAGCCCTTCTAGAAGTACCTTAGAGTTTTGTGTCAGTGGTTGAGTGAGGTATAAGTAGCTATAGCTATAGATACAAATCTGAGTCCAACAATAGTTGTTGCTATCAACACTTACATAATGAGTGATAAAAACTGCAAAATTCCCGGTATTTACGCAACATTCTTATAAATACAATTGATAAGCAAAATTCTACGATAAAAATTAGAATCTTCATTCCTTTCCTGAGAAAATTGTACAAATCTCGCTCCGACATTACAATTCTAAGATATTTGAATATGCAAGAGAAGATTACCTTGCACGATGGATTTCAGATTTCCTTTCTAAATGAAATGGGAAGGATAGTTCCTGTAATCGAACCCGGGACTTCAATCTTCGCAACAAAAACTATCCTCGGGAGCTCGGCCCAGGTAGTAAGAGATTTCCACCAAGTGTCATGAAAATCGGTCTATTGGTTCAAAAGTTAATAGGAGAGAACGGACAGACAGACAGACACAACGACAAAACTATAAGCCTATTTCCATTCTGGAAAGTAGGCTAAAAATTACCGCATATATTTTGCATTGTGGGGCAAATGTGATAAAATGCTATGGAAAGTGAATACATTGACATGATAAATTACGCAGCATCAACATCTCATTGGACTCCGAGGCCATCAACAATAGTCACTCTAATCCGTTCTAACATTTTCATAATACTATAATGTAAGAACGAATCCACCACGAATTAATTAGGAAAACTAACATAATTTGGTCAACGGTTTTCTAAATAGATTAAGCACAATGCTTCGAACAGGATATACAATTATATAATGGCCGTTTTTTTAACACATAAAGTAATGATCATGTTAAAAAAAAACTAAATCAGCATTGAATGAATAATGTTCCAGATCGTTCATGAAAATAGCGCAGCATACCACGCGCCTTTTCTGTCAGCGTTAGAATCTAAAAAAAAAATACAAAAGCACAACATGAAATATATCCGTCCTTGAAATTCATATGATTGGATTCTATTGTTCCAGAAAAAGACATTTTCAAAAGGACACGCCATTTGTATTTCATTCACTCAGACCGGAAGTACGGTAGCGTTCTCCATCCGGTCTATAATTATGCGTCGGGAGTCGCGGTTCATGAGTATGTTAAACAGGAGAGACATGAAATCATGACACACGGTAATTTCGGTGGGCAATATATTTTAGAAGACGTAACAGATTAGGCGAAACCAAGAGAAAGCATCTATTTATGCGAATAATTACGCTATTACGTGTAAATGGGATTATTTTTCTAGTCTGCTAAAGATTCCATTACAAAGCAGTAGAATTGGTAAAGACTGTTTATTTTAGAAACAGTTAAGCTGTTTAGAACACACGATCGTAAAGATTTTGGCGATTGCATCGACAAAATTCTAACAAAGAAATCATTTTTCATGCCTGTAATAAAATGTTTTAAAAATTATGATCCCGCATGTACACCCTTTGATGCACAAAATCGCTTGAAGGCTCCCTTCACTCGCTTGCATTGTAAAAAGAGTTTTTTAACGTCAGTTCAAATTATGTAAAAACTAGATAAAACGCCCGGCTTCACTCGGGAAAGAGTTTTCTCTTAAGTAGCGAACGATTTTTATTATTTACCATTTTTATTGATACCCATATCACTTTTGATGTCATATTACAATAAAAATAATACAATAAATTTTGAAATTTATTTATTTTGCTGTTGGGTACCCCAAGTTTACCAAACGTTCCCCATTCCTTAATTACGCAACGATGTTTACATTAACATTTACTATTTCATGTATTGCACTGTTAAGTCTCACCATTAATATAATTACGCAATAACGTCTTACTTAATATTCACATGGATAGATGCACCGAAGCCTTTAAAGCAGCAATCAAATTATGTGGATTATGTCAATACTATTAGCCAAAACGTAAACAATAAACAACATCTTGGTTACCGAGCAAATGTAAGTAAATGTATCGATTTATGTTGCGATAAATCTTTCAAATTTAATGGTAAAAGATGACAATGTTATAAAATTCCTTAAAATCATTTGACTCACTTTAAAAGTATTCATAGACTATATTTAATCCATTTATGCCTTTTATTTTGGATTTGGCTATTCTTCCTCTACAGCGCGCCACGGTGTGGACTTTCCTTGCATTAATCTTTACGTGCTCCCTTTGAGGAGGACAACAATTAAGAAATTTAGCTTTGTTGCCGTCTGGAAAATGTTAATAAATTTTGCACTTAAAGGATAATTTCGAGCGATTTAACATGTAATACGACAAAACATGAACAGAATTAAAATATTCAGTCTTTCGTGCGTAAAATAAGCCATTTCCCGTGATTTTAAGGTAATATTTAGGTATATTTAAATCCACATCAGTGGAGGGCTGCATGGCATTTTGAGGCTTCTCCACACCATTTCCCATGCATTCCTATGGAAATAGTATTTTGTTGACAGCATAGGGTATAAGAGACCCCACTGTCAGCAAACCTAGACCAAGTTCTTCCTTTTGTCCATAGGATGGCCCATGAAACTTTGGAATTCGATAGCTTCAACGGTGTAAAAATGTATAAAGAACATACACACATACACTCTAAAATATTTATAAGATGAGCGAGGTAATCATGGTGAAGAAAATTCACGCCGTCAACATGTTTTGTTTTTAGAATTTCCAAACGAATTTCTGTCCACTTTGGAAGTCAATTAAATTGTTGCTAAAACCGATGTAAACTTCATTCATCCGGTTATTGTCATATCCAAATCCATAGCATCTTTCTCGATCATACTGAATCTTAAAGTCCAATATCATAATCACTGACTTCCATGTAATTTTTATAGTGCATGAGTCTTCAATCTTTTTTGATGACGTAAGCATTTGAGCATTTTTTTAAATTGTTTCGTTCCCCCTAGAAATTTTTAAAATGTTCAGTATGTGAGCAACTGTTTTTATTAAAACACAACGTGTGTATGTGCAACGTCTTGTTCGAAATCTCAATAATAATTTATTTACCGAGATAAAAAAATAATTATCTATCACAGTTGTTCTTTGTAAAATAATGCCCTTCAACGACGCCTTGTAATGTTATTCGCAATCATAAAATCACAGCCATTGACTCCGAAGTTACGCATGAAAACTGAAGTAAATAGAAAATTGTAATCTTTAATTATTTTGTGTACACCTTTAAAACGCTGTACGTACCTCGAAGGTACGCGTATCCATAGCCGAAAACCCCTGTTATTCATAATTAAGACAACAAGATTTCCAAGGAGTACACAGTTTCCAAATGCGTTCTTTGAGATTTCACAATGTTTTCCATATTTATCGCTCAGATGAGTATTTAAGGGACTCCGTTCGCCATAATATTCAAGCGTACACACTCGAGAGCGATTAAACGGGACAAAAAATCAAAAGAGATTCCAAATTTAGCAATGCGGCCATAAGTCAGGAGAATTTGTCTAAGATGAGAGACTAATATGAAATAAAGTGACGTCGATGTTCCTCTTTCCACTGAATTATTAACTAAAAATCTCATTGATTTATTCTAATATTTGTTTAAGGTTCCGTTTAAAATCACTTGATAAATTTATGGTCAACCCAGAGCCGGTAAGGTTTGAAAATTACGCCACCATCCCAATGAAAGTGTATAGTACACAAACTCGTCTCTTAAAACTAGTTTATTTACAAGGTAGAAGTAAAATAAAATATATTTTATAATATAAAACGCTACATTTAAAAGTCCAAATAGTCATTTATCGTGCACCTGTTTGCTGCTCCCTAGGCGGGTGCCTCGCCCGCCTACCTCTTGTCCTAGCTCTGTCAACCTATAGTCCACCAATTATCAAATTATATTCTCTATGGTTTACACAAGTACTTCATACCATCATTACATATGCCAAACTGTTGTATCACGTCATCTATTCTATTAATTTACTATTTAGGTTCATTACATTGATTTTCAAAATATTTACGCTTGAATCAGTAACAATTTTGTATTATCCCAAGTGGAACTCCATAATAATTGGTATGATTGTATGATAAATGAAATAAAAATGTGATAAAAACTTTCCACTATTTCCATAAATATATTGAAAGAGCACAAAGTTTTAATCACTTTGTATTATATTTCATGTAAAATACAGCCGTATAAAAGAACTATTGGTTAGATTTAAATTATTTTAGCGTCACAATGTTTCTTCAAATATGTAGCAATCGTCAAAAAATTTATCAATTAGAATATTTATAAAAATGCTGACGAATTGAATGTAACCCTGAAATTACGCCGGGGCAGTGAGGGTTAAGTAACCAAAATACTTATAAGCGAAAGGGAAAAATCAAATTGTATCCAAAAGCAGGTATAATAGGTAGAAGATCATCACATTTAAGCAGCATTCGGTAATTCCTACTGAATACGACAAACAGGCTTATATTTTAAATATAAATATAGCTTTCCCGTCCATATAATACAATTTAATCGCCTAAGTTTCTAGGTATCGTAGGAAACTATTTAATTCGCCTTTTGAGAAGAGAAAGTTTTAGTCTACAGGATACGTATAGTGTTAGTAGCCACTAGCAGTTTACAACATCATGCTACAGTGTACCTGCATTTCATATCAACTAATTTACTTATCACTTTATGGTAGCGGTTTCCAAACTGTGCGTCGACACCCCCTGAGGGATCACGGGGGATAGATCGGGGGGGGAGGGGGGCGCAGAATGTTACTTGAAGGTATATTTGCCGTCAGTTTAGCCAGCCTAATTATGAGGCCTACAACATGCAATCATCAAATTGTAGCCCTCAATTGGCTAAGATGTATAGTTAGTGTATATGTTTTTTTTATAATTTGGTTGTATTAATTGCAATTGTAGATCTACTAGGTATTGTTTATGAATTTTAACTGAACATGATAGAGAGAGGCGGAGCAAAGGCATTTTTCTTAGTTGAGGGGGGCGCGGCTTTGTAATGTTCGGAAACCGCTGCTTTATGGCAAAGAAAGTTTTCTATACTAATAGCCACCACTTTCGTATAATATATACCTCCAATTTTAATTTTGAAATCTTTCAAAATGATAAAACACCTTTATATATGTTTCCGGATTTTTAAGAGAGACGGTTCATTAAAATATTCTTTATCCACGTTTTTGTTTGGGAAGTAAATAAAGATTATTTTTATGAGCTATCCCATTTAAGTCGCCGATAATGTCGCTGATATACTGAATGAAATTAAATTTATTCATTACAACCGGAGCTAAGGAAAATAAAAGCGAGTAGATACACTATCTCACACGTAAAATGTGCATAAATATGTTTACATTTCATGTCTTAATTTCGGCACAAATTATTAAAAGTGCCTTTTCTTGTTTCAAAAACTCAATAAACATAATTTTATCGACCCCGTCTGTGTTTTCCCGACTTTTAACGATAGTTACAACAGCTTCAAAAATTTACTCCGACTCCTCCATCTGCCCATAAACATCTTTTCTTCACTTCGCCATTTTTATCCGATCGTACGCGGAGGGAGAGAAATAGAAAGAGGAAGTAGATCTCTCGCCGATCGAAGAATTACACCGAATTTTTTACCCACAACAACGACTTTAATCGCCCAGTCACACGTTGACCCCCCAAACATCATAAAACAACCTTATTTTTCCATCCAAACGACTGCATATCAGATCGGTGCCATCTCTGTCCATAGCTATCGAGGCAAAAGAAAGTATGCGAGAGAGAGAGAGGGTTGAGAAGGAGGGAAGAGGGTGGGAAGGCCAGAAAGACTTGACTGGCGACCATTCACACACACGCACGCGCGCACAGACACCTTCCGAAGTGATGGAGAATGCCGAGGAAAATTTTTTAATCCCTTCAACGTTTCTCGCTTTCGCGATGAATTATGCTCACCTGCGTTCGGGACGTCCGGAAAAAAAACCCGGAAGCGAGCGCGCAGGTGTTTTGTGTTCAGCCTTGCGTCTCGAAGCTGAGTGGGCGTACATAGGTCGACTCTATCTCTCCGGCTTAAAACATATCGCCACTCTCGGGAGTACAAAGGAAAATGTCGTCCGCTTTACGGGATCATAACATGATTCTTATTTTTTCGGGGAGAGCGATTGTTGTCGGAATGGAGGGGTGGCGAGGGAAATCGCGCTGTCATGTTATGGAAAGGAGTTTTTTCAAGATATCTTACTCAGGTCGGCGGACGTTGCGTCCGACGGAGGAGGGCTTGTGAAAATTCTTTTCGTGAGCGACGGAATAATTTTTCGCAACCAATGTGTTCTCCAAGAGCGCGCATCGCGCGCAAGGTTGAAATCAAGCGAGTGGAATGAAAAATCACGGGTTAGGATTCGCATATCTTCCACTTAATTACATACGACAAAGCTAGAAATTTTTCTGCATTATAATAGCTAGAGGATTTGGATGTAATTTACATCCCGATGGCAACAGTTCCTATCAGTACTTTTACTTAAAATGTTAATATTAAATAAAGAGTGCCTTTTCTCCATTTAAGTATCCTTTACTATTTAAACCTCTAGAAACTTCCACTTGGAATTTATATTTAAAGATTCACTCTAATTTTCCATGCCACTAAACATTTATTGTACCCAGTTATTTTTTAATCTACAAATACAATATTGTTTATACACTATGGAACATTTAACGATTAGGAAACTTTGATCCCAGCATAGTATTTTCTGTAATTCAAACGGCTCTTAACGCCCGGCGTCGATTTTTAATAGATTCCGCATTCAATTCTTTTTGAGCGACCTAAAAGTTACTCGGGATAAGCTGCGCCAAACGCGAGAAAAACACAAAATGAAAAATCCTGCTCGAATCAAACAAAAGAGGAGAGGTAGTAGGCGATTTCACACACGCAATTTTGCAAATGGATCTGTTTGCGCTCTCCAATTTTTAGGATCGCCCTTCGTTTGTTAACGAGCGAGGGCGCGGGAGATGTGTAACAATGAGGGTAAAAGGAGGAGGGAGGGAGGGAGGTGGACGAAACGCTGTGGGAAATTGTAGTCAAGTCGAGGAGGAAGGGAGATGGGAGGTTTGAGTTATATATGTTTATTTCTACGTTTGTTTTATTTTATTTCCTTCATTCTGCCTTTTGGAATGACGTCTGTGATAGGGATCGCGCACCCCCGGTGTATGTGTAACTTCCGGTGTGAGTTCCAGAGGGTAGGCAAGTCTGGCTCTCTCTCTCTCTCCTCTCTCTTCTCTTTCATCCGAAAGGGGGAGAGGAGGAGGGATATGGACAGACTTGAGCGGAGAAAGAGAAGGGGAAATTGAGAGAGTTATGGGAGGGAGTTCGGATAAGGAAGATTAAGAGGGCGGGAAATGTGTAATGAGAGTTTCAACCAACACCAGCGGATGAGCAGGAGTGCCCAAAACTTCCGAGACAACATAAAAATTCAATAAGCGAGTAGAATTTAGCACTTCCTCTCTCTATGCGAGAGTTTCCTATGGGACTTCATGCGCTCGCGAGGTTGGGATGGTATTAAAAGTAAGAATGGGGAGATTTATGCCGGCTGGGTTCACAAAGTTTGGATGAGGTCCGAGATAAGGTTTGGAGGAGGAGGAAGAGGGAGGAGACCGGAGAGTTGCTGGAACATAAGGAGAACAAATAAGGTTGGAGAGTGGAAAAAAGGAATAAAGGTTTATAAGGCAAACTGTGTTACGGTACATATCGCCATAGATAATCTTTCAGACATGTTTCATCCGTGAATAATTGGCCTTTATTGTTTTGATGAGGAAGTTTTACCAGGATAGAATGTCACAGAAGTATGCTGTCAGTTTTTTATAAGTGGGGAAAAGTAAATAATGACTGGGCGATTCTCTGTAGATAAATTACGCGTGATTTTTCATGTTATAACAGCGAAAACAAATCGCGTAATATTAAAAATTTGCCATCGGAAAATATTTGGATTTTAAAGAATTTCTCGCTTCGCCAATTATATGAAATATGATAAGTATTAGATAACCCCATTCATGATTTTATGATACAAGGTGTTGATGTCTTTTATTAAAAAAAAACTCATTTCTACGCCACAAAAGCATTAAAAGTATAATAATATTCTCTTTTTGTACTATTCATTCGCATTTTATCCACAAGAATGAAAGAATCATATAACTTGCATTAATTTACCCCTTAACGATTTTCACAAGGCTATTTAGTGTTCTTTAACAAATACAAAATTATCGCATTGTTGATAACGAACAGTTGAACGAATTAAGTACCTTTGATCACTATACTAATAAAATAATCTCAAGTTTAATGGTACCTGAACAACAAATTACTTTTTATTATCGACTATACTGTAGCTCGAAAGTTATGTTTATGAATTTTGAGCGTCCAATTATTTATAATAATTTTGAAAATATGCATGGAAATTTTTGGCGAAGAATCATTTACGCCAAGTAGTCGTCTATGTAAAAATTACTTAATGCTCTTGATTTTCAATCCAAGAAATCTATAATGACATATAAAATTTTAAATATTTCCTACTAAAAACATTCTTCTTAACTAGGACATTTTACAAAATAGTCAATCGCAACCACTACTTCACGCTTCTCCAATTTTAATTGAGATTTTATTAATGCTGGGCGCCAGAAAACAATTGCGCAAGTATATAATTCGGCCACACTCTACTGCCGCTTCCTCGTAAAACAGCGAAGCGTAGAGAGCTTGAGCGGGAGAGATAGTCGTTTCCTGAATACTTTCTCAAAGACAAAAAGGCTGGTGGAGGAGGAGGAATAGATACGGACTGCTTTTTCAGTCTGCATAGCGATCGTAATAGGATAAAGACCCCCGAGTATATCGAAGGTGGTGGAACATAAACTCCGAATGTAAATAAGCAGAAGGAAAAGCGTCACCTCCCCCACCTCCCACTCCTGGGCTAGTTACCATTGTACAGCTTAGCCAATTATAAAAAAATGACGGGCGACGCCTTTCGACACCCCTTTACAGCGGCACATCCTCTCGGGAAGGAGTACGCACGCAACCTCCGTGCTGCTATCTTCATCACGCAAACGTTTAAGTCCCTATCTCCTCCTCCGCCTGCTCCTTCCGTCATCCCGTGGATCGTGTGGCTTGCGTCTGGCGGCTTGTATTATTACGAGGATGGATTTATATCCATGTAGCTTTGCTCTGACACCTCGATTGGGGTCTTAAAGAGTTTTTGAGGGCTCTCTTCCGGTGGATTTCGTAAAAGAAGGACGAGATGGAAGATGGCATGCGGTGTCGGAAAGGGGGGGGGGAGGACTTTGGAGAGTCGACTTGACGACCCGAGCGTTAAATAAATACTTTTAACAAATTGTATAATAGTCAAAAGATAAAGGTAACGAAGCGTAACTTAAGATCTTTATTTCTGAGGTCAACTGCGTGACTTGAAGAAAGGAATGAATGGTACGAAACGATGCTTTAACTCGAGCTTGGCAACGTCGACGGATTCGGTGTCTTTATTTACGTGAGAGCGTTTTTAGTTAGACTTAGAGTTTCATCGTCTTTTCTAATGCTTAGCAAATGATTTCAAGTGTAAGTATGAAACGTCGAAATTAACTTGATAAACAAATTAAAAGCTACATGATCATAAAAGTTCTCAAGCAACCATTCTTGTACGGCAGTGGTGTTCAAACTATGGCGCATCCGCCTCTCAAACGTGGCGCACGGCGCTTAAAACAATTCATGCGATCATTTCGTTTTACCATAGTTGAAATATAACTGAGATTTAAAAGAATGATCTCAATGTTTTATTGTATTTACGTCGATATATCGGTTTAGTTTGTGAGTTTTGAATGAATGAATGGGTTTGAAAGTGAAGAATTTAGTGGGCGAGTGATTGTAAGGAAGACTAGTCTTGTCTGATGCCTCGGGAGCTCGATATAAAGTATCACCCTCCCTATTCTCATCCCACCATTGTTTTCTGATGGTAAATAGAGTTAAATTAGTCATCTTATTGGATCTTATAAATTTTGCTCTGTTGGTTTTCATGTACTTACATAGGCGTGTGAGCTTTCTCATCCATGAAACTTATTAAAAATAAACGACGCTCACGACTCACTGACTCTAATCTAAAAAACCTGCAACGAAACATTTACAAACCAATAAAGATAAGTTGGCGCAATTGAAACTACACCAGATAATATAATATAGAAAAATCCGATATTCACAAAAAAGCGATTTATACCTCTTAAACAATATTTTTTCCAAAATAGTTTCATTGTACACGGTAAAGAGACTATATATATATATATATATATATATATATATATATATATATGTGTGTGTGTGTGTGTGTGTGTGTGTGTGTGTGTGTGTGTGTGTGTGTGTGTGTGTGTGTCGTTTCCTTTGGTAAAAACATCACATTAAGTTTCAGGTAAATCGTTAATCATTAGAGTGAAAAATGCTCTCATTACGTACATAATTATAATATTCATTCTCTATACTCATTCTCAATTCGTCTTAATTTCTGTTGACGCACGAATGTGAATCAGGATAGTTAAGATACAAGATTCTATCATTGAATAATACCGTTTTTATCTGAAGGCAATTTAATTGAATTTCATATTAACAGGAAAAATATAAAAACCAGTGTTAGTAATGCTTAGCCATGGGCACACAAAAAATTTTCTACGTGTAAATGGGACTTCTTCAGATTTTATTTAGATCTATTCCAAACCAGTATTTTTATCGTCAAATTGCCCTGCTGCAGCGTCCTGACGTAAAATCACTGATCCACGCTAATTTATTTCATATTAGATGAATATAAGACTGCTTTGATTTTTCTAATTATAATATGCGAATAAAACGTTATCTTTTATTATGGCAAATAAAATACCATAATTTTCTTTGTAAGACAACCTGACTTTTGATTTATCAAGTAGAGAGAACTACAAAGAAATGAGATTCGTGATTAAACGAAGGTTGCACAGGAAAAGACGATGTTGATAATTTAGCCTAAATTCATGGACCTCTCTGCCGGTAGACTTCTAATGATGACAATGACTAGATCAAAATTTACAATAATTTGAAGGAAAACATTATAAGTGGATCGCTTGTTTTATAGGAACAATACCACAATTTGTTCCATGTTTCGTACCTTAATTGAACAGCGATGCTTAACTCCAAATTAATATAAAATTTAAGAATATGTCAGAGAGAAGAAACATGTGAATTGAAATGTAACCGTTTCCCATTTTAATTATAATTACTACTAAATTATAACTAAATGTTATTATACCGTAACAATCTAGAGACGATACCTTAATGCTACTTAGGAATGCCTTTGCTTGGAAATCAACATTTTTGTTCGATTAACACGGTAAAATTACCGAATCACGAGCCAAAAATAAAGAAGACAATCGAAAATAGCATCACGTGCCATACACGCGGTGCATTAAAAGTACAAAACGGAAGAACTGTAAATGGAATAGGGGGATAGTTGGTCTCGCAATCGCCCGAGGAGTAGTAATGACGTGTTGTACTTTCAGGAGCACGCCTATCTCTCTAGGGATACGATCCTCCGATGCACCTCAGAAAGCGAAATACCGATGGAGACGGGGGAATGGGAAGAGATAGGAAGTTCCTCCTAAACCTGCTATGTTCGAATGTGTGTGCGTGCCTTAGCCTCATGCCTATCCGCCCCTTTTCCGCATCTTAAGCAGGATCCTGCATCCGCCGCGAGATGCGCATGCATCCCATCAGTATTCGACCCCGTATTTCACGGTCCAAAGGCAAAGGGAGCGAAATTGTGGAGAGGACGGCTCTTATTCTTTCCGTGCAGTTCCACGACCGACAGTCGGGTCCACATAGCGCGGGAGGGACTCCAGCAGGGGATGCATGTGGCAGCGAAACGAAGGAGAGTTTGGAGGTCATGAGGAGGGGGAAAGAAGCTATAAAACGGGATAAATTGACCTGGATCTTCTTTTTCTAAATGATATTTTTTGCCAATAATATTTCTAAAAATACACGATGCCCTAAATTTAAAAACGGAGATACGTTTTTCGTGAATACATCTTGAATTCCTTAGGATTCGCTTCATATTATTTTTCAATTTTAGTCAGCATAGAAAAATACTTAGCATAATATTTGGACAAAAAAATACATTGCAGTAAACTTCTAGAAGTAAGAAATTTTTACTCCATCACTTCCAAATAAAATCTACTGATTGTAGTAAAAGACAATTTCAAATGAGAAGCAACCCTATTAAAACAATCAAGCATTGAAGCCTAGCACTGTTGTAAAAATAAATATTTATAATGTATGAAGCTTAGCGTACCATAGATATACTGTAAAATGCGCGTCTAGATACAATCATTCGCATTATTTCATTATTTTAACTGTCTCTAATTAAATCATATACTTCCAGGAGCTCGTCAATAAGATTTTCACAAAAATCCGGAGACAGATAACTTGATTTTGCTTGCTTCTGATATTAATCCATAGACGTCGGGCATGTTCTAATAAAAAACAATACGAACTCGGAAAAAGATCAAATTCAATGCTTAAATCTCGCCACGGTTAATCACAAATGCACATAAAAAAGATCGACAGCATAACAGTACGATTGCTCAAAACTACGCTGCCAGCCATACTCTAGTCTAAATCCTAAATACCTAGGTATAATGTTTTGGGGACTCAGGCATGGACTTTATTCCAAACTCACAAACGTACAATGCTTTCCGTTCCCTTGCCCTAGAACTTCCATTGGTGCATCTCCAACCACCTTCGAAGGCTCCTCTCGCGCCCTTTCTATCCCCATTCCACTGCGGACTTAGAAGCAAGAGATAGGTGAGGTGCTCGTGTAGGGAATTACCACACAATGGCGGAGAGCGTGAAATAAGCTCCATCGAGCACATGCCTTCTTATTACCACGAGGAGTCGCAATGCGATAAGCATGGAAAGAGAAGGAGGTGGGGAGGGGCGGAGGAGGAAGGGGAAGTAAGGGTGACTTGAGAACGGCGATTGGACGAAAAAAAGGCACCTCACGATGCATCGCAAGGACTATCTCATTCCGTGCAGACGCTGCGTGACCCAAACCACGAAGTGCCACAAATAGCCAGCGACATTCACCCATTGGCGGGAGAGGTTAGAAGTAGAAAGAGATTTGACGACGTGCTTATGGTCGCTTAAAGCGTTTTTATTTTTAAGAATGAAAGAAATCTATGACATTCAAGAGCTCCGATTGAGATTGTGTGAATCTTTCTACTAATCGACAGAGAAATGAAAGTTATTCTTCAAAGATAAAGCTTTAAGAAGAGAAAGTTACTACTAACAGTAGAGAGTAGAGCCTGTTACAACCTTTGCATGTACAACAGTTCTCATTTGGTCATTTAAAAAAGTATTATTGTTCGTCATTTGCTTTCAAATGTTTTAATACTCAGTAATACTAGCAAAACCTTTGAAATCGAAAATTATGAAAAGGATTTCCCGCTAAAAAACATTATCTGTCATTATCTTATCATTAGCTGTTTTTCCTGTCGAGAAGGAGTTTCGATTTGAATTTTTAAACACTTTTATTTATCAGACGACCTAAAACTGTATTTAAAAATCAGCAAAACCATTTATGATGTTTAAAGGAAAGTATTAATTACTTGCAATTAAATTAATTAAAGAGGAACTCGTCCTAACTTAGTCCATAATTTATCACCAACAAACGTAAAATGTTTGTGTTTAAAACATATTTTTGAACTATATAAAGGGGCTGTGGAATTTTTAAAATTCCGAGTTCGTTCTATTCTATTCAAGCTATCACTGTTCCAATGAATTTTAAAATGCAAATATGAAAAGTCATACACGAATCCCCATTGGTTGGCATCTTCTCTAAAGAGATATTATTTATTGGCCGTTTTAATGAGCACTCCATCGGGAAATGCCAGAAGAGTTAAATTACTAACGAACGGGTATTACAAAAATCAAACAGTAAGGAAGATACAAAGAAAAAGTAAGAGAAAATACATACTTGATATAGACGTTCTTGCAAATAGTAATGTAGATAATCGTTCGTATTAATGGAAATGTTTCCGGTACGTATGTGCAAGAACTAAACAAGATTAGAAAGCTGTACTCCATGTTGGAGTACAGTTTCCAAATGCGTTCTTTGAGATTTCACAATGTTCTCAATATTTTTCGCGCATGAGAATTTAACGAGAAGCAAACGAGGTACGTTGTCAAATATATGTAGATCTTCATGAAAAGTGGTCATAATTGTTGTCCGATTGTAACCAAAATTGGAATCGGTAGATTAATTTTAGCAAAACTCCCAAATACCAAATTTCATCAAAATACGTCCAGCGGATCCCGAGGTGAAACAAAAGAACATCGTAGGTCTTCATGTAAAGTGGTCATCATTGTTGTCTGATTTTGACCAAAATTGAAATCGGTCGACCAATTTTAGCAAAGCTCCCTAATACCAAATTTCATCATAATACATTTAGCGGTTTCTGAGTTTTGACATGCGGACGGATGGAAACGACCTCCCCTATATGCGTTCACTTCGTGTAAAGATCGCATAATAAAACATACTTTGTTTATACTCGTTGCTACTAACAACAATAATAATTTTTTATAGTTGTTGCTACAATAAAAGTTCCGGAAAGGTACATTACAGTAATAAAATATACTAGAGAGCCTGTGTCGCTTCGCTGTCACATTAAGTTGATTTTGATTTTTTTAAATAATCAATTTGATCAGACACATTTATTTGACAAAAGATGCAAACTCTTTCTTCGTAAATAGAACAGAAGATTCTATTCATTATTAATCTGTATTGGGATTAAGGATAAGTTAAATATAATTTTTATTTTATTTAATTTTGTAATTTTTCAAGTGATGTGTTATATAAAAATAACTGACCTTGCTAAGTTCTTTTAAATTTATTTCTTCGTAAATATTACAGAATAAACAGGCTCAACATAAAGACATAAATCAACACAAATGTAAACAAACAAAATGACGTAATATCGCCAAGGGGCTCTATTTTAATTTTATACTATTTAAAATGTTTTCCGAGTTTCTTGAAGAAATTAATTTAATTAATTTTTTAAACGATGCTACAATTACGAATAAAATGGTTCTCTAATTCAAAGGGGAAAGGTTCACTTATTCTTCAAATCCATGTAAAAAACAAAATGACGTAATATCGTCAAGGGGCTCGCGAGTATACGCCCAATATTACCACTAGCTCAAATGAGGTAGCCATGGTAACTGGCAATTCTCATTGTTTAAAAGTCGCGTTTTTTCGTATTAAAAACGGATTTTCCGGGAAATTCGGAACCTAATTGAATTTTCACGGTAACCAAAATGTACTTCTTTCTTTTTCCAACACAACCGTTTAGGTCCCGACTTCGTATCTTGATTCTAACTAATTTTAAAGTTCGATTTTATAATGCCCGAAACTGATTCCCACGCTTTTCTTATGGAGTGCAGGGGTGTCGGAAAACCCCCCTTAAAAAAGAAAGTATTTAACGTCTTCGGTTGAATTTAGTACTGTTAAAGAACAGGAGATTTTCGCATCTTTACAAATTATAGATGACGAAAATAGCCTAAACAGCGGCGGAGATATAAGCTTCCCAATAAGCTATATATAACCAACCTACCAAAAGTTCGCCTACGACGATTACGATATTCTATAATAATATAGCTACTTGTGCCTCACTCACTCACTCACTGACACAAAACTCTAAGGTACTTCTATAAGAGCTAAAAATCTGAAATTTGGCATGTTCGTACGTAGAGTGACACAACCAACGAAAAAAACTCGAAAATCATAAAAAAGTTTATATTTAAGGGGTATTTTAAACCCCAATGATTCATTTCAATACTTCATAAGAAAAGAATGGGATTCAGTGCAAGGCTTTCTAAAAATGCATTTTTAAATTATTTTAAATACTTTAAATTAAGATACGAATCAGAGAAAAGAAGTTATCTATCTGAAATAACGGAGTTCTTAATTTTTGAAAGCAGAATTCAAATACCAAATCAGCGTAAATATCTGCTTTTAATCGGAAAAAAGTGTGAAATTTTCCCTCATTTCAACAATGAAAATCTTTAAATACTATGGCAACGTCCTCAATGCTTTTAAAGGGATCTGATATTAAACGTTACGATTGGAGTGATTTAATGCTTTTAATGGAAATTAATGCCGTCATAACGAATTATTGTTGAACTTCCATTACTCGAACCTCAAGGAAAAGTCATAATTATCCGGGTACTAGAAAATTAAAGTTATGGAAATATATTTTTCAATATTTGTATATATACAGTGGAACTTCTATAACTCGAATCTCATAGGAAAGCATCAATTATTCGAGTTATAGATAATTCGAGTTGCGGAATCATATTTTTTCATTTTTCTTTAACTGAATTAACATCAAGTTTATTCCCATAAGCATATAAGTTAACTTATTCTAATTTTTAATATCATGCATATTATGAAAACATCATCATCAGTATTTTCTTCCGATAATATGTAAGATTTTACTGTATCCAAAACAATAATTGCATCACGCACTGCGATTGAGGGTATCATAGATAATTGCAATTCTCATGTACTACTGAAAGCACAAACATAACGATTAAATTTGGGTTATCGACTATAGGAAGGAGCGAACAGGTTTGTTTTTCCTCAGGGCTATAAGGGATCACAATAGGATAGCAGTGACGTTAAAACGTGAAAAGTATTTATGTTGTGTTTCGTAGTTTTTCTAGAAAGTTCAACTCTTTTCAATTGTTATCTTCTATCGACTTCCCTCCCTTTTAAATTCCTTACCGCCAAACATCGATCCTTTCTCTCTCTCTCTTATAACTCCTTCTTAAAAGCAGCCCTGAGTAATATTTTTGTAAATAGATGTAATTAATGTCTTTATAATTTTTTTTGTACATTACTTGTAATTAATTGGTGTTCATTGTTCATTGTCCTGATTGTTTGTACCTATTTATATTTTATATATTATATTTTATTGTTACCATGTTTACTGTAAATTGGCGATAACGCTGTATGTGAACCTATTTTAGTAAATAAAAATAAAATAAAATAATGGCGTCATACATATTTCGCTATTGGTTTTATCCAAATATGTGCTAAAGGCATGGATGATAGCATTATCTTAAGAGAAAATATCATTATTTTTCCATAAATTTAATGTATAGGATATTGTCTTAATGATGATTATTCTTATTGCTCATGCAGTGCGATCTGAGTCACTAAACCTGAAATCCGAAAACTTGGACACGAGCCGATTGCCAGAGAATTTGGAAATTACGGATAGTTTCCTTAATTTCACGGAAAATTGTAAATCTACTGCTATTACTCATGGGATTTATTATTGAATACATATAGGCTCCACGTGACTGAAATGCTGTTGCCCCGGAGATCGCGTTGGTTTATTTACGAGTGTATGCTGATTTTTTGAAGCGCTTGCAGTTTGCAAGCACCGACTACTCGTATAATATAAAACTAGAGAGCCTGATACATTTTCATTTGGTCACATAACAAAAAATATTGTTGTTCATCATCTGCTTTTAACTTTTAAAATTGTAAAGGTAGAATTATTGAAATAAAATGTTATGTATTTTAACATCCATTTAAATCGTAAATTAAGGAAAATCTCCCTGCTAAACCGTATATCTGTCATTATCTTATTATTAGATGTTTCACCCTGTCGAAAAGTACCTCGATTTGGATTTTTAAGGACCTTAATGTAATATACACACTGCATAAAATTGTCTAATTAAAAATCCTCAAACTAATTTATAATGTTTTAAATAACCTTTTCGGAGTAAAAATCTTTCAAAATGAATCTTGCAGGAATAATTATATAATCGTTTTAAGGGAAATCGCCATTTCATAAATTAAAAAGGAACTCGTCTTAACTTAGGCCAGAATTTCTCTTCAACAAATGTAAACTTTTTATGTTTAAAACATATTTTTGAACGAATGGAGGCACTATGTTCTGAAGCCCGAGTTCGTTCTATTCTATTCAATCTATCTCTATTCTAATGAATACTAAATTGCAAATAAGAAACGTTTTATTATACCCATTAGTTGGAATTTACTCTAATAATATATTATTTATGTGTTTGCCGATTTGATAAGCTCTTAGTTCTATCGTGAAATGCCGCAAGAGATAAATTAGCAATGGACGGATATTAGGAAAATTAAGCATTACGGAAGAGAAAAAGAAAAATTAAAAGAAAACACATACGTGATCTAGAAGTTCTCATAAATACCAATGTAGATAATCGTTCTAAACTAAATAAATCGTACTTTATTTATACTCGTTTCTACGAATGACAATAATATTTTGTTTGCAGTTGTTGCTACAATAAAAGTTCTAGCGGGTTATGAATGCATTGTTTTATTAATCTTTTAAATAAGAACACGTACAATTAATCGTTCTTTTTAGGTTAACATATAATGTAACCAAGACATATAAACAATGTAGTCCCGATCTCTGATTGGCTGGCCAGTCAACCAATAAAAATCTCCGACAAATACGGTAATATAATATAAGATTTCTATGATTAAAGTTTTCCCAGTTGAAAATTATATATCATTTATCATTTTTCCCCAATAATAATGATTTTCTTGGTTTTGATAAGTATATTTAAAAATCAGAACTGGAATAAAAACCAAATTTATTCTTTTTTCGACATTATTTCTTTGCAACAAGGCTTTGTAATGTTTTAAGTTGGTAATTATATTTAAAATAACACAAAGTAAAATTTTATAAGAAAGTGAAAAACACTCTTCCTTAATTACGCGCATACACGTGTATTTGATAGGTTATCTTTTACTTGACGTAGGCACAAAACAAGAAATCTATAATATGCACTTATTTCCAAACCTCTGTAAATGACCTCTTCATTCATTTACCTTGATTAGTGCGAAATAACTGTTACAAAATGTATTTGGAAAAAATGATAGGATCTACGATTGTAATTGTAATTGTAATTCTGGTTAACCTTTGGCGTAGTTGCGTCATATTTACCAACACACTTAATACAACAGAATTATGTTTTACCAAATTTTACGAGTAAAACTGATATAAATCAGAACAGATTTAAATATCCATCGCAATATTTGGACTAATTTTAATAAGTTGAAGTTATACATAATTATTGGCCTTAGAACGAATATGACAGTAACATTGGTAAAAAGAGCTTGAAATCCTTTTGTTTTTTAAGTGATGCCGTGTAATGATTCTGTTATGTAAGAATAGACGTCTGATATTACGATTGCAATCATTTGTTGATAATAACCCAAGAGGCGGATTCACCAGAAAACTCACACATTTGTGAGTGATATCACATAACTCAAAGAAATTTACGTTAATATAGGTATTATAGTGCTGTAACAGGCGAAACCGGTCGAATAAATTCGTGTCTAGTAGAAATTTACAATGTTCGTTTTTATTTATATTATGGAATCTTTCCATTCAGTCGAACCTTCCCAAGTGGAATTGGTTAATATATAGGTATTGTCTACAGTAATTTTTTATGCAAATCATTCTTTTATTTTCATGTCCGGTATTAAATCTTATTCATTAGGAAATTAAAATCCTTATTAAAAGATTGAATGAATTCAAATATCAAAATTACAGGATTATAATTTTTATTCTCCTTTTCCATAAAGATTCTCATAAGTTGTATCTTGATCTACTACTACTCAAAAGTGTCCTAAGTAGTTGTCATGCAAATTTGAGGTGTCGCTAGAGGAACAGAGTAAATGATTTTTTCATATGCTTGCCCGGCAAATCGCCTGATATATAAGAACCTAATGCACGCTATGTCCAGTAAAACTACAGGCCCCCAGGATAGGAGTTTGGCGACAACGGTTAATTATCTTCACCGAGCGAATGGTGAAAACTTGAAAGAGGAAACTCCTTCAAACAGATAATAACAGCTACTGGAAATCTACAATAGGATCTGCAGAAATCTCGAGCATATAACACTTACATGATACCTCTCTTTCTCTCTCTCTCTCGACGAAGATTTTCTTTCAAGAAACGAAAACACTTCGTGACTTAGAGATGAGGAGTGGGAAAAGCGCGGGCAGAGACTGGAAAAGGGAAAAGGATAGGGCCTGACGGGACGAGTCTTCCAGTGAATGGCCGCCTGCCACTAAACTCCTACATACGTGCATACATACGCTTACATATAGAGCTCATTTTAAAAGGCTTTTATGAAGCGGGGTGTAGAGATTGAGAGAGTCGGCACGCGCAGTGAAGAGACTGGCAGGGAGGAAATGATGAAACGGCAAGTGCAAATGGACCATTTCAATCGGGTCGAGAGAGAGAGAGAGAGTGAGAGAGGAGTGGAAATCTTACCTCCCCTGCCACGGAAAACCCAAAATCCCTCCTTCCATGCTCGCTTCCTCTCTCTCTCTCTTCCGACAAACTCTACCCTCCCTTCAATTTGCTCCTCCTTCCATCAGCCCATAACATTTATATTTATTCCCGGGAGATTTCAATGCCTAGGCGGTTCGATTTTCATTAATGGGGAAGGATGGAGGTTTCTGGTGAGGGTGGTGTGAGGTGATGGGCAAGGTTTGTGAAGGGTAGGGAGAGAAGAGAGTCGGATGATTATCGAGGCCGCGAGGATGAAATGAGAGGAAGGTTGATGGGGGAGGGAGTGTGTGAGTGTAAGTGAGCGGGCGGGAGAAGATTTTTGAGGGAAGGGATGGCTTCGTAGCGACGGATTTTACGAAATGAGAGGCCTTGTGGTGGAACAAGGGG
The DNA here is from genome assembly GCA_028673005.1 of Tanypteryx hageni. Classification (NCBI taxonomy): domain Eukaryota; kingdom Metazoa; phylum Arthropoda; class Insecta; order Odonata; family Petaluridae; genus Tanypteryx; species Tanypteryx hageni. The sequence continues at coordinate 40,348,997 of CM054117.1, forward strand.
TGAGGAACGGAGGGATGGTAGGTAGCTGGGAAGGAATGGAATCAGAGAGAGAAAGAGACAGAGAGAGCGGGAGAGGTTAAAGGGAGGAGGCGAGGAAATTGGCGAATTTTAGATTGATAAAGGGATGGAATAGTTGGAAGATTTCAGAGGGTATTGAGGAATGGAATGCAAAATGTTCAGAGGAAATGGTATAGGCGGGAACACACTCAAGGGAAGAAATTTTTGAGAAAAACACTTTTTTGGGATTCGAAAGATTTTTATAAGGTTGCTTTTAATTGCAGTACATCCGTTGTATTGATTTCATCAATAAATTCGAAGAAATTACAAATAAAAGACTCTCTCCCTAGCATAAAACATAATCTCATTCGTTAATAACACAAAAAATAATTTAGCTGGGTATTAAACACAAATAGCAGAGGATAATCATCCAAAACAATAATAAGTTAGACTCATAAGAATACTTTTGTAAATATTAACAAAATTTAATTCGTGATAAAATAAATTCATCCTAAGAACTGATCCAGCTTATCTAGACTTGAGACAAAAATAAATTTGTACGAAGTAGAATGAATTTTATAAGTACACAATGTTGCAACAATTATAATGATCCGAAGATGTTTCAGCTGTTTACTAAATAAATGGATTTATGGTTATACATTTGAAATTTTTTGATTAAAAATTGAAAAAATGAGATCCAAGTTGAAACCCAGAGATGAAAGGAAATCGGATATGCGATGGTTCGGCAAATGAAGACGCGAAGTTTCAAAAGGAAATGACTTGGGAGATTCGCCGAAGAGAGGAAAGGAGGGCTTTGCAAACATTTTTTACTTGAATGCTTGAATCAAGGAAGGGGTTGAATAGGCAGGGTCATAATGGATGGGGGTTAAATGGAAGATGAGGCATGCAAAAGACAAGAGTAAAACGGAGGCGAAGGGAGGAAAAGCATTCAACAAAAAAGGGTTAAGGGGAAGAACCGCGTTGATTAGGGTGGAAAAGTCGAGACATTTCACCGAGCTAGATGGGGAGATAGAACGTGGCTAAAATGGGAGAAAAAGCATCGGAAGATTTGTGGTGAAGAGATTTTGTAGGGCGATAATTTGGTAAAATTTTAAGGAAGGTTTACTGTTTAATCATGCACAGATAATTCCGAAAATTTCATGCATAATCATTTATACAATATTACATCACAAAAATGTAGAATTCTAGTTAAAATGTACATAAAAATAATATGAATTATACCATCCTAAAATTTTCTCCAAAAGATAACGTTTAATTATGCTATAGATTCTGTTACAACGCAATGAAGGGTATTATACCGATAATTAGATAAGATAAACGGATAAAAATTAACTTTTCAATACTTGCTGCTGGATTATAAAATTAATAAGTTTAAGCTATATTATAAAATTTCTACTTTGTTCCTTTGCGGCAATGATATTGTTGCTTAGTTATATACAAACAATGTTTGTTTGGCAAATAGCTATATATTTATCGGGATGCACCGTAGTTTTGCCGTCGCAAAAATTTCCATGAACGAATAAAATATACTAACACGGTCAAATAAAAATTTACTCTAGCGATTAACGAACTTTAATAACAATCCCTGCAAATCCCTTCAAAGTGCATTCTTTCATCGGTAAAGGTTTTTGAGCCAAATAAAAAAAGAGAGACTGATGAAAAAATAAGAAAGTTTAACGCACCTACAATAAAAATCATCATCCCTTTATAAAAAGAAATACTTTCTTTTTTAATCCTCCCTAGGCCTAATAGAAGCTTCCTTCTCCTTTATATTTGAAGATATTTTATTTCAGAGAATAAATTAATAGAGACTTTGAGAGAGAGAGGTTAAGGCAGAGATTTTGGGAGTAGCGATGATGATAGAGAGTTGAAACTGGATTGGGCGTGGAATAAAAGAGGAGGTGGGGGGAGGGTAGTAGGGGACGTTGGGAAACTGTAGTTAGCAGTGAGGTGGGGAGCAGAGAAGGGGAGAGAGGGGGTCGAACGGGGAAAGGGCAAGGGGAGGGTAAAATTCTCCAGGGATGGAGTACGGGCGAGATGAGCTCGTTTGAGTTCTCGTATTAATCCACTCAAGAGCCTGGAAGCCGTTGGAAAAGGGGTTGGGGCTGCGCGGGGTATATAAAAGAGGGTGGGAGAATATAAAGGCGGAGATATGACGGAGTGGGGAGGGAGAGAAAGGGGATTGAAAGCTGAAGGGCGGCGACCTGAAGTTGCGGGCGTGAACTGAGAGCTGATGAATATCGAACGAGAAGGTGATAAAAAAACGAGCAGCGGAAAGCGCGCGGGCAAGAGGCCAATATGGCAGCTATGACTTTTAAGGGAAATGAGGTATAAGCTATAAGTGTATTCTCACAACAGATTTCTAAAGAACGGTTCTCAATGGCAGGAATGTTGATGCGATTAAGATTTAACTAAAAATTAGCGAAAAATCTGTTGAGTGCACTTATATTAAACGATGAGATTATTTAATATAGGATAGGTGGAGAGCTCAAGGGAAATGACTGATTACTTATGACTATAGATACTACTGGATTTTTTTGCGCTCCGCTAAACAACAGAATGAAAAATATATGAGTTGCTTTGTGATATAAACAAAGATTTAGAATATACAAATTGATCATATGCCGGATCTTATAAACATTTTAAAGTACATGATAACCAATAATTCTCCTTGATTGAAATTTAGCGACTAATTATTTCCTGTAAATATTTAAAATAGATTGTCTGTAGGAGCAAATATCATTTAACTGCTTCATAATATTCCGGGTGATTTCTCATTTTGCCCTGTCCAATCTTTTTTATTTGAATGTTCGGTGCCCTATTACAATAAGATACCTCGTATAAGAGATTAAAATTCTGTAGCTTTGATTACAAAGTACAACATAAAGACTGAATCTAGCTAACAAAAGCTCTTTTGAACAACTTTAAACTAAAAAATAAGCAATGAATGTATATTAGAGCTTTAACCTGCATAAAAAATCACCAATACCATGTGTATACTTTTCTCTTGGTTTTCCCAACACAGATAAGCACATTGAAATAATTTCGAATTATAAATTTTATTTATCTTATATTCATTTCTTTGACAGTAACTATAGAAATAACTGTACCCTAATAAGAGTAAGTAATGCATTAATGAATCGACGAACATATTTTTTACAATAAAGTTAAAAACAAAGCGAAATTGACATTTTTCCCTTTTTTATTTCTGTTTTATTTAAGTGGTAAGTTTTCATTCCTTCCCAAGGCCAGTATCGAATACCATAATAACATGTCACCAAAAGAATCCTTAATAATCGTCCGAACATCCAATGATCTATATTATGGTGTCGTTAATGTAGATAAAAAAGGGATCAAATATGATCACACCCTCTTTCATTTTGGCAAACTGCTTATCTCGCCCGCGATTGAAAATATCATCAGAATAACATTAATTAAGAAAGGTGTAAAAGCGTATGGAGATAGAGAAGTTAGGTTATGCATGGGCGTGGCGAAGTAGAAATAGAGAGGATGAGAAAGGGCCGCAGGACTTCGGCGCAAAGGGTTTTGAACGCATGGCGGGTGATAGGGAAAGGGAAGAAGGGTTAGCCTGCGAAAGGGTTTTACGGCGGAAATGGGCAATATAGTCCCTCCCGGTCCAAAAAAGGGGACCGTTGAGAAGTCTGCAGGGGGCTGGCATAGGGTTAGAGGGAGATATGGGCATAAAGGGGCGAGATGGGATGGAGACGCAGAAAATATGCATCTCCAAGTGGATTGGAGGGGAAGGAAAGGAGTGCGGATTGGAAGGAGCAACGGGAATGGGTGGGGTGGAGAAGAAAGGACGAAGGAGAGGTGTTTGCTGCTCTCGAACTGCATGAATGAGCATTTCAATCAACAACCCACTCCTCACATTAATTGTCTTCCGGGAGTGTGGAAGCGCAGAATTTCGTGCCGTATTGTCTTCCCATTTGCACGCACAAAACAGAGGGGCGAGGAGGCGGGAGCCCTCCGAAGGAGGGTGAGAGATAAAGGATGGGAAGGGGTCGCAGATATTGCAGGCACTTGGGCCTCTTCCCCCAGGCTACAAGAGCATAGGGGATGGAGCGACGTGGGAGGGGAGTGTGTAGGGGTGCGACAGAAGTTTTGAGTATGGGAGATGCCGGAGTTACAGTTGGAGTTTAGGCGCGGGTGCGGGAGGGAAAGGGAAGAGACAAAATGTGTGTATGCATGTGTTAAAAGAGGGCGTTAGGAGCGCAGGAGGCGTAGCGATGGTCCCTTTCAAGGTGTTAAGAGAGGACGAGAAAAGGCTAGCAGGTTGCAAACCGCCGCGATGGTCAACGTAAAATGTTTTACATGAGGATTCTGCAGTAAACGGGAGGTCTTTTTTTTTCTTCCTCTACTCGCTCTAATTCCCCAGGTTGATTTAATTAAATGCAGTCGGGCTGCGCCGGGTTTTCCTCGGATAGGGTTTACAGCGCGAGAAGTTTTAGTGTATAGCCGTCGCTTCACGAGCACACGCCGCGTTTCACGCCCTGCATTAAATAACACACGTCGTTAGTCCTCATGATTTTCTCGACACGCTTCGGTGTAGAGCGTAAAATAGTTGACTTACGGCATGCAAATCAACGGTAATGTAGTGTAATTGGATTGCAGGCGGAAGAATAAAGGAGGTATTCTTCTTATTGTCGACTAGAATTTCAATGCGAGGCATGTTCTCGGATCCGTTGAATTTATGCCTTTATGGATTGGAAAAATTTTATTCGTTTGCCTGCCGTTCTGCGGATAAAAACAAATTTAACTCGTCATTAGTTATAAAAGTTCAAAATTTCACTAAATCCAGCATTAATTCAGAAGGAATCTCATGGAAATGAGAAAAAGTTTTCTGGTCTAGTCAAAAGCGTTGTAAATATCTTTAAATCTATTGTGAGGATTAAGTGAAAAGGACACGGATGATTTGTAAACAAGGCCCAGCACGGAAATTTAACTAAAGCTACCTTTGGTACATTCCATGAATGCGACATCCTCCCATTCCCACCTATTGTAAGATGTAAGTTTTGACAATAAATACTGAGAAGTTTACACGGATCCATTTGCGCTTTTAACATTTCCCGAGTGTACGTATATACACGTAGTGTAGGTATGTGCTCAAAACGTTAGCACGACTATTAGATTTAGCTAAAAGAATTGCATTCTCCCGTCTTGTTCATGCTTACATTCACTGAATTAATTATTTTTTAATTCGCACTTTAGCTTAAAATTTAAAATAATTTACAACTGATTTTTAAAAAATAGTGGACTCTAATATTTATCCCTTCCACATCCGGTGGCTTTACAGCTGGATCAAGGACATTTAATAATAAGAATATAACGATTTCCTATTTATCCTGGTCTTCATCTGCAAGAATGCTAAAAATTAAATTAATACTAATTTTGATTGGTCATACTACAACCGATTCATCTGACTGGGTCGATTGAAACTCTATCTAATAAATTTCCAAGAATAAAGAATTTTTATTTTATTGTTCTCAATTTCTTCTATAACAAACATACATATTAATAAAAACCTTTCGCAATAATTCTTCAAAATAAAAATTTCCTACAGTTCTTAATTTTCGATTGCGGCCGAAAAAATATATATTTGACTATTAATTTGATAAAATGATTTACCACTAAGTAATCCATACCGGCAGAAATTCTCAGATTATGAATTACTCTCCAACCATTTAGGAAACTAAATTAATCATATCAGTCATTAAAATTACAATTCTTCAATGAAATGTTTTTAATGCTACTTTTCGTACAAGAGTAGCTGCATGTTAGCGTAGTGTCATTCTTCTACCGTATATAAATTTGAAACCTCTTTCTACCCGCATATGGTGTCGTATAATCCTTTCAATAGTATACGGCAGATTTTCAAGAGTCCCTCCTTGTCGCATTCACAATTTCCCCTATGCCATTATCAACTCCCCATCCTCTCAGAGCGGCAGTCAGCTGTCTTTTGGATCATCCTATGAAACCCACCCATCAGTCCATTCCTGATTCATTTTTCTAACACAGAAAACCGAACCGTCCCTTCTCGCCCCTTACCATGTAACATCCACGTCACCGCCAAAATTTAGTTACTCACTCCCCTCCCCCACTGCATATATAAAATTAAAATAAAATATAAAAATGTCTAATATTTAGGAACTGTGTGATAGTTTGCTTTTAAATTACAACACACGATTTTGAGTAATTTTCTTTTGAGTTTAAACAAAATGCTTAGTCTCATTATTATGACATTCGAAAGTATCTATTTCGCCTCTATGAAATTTGCGTTTGAGCCCTCTCTTCTAAATACATCTCTTTCCAAAGTCTGCTCGATGGCCGCGTTTTACAACGCTCTATTTCTCTCTATGCTCCCATTTCTCATGCGTCAGCCCCTCTCGCTCGATCCAACCTATCTATTCGTACCTACTTCCGACCTGAGTCCTTCCTTCTTTTTCTCCACCCCGTCAATTTCCTACTCTCACGCGCAGAAAATTTCCATCCTGCCACCGCTTCATACTCTGCCTCTCCTTCCTCCCGTCTCCCTCCTTACTCGCCTCCCCGTTCTCTCTCTCTCTCTCTCTCTCTCTCTCTCGCCCATCTAAATCGTCAACTCAGGTTTAATAAATTTTAATCGGCTTAATTGCTACCTTATAATGCAAATACCTCACCCTGGAGACCGGATGGAATGGATGGGGTAGCGTGAGAGGGTGGAGGGAAAGAGACGAGGGGTTAAGAGGACTTTGAGAGAGAGGTTGTGGGAGGGGAGGAGGAGAAGGAATTGGAGACGAGAAGGGTGGGTGGTGTGAAGAGATTTTGAATCATGAGAGTGGGTTGAGAGAGAGAGAGAGTAAACCGAGGGGTAGGGATGGGATGGCAAAACTGGGGAGCGGGGGGTGGAAATGATTGATTAATAAGAGAGGATCCGTCACCTCTCTCCGTAGGATACTCGGAATCTCTTTACTCCGGTTGGAGAAAGACACTTGACGACCCGTAATAAGCGAGGGAGATGATAAAGGGGTCGTTGATGGGAATAAAAGTGGATGAAAAATGATTTAATAGTTTTAGAAATTATATTTTTTTAAATTGGATTAAATTATTAACTGGAGGAGATGGAGGTCGTTTCGAAGGGTAACGCTGTAATTCACACAAAATGGGCATATCACATTTGTTTCATAGCTTTTTATGATAACACGGGTGGCTTCTACTCCTATGGATTGTTAAATAATATCGTTATTTTTGCTTTCTCGCTCTATTTTAGTGGTATTTTTAATCGGCAACCGCATTAAAATGTATCCATTCCTTCGAAAACTTGCATAACTAAAGCGCGATAGAAAATTTATAACTTTATTTATTTATACGATTAGTAGTGACAATAGTTAAAAATACATTTCGCTTATAGAACTCATATAGAACATCCTAATAACTCTATTTTAAAGTAATATATCACGCAAGATTCTCCGTTCAAGTGCAATAGAACCTAGCTTTCTGAATGATATTTACCGTTTACAAGAGTAGATATAATTTTAACAGAGGCGGCCCGAGGATTTTTGGCGCCCCGGGCGAGATAGCACTCCAGCGCCCCCCTCCGTTAATGTTTTTTGAGATACTTAAAAAGTACCTACATGTTAATTTATTCATCGCTCTGTAAATATAATTGATAAAGAAAAATTAAAAGGAATGCCATCAAGATTTTAGCCTGTTCCTCGATATAAATTGGTATTCAATATTTATTCACTTGCAAGTAATGCGTAGATAAATTATCGAGATAGCGCCCCCAAAACTTTGGCGCCCCGAGCAGCCGCCCGGCTCGCCCGTAGCTCGGGCCGGCCCTGAATTTTAGTATGGTATTGATAAAATTCCAGTGGTCATTATAATCTTTTACTGATGACATTTAATAATTACGTGCAAAGAAATGGCATTCAAATTCAAGAAAATATCCTTTCCTATGTATGATTTGATGTTTAACTAATGGTTCTACGGCGTTATTTTTTAATTTCTCAGTATGACTAACAAGTCCCATAGAGTTTCACCTCAAATTATTTGCTGTCATTCTCCTAAGTTATCTTGTTTACTTATTTGCTAAAATAGATTAATTCGGTAAGTCTTGTTGAAAAACTTCGGCTATAATTCGACGATGGATCCTCAAAAAATAAACATTATTTGTATAAATGATAATTTTTATATTTAATCATTAAACAATAATGTCTCCGTTTAATATTCTGTTTCACTAATTCTCTCCGTGAGAAAACTCATGAAGTAGGATCACCTTCAAAAGAGATCATAACCTTTCCTTTGTCAAATTTCATAATAAACGCGGTTCAAACAAGAGGAAAAGGCCTTCCGACAACGAGAACGAAACAGAAACAAGGAGGATTTGGGTTGCGGAGGCTGAACAGTCAAAGAGAGAATTCTAATCCACTAACCTAATGAATAGACATTTTCTGGACCTCTCTCTATCTCTCCACTTCTGGCTTCTTCTCCCCTCCCCCCTCCACACACCCACTTCCCTTCAACTTCTCTTCAACCTCCACTTTCTCCCTTTTCCTTCCCTCCATCTCTCCCTCGGTCTAAACACTTCGAATGCGATTACCGGACTGACCCTTTCCCACCTCTTTTCGCCCATAGCGGGGTGCGGTCGAGTCGGCGGCATATGGGCGGGTGTGTGCCTGTGTGCGAGCGCGTGTGTGTGTGTGTGAAGAAACTTGAGGGAGAACACAAGGATCCTGAGGGCAGGGATGGGTAGTATGGGTGGAAGAGTTTGGCGGAGAGGCAGGCAGACAAACGACTTTATTTAGGGCGAAATTGAGACTATATAGTCCCTTTTTACATTTAACCCTTTTGTCATATAGTTACAATATGTACACATTAAAAATAGATTAATTACATATGAATTACAATGAAGTACATATTAATTACAAGTTATTTATATATTGGTTAATAGATCATAGAGCATTACCGAAGAATATTGTTAGTTTTGTGGGTCGAAAAAAACTGTGTATCAGCTATGTTTTAACAGAGAAAAACATGCTCCACTGCGGAAAACAACTACGAAGAGAAGAGAGGTGTTAAAAACCGCGAAAATTTCCTAAACAGTTCAGAGGAAAAAAAGAAAGAAAGAGAAAAAATAATTTATAAATACATACATATGTACATACATTAAGGGAGGGGGTGAGAGAGAAATAGGGATTATAGGATAAGATATGCCTGGGTGAATACAGAGTGATTATGATAGAGAGAGAGGGAGAGAGATATACACTGCTACCTATTAGGAGTAAAACTCTCTAACACCAATAGGCTTAACATATCATTTTCTGCATTTTTCAGATGTGCCTCTCACCGCTCTATCTTCTTTCCCGTGCGTAGGAATATAATGAGAGGAGGATGAACGAGGTAATTAGAAACGGGTACATGAGAAAGGGATCCAATCGAAATTTTAAAAAAATTGCCAAAGAAGAAAAAATCAACTCTTCCCAAGCGAGATTTTAAAATATTATTAAGGCATGGACTATAAAAGCTACGGAAACTGAAATCACAGTCTCTTTATGGGACAGTAGTATATTAGATACTCATTAAAATGCTTTCAAACACAAAAAATGATAGACATTTTTATCTAAACTAATTATTTAGTCGAAACAACGCTTATATAAAAATCTTAAATTTTTGCAATTCAATAAAATCGAAATTCGATTAGCATATTAAGATACTTGATGAAAGTACTACCTTGGATGCTCAACTCACTGACAAAACTTTATGATTAATATAACTGTTTTTATTATAACCCTTGGTAGCAATAAAGCTACTTCCGTTTTGTTTATATAAAGCATATTATTACTGTGAATGTAAGATTTTATAAGGCATAACTGTCATTTGCAATCTTAAGTCTTGAACAAAGAAAAATTTTATTTCATTTGCTACATTCAAGAATGCTACCTTACAATTAGTTTAAAAAAGCTTGTTAATATATAATAATTGTGTTACATTATCTCCAACCATAGATATTAACCTTAAAATTAGAACAAGCTATGTATTTTTCTTGATATAAATTACATTTTTGGAATAAAATTTAACAAATTTTGAATGCAAATTAAATATTTCCATTTGATATTTATTTTAAAAATAATTGCTTATTTCTAATAACATTAATTTTGGCCATTTAATTTTGCTTTGCAGAGTAATTGACGTTGGCACCATCTCAAATGAAACCATAATTAATTTCGAAATTACGCCCAAATCGCGGACTTATTAATCAGATTCATAAAACGAAAATATTTCACCATAGTTCCTTAGCTTTAGCGCCTTCGTGCCTTATTTTTAATGCCGTCGTCTTAAATTACGCCCGACATCCGCGGCAAAGGACAACTCCTAGATGTATCGAACTTCCTACATATTCAATAACAGGATTAAGTGGGCTCGGAACCGATGTGGAAGCAGCCTGCACATGGGAACGAACAGTTGTACTCGTCGATTAGGAAGACGGGAGAGTGAGGGGTAGAAAGAGGGAGAGATAGAGAGAGAGAGAGAGAGAGAGAGAGCAGTTGCACGAATGAAGCCATACGCGCAGAGATAAAGAGGGAAAGAGTGTATGTTGGTCTGAACGATGCGTCGGAGAGCAGGTGTAGATGGAGGAAGTGTGCTGGGTGGTAGGGGATGTCAGAGTTTCTTTGCGTATAGGAGAGAGTAAAATGATTGGTGGGTGGTGCGTACGGTTGGGTGTTAGTGAAGAGTAAGAGAGATAGGCATTGTATAAGTTCTGTGACATATATAAAGTGCTCTGGTGATATAAGGCGCACATTCGCTCCGGAGATAGATAGATAAGCAGATAGCGAAAATAAAGGGAATTTTTAACTGTTACATCTTCAATCTCTGAGTTGCCCTCTTTCAGAATAAATTGTTAATTAATACTATTATTTAATTATTAAAGTAAGCAGATATTTTGCAACACCATCGACAAATGTTAGATATAATTCTCAACGCCGTAAGCCAATATAGCTAAGGCAATAGCAATAATATCATTAACGACAAATATTTTATATTTTTGTAATTTCTGAAAATTTCAATTTTAGTTGCCGCTATTTAGGACAATAAGATACAGTTCATTCAGATACAATAAATCATAAGGAAAAAGATAATATACCTATAATGAGATTTTTTATCGCAACAATTAGTCACACAATAAAAGAGCTCATTAAAAACACTGATATTTAACTTGCGAACTATTTTTTTATCATAATTTTTTTTTAAAATGCTTAACTGCAATATATTAATTTGCCACATTAAGTTCGGTTTTGATTGATGAGTGAAATATTTCCAAGCACATATGTTTGTCTACAGTTTCAGTCTTTGGAATACCGTCCTAATAAAGATCATCACTGTTTTATAGAAAAATATAAAATGCTTCTGGAAATGGAGTTAAAAATCTATTTACTTTCGAGATATATGAAGTAAGAAGATAATTGCATGAAAGAATTAACTATTCTCTCGAATCCGGAAAAAACATACCAATCTGCGTCTGTTTTTCGGTCATCAAAGGTTTAAATATTTTATCCTATATGAAATTATGTAGTTTTTCCATATAACAACAAAAATGCGATCGCATCGTCGAGTCGTGGCAGCTAACGACATTAAAAAAAGTTCGTGAAGAATGCCATACGACGATATTATACTTGCGGATCTTGAAGCAACAACGGCCTACAGCAAAACGATAAAGCACGAAATTTTTCAAAACTCGAGCTTTTCATAGTTTTGAATTCCAAAACGGTACTGGTTCAAAGAGTAGGACGCGAATAATTCTGTTGGACTCGCCTCTTAATTCGGAGGCAGAGAGCCGCTCCTGCGGCGACGAAAAATTCGTCATTTAATGTTGCGGTGGAGGTCACAAAGCCTGCGGGGTGACACCGAGTTGACATTTACGACTTTTTTCCTAACAGGTGGTTAAGGACTGGAGAATTGGGGTCACCACCCAACCGCCCGACCCGCCCACACTAAACTCATTCCGTCCGTACAATGTGGACTGAATCGCAGATCTCCACTGCGTGAAAAAGGATATTTGCATTGCAATCAAAGGCGGATCTTTGGAATAATTGAACGTATTCGCGGTCGTTGAAATTACCACCCGTGGTCCCCAGATGGTTTATATCTCCGACGAATTGGAATTGTTATTATCAGATAAATACGCCGAAATGTAGTCTTTTAAACTTTGAGAGAAATAAAAATTTAGGCAATGTTATCAACACTTAACGTCTTTCAACTTTAAGTCGAAGAGAAAAACATCTTAGAATATATCTAGTCAAAATATTTTTAATCTCATCACATTAACTAGTCTCATTATTAACAATAAAATATATTTGCTTTGATTTTTAAAGGTTGGGCACCAAACACGTTAATATATTTTGAAATACATTCTTGCCATTTTCAGCAAGCAAGACACATTATTACAGAACCACGAGGCTCAAAGGGTCGAACACACGTAGATGAAATATTTTACGTATTTTTTCAAAACTTTACTTATTTAAGATAATATTATAGCTCAAAACTCGAGCAGTTATTAACTATTATTGGCAATGTGGTTTAAGATTGAAGCTTGTATCCAATTTCTTATACCAAATGTGGCCAAAAAGTAGCCTTTCATTAAAATATCATTAACTTAAGGATTTGGATCACGTCACAGATTCGATATACAAGCGTGGATAAAACTCGAGCGGTGTAACCAAAGCGGCGCTTCGTCCTAATATCTTACTGCTGTGGATTAAACGAATGCTGCAAATTCTTTCTTATCTGATTAAAGTGAGAGTGTTACAGCATTAATGAATCTATTGAAAACAGCAATTTGAGCATTCATTCACTTTATTCCGACCTGATGGTAATTTTTATTCTACCTAAATATGTTGTCTTTGCATTATTTACGCAATGTGTTATAGACAACAAGAGATGCAAAAACAATTGAAGGGGGATAAATTTAAAAACTTTTAAAATTCATCCACTATGCTTCCCTTTGATTGTGGAATTATTCCCATACCCACGCCCGATCTCTAATCATTCTATTGTGCTCTAAACCGCATTTCAGGATAGGCATCCGACCGAATATTCCCAAAATTCTCTCCCTTTCTAATCCAATACTAGTCAAATCCAATTCCCCTTTCACCTTTTCATCGAAGGTGATGAGAGAAATTCCCAGATTCCTTGTGACCTACCTTATCATCCTTCAACCCTCTCTCCCTTCTCCCCTATGACAGCATTCTGGTCCCAATAAAACCAGACCAAAACCACAAGGAATCGACTACTTTTGCGCTGTCCTTTCTCCACGACCTCTACCAATATTCTTCGATTCAAATTCGTATTTTCTTAATTATGGGTTGATACACTGGATAAAAAACGCAAACAAGCAGTACAAGGAATACAAAGGAATTTTTTCTGGAACCTGGAGTTATTTTATTCCTTTTATAGAGGGGACGGGGAAAGCCCGGAATTTTCCGAACGGTTTAGAATAAGATCGGTCGTTAAAGGGTTTGGAATATTTCTAGGGTTTTGGAAGGGTTAAATGAGGACAATAAGAGGTGAAAGGAGGAGAGATGGGAAACGGAGGGGAATGAAAGGGAGGAAAAACAGACAAAAAATAAGTGGAGGACGGAAGGGGTTTGGAACAGAAGTGTGATCGAAATTTCCTGATGAGATCCTTCGACGCCGTCCTCTTCCTCCAAAATACTTGGCGTGCTTTTGTAATTCAGCAGTCTTGGAGAATCCGAACGAAACCATTTGCATTCATAAATAATGATATCCAATTCGTTTCAAATTCATATCATTTTCGCGGAAAATTCATTCCATAAATGAATTAAATTTTTTATGAAGTGATAGCAGTGATTTTATATCTATCAGTAATGCTCATATCGGATTCGCTCAGCACGCCCTCTCTTTTTCTCGTTACTAATCACGACTCTAATTGAGAACGTTCAGTATTTCAATTATATATTTCACTTCACTATTATAACAATACCTTTAACCCTGTAATGCCCAGACTTGCGAGCCATGCTTCGACACTGTGACTGCATGCTAACTTCAATGGTGACAAAAAAGTCAAGAGACTGAAGATGTTCCAAAATATTCCATTAGAATGGGCTTGTAGCACTGTTACAAATCTGTCACAGTGGGAATTAATGGTACTAGAAGAATTGCATATCTCAAATAGCAATCAATGCTTCATGTTACATATATGTAACGCAGGGAATTATAGGGTTAAGCTAACTAAATGTACTTTTAAATTATACTTATAGAGTGAACAGAGCAAGCAGAATAACAAGGAATTTAAAAAAATAACTGTTAAAATGAGACTCTCGATATAAGAAACATTCTAATTCATTAATTGATAAAAATAAAATATTAATTGATGAGCTATAGAGGGTGTATATAGTCACTTTTAAACAAATTTAATCACGGATAAATAAAAAGTCTTGCTATATATGAGAAGATGAAGAGAAGTGTCTTGGATACGACAGACTGAGTTGGATAAGCCTCGAATTCATCAAAACGTAGATTTTTTAAATGTGGTTTTTAAACTTTAACAGCATTAATTTGTATTAAAACAGGAGTTTCTGGGAATATTTAAATATAAAGTTACAATAGTACTTACCTTTTAGTATATTCTGTTAAAATGCGAATATACTCCACTTATCCGAAAAATCTAATTTATTTATCCAGTTAAAGGTTAAATGTTAATTCAAAATTATTTCCGAAAATAATTAATTAGCGTTATTTCTTTGCAGTTCACTTCTTATATATCCTTTCATTATTTTCTTTAAAATTTAAGTCCAATATTTTTGTACCGCTAAAGGAAAACTAATAAATTTTTCAATTTACCGATAAACCATAAACCCCGATACAGCATCCCAGACAACATACCCCGCAGCTCGATATATCACCATCGTACTACACGCTACCCCAACTTTTATGTCCTCCCTCCTCTCCAAGTCTCCAAGGTTTCTTATATACGGTACATACTATATACCCTACGTAATAAAAGTGGACCTAGAGTCCAGTTAATGGTTGGCTATGGCCGTGAGGGTTGTGAGAGGAGGGAGAGGGAGGAGAGAGAGGATCAGCGGACAGTGACGAGAATAAATGCTCCTGTGGGAGCAGGGCAAGGTTTTTGGGTAGGGATGGAAAGGAAAGGGGAGGAAAGGAATGGGAAGGGAAGGGAGTCCGGCTAAGAGTGGGAGGAGAAGGAATAGAAGGTGGAGGACGTAGGAGGATGGGTTGACCCCACGGGAGAGTCCATAAGACGGAGGGGGTAGAGGAGGGGAAGAATGATGCTTGGGTGGGAGGAGTAGTCGTAGGAGGGAGAGATGGTTGGGTCGACGTATTTTGATGGAAGTCATGTGAGTGAGGAGACAATATATCAAAGTCTGCGAGAGCCAGCTAGGGATTTGGGAGAAGGGAAGAGAGACGGAGTGTATGCAGGACTAGAAAGAAGGGAGAGAGGAGGATGGTAAGAGGAGTTTTATATGGGACGGAGAGGTGAGACTGAGGAAGAGATGATAGATAAAATGAAAATTGTGGGGAAGGAAAGATTGGTTCTGAAAAGAATGAGCAAGTCGAACTCGGTGAGTAAGAGCGCAAAGGAATATTTTGTTCTTGTATTAAGGCGGTATGGGAAAAGAGGAGATAGCTTAAATGGCAGGAGATATGGTACAAAAATGAATTAAAGGTGGAACAAAATAGACCAGAAAAGGAGACGGATATTAAAGCAGGAATTTGCGAACAAAAAAGATACAAAGGGAAAATTTACCCTATTTTTATAAAATTACCAAAAAATACATTTTGATAGGATTGTGGGTCTAAAATTACAATGATCACTAATATTTTTGGAGATTCATGAAAAACTAATAATACAATCGTGCTGATAGCAATATCGGAAGATTACGCGCAACATCTCCAAGCATTGACGATCATTCAGTATTTTTTCATTATTAGTTGGATAGTTGGAATATAATTTTATAATGTATTCGGCCAAATCTTAATATAAATTACGTGACTGTACGAATACTCTAAATTTATATTATCGGCATATATATATATATATATATATATATATATATATATATATATATATATATACATACATATGCTTACGGAAGAGGAAAGGTAAATGGCATGAATGGATTGCAACAAGTTGTTAGGATAAGGAAGCCCAGTGAGCACTCACCAATAAGATGACTTCAAATTGGCTAACTCCTGAGGGTGACGAAGTGACACACTTAAAATAAACAAAAAACATGGAAGATTTCGAGGGTGATCCCTTCTTCAGCACAGGAGAGCCAACTCTCTCTCTCTCTCTCTCTCTCTCTCTCTCTCTCTCTCTCTCTCTCTCTCTCTCTATATATATATATATATATATATATATATATATATATATATATATAAAACAATGAAACCATAACATTCTGAGTAATTTATTCTGCTGGAAACTGGAAAGTTCTAATAAATCCAGCTTTTCCATTGCATCCCTTTTCCTGTCTCATAAACCCAATCCCATCTATCTGCTCTATTTTCACGCCTCCCACTCTCTAAACCACCCTCTCTCTTAACCTACACTAGGTACCCTCCCATCTCGCATCTTTCACTCCATTATTCTTTAGTCTTCTATATACATTGAGTGCTCAGTCTCTCTCACACACATTTCCACCCTCATATCTGACACCAAACTCGACCACACTTAACTCAGGAGACTGCTGAAAAATGTTCCGCCAAAAACAGAGGAATGGCCAGTCTTGTAGTCTCGGAGGATGAATGGCCAGGAGAGAGAGGAGGTTGTGTTAAGTGAACTAAGGCTCTGGCTGGAATGAGTTAATCAAACCGCTCAAAATGGCAACGCAAGATGGATCATGATAGATTAATTATTGGCGAGACGAGAGAAAAATATCTATCATTATTACGGATCCGTTAAGATGAAAATAAATTACGGCGAGATGTTTTTTTTAAACGAAATAATTGTGACGATGAAATTGATCCAAAAAATAATTGGGAAGAGTCATATTTAATTCTAAAAGACAAGGCAGGGGGAACAAAATTAACGAATCTGTATTTCAACTAATTGTATTTAAAGAGAAAATTTAATGCAACTCAAAAGGAATAATAAAATTAAAACAATGAACAATATAATGAAACTTGTATTATACTTCAATATATTATACAAATCATAAATATTGTAGCTGTCCATTAATTTACTATATCCTATATAGAATATCTTATGCAAGTAGATGATAATTCTCTACACCAAATAGATAGGTACTTAATGAAATGGATCAGATAGCACGACAATCGAGAACGATGAAATAAATTTTCAAGACTTTACACACAACCATCAAATGTCTCCAGTGATTTTTATAAAACCACCAAAGCAGACTGTTAATTCACTTAACGACAAGAACAACCACGCTCACCCCATTAAACGTCCCAGGTGATTATCGGTGTAACGAACCCATAGCACAAAAGTTCCCCGGCCTCTTACCCCCTTCATCTTCCCCCACCATTCTTACTATTCCACATAAGCACCTGTATTGACCTTTTTATTCTCCCGAGTTCACAGGAAACAACCTTCCCAACTGCTCTTGCCCGTAACAGCCTCATCCGGTCCACGGCACCACCGGCTACGCCCCCTTCCATTCCCCACTCTACTTCTCCTTCCATCGACTTTCCCATTAAGGAGGGCCCCCCTCGCTAGTTCTGAAGGAGAGAGCGCGCCATAGTGCGAGGAGGGAGGGAAGGAGTGACCGGAGCTGGTTTTTTTCCTCCCCCCTTCACCCTCTCCATTCCTTCGGACGTCGAGGGTTGCGCGTGTTGGGGTCGGAACGCTTCGTTGACTGCCGCAGATCCCAAGGAGTCAGGGGTCAGTGAATCGGAGGCGGGGAGAAAAGGAGGGGTGAGAAGGTTTTCGGACCGCTATAGTACCGAGATTTGCCATCCTGAATGAGGTGGAGCAGGGCGGGCCAAGTGAGGTCAAGACTCAAGACGGGGTCAGCAGAGGACGTCCGATGTGAGTGAAAGAAGTTCCTGCGAGCGGGAAGCTGTCGTATTCTCGATACTCTCTTTTCTTTTTGAATGAAGAAGAAGTGAGGTGTGGAAATACTTCTCCGATGAAAACAGCTGAGTTTATAAATTGACAAATTATATCTTTCAAAAGTCATAAAAAGGTTGGGAAAACTACAGCAATTTGGATTCAAAGCAGGTGGTGGTGATCCGCAGTAACATATTATAAAAGAATTTTTGGGTGAGTAAATCCGGTAAAGATTCTTAACAACATAATGTACTTATACATACAAGTAGGGAATCAATTCCTATGAACTTATAGTTTATATATATATATATATATATATATATATATATATATATTTGTTCGACGATGGAAATTACTTTCTTAGAATATATACTTTTACGGTATGGTAACTATTTAAAATTAGGGTTCTAGGTCATTTAGGGTTCAAGTTTCGGTAAAAATGTAACTTGTAGAAACTAAGAATTCTCCGTCAAATTTTCAAAGTTAGAACTAATCAAAAGTATGTTACTAAATGAATTCCCATTCATAAACCAAACAATGAAAGACTTGATGCGCCATATGTTGATTGTTCATAGAAATCATTACGAGATGTAGATGACGCGAAAGGTAAAATATACCATATCAAACTCCTGATTGAAAGTTGATATATGAATTAGGATTCGTCAGAATGAATTAACAAGCTGAGGATACTATTTATGAGAATCCTCCAAAGCATTCAATTTATTCAGTAAAACCGTTAAATAGGAGAATCAAATTTGGAAATGATTTCGTAACTATTGACGTAAAAGTTGCAGTGTTAAATCATACCTGAATTCAATATCTTAACATGTAAGATACCTTCGCTAAAATAAAAGGTGGGAGCACGTTTTCTTAAAAACTTACAGAGTTCTGATTTGCCTCCGTCTCTGGGGAGGCGACAACCCTCACCGTTGGAATATATATCCTCATTACATCTTTCATTTGTGAAAACTCCACTTCTCTAGCTTCAGTAGTTTGACTACAATACCATTTCAAAATATGGGATTTTCCGAATCTGAAGCCACCTACCGAAAATGAACTATTTGAAATATCCGATCAACGGAAAATTAATAGCTTGTTAAGAACTATATAATTCCAAAATAATTTTTCTAATATCTTCAGTATTTTGGCTACAATATAATTTCAGAGTTTTGAATTTTTCGAATTTGAAGCCAGCTAGTGGAAAATCTATGAATTACTTGGAAAATCCAATCGACGGATAATTTATAGCTTGTTAAGAACTATATAATTCAAAAAGAAATTTCTAAATGTCTCTAAAAAACAAAACACTGATTGTCCACAGACAGATTGACAGATCATATTAGCAAGTTTTATCTTTAAATAAAACGTGCCAAATGCAATCCTTGGCGCAATATTCATTAAGAAAGCTATGATGGGAGTAATTATTTTATGTTAATGACAAAACAAAAGGATTCTCGGATTGTGCAAAGAAATACTCATATAAATCTGCAATAAATACTCCTCATTTGCCATGGAGATTCGATTTTTTTATTTAGGGCGGCTCATCTTAGTTTGATAAAACAGCAAAAATTGAAATTCGCTTCGAATATAAATAGCAAAATCAGTATCGCTTATAACGTAAATATCCGCACTATTTTTTGTTTACATAAAAATTCTACTCTCAACAAAAATGGATAGTAAAGTAGTAAATTAAATAACTGAATAAAGTGAGGCGCGGCCATCCAGAAAGGACTTTCGCTAGCATTCATAGTGTCTCGCATGTCCTGCAGAGGCGCGACGGTCAAAGTTACGGAGCCGTGCAATCCTCCACGCCCGACGTTCTTTCATTATTCTGTCTGAAGGCCCTATTAGTCCAACCATTCGACGGAAGATGAGTCCGTGGATGTCACCGACACTGTCACGTTGACAAATAACCCTTCTCAGAACCCCATTCCGGAGTTATGAATTTTACACGTACTCAAAGAAATAAAGAACCTTCCGAACCTCGCACGCTCTCACAGCAGAGCTGGATGGTGTGGTGCAGGAGTGGGTGTGAGAGGAGCCCGAAAGAAAATAAAAGGACGGGCCGCCCTTATGGGAGGACAGCGGCGGCAGATGAGTTCCAGAGATAAACGAAGGAGGGACCGCGGGATCACATTGCAGGTGGGACATTCGGGTAGAGGGGGTGGTAAGGCGGTAGGAATCAAAGGGTAGGAAGTCGAGAGAGAGTGGGGGAGGGGGTCGATGAAATAATGGCATGAGAGAATGGATAAAAATCTATGGAAAGTGAAATTACAATTTTTTAAGCCTCGCGTTATGCCTACCGAAAGAAATATCACGTTTTAGCTAGTTTAATAATAACTTTTCATAAATATGTAAGGAAAATAAACATAAACAACTGTTTGAGGCGTTTAAATAAAAACAAGGGACACGTGAATCATCAGTTCCCATCTATTCTTTTTTTCGAGACATCTTACGAGAAAATATCACGTTTTCTTGTACAGTCGGTTCGTATATTCTTAGCACAGCTGCTGGCATATTTATAACTGCAAACTTGTATAAGCACACATAGCTACAAATATTTAGATAGCAAGGAGGAAGAGTCATCACAAAAAGATTGAAAATAGGACAAAACATCATTCCATTAAATGTTTCACTAATGTTGGTAAATTAAAACTTATAACTGGTTAGAAAATTGAAGATTGAATGCTTGATTCTAATAATCGCACTCTATTTTTCGAGTTAATGATTCTGTGAGGCTGTATTCAAATAAATTTCTTTTCCTCTAATATAAAATATGTGTATGGTTTGGCACTCCAACAATCAAGATGTTTCTACCAGAATAAATCACATCATAAAAATTATGAAAAGATTAAAGATGTGTCAATATATAAACTGCGTGTTATCTGAAAAAAGGCCTAATTAGATACTTTTTACTTTCTCACATACGTAGTAGAGCCTAAACCAGGAATGTTCAAGGCGTCGATTGCGATCGAACGGTCGCTCGCCAAATAGTTTTAAGTAGATCTCTGAAACTTAGTTGCCCCGCTCGAAAGAATTTTTAGCAGTAAAACTGGATGACCGATCGCCACATAAGCGGAAAATAACAAGTAGCTCCAAGACTTAATTCCTGAAGTCCAAAGGACAATTAATTGAATACTACTTGTGAGGTCGAAGGCAGGGTAAATGGATAGCAATAAGCAGCTATAATTCAAAGATATATATTTTATAATGCACATAAGACCTATATTATTTTGAATAACTTTTTATACAAATAAAAAATATTTTAAATTGTTCTTTGATAACTTTTTGCCGGTAGATAACGTTAAGAAAAGAGTTAAATAAAATGGATATAATAAATAAATAAAACAACCACTATCTTGCAGCTCTAGTTTTCTCCATTCTACATATTTCGCACCTCCACGCTAGAAAGAATTTCTAACAGTGAAGATGGTCGATCGATCGTTACGCAAGTGGAACGTGAGAGTTAGATACCAAGCTTGTAAAATCTGAGCACCCCTGCCCCAAACTGTCAGACGAAATCAAATGATATTTCTTATTAACATTATCCAGAATAGACACTATGAAAAGATGAACGATGTAACTCAACAATGAAGTTAGTATATTCTTGTAGATTTTCAAAAAAAGTTCTATTCATTCAAAAACGGCATTAACAAGTTTGAAGTACTAGTAGTAGCTAGTAGTCATAAACATTACTGTATAAGCCATATTTATCACAAATTAAAAGTATAGCGACATTGAAATAAGTCAATTTTTACGCCCAGCTGCCACCCAGCGCTCTCCAGTTCTCTCAAAAATCTAAGTTCAGAATAACGGTTCCACATCATGTACCTTTAACTATTTATCAAGTTTGATTTTCACATACCTATATGAGATTATCAATATATTAATACCATTTGTGTGTAGAAGAGATTTTCCGCTGTTTTGTTGTTTTTGTAGTAGTAGGAGTTCCTTTCGACTCAGAAAGAGTGTTTTGCGGTTTTGTTTTTTTTTTGTGACAATAGAAGTTCCTTCCAGTCAGCAGAGTTGGGTGAGACCATAAGCATACGCAGATGAGAAAGTTTGTGCAATTATACTATTCCGTTTTTTTTTCAATATGGGCTAACGTAGCTATGACCAACAGACCTATCTAGGATTAACAATTTCGACCGTGTCAGACCGTTTCATCCAATGTGCGATAAGATTGTGCAAATAACAAGAGCAGTTTTACAACTTCAAGTGAGTGAATAAATGGATTTCATTTGCTTACTTCCTAGGCTTCAATTTATAGAGACTTTTTCAAATAAACTATTTTAAAATATAAAGCGCTTACTTCTTTCGATAAATCCTTCGAACGACTTTTTATTTAAAATACAATAATTTTCAAGCTCAACTTAGTAGATAAACTGTATTTATAAAAAAATGTTTATTCTAAAATGTAAAGTTACTGTAGGAGTAAATTCGTGCTGTTTATTTCTGGAACAAACATTTACCAATACTGAGAATTTTTATTTCATTCGCCTAATATTTACATTTTAGATAAGGAACATACCGTCCGATAGTGCTATTATTTTACTTCATGCCAAAATTAATGTTTTACCAACTAATTAATGATCAATAAACATTCTTTCTTCATCTATCACATCGTAAGGAGCCATGACTCAACACCTCCCTTTAATAAATTTGCTATAATGGTGCAAGATAAAATAGCTCACACGTTGCTATCTTGATTCTGCTCAAAAACATTACTGAACAACTTCATTGTGTAGTTTATATTCTTAGAGAACAAATCATTTGTTACGGAAAGTTTACTTAAGAACATTTTGTAAAAATATTGAGATCATGAACTCAAAGAGCAATTATGTCACCTACTTTTAAACCAAAGTATTTTGTGGATCAAACCGTGAAAAAATAACATATATTACATCATTTTAAAGCGGTGCTTTCGGTATCTCGCCGATTACAAAATCCACACGGATTAGTCGAACCAAACGATCACGAAATTGAAGCAATTTTTTCTATTGGTAGCATCAAACCATATCTTACTAACAATATTCCATGTTGGGTGGAGTGACTTAAAGTCACGCGACACGCCATCTTCAAGGATGCCAAATAATTCTTGTATGGTTATTTTCTCGCAAACATCTGTGGTGCTAATGAGATGAGGACGATAATTATAATAAACAACTTTTTGGAGAATTTTTTTAACTTTGAAAATTTATAGTTTTATTCTGCCATAATTGTTAAATTAAGTAAATTTTACTAAATTTAGAATCAAGCATATAGATAAGGACTGGAGAGTTTGCCCTATTACTATTTTAATATTAGCCAAGACGTTGCTAACAAAAATGATCTCTGATTCTCGTCGTTATCGTTAACTTCATTTTATCCATAGATATCATGAAACCAAATTGAAATCATAGGTATATATATATATAGTCAATTATAACCCACCTAGTTAACACAAAAAACCATTTATGAGAGTCTTAGTGTTATTTCGCAGATATTTTATAATTAATTATTAATATTAATATCCAGAACAAAAGCTGAAGTTAAAAAATGGCTTATGCAAAAATGAGTAACTTCTAAGAAATATCTATTGTTCTTAGTTCTTTTCTCTTGTTTTTGTTTTCTTTCAATCACCTCGGTGAAATTTCTAAGTGCTTCACAGTGACATAATACTATATAGTAATGCTGATTTAAATATGATTTTTTTCTGGCAGTCAATCACTGCATTGCACTGGGTTTTTCCGGAAACTTTACAAATGTAACACTTATACTAAAATGTAATAAGCACTAAAATGTATATGTCATGTAACTATAGTAGTCTGACAATTGTAGTATTCGACGGCCAGTTCGTCAAATTGGGTTTCGCAATACTTCATTATATCAGTCTTGAGTGCATTTGTTGGAATATTGAGTTTGTAAATATCTGTTTTTATATTAAAAATGTTAGCCGCTTTCACACATTACAGTGTTATGTAAAAGAACATTGTGCTTAATATGTATTTCCTTATTAATAAATGATTATTATTATTATTATTAACAGAATAGAAAACTAACTAGTATGCTTATATAATCGAGAAATGAACATTAACAAAATCTAGAAGGAATATATGATGACAACGATAATTAAATCGAGAGATAAAGAGGTTAATGAGCTTATGGGGGAGGTTTAAAGACGCCACTGCAAGGATATAATCAAAGAATTAGGAGGAAATGAAGAATGACGAAGGTCGTCGGAAGATAGCTAATGTCTTTATAAAAGAAATCTAGAGACGTGATGGAGCAGGATGATTAAACGTTCCTCGAGAATGAGTCAAGCTAGATATAGGATACAGCAATTACCGGGACTGAAGTGAATTAAAACAAAACAAAAGTAAGACGTCACTGCAACGTGAGTACAATCATAGTATTGCATAGATCGAAATGCTAAAATAAAACAATAAAGCGATGATTGCCTCACTTTCGGTAATAATAGCATCGATATCATGTTTTGTAGTTAATTGCAGTCTTTCAGAAGGGATATTATTTTGACTCCATAGCAAACTTCTTTAATTCCTCGAAATTCGTGCCTCGGTTTTGTACTTTTGATAATTCCCTCCACAATTATAAGCGCATTAGAAACTCAAATAAGTAAAGATAACAGTAAAATGACGAGTTGCTATCCACGACAGACCTTTAGAATAAATTGCCTACTTGAGTTTCATATTATTCAGCACGATTCAGAAAGATGTGGAATTTTCCAGAAATAAATAATGTGATGTCGGACTTATGGAAAAAATTCATTCTTTTTGCAAATGGTAATGAGTACTATAAATTGTAATTTAGCGGTGTCATTAAAAATCCCATTTAGCTTTGATATATACCTCTAATGACATTATCGCAATATTAACATCGTTCAGATTTACGAATGTTAAATAAGTTTTGCGAAAGAATAATTCTTTCTGGATACTTAAAAAAGGCAAAACGCACACTATCTTGTATTTAAAAAACCATATTAAAATAATAAGCAGGCAAACGATGAATAAAAACTCTACGAAATGACTTGGGCAATTAAGACATATAGTCTGATAATGGTTAAAGGCAAAAATTTTAATTTATAAGGAGAAAAAACTTAATTGATATGAGGTTTGCAAATTCATTTGCTAGTTATCGAATTGTCGCCTTAACCCTTGTATTACTGAACTTTTTCACCCGTTTTCTACCAATAGAGGTACAAAATGTACCCAATGAGAATTAATTTTCTTTTTTATTTGTTAGAAATTGAACCTTAGTAGACCGAAAATGATTTGTCAAGCATAAAAACAGAGTGTAGGTATGATGTATTTGTCATTTTTATTTTAATTGACAAATCAATTTTTAGCAATACATTTTGATTGATATTCATCAGAATATTCCATTACAAATATGTAAAAGAAATATTGAACATGTTAAATAGGAAAAACTAATCCCTTTAATTAAATGAAATTAAATTAATCTTCATTACTTTCTTTGCAAGTTATTTTTTTATCGATTTCATGCACTATAATGCTGGAGTACATTTTGGAGCCCAATCGCTTTTTTTATTTTTTCTACTAATCTGAAATGAAACGAAATTAATCCACGATCATAAAAACGCTCCTAAATAAATTTTCGACAAATAAAAAAATCAAGAGCTATTGCTGAACGCAAATTAAACAAATGATGAGCAATATAAATGTGTGGGGTCCATAATGGACCCCCATTACTAAAGGAAGGGTTAAGCTTAAAATCTTGTTAGATGAATCATATATTTATAAGGCATGGAGCAGTTATATTATTTAATGAGAAACTCAATAACCTAATAAAGAATAGAGCACAAAGAAACAAGGGGGACGTAAAGTACACGAGAATAATACCACAAAAATGACCTTTAAAAATACGGTGTAAACCATGTGAAAATAAACAGATAAAACGGCAGGGCAAATTATGTAATTCTTTATTGTCATTTAATGTTGAATTTCTCCTAGGCGCATAAAATGTAGCGACATTTGAGCAATAAAAACGTCGGCAACCATTAGCCGCCGAGTCGAAAGCGACGAAAAGATGGAGGGGAGCATAAAACGAGGAGATACGGAGAAATATGCGTGAAATAGGAACGTAAAAGCTAGAGATGAGGAAAAGAACAACACCATACAGGGAGAGAGAGAGAAAGAGAGATAGGGATAAACGAAAAGAGATGAAGAGAAAGACGGAGAGGAAAGATCCTTTTTCCCAGGGATGGAACGCGAAAAAAAAGACGAAGAGGCTCTCACTCGACGGAGATGGCGTCACGACCCGGGTAATGCCTCCCGAGAGACTTGGTTTCATTTTTATATGCATTTTTTATTTATTCACCTGCCTTCCCCGCTGGATGGAACGAGCGAGAAAGATACTCAGGGGAGAGATATGGAGAGTGGCAGGGATGTAAAGGGGAGGGATGGGAAGGATGAAGGAAAGGAGGGGAAAAGAGATAGATTTCGAAAGTGTGGGAAAAAACACTCCATAGGTGGGAAAGACACGCGGGGAAATGGGGTGGGCTTGTGTGTTTTTGGGATTGGCGAGGGGGGAATACGATATGGTGGGGCGGCGGGCGTTTTCTTTTTTTAGGAAGATGCGAAGATGGTTTTTGTGGGACTAGGGTTGAGGAGTAAAGGGGTCGGGGGAGCCCTGTGAAAGAAACTGGGCGTGGGATGAGTCGAGGGAGGGGAAGGTGGCGGATGTGGTTGGGGTGGGAAGAATGTCTCTCTATCTCTCTCTTTCCCTGAGAGAGAAGCAGCGATGATGTAGCGGTGGTATTTCCACTGATGTGAAATTTAAGAGGGAGTTAAAGAGGGTGTGGGGAGAGAGGAAGGAGCAGTGGGAGTTTAGTGGTTTTTTTCCACACGTGATGGAGCATAAACCAGGTCTCATCCACTATATTATATGCGAGGTTTAAAAACGTGCTCGCCGGTGGCAGATGAAAAGGTGTTTGGAGCGAAAAAGGATATGCCGGTCGCTTTAGGGGTGAGGAGCAGGAAGAAAGGTGTGGGTTGAGCTTGCAAAATGGACCGACGGTGGTATGGGGCAAAAATGGCTTTTTAAAGGACGGTAGATTTGCGGAGACGTAAGGAGAGCCGAAATTAGATTAAAAGGGATGTGAGGTGATATTTTAATAAAGACGGGCGAACATGTTCGATTTCACTGCTCTAGTAATGATATTAAACCCCCGTAAAATATGGCTTGGACGTATTCTTTAATAATTATGATGATTTTCATATTATAGAAAAACTTAATTCCCTCCTAAATGTTTTTCATTAAATCATCCTCATAATTTATTATTCGTCTAATTGTTTCAGTATTTTGCTGCGTTAATTTCAGAAAAATAATTTTAAAAATAAAATATGAGATATTTGTTTAATTATCATAGCTAAATGTATATAACTATAAATTACACAACATTTCTTTAAGTCTATAATTAATAATATAATGACACCGTAAAAATGAGGTACGTGCCTATTAAAATCAGAACTAAGGAAATCTGTGTAGAAAATACTTGTCAAACCTAAAAAATAACTTATTCAAGTTTCCACTTCGTGCACACTGAAGGCGACGCGCAGGAGCCATAGAAGCTTTTTATTTGAAGTACTTTTATATTTTTCAGATAAACGTCATAAAGCTAACTGTTGAAGGTATGAGTGTAATATAAAAGATTCAAGACCGTCCTAGCCACTATAAATTAGCATCAACCCCTTCAAAAACATTGAGTAAGAACTGCTGTAGGAATTATCTTACCCAGAAACATAAAATAAAATTTTTGCGATATTACCAATTCAAATTAATAGATGTAACAATTGTTATTAGGGCTTAATCCATCCTATCTACATAGTAATGACCTCAAAAAAGGAAGTGAAGAGTTAAGAGGGATGACTGCCTTCATTCCCACTCAACAAACTATCCCTAGCATACGCCCATTCCCTATAAAGCCCATTTTTTCTCCCTCCCTCTTTTCCTTACACAGAGATTCTCAATCTTCTGACGCCAGCCCATACCCTCTCTCTCCATCCCTTGCCATTCCTTTTCCCAATCCCTTCTTCCCTCTGCCTCGCCCCTTCTAAATTCTCTCCATCTTATTCTCTCCTTCTCGTCGAATTCATCTCTATGTCTACTCTCCATTTTTCATCTTTCCATTCCTTATTCTCTTTACCCTTTTACCTATCTTTTATGTTTTGTTTAATCTCTTCCTCTATTCTCGGCGTCTCTTTCTACCCTTCCTTTCATGCCTCCGATATGAGTCTATTCCACCAAATCCTGACAACTTTGCGTATCTCTTTGACTCTTTACCTCTATATGATTTCTGTCGTCTCTGGCGCACGTCATTCCATTTTTGTTTGACTCAATCTCTATCGCCTCCATTATTAATTTTACAATTCCTAGTATTTTAATTTAATTTTTATTCTTGTATTTTCATTTGTTTTCAATTCTTACATGTGCTGGTTTTTTAAATATAAAGTGCGACCATCGGCACAGAAAAGTGAAACGAGAATATTGTGAAAAAGTTACCATTTACTTGGTTTAGTTATAGCTCTCAAACTAATTTAAAATAGGTTTCCCTCTCTACATGACAGCTTGTGGAAT
Source organism: Tanypteryx hageni (assembly GCA_028673005.1). Taxonomy (NCBI): domain Eukaryota; kingdom Metazoa; phylum Arthropoda; class Insecta; order Odonata; family Petaluridae; genus Tanypteryx; species Tanypteryx hageni. Next base: position 40,377,666 of record CM054117.1, read on the forward strand.
ATCTAAGTGTTTTATGGGTGAGTACCAGAAACGATCAAGTATAAATAGTCTAACTTCAAATACATATTCCCTTAGCTAATGACCCTTACTATTTTGTTTATTTATAAGCTTCTAGTTTTTCCTCTATAACTTTCTCTTGCTATTAAACCTATCGAATTCTATATCGTATCAATCAATCGCTATTTCCCTTTCTATTTTTTAGAATCATCCATTCTACTTTCTCCTAAATCTCTTCCTATTGACGTATTTCTCCTACTACGCTTAAATCTTTCCCTTCGTATACGATGATTTTTCTAAAAAAATCTCGTTCCTTTCACAGGTATTTCGGTACAACACTCCTTATTGCCCTCTTCTTTTTTCTTATTTCGAAATCAGCTAATCCTCGTCATCTTTCCTTGAACTTATTCATTACCTATTTCTAAAGAGCAAGAGTCTCCTCTATGACATCTCTCTCTCTCTCTCTCTCTCTGTCTCTCTCTGTCTCTCTCTGTCTCTCTCTGTCTCTCTCTCCCTCTCCATGCCTTACTGGGTTTCGAATTAGAAAAATTAGAAAAATACCAAAAACTGGGCTTGAAAAATAAAAAAGGATGGTTAGTTCCCTGTATTTTTAGGTGGCTGAGAGGGCAGCGTTGATGCATAGAGAAATAGAAATAGAGAGAAGTAGTGATTGGTATAATTCATCGTGGGTTAAGTAAAGGGGAGGAGGGATGAGTGCGATAGGGGATGAGTGGACGTTGGGTGCGAGCGAACGAAGGGGGTGAGAGAAAGAGAGGTTTACAATATTGAACTCTTCCATTTCATTATTGGAGAGTTCATCATATTTTAACGGAGCCTAATTTTATTTGCCCCATAAAACCCAGCTTTCTACTGCCTCTGGATCCCAGTCTCCAATTTGAGGGCGTTGGAAGAAAGAGGGAAGGGCTTTCGAAGAGGGAGAGAAAGGGCATCTAAGAGAGAGAGAGAGCATCGCAGAGGGTAGGAATAAGGGGAGGGTCTATGAAATAGGATTGTAGGAAATTTTTAGAAATGGCAAAAATTGTTAAGAAGGGTAGATGTGAGAGGATGAAGAGAAATAATAAACGTTAAATAATTTCTTGCATTCATCGCAACTAGCAAAACTGTTTTATATGAATTTGCTTTCTTACTTAGAAGAAAAATTTTAAGATTGTTATATCAACCGTGAGTTAAACCGAGCAATACGTCTTTTAGAACGATGGTAATACAAAGGTTTAAATTTTTCAGCAAAAAAATCAACATAAATGTGGTTAGTGTATCCTCATAACCGAGGTTTATTCCATCTCGATTGAAATGTAAAATGTGAGCATGTTAAAAGCACATGCTAGATAAAATATAAGAAAATTATGATTCTATGCCCTTAAGTAATTTATCAATATACATTCTGAATTTTACAGCTTCTGAACAGTGATATAGACTTTTTCACGACTGTAAATCAAAAATAGAGTTGCTATTAGTCTATGTACAAATCTTAAAGACGTTACAGATTAAATATAGTGATTCCTGGATGCCTGCCTTTTCGTCTGTTACGTCAATGGTCAAAATTCTATGGAATATCACTAGTACAATTAATTAATATATAATAAAAATGGAATGGAACTAATCAATAAAAATCATATATATACAACCATTAATTGTACGAATCTCGAACAAGAAAATATGATACAAAAAATCTTCTGCTTAAAAATAATTTTACCATTTCGTCGGCACTTTACTAGAAAAAGAAGAGCACAGACTTAAGAGGGAAAGAAAAAGGAGAAAAATCGAAAGACGGAAGGAGGGAAATACATAGAGGATTCGCAAGAAGTGGACCGGATAATTTGAGATAAAGGAAAAAAGAGAGAGGAGGAAAGATTGGCAGCAGACGGCATAAACAAGAATGGACGGGAGAAAGCGGGAGGAGGGGGTGGTCCCATTCGGAGAGAAAAGAACGGAGGGCTTATGGCCATCAAAAATAATAAAACGGAGTAAGCCGGGCAAGAGGACAAGATAAAAGTCTACCACGCGGCAAAAATGCGATAGGAGTTTCCACCCTCGCGGCCATGCGCCGCTGCAAAATCTCACGAGCGCACGGAAAGATATGGAGAGAAAGGAGGAGGATAGGTCGAAGGGACGAGAGAATGGGTTGGGAGCGAGCGGAGTAGAGTTGCACCCCATTTTTTATACCCACCCAAACATAACATCGTCTTCTTCACTCCCACCCCTTCAAAGCAACGCCAAGGATCTCCGAGGCACTTAAGCAGATTTGAGTTCCCGTCCTATGTATATGCATATCACCCCATCCCCTCCCCGCCTGCCTTAGCAATTCGGATTCTTCAAGAGAGTAAGTTTGGGGGAGAAAGGGGAACCAAAGAGAGGGGGAGGGGAAGATAAGGAATGGATATCCCGAGCATAGATATTTAAGGCTGTGGGTGGAGGCAAACGGGGACAAAGATTTGTCTTTTTTATTATTTGGAGGATTGCAAGAGTTGGGAAAAGTCGAAGTGTTTTTCAAATGAAGGGACAACACCGGCGAGTTTTCTCTTACGCTCGCTTCGTCTTGCTACCTCATTAAAACTCGCTATGGAGTTAAGACGAATCCAGTCTCAACGGCGAAAATGGAATTAACCTTTTTATATATTTGAGGGGCGACTTTGGATTAGGAAATTCATTTGGTTGATGGGAAGGTATTGGGATTTTTAGCCAATAAAAAGTTTACCAAAAACTAAGTAGTGCCACTAAACGCGCGCGCGTTTGAATGCCACTAATCACATCAAAATTACTGAAAATTATACCTACGATATGAGGTTGTCTTATATTGAAACTACTCAAGATTTGACTAAAATATTGCATTTTTATTATTTTAGAGATGATACAACGTACAAGGGAACTGCAAAACATCCATCTCACTCATATAAATTTTAAATATATTCAATGGTAAGAACGAAGAGGTTCAAAATCAAAAACGTTTAAAACAAGATGATCCATACGGAACTTATGATGCCTACTTTGCGTTTAATCATTTTTTAATATTTATAGTGCCTTTAATAGCTTTAAAATCACCACGGATATGTTACTTTTTGTGTTCCCAAATTTCAAAATTTAGCGTTATAAAATATTACAAATGCATTCGAACGGAATATTAAATTGATCGCGCCTATTTGTGCGGCATAAATAACGCGTGGATGTATTAGACTATACCGAATCCGAGTCCAACAATAGTTGTTTCTATGGCAAAACTCTCGTAATGAGTGATAAAAATTGGAAAATCGCACGTATTTACGCGAAACTCTAAGAAATACAATCGGTAAGCAAAATTCTACGATAAAAATTAAAATGTTCATTCCTTTCGTCAGAGAATAGTATGTACAAAACTCGCTCCGATATTACAATTCTAAGATATTTTAATGCTTAAGAGAAAATTACCCTGCACGATGGATTTCAGATTTCCTTTCTAAATTAAATGGGAAGGATAGTTCCTGGAATCGAACCCGGGACTTTCAATCTTCGCAACAAAAACTATCTTCGGGAGCTCGGCCCAAATAGCAAGAGATTTCCACTAAGTGTGTCATGAAAACGGTCTATTGTTTCAAAAGTTCATAGGGGGGTCGGACAGACAGACAGACACAACGACAAAACTATAAACCTATTTACATTCTGAAAAATAGGCTAAAAACCTAAGATTAAGTATGTATTACATTCTTAAGGTTTAATACGATATAAATGATGCCATAATGATTAAAAAACCATTTCCAGAGAAATTAATTAATTAGTATAAATTAAACCAACCAACTTTGTTGATGTTAATGTATTCTCATCTTCGCTCATTCTGACTGCCATTGGTTGTACTTATCTTCGTTTCACACAAGATTAACGTTGAGGTGACCGCGCACATTACAATAAAAATCGAGTACAGTATCGAAAGACCTAAGAGCAACTAAACCACTCGACTCCACCTGAAGAAAATAACAAACCATCAATTCGTGCGTTTCAAACAACCCCGACATTCCGAGACCATAAAAAGTCAACGATTACAACGTCATCGAAAACCATTTTACCCGCGTGCATATAAACACAGACATGAAGCCTCAACGTCTCCACACACACGCAATCACATACACACACGCGGATGACACAAACCAGAGGGAGAGAGAATGAGGAGTGAGCAATGGGAGGAGTGAGGAAGGAAGTAAAAAGGATGGAAGGGAATAATGCATCTTCCAACGGTGGAGAGACCAAATCTGGAATCTCCGGTGTTTATTTGCGCTTCGAAGGAAGAAAGCTGGTTCTTTTCACTTATATACCCGCGATGCGCTCGGCAATCCGAGAAAACCAGTTCTACTGCAAGAGTTGGAATGAGAGTAAGAGATAGAGGGGGGAGAGAGAGAGAGAGAGAGGAGAAGGTTAAGAGAAGGAGATAGGGATGGCGAAGAAGAAGGAGGAGATCCCGAGAAGGCTTGTGAGAAGAAAAGAGGGAGGGGAAAAGAGAAGGGATCCTGCCGTGCTGCAAAGAAGAGCAGAAATAGTAAGCTCGAGATCGCACTACTGTAGTATAAGACAAAAAGGCCTGTGTAGCGTGTCTTAGAGTGCGTGCCATGTGTGTGTGTGTGTGTGTGTCCATGTGTGAGTGTATGTGTGTGTGCAAGTGTTGAGAGGGATGATAAAAGGGAGCGTGATGTGGATTTAGGAGGGGTGGTGTTGCGGATGGAGGAGTGAGAAAGAAACTGGCGACAGCGGTGGTGGTGGCGGAGAGAAATGAGGTGTGGAGCAGGTAAAGGGACTGCAAAGGGGGTTGAGATATAATGGGGGGGGTTGAAATGGAGTTTGTGGGGGGGGGGAAATAGGAGGTTCGGGAGGGAGAAAAGAGAGGAAGGAAGAAGCCTACAAAAGAAGAAGAGGTGACTAAAGGAAAGGGATGTGAGTATTTGTCTATGGGTTTGGTTGAAGAAGGGAGCGGTACATGGGGAGTGGAAGATACTTTTTCTTGAGTCAGTTTTCAAGCCTTCGCGGTAATGGATGGCGAGATCTGTTTCCTTCATTACATATAAAAAGCCTCTGTCGCCTAAGAAAATTCTTGAGTATTGAAATCTATATCTTTACCTTCTCAATTTTATTGATGTTCATGCAACAGCAAACGATTATCAAGTGTCTGTTGTCTATTTACAGATAAAGTAGAACGGAAGATAGATCTTAAATTAAGAACTTTTTGACATATGTAATTATTATGGCCAAAATTTATTTAAATAAGCTGCATATATGACTTCATCGGGAAGATAAACATGAATTTACTGCTTTGGCGCGTCCAACCAAAAAGCGAACAGAATTCGTTATTTCATTTAAGCAACAAATTTACAATATGAGAAACGACTCAGTGACAGAGCTGTGACTAGGACTAGACGAGCGAACCACTCGCATAGGGCGCAACAAATGATAATTTGAACATTTAAGTGTAACGTTTTCTATTATTATATATATATATATATATATATATATATATATATATATATATAGCGTTTGATGTTTGAAGATAATTTTTTCATGCATGTCAAAATCATAAATTGGTGAATGCAGTTACAATTATTAACATTGCGACTTCAGTGTAACTAAGCTGTGATATATTCGAGTAAGTAAAAGAAAACTACCCCACCAAATTCAAAACTCATAACCATTTCCCTTTTGAAGTAGACGAAAATCTTACCAATTTAATTAATTAATTGGAAATATAACTGATTAAATAAGATTTGGCTAAAGTTAATCTTTAACATCCTGAATTTTCCTATTTTATTTGAGAGATATTTCCAGCTAGGTTATTCAAAAAATGAACTCTCCTACGCTAAGTGTGAGAATGACTTAATATTAACATGTTCGTACCTTTACAAAGTTTCAAATTGGAAAACAGAAAACGGCGATTCATATTTGCTTGAAATATTCAAAGGAAATTTTCATAACCTACCGAATAAAAATAATTGAATTTTGTTATAATAGCAGGAATATTTAATTAATTGTAACATTTTCTTCCCTATCATACTACTACTACTATCATAAAAGATTTACAGCTCTCAGGAGGAAATATTAACATGCATAACAGGATTCGGTATAAGATTTAATGGACATTTTTATTAAAGAATTATTCTCTACAATGAGCTGGACGTCAAAATGCAATAAAATATGAGGAAGCAATCGGCTCGCGTCCAAGTTTTCGAATCTCAATTTCCATGGCTCAGATCGACCTGTTTCAGCAATAACTATACTAATAACTATAATCATCATTAAGACAATAACCTATATGATACACTAAAATTTATGTAAGAATTAGAATATTTTGTGTTTGGATTATGGCGTCATCATCCAGGCCTTTTAGTAAGTATCCGGATAGAAAAATAAATAATTTAAATTATCACGTCATCGTATGTATACGTAGTTGGATGAAATCAAATGGGTTATAATAAATTCTAAACATTAAAGCAATGCTCTTAAAGTATGGAAAACAAATTCCCATTGAAAGGCATTGGAGTCGTTGCTATGGTATAGTTAATGTATTTCACTGTTGAAGATAGAAAAACTGCTCATACTTTTATGATTAAAATCAAATTTTTACAGAAATTCAGCATGGATTTGAATTGTATCTTCAAGAAAAATAAACTTCAGTCTTTCATCAATAGTAAAATGCATGTCCCGACTTTGTATCTTAATTGTAAATAATTTAAAAAAGCAATTTTATATAGCCCTGCACCGTTTTCAATTCTTTTCTTATGGGTGTTTAAAATCAGACATTGGGGACAAAAATACCCCTTAAATATTCCTTTTTTTGGAATTTCCCAGAGATTGTACCCAATGACCTATCTTCATGCCAAATTTCAGCTATGAAGCACTTCCAGAAGTATCTTAGGTTTTATATTATATATATATATATATATATATATATATATATATATATATATGATGCAGCTATTTATAATGATATGAAATATAATTTTTCGTGAATTTATCGCTATTTTAAACAATTTTGGGTGGATTCTCTCAATTTTTAAGGCGTTTTTAAAAGCATGCGCTCATAGTTTCACTTTGGTATTACTGAATTTTGCAATAGAAGATAGAACGCGGTAATTTTATTCATGTTCATGGATAACAATAAACATGTTATTTAATTGTACCAATTATAAACTTTCTTACACTAATACCACCTTTCAATTTTATATAGATATTAATACTGATAATGAGGCAAAAAAGCATTGATATGAATGAGCTGACCAAGTTGTGGGAAAAGGATTCGAGTGAACGTATTTATGAAGACGTTAGTAGCCGTTGTATAAATCGCGCTTCTAATCTTAAGACAATATCTTGTGTCAAAAGCTCTAAGTTCTTTTTCCGCACTTTGAGTACGCCATTTTTTCCCGCATGACTTTCATATGTAGCCAGTCTAAGAAAGAAGAGAATAATTGTGCGCACACGCCAATTTGCCAGAGGTGTAGACGAATCGCTTTCTCTATCAATAAAAAAACCCAATTAATTATATTCAAGTCATTACTTTCATTTTTAGTTAATGCTGTACCCTTTCCCCTATATCTATTTAATTTCTCCTTTCATATCACGTTCCTCTTATTTGTTTGTACGGAATTTCAGGCTAATCAACCTCTTGGATTATTATAGCCATTACTCCTTTCACACCGAACGCATACGCAAGGGAGGAGGGAAACCCGGTGTCGGCATAATCCTACTCTTTACGAAGAGCACCAAGGAGACCAACTGCTTAACGTCCCTTCCGAAGGACTGAGCTCTGACTTGCGGGGTCTCGTCAAATCACACAAGTAGGGGACGGGACGATCCCATGTTGAAATATCCGACCTCCGCCAGATTCGAACCTGAGACCGCTGCGTGAAAGGCCAACGCTCTAACCACTCCGCCACCGCCACCCCTCACTCTCCTCTTATTGTTCTTTCATCACCCTTCACTTTATTACATACTATTTCCTCATCTTCCATTCGAGAAGATTTTTCTTCCCTTTTTCGAGAATTTCTCTTGCGCATTCCGCATAAAATCTCTTTTTTTACGTTGTCGAGATGTTAGTTTACAGAGCGTCATATGGGAAACTGAGACAATAAGATCTCACCTTCATTATCTCTGACAATACAAAGACTATTTTTCACGGATCCAAGCGCGAATGGAAAGATACGCTTGCTGGTAACTCAGTAAAACCGAAACTCCTATCAAATCTAGTCTCCCCATGCAAAACTATAAGCGGTCTTCATTACTGCAAAATATAAAGGCATTAAACATTCATATTCACTTCATTAAAACGACCGCCCGCCACTATGGCGATCATCAGGTTTGGTTTCGCGATTAATCCATTATTGTTTCTCAATCAATAAATATACTACATTAACTAGTTTACGCGTTCACTGCTGTCTTTAGGAAACCCCGATTTTGTATAATCATTTATTCTACTTGTCATCTTATTTCCGCAAATACCTTTAGAAAAAAAGAGAACCCGTCATCGTGACATTTATGGGTTATATAATCGCAAGAAGTGCTTATTAAATGTGTGTTTTTAAGAGAAAATGCTTACTAAGAATCATTAAAATCTGAATGGGGTTTTCCTTCTGATTTACGAGAAACTAGGCATTGGTAGAGAAAATTAATTACCTTATTATTAATTTCCTTGAACTGGTTTGGGCTGCATAGCAAAGTTTTGTCAGATTTATCTTATTGTAATAAACAAATCTATCACGATAGTTTTTTCTGTCATCATTTGTATATGAAGGAAGTAATATCTAACGCAAATCTAGCATCTAGGCACTCTAAAATTCAACACGGTAGAAGGTTTTTTCTAACGGTACTCCGCGACAAAACCGATCCTATCACCGATTACTGAATTTTCACTTTTCCAACATCCCAATACTCATTAAGGGAATGCAGATTGGATTCCTCTGTTGGGCGGAACCTGCCATCTGATTCATAGAAAAAAGAACACATAGATGTGGGTAGATATCATTCTTACATCGACGAATAAAAAACCGTGAATTATTACTTTTTCGCTCGATAAACAGGAAACTTAAATGACACGAGAAAGTATTAATCGATTCGTTGATTTATGTATTCCTTCTCCACATCCCGCTTTAAAGAAATCCCCCTCTAAGGAATTCCTTTCCACCTTTCCCTCCGTGCCTCTTGTTAACGTCCCACTTTTGTTCGTGTTGTATATTAATACATGTACCGATATTTCCGAGGTTTCTTTCGTTGAGTCATTATGAGTTTTTACGCAAACATCCCCTTATGTCGACAACTTATCGAATCAATCTTCCAAGTTATAAGACATATTTACGTCTCACTCGCTCGACCTCGATTGCTCAACAAAGTAATTCCGGTGGGATGATATACGCGACCCTTCGGATCTAATCGATTCCATCGAATAAACGCATTAGTCCAGGAATGCGCTTGTTGTTTTTTGTCTACATCAATCAAGGGGGTGCATTTCTTCTAATTTTATGTCCCTTTTTAATAAGTACAATGACGAAATGCTCAAGTTTTTTTACCCTTCCATTTATGCGAACACGATACATAATTCATAACATTCATAACTGCCATTTTACAATCCCTTTGCTAATATCGTATTTCACTTTTTATTAACGTTAGACGCTGAACGTAAAGTTTGTTCTTTCATTGATAATAGATGACGACCTGATGTTTTTGTTTTCCTATCATTAGGTATATTTCACGTCAAAATTCATTACGAAATTGATATACAATGTATAATTTGTACAATATTATATACCTTTTCACCTTTTCGATTTGCGCCTGCCATTTAGTTGAATATATAGATGCTCTAAGAATAGCGATCATACAGAGTGTGGGATTATAAACAAAAAGTTAACTCGGCTTCAGAGTAGCGGAAAAGTGTATTTTCGTATCAAGCCCGTCAATGCGGGTAATATGTTATTCACTGGCTTATTTTTTAAAGGATTTAATTTGCAATAATGATTTTTAACTTTTCAATAATGAGGTGATGTTATGATCACATTGTAACTGAAGTCCAGTATACAAGAGTGCTGTTGTTTCTTACTGTTATTTACTCACTAGTTATATTTACAATTAAATTTTCCTTATTTAATAATCTGAAATGAGAGTTAAGAAGTAATTAAAAGAAAAAAGGAAAAAAGCTGCCTCGATAAATTAGGGAAATGTGAAAGATTTTCTAGCTCTAAAAGTACTTGATTTATAGCAAGTGAAAATCGCCCGCCCTCTTCGAAGATTAAACATAACATTTCCTCAAATGCTTCATCAAATTTTTTTGACAGTTGAAAACACTTTTTTAAGAATACGGCCGAAAAAGTTGTTTACTATTATTAAATGAATTGTAATTTGGAAATATTAATGCAAAGAAAACGAAACAGCAGTTTAAACTTCAGCTTTTCAATGAGGTCATCAGCCTTTATCCTGTTCGATTCTATTGCAATTGACACAAATCTAAAAGAGTTCAAAGTCCGGTACTTTTTCGAAGAATGGAAAAACAAAGAACAGGCTAAAAAGAAACCAAAAATTTTTTCCCAAAGATTGCTTTCCCAGTGAATTTGTTAAATGTTTAGTGACGTGTATTGGTGGAAAGAGAAAGAGAACATTTCCGCGAGACGAGACTTTGGAATGCTATTGTCATCCTCCTTTTCGCCTCCGACTTTCCTCCAACCCACTGACACGCACACTACGATAACCTATCTACCAACCCTTCTCTAACTAAAAATTCTCTTCCAATCTTTCCCTACCGCCGACTTCTTCCTTAAGGCTCTCTCTCTCCTTCTCATCCCCCTCATGAAGGAGGAACTCTTGTCTGTTAAGGGCGTCGGTGGGGAAACGGGTTTGTCACCCTTTGCTTCCTTAAAAAGGATAGAGAAACCTTCCAATGCCAGGAGAAGGTCGATAAATACATCAATCTTTCTCTAATAGGTTGGAAGCGAAGAAGTGGAAGAGAGAAAGAAGAGATATGACGGACAGGAAACCACGTTTCCTACAAGCGTTTGGCGTGAGGATTGGTACGCAAAAGATTTCTTCTGCGCCTTTTATCCGATTGAATTTTGATAAAATATATATCCAGGCGTTTTCCTTAAACAGGGACATAATAAGTGGTTATCGTGTACGGTGACGCTTATTTGGGATGAACAGCGCTTGTCTTAAATACCTAAATTAATACCGAGCAACATATAAACCAAGAGTGGTTTGGAGACTTTGTAAATCCTGAATATTTACAGAATTAGCAAGAAAATGATTATGGAAACTAATAATTTAATTTAAAAAATTTAGCATATTCAAAACCTCAGGAAATTTTAAATATTTAAATAATTTAACTGAAATTTTAATGAACTTGAATCTTTTATTAATATTTGCTGTAAAATAGTCAAGAGCACAAAAACAATACAAACACAGATTAATATGCCACACTACAGGAATCCGCAAAACCATGAAAGTATTCTCACGAAAAAATATGTTATAATTATTCCAACAGTCTATAACATTACACAGTCATAAGCTTTCCGAGCTATTGTTTATAGTAACGTAACTTGTACAACTAACACTGAGTTATAACATTTTCATACACGGAGCTGATGAAAATGTACAATGGATTTAAAATTAGAGAGATTCTCTCAAAATTAGTTTAATAAAATCAACAGTGAGAAAAAATTAAACCTCCGAATACTTTATTTTAAGAACTTTCTTGTACAACACACAATTTACAATCCCCAACGACTTAGATGTCCGCAGGATCGAGCAAACACTGCTAACAAAAAGGCATATAGCAAGTACGACGACTTTTCCAAAACTCTACAGCAAAAAAAGACGCAGAAACAATCCTTTTGAGAGCGTTTTTTCTCCTACCTCTCGCGCGGAAGAATCCAGAAAGGTGGAAAAAATATAGCGGTCCTAAGCGACACTATAAATACGTGTCAATCGCCGCAAAAAACTGCATTCCGTGGAATGGAACGCCGTCAAACTTATATTTATGCACGCGATTTAATTTTTTTTTCGCTCCGGCGGATTTTGGTAGCTTTTTCGTTTTTTTTAGGCTCCTCCCTCTGATTCTTTCCTTTTTAACCTTTTTATAGTTTGAAGAGGAGAGGGAAAAAGAGGAGAGAAAAAGTCACATAGATCGTACACGTGAACCTTCGTTATGCGAGTATTTTATCGCCGCCTGTTTCCTCTTTTTGCTTCTGTCTTTCGTGGCATTTTATTTTGTATTTTTTAGGTTGACAGTTTGATGTTGAGTGAGGTCTCAAACGTCTTCCAAAACCGCGCGTAGTTTTTTTTCGCGATCGGGGGAAATTCCGTCGGAGAAACGGTTATAGGTCCCCAGCTGTATCTAGCTTCCATCTCCCGACCTCGAAAAAGAGAAGAGGACAAAAAAAGGTGACCGTTGTCCATCCTGATGCTTACGCGCTACACCCCAGACGGCGTTTGCCGGGCCGTGTCAGTTCGGGACGTTGCGGAATACCTCTTCGGTCCCACCAATTAGCAGTGGCCAGGGGAATCAAAACGTGCCTTATAAGGATTCTTGGCAGAGAATGGGAAAATGTATTGCTCTATCCGCGTCTGCCGAAACATTATTTAAGAGTCGGGCGTCCGTGGGCCTTTTCCCGATTTATATGCATTTTGGGACAGGAGTGAGTGACTTACGGCCTATTAGATTCATTCTAGGAACAATGGCTGCGTCATCCGTCTTGTTTTTTCCTCTCTTATTCTGTTTACGTCATCTTAAGAAAGAAAGAGATTGTGAAACCTGATTTATGATGTTAAATGTATTATATTAAATTTTTATCTAGTTTGAAAATAAATAATACTGATTCGTACGAACGAATGAAATGCAATGGATTTTTACTTCAAATTTAGCGTAAAAGTTTTCCTGCTATATATTAAAATAACAGAAAATCTCACTATGGTTGCTAATAAGTTTCTACAGCTGTAAGGTATTCTAAGAGCATCTTAGGGCCCATTTTATTTGCAATTTAATGCTAGTAGCATATATAATTTAACGGCCATCAAAATAGTGAAAAAAATATCTTGGAAAATAACATTTGACATATCACCGAAATAACGGTTTCTCCATTTTTGCCAATACTACAAGAAAGAAACAAGGCACATGAAGCCACCCCAATTGTAAAACAATAAACCTGTCACTTTCTACATGTGAAATGGCCTTGAATGTTCTGAATCACTTTTTTACGCACAAAATATCATAGCATACAATCGCTAACAGTATAAAAGGCAAGTAGGCACCAATGACGCATTAAATTGATGTTAAAAGAGTTCAAGATGTAAACCTTAAGTGAGCGTTTATGCAAAATAGCAATATTTAATGGATCATATAAAATAAATGCTAATTACTGTCCGTCGGAAATGATGAGTAGGAATGAACGTTGTCTCAGTAATCATAAATAGCTAATCATCGGAATAGCATATATTTTATTAAACTTTCAGAAATAATTCCCTTCGTGTTATAAACTTGCCTCTACTCTGATTTTCTAATGTAAATTATTCTGCCTTTTTGATTGCATATAATATTAATTTAACGAAGTTGTAAAATAATTTCCAGACAAAAGTAAAAGTAAATAAATAAATAAATTAAAGGTACAATCAAGTGCAATCTCTAATTTTCGTCCGACTTCTTAAAATTCAAATAAAAATATTTTATATTCATTTTTTCAAAATCTAAAGCAGAAAATATACCTCTGTAGTCATATCTGTGCCGCTACAACTTATTGAGATCGGACTGACTGCTGCTGACTTACTCGATTACTCACAGTTATAAACAGATTTAGCTCCTTTCTTTAAAAATTGAATTTTGTTGCGTATTTATAAATGTATGTCGTCTATTAACAATTATATTTCGTAAGTTGAGTCATATATGGCGGGAAAGAATCACTACTGGCGAGCTCAAACGCAGCAAAAATGGACGAAGAGAACATGGCAAGAATAATTTGTCATTGTTAAATATTTGAAAATTTCTTTTCTTAGATATGACCTGAATTTTCAAGCTGGAACCTATTCAAGTATAAATTTCGTTTATTTTAATGTCAGCACATTCAACTGCCAAGTTCTTATCTCGATTTTAACTATTTTTTAAATACAACGGAAAAATAATCCATACACATTCACATTTTAAACAAATAAGGAAAATAAACCCTTCTGGAATCGAATTCATGCTTTTATCGTGGACGTTAACTCGTTTAAGACTTGCAAGGGCGCACGCTGAGTATTTGGAGAAAGATTAATCGAAATCGAACATACCGTTATTGATTCCTAAAACCTTATATACAGAATGAGATTGACCTTTTTTATAAGGAGTTATCTCTAAAAAATCTGATGTGGCCACCACATGATTTTCTCCATATCTGTAATATTTCTAAAAATTCCAATAGGTTACATAATAATAAATATTTTAAGAAACTGCGAGAAAATTTTAGACTACAAAAAACAGAATTAAACTCAAACCATAGCCTTCTGATATTGGACATAGCCACAAAGCTCCAATAATAAAGAAAAGAAAAAGGAGCGTTACTAAGACGTAACTAAGCGTTAATAGTCTTCGGTAGGTGGAGTGATGGTGGCAGCTAAATATATAAGATATCTCTTAAACAATGCATTATATGGGAAAATGTTTCAAACAAAGGTTGTAGAAAATTACATTTTTTATGACTTTAATTCCAGTACATTTTTACATATATCAAATATTAAAGCAAATATTTCAAAATAACGGATAAGTGACAAGAGTAAACAACCACTTTCGGTTGACCGATTTTTACCAAAAACTAATCAGTTCTTTTGACTTTTATATAAATGTTAAATATAAAATTTCGCGTTGACCTGATTAATAGTTTTTGAGTTCAAGGACCCACAAAAAAAGCTATCACGCACATACACACACACAGACATCATCGAGAAAATGGTCAAAACGTGTTCAAGGGACCTCAAACGTGTATTCCCGTTGAAATCTCAAAGTCGATTTTTTTTTCAAAACAATACTTTCCCCTATACTACCTATATGGAGAAAGTAAAAATGAAAGTTTAATAATTGTCAAATTACGATTGTTAAAACCTTTTCATCCCGGCCTGTAAATGTTGCTTCTATTAAGGATTTTTTCACAGATTAAATAAGTACATAAAAACTTCCCATTAATGTCCGTCACGACATAATATTCCGAAAACTCTCATGCGCTATAAAAATAAAACGATTTGGCTATTATTTAGTGCATAAATTCCGAACTTTATCAGAGACAATAAAACAACATCATGAGACATAAATTTTACTTTTCAGAGCCTTTGAATGTTGTTTTCCATCAAATTAACCCCTCTTCCTCATTCAGAATAAAAAATATAAGAGGTAACCATAAACGTAGATAATGTATTTTTGCGGAGTCCTATACTTACACACATGTACATTTTAATTAGATAAAACTGAGTTAAAGAATTTGAATACAACTGATGAAAAATAATATAACTTCACATCCATGCCAAATATCTCATTCCCAAGACTCTCCACGAGTACACATCAAGCCTGGGAAAAATCGCCGTCTTTAAAAGTAATTTTTACGAAAATCCAAGTATAAACGTCCACGCAATTTTGACCAACCGATATCCAAGTGATTTTATATTTACGTTCGTTTAGGAAGTTAGAAAAAGTGCTCCGGGGTGTTGACGGACTATTTTACAAAGACGACAGACAAAGGAATGAAGCTGATTAAAAAACTGTCACCTGAAGAAGAAAAAAACGAAAGAAAGCAAGGTGACAATGACGTAAAGAGGAGCGAAGAGATATACGCGTTGAGATGGTAAAAACGCGATAGCGTACTAAGTGTATCTTTTATTGCGCTTCGAAAAAGCCTATGGGGAGGACGGTTCTCCAAGGTCATCGGTACCCTTTCATCCGTTTATAGATGCCATCATCCCCTCCAGCCCTGCCTTACACCACCCTCGTCCATCCCCCCCCCCTCTCTCTCTATCTATCTATCTATCTCTCTCCACCCACTCAAACTCACCTCAATGACGTCTCTTGCCCACGTAGTCGTATGGGAGGAAGAGCATTTTCCGCTTTATGGATTACAGCGTGAGACGTATCTTCGATATGGCCTCTTTTAATGCTTTGGGGCGCCTCTTCCTGAGAGACCAACTCGCGAGACCCGAACCATCAATATATAGTTTACGTATGCGCATACTTTTTTTAATACCTTTAAAAACATGTCTCCAGTATTCGCGGCGAGATGAATCACCGAGGAATACTGCCAACAGTAATTCTCTCCTCGTTCATTAAAATCTCTTTCCCTTGGCTAGAGGGTGGGTGGGGCGAGGATAACGACGGCATTAAAATCTCGGCCGCTAGGAGGCGCGTTTCCCGCGTTTTTTATGGCCCAAGCCTCCGGAGAGAGAACGTTCCAATATGGCCGAGGCATTGCATAATAAAACATACGTATATATGTAGACTTGATTTTATATGCCTCATACTTTATAAAAGGCGAGAAATAGAGAATATATTGGAGTTTGGACGCCGCTTTGAGAAATAGTGTTCTATTTATCTAGTATATGTAGATAGAGACTAGATTAATTGCACTCGCTTTGATATTATAATATATTCGTGATCAACGACCAAAATCATCGTTCGATGACTGATTTGAAGGTATGCATTTCAACCTAAATATTTATTTGAGAGCAAGAAAACTACAATGTCATAAAAGATAAAAATCATGAAACAGTCATTTCTACAAATAACACAATCGTATTGATGTTAACTTAAAAATGGGAATAGAAAGATCCGTTATTACCAAAGTATATAAAAATAATAACTAGATTGGAAAGGTGTACTCCAGGTCGGAGTACACAGACTTTTCAAATACGTTCTCTGAGATATCACAATGTTATCAATATTTTTCGCTCAGATGAGGATTTAACAAGCAAGCGAGGTACGTTTTAAATACATGTAGGTCTTCATATAAAGTAGTCCTAATTATTCTCCGATTTTAACCAAAATTGGAATAGCTCAATTAATTTGAACAAAACTTTCCAATATCAAATTTCATCAAAATACGTCCAGCGGCTCTCAAGTTGAAACAAAGGAACATGTAAAGTGGTAATCATTTTTGTCCGATTTTGACCAAAATTTAAATCCATTCACCAATTTTAGCAAAACTCTCCAATACCAAATTTCATCATAATACGTCAAGCGGTTTCCGAGTTTTAACATGCGGATGGACGGAATCTACCTCCCATATATGCGTTCACTTCGTGCAAAGGACGCATAAAAAGCAACATTTTAAAAAGTATTAAGAAGTAAAATCTGAACCAATCGAATCTCATTTCATAAAAAAGAGTTTAAAATGATATTTAGCTGAGTCCCATTCATTCAAGGCAAACCAACGAGTCAATGAATTTTTCTTTAAGTTTCGGCAACTAATTCGCAATAATGACGGAAATTTCTTTGTGAATTTGTCATTTTGATAAAGATACGTAAGCTACCTAATGGGCCGTAACTTTTATTAGTAAAGCAGAAAAGTTATTCATCATTCCATCAATTTAAATATTATATATTTATGAAAAATCTGCAACTTACGTCAAATAAATTCAGACATTTACAGCCAAAATGAGATTATGTAAAAGTAAACATCAGGATCTCGTTTATTGGATGAAGGAAATCCATCGCAAGGTGGATAAAAAAGGAAACCCTTTAAGTCTGCATTTATTTCCTCTGGGACCTTCAACTTTAACCACAAATGCCCATAAAAATTCTCAGCATTGGCGGAATTCTTAATTTACAGTGCAATAAACTAGAAACATATATTTACTTAAAAATATTACGATCTCTTAAATTTCCTACCACTTCTAGATCTGCCGAAGCCCACACGTCTTGCTGTGACATTGTCAACATAACTTTTTTAAATTATATCATCATATATACTAGCACCCTTTTCATCTCCGGCAATTCATCATGCGTCAGAAATCGTAAGACTTTTTCTTAAAAATGACTCGAATATAAGGAAAATAAATAAAAATCTGTTAAAAATTACCGAATGCTTAATCTTATTTCCAGAAGTCCCATAAATATAATCCTTGCGTTTCTGTGAACCGCTATTGGAGTTGAGCGCATGCGTCATAATAGATCGAGGAAACCACTATCCAATCTAGGAAATGAAATTCAATTTGATTAATTGGAAACCCACGCGGAGTTTTTGGCTCCCGTCCTCCGGAATACACGGCCGAAGTGTTTTACGACTCTGGACAGAGTAAAGGAGGACACCATAGGGGGAAGAGGGAGGGGAAAGACCAGGTTGGGGCGGAGGGGTGTTAAGAGAGGAGTATCGCCAAAAGCAATTCCAATATAGCCACTCCATCCTCGCCCCCGCTTCTCTCTCTCTCCAACCCAAAACAGCCTCCCGCTTAATATTCACCCCGACTCATTTAACCCTACTCGTCCCAACCTCTCTGTCCTCTCCCTGTCTCATTTTCACCCTCTTCCTCCTGGGCTAACCACCTCCTAGCTCCCCGTCTTCTACTCCCCCCTCCCCTTTCTTTCCCATCTCTTTCGATTTTCCTACCTTTCCTTCCCACCCAAACCATCTCGTTTTCCCTGTTTCTTCCGATCATTCCCCTAACCCTTCTTCTTACCCCACCCAATCTCTTACATTCATCGCCTATACCTCCCTCTCGTGCCGTAAAAACAACTTCAAAAGTTTATCAAAATTTGCAGCTTTATTCCTCGTTCATGCTACCTAAAACCAACCCTGATCCTATCCAATCATTTTCTCTATTCTTTCTACCTCTTTCTCTCATACTCCGTCCAATCTACATCCTCCTATCCCCCTTTCCATGGTTTTTGGTCGGCAAGGGTAACTTATTTGCTCTTGACCACTGCACTTTTGCCTCCGTCTACGTCGCTGTCGATGCATTCCATTGCAATCTTCCAACGTACCAAAATCGATCTACTTCTAGCAGCTAAAGTAGTATTCCTCCGACCCTCTATCTGAATCCATCTCACATATCACCTGTCAGATAATTCACGCCCTCTCCTTCGCTTACTTTTCACCCCTTCCTCTTATATTTACTCACTCCTCTTTCTTTCTACCCAAGCAACTCTTCCCTTAACCCCTTAACTATCGCCTTTTAGCCCATTCCTCTATAACTCCCTCCTCGCTCTCCTTCCGCCCCTCTTTTCCTCACAAACCGAGACTCCTGCCATTAACACGGACCGTCTCCCCGGTCTTAATCCTTCGTCTCAGTAGCATCTAATTTCCACGCTCAATCCAGCGTAAAGGAAGAGGCAATCATCTCTACGGACACATCATTTAGTTGCCCTTTACGCCCAGAGAGAGGAACTAGGAAAGAGAGAGAGAGACGCATGGTGATGATGGCGGCGCTGGCAGCGTTAAGAAAGGCTTTTAGCATGCTTCGTCAAGGAAACCTCTTGGATGCCCATGGCACATCACAGATCTGTCGAACCGTGCGCCAAGTTGATGTAATGCTATACTGTCCTTTTTCTTCTAGGGTACCGCCACTAGGTGTCGGTTAATTTAATGGCAATAGAAATGTTCAATTGGCAATTAATAGGACAAGTTTAGGAATTATTTAACTTTGTTTTCAAAAGAATGATTGGATAACCGCGTCTATGAAGCCGAAGCTATGATTTAAATGGATCTGTAAACTGTGGATTTCATCGGCGCTCTTCGCACAACGGTGGTTGAGGTAACTATTATTAGACTTATTTTTTATGAATGGCCTTTTTTAGGTATACCTTTGACGTTTTTTTAATTTTATGCTAATAAGGCATCAAATAACTTTAAATCCACAAAAACTTATATGCAAACAGCTTTCACTTTGTAGACGTTCATAATATGCTTCACTTTTGCTCCTCTCGTATAAAATAAAAAATCCTAAATTATAAAACTGTAATTTCCCGTCAATAACGATGGTTTACATGAATGAAGTACTGAATTAAAATTTAGATACAACCCTTTCTATCTCCCACTCTCTCTCTCTCTCTCTCATCCTCCCTGTTTCCCTCCCTCTATCCTCACTCTGCTCAAAAATCTGACGTGGCCATCACATGACTTTCTCCATTACTGTAATACTTCTGAAAATTCCAAATAGCTAGGTTAAATGACAATAAATATTATAAATAACTGCGATAAAAAATCTAAGACTTTACAAATAACATAAATAAACTCAAACCGCAGGCTTTTGATATTGGATTTGGCCACGATATTCCAACAATTAAGAAAATAAAAAGGAGCTTTACTAACAATAAGACGTAAATAAGCGTAAAGTGTTTACAGTAGTCACCGGTAGATGGTGTGCTGGTGGCAGCTAAAAATACAGTTTTAAAAATATCTCTTAAACAATGCATTATATGGAAAAAGTTTCGAACAAACGGTGTATAAAATTACATTTCCTACAACTTTTATCTCAATGCTTTTTTACAATTATCAAGTATTAAAGAAAATATTTGAAAGAAACGGATGTGACAAAAGTAAACACCCACTTTCGTTTGACCGATTTTAACCAAAAACTTATCAACAAACTAAACTTATTAATTGTTTTTGAGTTAGAGCACCCAAAAAAATTTTACCACATAAACACACACACACACAGACATCGAGTAAATGGTCAAAACGTATTCAGGGGACCTCAAAACGTGTATTTCCGTTGAAATCCCGAAATCGATTTTTTTTTCATGAAAACGATACTTTCCTCTATACTACGTATGGAGAAAATAAAAATGTAACTATTTCGCTCAGAAAAACAAGACGGATGGAAAATACATGCACAACATAAGACCCGTCCAAACCTCGCGTTCGTGTTTTGGTTTTAAAAACTTTTAAAATGCAAACAAATCATACATTACACTCATCCCGTGTTAACAAATTGAATAAAACAAATACTTCTGGAATCGAAGCCATAATCTTATGATAGACGAAGACGCCTAAAAGGTGCAAGAGATATAGTATACTGAGCAAATTTTAAAGATCCAATAAATAAATGATTTCCACCTCAAAGAAATCGCATTCGAAATAAATTTGTAAGTCGATTTGACCCGTATTTGGAAATCGACGCGACGGTGGGAAAATTAATTTCCATTCCTCTGGGCGTTATTTGGTGCAAGTCCGAAATTTGAACGGTTATCGACAATTTTAAAATGCTAATGAAAAATTTGCGACTCCCATTGCGGTGTTAATCACATAGAGAAATGAAACATTCTTGGAATCGAACCCATGACGTTGCTGTAGATCTTGATTAAGTAAAAAATTAAAAAGGGACAAATTTTGAAAGTATGATTCAAATGGAATTTGCCAACAAGCCTCTAGATCCTATGCTGCCAGTGGTGCTCTACTAATGAGCGATGTGGCCTGACAGACAGACAGATATGGCCATTTATTATAAAAAATATAACAAGCATAGAAACTATGAAGCGTAAGATGATAGACAAAGACGAACGAATAGTATTATTATATATATTATATGAGCGAGAATCGCTTTTTAACATTTCCGATTGGCAGCACTGCTCACTTCAAATACGAAAATTCAATATTTTATCTAAATAATTTTAAGGGCCATTTCATAATAACGTACCCAATTATTTCGTTAAGTAAATCTAAAAATCGCACCGCATTGATTACGTAAATTTCTTGCAGAAATAATTAGCTCCTTAAACAAATATTCACATTCGAATACAAACAAAACTATCCGCTCGATTTGCATATTGCTTGATCTTAAAAAGATCCTCAAACTTATACGCCTCTCCTCCTTCATTTGTTTTAATTCAGGTCTCCTTTTTCTTTTTATTGATATTTCTACCGACCCCATAACCATTCCTTTGCTCTGCCCCATTAGGGAGAGAGAGAGGATATGCCGAATAAATCCAGAGACTATAACCCCTTTCTACCATAACAACCACGCGCGCTTATGCATAATAAATACCTTGAAAACTCTTCCGAAGGAGAGAGGTCGTCTGAAGTATCAAAAACGATTATAAAAAAGAAAACGGAGATAATTGGAATTTTCCTTTGGTAGGAATGGGGTAGGAAGACGGAGGAAAGAGTTTGAGTGATGTCACGGGTGGAGTAGGAGAATGAGAAATGTAGAAATATTAATGGAGGCATTGAGGTATTTCTTATGGAATGGCCTATAACGGACGAGAGATTTGAATGATAGAGATGGGAGGAGAAAGAAAGAGAGGGCTGGAGCAAAGAAGAAGGGGTTAATTAGTGGGAGTAATGGAGATATGGAGAAGGTGGAACAAGGAACGTGGAAAAGATGGAGAACGTAGAGGGAGGAGGAGAGGGGCAGAAGCAGTAGTTTGGAAGATGGGAAGGAACGCGGGGATGGAAAGGGAATGAATAATTTTACGACTCCCGAAGTTTCAAACTCACTTCTGAAAACGCCACAGTATAAATTTTAATGAGATCAAAGAAATTTGGGCTATTCCCATTTTTACCTATTTATGTTAAGGGTACATAACGGCTGCGGGGTCAGGCCGATTCCGTACGACGATTTCATTTTATTTAAGGGGCAGAGGCCGACTATCTCTATCTCTAGATAATTAATTACCCAAGAAACAGCATTTTTAATACTAACACAAAGATAAGGAAACTTACGGCGTTAAAACTTTCCGGACGGTATAAAAAGCGCTGATTCTAAAATGGAATCGCTTTTGTGCTTGTGTAAAAGGAACGTGCGCATTTGGACAAAATATATCCTAAAATTCACTAAAGGTTTAACTTGGTGGAATTGCATTTTAATAAAAATACGAACTAATACAACTGCACGACTTCCATCGTTTTAAAATGGCGTAAATTGTACAGAGTTGTGCCATTTCGTATTTTTATTAAAATATATCCTACCGTTGTATAAAAAACATCGAATTCATTTTTTAAAGCAGTCTAGTTAAAAACAATAAGATGTAAGCAGCAAAATATTACTTAAGCTTGTATCAGTTTTAAACATCATTATACCTATAACAGCACTTAGTCGTTTTAACCTCTACGAGTTAAAAAATAAAAAATCGAGCTTACCTTGGCTGGACTTCAATTGATGTAACTCCCATAGCTGTATAACGAATAGAAGATCCAGATGCCCACTTTGACAACAAAGCACTCCCATTCAATGAGTTCGCCGATCGATGGATCTAAAAAGAAAGGAGTTTAGGTTGAAATTGTATTTACACTGTGCCATAAGTTGTCTCCCATAATGTTAAAGGTAAAGTACTCCTTTAGCCAAACAATTAGAGGGTTACAACACCCAATGCATTTCGCCCACAAGGTGGGCATCTTCAGGGGCAAAACCTGTCTCAACAGTGCAGTCGACTCCCAGTCACTGTTGAGACAGGTTTTGCCCCTGAAGATGCTCACCTTGTGGGCGAAATGCATTGGGTGTTGTAACCCTCTAATTGTTTGGCTAAAGGAGTACTTTACCTTTAATAATCTGAGCTAAAGTAATTGAGCTACCAACAATTCCCATAATGTTCTTTGCATTTTTATAAAATCGGTGAAAGAAAGAGGACATTGAAAAGAATGCCCATCATTTATTCCTAAAATTAAATATCTAAGTACTGTTGAGATCCAACTCACAATGAACATAACTCTAATTTCGTAAAATAATTATAATAAATTATAATCACGTATTGGTGGATCGCCAAAAGGGACAACTACTTCGTGGAATAAATGCACATCTCTTTATCTCAACATTTTGTAGCTAATGAATTTATATTCCTCAAACCCCTATTGGTGACAATAATAATAATAACTATGAACATAAACATCAAATCTTGCCGGATGCTTTCGATTCTGCAACCTGATCGCTGATTCATCGCATTTTTTTAATAGTGACAATATTTTGACAATGCAAATTATACTCTTTCGCTCTGTTAAAGCCAGTTTCCGAAATTGGCTAATGCTGGCGATTGCCTGTCATTGCCACTTACGGCTAAACCGTACAAGACAAGACTAAAACAATCATTTGTTGAGGTAGTAATGTCTGCGGTATGCTTGTCACAGCAAGTTTACCGACGCATAAAAACCAGAGTAAGAGAGACACGAACTTAGCGTCACCCTTAACGACCTAACACGAGCCAACTGGATTTATACTTTTGCTCCAATCTAGTTCGAATGTTATATAATAAATTCTCAGGTAAAGTTTAAACCTTAGGTGGCTTTCAGGGTACATTTAAAGGACAAAGTAGTAATGACAAAGAGATGGAGTTTTAGCGGAGGAAAAAAGCTTGAGGTAATTTAGGGTTTCTGCGTAATTGGTTGCGATTGCTGAGAATAGCCACCCATTGTTCCCAATAGCAATAAATCCATTTTCGACATTATGCACGTTAAAATAGTAATGTAGTCAGAATAGAAATTAATTAGACTAATGTATAGTGACAAAAACCGAGCTACGCAAGGAGGCTCCACAGTGCACAAGGCAGCCAACTTTACAGAGTTAACTGGAGCTAAGGAAGAGAGACAAAAAATAAACGAAGAAAGAATTGAAAGAAAGGCGATGAAATTAAGAAAATAAAATCGGTCTTTGAGGAAAAATTGATTATTAAAACATTTCTTTTAACCGGCAATATTAAAAATTTTGGGCGATAAATTACAAGCAGAGATATAAGAATTGGATAATGATGGAAAAGAGGATAGTGATGCACTTAAAACTTGAAGGAACGAAAAATCCAATACAGCTGTTTATCATGAGAAACATAATAATAATGTATACATATTAGACAAAACCACCGCGAGAGAAAGGATTTTAAAATAGGAAAGAAGAAATAATAAGGGAAGGAGGGAGGAGAGAAAGAAAAAGAGATGAAGGCGAAAGACAGAATAGGATGAGGGATAGACGAAGAAGAGAGGGTGAGATGAGTCGGAGAGAGAGAAAGAAAAGGATCCTTGGTGTCCAAGATACTTTCGGAAGGAATTGACATATGCCCGCGTGTGTGTGTGTGTGTGTCTTTCTCTGTATGCTTTCGTAATTGGATCATAAATTTCATGTTGCCGCCAAACCCACCTTTCCCTCCTTCTACCTCCGACCTTCTCAACGTTTCCCTTCGACTCCTCCCTCCACCTCTCCCATCCCCTCCCCTCTCTCGCCCTCGTCTCACAACTTCCCGCAACCTCTCTTCCTCGTCTCCCAGTCCTTCTCCCTCTCCCCAGCATCTCTTATACCCATCCCTCACTCCTTCCCGCCGCTCTCTCTCCCTTCCTCCCTCCCACCTCTTCCTCGTACACCTCCATCTCTCCTCGTTAATGGTTCGAGGGAATATAGACAGGAGGGACTGGAGAGAGGGATAGAAAAGGTGGGGGTCGGGGAAAAAGGAGTGGAGGAGAGAGGGAAATTAGAGATATAGGAAGAATAAGATGGAGAAGGAGGGAAAGGGTTTGTAACTCGTGTGGAAGGGTTTTCGCAGGATGTGCAAAAGGGTGAGAGCGGAGAGGTGGGGTGGAGTTGGGAGGGGGATGAGGTTGTGGGCGGAGTTAAAGGTTAAAGGAAATAAAAGGCACAAAAATAGAATGGAATGGCCGACGTGTAAAAAGATAACGCGAGGAATATTCAAGGATGAAGGTGGAATTAAAGCCGGTAGAAAAAACACGGCGATAGGAATTTTTGTCTCATTTTTTTCAAGAGAGGGCAGCATGGTTTTTCGGATGGCTGATGAAATAGGCTTTTCAGATATGGCTGAAAGAGGCTTGTATGTAGTTCTTTATTAATGATGAACGATTTGCGTGGTTTATTGAAATCCTTGATCGTTGCATGAAGAAATAGATTTATTCTTCTAAACTAAATTACCTTTTGGGTTAGATTCCCTTCGTTCATAAATAAGGATTTTTGCGTTTAAATTTAAGAAAAATTGAATTGCAAAACTTAACATCTTATAGTTTTTGTTCAGACGTCGTTGATTTTATTGATACGTTAATAAGTTTCAACAATACGGAACCACGATTTCGATATTTTTGATAATTTATGTAATCCCATTTAACTTGCAAAAAGTATAAGAAATTTGAAGCTAATATGACCTAATTGGAGATTAAATCAAATTTTTAAGAAGTTGGCACCTGCATTTATTAAAGCATTATAAAATGTATAATTTATCCCTCTAAATAAAATAGTATTCTTTACAATATGTCCACGACACGCCCATCATTAGACCCCCATTGTATCAATAGGCTAATTAAATAATATAACCGAGTCTCTCAAAAACTATTAATTTAATTACACCAGGTTGAAGTTTCAAGCAACATAAACAACAAGTTTTTGTAGCATAGATCAATATTTAAAATTGAACTATTAAAATATTATTCATCTGTTATTATTCCTGAAATAAGAAAACGAATTATCGCTTTGCAGTAAAACAATAGCGTAAACATTTCCTCACATTTTGCCAAATAACAATAAAATAATTATATTATCCCTATTTTAGCATTGAAGTTTCAACTTCTATAAGAGTTTTTTTACAGAGAATTTAAATTATTTTAAGTAGTATTCTGCTATATAATTTGAAAATAACATTATATCTTTGTTATTATAAAATTAACCTAAAAATAAAAGAAACAGAGGAATTTAGAGGATTAAAAATACAGCATAATCACATAAAAATAACTTCATATAACTAGCATGACGGAATTATTTAATATTTTAATTTTTATGGGAATTATTGTAGTCATTATCCTTCGAAAATAAAACTTATTTTTGTGCGGCGATATAGTATATACGTACACGAGTACTGTAGGTTTCCATGTTAATGTTTGCTCAACTTTCACAAGCACATATTAACATGGTATTGGAGTAATTATAAGCGCTACAATATGGTATTATTGCAACATAATTATTCAAACGATTTATAAGATCAAAACACACCACTCCGATATAATATCATTTGAAATTTATAAGAATTTTTAAAAATTAATAAATAAGGACATGGAAAATTACTCAGAACCAAATCACTTCTAAAGAGAATATGCCGCGTAAGAGTTCATGAAGATGGGTTGAGGGCAGTGTTCCCTCTAATTTCTTCAAGCACTGCGCGGCCAGCCAAACTTCGTGAGCGGTAGTGGTAAGCCGGAACGCAAAAAAAATTGTGAACCCGTATGAAAAATTTTCAGCCTATGAGTGATGTCACGGGAACTATATAATATTTTTCTTTTAGAAAAGGAGCACTTTGTGTAATGTTCTCTGCAAATTTCCATGTGATCTTTACTGCGAAAAAGTGGCTGTGCGTGGAGGGAAAATAACCGTGCGCGGGCGCGCACCCGCGCAGCTTACAATTAGAGGGAACACTGGCTTGAGGATCGCTTTGTAAACCTTTCCGGCATCCGTCCTTTCTAGCCGAGTGTAACTACAATCTGCTGAACCACAGGAAGAGCAATGAATCAACATCTTTCGAAGCTTACGGTCTATCCATCTACAGGAATTTATCAGTTCCTACTGTAATAACGCAAACCTATTTCTTAGTGATAATGAAACGTCAAATACAATTTTATATTTTTAGGCTGTTTCCAAAGAAAATATAGCCTTATTAAATGGTCCTGTCAGTGTGTATGTATGTGTGTATATGTGTATGTGTGTGTCCCCTACTAACAACTTTTACATCAATGGACCGATTTTCATGAAACTTTGGTATGAGGGTCGTGCTGCCAGGGCCCACCTCCGGGCTATATATTATTTTGCAAAGACTGAAGTTCCAGGTTCGATTGCAGGAAAGTTTTTTCCCTATTTATTTTACATAGGAAGTCTCAAATCCATCGTGCAGAGATGTTTTCTTTAAAATATCTTAAAATTGTGATATCGGAGCGAGGTTTGTATTGTTCTAAAAGGAAAAAAATTTAGATTATAATTCATATCACAGAATTTTGATAATTAATCGTATATCCTGGATTTTCTACTAAAACAGCGTTTTTGCGTTTTAAATCGCATTTTATCGGATTGTTGCCATGGAGACGATTATTACCGAACACGGCTTTAACATAGACGGGTAAACAAATGGGTTATTTTTCCACTCGGCTACCCTTCAGCAATGGACAGTTGATCCATACATATTGGGGTATAAACAGTAACATTTATTAAATTCGTTTATTTAAAAAATTAAATGCAAGATATAATGCCAGAAAGAGATTTTGACATTGTTTTTAGTATTTTAAACCTGATAATGCTCTATTAATTTCTTTACCAATTTTTTCTATCATTGATAAACTATAAACTACAAGTAGTATTTATGGTACGAGAATTCCTTGGAATGACTAACACATACTGAAACATTTCCTGTCAATATAAGCAATCAATTCGAGGCGTCAACTTTGGGAAACCAGCCTGCATTAGTCCTGGTTTGGACTTCTTGTTCTATCTGGCAACGAACGGTCAACATTTAAAAATTATCAAATAATAGCAATAAAATCTAATATTTACTATATAAAATTGAATTATAGAAGGAATCAGAGTAAGGCAACTGGGTGATAATAACTTTCTCGTTTACTACTAAACTTTAATTCTCGCTTTTTTCATTTCTATGGTCACCTTTCTTCCCTGTCCTTTTTCAACAACGTAGTAATCTCTCATCTCCTTAAAATTACCTCCTTCCTGATCTCTCCATACAATTGTTATTTTCATTTTTTTCAATCTTTCCCTATCCTCACAGTAAAAATTCTTTCCCTTCTCCATCTAAATCTCTCCTTTTTTCCAATACAAGATTCACCTTCCTCCGTGTTTTAATTCTCCTTCAAACTATTTTTTCTCCTTGTGACAACGATGTTTTTCTCGTCCTCCGCCTCGATTGCGCACAATTCTTTTCTCGTAATTCAAGTTTTGCACCAACCGTCGCGTAGCTAAGGAGTGATGTGTAGCAGTTTATCTATAGGCCATAAACAGCCATAATTATATATACATAGAACTACATATTACGCCAGTGGTTCTCAACCGGGGTGACAACACAGCCTAGGGTGACGCGAGAGTTAATGAGGGGGTGACGCAAATATTTGATAAATGCACTGTGTATCATATTCTGGCTTATCAAAATAAATAAAACCAGAAGAATACCTGCCTCTGCTTTTTTAAATACATAAATGTTTATTTTTATGTCGTAGATATAGCTCAATTTATCTTTAAAGGTGACTTGAAGGAAATGGAATAGTAAACGGGGTGACGCAGAACTGAAATGGGGTGACGCAAACAAAAAAAGGCTCAGAAACACTGTATTACGCATACGTATGTTCTTGTGGGTATATGCATGTGTGCGCGTTCACGTACGCGTCGGTGAACGTGTATGGTCATAATAAAGCTCTAAAATCCGAATTATAAGATTTATCATCTTGGGTAATTTCTCCGTCATCGAAACTTTAACCTCTCCCTTCTTCTACATATTCCCTTCACCTTTTAACAACTCTTTTACTTCTCTCTAACAAGTCATTGCATGTCTACACTCAATACCCCCTTCTCCGTCTGTTTTATAGTCGTCGACACCCTACGTTCCTCATTTTCATTCTGCTATTCTATCGCCGCTTTCTTGTTCTCATATCTGCCTCACTTCATCAGTCTTTTGCTCCTTAGGGGGTCGAGCAATGTTTAATCATCCCATACTCTTTCCCTCGTCTCTCTCTCTCTCTCCAACTCGATCGCTCTCTCATTCTATCTCCGCTCGCCCTCCTCATTGGACGATGTCCAGGGGGTGATAAAAGAGAGTCTCCGGGAGAATGGCTCGCTACAGTAGGAGGAGTTTATTCCGTTGTCTTCGTACTCTTAAGCGCCACCCCTTTGGTCGCCTGCTTAATCCCTCTCCCCTTTACCTTCTAAATACCTCTTACTCTTCCATCACCGCCCCTCTCTCCTCCTTTCCCCTTCTCTTCAGAGATTCTCTATTTTTACTTTTCTCCTCTGAAATCCTGCGTGAGGAAGCTTGTTTTTGTCTGCAGCCGTAATTTCACGGCCATTATTATTTGAGCCAATGCATTTTAAAGGTCGGTTTGATTTTTATTTCCCCACTTCTTCCCGCCCCATCCCTGCCTCCTCATCCCTACCGATCAAATTTTATTGTTTTTTTTGCGTGAGGCAATTTACATTTTTCACTGAATTCCTTTCTACGAAGGTTTTATCAGAATATAAAAATATCTCGCGCTTTTAAGTTTAATGCTGTGATATAATTTTATGATCTCATGCTTTTATAGCTCTAAGCTGTATTGATCTTTTGCAAAACTCCTTTTGATATGAGATTAATGCAGATGGGCTGTCGTGGAAAATAACTGTTGGCTTTAACAAGCTTCGTTAGCTGTATAATTTAAATAAATAAAATTCAAATATTTATTTCATCATTTTTATGCAATAATTCCAATTAAAGTCTTCACAGCGTACAAAAATCTAACATATGTATTATAAATTTATGAACATCTTTTTTCTATCAAACACCGGTACTATATTGTAAAATTATTCCTTAACGAGTTCTAAATCATAAGAGTAATAAGACACTAGGACATCAAGATTCAGCAGATATGCAAAAAAATTTCTCACACCACATTCACTGTCATATAAAATATGTAAATACCCAGAGGTAAAATTGGTATAAACAACATAACAAATTATTAAACCTATGTCAAAAAGTGGGTATAATATACGTTACAAAACTTTCTTATATACGTATGTGTCTCGTCTTACTACACTCTTTCCTGACTAGAAGGAACTCCTACTGCTACAAATACAACAAAATCTCTTCTGCACGTAAATGGTGTTAATATATTGATCACCTCATATATATGAAAATCAAACTTATAGTTATTGTTATACCATACATATCAAATAAATATCAAGCATTATGAGAATTGACGAAGGCACATATGCGCTGAAGCATTATTGCTGAACGACGATTGTTGAGAGAAATGGGGAGAGCTGGGTTGTAGCTGGGCGTCAAAATCGATAGTATATTTAATGTCGCTGGATGCTATACAGTTATTTTCTGGTAAATTTGGCTTACACAGTATTGTTTATGTCTCCAAGGTCTATGACTGAGTGAATTTTAATCGAAAACATTAGAGCCATTTTTGAATAAATCGACATTCTGTGAAAATCAACAATAATAAAATACCCTACGTTGTTGCGCTATATCGTTATTCTCTTCGTAGTTGCTATCTTGGCTAATTTTATGCAAAAAACCGAAAATCGCTCGATTTCGTCAAACCATCTAGGCTCTAAAGTCACACACAGACGGCTTGGCGAAAACCACTATTTTTAGATTCAAGGACACCTAAAACGTGTATTTCTACCAAAATCTCGAAGTCGATTTGTTTCGCGACTACAATACTTTCTCTATACTACGAACGTAAAAGGTGAATAAGTAAACAATCATTGCGGAAATATTCTCAATGCTTCTAAAGACGGAATTGGATATTTTATAGACAAAATTCTATACCAGTGAAACTGACTCGAAAGAAATAAAATGAATCAATCAATAAGTAAGCTTCCATTCATAAACGAATACGTAAATCAATTTTCGTTTAAAATTTCGGCGGCAAATATTGATGTTTTAACTTCCAAAATTTGCAAATATCCAAGATCTCCCAGCATAGTTAACTCGGTAAATTTAATTTTTATAGCACATATCGAAGGTATATCACTAAAACACCCAGCAAAACCTAATGTGATCTTAAAATTGAACGAAACTGACCAGAATTCAGTCTCTGGAAGGATGGAAAGTAATAATAAAAAAGTATCCTTCTAGGTGACACCATTGGCCACATAATGCTACACAAGAAGGAAAGAGAGAAAAAGGAAAAGGCGGTTATGAATCATAACAATGCAAAAACCCAACTGCTTGATTGAAATCGGTCCGCGAGGAAATAAAAATCGCCATCCGGAACGCCATCGTTAAAAAAAGCGGACCTCTCTATTACTTCGTCTCTCTTTACGCTGTATTAAGCATCCATCCCTCTCCGCGAGAACGTACTCTACTCCCCAGCGTCCTCACTCTCCTCAAAGCCCTTCCCTCACCCTCCCCCAACCCTTCCTCCGTCGCCTATCCCGAAACATACAGGGAGAGTTACACAGCACAGCGTTACCATACGCACACAGTAACAGTCGGGGACGTTGTTTGGCGTGGCGGAACACATATGCAAATTCTCACTGCTCAGCGTTATTTACACCCAATGACGAATGCATGGAAAAAGTTGGCGGGAGGGGAAAAGGGGGGGAAGAGAGATCCCACGGAAAAAAATTGCACGGGATGGATCGAGAGGGCTGGAAAGGGGACGGGATTTTAAAGAGGGGTAGGGTGATACACTCCCCCCCCCTTCCTCCCACGCTTCCCGCAGGCTCCACCTACCCACCCCTATAGCAAACGGTGTATAACCCCCTCCATCCTCTTCACTTATCTCTCTCCTCCTTCCACTCCTTCTCTCTAAAACTCTCCTCTCCACTCGTCCGCACTAATGAAGCGTTTGACCAATCAGTTGATCAAACAATCAATCAGACCCAGGGTACCAATGAAGGAGTAGCACTGATTCCGTTTTTTTTCAACTTTTGTTTTTACTTTTACCTTTTTATTCGGCGCTCGGTACATTTTTTCGCCAGAGTCGTTTTGTTTTCCGTCCCTGTCTTTTTTGTATTCCCTCGCCGCTTTCGGAGTTGTTTTCTCCCCCGTTAGCAGTGAATTTTTATCCGATTCGCGTTTTTGTCCGTTTTCACGCTCCCACCGTGAAATATACGGTAAATCCGGGGCGCGAGTGTGTGGGATACGCCCTAAAATGGTGGCGATGGGGTGGGAACGAAACTACGGGGATGGATATATATCTCCCTTTCTTTCTCTCTTTCGCGCGCGCGCACACACACACACACACACGGGGCCCTCCCTCTCTCTCCATTCATTCTCTCTCACTCTTGTTTTTTAAGTGACACGGAGCAGGAGTTGGGAGGATGATGGGATGCAAAGCGAAGGGATTGGCGAGATGGGTGGGATCTGAGAGGGATCGGGAAGTTTTTATGAGAAACGATGATAGCGTTTTGATCTGATTTTACGAGAGACCTGCAGTAACTGTATCTCTCCCTTTTGTGCAATGGATGATATAATTTTAGCCAAAATCGTTTCGCACGTTATACGAGTCAATTCCGTTCTAATTACGGTTATATGCGAAAAGAGGAGTTTTTAATCCCCAAGTTGTACCTATTTATTCTATAAATGAGTTTTCTTCATATTATCAACTCTACCACATTGTTCATCATCTAGCCTCTTGGACTATAAAACGGGTTAGCGATTTTAATTTATTTCTGAAAATATAAAAATAAGAATTTCATTGGCAATACCGATAGAAATGTAAAAACACTTTTAGCGGTGAAATCTAACATGCAGAATCCATCCATTTAGGAAATTTGAGAATTTTCCCAATGAATGGAGTCTACCTAAACTGAAGTACAACTGTTTAATCTGGTTTTATTTCTTTAAATTTTAGCTAAAGATAAATACATAAAAATACATTTCTTTTGTTCTCCGATTTTAATGCTAATTGCAGTTATAAAATATTTAAACCCAGTTAGAGTTATATCCACGGATTCTATGCTATCAAAGCATCTATTTACTTCCATCTCTCAAATTCGTATTTACTTTGATAATTTAAGGAATTTATTCCTCATGCTAAATGTATATCAGACTAACTGCTTTAATAAATTATAGAAAATTATTTGCACTAACTTAGATTATGTTCGTTAGAGAAAATATATCAGCTTTTACTCAAAAATATTTTATTGCTAAATAATGAATCCAAGTCTTTTTTACTTTTATACAATGTCAAAATTTTAAAGAATTAAAGATTTAGTGGGCTCTTTGTTTGCCAATAAAAATAAATCTCTTTGAAATTATATTCTCGTATCACGCAAAATTCTTATAATTAAAACAAATCGAAAATTTAAAAGTAGAATAAATACAGTTTTCTGGATAATAAATTCGCCGATTTCGATTAAGAACTACGTTACCAATATTTTACTGTCTTTAATATAAAATATTTGCCTTAATACATTTTCATCTCGTACTGCTAAGATAAGAGAAAGATTTTTTCAGGCCCATATCAATTTCCTCTCGCGATGAAAATAGCAATAATAAAGTTCCGCTGAAGGGTAACCACAGTTTGAGGGGAGCATTTCGTACTCTAAAACTGTTTGAAAAGAGAAAGGATAATGGACCTGTGTTTGGGAGGAGATGGTGGGAGAAGGGGAGGAGTGGGAGGTGACACATTCAAAAGAGTATATGGAGATTGTAGAAAAGGGGAGTGGCATAGAAAGATAGATAGGATAGGTGAGAGGGGGAAGGGATGAGAAAAAATGCTATGGGGTGGGAAACGAATTAATCTCTGGGCAGGAAGTGACAAATTCACCGGAAGTCAACTGACACTCCCACTTCCCCATTCTTTCTGCCGCTGACACGCCTCCCACCATCTCCTGATGGAGCCCTATACCACTCGGTTGCTACACTCATACACGTCTCCGCTGCCAGGTGAATGGGTGGATTATTTCGACATTTTTACATAAAGTTCCGGTAACCGGATGATCAGAAACTTCACGCTGACGTGAATTTTTATGCATCCTACCAAATTGCATGTGACTAGGCGACATGGAATGAACCCTACCGTAAATGATTAATCCTCTGCGTATTTCATCGGCATCATTCTATTTTTCACAGCGAAGGCTTATAATGAATTAATCTCAATAACAGAAAATATTCATATTCCATTTCCCCAATGCATGAATGAACTGCAGAAATACTGACAGAAACGCTCTAGTTGCAGGATATAACAAGTTTTAATGAAAAGAAGCTACATATTATAATATTATAACTTGATTATTATATTATGCCAATTTATAAAGCAAACAAATTATTTATATTAGTGAGCTTTCGGGCTGAATTAAATAAATCCATAGGTTTAGGAGAGATTTATAACCCTTTAAGGCAGCTTTCGATTACCTATACAGAGGGAGGCGTTTTATACGACGTATCTCTTGGAGGATGTCCATTGGGGCTGGTTGATACTTGCCCTGCTAGCTCGGACCCAACTAATAAAAACACCCGCGTCCAGAGACGTGAAAAATAATCTGTTACTATAGTCCAGTGGTAGAATATCCGCCCGATAAGTGGAAGACCCGGGTTCCATTCCCGGTCATAGCAGAATTTTTTCCTGTTTCAAAATTATTCCCAAACCTATACAGAAGATTAAAGCATGAAAACCTGAAACGGCAGTCACAAAAAACTCATATGTTGGTGGCAGAATACATTTCTTATCTTTTGATTAGATCTGCCATAAATAACTAGAACGCATATCAGGATATCCAAAACAAAAACCAAATGAAAAGCTAACTTAGGAGAAATTATGTCTTGAACTACCTTTCTTATACTCCACCATCAACGCGTACTGTACGCTGCTCGAATCACTCGCACGGCGAAAACCACTGCCGCCTGGAGCGGAAGGCAAGGGGGTTTGTTGGGAGAAGGTGGAGGTGGAGGGTGAGAGAGAAAGAGAGGTTGGGCGTTCGATCCCCGTATAGGAATTATGCAAATCTGTTGAGATCGCCATCACGGCGTGGAGGCATCGGTGGCGGAGGTGGCGGCGGTGGTGGTGCGGTGTGTGTGCAGCAACGGCAGACGAGAGAGAGCTGTTCACCTGGGAACGGGGAGCAGCCTTGTCTCGCGTCACTCTCAGTCGGAGATTTACGGAAGGAGGAGGGAGGGAATGAGCAAAGGGAGGGGAATGTGGCGTGAGGGGGTAGGGGGATGTGGAGAGGGTCAAGTAGTGGGAGGAGAGAGAGAGAGAGACAACAGTAGGAGGAGGATGCGAAGGGAGGGGCGTGAGAGAATGAGAGAGGCGCCGGACGGCGACGAATGGGTGGTGCGATGGGAGGAAAATCCTTCGCCATACTTGGAGAGAGTAGCAAATTCCCGCAATATGAGTAGCATATAAAAACTCGCGATTTAAATTAGTTCGAGGGATATCATTTACTTTTAGATGTAAATGAGAATTTTTGGTGATTAAATTTCTAAGCTGAAATTGATTAGTTTTAATATAGCCTTTTTTTGATAAATGATAATGCAGACTACGACTAGCATAAGATGATGTTAAAAGTTGTGAATTTTTCACAACATTTAACAGCCTTTTTGTTTACATACACAAAGATATTTTGAGAATGCCATATCATCAAATGAAACAGATTTGGTGAAGCGTTTAGTGTTCAATAGCTAGAGAATTTTGCATAATTTTGCTATACGACAAAAAAAGTCCGCATACATTTAGATCAACATGCGCTTGTAAATAGATGACAATCGAGTGAAGTTCATTTCAATGGCAAAAAATGTAGCCCAATGCAAGTAAAAGAGTGATAATTTCCGAGTCAAGGAAAAAACACATTGATAAGTTTAAGAAAAAATTATTACAAAATTTTGTTGTAACATACAAGCTAAATGCAGCATCGCTGTAATCTAAGTATAAATGTTCATCAAAAAAGATATACGGGCACGTAAACTTTTCATCAATAAAGTGACATTATAGAGATACATCAAAGGAAACCCCAAGTTATTTTACCAGAGAAGAAAGGTCTACTCTGAGATTTAAAATTATATTCAGGAGTGGTTAAATGTGCAGTAAATAAATTTTAAAATCTTTATCTCTGTTTATCGAATGAGGCGAAGCTCAAATTTTAGATAAATTAATTTCTATGGACACCTAATAACATAAATATCAAAATCCATATTACTCTATTTCGGTTTATTCTAAAAATTAGTCGGGACCGCCTAAACTAAATTTGACATGAAAGCAAACATTTCACACTCACTAGATACTTAATACACGAAATATGCTTAGTCCTTCCCCCAAATAATTCCAACTTTGTCAAATGAGGCAAAGTCATCGCAATTTCGGCGCGGTCATCTCTTACATGTCGCTTGATTGTACCCCCGCGTCACCCCTTATAATCAGGGAACAAACGAGCAAGCACAACTCACAAACACTGTCCAACAGCACTCTGAAGAGCTGGAGAACAAAAAATAGATAATGCAGCGATTGCCATCCTAGGCTTGGAAAAAAAACGTAGCAAGCAAAAGTAAGTAGGAGGATGAGAAAAGGCAATAAAGTCATTGCATCTTCTCCAATAGTCTCCG
The DNA here is from genome assembly GCA_028673005.1 of Tanypteryx hageni. Classification (NCBI taxonomy): domain Eukaryota; kingdom Metazoa; phylum Arthropoda; class Insecta; order Odonata; family Petaluridae; genus Tanypteryx; species Tanypteryx hageni. Next base: position 40,414,777 of record CM054117.1, read on the forward strand.
CCACATGCCCCATCCCTTTCCTTCTCCCCAACTTAGCGGTCTCATTTCCCATTTTTTCTTGCTCTTTCCATCCTCTGTCTTCTTCCTCTTCCTTTCCTCCGTCTCCCTCTCTTCTTCGCACGATTTCCCTCTCCCCTTCCTCTCCGTCCAGCCTGTTACACACTCGCCCGCCAATGCTAGGGCATAAAGGGCCTGCTACACATAAACCCGCCCAAGCCAACCATTCTGATTCCCAGATCGGGCGTAACCCCAGAGAGCTCCGAGGGAGACCGCGATCCCAGCTGTGGTCTGGACGGACTCCGCCCGCTCTTCCCTCTCTCTCTCCCCAGCAATATAGGGTGGGCACTCATAAGTTTATGAGGGGGAAGGAGGAAACCGAGCCTCCCACCCAACCATCCACCTACTCGCTACAGTCAACTACCACGGGCCGACCTCCTTTCTCCTCCTCCATTTCCTCTCCGATTCTCCCTCTCATCAAATCCCTCTATCAACTGCTCCTATTCCGCGCGCTTTTACGCGGGAGATACACCCTCCTCTTGATTTGGCTGCGTGCAAAAATTAGATTCGTGGGAGAAAGAAGATGATAGTGCTTTTACGTTGCGGATTGGGACGGTCAGGAATTGGATGATTAGGGAGGGGTAGGTTGTTGAGCTTAAGGAATGACGGAGGAGTTGATGAGGTGCGGGAATGGATGCCTTTTCTTGAGACGCTGGGGAACGCTTTGACACGTAAGAAAGGCGTATATATGGCACCAGACCCTAATTACTACTGGGGGCCGAATTTGCTTCCCTTGCAGAGTCGTTTCGTGTCAGTATACTGAGTGGAATGTCGGAGCCTAACAGGGCGTGTGCATTACATATGTAGAGCGGTGAATTTCTAAATGAAGAATGGCAAGAAAGCTCAAATGATAATGCTCGAGTGAAATGAATAAGATATTCTAAGAGTGGTTTTACCAAAATTACTATCCTTATTAGACATGCATCTTGTCGTCATATACAATATTTATGCATGTAGACTTTTATTAGATGTACGATATTATTCTTATCATATTTTCTTTTGTCTTCGCAGTTTGGAATTTCAGTTTTTATCGTCTCGCAAATGTTGCACAACAATATGTCGTTGGATCAGTTAATAAATTATAAATTTAATTAAATTTGTTTAAACAAAAAAGATAAAATAATTTTAAGGCAGAACTTATTGCTTAAGTTTTATAGATTCATAGAAATTTATAATCGACGATCGGTGAATTACCGCAGAGGAAGGCTTGTTTATAGTCATAATAAACATCTGATTTCCTTTATGATTTTATGACAATGATAGCCATCTTGATCGTCACTGATTATGCACGTTTGCCATCAGTGCCGCAATAGTTACTGAGTTAGTATACGGATTTAAATTAATAGCTTTGTAAACCAAAATATCTTTATGAGCAACTTAATTATTGTTAAAGCAATAGGAGAGACAGTATAAGAATAGTCATAACTACCAATGTTGCATGCGCCAACCGTTATTTCATTTTTGTAGCACTAGGTAACTTCCTTAAATATGAAGCCGGATTCGGAATTGGCTGACAAATTTAAAAGTAAAGGTACTGTTACTTACGATTTCTAATTTTAAAAGTTAGCGAAACATCGATAAAATTTTAGAAACTTGATAGGTTTTACATTTTACTGTTTAAACATTCTCCAAAGCTTTAAAGTACGCAATAAGTTAAAAAGTGAATAATTTTTAAATAATAATGAACGAAATATGACAAATTCATTAGATAAAACATTAATGCATTCATATAATGGAAAATTAATGTCATAAGAGTAATTACTTCAAATCAGAGTACATCTCTATTTTGTTATATGTAGTATGATAGTATTATAAAGTGCATCAGAGGAGGCTTATCTTTAGTTTGACGGCAAATATCTGTAAATATAATGCTTTTAAAGTATTAGAATGCGTTAGCCGTATTAAAAAAGACAAATGATAAGTCAAATCCGATTGTCATAAAAATGTATAAAACACCATATGCGCAATTATTCCTTCCTACAATTCATACAGCTACGGAAATAATAACTTCCTCTGTAAATACTACATTTAAAGATGCCAGTTAAGAGGAAAGAAAAAATGCGAATAAAAGCATTCACAAACATGGTCGGTTTGCCAAACCAATCCAATATTACGGAGAACAAAGACAAAATGAAAAGATGTGGCTTCTGAAGAAAACACGATAATTAAAAAAAGAAAAACATCAAACTACAGAAAATTCGAGAAATTCCAACAAAAAACTATGAACCTTTCCTGGTAATCGAGAACAGCGAAGTTCCTCAGAAGAAGAGAATTTTTCGTCCGGATTCGGACGAACGGAAACTGCGTAGGTGCCCATCACCCAAGACGGCGGAGAATGGAACGGATCTTCAGGGAAATATCGGAAACATCTCGCCCACACACGCAAGAAAAGACAGACAAACGGAGGACGTGATTTTTTTGTTTCCGTATAAGAGAAGAAAGAGAGAGAGAGAACCTCCCCGCAACAACAGTCAAAAGTGGGAAGAGCTGTGCCGGGGGAGGAACGCTGGAAAAGAGAAGAAACGCGAGGACCAGAGGAGTGAGAGGGTAAGAGAAGCGTAGAGAGGAAAGAGAATCAAATCGAGAGGTATGTGAAAGGAGAAAGAGGAGATGGAGAGGTGAAGAGAGAAAAGAAGGGCGCAGAAAAGTAAGGGGTTGTATATTTTTCGGACACGTTTTCCCTCTCAGCTGGACCCAAACCGAATATATCCCAATGGTCCATCCTTTAGGACACCCGCGGCCAAAAACTGCTTTTTTCTCTCTCTTCTTCTTTTCTCTCAGTCGCATCTAGATGGCCTGCGGTCATACCACCCTAAAGGACGACTAGGGAGGGAGTTAAGGAAGTGTCGAGTGGAAAAGGGAAAAGAGTGGCTGAAGGTCCGAAAAAAAGGGATAGGAATATCCGATTCCAATATGTATATGTGTCTGTGTATGTAAATGCATGTGTGTGTATGTGTACTTAAATGTGACGCATAAGCATAGATAGAACTTATAGCAGAAGAATCGAGTAGAAATAACCTACCAATATATTTCTTCAATCCACATCATTACTCTATCATCAGCTATAATTTTTCAGAGAAATGAAACTAAAAAATAGCCTTTTTTTGAAGGAGATTTTTGCGTGTTGTGCATTTCCTTATTCATCGGGGTTGTTTATAACATGAGTGCAAAGTGTAAAGATTAACTTCAAAGCCCTTTTGTTTTGTAATTCACGGCCTCGATTTGTTGTAGCACGGTTTTGATACCTGGAGATGCTACACCATCGAGGATTATTCTGATCCAATCAAAAATAAATATATAATTAAAAAATCGTCATACATCAATTTCATATCCCTCATTTTTATAAAGGAATGGGGAATTTAAAGAATATTCATATTAAATAAACGATCTGAAATTTTAACAAATGACTGTTGAAGAAGAAGTTGATTATTTCTTAGATAACATGATTACAAAATTACTATGACTGAAAAAATCGAAGTTTTTATTATTATAATGATGATTAAACTCGAGATAAGATAGTGAATAAATTAATAAAATCATGAAAATTTCTGCGAGTCTTGTCGCAAAACTTATTGAATTATCAATGCGTTAAAAAAAACACTCTCAGAATCTAGCAGAGGAAAGGGATTTGCGTACAATGTATGATGAAAATAATCCCTAGGTAGAGGCTCTATTTCCCCACGCAGGCGGTGTCGATGTCCAATTATCCCTACCAAGGCACCCTCTCCCTTAATCCCTTTCCTCTCTACTCCACCTACGTGTGGCCTTCCGGGTTGATGCTCCTCCGTGAGCAACATCTTATACGCCTCCGGGTGCCGCCCCCCTGAAAGGTTTTTTTTCTCTTACGCTACGCTTTTTGCTTTTTCGGATGGGATGACGCCGAGAGAATTTTTGCCTCAGGCATTCATTTATCTGAGAGGAGTCTAATCAGCGCCCGCTAAATAGAGGCGATGGCGTTTAAAAGTAACGTGACACACGTAAACAATGGATGTAACTGAAAACAATATCGAAAGTAGTTTTTAATAAACGGAATCGCATGATACTATAACAAACCGAAATCGTTAATGACTCGCTTTTTAGGTCGAACGATAAAGAGTGCCATGTGATTAGAGGGTTTTCCATTATAAAGTTATTCATCTGCTCAAAAATCGCAATTCACCTTCTCGTACCCATGTCCATTTATAAAACCTTTCCATTATATCCATTCTCTCTCTCTCCCTACTTAACTGAATGAAGAATGCAACCCCTGATAATGAAGGAGATCGTCGATTTTAGCAAGGTCAAAAAATGTGAATATTTAAGCTTAATTTGGCATCAATAAATGGAATGAATAGTAATATTTATTTATTTTTACTGTGCTTCTATCGTAATTTTCATAGCTTAAATATAGCATTTCTTGAAATATGGAAAGAAAGAATGATTAATGAAAAAATGTTATCTTGTTGAAATATTTCGCTCAAATCGCCATTCTGCAGTTCAGACTATACCTCCTATTTCGCAAATTTGAATTCTAAATATAAATATTATATACTAGTCACGTTATATTTAACATGCTTATATTTTAGCTTAAAATATTTGTTACGAAAAACGAGCATCGCGTAATTTTCGTAAAAGGAACTATTATGAATTCTTTGCGGGATAAATAAATTTAACGGTACAAAATACATAAACATTAGAAAGTGGTCTTGCGATTGAACTTCGTTGTGTTTTCACGGTGGAGTCCGGTCATCTTCGGCGACAAATTAAACAAACTCTTAAAATAAATCTGTTTACCGCAACAGCCGAGAAATTTCATCACTGCAAACAAAACTTGCGAAGTTCTTCTCTAAATAATGTCGGGTAACGAAATTTTTGGAGATTATGCGATTCAACCCATGCATCAACGAAAACTTCAAGTTTTTTCGAGAAATTGAAAATTAATGGCCTCTTCTTTCTCCTCTCATTTGCACCAACGTGTTCAGGCATTTTTCCTTCTGCTTTATAAAGAAAATGTAAGCTCGAGAAGCACTCACGATGTTTTACATAGCGGAACCAAATGGCGCCTCTCACTTCTTCAGAGAGAAAATTAATTAAGGCTTTCGATAGCAAAGGGAATTTTCTCGGAAAATACGTCAGGGATTCTTCCTAAAGGGCCAAATGAAATAGAATCCGCAGGATTTCAATAACAAGTTTCTTGCGAGGAGAAAGGGCCTTTTGCTCAAACGAATACGCAATCGTAAGTGTATAAGTTTAAGAGATTAATTAAGATTGTTTGAATTTCTTTTCCTCCGATTCTTTCCGCTAATTCTTTTTGGCCTTAGTCTTGGAGAATTAAGAAATATTAAAAGAGAGAATTCAAATGAAGAACAAAATTTTCCTTGCAGTTAATGTTATATTTCAACGCACTACCAAAACTGGTGTAAACCCAAATAACCTAACAAAGGGCATTTTAGCGCAACGCAATGAATATTATCATCTAAAAAACTTTCAGAAAATAAACATATTTGTTGATATGTAAACAAAACTCAAAAAACGAAATTATGCATAGCAAGGGTATTTGTTTCCTATTTATGAGCAATGGACTCCCATTGGAGACAATAATGCGAATACATTGACTTCTATTATAATAATACCTCTATTCCATCCTTCCTTCCTTCGTTTCGCTTCGTCGCCCTGGCAGCCGATAAATATTAATCGTTTATATTTCACAAACGGTAAGAGATAATGGTTGCAGGAATGCTTGATTAACACATTAAAATTATTGACGAAAAACTATTTGGAAAAACGACCCGGGTTTGACTCCAGAAGATTATTTTTATTTCTCATAAGATAAAAGGTAAAAATAGACTTTTCGACGTACAGGCTTTTATTCTTTTGCAAATTAAAATTTAAAAAACTGGCTTAAGATCACTCAATTTGCAATATTTTAAAAAAATTAATAAAGTATCTTATTCTATTCATCTTTTTCGCCTACAGCTCGAAATCGCTCATATTAAACGCTTAAATCACATAATCTGGGGAAATAGGTATTGCCATTTTTAAAGATAATTACCTTGAGGACAATGTCATTGTCAAAACCTGAGCTCATATTGTTGTCCAAATGTTAAATGCCTTTCTCTCTTCCCATCCCTTACCTCAAAATTTGTTTATCTTCACAAACGACTGATGAGATAAAAATTTAAAACCAATATAAATTGTGATAGAATAATCTATTATCAGATACAAATTTAAATTCAGTTTTTAGGCTGGTTTCCAAAGGAAACATAGCCTTATTAAATGGTCCTGTCTGCGTGTGTCCCCCACTAACAAAATTTGCATCACTAGACCGATTTTCATGAAACTTGGTATGAGACTCGTGCTTCCAGGGCCCACCTCCGGGATGGGATTTATTTGGCAAGGATTGAAGTCCCGGCTTCGATTCCAGGAACGCTTTTTCCCTATTTGTTTTACATAGGAAGTCTCAAATCCATCGTGCAGAGATGTTTTCTTTAAAATATCTTAAAATTGTGATATCGGAGCGAGGTTTGTATTGTTCTAAAAGGAAAAAATTTAGATTATAATTCATATCACATAATTTTGATAATTTATCGTATATCCTGGATTTCCTACCAAAACAGCGTTTTTACGTTTTAAATCGCATTTTATCGGATTGTTGCCATGGAGACGATTATTACCGAACTCGGCTTGAGCATAGACGAGTGAACAAATGGGGTATTTTCTTTTCCACTCGACTACTATTCAGCAATGGACCGTTGATCCATATATATTATTAGGGTATAAACAGTAACATTTATTAAATTCTTTTATTAAAAAAATACATGCAATATATAATGCCAGAAAGAGATTTTGACATTGTTTTTTAGTATTTTAAACCTGTATAATGCTCTATTAATTTGTTTTCCCATTTTTCTCTATCACTGATAAACTATGAACTACAAGTAGTATTTACGGTATGAGAATTCCTTGGAATGACTAAAACATACTGAAACATTTCCTGTCAACATAAGTAATCAATTCGGGACGTCAACTTTGGGAAATCAGCCTGCATTAGTCCTGGTTTGGACTTCTTGTCATTAACTTGAACCCGTCATTTTGAGGGGCAATATTCTAAAGGGTGATTCAAAAGCCACGCAACCCAACATTTAGGCGTCCGGTAATCCGTGACAACGTGTTGGAACTTTTCCTGTGGGCAAAAGTTAGTACCCTCTGTGTGCCGCAATGACTCACAGTCGCCGACGGGTAGTGTCATGTGTCCTATTCTGCGCCAGTAGTGCTTTGTCTGCGGCGGCAGCAACGTTTCGTTTTTCCCAGCCGCAGCGGATGGTCATAATTGAACATTGCTTCGCAACTCGGTCGTATGCACAGATGCAAGAAGATTTCACGGGAAGTATCCTGAAGTTCCTGTCCCTCATAAGACGATGATTTCGCGATTGGTTAGCTGTTTTCGTGAGACACCTTAATGCTGGGTTGCATGACATTTGAATCACCCTATAATATCGTTTATAATTACTCATTGTTAGAGTCATAAAAATGGTTTGTTTTTAAGCTTCGAAATATATTTTCGCGATAATTTGGCATGGATTCGGATTCTCCCTCTAACAAGATAAACTTTGTACTTTCAGGCGTACGATCGCTGAAATCCCGAGATTAAGGGTCGATTTAACTAATTTTAAAATCCAAATCATAAATATGCTGCAGGCGTTCCATTCAAATGGAAAATTTTAAAGACAAAAGCTTTAAAAAAATTAAATTGGTCAAACAAATCGGTTTAAAAACGTTATCGCATCACCGTACATACTCTTTATCGCGGTTAAATGGCTCCTCCCAATTGTTTTTAGGTTCTGTAGTTGCTGAGTTATAGCGTTACATACACGCACGCAAGCAAGCAAGAAACTGGCTTTTATATATATTAGAATGTGAAGCCGTCGATCTCAACCAAAGATGTAATCTTATGATTTTATAATAATAAATCATGAAAAAATAGCGCCTTAAGTAATTTGCTCTTCAAATCTTCCCTCACTTGTTAATATTACTAACTATGAGACTTTTGGTGTAAGAATAATTTTATACGTCTAAAGACTGAAGTTGCTAGGACGGTTATCCGAATCAAATTTGCAACGGTTGTCACTGCGAAATTGAATCTAAAATTATTGCACAGAAATGTAAACTACCTCTCATGCCAAGAATCAACAACATATTTTCGTATATCTCACGACGATCACCAAAAAACTGGACTGGAATTTTCAGTTAGTAACTATGCAATTAATTGGACACATGATTAAATTAAAATTAAAATTCAGTAAAATAAAAATTTCCAAAGTTAATACTCGTAATTACCAAGAGTTTTGGAAAATAATCTTGACAAAATTACTCCCAAAAACTATGATAAGATAAAAATGAATGAAAAATAATGTAAAGCCCGGCATTTGTTACGATGGGCACTTTTGAAAGAATCAATTATCTCCCTGTCGTCCATTATGATGACCTTAGGAATAACTCCAAGAGGAAGTTTAAGTGGAAGTACTGCTAGGTCACCTCGGATAGATATTTTTCAAGGGCCTTACATTCAATCTCTTGTGGCACCCCAAGCTTATCTCCGGCGATAGATACGTCATTCTGCAGAATGAAGACGCCTTCCTCCTTCCACGTCAACTTTATTATTACGGATGAACCTAACCGTCGTTGCATGTTGTAACATAATGCAAGCTCGATCCTCGTACCTCAAGCTTTACCCTCTCTAGAGGCCTCAGCGGATCCATCCTATCCTCTCTACTCACCCGGGACACCCGATACGCCCTCTCATCAAGGAATTCAGGAAAGGAAATATGTCCGGAAAAAACACTTAAAAATTCTTCCGCTGTGCGTGCGTGTAGAAAATGTAAGCGTCGAGGATTTCGTCCTCTCATAATTAGAAGGCAAACGGGTCTAGACGGAAAAGATGTCTTATCTCGAAATGCGATATGATTTATGATATAAAAACAGCAAACACATATATATTCACTATGTCCGCTCAATTTCTTTTCTCATACCGACATTTTGGCGCCTGCGAGCGTCCTGGGATGAGTATTCCAAGATCGTTAAAAGACGGTGACTTGATGACTTTTCAAAATAGTCACACGGTTTTTAACCCTGTTCTGCTTATTCCCTGCCAAGTAGAGCTCGTAAAACACGCTTAAAAAGGATGATTATTTGAAAACCGTGAGAAATTTTACGGAAAGGTCGTAAAAATATCTCGTGAATCTAGAGACCGTGGGAGAATGTTTTGGCGATTTTATTCTTTCTTGCGCGCAGTTTGTATTTAAAAACATTCGCGGTATGTTCTGCCGGTGCTTGTAAGTCTGTAATTTGGTGTTTCAGTGAAAACTAATAAAAACCAAACGTCATATGCCGTAATAACGAACACTTTTCAGTGAAAAGAAAGTTTCCGTAGGAGGAATTTTTTAATACTAAAATTTTAGCTGAAATGCGAAAACTTTCTTCGCCTTTAACTCGTACGATTTTCTAATACTAACTACTGAAAAACGTGGGTAATAAAATAAAATACCGCCAGCTTCCTCTACCTCACGATGCTCCCTAGTTTATCTGCCGTTCACTGTGTTTTCAGGCATTTTTGAATTGGCCTCGATACCGCTAAGGACCGGATGAGACCAAAAATGATCGAATTTGTCGGTGTAAATTATTTGTAGCTAACTAAAACTTCTGGCATGGACGAATCCAACATTTTATTCTGAAAGAAAATCCACTACACGTTCTTCGCAATCAAAGCGAAAAATAAAGCTACAAGGTAAATTTCTTACAGGTAGCAACAAAAAAAATTTCTGCGTCAAAGAAGCTTAAGATATTAATTTTTAAAAGCTAACTATCGCGAAACATTCATTATTAACTTTATTTGAGAAGAACCCCTCCAACAATCCATCAAAGTAAAATAAATTTAATGTAATTGTTAACAGTTTTTAATATCAACTTTTTGTGGCAAAGAAAATATTTGACGGGCTGAGGTAACATCAGAACTGTAAAATCGTATGTATTTTCCAAAGTCACCTCAGAAGCGAAAACTACTTCTTTCTCCTCTCCCCCGGTATCCTTTGAGAATAGCACATCACTCAAAACTCGATTCACCGGCTCCTCATACCTTTCAATACAATATAACGGGGATCATAGACATCAGAAGTGCAACGAGGCGATATGCCACTTTACCACCACCCCCACACAAAAGACACCACAAACCCTCTACCCCCTCTCTCCCCTCCCTCGTGAGATTCCATTCAGAGGGAGAATATCGTCTTACAGTAGAAGCATTAGAGCGAGGGAGGTAGATAGAGAGCGGATCTTCTGATTCTGCGAAGACCACGCTACTCCTCCTCTCCCTCCTCTTACCATTCAATCTCTTCTCCTCTCGGTCACTACGAGCTATCAAAGAGCAAAAGACGTCCCCTCATCCCACTCTTCCCCTCCCGGCTCTTCTCCCTTCTCTTGCTAAGACCAGCTAACCACTAAGGAATTCCCTTTCATCCTGCACGTCCATCACTTTCGTTCTCTCTCCCCTCTTATCCACCTACACTCCCGGATACTGAGAAAACATATCTTTCTCCGGCCTGGTATTCATCTGTATCAGGAGCGTCCGAAATCCCGAGGATAAACGCCATAATAATAGTTTTCAACTTATGATGCTGGAAAAGGCGGAACCGGTCGATTAAAGGATCTTTTTCGATGAAAACTACAAATTTTATTATTACTAAGAGGGTTTCTAAAACTATCCCTTACTCTCATAACTATCCCACAGCGCCATAAAGAAATATGCCAAGCCATAATTTAAAATTCCTGAAATCGTTTCCTTAAAAAATAATAATCTAATATCGTTAAAATTAGAATTGGTTGCTTCTGAGCATAGAAGTCGGTTGTTTAATTATAGATCTTTAAGGTATGCTATCTGTCAGTGTTCTTAATTGTCTGTATATTTAAACCAGAGAATTGTAAAAGAAAACATAGTCACTGTTAAGAAAAAACCAGGCAAGCAATCATGGAGATGTCATTTTGTCTAAACATCCTCTATATTATTGACCCTTGGAGAATGCATGTTATTCTTAGCACCATGGATGTTCCCACTTTTTAAAAGCCTATTAAATCAAACATTAGGTGTCGCTTATTTATTTTTATCGCTATGATTTAATTGATAAGCATGAAAATAAAATCCAGATGGCTTCAAACTGCTCCTATGGTATAATAATAATGGCTCGAGAACAGAGTAAATCATTTGCTTATTAGGAGCGTTTCGTTTCCAACGTAAGCGCCTATAGCTTCGTTATGTCCGCTTGCCCGTTCGTCCGTATTTTACGAAATTTTGTATTAATAACTTAGGGTCAAATTCAGTATAGAATTGGCAAGTTTACAAAACACAATCAGGAGCCCCACTTTACCAAAGATTAAAAACAAACTTTTCCTCATATATCGTAAAATATTAGTCTTACCGAAAAAGTTTTTAAATAAAATTTATAGAATTAGTCAAGTAAAATATTTCCTTTCCTATATATTTTTATCGTAGGAGTAGTTGTTTTCAATAAAATCTAACAAGAAAGTCGTAATTCGCTTTAAACTTTGAATAATTCCTGCATAGCAACCTAATTGTTGTCAACGAATACTTAATTTGTTGTAACTGAAGTGAGTAAGATCTGCAATTATTACGAAATTAAATTTAATTTCCTTAGGTGTACATGCAGCATTTTGTATGCGGAGCAAATGGATTATCTACGTCGGTGAAAAGAACGTAAACGCAAATATTACAGCAAATTATCTGAAGTGTAGTATGTTTTAAATAATTTTAGATTGTTTGATTAATTAGAACTGATTATAACATAAATCGGTAAATAAATTTCCCTGTCATCATTTCTAATATATCGTTTCGTAGTATTTAGTCATTGTACTAAAAAATACTACTAAATACGTTTATTAGTGCGCCAACTTAGGGGGGGGAAGGAAATTTTTAATAAACAGAGAGACATAATTGGGTCATGATGTTTCGCTATTTTATGGCGTGTGTTCATTCAAAGTACATCATTTAGTTTCAAATACTTCCTAGCAAGAAACGAGCTTATTTGTGTTACACACTGTACACTTTCTTAACTAGTATTTCATTCGGTACTGTTTTTCTTTCGAATAATTCAAATAAGGAAAATCCTTAATTTTTTCGCTGCATCCTCTTTTTGGATTGATATCTACCACTATTTCCTAACGGACTGTCCCTAAGCATTATCCCCTTGCTCTTTTTCCAACCTCCCATCTCATCTTCCTTCCTATCTCTCTCTTCCATCTCTCTACCTCTCTTCTGTTTCTCCCTCTCTTTCTCTCTCCCTCCCTCTTACTCCCTCCTCTTGTCTCACACCCTAAGCGATATGTGAGAAGAAGGGGAGAGAGGCAAGGGAAATGCCGCAGAATTCTCGGTCCCCAAGGCTTAAGGCGCCCGCTGAGACCCCGAGGGAGAAAGGCGAGGGACGAGGGTGGAATTGGGGAGAGGCAGGGGAAGGATGAGACCAGCGCAGAGATTTCTTCTCCCCCACTGCTCCTGCCCTCCTCCTCTCGCCTCCCATCTTTATCTCTTCCTTTTCTCTCTCTCACCATCATCGCCTGCTTCATTCTAGCCCGTCTTCGCCTTCTCCATTCTTCTCTCATCGTTCTCTTTTCTCGCAAAGAATGCCATTATCCCTTTTCAATATCACTCCTCTCCGCCCCTCCCATACTATAGCGCATTCCTTGAACATTCAACTACGCACCTTACCCGATCTCTTCCCTTCTCCTAAATTTCGATTCTGTGCCATTTATTTTCATAACTGATATTAATAGATACTTTTCACTTGTCAATTACTGGAATGAGAAAATCGGCAATCCATCCGTAGATCCGTCACGTATCTGTTCTAACGGAAGTTTCGTCGGAAATTTGAACCATGCAAGTCTGCACTATAAGTAATTTCTAAAATTTCTAAATTTATTTATCAAATTTGAGAGGTTTGACATAAAAAATTATAAGTAACTATCTAAGAGTTCTGTAACGAAGTTTTACTGAAATACATATTGCAAAAAATTAGATCATATCAGATATACCTTTAATTCTTTGTTCTGTTTTCTGTTTCTGTTTATAAAAAATATGCATATTTTAATGTTATAGTGGGACTTTGTATATCAGCTTAACTTGTATATCCTTATAAATAATGCCAAAAACGACGAAAAATGCAAATTTTTAATCTAATAACCGGGTACATATAGTGGTACATTCAAATAATGTTTTCTCAGCACATAAATGAGATTAAAAACCCAAAAGAAGCATCAATAATACTAAAAGTATTTAAATTCTGTTCATTGACCTTGAAGTTAAATTAACTAAAGCATCAATTTTCTTCATTCAGTCCACTTTTTCTCCAGAAAGGTTTTGAAGTTGCACTAAGAAACCCCTCCCTCCATATCCAGGAATTTTGCTTTCCAGTATTCCCTCCTTTCGTTTTCCCTCGAGCAACTTCATTCTCACATTACTTAAAATACCTTAAAAGACTTTGTTCCGTACACCTCTCTTGCTCTTCTACAAAACTCTGGAATTCTCCCTTTTCAAACCTTCTATATTCGTGCAAAGAGAAACATAAACCAAGTTCTTTTTCCTTCAGGGTTCAACGCATTTTCAACCTTTCATCCCCATACATTTATTCCAAACCGCCTTCCTCCTACTCTCTCTCTGCCATCTTCCTTTACCTTCCTCACCCCTTAACTACCTTGGAAAGGAAACCAAGGAAGTCTGTAAGAGAAAACGAGGTATCAAAAGCATTGACCCCCCTCCCATCTCCACCATTATCTCCAATAGCCGCAAACATCTTTACTCTCACCTCTTAGCGTACTTCCCCTCAGGGGGTTAAGACAGAGCGAGATCCAAGAGAAGGAGAATCCCTGATGCCTTATATATAGATAGGGGATGGGGGAATAAATTGAGAGAGAGGGAGAGTAGGAAAAGGAGATTCCGATGTCTCGAGAAACAGAACGAGAGAAGAAATCAAGAGAGAGCAAGGGTGGGTTTAAGGGAATAAAGCTTCTATCTCCCCACCCTCTTTATTGACGAAGTTACTCTTACAACAAACCAGAGATGGTGGCGCAAAAATCTGTTTCTAGGAAATGAATCGAGAGGTAGTGAAAAAGTCAGAGAGAAATGGGAGGGAATTTACAAGTGAAAGGAAATGGGAAAAGTTATCGCGTTGGAAAAAGTGGGACGGGAATAGGAACGAGGTGGTGTGGGACAGACAGGAATGGGACCACAGAAAAGTGATTGGGATGAAAAGAAAGGGATATGGAACTGCAAAAGTAAGAGTTTTAAAGTGTTTAATGTTTTTACGACATAGATTGAATTTCTCGGATCCATGTTTGTACTGTCAAAATAATACATTATTATCTAGGAATTCCAGAGTAGTTAAAATACTTAAAAATTCTTCTACATTATTACCCTACGTAGGACAGAAGGATTGCGTTCTTAAAGTTTTAGTCCAGTTGGTGAAAACGAGATTATTTTATATTACTAAGGAAAATAATTAATGAACCTTCATTTTTATGAGGCATCTAACAGTATAATAGGTCAAAAAAGGCACTCAAAAATAACAAAGAAGAAATTACCTATTTTACCATTTAATCGCTTACTAATCGCTCGTACGACATTCGTGATCTTGCACAAAGGGATAATTTAGAAAACATTTCTCTAAAATTAATTTTATCAATTCGTTGAAAACTTAAAAATAGCCACAGACAGAATATTATGAGTTAAATAAACCAAAAAGGAAGAGCTGATGTTCAAACTAGCCCCCTTATTTCATCAAATGGCTTATAAAAACTTCTTAGCCTTCCCCCACCCTAACAAAAGTATCCCAAAACCAATATCGGGCAGAAAAAAGTAATCCAGGAAAAAACATCTGAACAAAAAAACGGAAACAAAGAGAAAAAACGAAGCGAAGCCGATCGATTGTTTGAAACAGAGAAGACAAAAAGCGATCGGAAATCTGTTTTCGGGCGAGAGGAAAAGGGGCGATTGGTCGGCGCGAGAGAAGAGGAAGGAAGCGGGCGGGAACGGCGTCGGAAGATGAGAAAGTGAGCGAAAATAAGGGAGGCTTAGCTTAGCGAGAATGGTGGCGAGTCGGATTATACGAACGTCCGGCGGGATAGGAGTTGAGAGATAAGGAAGCCACCTACGGGGAGGGAGAGTGGACAACAATGGAAGCGGGGGGGAGGGATGGAGTCGGGAGGGATGTTTTCGGATGGAGAGAGGGAAAAAAGAGAGGACCAGTGGTCTTGGTTAGGAGAGGAAGGCGATTGGCAGCGAGCGAAGCGGGAATCGATAATCGCAAGTTATCTCTCGAAACAAAGAGAGAAATCCGAAATGGAGGTAGAGGAAGGGGATAAACAGAGAAGAGAGATAGAGAATAAAAGGATACTAGAGAGAATCTGTAAGGGAAAGACAATAAATTTCGCTATGCTTTGCCTCACAGAAATTACATTACATATAATGAATAAAGATCTTCGAAATTGGTATAGATAACAGCTTATAAGCAATTGCCCCGTTCCAGTTGCCATATTTGCTTTATGGTGGATTTATAGTAAGATCCCAGGCTTATCTTCTGGCACAGTATTTTCGATTAGCACAACCCCTAACATGCTTTTTTTCCATAGAAAGATGAGCCTGAATGTTAACTCATATAATGTAAGATTTCTAACAAACCTTATTGATCATTAAATATTTTTTGACTGGCTCAAGCAATAATAATAATAAATTAGCATGCGAAAGAACAATACAGAGGAAATGACAGCAAAAGACATATTAGTTTATGGAAATTTTAAATAAAACGCGTTGCTGAGATTTAAAATGTAAGTGGATTTTAGGAGTAAGAGAGAGGTGCTTAAATCCTCGAAGTTTATTGGTAGAATTGGTATTAGAATGAGCTTTAACCATTGAGTGCCTCGCAAGTTTGTAAGAATATCTTCAGTGGTGTTACGCACGCCAGCTTGGGGGATACTTCCAGAAACATCATCGGTTAGGTAGAGATTTAACTGGCAGTAGGGAGTTTAAGGGCGATGTCGTCAGTGAGTGCTTGTCGAATTGTTGCCGATGAAAGTTTTTGCGGCGTTTGCAAGGGTGACGAGGCTTTAACGAAAATCTAAATCTGTTCGATGAGATTAAGTTGTATCCGAAGGATACTGAGGCGTAATAGGAAATGTTTGTATCAAACTGATTAAACGATACTTTTTGTTTCATCCGCTATTAATCCTTAAGCTTCCTCATATCTTGGTAGCCATCGATGAACAGAAAACTATAACCAAACTTTGCACGCTGTATTTTTATCAGTTATCTCGAGTGCGTAAAAGCTGGGGAGACCAGTTTCTAATGAAGCAAAACCGGAAAAAAAAGTTTTGAAGGTGAAAATCAAGGACATAACCAAGACGATGAGAATTTTGGCTATTTTTTTACTATACTAACTTAAATTTGAAATAAAAACGTATGGAAAAGACTAAGTACATTTCTGTTTGTTGTATTAACAAATAAATTTACACATTTAATGAATAAGTATGTAAAATATTATAATAAAATAAAATAGGAGTCAAAGGTTTTTAAAATCATATTTTGGACTGCTTCTGCCCTCCACAATCAAATTGTGATCATTTTTAATTTTCAAAGAAATTTACAATAAATTTCGGCGGCTTTTCTTCTAAGTAGCGCTTCAAACGTTTTTAGTATTCAATCAATCGCTGGGTATAAACCAAACCAGCGAATGGGACATCAATTTTGCATATTGTATATTTACAAAAGAACAAAATTCTTTCAATCGCTCGGTACGGTCTCGGTGCAAGTAATTACAAATCTAAGCGAACTAACAATAGAGATGGTAGGCTCCTAAAGAGCATCGCATTTTTGCGCTACATAAAAGGAAATTGCGACCACTGCCTTGGGCGTCGTAAAATAATCCTTTTACCGAGATTCAAATAAATTCTCAGCATGTATATGTTTTGGTCGGATCCCATATCTAAACTCATATGAAGGTGCACTGAAGGATGTCACAGTCCATTAATGCTGATCTTATATAACAACAGTAAAAGGTACGGAAGGAAATAGTAGGTGCCATTCTTATTTTATTCATTTAGCAATGTCACGCGCATCAGTGTTTCTTCCAACGCTTTTGAAGTGGTAGTTTCTTATTTGGATTCGTATTTGGTAGATCTAGCTTGATCTTTAAAATGACTTCGTACAAAACGGAGATGAAAAAAATGCCGCTTACGCTTATATTTACAAAAAAACGGGACGATTACGCGATCCAGAAAAATTTCGGGACTCCGGGACAGAACACTGACAACAAGGACAAATCCCGGGACGCCTGGTCACCCTAGTCAAAGCGGATTGATTAGTCTAAAAAATTAAATTGAGTTTTGTGTTCCTATAGTGAAACCATAAAATTGCAAATACATTTAAATACTGATAGAGTATTTCAAAGAATAACTACCACTGCTCTAGATATCACAAATTCCATTTTATTTTTTCGACGCTATTTACGTACTTATGTACAAAAAGTTAAACTGCTCTTTAATATTGAGAGTAATCTTTTCTTAAGATTTGCAGCCGCCTTTGCGAGTATATACCCTCCCAAACAATCCGCTCCCTCATAGCATCCAAGCTCCAACCCAAAACAACCCTCTTTTCTATCGCCCTCTTTCCTTGTTTCCTCATTCCAGACAGTCGGATCGAATTGTGCGTGATGAAAACATTGCATACATCTCGTTGCTTGTGCTTGAACCTTCACTCTTCACCACCCCAATCACCAGTCCGAACCGAGGGAGAAGAATGCATTCATAGGAGAAAAAATACCAAAAAAAAGGTCGGCAGAGGAGTGAAGGGGGAAATTTTCGAAAAATCGAAAGGCATGAAAAGAAAGGGTGAGGTTTTAAGAATCGGAAAGGGGAGGATTCGAGGAGAATCGGAGACCGGGGATGAATGGATGGGTTTGGGGGCGATGGATGAAAGATTATGCTGGATCGAAGGGAGGGAGGGTTGGAAAATGGCATGGCATTTTAATTTTTGAGGGGGAGGGGAGAAAGAGACAGGGAGTTAAAGCAATCTGCGAGACATGCAAATGTGGGAGGGGTTTAGGGATATCGATAGGAATTCTTTTTGAAAAAGGAGTCTGACATTGGTAATTGCCGGAAGTTTCTGCCAGAGAGATACCGTTCTTTTTACGATTGCCCCATCTAGGGCGATGAATGCGAATGAGGTCAGCGGGAATTGTTGATCGCAAACAAAAGTAAATTACTTATATGGTGCAGTAAAAAAAGTGGAGGGATTTCATTATTGCATTTTAATACTCAGCGGTTTATTGTGAAACAAACTTATAGTGTGACAGCATAAAAATAGCGTTCAAATAAAAATAAATTGGTTTACTGTAAAATATAAGATGCAATTTTTTTACTTCAAGCAGATGATTAAAAATTAGACAAGAAATGACAGGTACATATTATTTTCAATAAATAATAACCGTAAATTGCTTTCAATAGATATACATGCCTACGCATATAAAATTAAGTTAACGCGATTGTAAAAATCCAAAATTTGTGTAATGCTAAACAAATATTAACAAATAGATTGCTTTTAATGTTCACCATGAAAGGATAATGGTACAAAATAAATCTGGACATTGAGATTTCTGCCTTACCAAAAACATCACTGTAAATTATTTTTCTCCTATGTTCCGTAGCCAAGCAATACTTTGTTATGTTATTTTCTAAAATATTTTATGCCAACGTATTTGAATTGTGAGTTGTTCACAGAAGCATGTTCAAATAAAATCAATTCAATTAAAATTTGTAAAAATAGTACATGTTGACTGCTGATTTGACTGAATGCCATGCATCAACATAAATCAGCGTTTTAACTTCATTTAAAATGTGGAGTTGCTTTTATTTCTCTTTGAAATTAATTAATTTCAACAAATACGAGATACTTTTAAAAATTCTTTACGGTGAAAAAGAATTTTTTCGCGCAAACTACCATTTTAAATAAATGCTTTAGATCGACGCAAAGAAGAATTATACCTAGGTTTTCAAATCCCACAGTTCACTAAGAGAAATTAATTTGGTAAACAAAAATGCAATCTATTTGAGTAATTGAATGGGCCTTTATAATTCACGAATGAACTACTGATTATACAGAGACGCTGGATGAAAAGCCAAGTGAATAACTTCTATTGAAAATGAGTCGGAATAGGATGCCTTTGCGGGTGGCTGGGAGAAGGGTAGGAGGAGGATTAAAATGGAAAATGGAAATTGGTATGAGAAAGTATTAAGGAGGAGGGGGAGAGACTGTGAAAAGGAAGGGGAGTTCCACATCCGTTGATGTTAAATTGGGCGCGGCAGTGATTAGAAATATGAGTCGCTTGAATAAAGAACCGGAACCCTCTTAGTGAACCAGATTCATCCAGGACCCTCCCTTTCACTCATCTTCCCACCCCACCCTTTGCCCAACCCTCTCTCACTGCCTCTTCCCACTCACTCATACTTCTCCATTCACCCTCCAGTTTCACCCCTTCCTCGCACAGCCATTAGCCACAATCTCCAATCTCGTCGGCCCTTCGTGTCTTTGGCATAGTCCCAGCCATCACCCACGCTCCAGCGAATTCGAAAGTGCCAACCCATGGACATTTATAAATTTCTTCTTCAAGAATGGTTGCTTTTTAGGTCATGAAACAATGTAAATCTTCTTGTAACACCCAATATGTAATAATTTGGAGAATCGGATCCAACAAAATAAACCAATACCAGCTTTTAAGTAACGAAAATACGTTCTTTAAGAATTTAGGAAACGTTTGTATTATCTTTTCAGTTTTTCAAGTTCGTCCTCCTAGCTTCATTTCATCAATAAAGTCGTAACATTAATCTCTCAGCGGCGATATTGCCGATACTTAAAAGAAAAGCAATAGCCAATGTCTATATTTCATTCTGTTTTTAATGCATTTTCTAGCCTAAATCACGTTTCAATTGGTTGACTGAATTGCATATGCAATTCAGTCAACCAATTGAAACGTGAAAAACACTTAATTTTTTTTCTAAAGGTCATTAACTAATTTCATCAATAAACGCCATTGAGAAGGATTTATGCTAGAAAAAAAAACAAGAAAAAATGTTTTAAACAAAGATAAGTAGTTTATCACTAGAATCCGCCTTTCAAAATGTTGTCATATCTTTTGAAAAAAACAATGAACTAGAATATATATAATTCGGAGTTAACGTGTTCTGAGGAAAGACTAATATGAATATGAGAAGTACAACATGCATACACATATCCACATGCATATGTATGTACATAAACACATCTACACACATGCACAATCTCACATTTTACCCTAAAATTTCCTGATTTGTTACTCCTTTCTTGCGCTTATATGTCCTCTCTCGCTCAGAATCCCCCCAAAAAAACACCACTCGTACGCACGTCCTTTTCCCAAAATTGGAGGGTAGCAGCTATGGAGGGTGAAGTCATTTGTTGAGAGGGTAAACAAATGGAAAAACGAAGAAGCCATAGATGGAAGGAAATGATGAGCCAAGGACCGAATGTTCCTCAACTACTTTCTCCTTTTCAATCATCTTCGTCCTATATTTCCTATTGCGTTTTCCGTTTCTCAGCATTTATTCACCAGTCTCTTTTCCTTAAGCAGCCATTAGACGGTCAGTAATACTGAAAATATTTTGTACGTTTTTGAAGTACTGTCAGTAATACTGATCGTGTGATGGCGATACTGATAGTTTGACAGTATATTGATGGACTGAAGAAAAATCTCAAATTATTTTAAATACTGAAGAAGAAAATGACAGTATACTGATCGTGTGAAGTGCGTATTGGCAGCTATAGCCGAGATATTATATCCCAGTGAACGTGAAGTGTTGCACTACTTTATTTGTTTATATAGGGATTTACCGGAGTTGTGGGACCAGAATAGGAAATATTATACAAACAAACCGAAGAATGCCGTGGCGAATGGAAAATTGCTCACCATTTTAAAAAAATTGAAATTCGACGCAGTAATTGAAGATGTCAAAAAGAAAATAAATATTCTTCGATCAAACTTTAGAAAGGAGCTGATGAAAATCGAAGAGTCTAGGGCCTAGGCCCTAGGCAGTCTGTAGCTGGCACAGACGATAGTTATGAGCCTAATTCTTGGCTATTTGAAGAATTAAAATTTCTTCACAACCAGGAAAATCCAAACTTCTCCCCGAAGCTAAAAACAGGAGAGTAAGGGCCAGTCTTTCTTCTGCAGAAATAACATTCCTCATGTTGGTATCCTGTTTGTTTATTTTCGGAGCCACTAACGTGAACAATTAATAATAAACACCACAACTCACGCGAAAGTAGTTCTGAAAATCACGAGAATCGGATATTCGTATTTCCTTTAATTGATTCAGATCAGTATATCTCCCTCTCATTGCGATCCAGTCCATCATCCACCTCTTCCGATTTCTCTTCTTTTTAGTCCTAATGCTAGCACAATCGCCACACACGCCTTTCCCGTATCGTCCATTTTGACGAATTTTACTTTACTGAATACTGATGAAAATACTGGCACTGATTGTGCGAGCGCAATACTTTAGCTTTCACAGATAACTGACAATAAATACTGTCAGTATTACTGATCGTGTAAGGGCTGCTTTACGCCTATTGTCGTAATATTCCTTTGTCGTGCTTCTCGCTTTCTACTTCACACATTTCTCAATTAATTGCCTGTCTGCTTTATCCATTAATCTCGCTATGTACCTTATCCCTTCCCTTCTTTACCTTAATTTCTATGGATAATTTTTTCTGGAAAAGCATTCTTCATCCCTGTGAATCTCATAAATTTTTATAAACAACTCCATCTCTAATTAATCTTTATTCCTCTTTGTTTCTGTGATTCCTCCGCACCCTTCCTTCCTCTCCCTCCTTTTTCCTCCGTATCGTTTGCTCTCCCTCTTTTTCTACAATCTCTCCTTCCACAAGACGTGACACGCCTCAAATGACTGAGATGGGGGAAAAGAGAGGGAGGAGAGTAAGCAAGGAGCATGTAGGTCTGGCGGGGGTGGAAGGGAAGTCTCATGCGAATCGGTTTCATCTCAGCTGTCCATCCCCCCAACGACTCATCCCATATTGCCTTCAAGCCAACATATTCCCGCCTATCCTTACCATGCAGTTTAATCCTGTTCTCCCTTACTCCTACCTAACCTTCCCACAACTCCCCGAGACAGTATTCCCTCTCATTTTGCTGTGGATGCTTTTGAGAGGTTGAGCTTGTGCTAAGTGTTGGGATGGAGTAAGGGGTCGTGTCCTCACGCCACCTTCAGGGGCTATTGAGGGTCAGATTTCAATTTTAGGAAGCAGTGTTCTAGTGCGAGCTCTGTATCTCCTGATGAAGCAGAGGAGAATGTTGTCTATCGAACCAGTCTTTAGAAAACTTTCAGCCACATAGGCGGATTTAAAAAAATAAACCGCTAAAGAAGTGATTGTCACAGAATAATTTTAATTGATAAAATAAAATGAAAAATGGAACGAGAATCCAAGTCATTTGGGTCACGTAATATCTAATATCACATTTCAAAAACAAAACGAAGTATCAAATAATATTTCGTATGCGATAAATTCCATTGCAAGCACCAATTTATGTAAAATATATACAAAAGATACCAAATAAGCAACATTAATGCACGCCTAAAGAATTCTATGGATCGATTTCTCGAGGTTGACGGCAAGCATCTCACCTAATATTATGAAAAATTCATTTTATTGTAAAACACCTTTGTAAGATATGCACTGTCAGCTTCTTGTATGCAGTAGTAATTGAAAGTAGTAACAGTAGTCTAAATTGTGATTTAATACGAAAGAAAAGAATAAACGGTGATATTTTATTCGAAAACCATGAAAATAGTTATAACACAAGATATAAATCAGATAGAATCTTGAAATTGTTTCTGACGAAAGTTTGATGACACTCAAAAATGTTTATTTAAAAAAATCTAAAACAATGCTGAATGTGATCACCACCAAGCGCGATATATATGTAAACGTGCACTTCGCAGCATGTTTTTCCGACACACTGCACTTGGGGTATATTCCCAATGGCATCCCTGATTCTTGCCTTTAATTGATCAAGAGTATACAGATTAGCCGCCAGTACCTTCTCCTCTCTACTTTCACCCCTCTACCACCCCCTTTCTACATTCTCCTCCTTTTCCCCTCACCTGCCATCCCTATCTTCCTCCTCCCCTTCTATCCACATCTCCCTCCCCCCTCTGCCTTAAATGTAACACCTTTGGGGTCGCTACAATTTTATCATGAAAATAAATTATAGTGTACCTAACTGAGGATAAAATTCACCGAGGTTGGTTTCAACAAGATGAGTTCGATTCCCGATCATAGAATTTTTTCTGTTTAAAGTTATTCCCAAAATTACAGCTTATGCCATTCTGCATAGTTTCCTATTATTCCATCAATTTCTGGCTTTGGCAATCTCACCATTTGAGAGGGAAGGGTTTTCTTTGACGTTCTCTTGGAGGGCTTGGCTAGCCCGGACCCAACTAAGAAAAACACCCGCGTTCAGAAACAGTCAAGATTATCTGCTAAGGTAGTTAAGCGGTAGAATATCCGCCCGGCAAGTGGTAAGACCCGGGTTCGATTCCCGGTCATAGCAGAATTTTTTCTGTTTCAAAGTTATTCCCAAAATTGGTGAACTAATGGCAAGGAACAGGGATGTCATTGAGAATAGCTTTCAAGAAATGAAGCAGTCTGTGTCGGGAAACATGCAGAAGAGAGCACGTTTATATGTCCAGCATGGCGGTAGTCTCTTTTATTTAAGATTTTTTCAAATAAACATTCTTTTGTCTTATCAAACTTTATCCACAAAATTTTAAAGTTTCTATCTTATTCATCTCTTGAGATCTAGTTATTTATCAGGGTTCTCAAATAAAAAATTCTCCTGTACTATCATTATCTTGAATTATTTCGTTTGTCTATATCACGTAATGGTAATATCACGGCGCCTTCATTCAAGAACGTTGACTGTAACTGCATATAACGGTGGATGGATGGAAAAGTAGCGATTCTGTGTGCCAATACTGACGTCGCGGTCGGAATACTAACGTTTGCATAGAATTTCCATGCGATCTTTTCTTGAATATCGGCGGGTGTGCCGTTAGAATTTAGTTAACGGTAATGTCGAAAGAGATTAAATAAACTTTGAAAAAAGAGTTAAGTGAATTGTTAGAAGGCCAAAAATACAGCAGATGTCATTACTTTCATATTTTTATGAGATCCGTTTATTAAGTAAGAAATTCGATTCGTAAGTTACTCACTTTGATCTATGGAGAATTATTTGACCTACGTTTTTCTTGGTGCGCCATTTATTTCGCGAAACAAATAGTATTAATTATTTACTGCTAGATAAATGTGTAACAAAAAGTATTATGAAGTACTCACCTGATAATGCCGTAGTGCAACTAAACCTTAAAAATTGCGTTTTTCTCTTCAACATGGATCAATTTCATAGAGTTTAGCCCTATCTTATTAGCTTTAATGTACAAAGTGCACTCAAAGATAAATTTCCATGGTAGAAGGCTAACACGATAATTTTTCTAATTCATTTTTGGAAACTTCCATAAGACTCATTTACTAAAATAAAATACCCTTATCAATAGGTAATACAGCTACCTTGCCCTTCCTCGTCTTTAACTTTCCTAGAATTCATAGCGGGACATATTTCGTTTGCAAATAAATAGATCATAAAATCCGAGGAGACAAAGTGAAATTGCCGTCGGTTGAGGAACACGAAAACAAGACGACATTAAACTAACATTCGTCCGTTCATACCGACACATGTTGCTATTGGAAGGAAAACCAAGTTTGCGATGCAATTATAACTTTAATAACTTTTGTAAATTTCGCTGTAAGAAGCTTAATTCATGGTCAAGCGAGACTACGTTAAAATAAAAAAGTTTGGAAAATCGCTCATCCGTTTTTTTATGTTCTTCTACAGTTTAAACTTAGGTATTTTAGTTGTAAATGAAATTGATTTTAGTACACTTTAGGAAATTGTTGATTATCGTACCTACAACAACAGATGATTAATGGCCATACATGGCTCAAGAATATAGTGTGAATGTAACTTAGAGGCGTATGATAGAATGATTTCCTTTAGGTTCACCGAACTCTCTACGAACATTTGATCACTAATGTTCTACCCTTTGTGAGGATGCCATTATAAATACCAGAGAAACTTTTCAGTTGTAACGAATTTATAGTTAAACATCCCTGAGATCTGGTATAGAAAACTTGATTAAGTAGATTTTTACTTTCTCCATATACGTAGTATAGGGGAAAGTATTGTATTCATGAAAAAAATCGACTTCAAGATTTCAACGGAAATACACGTTTTGAGGTTCCCTGAACACGTTTTGACCATTTTCTCGATGATGTCTGTGCGTGTGTGTGTATATGTGATAGCTTTTTGTGGGTGCTATAACTCAAAAACTATTAATCAGGTCAATGCGAAATTTTATATTTAACATTTTTATAAAAGTCACAATAACTGATTAGTTTTTGGTTAACATCGGTCAACCGAAAGTGAGTGTTTACTCTTTTCACCTATCCGTTATTTTGAAATATTTGCTTTAATATTTGATTAATGTAAAACTGTACCGAAATAAAAGTTGTAGAAAATTTAAGTTTCTACAACCTTTGTTTGAAACATTTTCCCATATAATGTATTGTTTAAGAGATATCTTATATTTTTAGCTGCCACCACTACGCCACCTACCGACGAATATTGTTAACAATTGCCGCTTAGTTACGTCTTACTATTAGTAACGCTCCTTTTTCTTTTCTTAATTGTTGGAACTTTGTGGCTATTTCTAATATCAGAAGGCTATGGTTTGAGTTTCTGTTCTTTGTAAAGTCTAAAAAATTTCTCGCAGTTTCTTAAAATATTTATTATTATATAACATATTTGGAATTTTTAGAAATATTACAGATATGGAAAAAGTCATGTGGTGGACACATCAGATTTTTCAAAGACATTAATAAAATGGAAATTACGTAAATGCACAATCGCACGGTTTGAGTACAATAAAAATCTTGTGAATGAAAAGCATAACTAGATATAGCGGAAATGGAGATTCTTACTTATGACCAGCGCTGATAATAATAAGACCTCCTATTTCATTGCTAATGTAGTAATATAATTTTGAAAAATGCTGAATAAACATTTCAACGATTTATTTAACTTAGGTTTAGTGATCATAACTGAGAAATTCCGCATGGGTCAACGCGTCTTTTAGAGTAATCATGGTTTTACAGAAAAGGTGAACAGGTAAAGGTAGGGCACAGGGGCGTGGCCAACGACTGAAGATTGGGTCGAAAACCGTAACTTAAAGACGACAAGATTTCTAAAGGCAATGACCGCTCAGATATGGAACCGTAGTATGGCGCCTTCCTCGTTCTGCTAACGTCTGCCATAGTAATACTCTTCCAAAAGAGATGCAAAAAAATTTTATGTCCAGAGAAAAATACGAAAACAAGAAGATAGACACAAAGGATAAAAGGAAAGAGGATGAGTTTAAGAGGAAGTTTTGGGGAAATGAGAGATAAAGAAAGGGGTAGCGAAGAGAGGGGTGTAGCGAAGAGTGCGAGGTAGCGAAGCTCAAACAGGATAAAGGAGGGAGAAAGACCGAGAAGGCAGGGAAGTATATTGAGAAAGAAAGAGAGAGGAAAAGATGGAGATCAAAAAATCAAAAATAAATGAAACCGTCTTGTGCAATGGAGTGGAGGGAAATAAAAAGACAGAAATTCAATCCCTGGAAAACCACCAAATATTTTCCTCCCACTTTACTCGTGTACCTCTCTGGTCAGACAGCTACCAAAAACTATCCTTTCTGCCTCCCAACCCCCTTCTCCCACCCCTTTCGTCCACCCACCCACTTTGCTTCCTCATCCTCCTACCCCTTCCCTTTTATTGCTCTCTCGTATGCAATCCCCCCACCTTCCACCGAAGCGACCGTTCCGATCTCCCCTTCCCCTCAATTTTTCCCGTCCTCCTTCCTTCTCTCTCTTCTCTTCCTCCTTTCGGAGCGGCCGGCGGTTTGATCGCCAATTTCGGCATTAGTGCGGGAGGTTGAAGGGGTTGGGGAAGAGGCGTCCGTCATAGCAATGCACGCTGAATACATGGGAAGCATTGAGGCGTAGAACTGGGCGGGAGAGAGAGAGAGAGAGAGAGTTTGTGTTGGATTGCTATGAGCGTGTGGGAGGATATGGGAGAAGCGGAATTACGAAGAGGGGAATGAGAAGAGGACGACCAGGAGGAAGAAGGAAGATTGATGGAAGGAGGTGATACGCGACTAAAGAAAAATATATAATTATAATTTTTAAATGAAACATTTCACCAAAATTATGTACTTACCTGTACCTACTCTAAAAATCATTACATTTCGTATTTTACTGTATTCTTACAGAAAAATCCGTTGAGTAAATTATTAACAGTAAAAAGCAAAATGAACAAAATGGAAATGTGTTAAATTAAGAAATAAACTTAGTTGATAAGCGAGACATTTTTATAAACCAAAGAGATATTAAAAACTAAAGCGGGAATGCATGCTATTATCGGTATGGTATATTTTTACATCTATAGTGCCAAATTTAAAATAAATAAACACTGACCTAAAATCAGTTACCTATTGCTGTGAGCAAAGTTACCTTTTACGTCGAAAATTGGACTAGAATATATTAAATATGTATGCTTCATATTTTATTCTAAGCATTAAAACTCCTATATTGTATTAACACTTTGCCATAAGACGAGGTAAGAATTTCATAATGGAAAAGTAATACATTTTCTACGTACGTTATGATATGAAGATAAAAATATTAGACAAGAAAAATAAATTTCCTCGAGAAATTTCTTGAAGAATTCGTAAATGTATACTGCCATAAATGAAATTTTTAAACAAGTATTTAAATTCAAAGCTAGCGAAAATAAATAACAATGGAGCAAAACATCCAAACGTTGAAAATTTCCTTAAGGTATTACCGTTCGGTTGGTTCACAATGGGTAAGTTCAAAGAGGGCTATGAGTTCTTGAGTTAAGGCGAACAAGTAGATCATGCCGTTCCGCGTCTATCTCAAGCACTTTGATAAACCCTAAACCACGACCCAAGTGTAATGGGAAATTTATTGCCCTAGCTAGAAGACGGACTACTGCACGAATATGTGGGTAGGGCATGGTTGTATGGGCTCAATCTAGTTAATGATCTTCTCTGTACCGTACTGTCTGTTTAGAGCTGATCGTGAAGTTTTCCCCCATACTTTGACAACAGTGCGTAAATTATTCCATATAGACCTAAAAGTAGAGTGTTTAAATAAATCCTATTAAAACATTATTTCCGCCTCAATAATGTTTTCCAGTTTTCAATTATCAAAAAGCAAAACATGTGTAATATATGGAGACTTTCAAACAACGTTATGAATTAGGATAGCAATAATTAACTTTAATAATTTTTAATGAAGTTCATGGTTTAATTGATCAATTGGAAATATTTAATATGTATCGCTAAAATATCTTTTTTTTTTAATTCTCAGCTGGAAGGTAACAAGAATCCTCGACAGACATTGCACAGCCTAATAAACTAAACATAAATAACACCTATCATATCAAAGGAAACAAAAAACCGTCGCAAACTTTTCTTTACAAGATTAATATACCCTGAAATGATTTTTTAAATGAAACTAGAAAAATAGCGCAACTACAAACAAGTAGAGTGTTATCCATAAACATGAAAAAAATTAGCGTTTTTATTTTTCATGTGGTTATATCACCACATATTCGGTCACTAGAGCCTCGTTTGTTTTATAACGGGGAAACCACATTAAGGTGAGGTTAGCATTTTAATGAGAGGCTTAATAGCTTAGTTAGCGTTGTATTGCGCCTCATCATTCAACATAAATATATATATTACAGAAAAATATACTATTTTGGATAACTGATATTTCCAAAATGACATTCAAGTTTAGAAGGCAATCAATTTTGTATTAAAATTTTGAACGTTTACCTACCCATAAAGTTTTTCAAAACTCAAACTTTTCAAAAAGAAGTGACATATATGTGAAAATGCACACTCAACGTTTCAGCTTGCCATCTTTTGTACCTTCGGAGATGTAAGTAAAATAATCGAAAATTATATAAAATATACCTCGTATGAGTAATTGTAACGTAATAATTACGTTAAAATTCATACCTTCGTAGTAAATTATACATTTTATTTCATTTACAAAGCATTTTGTGCGCATCAAAGGAAATTTGCATTTACGTCCACTTCTTTATCGTAAATAATCCATTTCCTTACATTTACTATTTTCTGTGTGCAGACGAAAGGAAATAAAACGTATTTACGTATTCGTACGAGGTGTTGTTCACTTCAGCTGCTACGAAGATTGTTTTCGTTGAATTTCTTTTAATTCAAAATAAGTTAAGATTTTCTTGTTGAATTTTTCTCGAACTTTTCAAGAGTAAGTGATATTATGTGGAAATGTACGCTCAAAATTTCAGATTTCCATCTTTTACAGCTTCGAAGACCTTAAAAAAAAACAAAAGTGTAAATGGACCCCAATTCGAGCTTTTATATTTTTCAAAACTCAAATTCAAAGAAAACAAATGGCAGGAGCACAAAAACTACCCTTCCCGTTTTAGCTCTCTATCGTTTAAGGATTCGTCGCTATTTCAATTCGAGCAAGTGCGCAGACAGACGCATAAGTGAAACTATAAGCGATTTTTTGTAAAAAAATCTAATGTGGCCAGCACATGACTTTCTCCATATCTGTAATATTTCTAAAAATTCCAATAGGTTACATAATAATAAATATTTTAAGAAACTGCGAGAAAATTTTAGACTTTACAAAGAACAGAAACTCAAACCATAGCCTTCTGATATTGGAAATAGCCACAAAGTTCCAACGATTAAGAAAAGAAAAAGGAGCGTTACTAATAGTAAGACGTAACTAAGCGGCAATTGTTAACAATATTCGTCGGTAGGTGGCGTAGTGGTGGCAGCTAAAAATATAAGATATCTCTTAAACAATATATTATATGGGAAAATGTTTCAAACAAAGTTTGTAGAAACTTAAAGTTTCTACAACTTTTATTCCGATACAGTTTTACATTTATCAAATATTAAAGCAAATATTTCAAAATAACGGATAAGTGACATGAGTAAACACCCATTTCCGGTTGACCGATTTTAACCAAAAACTAATCATTTATTGTGACTTTTATAAAAATGTTAAATATAAAATTTTGCGATGACCTGATTAATATTTTTTTAAGTTACAGCACACACAGACATCGTCGAGAAAATGGACAAAACGTGTTCAGGGGATCTCAAAACGTGTATTTCCGTTGAAATCTGTACTATACTACGTATATGGAGAAAGTGAAAAGACGTGCTGCAAATTGAAACAGTAATAAAAGTCAACGGCATTAATCGTTTCTTCAGCAAATGAATAGGAATACATAGAAACGATTTTGTTGGACTAGAGGCAAACTCGCACGAAATGAGTGGTGAATCTGATCACTCTTGCTATAAACCATTGTAGAAGAGGTAGTCTATATGGTTTCGTAGTGTGACAGAATGCTAATAAGACAACAGAGGACAGAGAAAAATAAAGAATGGTATTTAAAGGAGTAAAGAAAAGTATGTAGATAGATTGACCGACGTATAGGCAGAGCCTAGCACGAAGGTGGTGTCAATGCGATTGCACCGGGCCTCGCGCTCTCGAAAAAATATTTGTTGTACTTATAAAATACAACCATTTTTTTAAATCTGAAAAAATATCGAACACTGTCATACTGAGAGATTAAAGTTTACTATTAAAAATAATTGATGCGTAAGAGGCCCCACGCGCACACTTAGCTCAGGGCACCACGATTTTCCGAAAAATACTGAAAGATTTAGAAACGATGAAAAAATATAAATTGATGGTAGAAAATGGTGGAATAAACGCAAACCTAATCCTAAATTGAAAAAAGAATGGGAATGTGGGAGTAAAATAACACAAAAATTCAGTCAAGCACTAATTTTCAAAGGCCTGGTTAACATAGTATGATTTGATAAGTATTAAATGATCGGCCTGTTAGTGAAGAAAGGAACAATATGTCCGAAATTAAAAGGCAAAAATCAGGGAATAGAAGTTTTAATATTTGAGAAATAGCAAAAAGTAAACGAAAAGAAAGATTTGCGATAGCAAATTTAGTTAGAGGTTAACTGGTTGGTAGCAAGAAAATATTCACGGAGTTGCTGATTTATATTATAAAAGAAATAGACAAAGAAAACGCGGAGGTAAGGGAACGCTCAAAAAATGGAAAAATATAGCATGAGGCTGGTGGCTTACAGAGAGAGAAAAGAGGCGCAGATTCCATTGCTATATTTGGTAGTTTGAAAAAGAGCGTAGATGTAGATTTCAGCCCTACGTTTAAACGAACGGAAATCCTATCCGCGCTACAGAAGTGTAAAAGCGATAGAAACTCTTCGAAGCGGAATGATATTTTTCCATCCCAGTCGACATACACACAGAGGGGGAGTGCCCTTCCCTTCTCCCGAATTCTCTGATCTCGTCCTCCCTATTCGCCCACCACCCCCTATCCCTCTCTCTCTCTACTCAAAAACACGCGAGCGAAACCAAAAAAGGAAAAAGTTTTATTAAAAACCAAATCGGGATCAAAAACAAAACTAAAACAAAAATCCTTGCCCTCCCGGAATGCCACACAATCGGGTACGTTTCATCAATTCCCAGGATTCATCTGGAGTGGAAAGTGCCCCCTTCGCTGCCCACCGAGCAAAAGTGTTTCCTTTTTCAACCCATACGCTCCACCCCCAGATTTCCCTTCCCTCTACCACCCTCCGATCACCCTTTGCATACCCCCTATTCTTACATAAAAACATCGTTCCGAATGAAGTTCCCGTCATCCCCCGTAAAAATATACCGGAATAGGTATCTCTCGATTTAATGTAACTCGTGAGAATCGTTTTTACGTACGAGAGAGTCTTTTGTGTTTCGAATTTCATAACAGAATCCGATACAGTGAGTAACCGGTCCAAAGCTCGCCTATTTCATGCAAATGTTCACGTTCCGAATAAACATCGTTTCTTTGTTAGTCGCACGTTTTAAACCCAGAGATTACAGGAATGTTTTTCGGCCAGCGAAATCATTTTTAATCACTCGCCGTCGCAATTCCACGAACGCTATGATTAACCCCTAAGCTGGAAAGCCGGACGTCGATTTCAAAATGAACAAAAACATTCGTTTCAGCGAATTCCCTCACTCGACGCCTCCCGGGCCGGCAGTATCCATCCCACGCCTCCCTTCTCTTCCTACCCTCATCCTCCCGCCTCCAGATTCTCAATAACCTCCTCCCACATCACCCGATCCTGCCTGGATACAGCCACACATACGTAACTCACATACAGAGCAGATATATACATATATAGGGGAGAAGAGGGGAGACACAAAAGCCAAGCCTCCCTTTGTGCATTTTGGAAATGAGTAGTGTGTGCAGCGCGTGTATATGTGGGTGTGTGAGTGTGTGGTCGGATGGGAAATGGCTGGAGGTCGTCCTATAGCGCGGGAATGGGACTGCGAGAGCGAGGGAGGGGGCAGGAATGGAGAGAGGGCGCGTGTAAACGCACGGAGGGGGGATACCAAGGGACATATGAGAGGAAAAGGGAATAGTGAACGGAGGAATTGAGAAGAGGCCACGGATTGACCGAAAGAGGATGATGCGAAAAGGAAAGAGAACGGCGAGGTTAAGAGGTTTGGTAAGGTTTGGTAGCGATGTAGGGGAATCCGATCAAGAGGGAGATCGGAGGAGGGCGTGTTAGTTTCGCGAGTCTGTCTCTATCTCTATATCCTTCGGCTTCTGTTGTATGTGAGCGTCATTGTGCGAGTATGGGTTTATGTTGTATGCATGCATGTGAGAGTCAGCGTTTGACGAACCACGGGGTTCCGTGTGGCGGTGGCGGGGGAGAGGGGGGAAAAAGGGTGGGGAAAGAAGGACGGAGAATGGGGCTTTGGGAGGGAAGGATGACGAGGAGGTAAAGGGTGGAGAGGTTAGCTTGGAAGGGCAGGGTTGGGCGTACGTTGGAAACGCCAATTCCGATCCACCCTTCCCTTACCCCTTTACCGCCCATTTTATCCCTCCCCCCGGCCCTCCCAACTTCACCTCCCTCCATCCCCAACATCCAGTTTACTGGTTGATGTGCCGATCTGACAGACAGGGAGTTCTGAGGGATGGAGCGAGGGTAGGGAGAGGGAGGAGACCAAAAGAGGGGCAGGGTGAGGTGGGTGGGAGGACGGCCGGTGCGCAGGGGCTGATGTGAAAGGGAGAGAGATTTGCAATTACAACGTACATATACATACAGAGGGGAAGGCGTGTGTACGCGGGGAGAGAGATGTGGGCGGGACCAGCGAAGAGGTGTGGTATGGGAAGGGTGGGTGGGGGAGGAGAAGGAAGGGTAAAGGTGGGTAGGGACAGATATCCGTCGCCGATTCAAATCACATGAATACACATACCACGCACTGGACCCTCTCTCTCCTCTCTACAACCTCTCCCAACGCCAAACCCCTCCTCTTTCATCGTACATACATACGGCGGTACCGCGGTGTGGATGAGGGAGAGCAGGAAGAGAGAGGTGGGTACGATGCTGGGGTTGCCATACCAGCAAATTCCACCCGCCCTTCTCTCCTCTCTCTTGAGTGCCTATGGATTCCGTCCTCCATAACCCTTTCTCTAAGCCCTCCCCCTTATCCGAATGCCAATGCACGCGTCATAGCTTAGTGAGGCCTATTCCGTTGGATTAATATATTGCAGTGGCTAATAGTCCTCTTAGTTGGGTATGCTTGAGGAATGAAACGATGTCAGAAAATTTATTGAAAAAGCTTTGCGCTCGTAATTAATTCGACAGTATGGAACACTGCTTTATATGTAGAAGCATGAAATTAGGCAGGCATGCGTTAATGTAGGACATAGTTATTTCAGGTTCAAAAAATGGATATTATAAATGTCGAAGAAATTAATCTAACATGTATTTATGAAATGAAAATATTTCAATTTGAAATTCAAGGAAATTGTTGAAAAATAACGTTATTTATTTCTGCGAATCAAATTAATTTAAAAATTCAAATTAATAACTACGTTTCTCCAATAATGCCTAACCTAAAGAGGTTGGGAGACTTCCGTAGCTATTTAAGAAACTATTCAATTTTGATTTCAGCCTTAATGTAAGTTCGATATTCTCTCTAAAATTTAAAATTCAATTACATTTTCCTAAAACTAGAGCAGTAAAAGTATGAAAAATCCATTCAATAAATTGCATTTAGTATTTATCTTGTATGTTATACATAAACAATGTTTGCAAAATTGAACTAGTTTCCAGTTACAGTCGTGGAGGTTGAAAATTCCAATATTTTTATAGTAATCATCAACCTACCCAAGAGGGAGAATTTTTGCTTATTTGTGCCTTTTATGATGAGTATACTTTTTCGATAAACACGGCTTACACGTGTACAATTGTGTCTTATGCAGTATGTAAGACGGTTTCTAAAATATTTGTATTTTCAACTTCCAACTTCCCTCTCACTCTCACTATTTCTCCCTCACTCTGTCGCTCTTAATTTGATGGCAGAGAAATATCTCCGATAGCATTTCTGGCACTCGGCCTGTGCAAGTAGCATCTCTCTCCCTTTATTCTACTCTCCGCTCCCACTATCCTCCATCTAGTCCGCCACACCCGAGGGCCAGCTAGCGTTAATCCCTCTCTGCACACGAGAGTGAGGTGGGAAGGGACAGAGAGATAGAATCCTCCCAATGGCCGCCTCAACTCACCATGGCAACCACATTACTCGAGGTCACGAGAGACGTGCTTCAAGAACGGTAAGTTCCACGCGCGCGAGAGAGAGGATACTCCCTGAGTGGCAACACTGCACAACTGCGGCGCTTCAATCGTGGAGATAGAGTTCCGGATGGCGCCGCCGTGCAATATGCTCCCGTGGTATTCCGAAGCGTGTCTATGCTCCAACAGTAACTGGCTGGCTCACTATCGATCACAGTTAGAAATGGGCATGATCAGTGAAACGATGATGAAAAGCGCGAATCAGCTTCGTCTAATGGTTTCGGTATTCACGCTTCTCTAAATGTGTCCCATTTGACTCGACGGTTGTAATCCAAAATAAACGACATTTTTGTAAAAATGAATTTAAACCTGGAATAATACCATGGGTTACACAGTCATGTAGGGAATTTATTTTTCAAATAATTTATATTTGATGGCATTGGAAATACTCTTTGACCTTCATAAGTTATTTGAACCTGTGAATAGCGTGTGAGAGTGATCTGATATTCGATATCTTTTTAGCAGCTAATTTCATTCCTAATGAAAAAAACTGATTTCTATAATCTTGAAAGTATTTTAAATGTTTTTTTCCGCTTTTGGAATGTGACATTATCTAACGCATAATTTTATTCTAAAAATATAACATAAAAGGTTTTTCCATAAAAATTTGTTTTTCATTTCATGGGGCACTTAGGTAGTATACAATATTATAATTAACACTTAAGGGAAACCATGTTACCATTCCAGGGATAAGGAGGTGCTACTCATTATCTAGCATTCCCTTGTGATAAATCAATAAATTACACTTTGGTCAGATATCGTAGATAATTTCAATATGAGTGTGTATTTAAATCAACAACTAAATATCACAGGATCCAAG
Organism: Tanypteryx hageni; assembly: GCA_028673005.1. Classification (NCBI taxonomy): domain Eukaryota; kingdom Metazoa; phylum Arthropoda; class Insecta; order Odonata; family Petaluridae; genus Tanypteryx; species Tanypteryx hageni. Next base: position 40,450,640 of record CM054117.1, read on the forward strand.
CTTCACAATGCCAAACGACAAGCATATGTTTGTATAAGGTCATTCTGGGCCTAACCTACATTTAATTAAACTCCAAAGAAGGCGCTGAATTGATAGATATATTTCTTGTAGCTGTTAAAAGCTAACAATCCTCGTAAGGATAAAATTAACGAAATTATAAAATCTTTGGATATTCTACAGAATTTAAAAAGATTTATAAGGACAGTAGAAAGTCTTAAGACGCGTTTTCATATGTTATTTACTCTCTTATCTCTATTTCTTAGCATGCAAATTGATATTTATAAAATAATATAAATATTTGCTTGATAAATTAGTATCGTTAAGATAATCCTGAGAGAAATTTGACATGAAGCTCTAATATTCATCACAAATAGTTTAAAAATCTTTATAGGTAAATATATTTGAGCCTACAGATTCAATATGCTTCGTATTTTATCTAACGTTTTATTTCAAGGCCTTGAAAAACTCCGTAATTATTTCCCTACAATCCCTCACCCCATCACTTCACTCACATTCATTCACCTGAATCTGCCATCGTTGCAATATGTGCGCGGCAATAGGAAACGCTGGCGGGGAAAACAATGCAACTCAGCTCTAGCGAGCACACGTTCCAGTGGAGACATAAAGGGCTCAATGGGAGAGGATTACGGATCAGAGAGATAGAGAGAGAGGGGAAGGAATAGGGAGAGTGGGCGATGAAGAGAGATACGGATAGATATGGAGAGAGCGAGAGGCATCGTAGATAGCGATGGAGAAATCGGGAGAAAACGCTGCGTACGAGGAGACGGAGAATAGAGTGAATTAAGCAGAAAAATGGCAAGAATTATAGAAATTGAGAGGAAAAAGATGTAAATATAAAAACAAAACAAATAGAAATGGAAATTTATGATAAAATGATTGGAATATGGAAAAAAAATACACCATTTGAACACAGACTTGTGCAGGTAAACGCAATATAACAGAGTGATAGGTTTTGGAAGAGATGACTCGTAGAAGAAATCAATTTGTATATAGAAAAATATGATATACTAGCAGGAAGAAAAAGAATGCATAGAAGAGCACAAAATCTGATAAGGAATGCGAAAACTTCGCACAGGTTGCAAATATAAGAAAATTCGTACTACTAATATATAGAAGTAAATGTAAATAAAACTTCGATCGAGCAAGAGGCAGGAGAAAAAGTGTGAAAAACTTCGAGAGAAACATAGATGATAATAAAAACAAGTTAGGAAAGTGTACAGTGTTTCACAAATGGGCACGTTTCGTGCGATGGAGTATTTTATATATTATAGTTATACGATATAATTTGAACGAACGCTCACTGTAAAGCAACTAAACACCAAGAACCGATTGTATCTCCGTCTACTAAAAATTTCTTCTCCAACTAAATAGATGCATTAATAAACGTATTTCCGTAATTTTAATGACTAAATAGTGCAAACCTATATATATCAGAAATGATACCAGGGAAATATTAAATCTTTATTTGCTCATCTATTTTCTAATCAATTGTAACTAATCAAATAATCGAAAATTATTTAGAACATCTCATTTCAGTTAAGTAGTCTAATATTTACGTTCGTGTTCTTTTCTTCGTCGTAGATAATACATTTCCCTTCGCTTACAAAATGCTGCATGCACACGTAATGAAATTCCACGTATTTTCGCAATTATAGTAGATCTTACTTATTTTATTTCAGTAACCAATAGATTGTTTTCGTTGAAAACAATCAGGCAGCTATGCAAGAAATTTTCCAAGTTAAAAGCGAATTACACCTTTCTTGTTCGATTTTCTTGATAACGTCTACTCCTACGATAAAAATATGTAGGAAAAGAAATACTCTACGTTACTAGTTCTACAAGTGTATTTAAAAACTACATTTCGATAAGACGAATAATTTACGTGATATAACGGAGTTCATTTTTTTGTCACCAGTAAAGTGGTACTCCTGATTAGCTTATGTAATTAATTTTTGTGATTTTCCTCTTGTCTTTGACTGTAAGTCCTTAATATCAAATTTCATAAAAATCCGCTAGGTAGAAGCCGAGAACGAACATGCGGACAGACGAACGGACAAACTGAAGCTAATAGGCGCTTATGCTGGAAGCAAAACGCACCTAAAGAAGACAAATAAACGAAGATGTGCGTAATGGAAAGAAGAAAGTTACCTGGGATGGTTAAAGGAGTATGGATATTTATAGGACAGGAGAAGATTTGACTTAGAGACGATTTCTAGGGAAGGAATCTGGTAGATAGATGGAAAGAAAGGAAGTGGTGAGATGCTGAACGGGGTGAGATAGATGCGAGGAGAAGAGGATGAGTGGGTCGTTGTTAGGGGAAGTGGGAGAATTGGCGCAGGGGTATGGAGGGGAGAGGACGTGGAGAATACGCGGATGGGTCAACCGACCGCATAAGGGATGATTGGTCGAGGACTCCCCAACATGAAAGGAGTGGCGAGAAAGGGGTGAGGGGGCGGAATAAAGCGAGCGAGTTTGGGGTTGGGTGGGTAGGGGTGAATGGGAGGAGGATAGGTCGGTTGGGCATAGGATGCAAAGGCCCTGAGGTATGGATGTGGAGAGGTCCTAGAGGGCGGATGAGGTGGGGGTTGGGATATGTCGGGATTGCGGGAGTTGGTGGGACACACATAGAGAGAGGGAGATACAGAGAGACAGGGAGATGATCGCATGCAGCATCCTCCGCCCACTCACTCCTCCTCTGACCAACCCTTACCCCTTCAAACACACCCACACACACACACATACGGTAGCATTGGATGCACGCTCCAAACATACGCCATTGCTCGCAAAATTGAAACTGTAGTGGGCACGACTGGACCCGTTACGTGTTATCACACAAAGGGAGGGTTCGTTGGCGAGGAGGGCCAGGTGGGTAAGGAGAGGGTGGGAAAGTGTGGATCGGTATGGGAGGTTTCGGGAGAGGGGGAAGAGGACGAAGGGAGAGGGTTTAATGGCTGGAGAGAAGGTATGAGGATTAAGGCAGAGAACCAAGGGGACGGGGGAAGGGAAGAGGGGAGAAATGCGGGCTGGTGACCTGTGCAAAAAGGAGGGGGCGGAGTATGGTGGGTGGGTAGGATTTGATTGGGAGGAAGGGCGTGAGAAGCGGTGGAGGGAGGAGGTAGTTTAGGTATTGGAGGCGAGATGGGCGGACCGTGGATGAAAGGGAGAATTAGGTGGGCTAAGTGAAGAAACAAAATATTTTATCTGTGCATCTTTTCAGGGAAGAAATTTTGATTAAGAATTTAAAAAAATAGAAATTGAGATACGAAAGTAAATTGCAAATTTAAGAATGCATTTAAACGATTATAATGAGAGAATCATTTGCCTACTCGAAATGGGTGATAATTCATGGATTAGTATGTATAAAATGTAGACGCGTGAACTCTTTTTTCAAGTATATTATCACAAAAGCACAGAAATTCATATCAATTTAAGCAACAAATCTGAAGTAAAAACTGACTGAATCAAAAAAAAAACAGTTTCACATCAGTAATAATACTTCATTTACTATATGGTTCATTCTGTATTGGGGCGAACGTTGATTAACTTTTCGGAATCATAGTCGAAGTTTAAAAAAATAGACAATAATAAAAATGTTATAGGAGATATATTTTAAAATCATTTCGAACAATGACTTGTTAGCGTACCAATTACCCGCTTTGAAAAGAACAAAAGAGCATAGATTTAAAGAATTTAGAATCGATACGTGCAGGACTTAAAAATATAAATAGAATACGAATGTACTCTTCGTTAACAATTTCCCATCCAGATTTTAAAAAAACTTAACGAATCAAAGTTCGACGATAGAAAATTCAAAACCTCACCCTGAATACGAAACGAAACCAAACAAAACATAAACCTCTAAAAATACCATTCAACTCCAGCGAACAATTATAGACGGGAATCAACTATATTCCGTGAAACGGTTACCACCGAAAGCACAATGCTCATAAAATTTAAAAAAATAAACAAAATCGAACTGAAAAAATAAATAAATTCTCGTAATAGAGATGGACCAAAACGCAAAACAAAAACAGCTCCACCCTTCTTTTTTACAGTAACTATAAGACCATTAAAACGTATCCCCTGAATAAAAGCTGCATGAACGAAAACGAGGCATAAAAAAAATCCAGCGCGCACTGTGAGAATCAAAAGTGGACTACACGTCATGCGGTAGTTTTTTTTAGCGGATACGAGCGTGGTCGGGAGGGGGAGAAAGCCGATACGTATATATAGAGGTAGGGTTTGGGGCAGTTCTGTGGAGAGAAGGTTAACGTTAGGGCGGAAGAGTATGGAAGAGGGGGAGAGTTGGCAGGGAATGAAGGGTGGGGTGGTATGGAATAGGAGGCAACCGATGGCTATCCTCCTGTCGTGAATATTAGCGCGGCGCGGCGACACGCCTGGGGCTCATCAAACTGACCCCTACCTCTCTCTCCCTCGTCCTTCCCACATCCTCCCCCTCCACTCTTCCCACCCACTTCGGAGCAATATGCGCCCTCTATCGACCGCCCCCAGGCGTCGCCCGTCCCTCCTCCACCTCCCTCTCCCTACATATCTCACCGCCCTAAACTCCATGCCGATAGCCCCTCCCTCTCATACGGACATCCCTTCCTCCCTCCCCCCTTCCCTCTTTCCCCTCACCCTCTAATCTCGATGGAAGTGCGGACCTCATCCGATGGTGGCAGCGCGCATTCCTGGGACGTTACGTTGGCACTTCAGAGTCGAGGGGGAGGGTGGAGACGAAGCAATTTTACGGGCTTGTGTTTGATGAGGGCGTTTAGTAATAATCAAGAAAAATATAAAGGATCCCGACAGGAATGACGATGTGGCCTATGCAGTCCCATCGATGCAAAAAATCTAATCTACGCAGTTGCTCGGGAATCCTAGCGATATTTTAGCTATGACCTTCTTTGAAGCGAGTTTGTCGAAGCGTTATCAGCATGAAAAAAAATGTTTTGATTTTGTAGATCTAATATCGATCAAATCGCCTTAAAAAGATATCAGTGCGTAAGATGCCAGTACACAAGTACAGCTACAGCAGCCATACAATCAAGTTAGCAAAGAAACATAAATATTTGATTTTGAAAATGGTAAATCCTAAAAGTTACATTCTCACCACACATGCTCGCTAGAGTAACGACTTTTATTGGAAATCATTAATAGTAATCAACTATAAATTTCAGCCTGCTTCGGCTAAATACATTTTTGAAGAAAAAGATTCGTTGGCGTTTATAGGAGGATTGAGAATAAGGAGACATTGAATGTAGAAATTATGAGCGCGAGGTATGATACTGAGAAGAATGAACTAAAACTCAGATGTTTATCGCCCGTTCAATTTTCGATCACCAACGACAGATTCGCAATGGTGACTTTACATGCAAATTGTGAATCCTTTTCACGTACATTTAAGAAAATTCTGCTTTCAAGCCCTTTTGAAGAATATTTAATGAGCGTATTATATTTTAAACGTTTTGAGAAGTTGTTTTCGCTACAACTTTATTCGTGATTAAAAGTATGGGTCCCTGATAACCATAGCCTTTAAACCAGGGCGAGCAACGTTTTCTACATAGTGGGTTGCATTGGTGGTTGCAAATTATTCAGCGCATTGGTGGTTGCCATGTTTTGGGGGACCGGATTATAGATTAAATCGCAAGTTATCTAGAGGTTCTGAGGTGAAAATCATTATGACTGAGATTTTTAGAGTTTTCATTTCAATATTAAACGTTTTATTATCATAATTTGAACAAAAAATGTTGTTTGTGAGTTAAATTTGACGGATTCCTCTTTCATCATACCCTCATGGCTCCATAAAACGCTCTCACGGGCCGTAGTTTGCTCACCCCCGCATTAAAGAGACAATTTTCTATCAACAGAGCTATTTTTCTAATTGAACAAAGGGTTAAATGATTCGATTTTCTTATAAATAATTTTCCTTTTACTTTTTCTCTTGTATTGGTACAAATCAAATGAATGTAAATATCGATTTAAAAATATTCATCACTCATTTTCTTAAATATAGCGAACACTTTATTAAATGAGATAGAATGAGCAGTCATTTCCAAAAACCTACTGAAATATTTTTTCGTGAATATTCATTGCATAAAAATTATTTGAGTCAAGTTAATGATACTGAAAATTTTTGGTACATCACAAATATTCTGATACATATTTGCATATATAAAGTTTGTCAAATAAGTTCCGAGATTATCTTAAAGAACATTACTGAATTAAGTTAATATCCATATCCAAAAATTTATAATAGAATAGGTGGATAAATTTATAATTATAATTAATGAGACGCATTTTTTCTGTTTCACCGTGCCATAGCTTTCTCTTTAATTTATTGGCATCAAAAGACAAAAAAATCCGTTGTGGAAAGATTCACGACGGAAAGTATTTTAAAATAAATTTCATACATTCCTAATTGAGTCAAACTGCGTTTCTCCGCCAATTTTTTCTTTTATCATCACTACACTCTGTCTTTAATAATGGCAAATATGTAAACACTCATTGAGTAATACTTTCCTTTACGAGTACTCTTATTTATTCTTGAATCAAAGGAATGTTTTTAATAGTGAAGTATATCTTTACGTGCTGTCATTCAGTAGCTTTGACGAAAAAGTGTCCCATATCACTTCCAATAAAATATTAATTTAACTCTGAAAAGTCTCATTTTGTAACGTGACGCTATAACGGAAAATTAATAAATAATTAAAAACTTACATAAAAATAAATCTAAATACACTACGGCAAATTTTATCCTGTTGTAAGTATCTAAGTGTTTGTGTTAGATCTAAAAGAAAATTGATTTAAAATTTTGTAACTTTGACTCCAAGTTTTAAATTTGCCTTGAACAATTATACGGTTCAAATTTGTCATAAAAATAATTTTGTTGCAATGAGAATTCCAGCATTACACTCCCCAAAAATACAATTAATGTATTTAACGCTTAACCATCAGTTTAGTACCCGCATTTATAAAAGTTAGGGCACTGGATCAAAACCTTACAGGGAGTGAGTGAATAAGTTTCGTCAAATTTCAAACTGTAGGACAGACTGCACCCTGCATGTCGGCCCGAATACGAATACGTTGCTCCAAATAATGTGGTATTTTAATACGAATTATCAAAACCGGATCGATAACCATATTTTCTAACAAATTGAGCCAATAATATAATCCCACCAAAATCCATTCCCTCTGAAGGGAATCCCACCAAATGGGAAGCAATTTAAATCCCAGGACGATTCGACACGTTGCAGCTATGAAAACCAGATTCATTTAAAAGCTCATTATCTATTCCCGTAAGTAGCAATATATATACGCCATAGTGTTTAAGCGTGCATGTGAGCGTGTTTGTGTATGTAGTATGTGTGTGTGTGTGTGTGTGTGTGTGCACTCTCCTGTTCTGTGTCGCCCCCTCTACGCCACGCCTCCCCTTTGTACTCTCCCCGCTCCCCCTCTACCACCCCCAATCCGTGCAGTCGTGTGCAGAGCACACGGCACCAAGGTAACGAACGATCGACGGACGCACTGTGATTCAATTTGGAACCGAGAGAGGTCCTCACGGCGTAGGACAGACCACGGTCCCCAGGACATCACTCCCTCCCAAACGATCTCACCTCTTCCTCCTCCTTCTCCTCTCCTCCCTCCCCTCCTCTCGCCATAGTCAAATCTATTTCCAGTTTTTTGACATCGACCATCAATTTCTCAATCCTCATCCCTCTCCCCTTTCTGGAATATATTTTCCCACGCTGCAATAATAATGATGCCATTTGAGTTTTACCGGCAAACAATAAATCCTAGTATAAGAGGTCTTTTATAAAACCTGAGAGTATGAAGTTCCATTTCCTCTCTACACGCACATACACAAGCATGTTCATTTTGTTTTGTTTACGCTCTTCTTAGTATTTCGCTCTCTCTCACGCACACTTTTTGTATCAATTCAAAAGCGAACACAGGAGGACTCGACTGATTACGCAAGGGTTGGGTCAGTGTGAGGATTTTTTTGTTCCATTTTTTATATTTTTTTCTGGGCGGGGAAAGGGAAGAGCGGGATCGTAGAATGGAGTAAAAAAGACCCGCGCTATTTAGTTTTGACGTCGAAAGTCTACCTTCACCATGTGCCTCGCTGGTCGATTGATTTTCCGGTCACAGATAGGAGAGTGGACCAGAGGGAGGACGGCGAGGTTGGGAAGAGTTGGGGAGATAAAAGGGGGAGGTAGTAGAGGGGAGGGAGAAGTAGAGGGAAGGGAGAAGTAGAGGGAAGGGAGAAGTAGAGGGAAGGGAGAAGTAGAGGGAAGGGAGAAGTAGAGGGAAGGGAGAAGTTGAGGGAAGGCGGAAGAAGAGGGACGAGAGAGAGAGAGGTGGCTGGTTTGGGATGCCGGAGCATGCAGACGATGCAAGGGAAGAGAAGTAGGGTAAAGAGAAAAGAGGGTGAGGAGGAGGAGAGATGAGAAAATGACGAGAGTTTGGGCAGGAGGGAGGGAGATGGGTAGGCGACGAGTTGTGGGGAGAGCGATAGGGAGGAAAGAGGAGAGGGGAGGGACATTTCATGTCCACAATCTCGCCGTGCAGCTCGCGGATGTGAGGCAGGCGTAACAAGTGACTGTGCCCTACACCGCGGAGTGTACCTCTCTCTCGCCTCTCTCGGTTTCTCTTGTCCCTCTCCTCCTCTCACCTCTTCCTCTCTGGTAGCTTTCCTCTGATTCTCCATATTCCCTTACATCGCCCTTTCATCGTCAGGTTTACTTGTTCCTGTTATATTCTAGGTATATTCTCATTCTAAAATCTATTGCCGCACCTCCTAGGCTGGTAGAGTTTCCGATATTTCCCAAAGTACATGATAATCGTCAAATAAAGATTTTTTTAATTCTTTATTATCATTATAGAGCATCTCGGAAGACGCCCACTAAATATTTCCCGTGGAAAAATAACAGTGAAACATTAATATGGATTAAATGTAAATAAATATTTCGTAAAATAAAGCAACCTATATGTAGTAGAATGAAAATATAATTAAATACCATGAGAACAATTTTTTCTAAATATCCATCTGAAGCAGTAGAATTTTTGCAGCTGAATTTAATAAATATAAAAGTAATGGGGACGAGAGAATGTCGCATTATGGTAGATAAGTTATTATACTTCACCACTAAAATACAGAAATATGGCTTCTAATTTATTTTTAATCATTTCGTTCCGTTTGATAAATCAAGTAATCTCAGTTCCATCTATTGACCAATATCATATCTCATTTGTTATCGCAAAAATATTTCTACACATCGTTAATTTCACTCCTGAATAGAAATATAGAAGGATATCTATTAACATTGCTGCTTCTTAAATAGGATATAGACAAATATAAATGTTGACGTACTTCTAGGAGAGCTACAGACCTGAGATTTGGCAGGATGATAGGTCAATGAGTACAACAAATGGAAAAATAAAAATTCCAAAAATATTAGATTTTAGGAGGTTAGTTTTGACCCCATTGTTCCATTTCAATACCCCATAAGAAAAGCATGGAAATCTGCGCAGGAATTCATGAAATTAAAATTTAAAATTTATTAAAATTAAGATAGAAACAGTAAAAAAACAGTTCTAAAGCGGAAAGAATGTGGTTTTTATTTTTGAAGAATTAATTCAAACCGGCGCCGATTTGGTGTATGAATTTCTTTTTAATCGTAAAAAAAGAGATTTTCAACAACGAAATTTTTCAACTGCCATGAAAATGAGTACAGTGTTTCTATGCGTTTTTTACACGAAGTGAACGCATATAGGGGTCGATTCCGTTCGTTCGTCCGTCCGCATGTTAAAACTCAGAAACCGCTGGACGTATTATGATGAAATTTGGAATTGGAGAGTTTTGCTAAAATTTATCGACCGATTTCAATTTTGGTCAAAATCGGACAACAATGATGACCACTTTACATGAAGACCTACAATGTTCCTTTGTTTCAACTCGGGACTGCTTGATGTATTTTGATGAAATTTGGTATTAGGGAGTCTTTCTAAAATTTGTCAATGGATTCCAATTTTGGTTAAAATCGGACAACAATTACGACCACTTTACATGATCTAAATGTAGTTTACAATGTTCCTTTTGTTTCAACTCGGAAACCGCTTGACGTATTATAATAAAATGTCGTATTGGGAAGTTTTACTAAAATTGGTGTACAGTGATTTTTTTAAGCGCTTGCATTGTACAAGCACCAACATCTCGTAATTGTAAGGGTGCGAGCAATAAACATATATGTACCAACTCTATTGCTTTTTATAACATCTTATCAATAAAAAATAAGAAAATGTTATTTCAAAATAAAAATTCGAATCTAAACCCATTTTCGAAGAAAATTAAACTAATCATGGAATTTTTACCGTAAATATATGTTTGTGTTGATGGAATTATATGGCAGAACGAAGGTATAGAATTTTCAGAATGGCTGTTAATAACCCAATATTAGACACTTGAAGATTTGATGACCAAATTTAACGCTATAAGTCCGTAATATATATTTACTATTTATTTAAATTGCTTAAAAATATTTACAATACAAACTAAAATTTGTCCCGCACTACACAAAAATAACATTCCCAAATTCATCGACGGACTTTACAGCATATAATTCGATAGTCACGAGACAATTTTTCTGTTTGACTAAAAACATAACACGGCTGAAAATATCCACAGGAATGTCGACCCATTTAATTAAACGCTTTTATTACTCAAAATGATGTAACTTATCTATTACTAAGGTAATTTTGAAAACATTCTATTATGAAGGCAAACACAAAAGCAGGTCAACTATTAACCTCGGTAAAAAATACACAACCGTTCAAATCTAGCAATAAAGCGATGTTTGAAACAAAATCCTTTTCAAAATAATCTCCCCACGGAAAGATTTCTAACAAAAATGAACCTTATGCTGCACTCTGAATAATTGGATTTGCTTTTGATTGGTATTTATTTATGTATGTGCACAAACGTTTGAAGACGTTTGGACGATGCGGATATCCACTAAAACGCTAAAGAATATCACGTGCAAACAGCACATACTGTGTTTCCTCATTAACCAGTTTAACACCGCAAATTCGACGCAGTAAATAATATTTGTCGACCCGTGTAGCCCAGTATAAGTGAGACGAGACATACTCGTAGATAAACTCTTTTTTTTAAATCGTCCACAAAAGTTCGGCCGAGCGTACGCATATTTTTTTCTTTCGCATTTTCTTATCTATTTGAGCCCGGAGCGATTCCTCTAAACGGATCTTAATTGAATGCAGATGGGCATTGTGACAAGCTCTCCCACGAAGAATGGGGAGGTTGGAGCTTATGAAAATGGCCGGGGAGGGGGAGAGCTATGGGCATTAATATCGGGGTCACGTAGGCAGATTGGACAGCTAAGTGACAACTTCCCTCTTGGACGCAAAGTTTTAATGGCCTCCCGGTAGGTCACTATTGCTTTTGAAGTCACGTGTCCCCCTTTTCCTTAACCGACACGCACTCTCTTGGTTTTTATTGCACGTACACCCACCGACGGCAATCGCTTCACCTAGTGGCAATTTTGTAGCCAACGGGTTGGATTATAATCTGGGTGTCCGAAAATTTTTCACCTCGAACAATTATTACTAAAAGGTGCGTAAATTAGCAAATATGAGAGAGAGAAAACCCGTTAGAAAAACGCGAAACCACCAGAACAATAGAAGATTTCTATAGCGTATGGTAGAAAAATACGTTTTCGATGGCATAATTCATAATAAATATATCGAACCTATTAGGAAAAAGGTCAACTAGCATGCAAGAAAATTATTATTTTCTCGAAATAATTTAAATAAAACAAGAAATAATATACAAACCTTACTGAAAAGGAGGAATTGGTCTTATCAGTAGATAAACGTTCATTTATCCTTGTTTTAATAGCATAGATAAGAAAAATCTTGTTGGACGGAAAGGCGGTTTATATCTCTTGCTTATTTAAGAGACATAATTGAATGTAAGATGATAATAATTTTAGAATAAGGAGTTTCAGCAAAACCGTCATGTTAGGTACATTACATTTGCGACACATGATAAACTTGAATCTGGAGATATTTTTTCTAAATATTCCAGACACACAGAACAATTCCAACTATTCGTGTTACACCAAAAATGAAGAGTTACATTAATTATGTATATTATATTTTTGAGCGGACTTTTTCTATATCATATAAATTAATCCCTTTTTGTAAGAGTAGATGTGGAGTAGATTCGTTTTAATCGTAAAAATTACTGAATTGGCGAAGGAATCGAAGTGACCATTCAAAAAATTAAGTAAAATTGAAGACTCTCTTTCTGAAGATATAATCAACATAAATGTATACCATATAAGCTAGAATCGTTTTATAAATATAAAACCATCACTTCTAAAGTTACTAAAACTTTCATGAGAATTAAATATGTATGTCTAGGGCAAGAGCAAACTTCCATCTATCCATCTAGAAAACCATTTAGTTCTCCCGCACTCGCAATTTTTTCTCGAAAACTGGATTCCAAAAACTGATGCAGAAGCAAAAATGTTCAACATTTTATACGATGATGGACGGTGCGGAAAACAATTGATCGTGGAGGGAAAGCTTAAAAGAAGAGGGAGATGGAAAGGGAGACGACTTAAAAAGAGGTCGGCTAGAGACAAAGGAATGTTCAGCAAAAGACAAGGAGCTGGGAGAGATGCGAGAAGATCAGGTGGAGAGGAAGATAAATGAGGATGAGACGGAAGGACAGGGAGAAGGATTGTGAGGATGGAAGGAGAGATGTGGATAGGGATGGCAGGCGACAGACGGCGGGATGGTTGGTTAAGAGAGGACGTGGAAAAGGGCAATGGAGGGAGAAAAAAGACGAAAGGATTGGAAGATCGAAGATAGAGAGTGCCAAGATACGCGAAAAACTCTGGTCATGAAGGGAGGGAATTAGATCAAGAGAAAAGAAAGGAAAGCGGAAGGCTAAAAAGGCGAGACAATTAAGATGGAAAGAGAAACAAAAGTTGAAATAAAAAGAAAGACTGAAGGAAAAGAAATTAGAATGGGACAAATAATGATGAGAAGGGAGCTAGAAGAGTGACGAAAGGTGAACCAAGGCAAGATGAGGAATGAAAGAAAGATTTGTAGAAAAAGTGCTGGAAGTAAGAAAACTGTACATGATAAGAGGTAAACGGAAGGTAAAAGAGAAAGAAAGTGAAGACGATAGAAATGTGGCAAAGCATGAATATGGGAACAAATGAAGATTTTAGAAATGCACTCAATAAATGGATAAAGAAAGAAATAGTACAAGGGAAGATTGGGAGGCAGGATGATAGGAGTGGAAGGTACCAGGAAAGAATGTTAAGAGGATGAGAAAAGGCTAAATAAGGAAGAGGTAAGGAAGAGGGGATATATACCCATGGAGAGCGGGTTTAAAGGTTCAGGGAGCCATGAGAAAGGATGGACATGGAAAAAGTGGACAACTGAATAGCCGACTGTGGAATAATGTCATTCCGTTGAGGCCAACTCTTCTTCCCAGTTACTTTCCCCCATCCCTCCGTCGCCTCGCAAACGTCTCGGTCACGGCCTCATGCTACGTGAACAGTTGAAAATGTAGTAGTTTTAAAGATAAAACTCGAAGTTGAATTAGCGAATTCAGCTAATAGATTTTATGTATTAAATCACATGGATAACTCTACAGGTACAAAACTCTCTATTAAACTATTCTTGAATTTAAACCACTGAGAAGCTTTCCTAAGAGGCAATTCAAAGAACATCAATTCTAATAAAAGCCGAAATAAACTAAACGATCTATGAATTAGCACCGAGAATGATCAATTGGTAGTCGAAATGCGAACATTTCCTCAAAACTCTTCATTGCTACAGAAGTTACCTATATCATTTATTAGGCATGTTTTGAGTACATCAGCATCTAAATTTTATAGCCATCCAGATGAGACCTTTTTAAATCCAACTTTCTTCTTGGGAAGTCTTGGACAATCATTAATTGTAATAATTTATTTTTAAAACCTTTTCTCATAAGATAGTAGCAAATATTAAAGGCTAAAGAAAGTGATGATGCAAGCGATCCGACAAGTCTACCCTTGATTCCTCTCATAAAGGCAGCAGAATCATAATTGCTTGTCGCTTCCTAATTTTAAATACTGACATCGGGTTCTCCATAATAAGAAAATAATGTTTAAGTATATCTTGAAATATTATTCATGATACGAAAATCTTCAGTGATGAACCACTGCCAAATGCTAGATGACAGAGAAAATGTTAATAGCCACATAATTTGATGAACAATTGGAAATGACATTCAAAGATAATAAACATGATAAATTTAAAATAATGGAGAAAATTAACATTTTCTTATTATACCGCCACTTATAATAATATTCACGCTGAAGAATTTACTCATTTTTGCGATGGCATCAACAAATGTAAATAGCAAGCAACAGTTGGAAAAAGAAAAATAAAGTTAATTTCTAGAATAAAATTAAAGTAAGTATTGGATACAAAAAACCCAACATTTTTCATCACAAGCGTTCGACAAAAAAACTGCAAACGAATATTGCTACTTTAACTGCTCGTAAAAAGCACGCTTCTCTTTAAGATCGTCATAAAAAGGTATTTTTTGAGTGTCCCGGGTTCCCTGCAAATTGGAATGCACAAAACGCACAAACGGCCATGAAGGTCTTGAAAGGCGTCATAAATAGCCAATTGTCATGGCTGACGCGTAAAATGCTGAAGGATGTCATTACGAGAATAAAAAAGATGGAAAGGTGATGGCTGGAAGAGAAGACAAAGGGTGGAAAAAATCGCCCCAAATAATTTTTTTCGTCTAGACAGATCTTTATCTTGAGTTGACACATGCCTCGAGTCTCCCAAAAAATCCTTGCGACCATTTGACAGATGGCACCTCGGGCATATGCAGCAGGTGGGACATATTTGCATGCTATTTTCTCCGTTGAAGATGGAAAGGAGCATCGCGGGTATAAAGGGAGTTATAGTAAAAATATACGATTAATGTGTGAAACGAACTATTTTTCGGTATTCAGTATCTGGATGAGTAGACGGTTAAGACAAATTCGATTTGATCACATGTAAATCAAAATTTGTTTTAGCCGGGAAATGAATTCATTGCCTGCAGAACAAACTCACCAGCTATGTTATGGATAAATTGTATTACTCGTACTCTGTTACTCACAACAACGATTTTGAAGTGATTTATTAATACGAGATTGAAACAGCTGACCTGGGTGCGCCGGACATAAGAGGCCCGGGTTGTCAATCACAAAAGTCGGATTCCGGTACAGGTCACTGGGCTTGTATAAGTACCGGCCATTATACAAAGAGGCCCAGACGGCAAAGGATACCGCGAGCCTTAATACACCACGATTTTGAAGAAAAATGATACGTACACAAAATATCTCGCAGCAGGTTGATAATTCAATGTTTGTTATTATTAGCAGAAAATAAATATTAACTTTAGTACTAACAAATCATCAATAGATTAATATACGGAGTAAGACTAAAAAAACGAGTTATGCTTGATAATTTTTATCAATGAATCCAGTTAAAACCTACCACAAGTAAGGAAATTACAACTATTTCTCAAATCAAACGTTAACACTACAAGAAGAAGATATTCCATTCACTTGGTATAGCGATGTAAATAACTCAGTGCAACAACGTGATTTTAAATCGATTGCTATCCCAATTCTATAATCGAAGTTGTAAAGGTAAAATAAAATGATGTTTTTATGTGATATTCAAGAACAAGCACTTAAAAAATACTTGTCTCAGGTATATCCAATAGACATAACAAGATCATAAAAAACCAATGGTTTTCCAACCATAAGACGAGTGCGATAATTTCCTGTTGAATTATAAGTAATATGTTAAAAAATAAATAAAAAAATTTTGTTCCTCCCTGTCGGACTGACCTACGTATCTGCGTTTCCACTTTTTACATCCAATTCATTTTGGCTTCATTAAAGGTTACAATTATGGGGATTTCATTTCTTAATTGAATGCTTTTAAGATGCCGCAAAAAAATACTGAAGTTACCTGCCAGATTTCAATGCCACCGAAGTCTTAATTTAGGATTAATATATAACACCGCGTGTGTTGTTATTTTATGGACAGAAATCTTATAGTTTGGTAATGAATCTATTTTCTCCAGAGTTCAAGTTGATTTTTTATGTAACATGCTTACAAAGGTAGCAACCAAGACTTTGTACTTACTTTTTCAATTTTTATATTTAATTGCTAATTCTGGAATTTAAACCCAGTGGTAAATCATTAGTATTTAATTTTTCTCAGACTAAAGAAATCGTAAGATTTTCCTCATATAGGTAATTGAAACATTAAATAAGTATCAAGTGCTAAGACATATTTTGCGAGTTCAAAAAAGAATTATCGACCTCACCTTGCGGGTTCAATACAATTGATAAATTAGGTAGCCATAATGATGTAAGTACATTAAGTTGGGTGTTGTGGCTGCAAACAGCTCTCATCATTAAGGAAAGTAGTTTAGGAACGATCAATAATGGCAGTTGATTTATAATCGAAATTCCCAACTTTTCACGGCAATTTGAACTACTTAATTAATTAATAATATCTTGTGAACAAAATCCTTTTCCAATTCAAAGAAAACTTTCCGTAACAGTCAATGGAAACACCGCCATTGAAGATGAAACCAAAATATATGAAAACTGCGCATTATTTCTTAAAGTATCAATGAAATTGCAATAATTATAACATATTTCATGCTATAATAAAAATTCTTATTTAGTTAAATTCATACTCGAAATTTTCTAGACGTCGCAGAAATTTCGTATAAGTCTTCATGATTACTATGGTAATACAAATTTTTAATCAAAGAAGAAAATTCTGTGAGAGGGATGAAGTTCGATAGGTGTATTTTTTTAGACACTAGGTAAAACGTTTTCCAACGATTTCCAGCATATTTCCAAGCCTAATTCCTTTTTAGGAAATTGCAATTGAATAATTCGGTAATAGTACCCAAACAATACTTTCAAATTTAATTTTATAATGCCATGCATTTGATCCTACTATCCAACCAGTGAAAACATGAATGAACTTTAGGGTCAGAGGGGAGGAGGGTAAACGCATTAAAGGAGATCAAAGAAACCGATACAGGCCCTCCCCGGGTTACGTAAGCCTAGACTTACGTAAACCCGCACTAATGTAATCGGTCCCATAAATGACTAAAAATCGTTTTATTAACATTAAAGTTTACGTTAGAGGTTTTCGTAAGCGAGCGGGCACTAAATGCTCTATGTGAGCGAAGGAAGAACGTAAGGCGTGTGCTGTAGCTTGTACCGTACTGATGCAGTAAATTATACTTTAAGCACACATTTATACATACACCACACAGTATTCACACATTAGAAAAGTAATGTAATGATTAAGAAATGCAAGCAAAAATCGATGTCAAATTGAGTGATGGAACCTAAGCGCCCTATACTGGACTGCAGTGGTGAGGAAAAATGTCACGCGGCGGTCCGCATTGGCAATTGCAGGTGCCTCAGCGAGCCAGATAAGGGGCTACATTTACACTCACAGCCACTTATGTGCCTCGCCAACGAGAGCAGTCGCGTGGCAATACACTCCTGCGCCCACAAGCAGGAAGTGTCGCAAACACGAAGCTGCAAGGGGCTACATGGAAATTATGTCATATCGAATAGCCGTAAATAATCAAAATAAAACAATATTTTAGCAATGAAATGTGAATGGATATCTTGCATTAGACCAGTTTAACTTTATCTGATTAAAGATCTTCAGTATTTAATTTTCACAGATCGCTTTCTCAAAATAGCTTCGCGTGCCGAATAAAAGGCATTTGCCGCCCGGATCTGGCCCGCAGGCCATAATTTCTCCACCTCTGCTGTACTGTATACTATCTGTAGTAATTTTCGACTTACGCAAATTTCGAGTTACGTAACAGTTGCCGGAACGCATCCTTACGTAACCCGGGGAGTGCCTGTATTTGGTAGTGAATGAATGAAGTTCCGAATCGGGCAGATGAATGGGAGAGGGAGGAATTGATGAGAGCTTGGGTGGGGAGAGATGTTCAAATTTGGTTAGGATATAAGTCTGCAGGAGATAAAGAAGAGGTAGTGTAAAAAGGAAGGGAATAGAGGGAGAATAATGATCTTAAGTTAAATAAGATGGAGAGAAAGGAGGAAGAAAACAAAATAGCAACAGAAAAATAAAGAGAAAGAAGATAAAAAGATAATGAAAGGAGAGACAAGGAAAATAAATCGAGAATAAAATAAATATATAATAATAGAACACGAAAGAGATGAGGGTATATAAGCAGTCTGGATTATTGGGTAAAGCACCCTTCAGCACTTTACAGATTCAACCCTTCGGCGTTTAAAGGGCCTCAACGTGTTGCCGAGTCGGGAGGCCACTAAAAAAGAAAGGTGGTGGGTGCGTCCACTTACCCTCCCGACAAACACCCCACTCGCGACCCAAAAAGGGTGGGCTATGGACCTCCTAAACCCACCCCCGCCCCCTCATGCGGCCGCCGTCTCCGCTGCCCGGAAACCCAGACATCCGCCCCCGGGGTCGAATACCCGTCACCGCATTTATATTTCCAAGGACGAAGGCGAATCAGACAGTCGGGCGCGTCGAATAGAGCCCGATCCCCTCCCCCATCGCCTCTCGCCGACTCCGGCGCCCTCCTCCTCCGGCCTTAAAGGAATACCTCTCGCTCCATCTAACTCCTCCCATCCCATCTCATCTGGTGGAGGGCCTTTTAAAAATATAACCCTCTTCACTCTCGTCCACCTCCTGATTCCGCAAGACCTCACTGCCGTTTCCGTTGAGTGATCCACGAAATTCGTTGCAGTAAGAATAACCGTTAAGAGTAGTGAGCAAATGCGAGATATAGGAGTTTTAATAGAATTACTAAGGTGTCCTCTTCATCTTACAATTAGACGGATGCAACGGACTTACAGATTCAAATTTGACTCGTGATGCACTTTAAATCTGATCGAAGTAGTATGAGACCATAATCGTTTGAGAGTAATATCAACAATTACAATTTTTATTTTTAAGTACTTCACGTCATAAACAATGATGTACGAAAGAAAATTGTTATATTTTTCGTGCCGTATATTCTCCATTTATGATTAAATCATTTTTTATCTCATGGAAGATTCCATAAAGGATATGAGAAAATTATAATACTCCTAAACTAAATGTTCTTTCACAGCCGTATGGACATTATATTCATAAGTCAAATTTCAACTTTTTTATAATTAATTTATTATTTCATTTAAGTATAATTTTCACCCTACCATAGTCTTGATCTCATATTTAGGGTTAACTGCAATATTGAGATCCCGATGAATTTCTGCTGCAATATACGAAATTTTAAAAATATTTTTTTTAATAGCGCCCAGGCGTACCATTCTATCTCTTTATTAAAATTTACATTCCTTTTTCCTAATACACTGCTCCACATTCTCAGTTTCATATCTCTCCTTTCCTCGAATGACAAACCGATTGCGTAAACAGCGACGTTTCCATAGTTACTTTCTGGGAATCATCATGGGGTGAAGAGAATGTTAAGGGTAGACTGGACGTAAATTACTATGCTGTGTAGCTCGAAAAGAAACTAGGCGACGTTTGATGCTGGAACTTAAATTCATGTGATGAAATTAAAGCAACATAAATTTTACGAATAAAA
The DNA here is from genome assembly GCA_028673005.1 of Tanypteryx hageni. Classification (NCBI taxonomy): domain Eukaryota; kingdom Metazoa; phylum Arthropoda; class Insecta; order Odonata; family Petaluridae; genus Tanypteryx; species Tanypteryx hageni. The sequence goes on from CM054117.1 coordinate 40,470,384, forward strand.
GTAACTTGCAAGAAAATCTGATCTGATCTCCGCCAATCATCGATGTATTTTATTCGGCACACAAGAGCTAAAATTGCCTATAAAGCTAATTTTTCACTCAAGGTAATAACATACAATATTTTCGTATTGATGTTCAAGATAAAATATAATTTTATGCCTCATTCCAGGGAGCGGATATATCTTTTAATATTCTCTTCTTACTTTCTTCATCACAAACAGGAAGAGAATCAATTTCGCAGCTTCAGCCTAGAACTCTTTAAGGCTTGATTTGTTCCTAACATTTCCAGAGGCGCCCTTAAACTTCAAAGCCAGTCGGAAAATTGCTCACTGAGAAAGGGATATTTAAATTTTTGCTCAACGCCCAACACTGTCTTACAATTTAGTCTTTTACCGACTCCATCAAAATATAAAGATAAAACGCGAACAATGTCATTTCATTCGACATAGGTAATACACCCAATTAAACTCCGAACCCAAACGACATCATTTCCTCGTTACACGAAACGGTAATTTTCATCTCTAAAGAGAGAAAGAGCTATTTCAAAGGTATTTAAAAAAGTATTAACATCACGGATCCAGAACAATCATTCTTTCCTCTTTCCCTCTGTATCTATGGTTACCGCTTCCCCGTCCAGCGGTTTGTTTCTACGGACTTTACAGTCCCAGCAACAACAATCACCGCTTCACAATGGTCTACCTGATAGTCGTTCCTCCCCTCTTCCGACCTCTCTACTATTCCTCCCATTCCAACACCGAAACCTTTTTCGCAAAACCCCCACCCCTTTTCCCCTTCCTCACCCCTATGCGACCGAAAACGCGAAGGTAAAGCCATTTATCTGAGTCCTTAAAAAACATCCTACCGAAACCCACACAAGTTTGTGCGAATGTGTGTGTGCGTCGAGTCGGGAGTTTAAAAAGGCATTGCATTCCTCTTGCAAATTCCTTTGCCTTTGCCGAGTGACGTATATATTGCAAACACATAATAGTATATAACATCTAAATAAGCGGTGTAGGATGAGGTGAAAGGTTTTTGGCGATGGTCGGCTGGAAGGGGGCAGCGGATTGGACTGGACTGGCGGCGACTGAAGGATGCTGGGAAGAAAGAGAGGGGTGCAGAATGGGTAGGATTTTCTATAGGACGTAAAAAAGGGAGGAATATGTATAATGGGGTAAGAGGAAGTGAAGTACACTCGGAACAAATGGGGTTTATGGAATGAGAGGAGGGTTAAGGCGAGGAGAAAAGGACAAATTATTCCCCTAGTGGGAAGATGAGAATCGATCAAAGAATTCTTTGCTTCGGTTTAATTTGCAATGTTATCTTGCAGATCGTGAATAAAAGAATGCCTCACTTATAAAAACAATTGAAACGCAGTAATAGGCATGCAATACGCGAAAGATAAAAGTATTAAGCCTTTATCTCATAAATTACGGTTTCCGAGAAAAATCCTTACTTTCTGGCAAGTCAAATCAATTATAAATCATTTTTTCATTTACCAGCAAAAATCATCCAACATACAGCATCTTTGTGACCAAAATATTTATTTATTGATTTTATTGGCATCAGAAACTATCAATTAAAAACATAAAATGAACTTATAAAAATAAATTAAAGGAAAAAACATTAAAAAGTGTTGGAATGAAAAGGTATGACTGAATTCCGATCCAAAAGTGCCTATTACGTTCACACGACTAAACAATATTTTCTCAGTATTAAATAGAAATAACATAAGTACGAAAATATTGTAGATTTGTATTGTAGATATGTAATTAAGCAACCAATATAACAGTATCCAACTCGAAGCGAAATTCTCAAACTTTGCAAATCCATTTCTATCTAAGTACATTTTTTTGGATCTTTCCAAGAATTTATAAATATCTTCCGCCAAGAAAAAATAGAGACAGAAAAACTCAAATACATACATACATACATACTGAAGTGTATCAGTTTTGACTTTCAGTCACTAGCCACTCCTCCAAATAATTATTGGGACGGCATTGATTTCTAGTCCGTTAAAAATTACGGGTGAGCTCTATTAGTTTATTATTCGGTCAAATATTTTAATTTCCTGAATACCTACCGTGAAAAAGAAAATCGAATCAAATGCGTTATGGGACGTTAAGCGAGGCGAGTGAAAAAGAACGCGAGGCGCGAATGTTTTGTTTGCCTTTTGCTCGTTTCGTTTTATATCCTCACGCCTCCGGGAAAAAAAAGAAAAACTCGGATTTCAATGGGCTCATTATTTGTCCCCAGCCTTTTTTTCTCCCCGTCTCTTTCTCTCATTCTCTCTCACCCTAACTCCATCCTTTTCATAGATTCGCACATCGATGCCCTCGATCTCTGTCTCAATTGTGCCTTCAAAACCACTTTGCATACAATCGAAATGTGATTTATGCGACGCTTCACTCCACGCAATTGCGGACTTTATATACGTGTCCAAGTGATTCAAAGCCGTACATGTAGACACACACACACCCTATCGCGGTTTGTTTTATTTTAAATTTTTTATGACCGTGGGCAGTTTTGAACTCGCTCTTATTTTGAAATATGAAAACGTCGAATCTAGACGATCAGAAGACATTCCAATGAATTTCTAGAGCGTTAAGGATTTTGAGGCATGAAATGTCCCCCGTGGTACCAAAGCCAGTGTCACGGTAAAAGCTATCTTTAAGTCTCTTCTTTCCGTCCAAGCGTCGCAGATTCGATTCCCCGTAGTATGATCGGTTATATTCAGGGCCGGCCCGAGCTACGGGAGAGCCGGGCGACTGCCCGGGGCGCCAAAGTTTTGGGGGAGCTATCCCGATCATTTATCTATTCGTTACTTGCAAATGACTAAATATTGGATACAAGTTTATATAGACAAACAGGCTAGAATCTTGATGGCATTCCTTTTGATTTTTCGTTGTCAATAAATTTTACAGAGCAATGAGTAAATTAACATGTCTTTTGTAAATATCTCAACATACATTAACGGAGGGGGGCGCTGGAGTGCTATCTCGCACGGGGCGCCAAAATTCCTCGGGTCGCCCCTGGTTATATTCATCTCAAGGCCCTCTGACCCTAAATTCATACAAGCCAGCGTTTTCTCTCCACAATATTAGGCCAACGAGAATACTTTTAAAAATATTTAAACTGAGAAGCTGAAAAATCATAATGTATAATCACCAAGCCAGAAGAAGGATACATATTAGACAATCGGGAAGTTATATTTCTTCCTAAAATTTTTAAACTGACCAGCTATTCATTGCACTACTTCTCAGATACCCATTGCGCGTAGGCCAGAGGGAATCAGCAGGTCGTATAAAAAAGGATACATATACGAGTTCATGTCAATTTATACGTTTATTTAAACACTAACATAAGTAACAAAGCTTTAGGTTTTAATAATGCTTGATGTACATTATATTTTGCTTACTCCATGTAATATGCATCTGGGACATTTATAAATTCCTTTGTGATAGTATAGTTTTCATTGAAAGTATAATTAGATTAATGAAATTTAATGCTAATTTTTTTATATTATATATTAGATAATTTTCAGAAAAAGTATTGTGATTTTAATTCAGCATTTTTTATAGCATCTATCGGCTTGGATGTAGAATATTTTTGGCTTATGAAATGGTTCCCGTTGAGTTTTCTATTGAATGAGTAAGAAAACGTTACATGTATTCTTGGGAGGACATTGGGATGATTTTTATAGATACTCTTCCGTTTTCGTGCATTTGATACAATTAGAAATTTGAAATGATAATCAAACATACAATCCAAAACCACATGGTAAAACGATTACTTTGCGGAACTTCCTTTTAATTGTGTCATTTAGGATGGCTCGATCCACTTTTCAGTTAGTTCAACAGCATAATTTAAACACTCAAACATTTTCATTCTTTAAATCCTCCTCGAGTAAGGGTTACAGATTGAGCTCTCTTCACAGATTTAACTTCCTCCCTCATTGTCTATCTAGGAAGAGATAAAGCGATGGAATGCAACTGATATCCAAATCCGACTCGAAAGGAACAATTGCTCCCTCCATAATAGAAACTCTCCGAGATGTACATCTCAAGATGGCGACGAACTGTTTGTAGCGCCTCTCCCGGCCAATCCGTCAACATCTTTCCACCAAAGAATGTGCATTACAGATCACTTAATAGTGTGATGCCTCTCCTGAATTCAACCTCATTTATTTTAAGTGATGAGATAAGAGGAAGGCCAACGCAGAATATTTGCATATAAACAACTAGCAATGTTAGGCTATCATCAATACAACGCTTCTAATAATAAATTACTATTCCGTAAAAATTACATGGTATACATTCGCGGAAATATTAATTATTTGTCCTTTTACATAACTAATTATCCAAAAAGTAAGATGAAAGGTCATCTTAATTTTAATATGATACTGAATAAAGACGACGAAAATAGAAAACCTGCAGAGTTTTAACAACGGACAAATTAAAATAAAAACCTTTATAATTGGTCTCGTTCGATTCCTGCAACCCCATTACCGCCGCCTTTAACCATCCCATCGTATCACAATCTCGTTCAGTGGCATTCTAAGCACAAGCTCAACCTCCCAATGATTTAAAACAGCGTGGCATTCCTCACGTGTTTCCCTCGTTATATTGATAGTCCAGCAAACCTTTGCCATAAATCCTCTATATGCGCGCGCACACACAAATGGTGGATGGCTGAAGCTGTATCAGAAGAGTGGTAGAGTGGAAAAAGAGAGTAAGGCGTATAGACGAGATGGGTGAATTTGTATGAGGATGAGGAACGTAGGGAGGGAGAAGGATGAAGAATGAGAGGAAAGCAGAATGTGTAGAGAAAGAATGAAATAGAGGAAAAGTCTGGATGAGAAAGGAAATAAGAAGGTGAAGTTACCCCATTCCAGACAACCCCTATTCTTCACCCCCTTCTCCCAGCTCCCGTCACCCCCAACCCCCCTCCTTTACTTCTACTACTATCCGCCCCTGCATATAAGGCGCCCTTGCCACATTCCATCTCCTTTTTTGCGTGTCCCTTCTTTCTCTCCCACCGCGAGAGAGACCAGTAGGACGTCACCCAACGCCTTTCCTCGCCCCACCCCTTTCGTCTTCAACCCCTTCTCCTTCTTTTCCTTTCTACCATTTGCGCGGTACTCCCTCTCTATTTCCATCCCAACCCTCTCTCTCTCACTCTCTTACTTTATCCGCATGTATCCCACCCTCTGGCCTTCCTTTCTTCCTCTATCTCACCCTTTTGTGTTGTCCAAGGCGGGGCAAATGGGTCTTCAGGGTAACCTGCTTACAAAACTTCGAATTTCTTAGGACGGTGGGGAAGCATATAAAAAAAATTAAAGTGATTTATATCACCTATAGATATAGCGACACTCATCGTATGCAGATAGAAAGTAAACGAAAGGATATTTGAATAAGGAGGGATTATTACTCGACGTTTCAACAAGGAGAATGATTGCACGCACTGCACACACGTGGGTAGCTGAGGAATATCGATAATTGGGGAAGGTTATATTATGTATTGAGCTAACACTATTATCAGAGACCAATGATGCTCAGTGTCACAGCTTAATTTCAAGTTAATTTGAAAGTTGCGAAATACTAAAGAAATGCGTCTCCAGACAGTGCAAATAATAGGCTGATTATGCGACAAAAATTTCTATATTATGAAATTTATTTTTATTTTTATTTCTAAAATCCTATATACTTAGCGACCGATGCCTTTCGACAAACTAAAAATAATGCTTTTAGTTAAATCAAATTTTTTTAATGAAATAAAAGAATCGCAAAAGTAAATTTCATCCAAAATGCCAATTTGAATTCATAAATATGTCAGAATAAATTTAGATCCTAGCCATTATGTTAAAGCGGACAACAATTACATACACAAATAGCTTTTCCATTTCAAGGAGATTTACGGTCTATTTTTCACAAATTGTAATTCTACACCGTACTGAAGAAATCCGAAAGAAATCTTCTGCAACGCAGATGCGTTTTCTCTCAGAGAAAAACAACTCAAACCTTAAAAGGCACCTCACGAAAATAACTCCGTGATTCAGCGTTAAACTGCGTTGAGATATAGAATTGCAAAACGATTAAGTTTGAGGAAACTATCCTGCCGCTAAGGCGAGTAATTAACTTGGTATTAATGGAAGCTGTAAATCTACCTGCTTATCACTTTTTTACTTCGAAAATACAACTGCATAATTACAACAGTCTATCCTGGACGCGAGCGCATAAATCGTTAAGAACAATGGAGATACATTTTACTACAACGATTGGACTGCACAAGTTGGTTTGAGACTAAAAAGATATATTGAAGAGGAAGGCTATGAAACAATGGACTCGTTAAGGAGGGACTTCAACTAGGATGAAAAAAATTAATGGTAGCACCAAAAAAATAAGAGATGTGCAGGATTGGAAACAGTAAATGTATAGCTTTAACACTGTGATAGGTCAAAATAAAAACTTATCTGCATAAAGCATAATTTTGAGGCAAATTAAACAAAATAAAAAAACTTTAATAGTAATTCGACGCAGAATGTCATAACCCTCAAGTTTTTAATTACTGTAATAGAATTTCATGATAATTTAAAGGGCAATAATAAAAATGGAAGATATCACATGATTAACAATCTATATCCAAGAGGAGGAGGAGAATGCTGAAGATAAAATGGACAGATAATATGAAAAACGATATAGTGCTACGAAGAGTAGGAGATAGGCGAATATACAGAATATCAGAAAGAGGAAGGCCAACTGGGTTGGACATTACCTGAGGAGAGAGCGAGTATGATTAAAGACGTGTTAGAAGGAAACGTAGACGGTAAAAGTGAAAGAGGTAGGAAAAGGTTTCAGCTGATAGACGATTTTAAAGGAAAAGAGAGTTATCAAGATACGAAGAGGACAGCGGAAAATAGGAGTATATGGATAATAAGGTTTAACCATGAATAATCACAGACCTGTCTACGGACAGACTATCTACAATGATCAAAGAAAGTGCTTGTCTTTTACTTGCTACCCGTGTAAAACCACCAAGCACTCCAAAAAATAGAATGTTTAGGATCGTAATTTACGTAAAATTTATCAATTCAAAATTAAAGAACCTACAGTGTTCATCTCTCTCACACTGATGAAAATGTAATCCTTGTTGAAAAATATTTACTAATCATGCACAAGCAGTATTAATTATTATGCTTCTCTAAGTATGCAAGTGGACAATTAAAAATGGCTTGCTCTTTTTATTTTCTTTCGTTATTTACGCTTAAAAATGAAATTTTTTGTATACAACGGTTTGACGGGACTAGAGAAGTTATATTTACATTCTAAAATGGATTTATAAGAATTTTTAACTATCTATAGTCAAATTCCATACAATGCTCTTGTGTTTTACTCTCTTAGCCCACGTAATTTTTTCAGAGCTACTTAATTGTTGCAGCGAAATTTATGCGCAGTTTTATAAGTGTTTTGTGATTTAGTTTAGGTTAATCATGGTAGAGTATGCAACTATTTCTTATTTGTATTACTCGTTCTACCTATATCCAATATTTATAAAATTTTGATTGAATTCGCAAATAAATGTTAGAAATTCAAGAAATACATTCTCTCAATGTCAATGAGATCTCTTTGTAACAAGTACACTACATTTTTGTCTTTCTTGTTACTTATTTATATCCTCTTATCCTAATTGATAAAATTGAACGATTTTTTCTTGCTACTAAAACGCTCCAGATATTAACAAACATTTATAAAATTACTGTTATAAATAATAATTCGTATTATATAATTAACTAAGGTTCTACCTATCCCTCATGTTTTCTTATTATCTGGAAAATAGGCATACTGTTTAAAAAAATGTATTTGAATAATTTATTCACAATAAATTTTTACGAAGTTAATGTAGAACATAAAAATGATATTTTTGGTGGTTGAAAACTGATTAATTACGAACTTAATTAAATAAATGAATTTGAACTCTTATAGGAAAATTTATGAATGATTAATGCGAATGTTTGGTAAGAAAACATCTTTGGAAAATGTTAAGCTTCTTCATTTAAAATAAATTGACTTCAAGTGCAGATACAAAATACACTACGATTTAGATATGTCGGGAAGGTAAAAGGTATTAATTAACAAATTAAAATTGACAGGCAGAGTAACATGTATTGTAATATGAAGAAAAATAACAGTAAAGATAATGCAAATGTTAAGAAATAGAAAGGTAGAAGATTAGATCAAATATTTCCTCCACGAACAAAGATTTAACTGAAAGAAAACTCTGAAGCAAAATAGAAAGGCGAAGGAAAAAGGCTGTTGTTTGAAGAGAAACAGAATTACCAAAAGAAAATAATGTAGTTTGGAGAGGAAAAGATAATTTGGCGAATCTAGAATTATCTAGTTTCACCTATAAGTACGAAAATATCTGCGACAGACTAGATTAATCTTTTATTTAAATAGCCTTTCCCTTAATTTTTACAATAAAAAATAATAAGAGTATGTATAGAAGGACATAAAAAGGTTAAGTAGGCGATAAACAATAGGTTTAAATAATTTTTGGGGACAATATATATGAAACCATAAAAATTGATGTAAATCGTCACTGCGAAATAAATGTAAGAAAGGAATAACAATAATTTTGATAATAATCGATTCATTCAAAGAAAAAACAAAAATACCAGCTAAATATTCAATCGTTCTATCTATAAGGAGCGGCAGAAATAATCATGAGATAACTTTGATTTTGTAAGAAGATGAACTGAGAAAAAAGATTTAAACGAAAATGGGATTATGTGAGAATGGATATAAAGTGGAGATAAAGGGGAGAAACCAAGACGGGTGGATAGATTGAAGCTAACGGTTAGATGTGGAACTGTAAGAGAGGGAGAAAGGAAGGAAGGAAAGGACGGAGGAAAACGTCCGACCCTGCGCACCATGCAGATGGGAAGGTACCATAAGGGGACAAGACGAGCCGCGCCATTGGTCAAATGTTTACACTTTGTAAATAAGGACGTGCTGACATACACTCTCACACAGACGCAGAGCCCACACCCCTTAACTTATCCACCCCACTCCTTCCCTCTTCATCCGCCTTCTATCTTCCTCTCTCTCTCTCTCTCTCTCTCTCTCTCTCTCTCTCTCTCTCTCTCTCTCTCTCTCTCTCTCTCTCTCTCTCTCTCTCTCTCTCTCTCTCTCTCTCTCTCTCTCTCTCTCTCTCTCTCTCTCCAACCCCTAATTCTACCTCTTACAGCCATACCTAAACACATGCATCGGAAAACATTTGTAGAGGTAGCAGCAGTAGCAATAGCGGTATGGGTTAGTAGCGTAGATTTTTTACTGTAGAAGGAAATGAGGACAGGAAACGCATTCAGGAGGATTTAAAGAACCTTTCCGAGCGAACTGCAAAAGAATGTATAAATATGACGTTTTGCTTCGAATAGGGATGCAGGATAGAAGTCACCGGGGATTAAAGTGAACAGAAGTATAATATGAGGAGAGATTGAGTTTAGGAAATGAATAAATATAGGTAAAGAAAAATAATAATAATAAGCTGCAAGAGAGGGAGAAATTACGTGTTAACATAAAGAGATGATAACATTATACAAAAACACGAATTGATGTATATAAAGAGTAAATGTGTTTGATGGGTAAAGAAAAAAGAAGAATATCAAATGAGAACTCTCGGAGACAGTATTGGAATCTGACTTAATATAGGTAACAATGAATTAAGATGGTAAATGTAAATAGGATTATTTAAGAGAGAGAGAGAGGGAATAAATATTGAAATACAGCTGTGTTGAATACTGAGTATAGGAAGAGGAGCAGAGAATAAGATCGATCGAAACAGGATGGAAGAGCAGAGAGAGAGAGATGAAGGGAAGAGGGAAGCAAGATGCAGAATGTACAGAACCTATCTTTCCCCACCCACACATACTCCACCTATTCGCCACATTGGCCAACAGCCACACGGATACGGTTTCCAGGGTAACTGAAATGCATAGGACGCGTGTATGTGTGTGTGTGTGTGTGGAAGGGTTTTGCTGCGCAAGTTTGCGGGCAGATAGGAGAGAGAGCGGAGGAATTGAAGGGTGTGAGGTGAGTGGGAGGAAAAGGGTAAGGGAGGAGCGAGTTAGTATGGGGTTTTCGAGAGAGACATACAGAGAGAGAGGAAGGGAGGTAGATAGGTATTGGTGAGATGGGGGTTGTGTGAGAGGGAAGGCAACGCATCAATATTCATAGGGGATGAAAACAAAAAGGTTTTCCCCTCTCTCTCTCTCTCTCTTTGGTGGGAGGTATGGAGTACGAAAAGGGGGGTGGGAGGATAGAAGGGGGCGTGGCCAACGCGATTGCTAATGAAGCGGTCAGCGCCAGGGACGGCGGCGGGTGCAGGGAGGGTTGGAGAGGGGAAGTGAGATGAACGTGGTTGGAAAAGAGACGATAAAGGTGAGAGGGAGAAATTGAGGTGTTTGTACATACATACACATATACATATAAATTTATATATATATATATATATATATATATATATATATATATATATATATATATATATATCGTATACACATAAACCTGTACACACAGACATGCCTACATATATATGAATAAAAGGTCAAAAGAGGGAGCTAAAAAGGGGGGCTTTTGGTCGGTAACGCACAGAAGAGAAAGGAAGGAAGACTGTTTGATAAATGAACGGAGAAGTATTGTAAAGGAAATGTTGATGAGAAGCGCTGTTGAAGATAGAAAGAGTAAATAGAAAGGGAACGAAGTGGTTTTGAAGAGAGGCAAATAAGGATTAGCCCTTGTTTAGAACGTATTTGCCGATTAAGATTGAAATTTAACGGGTGCTATGATTGATGTTGTGAAACTGCTATTGTAAATTTCGAATATGAATACAATTATGTATAACATTCCAGAAGAAACTATCTTATCTTAATTTTGCACGACACGAAACTCCTTATTTATTTCTCTAGAAATTCATATGCCCACGAAGATGCACAAATGCAGCATAAATAGATTATATACGACATGTCTTAAGAATTAATATTTTAAAACCATTCGTTAAAAACTAATAATCAACCTAAAGATTATAAACATTTCACGTTAATTTTCTCCTGATATGCTTTAAATCTTTTACGAATAAATTCTCTATTATCACATCGTGGTTATTGGTTGCATTTGTTAACTCAAAAACTTTTTCCTTTCGCTTTCAGTTTCCATATATAATTTTCTGACGATTTATGATACATTTTTATATTCATACTTTCGTTGATGTATGTTCAAATGCTTAGGCATCCAAATATAAAATGAAGATCTCGGTTGAGTTTACGTTTGATCACTGAGGTTGAGGCTTTTGAGTGTGCCCCAAGACGACGAAATCCTATCTACGCTCCTGAATATGAATTAAAAGATTAAAAATTTTAAAAAAACACACATCGATCGGCAAAAGATAAAAAAACGGTTGATTAAACACCTTGTGACAAAACATCACGATAGTGCATGGAGAAAAGAAACAACACAGAAATGAGATGATAGCTAACTAACTAAATAAGTTCGAAATGAGACGGCACAATAGCATATTGCAGCACAGAAAACAAAGTTCTCACAGATGAAAATTATTTGTTCAAAATAAATTGCATGTATTTATTTACTGATATCTCTTTCTTCATATTCTGCCTTTAGCTCGATTTTCTCTTTAGTTTGATTTACAAATTCTCTTAAAATCGCAAAAGAATAAAATAATTAAATGTCTCATTTTGAGTTGTACTCTATATTCCGTTAAATATATCCCTTGTTACAACGAGAAATAATCATAACGGAAATCATAGCTACGATTGCTAAAATTATTGATCTTATCATGAATACAGCAGCATTTATATGTTTGGATAAAATACTAAAATAATTACTAGATATATATAAACTTACATTCATCTAACAAGTAAGTTAAAATAATAATGGAAAATCAAACAAATGGACTGGAGATTTTATGATTAATACAAATAGTTCAAATAGTGAAAAGAGAAAGAAAGAGGAATAATCTACGCTTGAGAGACTAGCGGTCGTAGTAAAAAGATTCAAGTTCATGCATCAATTTAGTTGATGTCGAAACAAAATAAAAATGACAAAAAGTGCATTGATTTGCAAATAAAAGTTCAAAACAGTATTTTCGATGGTTGAAATACTTATGTAGAAGAGAAAAAGAAAGATCAATTGAAGTCTAAATGGCGAGAACAAATACAATAATAAAACCTTAATATCGATTCAATAGATAACTTAATCAAAAAAAATCATCAAAGAGGAAATAGTTTATATATAAAATGTAAAGTTCACGCATTATAGTTTTGAATTATTTGCATAAAGCACATTTCTGTTATTTGCAAAATGTTGTATGATGCTAAAAATTTGTTTTGAACACAAAAAGTTACATTTTGTGTAAAATATTTGGCCAATCGTGAAACTCCATTTCTGCTCATTTAACTAAATCACGAAAACTAAAATGGATTCATATATGGTGGATATTTTTATTTAGCTAAACATGTGTTAGGTGGTGAAATATGAATTTTTAAAAAGTGAAAATTAAAATCTAATCGTGAATGCCGCAGACTAATTCGTAGATGCAATTATTTTCAATTTATGACAATAATGTTTTTATTTTATTTACGAGTCCAAATAGGGTTTTGCCTATTTACGTTGACATTTTAATTAACGTTTAATGAGATCAAATCGTTTGTTCCGGTTCTAAAGCGATATCTAGAGGTAATTTTGCTATTATAAGAAATATTAAATGGGCCACTTAAAAATTTTTAGGTTTACAATGGACTCAGCGAAATCAGGATAGGGTGGAAATATGAGAGGTAAGACTGAAAATGATATTTTCTAAGGCTGGCGCAAAACTATAAAAACAAAATACTGAACTTTTTTATGGATGATTGCGTCAGTATAAAAATATTTTACGATTAGAGAAGAGACAGCGGAAAACTAGAGATTGAGTAATCGGCAAAAACGTACAGAACATGAACAAAGAAGAAACCTTTCAAAAATCATGGCACAAATATGCTAAAGAAATAATTCAGATGACAGGAAATATATTGATCCCGTTTTTATGAAACCCACAATACAATGCTGTTGCATTACTATTTCTTGGTTTATAATTCAGTGATCAAAAACACTGAGTTTTGAATTAATGGCTAATTAACTCAATCTATGTCTTAATTTATTTGCACTGTAAATATGCAAAACTACATTACACATTTTTTCATGATGGGAGCCGTTTTTTTAGTTTTATAATATATTGAACCAGTAATAGTTCCAAATTTTATACTCGATTCAATGTCATTGTTTATATATATATATATATATATATATATATATATATATATATATATATATATATATATATATGCATATATATATATAAATTATTTAATGTTTACTTTGGATTATCAGCGAAATTAATTTATACCAGGAATTAGGAACCACGTATCTTTACGACGAATTAACGAAAGATAGAACGAGAGTACCATCGTGAAAATGCAGGAGAGAGAGAGAAAAAGATAAAGTGCGGGAAGGTAGTGTGAGAGCTGAAGGAGATAAAGAGAGGGGGAGAGAGTGTGAGGGGGGTGTTAGAGAGAGGCGTGACGTAGGATAGGCAGGTAGGGCGGAGGAGGAATGGTGAAGTGGTGTGAGGAGTTTAAGGGAAGGCCACGAAGATGGATTTATGAGATCCGTGCCCACGGCGTCCAGCGAATAACATCGGCTCCACTCAGCGTCGGTCAGAACCTCCACCTCCTCCGCTGGAAACGGCCTCACCCCGTCTACCTCCCCTACACCCTCCCCGCTTTGCACTCCCCCTTTCCCTCGGCGCACTCCTCCCCCATTTCCAGGGACCTGAGAGGAGGAGGAAGGAATGTTTGGCTCCTCCCCACTCAGCATCGTGCCCTTCAATGCCTCCACCCTCTCTCTGTCTCTCTACCTATACCTTCCATGCCAATGCGATCGGTTGTGTATCACAGCAGAGTTTCCTAACGTTCCAAAGTGGATGCGACGCTTCTGTCATTTTAAGTTTTCCTTAGAAATCCAAAACGCAGGGACCTAAGGATTGCCGTAAGTGATGTTCTGGTCAACCCCACTAATAAATATTTTTTATTGAGACAAAATTTCAAAATAAGAATATAATCGTAAAATTGCTCGAATGCAGGGTAACGGATAGAGATGTTCTATGATCATCAAGTCTCCAGATCATGCTTCATATTCTCATGTCTGGTTCCACTTCGGATATAGAGAATTCCGTTTTTTTGGTTTTCCTGAGATTCGTCCCCTGGTTGCGCCACTGAATACTATTATGGACAGTAAAATCTGAAGTAATAATTAATGTTTCCCAGAATAAATTAACACAAGAAGCATAATGGCATTACTAATTAACTTACGCCATCGAATGTAAATATAAAAATGAAATTAAGATAGTCCAGAACGAACACTAAAAAAATCATTTTGAAATGAAAGACGATGCAAAAATAATCGATTTTCAATAGGACTCTTCAAAACTGGGTAATTGCGCACTGATTGAACATAAAAAATATTTGAAGAAGACAGAGATGCAAAAAATAGCGATTTAATTTTTTGGACTTGGAACGCGGACCACATAAAATATTATAGGCTATCTCTAATATCCTCGACAATACCTCATGAGCCGAATTATAAAAACTGTTATCAACTAATAAGAGAAATACAGTATAAATAATAATATTAACTCACGAAAATATTTCTTTTAGCGCTAAGACTAAAAAATGTTCAATTTCTCCAGAATAATCAAATATCGTAGTAATAATTTTCATAAAAATGTACGAGCTTTATTTATTATTATAACTTGCATTTTAGGTAAGCCGAATTACTGAAACTCGAGTTTTATCAACCAATAAGATCAGAATGCTTCGACCTCCATGATAATTCAATTCAAAATTCTCACGTTATCCATGCTTTAAACTGTAATTCCTTAAAAGGTAACTATACTTTGTATATAAAAACAGTTTATCATCAGGACTGAATGAATTTATTGACAGAAACCTCAAAATTATTGTCCAGATATTTATTGCATATCATTCGTTATATAAAAAAATAACTTTGAAGCAAATTCAGGAACGCAACATTGTTATTTAACCCTCGAATACTCGCGTATGGGTCGATTCGACCCTGACCAACTTTAAATGTTCATATCTTTTTACTTAGATATGTGTCTAGCTTCATTCTCCTAGTAGCTGAGTTTGATGATGTATTAAACATATTCAATGTTTTCATGGGCCCCGAATCGAAAATTTAAAGATGTAGAATAGCAAATAACTTGGAAAGGACACGCTAGGCGCAATTGAAATTCGAACATTAACTGGAAAATATCAACCTGGCAACGACAGGGAAAGCCTGAGACCGCTCAATACTACCAAGAACAAGATAAAACAACATCTTTTCTTAGACCAATGTTTACTATTATTTTTGTTTTACTTGGGCCCAATATTAGTTTGAAACAAATATTTCCAAATAAATCGTTGAGGAGTTATAAAAAATCAATTAAGCTGCTTTTTATTTTGTATTTAGATATTTTTAGGATTACAAATAATTTTTAAAAATATTCTGGCATTTTAATTATTCTTTCTTTAGCTTTAAAATACATGGGACGATTCGACCCAACGCGAGTACTCTCGTCACAATTTATAGCGCGAGTACTCGAGAGTTAAAAATAATCAACAAGAAAAGCTTAAACAGGATTAAAACCAACAATCACCTCGGTTAAAACTAAGCACAGTAACGCATGAATCACTATAAATAAAAAAACAAGATCGATGTAGATGGAGAAATCGGACGAAAAGTGAACAAAATGAATTCGAAAGATAAAGCAAAAAATTTTGCGTTCATGGCCGAGACAGTCCACGAGAAGAAACACTCATTATCCGTTCAAAGGAAAAGAGAATCTCTCCTCAATCTTCGAGTGGCGCCCTCCATGTCCTCAACCATTCTTATCTCAAACCCAGCATCATCTTCCTCCATCTCATGGGAAAGTATAAGGACCTAAAACAAGTCAGACCTCTCCAATTACGGCCCTGAATAAATCAATCATGCCGAGAAAGAGGGAGTGTGTGGCTGTGTGTGTACGCGAGTGTGGGTAAGATAGAGAAAGAGAGAGAAAGAGCCACGCTCTTTGCGATCAGCCACCCCTTTCTCTCCCCTCATACGAATCCTCTCTAAACCTCTCCATCTCTCTCACACTCTATACTCTCCGACCGATTCCATACCCTTTTATTCCCTGCTTCTCTAACCCTTCCTCGCCCCCCATACTATATCCACAAGTTCTCGCCATCCCACCTATGGCCTTCCCCTCTCCTCTTATCGTCTCTTTCCCCTACCTCCCCATTACTTCTCATCCCTCCTCCCCGATTCCCTCACAATCCACGTGTTCCTCCCTTTTCGCCCTTTTACCTTCCCCCCCCCCTACTCTCGTCCCACCTCAACCTAGTCTTTTTCCCCGATACACTCGCCAATCTACATTCGACCACCCCTCCTCTCTTCGCTGCCCTTCCCGCCCATCTCTTTCTCCCTCTCGCAAGTTTTCGTTTGCCTTCGCCCTCTTCATTATGGAGCTCTCTCGGGGCCTCTTTTAATTGGTGCCATTCCGCGAACCACGTGATACAGTTCTTTTGCCGCGCTCTTTTTATTGCTCGCAACCCCGCGTTCGTGAAGATGATGCAGATCGAACAGGGGCACTCCCGGGTATCGCCAATAACTCAAGCGGTTAGCCGACCTAACCAGCCTCCGGGAGTCTGGTTCTTGGGGGATTTAGTGTGAGATCCGCACGCAAATAGAGGTGGGAAAAGGGTGGATAAGAGGGTGGGAGGAAGAGAGAAAAACGGGCATAAAGAGCAGAGGAGGGGAAAATGTTTGTTCATCAAACGGAGTCTTTAAAAGGGGATGATGCTCCATTCGGTAACCAAATGAATTCAAACTCGGCGGAGCGTGACTGGAGTCGCTCGACTTACTCCGGCATACACGGGTGATTACTTACTCTAAGAGAGGATATTTATGGCGTTCAACACATGATCGACCAAGAATTGGATTGAAATATCTGCGAGTTAATGAGATATTCAACGGTTACCGCCGTAGCATAAATATTTTCGCGACTGAAAAATACCTAAGCTAAGAAAGTTCATCGCTTGTCGTGTTTTTTACGATGCTATTTAGAACTCATAATGTTAGAAGTTTTTTTTACAGATTGCAACATTCCGTGGAAGAGTCAAATAAATCGTCATCTTTATTTAAATAAATTAAAGTGATTCTGTCAAACTGAGGAATACTTTCTGTGCAGATAAATTCACTTAAATTATTGAAAAATAAAATTTTCTATCTAACTGATGTATTTATCTCCTTAATATATTGCTACATTATCCTAGCATCATAGAAATAATATTTTCTTTAAAATATTCTTTCATGGTAATTATTTGGCATATCTAAACAAAGCATTACATTTTGCTTTTGTTGGAGGATCAGAAGAATAAAAATCATACGTTTTTATAACTGTCGATTGGAATGAGAACTCAATCATTTGAATTTATTAGACGCGGCCGGTGACATTCTAAAAAAAATCCTATTTTAATTCAAATAACGTATTATAGCACCGTTTAAGTAGATATAGAAAAGCTTTATTCATAAAAATTTGATTTTTACCTTGCTAAACAAATTCTTAGTGTATTATTAACATAATCTAGCCGGATATAATAAATACTGTAATTTCTTTAAATCCATTGGAAGAGGATATTTTTCGAAATGAAAATTCGCATCTTACTGATGTATTCAAACTTCCTAAATTTGGCAGGCTTCCGCATTGCTGATAGGATAATACAAACTGCATCTTGATCGCAAAAATCGATTTCATATTACAGTTCAGATAAAATTTTAACAAATATAAGTTAACTTTAATAGAATATCCGCTAATGTTCTTTTAAATCAAAAGTTCTAATATAAGTCATGGATTACTTGCATCTGATCCATCTAATTATTTTCACATTAGATATTGCATTCGTAAAATAACAAGGAAATTTTATCAATATGGATTTAAAACAATTTCCTTATTAGATGCAAATCGATAGCATCCTAAACAAACTTAACCGGAGGGGTGCCCATGCCGAAGCGAGCGAGAAATTGGTTAAGAAATAATGAATTACTTACTACAATACGTGTAGTTAGGTTAATACGAACATTATTTAATAAGAGACAAAAATTATCATTTTAATTAAAATGAGGGCGCGGAATGTTGCACGAGACCGAAAGGTAAGGAGGTCGTTGAGATAGAGACACAGTGGGGGAGTAAGGTTGAATGGGTAAGGGCGGGGAATGTTACTCTGGTCATAATGGGGCGTTAACCCCGCGCGAACGGGTCCATCATCAAACGGAACTTGCCAAAAAGACCTTCCGCATTCGATGCAACGCAACCTGTTCAGTGCGGACCACACAAGTAATCGGCGATTTCGATGGAATTTTAACTCGCGAAAAAATATGAACTTTTCAACTCGAAATGCAGACGGAAGAGCGAGAAAGTTTCATAAAAACAAAATATGTTACCTCGACATTCGTATAGCCGTTTTCTTGCGTAAAAGTAGATGATACTACTGACTTAAAGTATATAAATGTATCGATATTACATTCATTACTAAGAGGATAAGTAATAAGAAGGTGAAAAACCGAGAATGTAGTTTCTAGAAAATACAGACCCAGACCGAAAGATGGATAACATCATCAAGTCTCCAAATCATGCTTCATATTCTCCTATCTGGTTCCATTTCGGATATAGAGAATTCCATTTTTTGTTTCTCCTGAGATTCGTCAAAACTATTACCTGGTAACCAAAAAAATAAATTTTCAAGGAATTTTATCCATTTTAAATAAAATAGTTATCTACTTAAGTTTCTATGCCGTCTCTGTATTTCGAACGACTAAACTATAATGCGAGCAGAGAGCAATGAAAACCGTTCTTTCAAATTAAAATTTATTTTATATATGTACATATCCTAAGTCAATTTTAAATAGATAATTAAATTAAAACACATTCTAATTAAGTCAGCTATAATATACTGGAAAAAATTTTTAGCAAACACTGCCTGTGGCGTAGCACCTTCCCCAATCGAAATAAGGGGCGGATGAATTGGACAGCTAACTTTCTCAACCGGTCATAATAACTTGGGTTCAGAATAATTTTGAAACGAGAAAAAAAGTCTGCTATGACCGGGAATCGAACCCGGGTCTTCCACTTGCCGGGCGGATATTCTACCACTGAACTATCATAGCAGATCAATTTTCTCGTTTCTTAACGCGGATGTTTCCCGGTCATGGCAGACTTTTTTCTCGTTTCAAAATTATTCCCAACATTACAGCTTATGCCTGTCTGCATAGGATCTTTAGATCGCTTTATTCCATCAATAACTTGGGTTCAGTTTGACGATACTTATACTGGTCGTAAAAATAACCATTAATGCCACTTTTCACGACATATATGTATTTATATAATGCCACTTTTCACGACATATATGTATTTATATTTGAAGTCAATTTGGCGTAATAGCTATGAAATAACGGAGAATAAATATAAAATATGCTTGAGTGCACCAATGCTCCTTGCTGATAATATCAAGGGTAAGGCGGTTTTTGTTATGGTGTACTACGTCTAGGCCACGTTGACGCAAGGTTTTTTGAAAAACACTAATATAAACAACATCTGGTTAATCAGAAATTAGAATCCTTACAAAAACAAAATAAGACTATATACAATGCGTGCCAAATACAATAACTCATTTCACCCTCTAATTTAAACTTTAAAAAATAGCATATTTCATTATTCCTCCTTAAAATCTAAAGATGAAGTAATCTAACGGTTTAATCATCAACAAATATCTCACATCTGCTACACTCCGTAAATAAACCGACAACGTTCTCAATATCTCTATAAGATTTTAGTCTAACGAAAATATCGAATAGGATGAATGTTATCTATCTCACATGGATTTACTTCTGTTTTAAATATCATATTCGTACCAGGTCAACTGGAGAGCTGAGTGAATCAAAAAGCCTATTGTGCGTTTACTTAACCCTTAGTTAGTGAAAAAAGTTCCTTAATTAGTCGCGTGGGGTCATTTAAGAACCCAAAATGATTTTTTTTTTTAAATATATATTAATGTTAGGTTACTTTCATCATACTGTAAAGTACATCATTTGAAGTTAAAATGAAATAGTTTATAAGGAATTTTGACAAGGTAAAACAATTAAAAACAAGTTTTGTAAATGGACAAAATTTTACTTTCTTTTTTAGTTAGTTAGTTGCTATCCTAACATTCGTAACATTTCAAAACCATATGCTCTTTACATATAAAATCACCACGATTTGCATATTCATTTTGCACCTTTATGTCCTTGTTTCTAGGGTAAAATCTACAAAGAGTGAACACATGCGTTTGTTTGTGAGAGGACAAAGTACCGGGGGTAGATGACGGTACGGCACGCGCAGTTGCTTAGGGGTCGGTTTATTATTACGGCGGGAAGGTTGTGGGACCATATGCGAAAAAGGAAAGTGGAGTAAAGACATCCCTAGAGAAATAAAGTGAAAAATATGTACCACAGTTTTTCAGAGTTCTTATTTGGGTGTCAGAACTAATAGTTGTATTCAGTTATGCGTGCAGCAGAACAGAACTAAGAGAGGAAATAAACGTCAGACGGACGGATGATGGTGCAAAAAAACAACATGAGATGATTCCCATAAAAAAACGAAAATAAAACCTTTTAATTTTATTACAATTTGTTAAATTTTATAATATGCATAATCATTAATAATTAAAAATGAACAAATCCAAAATTAACAAAAACGCTAAATTATAATCAGAAAGATAAATAATGAAGGTATTACAAGTTTGGTCTGAATAGACATAATAGTTCTGAGTATATTGATGAAAATATACGGCTTAGGGTCATATAGGACCCCACGCGACTAATTAAGCAGGCAATTACGAAGTAGTGAAATTGCAGGGTAGTCTTGAAGTGGGTGTTGTTTCTTTGCCCTCTATTTGGTATATCGAAGGACTGATAAGCTGTTACGCGGAGAGGAGATTGATGCGATAGGTTCGGATTAAAGATGATTAAATAAACAAGAGGATACGAGAAAGAAAGCGTTGAAGCTGACTTGAGAAATATAGACGCAAGGAAAAAGAGAGTTGTGAAAAATGGAAGCGAGATTTAGCTGTTTGGGAGCTAGTACTAGCGGCGGTTCGAGATATTTTGGCACCCCGGGCGAGACAGCGTTCATGAACTCCTCTCCGTAAATGATTGTTAAGATATTTTCAAAGTGCATGCTAATTTATCCATCGCTCTACAAAAATAGTTGATAATGAAAAAATAAAAGGAATTACATCGAGATTACAGCCTGTTCCGTGATATAAAATGGTCATCATCATAGGTAGTCTGTCCGTAGACAGGTCCGTGATTATTCTTGGTTAAACCTGGTTCTCCATATACTCCTATTTTCCGCTGTCCTCTTCATATTTTGATAACTCTCTTTCCCTTTCAAATCGTCTATCAGCTGAAACCTTTTCCTACCTCTTTCCCTTTTCCCATCTAGTTTTCCTTCTAACACGTCTTTAATCATACTCTCTCTCCTCAGGTAATGTCCGACCCAGTTAGCCTTCCTCTTTCTGATAGTTTGTATAATCATTCGCTTCTCTCCTATTCTTCGTAGCATTTCATCGTTTTTCATTCTATCTGTCCATTTTATCTTCAGCATTCTCCTCCAAGTCCACATTTCAAAGTATTTGATGTCATTTTTCCTTAGCGTCCATGTTTCTGCCCCATACAATGCTATACTCCATACGTAGCATTTTATGAACTTCTTGCGGATATCTTCCCTTATATTCCCTGTAAGTAGTTGTTTCTTTCTCCTGAAAGCCGCTTTTGCTTTTCCTATTCTAGTTCTGATCTCATCCGTACATTTTGCTTCTCGTGTTATGATGCTTCCAAGGTATTTATATTCTGAAACTTGTTCTAAAGGCTTTCCCCCAATACTTATGTTCAGATTCTCTTTTTTACCTGATATTCGAATGACCTTGGATTTTTCTGTATTTATTTCCATACCGTATTTTCTTCCTATTATCACTAGTCTATTTATCATTTTTTTGTAGCTCCTCTTCCTTCCTTCCTTCATAAAATGGTATTCAATATTTATTCACTTGCAATTAACGCATAGGATGGTCGAGATAGTGCCCCCAAGACTTTGGCGCCTCAGGCAGCCGCCCTGCACGCCGTTATCTTGGGATAGTGTTTTACCTTTCGTCATCATTCTAGTTATTCTCATAACGATGTGCGGGACGTGTGTGTCATTGCACAACTTGACTATGAGTTTAGATATTTGCGGAGCGAATGTATTGCGCCTGAAAGGTCATTGAGGCTTCTGAATGAGGGAAAATAAGTGGATCATGCCGCTTTCAGTATTGTTATTTTCAAACTTTTAAAACCACATATTCTTTTGTTTATTGGCTAAATGTTTACTCAAAATCAGTTCTAATTCATAAACTCTAAGTTTAGACGCAAATTTCAAATATTTTCTCAAAATTCTTCCGGCAAATATAAAGTCCGAGGATTTCACATGAAATAATACCATTGCACATTTTATCAAAAAAATTCAAGAAATTCCATTTTAAACTGTCGGCTACGTCTCCTCAAAACTCTTGATCAGCAGCTATTAAACTGGATTGAGATGCACGCCACACATGCGACAAACAGGTTGCCATGTTCGCCAAACGATACAAAATATATGCTGTATTAATGCGGAATAATTCCATAGGAGGTTTGATATTGTATTATTTAGCTGTCACTATTACTATCAATTATTTGTTCTAAAATACAATTTCACTATTTATTGCGATAAATTTTCTCTTGTTCGTCCAGAAAAAATTACCGGCAGAAGTGTGTATATAACACCACATAATAAATGACCGATTCTCCGTTTTTAACTGCAAAGTTTAACTTTTAGTGAGATACTTGTAGCTATTTTTCTTTCAGCAATCTTATTAAATTGGACCGGAAAGTAGAGTAAAATATATAACAAATGAAGACCTTCAATTCACCGCATGCCTGTGGCATATTAGACACATGTGGCGAGTGGCGATCGTATGCTGCTCTATATATGCTCTATATATATTTATCCACATTCTATCTTCCTCTTCGATACAAACACAACTGGTGTGTACGCACATAATCTTCCACAAATTATAACGCATATCTCATCATTTTATGACTACATTTCTCTAAAGACATCATCGTCTCGTTAATTCTAACACCGCCGCGACTGATGGTATTTATCGCGATGACAACGTCATTGTTGACGGGAAGTAATAAGGAATGTTCTACTCACCGAACGTCCGATTCCAGCAACCCGATGATCCAACACGTGTTGTCACGTGGACAGATCAAACGGCGGATAGACTGGCAAGAGTTCAAAAACGAAAGCCACACTGACGTGGATTCATTGCCGGAAAAAAATACACAAACACTTCACAAAAAAGACACGTGCTTAACAATCTCCACATACGAACACGCGCAGCACGGCAGAGAACCACAACACTACGTAACAAAAAGATACGCACTTGAAACATTACACTTTAAATACACGGATGAACTTTGAGCACTTGCTATTGTAGATGATTGTTCAGGACTTGTTGGATGACCTTAGGCACTAATGTCGTACCTTTAATAAAGTTAGGCACTGCCATATCATATATTATAATAGTTTTCAGCGTTGCTTAAAAAAAATTATAGAATTTGACTTCAAATTAGCGTCAAGTACAGATTTAGAATAATCGTACCTAGTATAACATACATGTTAATTTAAATAAGGTAAATTACGTTAAATCCAAATACTAGGAGGCCATTTTACTTCGCAGCTTTGTTTCTTTGATATCACCTGCATTGTTTGCTTACTGAATAAATGTTCTATCCTAGGATGGCCGATTCCGATTTTATTCAAGGATGAATAAATTCATTTGTTACGGTTAATCGGAAAAGTTGAATCGGTTGCTACGATTGGTGGAATCGGTCGAATTAAATGATTCGATTTAGTGGTTTTTCCAAATAGTAGCTAAGAAAAATCTCGTAAGTATTATTGAAGCTCATTTGTGTGCGATTTGATACGATTTGTTCTATCTGTCATTTTTGCATTAAAGCTCTGCATCGCCACCAATTGTTAAACCCTATATGTAATTTTTTTAATGTTCAGCAATTGAAATTAATTCATTATAAAATATAAAATATTTTATTACTAACAACATGCACTTCATATTTTTTATATGATTGGAGAATATATGTAAAACAATTGTGTTATCGTAGTAACAACATTTGGAATAATTGGTGTGGCGAAAGGATGTCTTCCAATTATACCAATGTTTTGGATTCTTATTATATAGGTAATCTTTTAGCATTTTATATTTTTCTCTTCATATACACCTTACAAATAAAATAGATAAAGTATGCATTTCAGTAATTAGTTATTATTTTTCTAAAATTTTAAAAAATTAGTGGGCCCAACAGAAATGATCAGTTAGCTAATCTTGAAAAAAATCATTCTGGTCACAAAATCCGAAAAAAGTTAAATATATTTTAGAGTGAACAAAACAATATTTCTTCATTGACTTATATGATCATTGATAATTATTTAATGATTACATAATGCAAGTTTTATGTTCCAAACGAATTTTTGTAACAATGATTATATATATTTTAATTAAATGTAAGATATTAATATCGAATTCTCTTTTTAATAATATCTGTTTCGCTGGTCATTATTCGGTAAACCTGGTCTAAAATGTGTCATAATTCATAATAGCTATGTTGCAGAACAAATCACACGCAGTAGCATTATTTTTATTTTCCTAAGGAGCAGGAATTAATTGATAAATATAGAGGCACCTGTCAACATATTCGGCTCTAGAAGAAAATGTCAATCCCACAGCCAATTTCCAGTCGCAATAAGTATAACGTCACCCTACTAATAACGAGGTGCTACAACCGTACCTGTGCAATCATTTCGGAGATGTTATTGGCCGTTTTTCAAAAGTAAGGATGCAAGTTTTAAGCATGGATTAAATCATGAATCAAGATTGATATACGATAAAAAGCAGTGAAAGAATACCCGTAATACAGACGCAAAGCAGCTCTTTCAAATGTTTGAGGGAGACACCAAATCAAGAGCGTGGGCGTGGGACGATTAAGAAAGTTTTGCGGGCCATGAAAGAAAACCGCCGCCAAGAAGAACGAGCAAGGACAACTCCTCCTCCCCTTCTAACCTTAACAGCCCCAACCTCCCCTTCCTCTATCCAATTTTTCCCTCCACCTTTCTATCCTGATTATCGCCAGCTTTTCCTACTTCCCAACGATCAAATTCCAGGCTATTCATTTTACCCCCTATCAAGTCTATTTACCGTCGCTTTGCATCCCTGTCTTTTACTGTCTTTCCTTTCTATCCATCCATTCTATTGTCCATCCTGTTTCTTTTTCATCTACTCCTTTATGTGCTACTGTCTGATTACTACATTCCTACATTTGCCTTCTTTTCGTCCTATCTCCCACCGTTCCCTATTCCTACACCTTCCTTTTTCCTGCACTACCTCTAGCTCCTACGCCACTCCCTATTACCTCCCCTTCCTTCCATCCCTCCTGTCCTCAACCCATCCCACTTTTCCATTCACTCCCCCAACTCCCACTTCCTCCCCTCCACCTCTCCGTCCCATTCCCAACCATTCCATCCTCCCTTTCACACGTGAGAACCCAAACAGTTCCAAGCAGCCACCGTCATAATTTAAACGAAATATGTCGACCCCGATAGCATCTGAGTGCCTCGGAAGGCGGCGGTTAAAAGGAGAAGAAAGGGTAGAGAGGTGAGAGGAGAAAGGGAGGGGATGAAGGGATGTTTGGGAGGACTCACACATGAAGATGACGCTGTGTGTGCGCGCGCGTGTGTGCGCGTGTGTGCGCGTGCGTATGTGTGTGTGTGCGTGCATGTGTGTGTGTGTTGTGTGTATAAGTAGTTTGGTGCTTGCAATCTGCAAGCATTTTATTTCACCTTAAAAACCATTACTTTTTCCATTGTAGGTTACTGATGCCACATATTTCTTCCAAATGTTAAAGTTATAGCACATCTAGAAGTGAAATTATATTTTTCTAATTGATTTAATTATAAAAATTTATAACGGCCGCAATAAAAATTTCAAGGAAATATTCAAATGTTTATTTGTGCAATTGCTCTAACTTCTAAATAACTTTAAAATTTCAGCTTCGTAGCTCACCCCGTAGTACCTAAACATTTATCTATTTTTTAAACTTGAAGAATTTTTAAGAGCCAAACAAATTAAAATATCAAAATTTCTATAATCCATATTTCGTTTTTTTACAGATTCTTCCTTTAAAAAATTTCAGCTTCGTAGCATATTCGGAAATACACAAACCTTGAAAATTTGTTTAAACAATTTCGAATTTTTAACGGCCACATTGTTGAACTTTTTCAATATTTTCGTCTTTTCTAGTCGGTTTTTCACATAATCCTATCAACGAACAAAATTTCCAACCTCCAGCTCTTCTGGATGTGCCTATAAAGCTCATTCGCATAAACAGAACCCATATTTACATGTAAAAGATAGGGATACGTTCCACAGGCAATCCTAACTTCCCTCCAAGACACTTCTTTCGCTCCATAACAACTTCTTATGCGCAAAATACAAAATTAAAACAACACTAAATTATACTCGCCAATAAAGGAAGCAGACGAGCACAAGTGGTGGCTGTTGTGAGTGACATAATAGTGGAGGTGTAGAGTGCTGGAGGGTTCTTGGCCCAAAGTAAGTTCCGCGGGCAAGGAGACAAAACTTCTCAAGTGTGCTCAAACAGTATCACACGAAATCTTCGTCTCATCTCCACTCTATAATATCCACTCCACTCTCATCTCTTACTTGAGTATTAATACGCACAGCATAAGAGACGATGAGAGACTGAATGGTCGCATTGTGGTGAAGTGGAGAACTTTCTGTCATTTGTATTGCACTGGCCACGTAACCGCATAAGAGCGAATCAAAGACGCATAAAAAGAAATTCCGGTAGCAATAAGTTTGTCGCATAATAGCGAATTCGCATCAAGCGAACCCTCATAAAGAGAGGGAAACCTGTATATATAGCTATATCCTCCTCTGTAAGGAACGTCTATACATAATGATATACGTATGTTGTGAATTTATAGAGAGAATATGTGAGGTATAGGTTAAAACAAAATTGCAAGAAAAATGTCGCTAAGTGAGCGCAAAAATGCGATCATAAGTTAAGAAACCGTACGTGCATAAGATTAAGGATTTTTATCTGACTTCTCTCAATAAATAAAAGTTTCTAGACATTTTTTCGTTGCTTGTTCCTATTTGGGGACTTATATCTCCTACTTACCAATGATTTAGCACGTCAATTAATATCCTGATGTAGTTATCGGAGTCCTGAGTTATGTTTTGCCAAAATAAAACTCAGACTAGGCTAGTCAATAATTTTATATCTTTACCTCCTTTGGTATTAAGGCTGATACTCCTGGAAAATATATGCTAAAATTTTGTATAATAATAATAATAA